>CM069536.1:13997500-15302500 GCA_035773235.1 Eospalax fontanierii | reverse complement strand
ACAGTAGCACCTCCCTTCCCTATTATCAGACCTGCTGTGCTGTTGGGAACTATAATCTTTACCTGTAATTAAAAAAAATACGTATAAATAATACTTCTGTTTTGTGCATAGACATTATATTACTTTGTTATGCTAGAAAAAGCACAATAATAAATTAATAATTCGTTTAAACATAATTTATTAAAGATAGAAATACCACAACTTTAAAGTGACTTTTCCCATATTTTAATAAAACTACTTTGTACAGCGAGAATTTCAAAGAAAAAGGCAATCTTCAAGCAAAAGTACTAAACAAGAAATCCCTTGAATTTCTGTACTCTGCAATACAGTGCAGGAGAACCAGCATGTCGAGAAGAGCGACTGCTAACTACACAGCAATGGCAATGCTTCTATACAGCTCAAAAATCATAATGCTGCTGCTGCATCTTCATCTGCTGCAGCTTTAAAGAAATCCTCTGTGCCAGGACACAAACATAGAGGGCAGAATTATGAAGGCAAAGTTAATGAAGTCAGCAGTACAGAAGTCCTCGCTTAAACCCTGTCAAAACATTAATTTCATGTTCCTTATTACTTAGTAATTTGGAGGTTATTCACAAATACCTTGCTTGTTTTATGGGTATTTTTAGACATGAAGGTCAATCAAATTATTAATAGTATTTTATTTTATAACTGAACTGACACACAGTCATTTAACTATAAAAATTAAAACTGATTTATTAGTAATTATTTTAAATGCTCCCTAAATTAAGGGTATTTGAAAATGAGATTACCTAGATAGTCTGATGAAGCTATTCTCTGTTTAAGAAGACACAGCCATATTAAAAAAAAAAAACAAAAACAAAACAGTGCTTGCTACCTTGTTATCAAGAGATGATGAAAAATTACTGCTGTCACATGAATTTTTACAACAACCCATGTAGTCATTTTGTTAATTTATACTGGAGTGCCAGCTACATATGTCTACATACATTCTGATTTATTTCATCTCATAAAATAGTACTGCTCAAGTGTACAATGGGGAGGGCGTTTTCTATAGACCCTACAATGAGGAGAAAGATATTAGCATGTAGGACTTTTCTTGGACGTTATGTGTACGTGTATATGCTCCCTCCCGTGGTGGGACGGCCGTGTGAGTGCTGTCACTGGCATGCCCCACTCGTTAAAACAGGCGTGCTAAAATACCTTCTTAATGTGTGAACAGGAAGCTCAGCCTTTTCAGTTGAAATGGTCTTTATTTCATTTGCTAACTTTTAGCAACTACCAATAATGCTATCTTTAAAACACAGACTTTGATAAGGGTATTCTGAAACAACCTAGTGAGGCTTTTTGGCAAGTCTGTTCTCCAG
This sequence comes from Eospalax fontanierii, assembly GCA_035773235.1. Taxonomy (NCBI): domain Eukaryota; kingdom Metazoa; phylum Chordata; class Mammalia; order Rodentia; family Spalacidae; genus Eospalax; species Eospalax fontanierii. The sequence goes on along the minus strand of CM069536.1, from coordinate 15,301,154 downwards.
GCGGCAAGCAGTGATGCGTAGATCATATTCTCCAGTGGGCACCTCATGAGTATGTTTACACATCTCACACATACTGACACACATTCATGATTTTCTTCCCACACACTAAATTTATCATCATGGATGGAAGATTTTCTCTCATTCTAATTTGTTTAAGCATTTTATGAAAAATAATCTAAGTTTTGAATAAAAAATGTACATATATAAACATTTCTAGGAATGTCAAATATATTGAAATTTATTCAATGAATTCAGTTTTTTGGTCAATAAGATATTTTTAACATTTATTAATTTTAGGGTAGACATACTTATGGAAAATTATTTGTCTTTAAAATATTATAACTATAAAGTCAAACCATGATTCCATCTTATTCTATTGTAAGATAAATTTAGAACTAACCTAAAGTTTTATCACACACATGAAAATGCTGAGAATATTTGCTTTTGAAGATTTAGTTTCTGAAGGTTAAATATGAAATTTTAAGAATAAATTTCAAAAATCAGAATTTCTTCAGTAAAACATTATTGAAAACATTTGGAAATTGGCTAATGTAGCGCTCTGACATAATTTCTATGAAGAATGAGACATGAGTCAGCTAAGGCTTTTCCAAGCGCCCCCTCTGCTCTGTCCTGTCCTACTGTTCTCCTAGTTGAAGGACAGGGTAGTGCAACAGGCGACTCTAGAACTGGCCCCTGGCAGACACAGTCTCACTTGGACTTTGTGGAAAAAATCCGCTCTATCCCTTCACTAACAACCCCTAACTGGATTCTGTACTGAATCACCCAGATTCTTATGTGGACACGCACATTTCTCCAGTTTGTGCCCCCAACCTTTCCTCCAAATTTCATCTTCTCTGAAGTGTCCTGTCTCAGTGTCCTCACCTTCTCTAACATAGCTGCAAATCCCATACTAAATCTAATTTTCAGCTATGAGGTCCTGAGATACACCATTTCCACATTAGTTGTTTTTCTTTGTCTTTTGGCTGACTAAAAGGTTACCTGTTTTCCTACATTAATTTTCCTCTCAAAATGTATTTTCAACTGCTGAAATCTTGTCCTTATTAAGCATGTTAGCTGTGACATATCTGTAAAGATCAACCCTGTCCCCTAAAATCACAAATGTCTAAGTATATGCCTGCACTTCTTGCTCTTATTTGTTCCATGCAGGCGTTAGTACAGTGGGGACTTCCATTTGAAAAATGTTATCTCCCTGTACATTTTCTATTTGCACCTGGTTTAAGTTACACACGGATAATCATGAGAGGCAACAACAACCAAAAGCAGAACTGTATAAGAACTAGTGTTATTTAAAAGATGATTCACCATGAACGCAAAGTTAGGTTGGTGTGTGCATTTGCAAAATGTCTGATTTGGGGTTCTTAAAACAATAATAAACTTTATCATTCCTAAATTATAAAATTTCACATTAGCCCATGAATATACTGAAGTATACAAAAAGATACATAAACTGGTATTTCAGTCTTATCAGAAACCTACGGGATAAACACAGGTTTGTGTCACTTATAAATCCAATATTATTACAATGATAATTCAAAAATTAAGTATGCAACATCTACCTCATTCCTAAAAGTTTGCTGATAAAGTATGTTTTACCTTCATGTTTTACAGTTTCTAATTCATCAAACTAGTGGCTAACTGGATTTAGTCATTAAAGTGTAGCCAGATTACACAGATCTAGACAAGCTAGTGTTTTCTTGATTAGTGAGATGGGTCCTGTGAGGGATCACTGACTGAAGCACGACTCGGAACTACTACAGTGAGCTCCCATTTTTGTCCTGCTTCAAGCACTACATTTTAAACTTAAACTCTACCAGCTATATGAGTGGTGTATTTGGGACTTTTGTGGAGATTGTATTTCATTCGCTTCCTTTCTACACTTCATTTTCCCCTCCGTCTCTTCAATATGACAGTGAAAGGTAGGCAGTGAACCCCTTTGTAATGACTCTGGAAGTTGAAAGAAAATGAGCACTATTCTCCACAAAATTTCTATAAGCAAAAAATTTTAATATTATTCTTTTCTTAAACTTGTTCTTTTACTTATACTATTATAGTCACTTTGCCCCTGAAGCATTATTGGGTTTGAATGGGTGAGTGCTGCTTATTTTAAAGTGTCATTGCAGTACTGCTCAGGGAAGAGGAGAATAACAGAAAATCAGCCTATGCTTTCTAGGCGATGGAAGTACTTCAAGCTACTCCTATTACATTGAGAAGACAGATACTCCAGACACAGTTACACCAAAAGGAAAGCTATTAGAATCAGCTACAAGGAGAGCAAGAATGCCATAAATGATGCACTATGGCAAAGCTGACTATGATCTCAAAGTAAAAATAATTTAGCATATTTTCTTCTTAATGCTTAAAAAAACAGATTTTTCTAAACTGAGGTTATATTTATGGAACAGTTACTTATCATTAATCATGCATCACATTATCGAAAAAGATCATTACTGTTATTAAGTCTCCGCATGTCTCTTTTAGTGTATATATACTAAGACATAAGCTCAAGGGGCTGGAGAGATGGCTCAGTGGCTAAGAACACTGGATGCTCTTGCAGAGGCCCTGAGCTCAGTTCCTAGCACCCATGTGGTGGCTAACAACCATCCATGACTCCAGTTCCCAGGGATTCGATGCCCTTTTCTGGCTTCTGTGGACACTGCACAAATGTGGTGCATAAAGATACATGCAGGAAGAACACTCATACACATAAAATTAAAATAAATAAAAATTAAACAAAATTAAAAGACATATGCTTCAGAATTATTGATTCTGATTACTGAAAAGGTGTATTTGAAACATGTAGAGTTTTATGTTTAAACTGAATTCAATATGAATGAAAAGAGCAGTGAACGAAGTTAGGGTCTGTGTTCAGTGATGACGATGGGGGAGATGACAGCTGTCGACAGAAGGAAACTTGTTTAGACATTTTCAGCTTGAAACAATTATCAGATATTAAAGTGAAAATGTCCACAAGATGTGTGGTTATGGGTCTGGAGATTAGAAGACATTTGGGAGTTAAAAGAGAAATAGTACTTCATGTCACAAAAATACAACAAGTTACTGAAATGAGGTAAATACAAGCAAATATTGATTTAGTAACAGTCATTATTAAGGGTGAAAATAAAATAGTTGACTTCCAAAATAATGGAAGATACTGGAATAGCAAGATAACTACCACGACAACACAATATGGATGTACGTGTACACAGAGCTTACCACCACGACAACACAATATGGATGTACATGTAGATATACGTCTACACAGAGCTCACCAACAACTAAGACGCTGGCCGTGAAGAGCAGAGGAAGCACCGACTTCACCAAGTCCCACAAATTTTGGAAAGAATAGTGCAAAACAATCTTAAAACCTACTAATGTAATTTGCATAAGATCTTCAAAACAGCCAAGTCTACTAATGCAACATCAGAGAGAAAAATATCCTTTGACTAACAAGCCTTTCTACCTTAAATTCTATTAATCAACAATGCTTCTCAATCATAAAACTAATCCTATACTGAAACATATATGAATCAAACTATTCAAATATGTATTTAATCTTACCCATTCAGGAGCTATTAACTTCGAATCTCCTTAGATAATTCTGATAGGAAGTTAGGCTCAAGAACTTTAAAATATTATGAAAGATATAGAAAAAATGTCATATTATTGCACAATTAATTTTTTGTAACTTAAAATATGAAACAATGTGTGCCCCACTGGGCCTAATGTCTCTCTGCAGAGACACTTCTTGACAGCAAAGGGGCACACATAATATTAAATCTTCCCCTTGGGAAACTTCTAATTTCTCCTCTTTAACACACTGTGTATATCAGAATTAATGTCCATATTTTTCATTCTGTTTTGAATTTTTAGCTAACTTCCCAAAAGACAGATACAAGAAAGAGAATTAGTAATTTCTATCATCACCCTCATGCACACAAATACAAAATGTGGTAGATGTTCTCTGACCACTAAAAACAGGGGTAGGTTTTCGTCAGCAACTTGTTTAGTACACAAACACTACTGCAGGCCAGTTTACATGGATCTTATCCATTACTTTTACTGGTTTCTCATATAACACTCTGCAATACTAGAAAGTTTTCAAGTACTTTAATTCTTAATGGTCAAGTTGTTTTCCAATTGTTGCTAATATAAGTAATATTGTAATACATATTCGTACATCTAACTACCTATCACCTATTAATCTTCTATCTATCACCTATCTAGCTATCTATCACCTATCTATTAATCATCTATCTATCTATCTATCTATCTATCTATCTATCTATCTCTCATCATCTATCTATGCATCAGAAAAGTTCCTAGGATAGATTCTGAAACACTGGAGTGTAGCCCCTCTTTTACCAACACTGTACAAGAATGCCTATTTCTATATCCTTGCTGGCATTTTGATTTCTAAACATATACACTTTAATTCTTGAATATGGCATATGTATATCATATATATTTACATAAAGTTTTGTTTATTTGGTAAGAAGCATAACTAACTAACTTTGTGATACTGATAACTTTCCAGATGCTGGTGAGGTTGAAATATGTTCTTGTGTCTTTACTGGGCATTTCTATTCTCTCGTCTACAAATTATCTTTCTAAACACTTCACTCACTTTTCTACTGGATTCTTTCACAGGAATCCAGAAACTCTCTACATAGTAGAGGCATCATCACACTGAGTGGAGGCCTGGCAAAGACTACAGTCTTTAAGCTTAATGTCTTTATTCAATAAACGTATTTCATTTATTTGGTTATTTTTTAGGGACAATCCCTGTACCAAGTTTCATCTGAAGGATTATATGGACTACAGAAGCTTATTTCTGTCCAATATTAGTTACTCTCATGCACTTTTCCAGAACTTACTATGTTCCGAGTTCCTTTTCAACTACGTCAGAGAATAAAACAGAGGACAGCCTTAACATTGCGCAATTTAAGTTTCAAAACAAGTGATGAGACACACATTACACAATAGATTTGCTACTGGGAAAGTGCACAGTACTCCTAATGCAGTAGAACAACAATACAGCATGAAAAATGCAGTCATGAAAAATGGAGAGCTAGGTGAGAGGGGGGCCTGGATGGAACACTGGGCCAGGATGGAACACTGGACCAGGCAGTCGGGTGGTCAGGAGAGATGAGTGAGAGGGGCCCGGGCTGGAACACTGGACCAGGTAGTCAGGTGGTCCTCTGCAGAAGGTGATTCAGAGCAGCCTTGAAGGTGTTGGGAAGGTTTTAACCAATCGGATCTCGGAGAGGAAAGTTTTTCATGTGCAGAGAAAGGAAAGAGCTTAATGATGACAAAAGGATCTGCCTAGTGTGATGCAAGGGATGTAAGGATGCAAGTACGTCAGCGTGGCTGGCCAGAGTGAGCGAGGAGGTGGGTAGTCAGAAAGAACTCATGTGATCAGGGCAAGAGCTCACAAACTACATATGCCATTTGGAGTATGCTGGCTTTTACTACATGAAATGCCTTAAAGTATTTTAGGTGTAGGCCAAAGAAGAGAAACTTGAAAACATTAAAAGATAGATGAGGTAGGCTTTGAGTTTGTTGAACTTAAGATCTCATTTAGATCTGTAAATGACAATGCTAAGCAGGCATCTCCACACAGCCTGGAGTTTTACTGCAAGAGACAAGCTCAAGGTAATTGTGACATGAGGCTTAAATTTTAGCAGTATGCTGGGCAATACAATGTAAAATTATGAACATTAAATTAGGTAACAAGGCTGTGTGAGCAATAACAAATATTCCATTAGTTCACGGTTGCTGTGGCTTCAGAGCTTTTCCTTCTCCAGAGCAGCCATCAGTGATGCCCTTGGCAGTTTTGGTGGAATGCAGGAGGCAAAAGCCTGAGTAGAGCAGACTTAGGAACAGAAAGACAAATCTGGGAAAGCAGAGTAGAGACAATGCTTTTTTGAATTTTGGCATTGAAGACTAAACAGGGCAGGAGAAGTGAGATTAAGAGGACACAGCTCGGTCTCTTACATGGGAGACGAACGAAGGAGCAGGTAGAAGAGACGTAGGAGCAAAGGGGAGAGATGGAGGAGACAGAGGAGCAGGTGGAGGAGAAGCAAGGACAGTGAATAAGATAAACATGCTCACAACACCCTGCAAACATAAACATGAAATTGTCAAACGTTACAGTAAATATTGAAAGATGAGAGGGTACCTGCTGACTAGAATGTAAGAAGTTGACAAACAGAAGAGAATAGTTGTAGAAAGGACAGCAATGAGCAAAAGGAAGAAGGATCTGCTTACTGTACAACTGAAGGACTAGTTTTGTAGGAGCCCCCCAAAATGCCTGTGAAATGAAAAGATAAATAAGCGGGTGCAGTGCTGGTCCACTGCACACTCTCGGTGTTCTCTCTTGACTGCTTCAATATTTTCAGAGAACATAAGGATATTAGTTCAGAAAAAGGAAGGAACAGAAGCAGCAGAAAGGCAGGGTGGCAGGGACAGCCTTAGCCCACGCTCCTTATATGCACCCCTCAACCAGGGCCATTCCCTCCGCTTCAGCACTGGTGAGACGTGACTTGCTTCTTAGCGATGTGCTGAGATCATTTTTAAAGCAATGTTGCACGGTAAAGGAGGTGAGAAAGTCACTCTTGAGATGAATTTCAATATAAAAGATTCAATTTTGTTAAGCCTTACAAGAAGCAAACACCAAACTCTAGCTAGCCTGCAGAATACAAGGGCCAGCTCTAGTCAACAGACAGAAAGAACCCCTAGCCTTCAGGGGAGCAGCGGGAGGAACTAAGGACACTAACAACTGGATGAACAGAGGGCAGACCAGACCCTCTGGTTGAACCTCTAGGCAGCAAGAAGCCCAGCAGACATTCAGACCACAGTCATGTGAGACCAGGGGCGGAGCCCACCTTTCTGGCTCTGGAACTGCCTGGATGTCTGAACACAGAACTTGGAAGATCAGAGGGGCCTCTGAAACTCTCAACAGAAAATACATGTCGAGCTGAAAAGAGAACTTGCAGCACAAAGAATGAGAACAAGTATATTCATGCTTGTCTGACAGAGCTGAGTCCATGAGACTTATGACTATAAACCGACTGCTGCCAGTCAATTTCAGTTTTATTACCTTGTAACCACAAAAAGGCATTTACATATGACTTACCTATTTCCATGTGTTATACACAATTTGTAAGTGCCTTACATAATTTCAAAGTTGTTAGCAGAAAGTGCTTGTAAAACACATTCTGAACTCATGCTTTTACATTTCCTGAAATTTGAGAAAAATTCAGGAGCTTTAACAATCATGAATTTAAAGTCAACATTGTGATTCAATTTTGGGTACCAATGGCTGATTCATAAAACCATTTTTAAATCAGAATGATGACTGAATGAGTTAGTGTCAATTTGGAATTGATAAATGCTACAGATTCTGCTGAATTCTTTTAAAAGTTTAACCATACTAACTCTGTTTGCTTTTTATTTGTATTTTCTTTATATTTATGTTGTGAACACTCCATACACAAAAGTTCGAAACATTCATCCTAAAATACGAAACGCATGCAAGAGAAAATAAGTTGTAGCACTATTAATCCTACCAACTTTTTCCCAATAGAGAAATTACAGCAGTCCATTACTAAACAAGAAGTAACTGAGTTCTCCCACCAGACAGTGATTATAGAATTAAGCTAAAGAAGATAAACTTTGCTTACAGAAAAGTGTTGAAGTAGTCAGTACTAATAATATTAGACTGTTGTTAACTCAAACATTTTAATTAATCTCTTTAACAGAACCAAGCAGAGTATAACTTGAGGAAACACGTGAAGAAGTCTGATGGATAAAAATAAGATTCCAGTGCTGAACAAGTAATAATTTTATAATGAAAAGTTTTGGAATGGGTGGATTTTCAGATCACATATATCCTCTGAATTACTACTGTTGTTTTCACTTTAGTTTTTTTTTCTGTATACATTACTGACACAAACTATCAATCACAAATTAGAACTAGATCAAAACTCATCTAGCTAACTGATAAAAGATCCCACAAATACTAGTTATCTGACATTCTGTTTTGTTTACAGTAGTTCACTTAGACTTAAGTGTTTTTTTTTTTTCTAACCAGCTCTTACAGCCCTGATTACCCTGTTATTGCTAACACATGGCAGATATTTCAATCTAGACTAGAAATCCTTGCCTTTCTCCCTTTCTGCCATTTATAAGACCAGAGACATTTTTGCTAGTAGCTGGGTAAATATAAATGAAATTTAAACCCGTTTAAAAGGCATTATGATTCAGTATTCTATTTTATTCTGTAAAGTTTAAAATTACATTAAACTTATGTTTTGCTGACTAGGCTATGTTTAAAGATATAAATCAATAAGTTAATTAGGACTAGTCACAAGAAAATCCTGAGAGCTTTGTAATTTAAAATATGAGGAACAAGAAATACAAATCTGCTTTCTTCTATCACATGACTAGGCTACTGCCAGGGTGTGTAGGAAGTAATTACAAACTGCTAGTAGCATAAAGGTTATTGATAACTATAATTCTTTCAACATATCAAGGATTTTGCTCTGTTTATTTTTAACTCTTGCTTAATGTTATTTGGCAAATATGCTTGTGAACAAATCAAAAAAAAGTATCAATAACATGTGTAATAGCATACAGCAGACTATAAAACTTCCAATGTCTTGTTTCAAATTAGTTAAACACTAGATTTTGCAGAAGCAAATGTAATATACCTAGAGGGCAAAAAGTACAGTATTACTAAGAAAGCAGACATAGCTAGCCTTTGAAGAAACCATTTTATAAAAATCTATGTTCATAATAAATAAAATACAAATCTATTTCCAGAGACAAAATTAGTAAAATGGTTTTCTTCTTAGTTTTTTACTTTGAGAAAAATCTTAGGTCTTGTTTATGTTGTGCTCTTCTGCTGTGCTTTTGTTTGGAAACCAAATACTAATGAGATATAAAGGAGACTCTGAAACTGGAAAGTCAGCCATTTTCTAGGTGGCTCTCCATACCAGGAAGTTAAAGCTCTTGTACCAGAAGCTACAAGAGGATACCAAGGACTGTGTGCTTTGTACCAGCTATGTTTCCTTCAAGGAGAAGTGCAGAGTGATCAGTCTTCATGATGAGCACTAACTATTTTGGGGTGAAAATGTGAACATTATGAAGTTCTTCTGTGTGAAAGGAGCATCTCCTCAAAAATGAAACCAAACTCTTACTGTAGAACATCCTAAAATGTTAGATTTTTTTGAAGTCATTTTATTTTTCCTAAAGTTTAATAGAATCAATAAATGAGCAAAATAGTCCAAATAACCTTAAATTAGGTAATATGCAAAAGCTACATACAGTACATGTAGCAAATATAGTTCAAAGTTAACACCTTGTCAGTCAACTAATAACACTATTCTGAGATAGCTGTTAATATTTACATAATCCAGTGAGGCCTGGTTTTAGTGAAAATAATAAAAGAAAAAAATTTCTCATCTAAATGAAACTCAACTCACACAGAATGAAAATGTGTTTAAATATTTTAATAAATATATTATATTCAACATACACATTTTTGAAGAGTGACCTACAAATTCTTAGCATGGAAACAATCATCAAACCAAGCTAATAAAATAGAAGTCTAGTGCAAAGCTTGCCACTCTTACAATGAAAGTGATTAAGAATCTTGAATATCAAGAAAATACCATGTCTGCAGAGGTTAAACAGTATTAAAAGTATCACAGGCACCAATTTTTAGGCTAGAAATGTTTATCAACAGTTTTGTTTACATAGTAAGGCTGGTCTCAAAAAGCAAATAAGATTATAATCACTTTTAAAGACACATCTTTGCTCAATTTTTAAGGCATTTTTGAATCTATGTGATATACTTAACTTATATACCCAAACTTCTAGGAAGATACATTAAAAGAGACTAAGAGACAAACTTGATAATTAATCCTCAGGGCCTTGTAAAATAATAACAATTTTAAGGGAAAGTCCAAAATTCTAATTAAGCCTACCACCTGAATCTATTTTCTATTAAATGAAGTTTAAAAGCATGTAAATTCTAAAAGATGACTGATAACTGTTTGTTCGGTTACTTGGAATCTGATCATGGTGCATATATGTGAATGAACGAATAAATCCTTAACCCACCATTCTCTGTCTCTCCAGCGGGCAGGCAATCACCGTGAAAGTGTGGTGTAGATGAGAGGATGATACCATACCTGATTGGCTCTGGAGGTGGTCATGGGATCAGATGGAGAGGACTTGGTGGTAGTTGGGGAAGATGGCAATGTCTGGGAACAAAGCAGTTCAGGAGCAAATCAACCTTTATAAGCCTTAAACTGATCAGTAAACAAAACAAAATAAAATAAAATGTAACATAACGAGAACAAAATCCTATGAACAAAGTTTTCTTCTATTCATTTGAATTTAATGGAATTTAAGATCAACTGAGTAACTAATATATGTAAATATGCATGCATAAGCATGTAAAAATAAATCCATGACTTGAAATCATGATGGTGATTGATAGAAACTCACATGAGTACTACAGATATCCTGACCATATTTATGAATAGTAGTCTCATTTCTTTCCCTCTTAGTTTCTTGGGGGGAAAGAGATGTCAACGAAAATTCAAGAAATTAGATGAGTAAAGCCGAAGGGTCCCTTTTCTAGTGATGAATACAGTCGGAGATTTGAAGAAGTGGTGAGATGAAGTCTACTTTGGCATAAAAGTTCCACCTACTTAATATGTTGACCATCACCAGCAAGCTGATTCCACATCAACTTAGGGATCCACACATAAAAGCAATTTAATCTGCGCTTCTCAGTTCTTAATATCACATTATCTTCTAAAATATTAATTTTTAACAAACTTAGAGCCCGTCTGAAAATGTAAACATTAACCTCACATTAATAAACAGGTAACTGACAGCATTCTAAATGTTACCAAAATACTTTTAACATTTATGTAACGTTTAACATAAATAAGTGTTTAAGATAGTGTAGCATCATCAGCCTGTGCTCAAAATAACACAAATTATTATGAAACATATTTACTGTCCATTTCTAAACATATATGTGCTACATACAGATGTGTTATGCAAAGCCATATATACTTATTAAGCCATACACCTGTATATTTAAAAAAACCTTCCATGTCTAATAAAACAACCTTAAAGTATAGGCGGTTCAGAGTTTGTTTTTTTAAACTTTATTTTTTTTGGATTTATTCTTATTTTAACGTGTATGAGTGTTTTGAATGCATATATGTCAGTGTACCTGTGTTGTGCAATGCCAACAGGCCAAAAGAGCTCTCAGAATTTGCTTTTAAGTGTCATAGTTCACTTAGCAATATAAACTTGGTTACGTAGCCTTCTTTAAAGATGGTATTTCTTTTTAAAAAATTTTTATTGAATAGTTGTGTATTTCTTAATAGGCAAAACAGGATAGTTTTCTATAGTTTAGACACAGTTCTATAATGGGTACTATGATTTCACTTGATAGACATCTATCCAAATTATTAAGATATAAGCAAAAGCATAACCATGAAGGTTTGGCAGTGTAAATCAAAGAGCTAGAACACCTGTGGTCATGCATTCGTATTTAAAATGTCAGAATTTCTAATACAGAGAGAATAAAGCAATTAAGAGTAAAACAATAATAAATTCAGTGGTTTCCAATTAACTCAATAACTTTCAGTAAAATGTATAATACCAATGCTTCTACACGCAGAGTACGCTCCATAGCCTCTCTCTCTTAAAATTTTCCTTACCTAAACCTAAAATAAGTGAAGAGAAAGTAGAACTAATGGGGGGGGGTGGAAGCAATATTTTTGTACACACACACACACACACGCAAAAAAAAAAAAACCCGCAGGAAAGGGAACTAGTCAGAGGTTAAAGCCTTTTAACAATTTTCAAAGTTCCTTATCTTTTATTCTCAGTTTGGTTTCTAAAGAACAATTAGTTACTGCCATTTCTCTAGTCACCATTTTCATTATCAAAAATCAGCCTAACGTATTTTCTTGAATGCAATGATACAGTGAGGTACTGTAATAGCTTCACGCTACAACACACTACATGAATCCAGGAAAAAGGCTTCCTTTTCTCAACCTAGCTTAACTGTTATTAAACAGTGTAATCTGGGAGAAGTCCACACACGTTGAAAAGCTGTTCTGGTCACTCCCAGATTAACACTGAAGGTTCTGACTAAACAGATTTTAAAGAAATCTCAAGGTCCTTTCTCCAAAGGTTAAGTCCATTATGAACATACACTCAGATTCTGTACGTCTTTGTCCACCATGGGAAAATGAACTTGAAGTACTACAGATATCTACAATACCCATCCTGGTCCTGATACAGACCCTCAATGACATATCTGAATAATCCAAAGAAATATATGTAAAAAGTAGCAATATAGTGGCTCAGGGTTTGTAATAATGTAGATTAAGATGACTTGTGAAATTTTTATTGCTCTTCATAATTTTCATATATCTATTAATAACTGATATGATTCACATTCATCCAAATTCTCTTTAATAATTCAGGTGCTTTTCCTTTCTTACATGAATAAAATAAATAATTTTAAACCTCTGAAGTATATTAATATGCTTTAAATAACAAGCTTTTTTATTAAGAATGATAATTGGGTAAGAAGTTAAATTTTAATTGTTTGAATAAATAAAGTGAAAATTACCCAAGTTTGTGCTTTAAAGAATAAGCTTGTTGAAATGTTACAGTAAATTGGTTTTTGGTTAAATATATAAAATACTAACGTAGATGTGACAGGTTTTCTTGTATTATTAATACAGATATTTTTAAGCATAAATGTGCTCTCACTTTATCTATTTATAATTTGGAACAATAAAGATATTCCAGGCATATTTCATTTCAGTGTCTCTTTCAAATTCTAAAAGGAAATTTGCCATAATAAACAGATGAATATGAATATATTCATATAATGCTTTTAATTTAAAGCTTTCTTTTAATTAGACTACTGGAACAGTTGGGGATAATTGTTCTCAAGTACACAGATAAATGGTGAGAAAATCCATATGAAACATTTCAGTGTACAATATAAGTGTACAATGCTTTTTTCTTTAATATTTTATAAGTAAAATATCTAGATCAATTTACTGTGCAGTTATTAAAATACGGTGATTTTGAAATGCTAAATAAAATTTTGATATACATCAAAGATGTAATTATCTAAATATCCACACATCTATGTTGATAAATTTGCAATATATAATATTTATAAAGCTTACATTTTTTATTTTCAAATAATGAATATGAAGGCTATAGTAATTTTTAGTACTGTTTCTCCTTTCAAATGGAAATACATACCTTTTATCTATATAACTTGAATGGTTATTTAACTTTAGATACTAAAGGCTAAAGTACTTAGAGAAAAATGAATGAAATGCTTTAGTAATCTAACAGTGAACTCTTTGAACTATAAAGTAGTTTTTAAAATACCAAGATTTTAACACTATGCATTTATTTACATGGAGCTATAACTACGCTTTGGGGAATAAGAACTAAAAAGTTATAACAAATATTATCATGAATTCTTGTTAAAATGTATGTTTTATGGAACAAGATAATATTACCATAAACACACTCTTTATTAAATATAACTGTTCTTCAAGCAAGTTTCCAACAATACATAATTATGAACATCTATTAATCACAGGTAAAGCAAGAAAAACAATGAACAACAAATCTTAATTTGTTTCAACTTAGGTTTTTTTCAGTTTAGAAGGGAGTCTATCAACCAGCTGTGTAACATTATTCCACATATCATCTCCCAACCTGTTTAAAGTTCTGTTAAATAACCCTGTATGCTTCTCCTGAAGAATGACATATTTAAATACTGCTTAAGTACACTTTTAGCTTACCACCCTACCCTCTTCCACTATTAGAACCAGGTCATTATCAGTACACTGATATTTATTTCCCTATCAACAGCTGTACCTGAAGATCCTCTCAAAATGTGGGGTTATTTTAAGCACAAAAAAGTTAAAATGCAGAGAATTCTTTATTCTTTCATAAACTTTTAGAGGAATTCAAAGCTCTTTCAGACGGTATGAAGGATAATGCTGTAGTTTTGGGGACACCCTTGGTCAGACATACGGTTCTTGGGCTCTTGCTTAGCTGGCCCCATTCTACTTACCTAACATTAACTCACTCTGAACGGTAGCACTGACATTCTACTTTGCCCAAGAGTGTCCTGTTATATATTCAAGAGATATAACAGTCCTCCTGTCAAATCCACTTTGTCTCACCATTCTCAAACAAGCTTTTTAAATAGTCTAATTGTACTTTCCTAAAAATTTATGAAACATGGTCTATACTGTACCTTTAGGATATAAATATGGCTTTACTTTTTTAGGTTGAGCACTGATACTTCTAGAGAAACTCATGTCAAGGACCAGAGCTATAATTTCAGATATTTTGCAATTAGGCTGGCATTTTAATAAACTAATGGTGGAATGAATAAGAAATAAAAAACAGACAAGTGTTATTTCTGTCAACTCACAATTCTTGAGAAAGATTTCGATTTTTTGATATTTTTAAATAAGAAAATTCCTTAAATTCCTCAGCAACCTCTTACCTAATGAAGACTTGCTTTAAAAAAAAATCTAGAAGAACTGAATACTCTACAACACTTATTGTATGAAGTTGGATCTAACGTTGGGAAGTTAGACTCTATCACTACACTAAAGACTTTTGAGATGAGTTGAATATATTCCACATCCCTAGGAGGCTACACTTATTTGAACACAGGTTAGTTTATTTGGATAGAGTATGAGGATTATAAAATTTACTCAGGTACCAACTTTATCTCAGAACACAGTTCAGGACATAACAATTTATTACAAAACCACAAGAGATGATGTAAAGTCATCACTTTTTAAATCTTGTTTACAACTATATTTGACTTCTAATTAAAAGTCCAAATTATAAATTACAGTTTTTAACAAGCAAAAGCTTAAAATTGTTAATCAAAACCAATAGACCAGTCTTACAACTGAAACAGCAAAATTCATAGTTTCACATTTCATGAGTCTATTTATACAGAAGAATTAGATGATTTTATTCAGAATTTTTAACTTTACTTTTATTCTACAACGTTATCTAAAATAAAATTTCTAATTGATACTTTAAAGTAAATTAGTTTTTAAAAATAAATGTTATTTTAAAGAGAAAGACTCTCAGGAAGAAGTCTTAATGTTCTATGCATTAAAAATTTAATCATCTAAAGGTCAGGTAAACCAATTTTATCTAGTCTATGACAATGATTTATTGTACAAATATTTATTTTAGACTATATAATTGGCATAATTTCTCAAGTTAAAATCCTAGCTACTTAAATTTAGATATATGATAACGACTTAAATAGCACTTTGGTAAAAATATTATATTGGTGAACTGGATACCAGTACTAGTAATGTGCTCCTCCACTAGAATTTTCAAGAACCTTCTTTTAGTTTTTACATTATAAAAGAGAGGTTTTGCTAAGTATATTGCCTTAGCACACAGTGTTCTTTTGATGTGCCCTTTAAAAAATGTGCTAATTTATGAACATGACTGAATACATGAAAATATAAAATGTTTACCAATAACTTTAATTCCATGAATATCAATAATTATAAATGAATGTTAACATACAAATCTAGGTTAATCCATATTAAGTTTTAAAACTTCTCTTAAGCATAATTAACAAGGTAAATCGAGCAAGGTAAATAAAAAGAAACCAAACCCTTTAAAATTCTGGTAGCCTTCATCAGTCTACATTGGCCCTGCATACCTAATAGTGTGTAACTCTTAAATAGTCATAGGTAAAATTAGAATTTTAATAATGATCCAGACTATTATTTAACAGCACTAAGCATATCTTCCCATAAAAATAATAAAAGGTAACTCACATTGTTGGCCTGGACATACTCTCAGTGATCTCATACTAAACTACATTTTATGTCTCATATTACAACAAAACAAAATAAAAAAAAACCTCAAGTGCTCATCTCTGTCCCTCAGTGTTTCAATGCTCTCATAGAATTTACAAAAGAAAAGGGAGAATCAATAGGCTTGGTTAAGACTGGAAACCAAAAGATCATTGGTGAATTCTTAGCTTCATATGGTTTTAACTCCTAGGTCAGTACCTAGACAGCCAATTGCCAAATCTGAATAAAATCCTGGTACCACTTTCAAGTTAATAGTATTTACACTAGTCTTTGTATTCACCTGACACTGCTAAAATAATACTTACGACTACTAAGTGACTGTGAAGAATTAAAAAATAATCCAATAATAGTTAGAGCTTTAAAATAGGTATATGCAGCCACATACCTACAAAGAGATGCTTCCCTAGAGTTATGAAGGGTATAAAAACTGAACCATTCGACATTCATCGAGATTCAAGATTTTTTATGTGGAGTAAAAGCTATCTACTCATGATTTAAATAAGAAAGTATTTTTAAAAGGCTATTAAAATATAATTGAATATTAGTCTATATTATCTAATTATTAATTTAAAATTGATATATGATTAATATATTTATATACCAATAAAATTATGATAGATTCATTAAACTGATTAATATATTTTTCAATTTAGAAACATGAAATTAATAAAACTTTGAACTACATTTCAAATTTATTACAATGATATAAATTTTCTATGAATTAGTGAAGAATAGTACATTTATTCTAAGCACAATCTGCTGATAGTAAAATTAAGTCACAAATTAAGAGGCTAATCATAAAAGGGCAAAGGCAGACAAATAATTTTGAACATAAATATTAAACAAATATATATGCTTAAAATGCTCATGGTAGAAGAATCCATGTAATTTAACATTAGGTAGTATCATTTTCCTCTACATCATCTCAAGCATTACTAAACCTCAAAAATTCACATTGGTTTTTGTCAAATAAAACTTTCTTTACAGGAAAATCCCATACAACATTGGTCTTTTATGACACATATATAAGTACTAAGCAAGTGATACAAAACATAATAGCTTGTTTATAACAAACTAGACACTAAGCATACAAATTTACTGATACATATATGCTGATAAAAATGTTGAACATGGCAAATTAACAAAACAGGAGTCTATAGGCAGTAACTATACTGGGAGCTATGAATATAGCTAAGTTGGTATTGGAAATGTCAGGATAGAACTGTCATTTCCATTTTTATACTTTATTTGAAAAATTATATAATTCTAAACAGAATAAATTCCTATGAACTGATAAAAATTCAGTCTCTAGACTTGAAAAGAGAAATCATAAGGAGTCACATGAGTGCCTTTTCATATACCAGTAAGAAATGTATAATTCAATCAACCAATAGATCAATTTGCCAATCAAAGGATCTGATAGTCTTTAGAAAGTAAAGAACCATTGGTCTGCTTTAGATAAACTTAAACATTTACATGCTAAGAATTACCGGCTTCCTCTGTAAGAAACTCATACTTCACTGGATATCTCTCTTTGATTTCCCAACTAAACACTCACTTGTTTGATGCGATCAGGATTAACGGTGGTCTGAGGTTGTAGGATGCTGACTGTTTCTGTCTTGGCCACATTTTGGGGCATTTCTCGAATTTTTTCTGCAATGAATCCATGAACGGCATTCAATGCTTCAACTGTTCCCTGGATCAAGCACACTCTCTCAGTAGTACCTGTAGACAGAAGAGGATTTCAGAAAATATTCCTTTCCATTTTGCATTGAAAAATTATGAGAAAGGAAAATAAAGTTATGTAAAATGTGCAGTTCTCAATTTCTAATGTTCAAATAAGCTAAATGTAATCAACATAATGTATATTCATTTTGTTCTGTTTTGTGTTTTTGAGACAGGGTCTCTCTACTGTCTGGGCTGGCCTGGAACTTGTATGTAGATGAGGCTGGCCTCGATCTCACAGAGGTATTTCTATTTTCTTAATACTACTTTTTAATCAGTTTCTCTCTCACAGTCTCAAAATCAGCATTTAGGTTATGGCAGAACTGAGAGGTGGAGGTCAGAGCATCTCACCCATTTCCTGAAATAAACATTTATCTAATACTCATGAAAGTACAGGATTAGAAAGTGGTAACACACAGATATTCTATGGAGCCATGTTTCAAAGAGATTACTTTTTACAGATAAATCATTAAAATTTCTTTGAATAAAGAGATCAATACTATTTTATCATTGACATGTTTATTTATTTATTTATATCTATTTTAGGTTTATGAGTGTTTTGCCTACATGTATGTAAGCGTACCCATTCCTGCAGAGGATCGAAAAAGGCATTGAATCCTCTGGAACTGGAGTTATGGATAGTGGTTAGTTGTCATGTCAGTGCTAGGAACCAAACCTGGGTCCCCTGCAAGAGCATCCAGTATTCTTATCCTCAGAGCCATTTCTCCAGTTCTTGATGGCATATTTTTTAATAAAATGCAGAGTATGAATAATAAACAAACAGCATTTATACGATCTATGATAAGAGTCCAAGAATTTTACAGATAACACCTTTGACAATGAGAACACACGATTAGTTTTTCATGCTATTCTGAAGCTGCCTGTAGCAGCCTGGTATTCAACAGTAACCCTATTTTCAGTATTCCAAACCAGTACATGAACTCACAGCTCAGAAATAAGTACTTTTCTTCTATTTTAAAGAACTGTAAAAGTGAAAGAATGGTATTTTAAACTTTGCAGAAAATTAGTCTGAATGTTGTCAACTGTACACTTCAGGTACCACTGTTTTTAGCATTTCAAAACCGAAGCCATTCTGCAAACTGTAAAAATACAGTTCTAAGGGGGAAAATCATAAAACTGCTAATATTAAAAAATGTTCTGAGGTCAGCCTGGTCTACATAGTGGGCTCCAACCCAGCCCAGGTACCAAGTAGAACCTTGTATCAAAAAGAAAAAAAAAATTATGAAGAGTTAACAGTGCTTTAAAGATTGTGATGTGAAAACCATTCGTCATTCCTCAGGAAGTCGACTTGGATCACAGCATTAGACAAAAATGATAGAAATACATCTACATTACATTTTCTTATTTTAATGAATGAAAATTTGAGTCTGTGAAAATCTAAGCTTCCTCAGTTGCAGAAAAATTTCAAGAGAGAAAGTGTAATTAATTCTGTATTTTAAGTATGGATGGAACATAATGTGATTTCAATTTTTCCTATTTCTCTTAATCAGTTTTCCTTATTCTTGTCTACCTTGATGCCTCCTTGTGGTACTTGGGTAAAATGATCTAGTTTATAGGAATGCTCAGGGGACATTTTACAAGATTGTATTAATTGTCCCATAAATGACTAGAAAGGATGGGAACTGGTCAATGCAGCTAATGCAAAATGTTATTAAGGTTCCCAGTCCACACAGAACACAGATCAGATTACATGTGCTTTCAGAGACACCACAAAGGGTCCATGGATTTCAGAACAGTTTCACTTTAAGAACTGCCTAAAAAAAAGAAGCTGGGCACCAGGTAACTAAGCACTGTTGTTGGTAGAATTCTGATTTGGCATAATACATGTCTGATCACACTGTAATCAGTGCTATTTAGATTGCGCACTAACAGAAAGTAAATGGAAATCACGGATCTGTAAAGAAATACAACTGTCTAAAAGCAACTGTACACAACAATGTAGGATAATTTGAGGATAGTTCTGAGGATCAGGGTTGCAATATATATATTTATATACATACTCTGGACATTGATAAAATTACTGAATTTCCATGAGAACTCCTCTACACAGGGCAGGCCAAAAAGGACATTGTATATGCCACATTGGGAAGCACTGGGTCCTTAGCTGAGATGCCTTCATATACTACAGAGTTTAATGGCCTTTTCACTCAGGTAACACAAAACCATAATTTTGAGAAGAGTCACAAAGAGGAACACTGTCAAGTATATGACCAAACTGTGTAACACAAATGAGCCTATAAACCATAAAAGTTGCTGGGTTTTGTCATTTTACAGGCTTTTAGATTCCATTAGTGTCTACACTAAACTGCCAGTTATTTATCATTCTATTTGTTTAATGGTAGCATTTACTACTCTTTGCAACAGAATGGTAACAAAGCTGAGAATTCACTACAGAAAAACGAACACATGTTCTACATAATGCGAAACACAGGCACACAGTAGACCATCACTCTACTGTTACACTGTGTAAAACTACTGTGTATTCACTGCACAAAGTGATGGACCTCATAACGGTTTTTGACCACATTCACTCTTCACCACACTTTCTTATCCTCCCCTATAATATTTCATTCCCTGCTTCCCCTTGTCCAAATAGTCGCCTTTCTATTTTCATTTCACATATATTAAAAGAGTAATTTCAGCCAGGCATGGTGTTCAGGCCTTTAACTCTAGCTCTCGAGAGGTAGAGGCAGAAGGATCTTTGTGAGTTCAAGACCAGTCTGGTCTACATACTGAGTCCCAGGTCAGTTGCGGCTACAGGGAGATCCTGTCTCCAAAAAGAGAAAGAGAGAGAGAGAGAGAGAGAGAGAGAGAGAGAGAGAGAGAGAGAGGTGTTAGTATAAAAAATGATCACTGTTAAATACCAAGAGTGACATCCGAAACAGCTTTAAGTTTTGATTTCACTGGCAATATCAAGTGCTAAAAGGCATACTTCTAAAATTAGGTATAATTATCAAGCAGATTTTTCAGCAATATCTGCATAGAAATTTAGTGAAATAGGTTCTCTCTGTGCTACTGTAAAATTTTGGATAAGACACTTAAAAGACCCTGGGCATTTTGTCATTGTACATTGGGCTCTGTCCTTTTTCCTTTTAATCTATCAAACATTTCTCCTTTTAAAAATACAGTTCTCTGGTATCCATTGTTCTTTTGTTTCAGATTATTTCCAACAACAGAAAAAAATGGTACAGTCTTTTCAATGGTTAAATAAATGGACAGAATTGGAACATTAATTTTCTGTGAATCTAATGAATTAACTAATTTAGGAAAAGACCAAAAATGAGGGGGGCATTGGTGAAAGGTTAATGGGAAAGTTTCCATGGAAACATCAGTGTGTCTCCACCTGACTTTAGGTTTCAACATCAGCATGACAAAAATTCCCAAACCATGCACCACTGTGATGTGATGCAGGGCAGAGCATAACTCCGGGGTGATGTGAACATCCCAGAGTTGCTGAACCACAGTCTAATTAAACAGCACTACATTACAGTTACAGACAGCAAGCAGACTGAGAAACAAAGTACACCAAAGAAAATCCCATCAAGAATAGAAAATAAATTTATAGACAAGTCAATCGGTTTCATTAGTAAATGAAAGGTTACTTTCTACATACAAAATAAGACTTGATTAATGAGATATTATGGTCAAATATAAATTAGAATGTGATTGGATGCAAATTTAAAGAACTTATTTAAAAAATAATCGAAGCAAAGAAATATACACTTTATAGCATATAATACCTTCTTTTAATTTGAAGAGTTGTGGTAACAGCATCAGGTTAGATACAGTTCACTTTGCCTAACAGTGAGCATTCCTGAACTATTTATATATACTCTCAATCTCCTCAACACCTAATCTTAAATCTCTCAGCAACCCTCTCCCTTCCCTCAATTATGGTACTTTTACAACCTCACCAAAGCCCCTCCAGACAGAGCTGAGCAGACCCATTCTTCACATCTTCATGTTGTCTGTCCTGTCATCAATACCCAACACAGCTGACTAACCTATTTTAGAAACATCCACCTTGACTTTGCTAGGTTCTGTTTTTACCCAACTTAATCATCATTTGATAAAAAGTAACCAAGTCCCTACTAAGCAAGCACTTGACTGGAAACTGAAGATACTCCCCTCCAGGGCAGTTGCCATCATGTTCACATACAGATGCTACACAAAGAACAAAGAAAACAGAGTGAAGACTAAACGCAAGTACGTGCTATGGAAAATACCTGGGCAGAACAGGATGAGAAAAAAAAAAGTGTAAAAAGACTGTGATGTTTATCATTGTATTTCTGTAACTTAAAAGTCATGCCTGGCACACAACAGATGCTCAACATTATGTTTTAAAGAAATAAATGACTTGAGTTTAAAAATTTTTGAAAACACATATGCTTGATTTCTATGGTTTTCTGTTAATCTAAAACTCAAGCAGCCAATCAGCCTCTTTGGATTTGTACGTTTAGTCAATGCATATGAAAATAAATATATTTGGGGAAATGATTAAAAGATGATGGTGTTAAAGTTATCTTTATGTCTATAAAATCATGCAGTAATAACTTAGGCGAAAATATGAGGAGATATAATGAACAATTTACATTAGACTTTTGCATTCCTAAAGTTAAAAAGAAAAGATCAAGGCCAGCATATGAGCTCAGCAGGTAAAGGCAGTGGTGACCTGAGTTAGATCCCTGGAATCCACATAAGACGGAAGGAGAGAACCAACTCTACAAAGTTGTCCTTAGTTGTCCACTTCTGCCCTGTGGTATGCAAGCTATTCCACCTATACTAACTAAAAAGCTGGGGGAAAATAAGAGATGAACTCTAAGATCATTATCTCTCTAGCAGAGTAAGGTTAGGGAAAAGCAGTAGTGTTTTTTGCTGTGAAGTTCAGTCAAAATTCACCAGCGAAGCTTCCTCATACAACAAAGTGTGATGTACACAGAGGCCACAACTGGCTAAGTTGTAGAGAACAAGAGACTGCAGTGTGTGTGTCTCTGAATAGGACTCCTGTATTAAATGTACACACCCATGGCTCAGAAATCATTGCAGAAGAGGAGGCAGAAAGATTGTAAGAGCCAGGTGCATGAACATCAGGAAACAAGAGGCTTTCAGGACACTGGGAACTTGCAACAAAGGTGACTGCATTTACAAGGCCCAGGCCACCTAAACAGACTAAAACCCAGCATGTTATGAGGGAGATGGGCTGCAGGCCCCAACCCTACCTGAAGAACTACTGGTAATTGGGTGAGGGAGAGGAGGTCTTTACGGAAGTGACTCTAGGTAGGGTGACTAGACTCAAGTGGATGAACTTGCACTAAGGGACAGCTGGGTACAAATGCTTGATAGGACTTAACGCATATGATAGAATGCATGAAATCCAGGAAGAGGGGTTGCGGGGGGATGTGGATGAGTGGAGGGGGGCTAAATTTGATTATAATTTATTATATGAAATTCACAAAAATCAATAAAAATATTATTCAAAGCCCTCTGTAGATACTGGAGACTTAATTAAGGAATTCTAGAACGAATGCATACTATTTGATCTGCATTCTTCCAATGCATAGTTACAAGGAAAAATGAAGGAATACTTTATTTGAATGTGAAAATACCCATTTGCTTATACATGACAGTCATCTGTAATTCCTCAAACCTAAACTCTATACTACTATATAAAGCCTGAATGTTTACAAGTACAGAAAAGATGTTCAAAACATTCTGAATCTGGAGCATTTCAAAAACGGAATTGTGGGATTAGGAATGCTCAATCATCAGACTCTATGCAAATATTCACAGACCTGAAAAATCCCTGAAAGATGAAATTATTCTGGTTCATCTAATCAAAAAATCCAGATTAGGAATCTAGAGGAAGACATTCAACTTGCAGTTATATTGAAATTATAATTAAGGATCTTATGAGACTGCATGTAAGAATTCTCTGGGGAATACTAGGACAGTAACAGTAAGCTTGGTGTATGGATTAAAGTGAAACATCTCTAATAAAATAGTAATTTAAAACATATTATAGAATATTTACTAATACCTCTGTACCATGTATGTTGTAGTTTCAGAAAGAACATCAGGATAGATAAATTTTATAGTAACGTTGACAGGTGATGAGAGGTTACAAATTCTGGTTTAGCAAAATGGATGGGGTTTACTAAAAATTTTGTTTCAATTAATTCAAGAAATTTCTCTCAATACATACCACACACTTTCAAATGCATTTAACAGCTCATTAGTATTTAAAAGAATTTATACTCTGGACAATCACAAAGTCGCATCTTCAGATTTCTTTAGGCATGTGTACCTGTTCATCTTGTTTGGTATGCATTCACCCTAGGTCTTCCTGTTCATGCTTTGGTATATGTGTTCATCCTGTGTCTACTATCCATCCTGTGTATAACAGTTCATTCTGTGCATACCCATTTGTCCTATGCATATCTGTTCAACATCACACTAACTGTGCTTCGTGAGTTGCTTTTCTTTGGAGTATCTGATTATTAACATGATCTTCTATAATTCTACTTCTCACTGCTTTACTAATCAAGTAATCAAAGTTTACAAAGCATATGGAATATAATAAATAGATTCCTAGTCAAAACTAACCATAGGCAATAGTTGGTCTCAGTGATCATGACTATTTCTGGATTTGGGATCAGGGACAATGCCTGAAATATTACTGTAATGTTTTCATTTTAAAGGTATGTATAGCATATATATAAGCATCTTAATTTTAAAAGGAAAATATAAAGGTTCCTTTTCATGAAATAATCTGTATCTAATCGTCTAAAATCATGACAAAATATTCAACCCTATTTTAGAGTTAAAGAAACAGCACAGCTATGACCTCATTAACTTTCTTCAGTTAACAGTTAGGTGAAGATAGCATTAATTAGTGATAGCTAATATTTTCGGGTTTATTCTGTTAGGAAAGACAGTCAGTATAAGAAAAAACTGCTTCGAGATACCAGAATGACAGCAAGAGCAAAGGCGAAGTCACAGACTGAGTGTTGAAGAGACTTCATGCATGACACTGCCTTTCGCTACCTCACATTCCTTAATGCATTACCCAGCGCATTTATTCCTATTGATCGTTTATTATTTTCAAGCCTTTCTTGTTACTTTATTTTTTGCTTTTAAGATGATCACCAAATGACACATTAGGGAACTTTAGGAAAAGACACATTTAGGGATGTCTATGGGTTGTCATGTGCAACAACACATGCATCACACGATTTCACAACAATGCAGATTTTTACTTCTGCAGTTTTAACACAGGGAAATCTTCACAGACTTTCTGACATTCATTACGTAATTGTTCTTACAATTTGCTTTATTGTCCATGTTCCTCTGCCCATAGGAATGTCTAAACAAAAATCTTAAGCAGCTTTACAATTAGCATCTTAGAATATTATTGTAAGTGCTTTAAATAATGATTACATTTCCTTACCTTTAAAATACATTTTATAATTTATGTAAAATGTGGATTATATAAATTATAGCACATGAAAACAATATATCATTATTGTAGCTAAGTATTATATGGCACATACATACACACAATGGGATATTATCTGGCTCTTAAAAAACTCAAAAATTTGAAATTTGAAGGTAAATGTATATAACTGGAAACAATCAACCTGGGTGAGGTAAGTCAGACTCAGAAAGATAAACATCTCATGATCCCTTTCACAGTTGAGTGTTAGCTTTCAATTCTTCTTAGATACGCATGTTTCAACCTGAAAATGGATAAACGGCCATGAGTGGGTGGGAAGGGGGCTTCCCTGGGAAGGGTGGTAGAATGCAGTGATGTGAAGGGGAGAAGGAGAAGATTAGAAGAAGTGTTAAATGTGGTGGGGAATCGGGGGGCAGAGTAGAGGGAGGGATGAGTAACAGTAAAGACCTTTAGGAAAGAATATATGGAGACCTACTACTGTAGAATCTTCTAAAAGAACATACATATACATCATTAAAATGAATTATCCTATAACAGAGGCACACTGCCCTTTCTAGACATCATAGGCTAGTGATAAAACAACTTAATGCCAGGAATGGACTCCATCTCTAGAAGCTACTGACCAGGGGTCCCATAAACTCTTAAATAACACTGGCTATGGCTGCTGCTCTTGGTTACCCACCAGAACTGGAAGGTAAGACCCTATTGGTGAAGACAAAACATATATGAACTGTAGAACAAACAAGAAGAAATCAAGCTGGTGCTGACTTCAAAGGCTGATCACTACTGGCAGCATTAATACTTGGAGGGTGCTCTGCATGCTACTGTACAGAGAAGCAATCCTCAAGCTTATCAAGTGTGAATCCCATGAACTACAATATCAACTTCCCTGCAAGTCCCATGAACTACAATGGCAACTTCCCTGCAAGTCCTGTGAACTACAATAACAACTTCCCTGCAAGTTATGCCTACCTGTGCAATTGTGGCACAAATATTACGGGAGTAAGCAATCACTCTACATGGATTTAAGATCCACTTCCTAGAATGGAGCCCACACTTCACATTGATATGAGGCTTAGGAACCTGAGGCTAAAACGGGTCACAGGATACAGGAGAGAATCTAATACCAATTTTCTACTAAAAAGTTATCAAACTGATTCTTCATGACTTACTGCCCCACAGATGAATGCATCTCAACTCTCTCCAGAGAAGTTTCCTTGTGCAACAAATGGTGATTAACACAGAAACCCACAACTGGCCAATGTGCAGAGAACAAGAGGCTTCAGAGTGATTATCCCTAAATCAAACTTCTGCTCCCAAGGCTCAGGAGTCATTGTGGAAGAGGGGGTGGAAAGACTGTAAGAGCAGAGGTGGTGGATGACCACAAGGAAACAGTTTTCCAGACAATCATTCAATTATGCATATGAACTCACAGCAATGGTGACAGCATGCCCAAGTTCCAGGCAGTCTCAAATCAGAAAAAGTCCCAGCATGGACATGAGGAAGGGAGGAAGAAGCTCCAACCTCTCATAAGGAAAGAGTGTTAACAGATGGCTGCAGGGATGGGTGGAGACTGCCTTTTTCAAACATGGGGCTCTTGAGAGGTTAGCCAGGCTCCAGGGGATGAGCCAACATCGAAGGACATTTACGGACACAAATCAAACTCTACAGGACTTGTATGTATACCATAGCACATTAAATTGGGAGGGGGCAACAGACAGAGGCGGAGACAGAGGAAGGACCCAAATACTATCAAACTGTATTGTATGAAACTATAAAAATTCAATGAACAGGTATGATGGAATACATGAGACCTGGTAGCGGTTAGGGAGGTGGTGGGGGAGCAGGGGTTAAATTTGATTAAGAACTGTCATATGAAATGTGTAAAACTCAATACAAATGAATAAATAAAATATTTTTAAAAGTTAAGTTCAACTTGGATGTATAGATTTTATACCAATGTATTATTAGGCACATTTGATAATACTTCTTTTCATTTCCATTACTGAAATCAAAGTACACTAGTTTTGGAAGATGTCTTTAAAGAAAAATCAAAGGAACTGACCGAATGAAAAGTGATGTATGTTTTTCTCCTTACACAGAGTTAGGTGACTAACTCTGTGTAAGAACACCCCTCTACTTCCAAATCATTTTTTAGTAAGTTGTAAAAGGCCAGATTGCTTTTAGTCTCTACGAACACAGCGAAGTGTGTTCTTCTATTCTTAGGAAATGCTTTAATATTGAAATACACCAAGTCAAGACCAGGTGTGGTGGTGAATACATTTAATTCCAGCACTAGGGAAGCCAGAGCCAGGTAGATATCTGTGAGATGAGGTCAGACTGTGAGTACCAGGCCAACTGGGGCCATAGAGAAACCCTGTCTCAGAAGAAACAAATATATATGTATACACCAAGTCAAACTGAAGGATGGCCTGTTACTATCCAGGAAAACATTGAAGAGCCTTGTTTTCTTTAGAGACTCTATAAAATCCAATGAAAAGAGAATGAATGGGAAAACAGAAATTGTGTACCTTCTAAACCCAAAGCAAGGGAGATGCTTCCGCTAACAATATGGCTTGCTCATTCATTCTTTATATAGGCTAGGTGTAAATCCAGGATATCACCAAAGTCCTATGTTGACCAATACTACTACCTTTTGATTCCTAACATGAATCTAGACCCACCGGGAAAAAACTTTATTAAAGTTCATATATATATATATATATATACACATACATATATATATACATATTAAAAGAATATTTGCTGAATTGTCACCTCTCCTAATGATTCTCATCATTTTTAAATGAATTTGTACTCTTAAGCATCTGCAATAAGAAAATTAGCACTTAAATATTTTATAGATATTTTATTTACTAATGGGAATTCAAGTTTTGCAGACTTTACTTGAAATCGGGAGAAACAATTTACAAACATACAGGTTTCAGGATCCTGCTCAGGAACTGAGGAGTGTAACCAAGATGCTGTGCACTGTCAATCAAAGCCAAGCCATGAAGACATAGGCACACTATGGACATGAAACAGGTGACAAAGCACAGAAGGACTTCCTGGGAGTCAAAGCACAAGAGGTTGCAGAATATGTATCCTTGAAAAGGACTCCTAGATCAAAATTCTGCCTCCCAAGGTTCAGGGATCACTGTGGAAGAAGGAACAGAAAGCTGTACGAGCCAGAGGAGGTGGATGGCCACAGGGAAACAGTGTTCCAGACAGCTGCTCCATTATTCATATGAACTCACAGCAACAGCAACAGCATGCACAAGTCACAAACATGCTGAAGTCAGACAAAATCCCAGCATAGCAGAGGGAAATGGTTAAGACAGCCCAGCCGTATATGAGGAACTACTTGAAACCAATGGCTGTTGGGAAGGGGAGAGTCAATTGCACTTAAGTCTCACTTAAGGCTGGGACTTAGGTTGACCAGGTTCCAGTAGATGAACTCACACCAAAGGGTATTTGGGGACACTAACATGTTTCTATAAGCTTTGAAGACATATGTTAAGGAATATACTGAAAATTTTGTGGGGATTTGTAAGGGGGGGCATAAAGATATGGGAGGGATCTAAATATTATCAAAATCTATTGTATAAAGTTTGGAAATAAAAGACAAAAGCAAAATTGGCAGTTTGATGATGGGTCCATTTTTGAAATATGTCAAAATTACCACCCTTGACACCAATGTTGATTACAGTACCTTTATCCCTTGTTTATCAAAAACAAGTTATTGAGAGAATGATATACACACAGTCATACAGGTATGCATATAAATATGCTATATTTATAGTGTAAATATATAGAACATAAAATGCAATATGCAGGCAAGGCCCACATCTACATCAATTCCAAGTTGGAGTAAATAATTCAATTCACTGTGTGTAATAGATCTTACTACAGATTTAGTATTAAATAAACTTACTTTCTGGGGCATAGGTTTGTGTAATGTCCATATAAAATGATAATAAAAATTTAAAGCATTTTTGAATGTAAAATGTAGTAGTATTAATTATACTCAGACTTTATACCTTTTTATTTCTAAAGTATTTTTACCATCCAAAATCAAAACCCAGTAATTATCCACAACTACATCTCCACCTCCCATTCCAGATCTCCTAGTAAATCTTTAATATACATTCTCTCCACAAGTTTTTCTGTTCTATGCATTCAGTATGTGACCCATAAGGTATGTGGACTTTCTCACTTAAGTGAGCATGTTTTCAATACCTATGCATGTTGCTAGGTATCAAATTTCACACACACAGACATACACACACAGCACTGCTTATTTTGTGTATTTCACATTCATCTAGACACTTGGTTTGTTTCTATCCCGGGGATATTGTAGATAATGCTGCAATGAAAATTAGTGAACAAGTATCTACTTGGGTGTCTAAGTACACAGGAGGAGAATTGCTTGGTAATGGGTAATTATATATTTAGACATTTGAAGAATGGCCAAATGACTTTCCCTATCAGCTGCACCATTTTATATCCTGTGAGAGGGTTCTAATTTCCCCAGCTCCTAGTCAACACTTACTGCATTGATTCATTGTTTTTGAAACAATGCAGCCTATAGAAATGATGATGTGCTCGCTGTAGTTTAAATGAGCATGTTTTCCTAATGACTAATGCTGGTGACAAGTTTTTTGTGTCTCTATTGCCCATTTTTAAATTTTCTCATTTCTTTGCACACTTAAGTACATTATCTTTTTTGTCGTATAGTTTTCATAGTTCTCCAAATATTCTGTGTATTAAATTTATTTTATAGATGATTTGCAAATATTTTTATCCATTCTTAAGACTGCATTTTTACTTGATGATAATTTCTTTGATGCACCCAAATTTTTATTTTTTTTTCTATGTCTATGCATGTGTTGTGTATTCATGTGAATGTGGGTATGCATGTATCACGGTGCACATGTGGCTGTTAAAGGGCAATCTTCAGTGTCAGTCCTAGCCTCCCACCTTGGTTGACACAATTCTCTCACTTGTTGCTGTGTACTTCAGGTGTCAGCTTCTGCGGACCCTTCTCTTCTGGCTTTCCATTTCTCTGTAGGAGCTCTTGGATCTCAGATGTGCACCATTCCATATGACTTTATGTGGAGTCTGGGTGACTGAGGCTCATCCTGGTGCTGGCACTGGGAGTGTGTAACCAGTGAGCCATCTCCCCAGTACAACTTTTGAATTTTTGATAGAATCAATTAATCTATTTGTTTTATTTTATTTTCCTGCCTTTAGATCAAAGATTTCACTCCCAAATCCAAGATACTAAAGGACTTTCTGGTTTTTTTTTTTTTTTTTTAGATTCATATAGTTCTAGTTCCTATATTCCTAGTCTCTATGAATTAGCATTACAGCATTAGCATACTTTGGTATATTTAGACAAAAGAGTTAAATGGGGATCAAGATGAAGTTTGGAAATTTAACATTCCTTAACTCACTTGTTAAAAATTAATCTTGTTTCCTGATGTGGACTTATTTTATTTAATCCAAGAGTATCAGATTACTTTAAAAGCTAAGAACTAAATACGTGATATTAAAAAACAGATTATAGGAAGCTGGAGACGGCTAAGATGTTAAGAGCACTTGCTGCTCTTCTAGAGGACCAGGGGTTGGTTCCCAGCAACTGTCACATGATGGCTAACACCTGCCTATAACTTCAGTTCCAGGGATCCAAGCCCTCTTACAGCATCTGCGGGCACCAGGCATGTATTTGGTGCACTTATAAATAGGAAGGGAAAACACTCATAAACATAAAATAAAAATAAATACAACCTTAAGAATAATTAAAAACGGATTATACATGATTGGATACCTGTGTGCAGTTCAGAACAGGTAGTCAAACTTTAACACCATGCACTAAATTTAACTGACATATACATTATAATCTTAATTTTAAGAATATGTCTCCCCAAGTGATAAAACTCCCCAAGTGATAAAAAAATAAATACAAATTTATTTTTGTAATTCCAATGTACCTTTTTTCATGTAAACCTTTGCTTCTTTTATTCAGTGTATAGAAAAACTTGCCTTAGGTGAGGGAACTCCAGGCCAGGTATTGCTTGGATGTAACAGTGTCTGTACTTAAGCACAGTCACCTGACCTCACAGTTCACCACAGGCTCAGGCCTCCTGGCCTGTCCTTGGACTGTTCTCCTGTGTACACACTGGCCTTGCATCTACGTGAGGACAAATAGTTGGCGGACTGTCACCCTCTGGCCTTTTCTTTTGAAGAGATCTTGAGTGTCTGGTTTCTTGTCTGCTCTCTGTGGAGTTCCTGGCCTCCCTCCACTACACACTAACCCATTCTCTAAGTCCTTGTGCATCCCTCAGTGAGTTTATTTGAGCTGACTCTTCCCCTTAGCAACAGCTACCACAATACATGAATAGCTCATGACTAACTCTCCCCCATCAAGAACCACCAAATAATTTCAAGGAACAGAAAATTCTGTTGTTATTAAAATAATGTTATTAAATAAAATTCTGTGGTTATTAAAATAATAACATGAACTGGAACTCCCATCTTTCCGTTGCCTACATAATGCATACCACAAATGTCTTAAGTCTCTTCAACCATCGTCATAAGATGCTGACCTCAGAATCTTCTCTATGACCAATTCTCATTCAATTCCCTGCCTATCCTCACAGTGTCATCTGCTTAAAAGCAACATTCTGAAGTTCCTTTTAGCCTTATCTCTTACAATATTTGGGTCTTTCTAGTGCTTTAATATCTACAGAGTCCTATCAAATTGGGCAAGGCTTCTTTCCACTCAAATTCCAGGCTATTCAGAATTACACTAATATATATTTTCCTTAGTCTACCTCTTAAAAGTCATTTCTCTTTTTAACTTCAAAGTTTTGAGGCATGAAGTCTGAATAAATGTTAAATGTAGCAGCTGAAAGTTAATCAAATCTTAAAAAAATTTCAGTCATGAAGGCATAATGGAAGGCATATTGTGAACTGAGCCAGTGGTAGATAACAGAGGCATTTACATTTACTTTGTACACAGTAGACTTAGCTAATCACATGTGCCTTGTGGAGACTCTTTCTGTGTTGCTCTTGTCTTCCAAGGATAGCTCTCCTTTAGTTCCATGGTTGTAAAGATCAAAAATGTATTTTGAACTAATTTACCATCTACTAACACTTCCCTATTCCAAACCACCACTGCCTCTTAAGTTCATTGAGAAAGTCTACTAATTACATGCTTTCATCTTTTGGTCTTTTACCTTAAACTCCTCATACTTTATACATGTCAGTCATATGCAGTTTACCTTTTCAAAACCAATGGTTTCTCATTGCTTGCTAGAGTTTAATTTAAATGCTTTACTGAGGCATTCAAATCCACCAGGACGGGGCTCAGTCTAGCTCTCTGTCTGCCTCTCATATGACACGTCCTCTTTCTTCTATACCCCAGGGAGCCCGCTCGTTTTTAGCTATTGGACCATGCCAACCTGCTCTCACTGAGGTTTTTTTTTTTAACTTTCTGCCAGTCTTTATCCCAGGAGCCCAGTTCCTGTGACATTTTCCATGGCAGTACCCCCAGATGTACACACACACACGCACACATACACACACACACATTATCCCTGAATACCATATCATAGAAATCTTTCAACAGTCATAACATAGTTTATTCAAAACAGCTGCTTATAATTTTATGTTTCTTCACTTTAAAACTTGTAATTTTCTGAAACTGTTCTTTAAAAAAAATTTTTTTTGTAGTTTTTACCCTTTAAATGGAACAAAAGGTCCAGAACAGGGACTTTGACTGTTTTGTTCACTGGTATAAGCCTCCAGCTTGTTCTTAGCAGACGCTTAAAAACAGTAACTTTTAATGAAATAAAGCTACAGCCTTGAATAAGTCATCTCACAAAACTGTATTAACCCCAGTGAAGAACTGTCAAAGGAGGGCAAGCTCTGTGTCACGTCACGCCCCACGTGAACTGGCGAAGCAGATCTCCACATCCCACTCCCACTGCTGTGCTTTTTCCATCTGAACGTTTAGCTACACCGCTCTGCAGATCAGCTCTGGCTGGTGTACCGGGTTGGGCTGTCCTCTGTTTACTCTAGGGTGCATCCAAATACAAAACAATTCTCAAAGAGCTTTTCTGGGGAAGAAGACTAAAATGCACCAATTTCCTAGCCTTGGCTAAGTTACAAGTACAGACTGAATTTCATAATTAAGCTTAATCAATATATGATAAAATATTAAATCTTGACACCAACTTAAGGGTTTCTTACAATACTGCTACCTAGCAAACTGTAAAATTTTCAGTCTGACATATACTACAATGTCAATGACTATATACAATATAGAAAAGAAAAAACAAACTAGTAATTACTATGACAAATCCTGCCAATTAGATAGAATTAAGAAAAAGGGTCACTATATCAATTGCTGTCATTTTTATGCAAAAACTCTAAGACTCATGAATTTATATAAAAGTTTTCTTCTATTTAACAGATGAAAAATAAAGGGCTCATATGGGAGCTTTCTACAGTTAGGGGAATGATTTATCTATTTATTTGTTTGTTTGTTTTTCCAAAACAAAGTGTCACTCTGAAGCTCTGTATGGCCTATAACTTATATATAGCTCAGGCCTTGATCTCACAGCAAACTGTCTGCCTCAGCATTCCAAATGCTGGAATTTACAGGTATGAACTGCCCCATCCAGTGTAAAACATTGCATTTATATACTGATTCTCAAATGATCAAAATATTCTGAAACTAGATCCCACCTGTTACTATGTGAGTAGAACAGATTTGGAGTAGAACTATTCTTGTCCTTTTCCTACTGTTAAGTCAAGATTAACAATATTTGTATGTTATAAGCAAGTGCAGTATATTCCAAATTTAAATATCACATAAACATGAATACATATATGATGATAAGGGAGAATCTGTCTAGTTATTTTGCAGAGTCTTATTTCTATGTAAGGAGTTCTGAGGATGTGGTTAGTGAATAATTTGAAAAAAAAAAAAGGCTTGGAATTTATTTCCACTATGTTTATAAAACACTAAATACAGTTAAACTTAAGGGTTAGTCTGGGAGATGGTTCAGTGAGTAAAGGGCTTTCTGTGCAAGCAGAAGGACCTGAGTTTGGATTCTCAGCACCCACGTGTATGGTAGCACACACGTGTAACACCATACACGTGTAACACCATACACGTGTAACACCATACACGTGTAACACCATACACGTGTAACACCAGTGCTGCAAGAGTTGAGAGGAGAATCCCTGGGATTGGCCAGTCAGACTGAAACACTGAGTTCCAGATTCAGTGAGAGAATTGTCACACAAACAAAGATGGAGAAAGGTCTGAGGAAGACATCTCAACCTCTGACCTCGACAGGCAAACACACCTGCAGAAAAAAAGTACTCGTATAGACACACGCAAATCTGTCTTTTAAAATTGAAGTTTAAAACTACTCATACTGCAACATAAGATTCTAGGATATAGGAAACTAATTGTTGATCTGTGTCTAAGACCTCCTAATGTATAGGAGAAAAACCCCCATTAACAGGAAACTCAGGAACAAGATTCTGCTCTTTGTGTGACTCAAAATAGGACAATGGTATAATGTTAAAATAATTCCAAGAGTATTATTACTCTATAGTTTGTAAGAAGGTAAGAGGACCTTGACCATTCTGACTGTGGAGACATATACACAACATTTTAATTAAGAACTTCTGCACTACCCAGACATGCTATTAGTAAAAGAGCTACACAGAATTCCAAGCTCACAGGAAACATTCATTTATGGAAACTCAGACTTCCTTTCCACTGTGTTGCTCTATAGCTAGGCAGGGAAAAACAAACTCAGTAGATGACTTAAAAAGTGGTTCATGTGAATCAGACAGTCACTTTATCATAAAAATAATCCCAGCATGGTCTCAAAGTCCAGACCTAAGGCCCTCAAAGTCACAGAACTTGGAAATTATACATAATGTTTTCCAACATGCAACTATCAATACTCCCTTGACTATTTCCTGAATAACCCTCTTTTTATGTAGTTTTTTATCTGATCTCAAATCTTTTCTTACATATTCCATGATATACTCATCGTTTTGTTCCACTGTTATTTATCTTTTAATTCTCCTGACAGCAACTAGTTTCTCAGAGAAGTATTATGTGGTTTGTATATACATAGGCAAGCACAGGTGCCTTCTTAATTCTAAGAAAGAGAATTACCATGGGTTATTAATGTTGCATGCTCAGCACAGTCCAGGTCACAGGAATCTGAACTATCTACATGTTCTTATTGTTCATACTTACACCCTTGCATTCTGCCACTTGGAAAGTGCCACAAAAACCCACTTACATATGGCTGAATAACCAACTATTCCATTTGTAGAAAAAGGCAGAAAGAGTGACTGAGCTACAGGTGAGTTGTAAAATCACAAGAAGCAAGAGTCCACAAGTTAAACATGAGTTAAAAATTGGACACTACAGAAAAAATAAGATTATAGGTAAAGGTTTGAAGGGCAAGAAATATGAAGAAAATAATGATTATCAGAGCCTGATGTCTCATCGGTCCATATAGTTGGGGAAGATGTTCAAAGGGGACTAGGAAGATATGAAGATGGACAGACAGAAGGCTCCAGACTGTGTACAACATGGAGAAGGAGGACAGGTATTATTATCATGACTGTATGAAAGGCTCTGAAGCAACAACAAGTGAGCACCATTAAAGCATCGCTTAGAGGAAAAGCATGCTGTGACAGGATGGTGCTTAGTGCTCTGCACCGTTGTTGAAGGAAAAACATAACTGTGCTATTTAATCTCTCCTAAAAATCAAGGGGAAAAAAGAGATGATTTCTAAAACGGATGATTTTTAAACATGGTTCCAAATCTTGTTTGGCCATTCTCTACCTGTTTTCCGCACAGTACTTGTCCTACAAAAATGAATCTCTGGCTCAAGTAATTTTGAAACAAAATAGAACACCTTTTGCAAAATTAAAATTTCACAAATCGTTTGACATATTTACATTGAAAATTAAAAACGTAGTAATTTGGTATTATTTGTAGTAAATAAAACAGAAGATTAATACAGGATGATATCATGTTACCTAAATTTAGACAGGACATTCATTGCTATTTCCTTGAGGCAGATAAGATGCTATTGTTTTAAACTTGTTATTGTTCTCTAGGCTCAGAGCAGATAGAAGCAACATACAGTGGACAGAGCTGATCAGCTAAAATAGAACAGGATACACAAAAATCCAATTACATACAAAGAAATATATAATCATCGTCTGCAAATTAATGTATGCGTGTACTGAACGACAGCAGAAGCTGATGAACACACGTGACTTTGAGAGGATGAGGTGGGAAGCAGGAACTGTTTTGTTTTGTAGTACAGGGGTACTTGAGTACAATATAGTTCCGCCCTAGTCTCCCAAGAGCTCGGGTTACAGGCACAGGCCACCACTGTGTTGTTTGTCACTTTTTTTAAGGGAAAAAAGTCATTGGAAGTATGCTGAAATAAAGCAATTTGCACAATTGTTTTAAATGCTGGCACTACATTTTAAGTACAGGGACAGGATGTTCTTTTCATTCTAGCTTCCAATTAATACAGATGTGATATTAATGTTTAAGCTTAAATTTTGTCTTAAAGGACTCAGGAAAAATTGGTGAGAAATAAAGGTGCTGTCCTATCTAAAGTTCTCTCTTCTCTGATACAGCAAACTTCATGGAGAACTATTGGAACAAGAGATTTTAAAACGTTATTTCAAGAACACAATAGGCTGACCTAAGACTTTCCGGTTATTAAAATAAACAAAACTTAATAATTTATAATGAACCAAAGTATTCTAATTCTTTTCTTATGATTCTCATTCATGTAAATAAAGGGACAAAAAAAAAAACTTGTTATGGCCTAGAATTTTATATTATTAAATTTGGCAAAGGAAAGTTTCAGAGTCTGTGTGGAAGAACTTCAGATTAAAACCAAATAATGGATTTAAAATACTTAAGATCAGGGGCTAGAAAGATGGCTCAGTGGTTAAGAGCCCTGTCTTCTCTTGCAGAGAATCTGGGTTTGATTCCCAGCATTCATATGGCAGCTAACAACTGTCAGTAACTCTAGTTCCAGATGATCTGACATTGTCTTCTGACCTCCAGGCCTTGTGCATGACATGGGTGCATTTTACATACATGTAAGCAAAATACTCATACACATAAAATAAAAATAAATGAACCAAAATTACTTATATTAGTGTCTCTGAGAAATACGGTCAGGAGAACCACTGCTTCACTTGCTTCCTGTAATGAAGCTCACTTTGTTCTTGGTTCTGACCAGGAGCTCACTAGCTGCTTCCTCTTTCGTCACTTTACCTTCTCTACAGAACCTGCCTCCCACTGAAATTTATTTGCTTTTTTAATGTGCATTGTACATGGATCATGCTCCATCCAAGAACAAGCAACTTTTCTTTTTGAGACAGAGTTGCCCTGTAGGCCCAGCTGGTTTGGAACTCATTATGCAGAGCAGGCCAGCCTTGAACTCACAGAGATCTGCCTGCCTCTGCCATCTGAGGGCTGGGATTAAAGGCATGTGCTGCCATGCTGGCTGTGACTCTTTTATTTGTAATTTTCTTGCTACATGTCATGGGATGTAAAATCTGTGAAACTTTGGGACCTTTGCTTAATCCTGTGAAGCTGAAAATGTAGCTACTGTCCACAACAGTCACTCCAGTTATTAAATCCAAATTAGAGTGAAAAATTTAAATCCATTTTCTGGGATTTCATCAAGTAAAAGAACTCAATGATATTACATATTTTTAATTTTCCAAGAACAAAATCTAAAGAGAATAAAATATTCAGTTATTTTTATAATAAATGCAACCTTTATTACAGATTATATACACTGACTCTAAAGATCATGTTTTGAGAAAAATAAAAAAAGAGTACATCCAGCTCATTACAATACAGAAAGTGAAGTGTTAAGATTTTTACCTCATCTAAACTTGACTAGTCCGCATTCTGTAAACTGATTTTGTTAATGATCCCATCTCTAGTGACCATAAAACCTAAACATGTGAATTGTTATCTAACTTTACTTGACAGCAATGACTACCAACCATACTTTAATCTTCTAAAAAGTGTGTGCTATTGTTATTTATGGCTGTTTTCCTTTCACTCTTTCAACTCAGGATCAATCAAGAGGATCATGAATCCTTTCTCTCCATCTCTATTTAGTCTGTGTTAGTGTCCATGATCAAAGCAAGACTCCATGATTCCACACAGGCTCTGCAGCCAGCATTTAACTGATACCAATTATACTTCTGTGAATCAAAATGAAGCCAGAAGGTCAAAATTAGACTGGGAAAATTTGCCACATAATAGATTCTAGATTGACCTCTAATATAATTTAACATATAAAGAAGTTAAAAAAAACTCTTAAGGAGAAAATAAACATTAACCAGAACAAAATGAGACAGAGAGGAAGCATTTCCCTCACTCCTAACATTCACATATGCACATACATGCTGGTGTGGCCACAGAAAAGGAAAACACGAAGGGCAGAGAGAAACAGACTGAGGGAAGATTGGTTTAACAATGTAACGAAACACATTTAATATAACCTATTAAAATCACTCAGCAATCAAAAAGGGCATACAGCTCTGATAAGTAAATTGTAATGATTTCATACAGAGATATAGAAATGGATGCTCTTACACACCGGTTCTTATGGAACTCTGATGGAATTTGGGGACTGTGGAAATTTGGCAACAGGAAAAGGCTTCTGAAAAAATATCCAAAAATTAATTCAAAGTCAAGCTGCTGATGAATCAAAGATGTTTTCAGTACTGTTAACTTGTCTCACATCACAAAACTTCACTCAGCCTTGTCTATGAACACATGCACACTTCACCCTGCACAGACCCATAATGCAGCACAATACCAGTGAATGGTCCTATAAAACCCAGTTTACATTTAAGAACATCAAGTTATGAACTGCCATGTATTCACTGTGTGCCCCAAACTCCTGCTTTTCTAGAAACAAATGGTTTAATTTTGGAAAGCAAAGAATGATCTTTCTTACAGGATGTGTTGTACATCAAATTAGTTTACCTCTGATTGGACTGTATTTCAAATTCAGATTTTAAAAGTTGCTGTTTTAGTTATTGTCTTGATTTTCATTAAAAAGCAAATGAAATTTTGTTTGGAATCAGAACAGAATTTCCAGCTATTTTTGAAGTCCTCTTAAGCACAGCAATGCCATTTTGTACTTTTCCTTATTTTGCATTTACTCCTGTGAAGTGTTAATCTCAACATGACAGTTGTAAATTAAAAATGTGGGCCAATTCTGAAAGAAGAACACTGAAGATGCTTTATATTCTGAAACAAAATATTTAGTCACTATTTAATTTTTTTTTTTTTAAGGAGAGGGTCTTCCATTGTAGTCCATGCTGGCCTGGGCTTGTGACAATCATCCTGACTCAGGCCACTGAGTGCTAATTCTTTATGTGAGTACAAATATCTTATGAGTAGACAAAGTTTTCTTGTCTATAAGAAACGGTAAAATTATATATATTCAAAATAATCATTTAAAAATAACTGTGATTTACTGAATGACTGCACTGTCTATTTTTTATATAAGCAGGACTGTATAACAATTTCTTGGTTGAAAATAAGTAGTAAGTAGAAAAAGTTTAAGAAGCAGTGCTGAAATTATAGGTTGTCACACTGTTCCTGGGAAACAATTTAGCAATGCATAGAAAAGTATTTGAATCTGATAACCTCATCTGAAATCTAATCTAAAAATTAAAAAACAAATTAAACTTCCCAAGGAATATAGTTACTCATGTTCACACCTTTTTCCATACCTGTCCCCCCATTAAACTAAGCCTAAGACTCAATACCTATGGTTAAATAGTTTGGTTCAGAATGATAAATCAAAATTAAATTTATGATATATTTCCTTCCTTGTACTGAGAGTCTCATGATGAATTAAACAAAGAAGAACTCCAGTAACAGGACAGTAGAGACAAACCAGAGCAGACAAGATTCTATGCACAGTCAAGTCTTAAACATGCACTCAGTGTTTCCTGAGGGCAAAATATGATGCTTTCCTACAAGGTAAATTGCAAATCTCTCATAAGATATTATTCAGTATAGGAGTTTTGGAAGTAAGGACTTCCAGGGAGACATATTATCCACTTAACATTTTACAGTAAAATGTAAATGACTCATTCCTTACAAAGAGTACTATATCACCTATTCATTTTTAGATGTCAGTTGACCTTTGACTCTGATGTCAAGTGAAGGTCAAATAACTAACTTCATGGTTCACAATGCAGCATTCAGTTTTGTGAAGCAGAAGACAGAGGAGCATCACCAATATATTCAAGAACAGTCACTGCAATCTCAGTAATTATATACTTTATGTGGTGCTAGGAAAATTGGATTCTCTTATGCACAAGAATGAAACCAGATTTATATTTCACCAGTTAAACAAAAGTCAACTCAAACTTGCCAAAAGGCTTCAATGTAGGAGGTAAAACTATGAAACCACTAGAGGAAAACAGGAAATGTTTTAGAACATTGGTGTGGAGAAGGATTCTTTTGTACAAGACAGCAAAAGTGTAGGAGACAAAAGAAAAAAAAAATAAAGACTGGTGATAACGCTGAGTGAAGTTTCTGCTCAGCAAACAGAAGATGATCAGAGACAAAGACAACTTAGAGAATGGGAGAAACAGCCAATATCCAAACTAAGGAATATAGTTTAAATACCAAGCCTCTTACAAATTGGGCATTAGAACTAAATAATCAATTTTTAAAGCTCAAAAATGGTCAAGATGTGCATTTAAAATGTTCAAGATCATAAATTATCATGGAAATGAAAATAAGCTATCATCTCAGCCCAGTAAGAATGGATTTGTAACAAAAGACAAACGTCAGAGCTGAATGGCACGAGGAGGAAAGGGAACCTTTACACACTGTGGGTGAGAATATCCAGTACGGAAGAGTATGGAAACTAGTCAGTAAGCTAAGAACAGAATGACCATAGGATTTAGCAATCACACTGGAGACAGAGCCA
The DNA here is from genome assembly GCA_035773235.1 of Eospalax fontanierii. Taxonomy (NCBI): domain Eukaryota; kingdom Metazoa; phylum Chordata; class Mammalia; order Rodentia; family Spalacidae; genus Eospalax; species Eospalax fontanierii. The sequence goes on along the minus strand of CM069536.1, from coordinate 15,259,926 downwards.
AAACATCAACTAGTCCTATGCCCACTGCAACACTGTTCACTAGTCAAGAAACAGAAACAATTTATACCCAACTAGAAAATGAGGTACACATACCCACACTGGAGATTCCTATTTAGTCAGAATAAAAGAATGAACTTCTGTCATTTGCAGTAATGTGGACGAAACTGGAGGTCATTACATAAAAAAAAAAAGTAAATCACAGACAGAAAGATAAATGTCACATGATTTTACAACAGAGACATCAAGACTAATAGAATAACTGAGACACATAAGTTCAAATATTTCATGACCTTACTCATAACATAGAATGCTAAAAGTTAAGCTAAAGTAACTTGAGTAGAGTGGAGGTTATCAGAGGCCAGACAGGAAGGATGGGGAAAGGCTGGCTACTCTTCAGAGTCCCAGTTAGATAGGAACAAGAAGTGCTGGTGGGTCACTGCACTATAGTGTGACTATGGAGAAGCACATTCTGTATATCTCAAGAAGTAGAAGAAAGGACTCTAAAAGGTTTTCATGATGAAATGACAGGTGTTTGAGGAGAGATATGTGTAACATAATTTAAACATAATATAATATACATATGTATGCACAAAACACTTCATGACACTCCATTTTCTGTATAATGTCTTACATTTATATTACAATTAAATTAAAATAAATTTAATTTAAAATTTTAAAATGTTCAAGATTTTTTCATTAGGGCTAGAGATGCCGTTTATTGAATGAGTGCCTGTCTATTATGCAGGATGTCCTGGAGAGGCAGAGGTAGGAAGATCGGAACTACAAGATCAATTTCAACCACAGTGCAAGTTCAAAGCCAGCTTGGACTACTTAAGACCCTGTCTCTAAAATAATGGTTGTTTCAGATTAAATATTCACTCTAGGTATCAGTATTTTGACTAATTTACATTCAAAAATACTGGCTACAGTACTCGTATTAATCCTTACTGGTCCATACAGACAGAAATACAAACAACTGCCTTTTTAAAACTTCTATTTATTTATTTGTTTTTGGTATTTTTCAGACAGTCTCTCTTTGTAGCCCCAGGGGCTTAGAACTCACTATGTAGACCAGGTTGGCCTTGAACTCACAGAGATCTGCCCGCCTCTGCCTCCTCAGTGCTGGGGCTAAAGGCTTGTGCCATCACAACTGGTGCTTACAATTTATTTTTTTATTTGATTTTTCTTGTGATTTTCATACCATAGTGTATATTTACAATATATATTATAGTTTAATGGTATTTATATCCTCTCCCCTATCTGCACCCTCAAGACAATTTAATGTACACACACACACACACACACACACACACAATGACCTATAGCATCTGATTTGTGTCCCCAAATGTTCTTCAGTGTGGGCCCATCCACTGAGCCCATGAAGGGTCCCATCCCCATAAGACATTGTTTGTTCTACTCCCAACAACTGTCTTCTTAGATTGGGTTGGGATTTCTTACTCACTTTCCCATGTCAATGTCAAGATTTTGTCTGGCTTGAGCTTACATAGGACTTATTCATGCAGCCATCATTGCGTAAGCTCATAGGATTAACTGACCAGCTGTCTGGAAGACTCTGCTTATTTGTGGTCACCCATGCCCCCTAGCTCTTATAACTTTTCTGCCTCCTCTTCTACAATGATTCCTTAGTCTTGGGAGGCAGAGGTTTGAAATAGGTGTATTATTCAGCAATCTGCATTAGTAAATCTGCGGCCTATTGTTCTTTGCACATTAGTCAAATGTGGGGCTCTGTGTTTATCACTATCTGGTGCATTAAGAAATTGTTCTGGTCAGAGCTGAGAGATGCATTCATCCTAGGTGTGTAGAGGCTGCACTGAAGATGTGTCACTTAGGCAAACTACCTTTGAATAACTGCTCAACACATCTTATTTGGTACCAGATATTTGATATAAAATACAATCAAAATTTTGAATCATTTCAATCACTCAATTGTTATCTGAGTTTTCTTGAAATTAATTTTTGCACTTATTCTAAACAAGCTAGATTACACGTAACATCTAAAATGAATAGCATCCTGATTGCTGTGTACTAAAATGAATAGCATAAAGGATGTTAAACACCATACTTAATAGCCATAAATTAGAACTGGTTTTACACTATAGAAAACAAACTGCACAACTCCCCAACTTGAGAAGTCTTCTTAATTATCACAGAGTGTAAGGGCACACTACTTACTTGGTATGACTGTAAAAGAATATAGTACACTTAACTAATTCTAAACTCAGACTATTTTCAAATGAAGACATTTTAAAGGAGCTTGTTCATTTCACACTGAAATCACTGTGTTGATTATTCTATCAGGTCAAATTAGTATTTTAACAAGGAATAGTGCAACTGGCTGATCAGGACTGCAAATGCCCTGATATTTAACACTGTATTGTAGCTACCCGTTTAATCATTTTAGCCTCTACACTAAAAAGTCCCCGTATTCAAATATAAATGTGTTTTTAAGAGTGATTCAATTTCATACCTGAAATATACTACATAACACATCCTTGAAGATCCAAATCAAAACTGAAAAAATTGGCTAATAAAACAAATAAACAAATTTTTCCCTAAATAAGGCTTGACTTTGAACTTAATAATGTACCATAAAATAGAGAAAAGAAAAAGAAGTTTCTAGCAGTATAAATGATCTCTAAAATTTTGTATTATTTAAACGATCCCCAACTTACAATCATCTAACTTAGGATTTTTTAACTTGACTGATGCAAAATCATTATACATTCAACATAAGCTGTACTTAGAATTCTAAACTTTTATCTTTTCTCAGGCTACGGGGTGCTCAGTATGGTACTGTCTCAAGATTTCTAGAAGCAGTAGCAAAGCACAGATCAAATCAGACATATATCACAAGGTTAAGCAACTGAACACTTCACAGTGAACTGTGAGGCTAGCTATAAAGTTTTACATGGCATGTATATTAAAGGGATTTCACCTTAAGTTTTCAGCTCACGGTGGGTGTGCTGGGATATACCATCACGGCAAGCTAAGGGGCATTCATGTGATGATTAACTTTCAGATTATTAACTTTCCATGAAACTGCAACAAAATAGGTAGGTTAAATAATTTTTCACGTGGGCATTCATTTTTTCATATATCAATGAGTGTGAATACTTAAAAGTAAGATATTATATATTTATCAATAAGGAATGCTTCAGATTCCTTCTGACTAAAGGACTGTCTGCTCTGGGCCTGTGACGGGTGACAGAAGTGGGTCGCTGCTTTCTCCTCCCTAAACACAATGAATTCAACTCAAGACTGCTCAGAAATAAACGTGTTCTAAAGGAGAGAAGCCTGGCAACATAAAAAGAGACTTGGTTTACTTTCTTTTTATACTTTTACAAGTTTAGCTGCTCCAAGTAAGATCTGCTAAAGGAAGTAAATTATTTTAATTAAAAGTAAACAGAAGTTGAGGCCATGCTACAAATATTTAATTATCAATTTCTAATTATGCATCCCCTTATCTTCAAAAGAAAATATATATGTGTTAATGTTTCTTTCATTTTCCTGTATCCTCTTAAAGTGTCTTGTTAATCTACCTATCAACATGAAATTGTATCATGTTCTCAAGTCAAGGGATCTATACTGAGTTACATACTCAGCCCTTGGCTGTTTTCAGACAGGATCTCAACTATGCAGCACCAAGTGTGGCTTGTGTGTGTGAGCCTCTAAAGTGCTGAGATTTCAGGCCTATATGCCACCACATGCAGTTGTTACTGGAGTTTTAATTTGCAATCATTCTGTCTGTAAAGAAAAACAGACCATGCTGTACCTTGAAGGAAATCTTACCATCTATATACTTCCTTTCTTGTATTCACAAATTATATTGTTGATTATTTTAAACTGTTTCATGTGTGCAAGCACATACACAGTACTTGTATGAACCATTAAGTGTACAACTTAAAAATTCTAGAAAACACCATGTGACAATCATCCAGGACAAGAAGGCACATTAGACAAATGCTGGAAGTCCCAGATCAGCAGGATTCCAAGGCACTACCTTGACCTTTAACTTCAGAAACTTGTTCCGCTTGATTCCGAACAATTTACACATGGAACCACAGAGCTTTCGTGCTTTTATGCATGGTTTCCTTGTAAGAGTCAGTCATGTAGTATCCATGTAGCTCATTGCTGTGTCCTGATCTCAATTCTTATTTTACTATGACTGTGTGAATGGTGGTGGGGAGTAGAGAGAGCTAGAGTGAGAGGAGTAGAGAGACAGAGAGAGAGAGAGAGAGAGAGAGAGAGAGAGAGAGAGAGAGAGAGAGAGAATGTACCTTTGCCACAGTGCCTACGTGGGGTCAATTTCTACAGTGGATTTCAGGGATCAAATTCTTTACATGAGAACTTGAATTTTCATTGGTATTTATGAAGACTTTAAATTCAACTGCAACATGTTAAACCCAGAAATTTTCTAAATTTTGGGGTCTGAATTTTGAGACTGAAGTAGTGATTCTAACATCAGACATACATTTACAATTTTGAAAAGGATAGATACTTTAGAATATTTTGTATAGTATGCAAATGTAGAATCATGTTATATTTTAAATAAATATTCTAGTTTCTTTGAGAATGTCATACGACGTATTTGATTACATTCACCCAACTCCTAATTTCTGTAATTATTTTAAAATTTATTTTGTGTATGAATATATGTGTGTGCTCAAGGACAGATATGGAGGCAAGAAGTGTCCTGCTCTATCACTGTCCCTCTTATTCTCCTATGGCACTGGTATCTTGCTGAATCTGGATGAGAGCTCCAGGCCACAAGTCCTAGAAGTCCTCTTGTTTTTGTTCCCAGAAGTGCTACAGTTACAGGAATGCACCACAGTCAGCTTTCCCCATGGCGCTGGAGATCCGAGCCCAGGCCCCGAAGCGTGTTCAGTAAAGCACTCCTGCCTACGGGACAATCCCCACAGACCCCTGAATTGCACTTTTTACTACTCACTACCACTACAGTCAACTACAACACAAACTGCCAAGATCAACAAGATTTAAACAATAGTGTATACAATAAAGTAGCACCAATACCTTCATTATTTATGTACAGACAAAACTGGGAAAACCAGTTTACAAAAAAAAGATGGTGAGTTTGATACCATAGAATATACCACATTTTGGACACATAGGAGTTAACACAGTGTTTCCAGGAAGTAATCTGAAGTGTAAGTTGAGAGGCAGAAAGTTGGGTTCTCAGAGATGCACATATGGGGTGTGAAGCACCTAAAAAGACTATAGAAGCAAAACCCTGTAGGCATTAAGTGTCAGTGACATGTAACAATTGAAACTTCTCTCTGATAGTGTACTCATTACAGAGGTCATGAGAGAAACTAAAGGAAGAAAAAACCCGGGTAATCGCAATTTCTAGAGAAAAGCCAAAGCAGAGAGTTTGTTATTGGGAATATGCAGACAGATGCAATTCCATAAGCATCTGTGTTACCACAACACTTGATTTTCATTTTGCTATTCACAATTTTGCATGTTGAACAAATTTTCCATAAATACACTTAAAATAACCACAGTAATTATTGCAAAAGCATTTTAAGCTTTAGTGGTGTATATGTGTGGTTTATATGTATGGTGTTTGTGTTATGTGTGCGCTGTATCTGTTGTGTGTGGTATATATATGTGTTAGGTATGTGTTGTATATATGCTGCATACGCATGCTATGTGTGTTGTGTGTGGTGTATGTAATGTATTATGAGTGTGTTATACATTGGTACACATGCTATGTGTGCGGCATGTAGATATGTTCCATGTGCATCATGTATGTGTGTGGTATATGTATTTGTTATGTATGAGGTGTACACGTGGTGTATGGGTGATCTATGTATATGGTGTGTGTGTAGTGTTACGTGTGCAGTGTATGTGCATGTGTGTGTGTGTGTGTGTTCTCTTATATACTGAGTCATGTCTCCAACCCCGGCAAAAGCATTTTAAATATAGGCACTGTCGCTTTTTTTGCATGCATTACCCTATTTTACATTGTCTTTCTTGTTATTAATAACTATGTCTTTTACCATTTTTTGCTATGAATGTCATTTAAAATTTCACTACACTCCTTGCTTTGTTTAAATTTTATTTTAAGTTGTATCTGAAAATATTGCTAATTTTTCATGTATAAAGTAAAACTAGTAAATTATGCATCTTTAATACTTTTATAGTTATATGGTGTTTCTTTGTAAATAAATATTTAGATTTCAATCTGAAATAATTATCAAAAATTAAAATGGGTCAATTAACACAAAAGACTTTCCAACTAAGATTGTACTATTTTTTTACATAAAATGATTACTCAACTTTTTTCATATAAAATTAACATTTCAAATGTATTCAGAATTCATTTTCACTAAAATAATTATATGATGGAGACTCTTAGGAATAAAAGATACTGCCAGTGCTCTAAAGAAGTGGAGCCTTTTCTGACTCCCCTGCACCCTGTCTGTCTTCAGGCCTTGGTGTATTTCTTGCATGTATGCATGTCAACTAAACTGCTAGGTCTCAGTGTTCTTGAGAGACATGTGAGAAGTACACACTCAGCAAGTGAGACACTGAGGACACCACCACACAGCCACAGACAGTAGTGTAAGGCTACATGGAGTGGAGGCATATTAGAGCCCCTTGAAATCTGCACAAAGCAGTCTAGACCTGATGTGTCAGTTCATAGGTGACTGATGTCATGCAAGGCAGTTTCTGTAAAATAAGACTGTCAATAGTGATGCAAAAGTATTCATAAAAATAAGATTGTACGGTATAGGTCTGAAGAGACGGTTCAACAGTTAAGAGTATTTGCTGCTCTTGCAGAGGACCTGGGTTTGATTCTCAGCACCTACACGGTGGCTAACAACTGAGTGTAAATCCAGTTCCGGGGAAACTCAACACCCTTTTCTGTGGGCATTATATAACGTGAGTGCACTTGCATACATGCAGGAAATACACTCATACATATAAAATAAAGATAATAAATAAACTGTTAAAAATAACAAGAAGGTAGTCCAGAGATCTGGGGTGGGAAGGGCAAAAGCAGGTCTGGGCTAAGGCCTGAAGACAGACAGGGTACAGGGGAGTCAGAAATAACTGAAAAGCTACTGTAGAAGCCGACCCCCGAACATTGAGAACTGAAATTTCAGTAGAACCGTCTTCAACTGTACAACCGGGTTTTGGAATATGAAAACCTCTTCAGAATTGTACTGCAATGCTAAAGAAAGTGTGTGACTGCAAACCAGAATTACAAGGCATCCGCCACTCACAGAAATGGAGCATCATGTTCAAATTTGAGCAATGCTGGAAATACATATTTTTGTTCAGAAACTTGGCTGTTGAAATGATTTCAGTGAAGTTTTTGTGACCCAAGTTAAGTACTGCTTTGCCTAGCAATCATGAATTGATTTTGCTATAAACAGTACCAGCTCTATAGAAAAAGGATGTGCTTGGCCACTCAGCACAAACTCTTATTCAATTCCCATCTTGATTTGGGTAAAAAAAGATAATAAAGTTTATTAGTGCTAAGTTGCTGACACATTATATGATAAGCAAAGTTATGATGCTCTTCTTTTCTGACAAAAATTCACATGATTAAGTTTATTACAGTGAGTGAAGTCTACTGTTCATACTAGTTCATTAATGTGATGAACTGGAATGTATACAAAGTAATCTGGCTATTAATATCACAACAGATAATCATAGATTTTACACATCTCTAATCTAAACAAGCTTTGTAAAATTGGATAACTACACATATTAGGATTTTTTTCAAACAAACTGGGTGTGTGTTCCTGAACATGAGCATGCACAGGTCAAAGCAGAACACTGGCTATCTCCCCAATAGCTCATGGCCTCCTTCCCTTAGGAAGGGTCTCTCACTGAATGGGAGGTTCACTATCCAGGCTAGGCTGGTTAACAAGCTCTTGGATCTACCTGTTTCCTCCACCTCAAAATGCTAGATGTACAGGCACAAGCAGCCATGCCTGGCTTTTTGAAAGGACGCTGAAGATTTCACTCAGGTCCTCATGCATGCAGATCAAGCAGTCTACCTTCTGAGCGGCCTTCTAGCCCATTAACAATTTTGTTCATTATTATTAGTAGCTGATCAGATTTTACTTTAAGGAGGTTGGGATTCATATTTTTCAACATTTTGAAACCTTCTCATCTGTAGGTTATCCATGGAGATATTCGATACTTAATTTTTCAGTCAGGTGAATTCTTTGAGTAAATAATGAGGCATGAACACTTTGAATAAAGTTCCTTTTCTCTGTACAAGTTTAGTTTGCTTACTTTTGAGAACTGGGTTTCCTTGCCTGGGTCGTTACTGCTCACAAACTTACTTTGGTTGCAGAGTCAGTTCATTTTTCATTTGTAAATGAGATGGTCCAGCTACATTTTTCTGACCAATACTTTTCTATGTATTTGGAGCACTGCAATGCGAGCATAATCAGGCAATGCTGACAATTCTCTCAGTGAAGCAATCATACTACTGCATAATAAGACAGTGCTGTGTTCTTATTTATAACAGAATCACTTGCACCACATGCTGCCTTAGAACTGTAATAGTAGATGCTCTACATCTCTGTTCTCTTCTTGTTTTGACATGTTGAACATGTACTAGTAATAACAAATAAGTACAATGTTATGGTACAATAAACACTACCGAATTATTCAGTGTTGCTGAAGTCTACAGTACTCTAGGAGGGAATGGCAAATTGCACCTTATGTAATTTCTGCTGCAAACCACTCAGTGGCCATAGTGGTGTAGCGTGCACAAGTACAGTGGTAAGATTTATTCCAAATAATCTTCACATTCTTGCTGGCGTCATTTGTTTCACTTTTTTACCTGCCACATACAGATTTATTTTTTACATTCATTTAATTGTGTATTTGTGTGGACACATGCATGTCATGGCTCATGTGCTGGCAAGAATTGGTTCTTTTCTTTACATCATGGGATCATGGGTTCCAAGGAAACTCTGGTGTTCAGGTTTGGCCCTGCAAGCCTTTATCTACTGAGCAATCTTAATGGTCCCATTTTTGTCCACTCATTTGTTTGGGGGACATATTGAGATTGTATTTTTAAATCAGCTTAGTTCAGATGTGGACAAAGCAATAGCAGGTAAGGCCTAGCTCACAGTCTTGGGTAAAAAAATTCCTCTGTTAGAGTGGATTTCTTCAAAAAAGAAATTACCAATAAGATATTCTATGTCAGGCTATCACATTTTAGTCAGGACACGGGAAGAGGCAAGTTATTTTCGGAACCAGTACCTGCAGGTTCAGATACTTCGGGACAACTTGATCCACAACTCTTGAATAGGGACTGTGAGACACTCCTTTACTAGTATTTGTTTGTGGTATTACACGTGTTTTCTTATGAACTGACATGGGCCAACATCCATAAGAGACATTAATCAAATGACATTATTCCTAATCCTTTAATATTAGGTAATAATCAATAGCAGCACTGGCTACTTAATTGCTTCAATGTTAAAATCACATCATATTATTTTTTCTGTTAAGTCACAAGAAGAAACAGAGAGTCTTCTTTAATCAACTTAACCAAAGTCACCCAAATTGCATTAGCCTATAGGTCATCTTTAAGATTGGAAGTAAAGAAGTCACAGAACATATAGAAAGGTCTTCCACATATACTTGGACACTTTTTCTATATACAAAAAAGGCAAAACAAAACAAAAACCAAAAAGAAAACAACAACGTATCACAGCAAAGAGACATTACAATAAATTGCTGCATCAAAGATAAAAGCGTGGACATGGAGACCATACTTAAAACATGAAGTACGGAAAATGTATTATAATTACTGTGTAGAGGGGGTCTTATAACCTGGAGAGTATATTCATAATTACTTTGCTATTATAAATTTAGCACTAAAAGTGTAATTAATTATAATTAGACCAATATATGTTTGAATTTACAGCATAAACATATTGGACAACTTTTTCTCATGTACACTTGGAAAATATTTATATAGATTGATATAAGCAAAATTTCCCAGTAATGTATGCAAACTTTTAAGGCAAAGACCAGTTTATTTTGCTGAAAAATTTAAATCTTGTTTCAGTACATATGTCTGAAGTTACATAATGAGAAAAATATCTGTCTGTTTTACATTAGCAAGTATTGTACTTTTATTTCCAGCCAACTTGTTTCGTGTTGAATTTCTCAGCTGAAAACAAGCAGTAGAACAGACACAGATAATTCCTAGAAGAGTTCAAGAGTCAAGAACTTTGCCGACTGTTTCTATATAAAACCCTTTCTATATAAAAATCAAGCATCATTGGCTCATTTACTGCCTTTTAAAACACTAACATTCTATTACATTTACAAAAAAAAATCCTATTAAAGAAACTGATAATCTTCTAACATTTTATTTTATGTGTGTGAGTGTATTGCCTGCATGCAGTAAAGTGCACCCATGTCGGACTATGCAATGGCCATGGGAGTCAGAAGAGAGCACTGGATCTCCTGAAACTGGAGTTACAGAGGGTTGTTAAGCTGCCATGTAGGTGCTGGAAATCGAATCTGAGTCCTCTGCAAGAATAGCCAGTGCTCTTAACTCCTGAGCCATCTCTCCAGCCCTGAAATTGATCATCTTTGTTGAAACACTTTTGTCTTACAAAAATGACAAACATACTTCATTCAACAGTTTCATGCCTAAAGGTTCTAGTGAACTTACTAGAAAAATAGGCTATTTCCTCTCCCATCAAAGTTTCTTCCTTCTTGTGAATATACAACTTTCTTTCCCTAAAATATAGTTCTGTTTATTTCTAGTGCATTGTGTATATTGTGTGTATTTAAGTAGGAAATGCCTGTTGCAATCTCTAACATTCACCTAATCTAAAGCTCTCTTTGGATAACTTATTGCACTCCTTTTACAAGTCTCTCACCTTCTTTTATCTTAATTAAGGCTCTCATGTTGAACCTTCAGTATTTTTGCCTCCATTCTTTAACAGGAGGGATGACTTTAATTAATTCATAAAAATTTTAACATAATTGTCTTAAGGGGAACCAGGGTTCTATTTTCAACTTGCTATAGAATAGATGATGTAAATGACTGAACTTATTCTAAAATCCAAATGTCATTAAAGAGATTCCAATTATAAGACAAAATTATTTCCACCTGGTAGTTTTCATTTACACTGTATTAGATAATAGAAATACTGTGTAGTTCTTTTCTGTTGTTTTTAAAATGAAAACTCAGTTTTAAAGAACTTTTTTTTTTGTTGGTGTAATGATGCAGGCCTGCGATTCCATTTGCTCAGGAGTCTGAGTCAACAGGATTAGAAGTGCAATACTGGTCTAAACAACTGATCAAGCCTTTACCTCAAGTTAAATACCAGTGTCTGGGACACAGCTCAGTGAGAGAATACTTGCCTACTAAGCACGAGGCCCTGGATTCAATGGCCAGCATCCCCTCCACAAAAATCCACCCTGTTTAACTCTCTAATCTGTTATGTACTCGATGTTAATTCTAATGAAACGGTTAATAAACCATATGGGCAATTTTATTTGAGTATATAATCACAATTTAAGGAAACATAACTCATCTTTGATACAAATTTAATGTAAGAGTCAATTTTTAGGTCTGCAAACTGGGTGGGGTTTACTGATGACTAACGTATTTCTGTTTTCCATCTTTACTAAATTCCAGAAGGATAACAAAGTTAGATCAGTCGCTCTCTTGAGCATTTAGTCACTCATTACGATTTCAAAGCTGTTGTTGCTTAGGAACTCACATAAACACTTCATGTCGTTTGAAAGAAGGAAATAAACTCATTGGCATGATTTTTAGAGGAGATTATGAAACTAGACCAAACACATCTTTCCTCATTTAAAAGCTTTGCCACCATTTACAAAATTCTTAAAGGAAAAAAGAAAAAAAAAAACTGTACTAAAGTGGCATGTACCTCAGTGGTAGGATTTGTGTGTACATTTCCTTACCTTTTGAAGATAGGTACAAGAGTGACTGACATCTCTCTGTGACCAACCCCTCTGCAACTGAAACCAACATGAATGCTAAAATTTCCCAATTACAATTTTCCTGGAATTTAGAAATCAGTGAATAATAATTCATGCTAAACTGTCATTATTTTTTCAGTAATACTACTATTTTCAAGGGATGCAAAGCAATTTATAGGCAAATTTAGCTTTAGGGCAAGGCATTATTGTAAATGAATGACAGATGATAAGATTATTAAGCATTAAAGACAATATTAGAAACATATTAACAACTGCAGTGGTGAGGCCACCCCAGATGAGATACCTTTGCTCCAGCAAGCTGTTGCAATCTCCTTGGCTTCAGTGCCCCGAGTTCTTGGCTATATGTAAGTATGACTCAAAGTGAGTCATGAGTGTAAAATTCAGCCTGGTATATTCAACTACTGCAACTGTGCAAGCCCAAAGAAAACAGTTTCAAGCTCTGCATAGCAACAGTGATTCTGCTCAGTATGTCAAGTAGCAAGCTGTAGTGCTTTCCTTAGAAAACACCCTCAAAATTGCTATGTATGCAATCGGGTATCGGGAGTCACTGAGCTGGCAGGGTGACAACAGCATGACCATGTAGAAAGGAAGTGCAGCCAGCCAGGAGGTCAGAACTTCCCAGTCTCGGCCTTCATCTTGAGAACACCACTAGCACGGATGCAGTGATCCCTTTCTGGGGTGTCTACTGGAAAGGTGTTCACCAGCATTCCCATCTACAAAGTAGATTCAGACCATACTTTTCAGGAACTCTCAGATGCCCTGTTACATATGCAGATTCACCCAAAATGTTTCACAAGATAATAGTCTTGCCTTTGTGGCAAAATGACCCAGCAGTGACAGACCCTGGAGACACTCACTGGGCATTTCATGTTCCAGAGCATCCTCAGGCAAGACATGTCAATAAAATCTGGAAAAGACAAATGGAAACTGGAAAAAGCCACTGGAGGTTCAGCTGGAACACACTTAAAAAAAAGCAGTTCAGATCTCAAATGTGTCAGTTCCCTAAAAGTGCATTTCTATTTAAACAGAGTTCTTCATTATGAAGTTTGAGAAAATGGGAAGCCAGACATGCTTTAAAAGATTCGAAGTTCATAACACAGGTACACTTACAATACATGGCAATGTATTCATACACATAAAATGAAAACAATAAATAAATTATTTTAAAAAGATACTATTCTCAGATCATTTCTTCTCAGGCTACTCCAGGAAAAACAGATTTCTGGACACCTGAGTACAGGGGAGTTGGGGGTTTGGATTCAGGGTAGGAGACAAACCTGAATCTTTGCACTGTACTGTTACACTTGCCACATTCAGATGGTTATGGATACTAATGACCATAGGTATGAGGTCACAGCTCCTACAGTGTCTGATGCGGCTGGGTCAAGAATGATAAAGCTGTAAGATGGAATACAGTACACAAGAAAGAACTCTGAGCATCCAGGACTGTGATGCAGACTGTAAGACAGGAAAGTTACAGAAAGAGACAGAGGAAGGGTTGCTGCAGGTGCTTATCATGCTGAACAAACGTACATCTATTAGCTAGATACTTGTAAGGGCAAGCAATGGCGGCTCCAGGGACCCAGTACCATCATGACACCAGACAAGGTGAACTGCAGACAACTCGGGGTGTCTGCTTCTACAGCTAATCTGCATCATGGCAAACTGCATCTTTACTCTCCTAAACTATGACAAAACAACAGACATTCTAAGACAGTTTCTCATGTGTCTGAGTTTTAAAGAGGTATGAAGCTTCCTAGTTCACTTTACTTCATCTTCGATCCATGACCTAGCTGCAGAATCGAACAGATTTTGTCTATGGTCTGTCTAGATGTGACTAGTTAATAAAGAATAGCTTATAAATCACACTGTAGTCCCTGGCTTATTTTGTTTTCATGTTGTACTTTAAATGTGCAGGATATACATACATTTTTTTTATCTTTTGCTGTTAGGTAAGTACCAAAGTGTCAGAATCTAATTGTAACTCATTTTCATTGAGTGACCAATTCTGCTAGCCAGAACTGCCCTTGTGGTCTGATCCATAACTGAAAAAAAAAAAACAAAATGATGAATATTCATTCTATTAAATAACACAAAGCAGTAAAAATGAAGATGTTAACCTGGAAGTATTCATCAGATACTGTTAGGACACAAGCATAATATACTAAACCAACCAAATCCCTTCTAAATGGTATACACATGCGTGTGGGTGTGCTTGAGCAGACATCAGCTAAATGTTCAAAAATTCCATGAAAGAATATATAAACCCTATAGTAGTGGTCTCTGGGGAAGACTGGAGGGCGAGTACAAGACACTTTCGCTGTTTATTTTATGATAACTTCTGATAGTAAAAAGATATTTATCAGCTACCTGTGCAATAAAACAGGTATGTAAAATATTTTTAAAAGACTGTCCCTAATATTATTTACTATGACCTAGTAATAGCTTAGTTTCTTATGTATGGCTGTGTCAAGGGAGGATAAGTGTGTGAAAAACCAATGTGAAAGCATATCGCGTTATTATTAAACCAACGTATTATCACTGCTTCCTCTGAGTATTTTCCATTCTAAACTTCACTGACACTGTTAATGTTATCACTCCATATTAAGCCCACACCAAGTCTTAGTGAATATTTTGTACATGGCAAAGGTATTAATATATAAACTAACCACAGGAAGAATGTTAAGTACACTTAGCTAAACTACTAACAGAAAATGTGTTACTTTATGAATAATTTTTGTCTGTTTTATGTGTATAGAATAGTATGTCACATGATCCAATATCAAATCTAAAAAACAGTCTTCACCTTCCCTTGTATTAGAAGTCTTTCTAAATTAAATTTATTGGCTAAATGTGGTTTCTTGTAATATGTAATAATTGACGTGAATTAAACATAATGCTTAATACACCTAAGAGAAAACTTCATATTCGTAAAAGTCTTCTTAAGACATTAAAAGGAAGCAGTTTAAAGACAAAATTAGAAGTTGTACTTCATAAAAATCAAAGTTTCCATTCCTGGAAATATAGGAGAACACACTGACAACACATACACCTGAAAAGGTACTTGAATCCATAGTGTGCAAACATTCCCAATAGCTTAAAATATGAAAATGAACAACCAAGTAAATATGTACACAAATTTGAACAGTCGACAAAAGAAAACATGACAATATTGAGCAAACACATGAAATCCATTAAAAGAATGAATATTAAAATTATATTATACACCACCTATGACCACTATTTTTAAAAGACCAATATCACCAATCACTGTGGAGAAAGTGGGCCCACTGAAATCCTCACAAGTTGTGACAGGAAGGTAAAATAATATAACGCAGTGGGAAACACTGGCAGTGTGATACCAGTAGGGTGCTTCACGTGATCCAGATATCCTATTACTAAGCGTTTACCTAAGACAAGTAAGAGCCTAACTCTACTATTACCCAAATATTAGTGAGATTCATAATGGAAGAGAAAGTTCTATACAAGCCGAACTACACATAAACTCTTGAATATAAATATTAGCTATAATAAAGATTTACTGACAAGTTAAATTCTGCAACATATTTTTAAATGAATAAAATAAAATGAAAATACTCAACTGTAGTTTAAAACGCAAGTGTGACTTAACACTTTATAATGCATTAAAAATATAAAACAAAAATATGTAAAAAGAGGGGATAGGATATTAATGGTACAAAGAATAAAGTATTTTTCCATTACTAGAAAAAACAGTAATAAATGTGGTTGGAAGAAAGCCAAGGTGGGGAGCATCTGCATTAAAAATTGCAAGAAGCAAGAAGACAGGAAATAGAAGTAAGTCTGAAGATGCTATTTCAAAATAGAGAATAACATGGTGACTTACAAGTTTTCAACTAGGTAGAACATGAGCTATATGAAATCACAATATAAAAATTCAATAAAGTATTAAGGAAAAGTCAGAAAAATCAATAGTTTTCTATTTGTGGTAGAGTCTGAATGAAAGTTTCTCAAATGATATCCACAACCTGAAAACCTAGAAGCTATGAATGTTATGATTCATTACAAAAGACTGCAGTTGTGATGCAAAATGGACCTTAAAATGAAAGAATTATTCTGGGTTATCAGTATGTGCCATACAGAATCACAAGGGTCCTTATAAGGGGAGGCAAACAAAAGTGAATCAGGAAGATATGTCAAGAGATCAGTCTGACTCAAAGAAGGGATGCAGAGACTGGGTAGAGCACTTGGTGCACAATCATGAAAACCTGAGCTGGAATCACCACCACCCACTTATAAAGCCAGGTGTGAACGTATGCATGCCATAATCACAGCATTGTGAGGGCTGGAGACAGTAGATCGCTGGGCTTGCTGACAATCAGTCTAGTTGTAGGTTCAGTGATTCCCTGTCCCAAGACAGTAAGTGGGATGTGTTAAAGGAGAATGCCTGGTGTCCTTCTCTGGCCTCCACGTGTGCACAAGGACACATGCACCTGCACACACAGGGGTACACACCACACATACACCACAAACACACACACTCATACATAAAAGGGGAGATCAGGAGCCTGGGAAAGCAAGAAGCCCAAAATCTCTAGAAGCCAGAAAAGACCCGGAAAGAACTCTAGAACTTCCAAAAAGAATCAGGTCCTGACAAGTTCCTGATTGCACCAATGCAAAACTGATTTTGAAATTCTGCCCTCCCGGTTAGGAGAATAAATCTGTGTTAATACACTAAATTGAAAATGTTACAGTGAATACACTATACTCAGATTCTTTAGAAGTGTGACAAGCTGCTAAGTATGTAGAAAACAACCTAAAAGAACAACTATGAGTACTACTACATGAAATAAGGCAATTACTGTCAGTGAAATGTTAGTGCTCTGGGGAGAGGACAGCTTCACTGAGAAACAGAGGGAAACACCCAGACTTTTCTGAAATCTAGATAAAAATCCTAGATCAAAAATTCTTGGCATAAAAGGTAGAAGTTCAATACATAAGAAATTTCACCACAATCAAACTCAGGAAGAGTCTATTTAGGAAGACTAATGGGGGGAATATGCTTTTAAGAGATTAGAACATCTGATGAGAAAATCAAGCTCTGTTGAGAGTAAACACTGATTTAAAATCATATGGCTATGATCTTGCAAATCTACTATTTTATGCTTAGGAATTTAACATAGTGGAATCGTCATAAAGACAAAAATTTAAATAATAAGAAACCTTGCTGTGTGTGTATACACAGACATATATGTATATATGCATTAATGAAAGGACTAAAACGTGTATATAACAAGGGTTGGTAAATTTACTATATGAAATGTCTTGGATAGATTTCGACAATAACAGTTATAAGCTATGAAGAATATTCATCCCATAAAATCTTGTAAAGTGTAATAAGTAGAAAAAGATTTTGCAAGGTGTACATACAGTATGCTCTATGCCTTTTAAATTGGCATTTTTCTTTCTAATTTTCTTTCTCTTTGATAATGTCACATCTGTATACAGTGCGACTTAATCCTCCCACTATTCCCTCCTCTCCAATTCCTTCCTTATTCTCCCAGCACTTTTCCCTCTCAACTTCACATGCTCTTTTTCAGAGACCCACTGAGTCCACTTAAGGCTACCTGTATGTGCATGAGTATAGAACAGTGCCCTCAGAACTTGATGCTAAGGGTCCACTGCTAAAAACACCACATATTTGCATCTTAGGACATGGAGAAATCGAGCTGGTGCTGACCTGGAAGCTTCATCCCTACTGGCTAGCTTTAATAATGCTGCAAGATTCTACATGTGCTACCAGGGGAGAAAAATAAGTCAACAGTCTTAGCCACCTGTGAAATCTGAAAACGATAATACAGACTGTCCAGGCAAGATATGCCCAGTGGTGCAAGGGCAGCATGAATAACCCTGAGAGCAACCTACCATCTTCTGAAGGGATTTTTAAAGCCTATTCTACAACACAGAGCTCATACCTGGATGATAAACTAGGCCAAACACCCATGCCTAGCTAGGTCAAAGGTCTTAGTATTTTTCTGCTAAATTAACAGAGTGATAAACTGACCCCTAAGTTCTCATCTTTATAGATTAATGCGCACACAGCGCTCATCAGAGAAACTTCTTTTTGCATTAGAGGGTAACATAGAGAGTAAGAGACTGTGGGGTACTCAGTTCTACATGGGACATCTACATCAGACCCCTCAACCCAAGGCTCAGGGATTTTAGCAGAAGAAGGAGAAAGATTAGAACAGCCACACTGATCAGGCATTTACAGTGAAACATTATTTACTGGTCACAACAGGGAAATTGCTCACATAATCTCATCCACACAAAATCAAGCTAGTACCAGAATAGATGAGGAGGGGCTCATGAAATCCTACTCCTAGCTAAGGAGCTATTCGTAACTGATGACTGCTGGGGGTGGAGTCAGCTTATTTCAGGGATGTGTCTCCTGAGAAGCTACCCAAGCATCAGTAGATTTTTACTTTCAAAGTAAAGGTGTAATGAGATGGTGTGACAAGATAAACATGCATTCATGAAAGATATTTTTATTGTTGCTGGAGAGATGGTACAGTGGTTAAGAGTACTGGCTGCTCTTCCAGAGGACCTGAGTTCAATTCCCGACACCCACATGGCAGCTAATAACTGTCCACAGCTCCAGTTCCATGGGATCTGACACCTTCTTCTGGCCTCTGCAGTTTTTGAACGACACAGGTGCACTTACACACATGTAGGCAATACACTCATACATATAAAATAAAAACCATAAAAATATTTTTTATTTTCAAAGAGTTTTCCTAATTCACGGAAACAATAATTATTAGAATAAAAGTATCAAAACAGAATAAAAGTAAATAAATGATCTTCTAGCTTCAACAAGGGGAAAACACAAGCCTAAGAAATGAATGGTTAGTATATTTATATCATCCACTCCACCATATACATTAATTACCTGCCATATGCTCAATAGGAGCTCTAAACGGCTCCTGAGAAAACAAACCAGAACAGATTCCTGCCCTTGTGATTCTTTCATTCATCATAAAAGACTGGCAATAAGTGAGTAATAAATAACCATGGGTGGTGAGTGTGAAGACTGAGACAACACAGGGCTGGTGCATAGCCAGTAATATGATAGCATACTGTAGGGTTAGAAGGGATGCTGCGTCAGGGAGTTGCCAAGAGTTCCTCTAACTAGGTGACACTGAACTGAACCCTAAAGCGCAGGACTCCTCTCCTAGCCATAAATGAAGCGTTTGAGAAGAGTCAGCATAGAGTCTGCAATACCAAGCTGCGTATCTGAAAAGTAGATATACTGTCCCCAGTAGAGACTAGGAAAACCCCACATAGCAGAATGGGAAATGCTTTGCATTGGGACTCTTGGATCAACTTGGCAATTACTATGACGTTTCAAATCACTGAGGAAGATAACAATATTTAAAGTAATGGAGACTAGAATCAAACAGAGCTTGGCTGGTACTGCATAGTAATCATGTCCAAACTCCTGAGACTCCAGCAGGAAGATCAGGAGTTTGAGGCCAGCCTGTGCCAGTCATGAGGGCTGAGCCAACCTGAACGACAAAGCAAGACCCTGCCTCAAAAACCAGCCAAACATACAAAGAAGACCAGAAACAAACCCTAATTGAAAAAAAAGTTATACTTGGTTATAAATACATTGAACTTTGAATCTAGATAGTAATAAAAAATAAGTAAATTAAAATATAAAATAAAAGAAATGGACTTCCACCTTTCTAGTTATCAAGTTAACACAAATCATTATTTGCATTCAATGACAGGCAGTGAGGAAATGACAAAAATACTAAGATGATTTGGGGCAGCAAAATGAAGAAAAACTGAATAAAAACAGCAATAATCTTTAGTTAGGCACATTTTTACCACAGAGAAGCATATGCCAGTTAATTACATTTTCAAAGAATGTTTAAAAGTCCCATTTTATATTCTTTGTTACATTACTTTTAACACATTCACAAATGTTCCTCAAAATACCAGTCTTCCATATTTCAAAACACCTACTGTCATAATTCTGTAGCTGAAAGGCTGACTTTAAGACACCAGATTTCCTCACGGTTCGCACAGCAACACCCTGACACCCGGTGCCTGTGGCTGCCAACTCTGTCCCTTGCTCATCTTGCAGACAGCAGGTAGAGTGATTTCTTCAATGCTAACTGGTTCACTAGTTAGCTGGTATTCATATTTTACTTAGAAAATGAGAACTCCTCACCATGACCACCAGCTCTCGCCCTTGTGTTACCCTAAAGCACCCCCGGCCTGTCGTACTCTCTCGCTGGGGAGGATGTCCAAACCATACAACATTTCTGTTTTTTTGTAATTTTATATTTTTATGTTTATTTATCTTTTTAAGAACAACAGTTTTTTATCAGCATATATTAATTACACAAAGTAAAGGGATTCAGGAAGACATTCCCCCACATGCACACAATCTACCTTGATCACATTCACTCTCTATTCCATGTTCTTATCTTCTATTTCTTAAACTACTAAACGATTCTGATCCAAAGACCTTTGCCTTACTGTGAGTACGATTTTCTTTCCCTTCTAAAAAATGAACTCAAATGTTCATTCTTAAATCTTTTAGAACTCAACACAAATGTTCCCTCATTTCCCACAAATCTTTTGTAGATAAACTAAATATACATTCTTACTATCTTTTTTACCATCCCTAACTCATGTTACTTCAAGACCTTAGTTATTAAATAGTATGAGGTTTATTTAAAATTGCCTAAGTACTACTGTATGCTTATGTAACTTGTTTAATATAAACAGAGACAAATCTGGAAATAAAACATACATAGTTATCAAATTTTATTTTAAGTTAAACTAAGAAGAAATGCTAGCTTCTCCTAAGAAGTACAAGTATTACTTGAAATACAAGTATTAAACTGAATTCAAGAAATTAAACCCCATATCTATCTATCTATCATCTATCTATATATATATAGATATAGATATATGTACATATGTGTGCACAAACGACAGAGGCAAACACACAGATATGTATTAAATAAGTGGAGATAGAAAGAGTGCTGTTTTTAATCAAAATACATTATATTAGACTACAGACTATTTAAGAGAATGTATTTAGAGTGTACTCTTACTTTGATGAAACCCTAACAGGCATGTGAAGAAAAAGAATAAGCACATAATTCAAGTTCCATCTCTTCTTGATAGCTTTTGCAAGAAAACATTCAGTGACTAGTCACAGTTTCTCAGGAATGTGCAGAGAATGGGGGACTGAGCAGCAGTAGCACTCGGCAGCCTGCAGCAGTTACCCATCTCAGCTGGTCCGGCTAGCTCCAAGTACACGGAGGAATAAACCAGGCAGAACCTTCCGTCAGGTTGCAAAGGCAGCACCTTTTCCATCTCTACTGTATCTCTGGAAGAGCCGGAAAGACTAATGTAAACATAGACCAATCAAGAGTCTTCTGCTGGAATTATTTTCTGAAAATAAGTGGCCCCACTTTAAAAAGGAGAACAAAACAAAAACAAAACCAGAACAAAAAACAAAAATGGAGAACAAAGACAAAATGCCCTATTTACAAGCTATAGCAAAGCCTAGGATCAGCACATACCGGCATACTACCAGTGAAAGTTACTTTCATATAACAAATTCAAGTAAGTTATTAGATGATTATTTAAATTCATTCAAGACCCTTTCCTATAGGCAATAATACTAATAAATTAAGTTGGAATAATATGTGATTAACTTTAAATTCTGGCACTGGCCTTTCAGAAATCTAATCAATATTTCTAAAATATAAATGTACCAAGAATCAACTCACGACTAATCAAATGATCTTAGAATTTATGAGAATATCATCTACAGAAAGCACAAAGGCAAACATTAAGAGATTTTCACCAAAAAAACATAAATCAAAATAGAAATATAAAACTAGTACAAAATCTAATTTAAGAAGAGATTACTTCTAGTGATGACTAATTAGCTCTTCAGTTCTATCAGTGGAGACAGAGTAAAATATTATGAAGGGCAATTCTTAAGTGACAAAGACTTGAACTAAAGGAATAAAATGAAGATATTTAAGTCAAAGTCAGTGCTTCTGCTGATGAACTAAGTCACAAAGTACATGATTCAGGAATGAGTATTGCTAAGAGATAGCGTAAGAATAGGGAAACCACTGATCTTGGTTTGTCTGAAGCCAAACCGAATACGCTGTGCCTTGAAGAAGACTGAGACATGGGCACATTAAAACAAATACCAACTCCTTAATATGTGTACTTTGTCCTGTGACATGGACAAGGCCTTTTGTATACAACAGTATCTAGGACTGAATAAAAATAAAGAATGGGGTATTTGGAAATTTATATTTAACATTTAATATTTTATTATCAAAGAGGGGTCCTAAATCAAGTCCTAAAATATGTCATAAAATATGACAACTGAGGAAAGGCCATTTGAAAAAAATAAAAACCAAATGCTTAGAATGGTGGTGTATTTCCTACGTATACTCACGAAAAGTCTATCATCACGCAGCTACTTTTCCTGTTTGATGATTAAGGGCTATATAAAGATGTATTCCTCCCTAATTCTGCTGCTTCTGGTTTCCTCAACATACAAAAACAGAACAACAAAAAACAAACCTAGAAAATCAGAATTCATTTCTTCCTAACATCAATTTGTATCCCAAGTAAAAATGCAAGAATTCATTTTGGTAATGCAAAGAGAATGTTTGAATTACTTCAATGTTTGGGAAAAAATGGAAAAAGTCAGAGGAATAAAGTGTTTCTTGATACTTAAAACTAGGAATAGCTTCGCAGTATTTTAGTTTGTTTCTTCCTATGTACAATGAATACAAAGCTTTACTGGCTCAAGAAAGGTGACTACAGGAAATCAATCAGATGAAACTCATTTCATCTTCAGTAGACATTCAGCAGATTCTCAGATCTGCTGTGCTTTGCCTTTCATTCCCAGGAACTGCGACAGCATGTGCCATGAGATGAGATGGCGCCAATTTCATATGGACACGTCACCAGTGGCCCTGGGGAATGTAAGTAAAAACAACCTTTAAAATGCACTGCCAACAACGTGGAAATGATTTAAAAACCCACAGGATATTTTACTGCACCCCAATTTGTCTTCTTTTAACCTTCATAGTGCAGTTTGAAGAGAAATATTTGCTCTACTTATACTTTCTGTACTCATTTGAAACTTTCCAAAAAAAGTAAGTTTAAAGAACACAGGAGATTTTTATCAATGATGTCTACTGACAATGTCATTTTCATTTCTTGGTTTTCTAATGTTTATGTATTTGCCTGAACACCTGTCCCAAATAATCCAACTCTGGGAATTCTGTTGAGGAACAGCAGAAAGTTAAGCTGCATTGCAAACTGAGACAATTAATTTTAGCAAGTACTCAAAACTGCAATAAAAATAAAGTCATTCTAAAATGACTAGAATACCTAAAATTTGGCGGAGCACAGAGATACAGATTTTGCAGTCAGGCACAATATAGCGTGATTCAGACTGAAGACCAGGAGCTTGAGAATGGCCTGAGCAAGAGAGACCCCAACAGCACTCTGTTGTTAACAAATCCAATTCAACTTTTACTCATTACTAACTCCCTAAGAAATGAGTAGTCTATTCATCATTTGGACATATCCAGTGATGAAATTTGCAGACTTGGAAAGATTAAAAATGAAGGAAGAAAAAAATCCTATAATAGAAAAAGAATTGTGATATTTTATGTAGTAATTTATTTTTTCTTGTAATCCAGTTACTTAGAACTCCTTAATAATCCACTCTTATTTTAGTTAACTCTGTTAGCTGGGCTGTTCTTAAACAAAGGGAAGCATGATGGAAATGTACAAGTAAACAGGAGAAAACCAACTGATACAACACAAACTATATGTGAAATAAACTTGCCAAAAGGGATAAAGAAAAATACTATCATGTTTAAAAAAATAGGAGGAATAACATTAGGTCTCGTTCCTTAAATCTTTTCGTTCGGGAAAAGAAGGGAAGCAAGACGGGGTTATTAATCACTGAGCAACATTTCTATATATCTCAACCTCAGCGTTCCAAAGAAATTAATTCATTATTTCAGCAAATAACGAACTGAAGCTCTAACATGTGCAGGCAGGAAGGGCATCACCAATAAGCTATTGATTGTCCCAGAGATATAATTTTGTCAAGAGGAAAGGCACACCTGATTATAAAATAATACAGTACTAGGATCACAGTAGAGAAAGAATTTACTCCAATTGCCAAGGCCAATGAAAACCATCGGAGGCACGGAAGACTGGGTGGGTTTTTCTAGGAGTGAAGGGCTCAAGGGACACAGGAGTGACAAAGAAGCATGGGACAAAGCAGGGAATCCAGGAGTGGAGGGAAATGGCAGAGCAGCAAGCTGACCGCAGTGGCCTTGATAAGAGGGTGGAGCTCTAACTGGACATCAAGTAGGATTTTTAGTCTCAGATAAAGCTCAAGACTGAGAATAATTTCCAATTACCAGAAATGGGGTGGTGAGTCATAACTACAATACTTGGAAAGAATATGGCCAAAAGATCAATATAAGTATGTATTCAGAGAAGTGATCTCATTGACTGAGAAACTGAAGAGAAACTCACAGCTTATTTTACGTCTGGAACTTATTCTAAATGGTGAGAGCTGGGAGAAGGTAAGGAGAACGTAATAGAAATTCCAAAAGCAACAGAGTAAGATCCCATCAGTCTGAGCTACTGCCTTAGAGATGACTAAAACTTCTAACATGTGGTGGAGCAAAGAAAGGCCTTTTCCTAATCAGCCACATTACTGTGTGCTTCAAGTAGCAGAAAGGGATAGCTTAAGCTCAGGAGACCAATGCTGGCCTGAACAATACAGTGAAAATTCAAGACCTCATCTCAAAAAAATATGCATATATTCCCATTGGGCAATCAGTGGGTCGCAAAACACAGTAAAAATACAAGAATGGGAGAGAGACTTACAGAGAAGAGGAGGTTAACAGAAGTGGAAGGCAGGCAAGAGGTTTGGTGAGAGTAAACACGGCTATACGTATGAAACTGTCTATAAACAAATTTAAAGTTATTTGAAAAACTTGCACTGAGATATTTTTCAATAACTTACATAGAGGATTACAAATGGAACAAACAATTCCAGAAAAATTTCAGAGAAAGACTAGACAGTAAGGGAGGCAATAAGAAAGAGACAAAGTGCTGGGGAGGGGCCTAAATTTGATCAAAATATACTGTACAGGCACAGCAGATTGGGCAGGTCATTGGAGGGGGAGTCAGGCACTCTTATGCAGTCTCAGAGGGATAGGCACACAAGCAGAGATGGCCAGAAAAGAAGCCTGAGTTCTGGAGCAGTGGGAGAGACTGCAGATGGTCCCAAAGTGGGGGGATGGGCAGAATATGGTTGGAGAGGTCACAGATTACAGAAAACCTTAAGTCTGTCACATTCCTAGGTAAACATAATTTCTTAATACGCTAAATACAGATCCTTATATTTACAGACAAGTATGCCAGTCAACATTTATCAAAGAAGTTTCTTTTGCAACAGATGGAGACTATTACAGCATTCCAGAATGGGTCAGACACAGAGAATAAGTGTCTGAGATGCACAACCCTAATTAACACATCTACAATGGATCAAGGGGTAGGGAGAATACTAATGTGCCTCTAAACTCTCACCAGCAAAGGTTTCTCATGCAAAGAGGGCAATGAACATAAAAGGTCACAACTGGTCAAAGTGTAGAGAATAAGAGATTGAAGACTATGGGTCCCTGGACAAGACTCCTATATTAAACTTCACCCGCCCAGGGCTTAGGGACCATTGCAGAAGAGGGGGCGGAAAGATTCTAAGAGCCAGGGGAGGAAGTGCATGACCATAAGGGAGTAAGAGTCTTGTAGGCTCCTGGGCCCTTATGTATATGAATTTATGGCAATGATGAGAGCATACCCATGCAAACTCAATCAGACAAAAAACCCAGCACAGGACTAGGGAAAGAGGCAGGATGTCATAACTTTGGCAAGGAACTACTGGCAGCTGATCACTCCTGGGTGAGAGAGAATTGATCTCCTTTAAGAAGAGAGTGATGCTATACAGGCTGAATAGTCTCCACTGGATAAACTCACACCAAAGGACATAAACTTGACTCAATATGCCTTAGTATATATGACAAAATACATGAAATCCTGTGGGTGGGCCATTGGGGAGCAGATAAGGAAGGGGATGTGTCGTATGAAATCCATAAAAATTCAATAAAATATATTTTAAAATATATTGCATGAAATTCCCCAAAATTCTTAAAGTCAAATGTAGCCAATAACAACAACAAAAAAAGTTAACCAAATCAAGTATGATAAGAGCCAGGGAATAAACTTATCCAGATTTCTAACCTACCTTTACTTCCTGTAAGTTCTTGTTCTACTTCTAAGACTCAAACTTAAGAAACTACTGAAAACCTCTAAATGACCATGTCTACACACTTTTGCCTTCAATCTTTTAAACCTAGGTGGAGCAAGGTTGATATAAAGAAAAAAAAATTACTTAAATTAGAATTTGGAGTTTCAACTTACAAGTCATTTTAGTTCAGAGTTTAAAATGCTAGGGAGCAAGGCAGGAAGGGAGAAAAAGGAAGGAAGAGAAGTGCAGAAAGCCACGTGTGCAGGAGACGAGGAAGAACAAGGAAAGAGGACAGGAGATGCAACCACTTCATCGGCATCCTACCAAGACAGAGACGAAGTACGCATCAGAACAGAGCTGCAGAACAAGGGCCCAGGCATGCATGCTTCTGCAGTCCATTTCTTTTATAAGGTCATGAGTGTGTGAATTGATGAGGAGGAAGATGGCACACAGCAGAGCCCTGATGTGCTTACATGGAGTTAAGAATATATTTTATAAATACAGAGAAATTAAAGTTGCTTAACATCCAAGTACAACTACCATAAAAGGCTGATACATAATATGCGATGACAACCATCTAAAGATAACCACAGGCCCATGCAGAGGGGCCATAATGAAGTATTTCTGGGAGGAAGAAGGGCCGGGAAACATCTTAGTGAAGAAAACTCCAGTAATGACTGGGGCTGAGCTGGGCTACACAGAGCAAGCAGCCTAGTGTTGCAGAGAATGTCAAAGACAGACAGAGGTCCAACTGTCTGCTAAGACCTCAATACCAACCACAGCAGCCTGGAAGGAAAGAATGAGGCTGAAGAACTAAGGGGGATCAGGTTGCATGCCGTGACAGGCACATAGATCTCCTGCTGCAGACAATGGGGGGAGCACTAAAGGCTTTAGCAACATTCATTTTTTACATATTGCACATGTAGCATCTGCTAAGCATTCTTTCAAGTATGTTTATTATTTTTCCTCACAACAACCCTGTGAGGTAGGTGTAATGATACTCAATTAGCAGTCAAAACAAAACAAAACAAAAACCTTCAAAGTTGTTAAGCAATTTACACGCAATTAAGTCGCTACATATGGCAGTCAGGACTCCAGACTGCACTACAAAACTACATTGAAAAGATGGTATACAACACACATGCATATACACACCTATACATTTATAAACAAGACATACAGCAAGTTTTATGCTTAAAGTAATGAATAATAAATTCTAATTCAGTGTTAGAGGTAAAGAAAACTTGTAGCATCAGTAACTTTTTATGAAAACTTATATATCACTTTCAAAATAATCAAATATGCCAAAAATCAACTGCTCTGCTCAGAAAAGAAGTAAAAATTATTTGATATGTAAAATAAGAATTTCAAAGACTGAGGTAATTATATGAGTATAGTTTTATCTCCTCTGCTCTGCTTTAGACTACCTAGGATTAAAAATACATAAATATTTTTAATATTTCTAAATTATTTAACTTGAATTATATGTATTATCCTATTGAATATATGTTATCTTTTGGATGATAAAATATTGTAAAACATACTAAAATTTTACTAAGTGAAATAATTCAAATATTGGCCATTTAGCATAAAATATAAAAATAATTGTCTATATAAAACTGCAGAGCAAAGTCATCTCTCTATAATTTTCTCAATAAAATATTTAAAATGTTTTAATTCTTGATTAAATATAATTTGTTTAAAAATATAAAATTTAAAAGTATTGTATTTTTATATGTTTGAGATAAGATTAAAAAATATGTATCTAACTCAGAAGATATTTTGTGTGTAGGGGATAGCAGTTGAAAATTTTAAATTGTCTATTAAAATTATTTAAAAATACATTACTTAAAATAATAGTTTAAATTGCACAAAATATGCACTGTGAAACAAGCTGCCTTGGACCCTCCTATTCTCTCATCAATGTCTTTTCTTCAGGTGGTCCTAATATTCATTTTGGAGTCTCCATGAGAAAGACAGATGCTGCCCGGACATTACTGACAGATTTCTAAGTACATGTCATTGAAGCCTTTAAAATTTCACAGGATTTATGCATTTCCTTCTTTTTTTTTTTCATTACAAATAGAAAATTATAATGCAGTATAAAATTGGCATAATTATTAAGATTGAATTACTCTTGTTCTTATATTTATTTCTGAATTCCAAAGTCATGAACTTAATATTAATTTAACACAATCTCAACCACGATTTTAGCCTTCCAGAACAAGTGGAAGAGCCCTTTCTTCATGGAAATACACTAAGTAGATACTTTATGGACTGAGGATAGTTTCTAAATAAACTGAGCGAATGCTCCAAATAAATTATCTGAAACAATCACAATTTATTCTGATTACACAAGAAGTGCATTTGCATTAAGGTGAAGGAACACAGGAGGACATTATGAATATTTCCACCTAATGCCCTTTTTCCAAACAGCACACAATTATTCATATTAAATTCACACGGTTAAAAACTGAATCTAATAAGCTGTCAAACTCACAGTATCCACAGAATGTCTAAAGTGTAACACTTCAGTATCCTATCTAATTTAAAATCATACTCAAACATATGTAGCAGGTACAGTTTTTTCACTAGAATTTAAATAATATATGAAACATCTATTCTTACCAATGATAACTGTTTTGGTTATAATAAAATGAAAGGGATTAAAAGCAGTACTTACAGTTACAATGTTTACAGAACATGCAATAATGATAGCAATTTTAATATTTCATAAATTGATTAAAATTTCTTGCTGTAGAGACATAAGTATAATATATTGTATCTACATTATATGTTAAAATATGTTCTATTAGCATTTTAGTAATAAAGTCTTGTCTATGCAAGAGGATCAAAACTTAACAAAAACGTATTGTGATAACATTTAAGTAGAATTTTATTCCAAGTATGCATAAAGCCTAGTAATTTTTCTAATTCATTTGTTATTTGCATTATACACCAATAGTAAGAACTGTACTGCCAGGTGTGGTGGCACATGCCTTTATTTCCAGCACTATGGATTGCTATAAGTTCCAGGCAAGCCTAGTTTACATAGCAAGTTCCAGTCTAGCCATAGCTAGCAACATAGCGAGACTTTGTCGTTAAAAAAAAAGTAATATATACATTTTTTAAAGAAGATGCATTTCAGAACAGTGCATTGCCACTATAGAATCAGAAAGTGTTGAAAATATCTGCGGGAAATTCACCCCCTTCTTTTGAGACTGCAGTCATATCACTCAGCATTTAATTATCGCAAACAGTATTTAACTAGGACAAGTCACTTACACCAAATGTAATTTTGAAATGTACTGTGAATACATAGACTTCTACCTGGTTAAACATAAAAGGTTCAAAGGGCTATAGAAAATACTTGCTTCTATTCACTTCATTTTACAAGTAAATAAACTGCTTTGAAGTTCACTTTGGCCTTGTTTAAGAAAGACTCTATAGACAGAGACATGTACACAGGTATCAGTCACCACGACACATAATAGAAAGTTGACTAAACCAAAATGATGCTAAATATTTTATGATTCAGACTCTGGGCGGACATTTTAACATAAAATGTCTATAGGTTCATCAAAATAAATAAATAAACAACAGATAACTGCACTGACTTAAAAAACTAATAGAACAAACCATCCATACAGTACAGTGTAACAATATACATAAAATTTTCTAATGCAATTTCTTACATTAAAAAGCACAAACTTATTAAACGATTACTAAAGAAGGCAATATTTAATAACTGCTTATACCAATGAAAACCTCTTCAACTAAATGGGAGACAGAGACAAAAATATATTATATTTTAATATTAACCGTTTCCTTTCTCCCATGCCTGGAATAAAAATTTATAAGAAAAAAAAGTTCGAACTTGATGTTTCTAAATTAAAGAACCAAACCAGGTTCATCATAAAGTGCTTCGTTTCAAAATTTTCACCAGGAGAAACATCAACACTAATATACAAGATACTATCAGCAAGGCTGAGCTGCTTCTGCAGAACTGCAAGTGATTTGCAGTTTTAAGAACACGGTTCTTCAGTCTTCTAAGAATGATCTGGATACCTGAAAATCTAAAATTAATTTGACCCCTTTAAGTTTTAGTTTGTGAAAAAGTTATAAAACGAATTTTGGGTTCTCTTGGCTTTAAAATAATTTCCAAAGAGTGATACACTCATCTATGTGTTATCCAACTGATACCAATCACAAATCAGACTTAAGAGCCAGGGGAGCAGCACTAAGTTTAACTGATTTCCATACATAATCAGGGGATGCTTCCCAGCTGTCTGTTACTCTCTCTTACTGGGATTTCCAGTCTAGGGCAGGTACACAAGAAACTTACAGTCTATGTAGTACTCCTAGTCAGTGTCACTCTGCAGATGGACAGTGGAGAAATACCTTCTGTACAGGCCCATGTACAATTTCTTCTGCAGCTGTCAGCACCTAGGGGAAAGTGCGCTGTTAAACAGTTGCTGCGTTCCACCTCAGAAGTGGCTGCAATTCGGTGGTGGGTGAAGTGATTCCTGTACATATATACAGGGGTGAAAATACTATAGAAAATGAACATATCAAAGAACAAAAGCGTCTGTGTGGAAACTGCCACAGCAAAACAAAATACATTACTCAAGTCACAAGAGACCCTTACAGATGACTTCCATTCATTTAAAAGTTAGATGTTAAGGATGATTGCAATAAACGGATTACAGCTGCTCAATTCACAACATAATTATAAAACAAATATAGAACATGTTAAAAATAAAATCCAAACATATAGTGACTTATAACAGTATTTCAACAGCAATTTACCTAAAGTTATGCAAATATACCAGCATCATTCTTTACTGTGCGGCTAGTTCAGTATTTTTGTTTTCGATGACAATTCATGAGGGAAAAAATCCAAAATAGGTCAAGATATCAAACCTAAGATAAGTCACATCAAAATCCCAAAAGATAAATACAAGGAAAGGCATTCCAAAATTCTAAATTATTTTGTTTTTCAAATATTTAGAAAGTGACTTAGTTTGTCAAGTAATGCAATATTATCTCATACACAGGATAACTTTCTTCTAAAGTAAAACTGAGTTAAAATCTAGAAAGAGTCTTTATCCTTAGCCCATATAAACAGAGGGCTAATCAAAAGTAAGATGACTAGTTCATTGATATTGAAATTTAACACTACATCTTACATTTATTAAAACAACAATTTTCATATACAATTCATGGTGATGGAATGAGGTCAGTTTGGAAGATTACTCTCAGTTGCTTCTTATCCTCTAGGCTGAAGAAACATCCCCCTTTCTTTCCCATCTTGCTGACAGCTACTGTATTTACACTACTCTAGACAGGCACAATGTTATTTTTAAATACACTTAATTTTCTTTCTGAAATAGTCTAAGGTACTTTGCATGAAAATGTTCAACAAATCTGACCATAAAATGTGTCCAATAAATCAAATATTTCTGAATTGCTTTTACTAAATAAATAACAGAATATATTTATGTTGGCATATACTCAATATTGACAGTTAACATTCTTTCAGTTTTCTTAATGTCTTTCTATAGTAAGTCACAGTTTGAATAAATATCATTTCATTTTACTGTCAGTATGTGGTGCAGAAAGAAAGAGAGGTTTCTTGTCTGTTATTTAAAAAGACAAGGACCAGGCATTCCCAGGCAGGGGTTGACATATGATGCACATGGAAACCAGTAATTCTCCAAAACTGCATACTAAAATGAAGATGTCATATATAGTCTCTGGAGTCTTATATGGGAAATGGGTCATAGGCTTTTCTAAAGTTCTTCCTTTAATTTTTAAATTTTTATTTATTTTTATTTTATGTGTGTGAGTGGTTTGCTTGAATGTTGCCCCAATGCGTACACTGCTTGCAGAGGCCAGAAGAGGGTGACAGATCCCCTGGAGTTACTAATGGTTGGTTGTCAGCTGCAATGGACATACTGGAAACTAAACCTGGGTCCTCTGCAAGTTTCAGTCAGTGCTCTTAACCACTGAGTCATCCTTCCAGCCCTTTAAAGTTTTAAATTTGCTTTTATTTTATGTGTATGAGTGTTGTGCCTGCATGTAAGTGTACCACATGCATGCAATGTGCCTCACGGAGGAGAGAAGTGGGCATTGGGAACTGGAGTTACTGATGATTATTAGCTACCAGGTGGATTCTGGAAACTGAACCTGGGTCCTCTACAAGAACAGCCAGTGATCTTAATTTTAGCCATCTCTCCAGCCCCGCAAGATTGTTAATATGTTCTATAATGTCTCCTGATAAGTTTAAAGAACTACTAATGAATGATTTAAGGAACTCAATGGAATAAGAACTTATCTCTTTAAATTAAATAGGTAAGTCTGAGTAGCTGTTTTTTCTCCTGTGAGATGAAGAATATTCATTTATGTGATGTTTACAACAAGAAGACCCTCATGTGAGGCACATATTATAATACCTGGCCTATTTTATTAGTAGTAGTTAAGTAGTAACAGTGCAAAGACCTGCCTCAAGCAGGTTGGAAGTTTTTAAGAATGTCCTATATACACATGAGCATTCCTCCCATTCAGACGTATTTGCTAAAGGTTTAAACCACAGGGCATACATTGAAGCATTATTTTGGATTACAAAAGAGCCAAATTACAAGCTGAAGAACTTTGCTGCATACTCTGCTGTATACTCCAAGAGATTGCATTTCCCTCAAGTCATAGCACGCTGGTCTACCTGTTATTATCAGACTTACTGGTAACAGTGTCAGCTTTGGGAAACACTTGGCTACAATTGTTTATATACAACATTTTCACTCCCTCTATCAGTTTTTGCTTTCATTACACATGAATATACAAACCAAAAAAAAAATCTAAATTTGAAGAATGTAGCAAGAGATACTTTTTTTTAAACAAAGATTGTTTTGCAAATATAATACAATTGATGTTTTCAGTTTTAGAAATCATTTTCCCAAATCCTTTTAAATTTAACTTCCTGAAGGCAAAAGAGAACAATTCAAACATATCCATATTTTTAATAAAGGTCTTTGAATTACCACAAGTAGATGAGTTTTGCCTTGAAAATAAACTCACTATACTTCTTAAGAGTGGGATATGTTCTAAAATCAAGACAGTGACAAGCGACCTCCTACTTTCAAGGAAACACAGTGTTCAAACAGGTTTGTTAATGCATGTGAAATAACAGCATATGACAAATGTTCAGTGGTTTCCCAACCATTCAAAGAATGTAAAGAAATGTAAAGAAACGCTTCTAATGGCTTCTTGTCACTGGGGTTACAATTTATGTATTAATATAGTCAATATCCTGCAGCAGCAGGAGAAAGTAATGGGTTTTACGTAAAGGTGATGGTGAGAGGTGCATAGTTCGGGATTCAGGGCTCTAGAAAGTGAGTGAGAGAACACATGTGTATGGATGTGCATGAACAAGCAGAGGAAGCCCCGGCCCAAGTATGGTAGGGATTACGTCATGCTTTCCTTTAAGAATCGCATTTAGGAAAGCAGTTTGTACAACTCACACTGACAGTGGCATAAAAATGAAATGAAGAGAGCAAAGGACGATTCAGCTGAGGGAACAAGAACACTGACTCTGAGAACACTAAGTGAGTGTTCAAAATAAAACAAGGGGTTTGGAAAAAAGCTTATTGGCACAGGCCTTGCCTAACAAGCATAAAGTTCAAACCTCAGTGCAATATTGCAAAACAGACAAATAAACAAGTATATACTATGTAAAGCCCTGGTAGAATACAAACTAGAAAACTCAAAGCAATCCTCTCCTTTGAGTCTGAAAACCAAGGTTCATTTATTCACTCAACAAAAAACAAAGTTTCTTATGGGTCAGGTCTTACTTTATGCACTAAGCAGTGAGCCAAAGGTCATTGACAGTGAAAATCGTAATGGTAATATAAGATATACTGATATTAAATACAAGCTACAATGTGTAGAATCCAAAACAAAGCCAACTTACAGAAACAGAATGGCAAGACACTGTTTTGACAGGGTGCTCAGAGGGAACTGAGGAAACACCAGTACTTCAAATGGAGTGCACTGACTATCTGTAAGAGTGACGCAGACAGGTTGAAGATTATGTGTGATTAAGTAGGAGAATCAATTTCATTGTGTCCAGCAAGAATGGGACTTCTAACAGAACTAGAAAAATTTCTGCGACAAGGTCTACGGTGGGAGTCTCCCCAGTGTTTAGGGAAAGGCAGTAAGAACCCATGTCTGGAACAGAGACATACAGGTATTGCTTCTAACAAGTATTTTCCCTTTTATAGTTCTCTTTATCTTAGAGCTACAGTCTCTGCACTCTGAGGGTTGTTGTCACTTGCCTCCTAATGACCCCAGTTAGATCTCCATGACCCACATAAGGAAGAAAAAGAATCGACTCTCACAAATTGTCCTCTGACTTTCAAATGCATGCTATAGCAAGAAAGTGCCCACATATTCCCACAGAAAATAAACAGATTCACTTAAAAACTTTTTAAAGTCTTTATAAAATTATAGAAATACCAGAAAATCTATAAAGCATTTTATTAGAAATACTGTGATTAAAATAACATAAAGTAATAAAGGGATGGCAGATTTGTAGAGAACATTTTGTTTTAGAAACTAAAATGTAAGAGCTAGAGCTGTATCGGTGGTAGAGCAGTTGCCTAGAACGAACAAGCCCTGGGCTCAATTCTCTGTATTGCAAGAGAAGCAGAAAACCTAAAAAGTGAAATTTCCTAAATAAGACCTCAAACTGAGAAGCTTACAGATTAAATGGCTTCAGAACAGGGGAAAAAAAAAAGAAAGAAAAAGAAAAAGAAAAAAGAGAAAAGAAAGCTTGAATTTCTTATTTCAAATGAACACTTGATATTTACATTGGAGTAATCTAAAACAATTTTAGAGAATGTTCTGGTCTGACTCATAGCTTAATAACATAAGATCATCCCAATTTCCAGGCATTTAACATTTAAATTAATATTTGAAGGAGGATTCTCTAAAAACTCAGTACCTGACTTTAAATAAATTAAGGTATCGGCATTTTACATGACTAGATTATACATGACCTTATCTCTGTTTAAATGTCATACTTTTTAAGAATATGGAATCATATTACATCGATGTTTATAACTGGTAACATAATATTTCCACTATTGTACAATCACTTATCATCCAAATTATGACATGCATATTCAACACAAATCCTATCAGCCAGCCTTGTAGGAGGTAAAAAAATAATGAAGGGCAAGAAATATGTGTCAAATTACAAAACTACAATTCTACATTTATACCTTTTCAGTCTATATATGTAGGAAGAAGTATCAGTTACAAAAATACTGAATTGTTAGGGGAAAAATTATATAAATTTAATTTAGCCAGAGCTACAGCAATTTACTATTATTTAATAGTAGAAACCTATGTAACTTCAGAAGAATCCATCTGATTTGATAAAATGATTCTAAGATTTCTTAGCCTGAGTTGAATAAGATGGAATTTAAAAGTAGCTATCACAGTAACGTAAGAATCAATAACCTACTACAATACTCTGTAACTGAACACTTTTGGAATATTGTAAAATTCTTATTTTACAATTTCTTTTAACTGTATAAAGATGGTTGTTCTCACACTTGGTAATTAAAATGATCTGATATAGGGCTGTCAAAATATATTTATGATTTACATGAAGATAACTACAAACTCTGATGAATGACATAACGAGAGAGCGACATAAATTGTTAACCCACAGACGGAAAGAGACTCAACTGTTAAAACGTCAACTAAACTGCCCTCAGACTCAGGGTAAACACAAACAAAATAACAGTAAGTTTTATTAGTGATACCAAGAAATTGTTTCTAGTATCTATATGAAAAGGCCAAATACACAATAAGCCGTCAAGTATGGAAGGAAAAGAATAAGGTAGAAAGAAAGGGTTTCTCTCCAACTTGAAGCCGTCTATAACGTTACAGTAATCAAGCCAGTATGCTACTGCTGGAAAGGAGATAAATTAATCAATGGAACAGAAAGGCAGAGACCAGAAATAAACCACTGTAAATGCAGTCAACTAATCTTTCACAAAAGAACAAAACGAATTCAATGAAGAAGTGAGTCTTTTAAAACAAATAAAACCAGATACAGACCATAAACCTTTCACAAAACATTAACTGAAAATGCATCAAAGACAAGACTCCACAAGAAAACAAAGGAGAAAATTAAAGTGATCTAAGGATTGACAATGAGTTTTTAGAAACAAGGCAAATATTTTCAAGGAAAAGACTGATTAGTTAAACTTCATTAAGACTGAAAACTTTACTGTGAGGAAAACACTAAGAGAAAGAAAAGCTAATTCACAAAGGAAGAAATACAAAGAAAAAGGCAGATACCTCATCCAGGACTCCCATCCACAATATCCAGGACTACCACCCACAATATTCAAAAAAGTTTGGAAAACTAAATTATTAGAAAACAACCACATTTAAAATGGGCAAAAGAATTGAATAGGTGTATTATCAAAAAAGACAAATTGATGCAAATAAGTCTAGGGAAAGAAACTCAGCAACATGTATCTAATTAGCTTCCTAGCCCTGCCACAACCAAGTACAACAAACAGCTGGCTCATCCAACAGAAAGTCTCCTACCACAGTTCTGGAAGAGAGAAGCTGAAATCAAGAGCACAGGGAGGTGGGTCCTTCCCAGGGCTGCGATGGAAAGGTGTGGTTCAGGCCTGTCTCCTTGGTTTTAGATTGAAGTCCGCATGATCTCACTTGGTTTTCTTACATATCTATAGATTTTGCCTTTTATAGGGATATCCATTACACGTGATTAAGAACCCACAGTTACGAATTCACTTTTTCTTGATTACTTCTCTGAAAATCTTACCTCTAAACTAGGTCACTGGAGTCTGGGAAGGTATTCCTGCACATATATGAATGGAGAAAGGAACTCCACCTCCACCTTATTAGAGACGGCAATGGAAACAACAACGGGCTGCGTCATACAGTCATACATCCTCTAGAGCAGCCACAGTCCTTAAGGCCAGTCAGTTTGGAAAATAGTTCAACAGCTTATTACAAAGTAAACCTACTTGAGGTTTTATTATCTTATTTTATTTCTAAATGGTCTTAAAATTCTTAGCCTAGGTTGGTCTGAATGTCACTATGTAGCCCAAACTGTCCTTGAATTTCCTGCAGTCCCTCTGTTCCAGCCTCCCAAGTACTGAGATTATCAACATGATTAGTCACTCATTTGTCATTCTTGTCTCCATCTGGCTTAAATTAAATATACTCTTATTAGGATATAGCAATCATGCTAGCTGTTACTTATAAAACTTAGCAGAAAACATATATCCACATGAAAATCCACACATAAAAGTACATAGCAGTTTTAGCCTAACTTGAAAACAAAGCTCCCCGCCCCAATAGAGTGTACATTCATGCACTGAATAATATTCTAAAAAAAAAATGACATAACATGCTTTCATGCCTTTAAAAGACGTGAGCAGGGGGTGAGCTGGATAGATAATTCAGTGGTTAAAAGCACTGGCCACTCTTTTAAAGGACACGGGTTTGATTCCCAGCACCCACATGGCAACTAACAACGGTCCAAGATTCCAGTTCCAGGGGATCTGACACCCTCTTCTGACCTTGGTGCAGGACATGGATGAACCTACCTACATACAGGCAAAACACACATACACATAAAATCAAGATATATTTTTAAAAAGACAGAGAGGACCATTAAATACACATCATAAAATGGCAAATATAAATCTAAAATAGCAACACACTGAATGATTCCAAGTAAATAATATTCTGGAAAGGACAAAACTAAAGGACAGTAATTAAGCAGTTATGAATGCAGGGGGAGCAGAAGGTGCCTACACAGAACCTGCAGTTGTTAGCACAGGGACACCTTGCTGTACAACATTCTAATTATACACATATGTTGTTATAAGTTCGTTAAGACTTATAAAACATACAATAAAGATAGTAACTATAAAAACTATAAATTGTAGGCATCGGCTAATAGATGTCTTAACATTGGCTCATTGATCACTACAACTGCACCATTCCAGAGGAGAAGTCGGGCCTGAGGAAAACCTGAGGGAGCAAGCACAGGATGGGCTGATGGTCACTGCACTTTCTGCACATGGTAACTCTACACTTATGGCCAAAAGTTCCTACTCATCTCAAGCTGTCATTTTAAAAATCTTACTCATTTTAAGCTGTTCTATTAAAACTATCAAGAGTTAAAGAAAAGCTTTATGGAAATAAAGATAAGACAAAACCTAATGCAAATGATGACACTGCTTTTCAGCAATAATCCTAAAAGGAATTACAGGTAAAAATGTATTGTAGCTAATTCCCTAACATGGGAACCAGTGTAACCCAAGTGGAAAGGACCAGTAAAGGCAGCTCTGTGGTTATAAAGTCTGATAAGCAAACCACTTTATCAATCTACAGCTTTTTGGTTTTCAACTTAATTTTTTAAATATACATTATTTTATGTACTGTAATACAATTAATTTATTAAATCATACTATACTGGAATGATCTATTTTTCTATTTTAAAAGGAAATTAAATTATATATTCTAAAGTGTATAGATTTACTCATTCTACTATACACCTGTTACCTAAGTTAGAATTGTTATCTGATATTCCCTAATTACTTCTAAAATTAAAAGATATTTTTTTCTAAAATAAAAATAGCCATCAAATCTAGAAAAAATGTGAATAATAGCTATATTAAAAAGTAAAATCAGACAGGTAAAGTTTAGTATGGAATCCAAGATATGTGGAATATATACTTATCTTTACAGCACACTTCACTAGTTACACTGAGAATTCTATTAAACTTTATTTTTAGAAATATAAAATTACAAACTTAAATGGCATTTCTATAAGATGTAGACAGGTACTTGTTAGAGATGAATGTACTGTCAATAGTTTTTGATATTTCCAAACCCAAATACCCATTAATAGTATTTAAGTCAAGCCATATACCCAAATTATAATTTATAACAAGAGAAAAATATGCATTCTGACATAGCTCTAGGACCATCCCCTCACTTTAAGGGTGCCTTAAAGTGCCCGTAAAGTTATCATATTTAATAATGAATTTTCTTGTTAAAAAGAATTATCCTACCACAAGCTTGTAGAAATATAGCACTGAAGTAACTGACTGTTAGTTTTGTAATGTGAAGTCTTTACTGGATAAAGAAATAAGAATCTGTTCTCTACCAATATCACATAAAGACATTAGGAACTGATCAGCAAATCAGTGTTCTGCACTTTCCTGGGCCACTCTTGACAAAACTCTAGTAACAACAGTCTTCTCTAATTCATAGGAAAGCTAGATCATGGGGTAAAGTTGTTTAACTGATATTTTTAATCTAACTATTAATGTCTGATTATTTCTATTTGCCTCAACTAGAAAGTACTAGATTTGGGGGCTGGAGTTAGCTCAGTAATTAACAACACTGGCTGCCCTTTCAGAGAACCCAAGTTTTGATCCTAGCACCCAGATGGCAGCTAACAACTGACTGTAACTCCATTTCCAGGAAATTGCACATCCTCTTCTGACCTCTGCGGACACTGCACTACACAGGTACGCTTACACACATGCAGACATACACTTGTACACATAAAATAAAAATAATTTTTGAATTTATTTTTACTGAGTTTTATACGTTTCATACAACAGTTGTTAATCAAACTTAGGCTCTTCCCCTATTCACTCCTCTCCTCTCCACCTGCTACCACAAAGTATCAGATTTTGAATAAAACCTTAGTGAAGCATTGTAGTTAAAATGACAAACCCAAAGGAACCAAACAAATTTCACCTATTCTAGACTTTTAATATATTTTAAAATATTTTATTAAAATAGTAACCACTGAGCCATCTCTTGACCCAATAATTTTTTTTAAATATTTATTTTTAAAATTTTATATGTGTAAGTGTACTGTTTGCATGTTTTTAAGTGTACCTGTACTGTACAATGTCCATGGAAGTCAGAGAAGGCATAAGATCGCCTGGAACTGGAGTTATAAATGGTTGTTAGCTGCCACATGGGTGCTGGGAATTGATCCTAGGTCCTTGGCAACAGCAGTCAGTGCTCTTAATCATGGAACCATCTCTCCAGCTCCCTACTCTTCTAGTTTTATAAAAATTAAATACATATGCAAACTTACAAACATTTATACATAAAAAAACACACTAATTAAGGTACATATCTATGTAGACTCAAGTGCATGCTCTCACACACA
Organism: Eospalax fontanierii; assembly: GCA_035773235.1. Taxonomy (NCBI): domain Eukaryota; kingdom Metazoa; phylum Chordata; class Mammalia; order Rodentia; family Spalacidae; genus Eospalax; species Eospalax fontanierii. Next base: position 15,219,286 of record CM069536.1, on the reverse strand, counting down.
GACACAAACTTTGGGCAAAATTATGTAATCTTTCTTAATATTTTCATTGTGTGAATTAATTCAGTTAAAAGAACAGCAGTATGGAGCTACGCAGGCTCTATATAACTACTAAGTTCAGAAGATCTGAGAGCATGCCAGGAACTTCTGTTACCAAACACTTTCAACTCTCTTATTTTAAAATCTATTTGCATGTTATCTGAGATTTGTGACTAAAGATAATAGAATTACATCTTAGACCAAATCTCTGTATTTTAACTGCAGAAGCATAGGAGAATGGGAGATGGGAGAATGATTTCTTGCTTCACTGTGCTAACACTGTATCACCTAGACTCAGAAATTATATTCACAGCAGTAAAGCAAAAGGCTTCTCTGTACAGTAAAGAAAAAAAAAATCACAAAATCACAAACTAGAAATTACTCATTACTACAGGAAAAAAATAATGTCAAGCAGAATTTGTTTTTAAGTGGTGTCATACTAAGTGAAACTACATTCATTTTTAATTTCAAGTGCTGGCCAGAATAGTTCACACAAAAATGTGTTTTGGGTTATTTATAATATTTAAATCTTAAGAAGAAATATTTGTGTGTGTGTGTATGTGTGTGTGTGTGTGTGTGTGTGTACTCTAAATTTTTAAACGAAGAAAATGATCCTAATGTAATCTAAAACCTATTAGTTTTCTAACTTTATTTAATTATCTTTAGTGTGTTAGAACACCATGCCCTAGTTCAGTTGGTAAATGTCAATTCCTTTCTAAAAATTACTCATAAGCATGGTGATAAGTGATAATTACTAGGTTGAAGCTGGTGTTACCAGGAAAATTGTTCTCCACTCAGGAGGCTATAGTACCCCTAGGTATGTTTGCACATTCAGCATATATTACAAGATTCTAGGTTTTCTTCTAATTAAACATCTAGTGACTTGCCTTATAAAAGAGATTATAAGATATCATACCAGTTTAAAAGAAGTATTATAGTCTGTCCATGAAGATTAAGGAAACAGCCCCAAAGAGCTCAGGTTGTAGAAGCAAGTTTCTTGACCCAGAACTTTCTACTAGTCACCTGCATATAATACTGGGTAAATCCTCTTCCTCATGTGTAATTGAGGATAACAGCAGTAATTCCCTAAACGGATTGGTTTGAGAACTGAATAAAAATCTGTATTAAGGTGTTCAGAACAAGTCTAGTAAATGATTTCACAAAAGCCACATGAGACACACAGAAGACCCCATTCCCAAGAGTATAAAGCCAGAGGGCAAGTTAGGTGCGATAATGTATACCTATAATGCCTGCATTCAGGAGACTTGCGCTGGTAGATCACAGTGCTAGGACAGCCTAGACCACGTAAGAAACACTATGGGAAAGGAGAGAAAAAGGAGGAAGAACAGCCAATATAAGGATTGTCTTCACTTAAAAATAGCAACAGTGTTGATGTGACAAAGGCTACAGCACAGTATTTGTAGAGAAGGAGTATATACAGCAAGTTCCCAACTAACAGAGGAAAACTGATTAAAAAATTGATAAATCAATAAGCAGCAATTTCAAGATGCTATTTAAAAATACAAAAATGTCATAATAAAACTCTGGGGAGCAACTCTCATTTGACTTCAAGTTTTTTGGTGCTTTAAAAAATATTTAACTTTGTTTTTATATTATTTAAATAATAAAATCAATTTAAGAAAGGAAAATAACTTTCTTACCTAGGCCATGAAATAATACAAGATTAGTGACAATGTATAAATTTTAACTTAAAAACATCTCAATGATCCAGCACCAGCAGAAATTCACTTATGAAATGTGACAGATGAGTTCAAGTCTACATCAAGAGATAGAATCCCCTTTAAGCAACTGTCAAGTTACTTTTAATGATCCAAACTTACTCTTAAATTATTAGGTATCATTATCTTACTGGTATTGTTATTGCTGCAGAATACAACTTTCAGGCAATACTAAAATGGACTAATGAAACTGCTCCAGGTCTGTTCTTCTCCTCGCCTACCCATTCTTATCTCTACTCCCTGCTCACCTTACTTCCATCTGTAGCTATTTCCATTTCCACCAGAAGCAACAACTGATCTAAGGTACGAAAAAATGCGAAAGCTGCTGCTTTTCTCCTGCCTGAGAGGTGGGAAACTGAGCAAGCTGTCTATACTGAAAGTGCACAGAACTGAATTCCAGTCCTGGTGTTGCTCCCTATTTTAGTAAGGTCAAGAGAAATAGCTTTCACTATACTCAGGGTAATGCTTCTTTATTCTACATAGCCTATAAAGCAGGTGTAATCAGATAAATTTACAAATAAGCAAAACAAGAGTCAAAGAAATTCAAGAGCACTAGAGTAGAATAAGCAGTTATTAAGCAGTAACTTACCTATCTGAGAGCCTTTCCATTAATTTCTCTCTTCCCAAGCCTGCATCTCACTTTTAAGGTGATCTTACAATAGCAGAGTTCTTTAGTGGTTCAAAAACATTAATTCTAAAGAACTGCATCAATTATTTTTATTATTGATACCTTAGTATAGCTGTCAAGCTTCCTCCAGAATTAATATATTCTATCAAAGGGTACCTACCAATTAACAGGTAAGTCAGAATTTCACCAGTTGAAGTCAGTGGGTATGGTTTTAGCACACAGACCTTTTATATTATGCCTTCTCAGGGTCTTTAGGAGACTGAAGAACACAGTTTTGAAACTCTGATATCATTCAAACATGGAAATAAAGTAAAACTTCAAACCTGTGTTTATGTTTAAAATCGTGAGGTAACTGAATATATAGTAAGTGATATTGTGTATATTGTATTCAAAATTTATTTTAGAGGTACTAAACTACCCACAGATAAATCCACACAGGTGGAAAAAGGAGACGCCCATATCAGTAATAGGGGTAAATGGGAAAATACATTCGATATTTTCAACCTACAAAAGCATTGTTCACCAAAGCTATTTTTAAAATTAAAAAATAAAAAATTTACACAATTGTAAAACAAAAAGTAAACTGGCTGGTTTGCAAATAACACCAAATAATAAAACTAATTAGAATCTTTAAAAATGCTTTAATGTAATGACCAAATTAACAGAAAAATAGCAAGCTTACTTTGCTTAGGTCATAGCCTTTGTCCTAAGCACAACTTCGATTCTATGACTCACATTCTACAGATGAAATGGCAGAGAGAGGCAGAGGGACTTATGGGCAATCAGAGCTGTAGATAAAACCTGTCACTTCAGTTCCAGAGCTCATGAGACTTGGTGTTACCGTAAACTGTTAGTGACGTAGTGATGTGCCATGATACTGGAAAGCACCACAGGATTTTACAGGGCCAAAGTACGTAACTACAAAGTATTATCAGTAAATTGGGGATATATGAAAATGTATTTAAAATTAACAGAATGATACATACTAAGAGATATTTTATTAAAATTTTAAAATAAAAAATTCTCACATAGAAATTACAAATTTTCTAAAAACATGAGACAAATGTTTCAATGCACTGACTTTTCAAGTTTCCAATTTCCCCTTAACAATAGCAGAACAACATTCTACCATCCCAGTACCTATGGTTTTGTTTTCAAAAGTTCCAAATACATACAAGTCAACTAGAATCTAAAAATAAGTAGATTAGAAATCTACTTATTTATCTAGAAATAAAAACTCGTAGGTTTTAAATTGCATACTATTCTAGGCAAAGTGATGAAATCACACACCATTCTGCTCAATCCTACCAAGGGAATGAATCAAGCCTATTTATCCTGTGTATCCACCCTGTATACAGTACCAACCTGCTATAGACATGCAATAGTCACCTGTTTTCAGACAGTCCAGTATTTCAGCTCAAGAAAGATTAATGTTGGCCTAATACAATGCCACCATGCAGACATCATTCACTTCATCCCATCACAATGTACCATTTCACATGCAAAAGTGTCCATACTTTTTTATAGTACACTGAGATATATGAGACCTCCACCTCACATAAATTTTACTATACATTATTATAATTATTCTTTTTGTTAGTTATTGTTGGTGATCTTTTACTATGCCTCATTTACAAATTAAACATAGATATGCAAAAACGCATACTCTATATAGGGTTTGTTACACTACACACAGGTTCATGAATCAGTTAGTGGCCTTGGAATGTATCTCCTGTAGATGGGGCAACTAATTTATCACTTTTTTAGGTGATACTTATAATACCAATTAAATATAAATAATTTAAACAAGTAAGATGAATATTATCCTTGAAAATTACAATAGCAAAAGCTATGTCATTTACGTACTTGATAGGATAATCATAAGTTCATTCATACTGCACTGATTCCATGGCACACATACTTTCACATCTTTTCCTTCTCAGTTTCTATAAAAAAAAAGAAGAAGAAGAAGCATATCTTATCAAACTCTGGTTTGCAGGCCACAACCAAAACTTTCTTTGAAATTATGACCACAGTAAATTATCCAAAGATAGTATCAAGTAGGATATTTAAGAGGGGATGAAATCATGAGGACTCTGTTCTCATGAGAAGACTAATACACTCATGAATTTATGGGTATGCTGGAGATGAGTTCTCTTATAAATAGCCAGTTTGGTTCTATTTGTTGCGTGCTTCATTCTCACCTTGTAAATATCCTCCATGACCATGGCATTCTGTAGGAAGACCCTGCCAGGAAGAAGGCTTTCACTGGATGGGGCTCCTCAATTTGTGAGTTTCCAATCTCCAGAAATGTTAAGAAATATATTTCTATTTATAAATTTCAGTCTGTAGAAATGAGTCACAACAAGCAAAGGTCTAATGATGACAATATGGTAGCTACCAGGTATCAAGAGCTCAGAGAGCCAGGCATGCTTGCATTTGCTTTCTATGCATATACCAGCAATATACATAATTCTGTCATGTAACGACCACTACAGATACTATTTTACACATAAGAAACCACAGCACATATTACATAAACTGCTGGAGTTAATTCAAGCGTTAAGTGGCACAGCCACAGTCAACATTTCAATGTGAACCAGGCTCCAGGGCCCAGGTCTTTGTGTTGTACAGTCCCTACCACATCACTATATCTGATTTGTCTGTCTCTGAAACATGGTAACTCTCAGGCTTTTCTCTTCTTTCAAACCGTGTCTGGCTGAAGCAGTTTCCATAAAGTACTTTCTGTAAAGATACCTTTTATAAACTGCCTCCTTGGTCTTCTAAGAATAAAGACTGAAATCAAAAGGAAGGTTTCCTGGCTGGCAGCCAATGTGAAAGCCGCACGTGAGCAGTGGTCAGCAACCATTCATTAGGTCTGTTCAGCTGCTTCTCACCCTTCTCCTATAATCCCAGGGGAAGATGTGTAAGTCCTGAATGAGTATTCCATTGGGAAGTGCAGTTCTTCTTTAAAAGTACAGATTACAGTCTTCTAGTCTACGGACAATCTCGAATTCATGCAGAAGAAACTGCACAAAGGTGAGCTGGATTTTAATCAAGGAGTGAAATATATTTGCTTACAATATTTATCAACAGTTTCTACAAACTGACATTTCTTTTCTTTTAAAGAAGGAGAACACTTCAATTACTGGTTATATATAGTAAAAGCCAAGAACCAAATGCTTCTATAATTTCATGAGCTGCTTTACATTAAAGCAGGATGACTTAGCAGAAGTTTGGTCTATAGGTTGATAGTTTTCTTAATATTCTATTATTTATTATTTTTATTTTATGTGTATGAATGTATTTCCTGCATGTGGGTAGGTGCATTCGTGTCAGTACAATACCCTCGGGGGTCAGAGGAGGATGTTGGATTCCCTGAAACTGGAGTTATGGGCGGTTTTCAGCCATAACTGGGCGCTGGGATTGAACCCAGATCCTCTGCAAGAGCAATCACTGCTCTTAACCACTAAGCCATCTCTCCAGCCCAGGTTGATAGTTTTTATATATAACATCACTAATTTAAGTTTCTTATGATAGGTACTAATATTTCTATATTTACGTTGGGACACTATGAAACAGAGATCAAACAGTCTCAAATCTGTAAGGAGAATTACAGGAATCCTAACCATCTCCTGATTAACCTCAAAGTTTTTTTCCTTTCTAATCCTTGAGGAAAAGGAATAAAGATTACATCAAAACTGTTACTATTACTTTATTTCATGATAGTCAATGAACAATATCATCAAGACTACTTTCTTTCCAAATTTATGTCCAATAGAAGCCAAGAGTGGTGAGTCACACCAGCAATCTCAGTACCTAGAAGGCTGAGTAGCAGGATTAAGAGTTTCTGGCCAACCTGAGCTACATATGAGTAAAGGCCAGTCTAGACTGATCAGCAAGACCTCCTTCAAATCAGTGAAAATGGAGTGGGGAGACTGCTCAGCTTTAAGAGCACAAACTGCTCTCGCAGAGGACCTGAGCTCAGTTTCTAGAACCCAAGTCAGGCAGCTCATAACTCCTGTAACTCCTGTAACAGGGATCTGAGTGCACCCACACATGTGACACATACACACATACACACACATGAAAACAATATAAATTGTTGCTGTGAGATAAAAATGTTGAAACTTTATGCTACTCAAGTGTAAGTGCATCTATATAAGTACTTTTAAAATATACCATATACTAACTTAGGATGTCAGGAGCACGATTTAAAGATACCTTAATGAGTTAGATCCATAATTAGGGCTGTCACTGACCATGAGGAGTTACACTGTATGGCCGGGGAACTACAGTAGAAGACAACACTGAGACCCACTGAAATCAGCAGGAGCCACACAACCTTGAAGATGATCACACTGACAGAATTCACAGAATCATTAGTTCTCTGTCTCAAGAAAAGAAAAAAGAAAAAGAAAAAGAAAAAGAAAAAGAAAAAAGCAAGAGCTGTCTGAGTCCCCTGACTGTCGCTCACCCCGGAGAGCCTGAGAGTCTGGTAGTTGCCCAGCACATGAGGCTGGATAAGTCTCTTGCAATCATGTTAGCCTTTTTGATATGTCGGTAGCTGAGTTTCCTAATACCAAAATAGACCTTATAGAACTATCTCCTTATGCTGGCCTTTGGCATCTCACAGTGCTTCCTGGAGGCCTGTTATAACCTCCATACCCTCTAAAGTCATTCAACCTTTTGTCTCTTCTGATTTGTCTACTGTACCTGCTGCTATGCTAGTGAATTCTTACATAGGTATAAGCCATTTTTATTTCCTCTAAATGTTTTCAATGTGATCTATACAGTTCAGGCTTCCTTGGATTTCACATGAAAAAAACAAAACCTCACTGTGGTAGGGAGGCCAAAAAAGATACAAACTGGACAGGCAAGGGGGAGGATGGGACATGGGTTATTAATTTTTAAATCTAGAATTAAAGATCATAGTCAAGCAGTGCAGAATAAATGATACTGTCTGGGACAGAATTAGTGGAATAATTTCAGGAAGAATCACTAACAAATAAGATTAAATTCAAGCCAGGGCTATCACGTTCTCTCATTCATTAGTTCTCTTTTTACTCTCCTTTCCTCCTCAGCTGCTGTTAAGGATGTGACCAAGAAAGAGAAGCATGAGACCGCACACTGTGGGGACATGCCAAAGGGACATCCACACAGAAAAGCCACAGTGACAGTGAGCTGGACCACTTCTAAGGCATTCGTTTACACATCTGAAGGAAAGAAGAGAGGGTACAACTGGAAAGCAAGCAGAAATGTATGATGGGGGAGAGAAAAATAAGAAACATGTTAACCCAACAGTGAACCTATATCAAATAAACAATGAAATATTCTTCCAGAGCCACTATCATAGAAAACACTTCTAAATATTTTTAAACTCCTTCCCATCCCATAGACCTAACAGGTACCTCTGGACTCCTCCTCCTTTCAGTGTACCACCACACAGGCCCCGTTCACCCCTATTCCATAGGCGCCCCTCCCCACTCATCTAGACCTCCCTCCCCCAGGCATCATACCAGCCCACGTCATCTGGGCTTCTTTGTGTCTCCGGGTGGACATCACTGTGCCATACCTTACAGGCCTCCCAGTTCCTCCTGGATTTTACCTCCAAGTGCTGCCCAACTGCCTGGCTCCTCTGGGATCTCTCATCATCACTCCTCAGACTAGGGTTACTCTTTCCCACAATATAAGCTGCCCACTTCTCCAGGATCTCATTTCCTGGCACTCCAAGGTCCTAACCCCAAAACCTCACAGACTTCCTAAATACATACCGAGCTTCCAAAGATCTGCCTCCAAAGCCAAGTTGACTAGAGCAACGAGACTTGGAGAGCTATACTGGAAGGGAGAAGAGAGAGCTACCAAGGGGTGTATGGATCCTAGGTGTTCCCACAAATAGTGGCAGACTTTTTAAAGAATGATAGGGATAGAACCTGCAGCCCTCAATACCAGTTCGACAAAAGAAAACAAGCTCACTAGGGAGGTAAAGATCCCAATCTTCTTACAACGTAATCCTCTCCTGAATATTGTACACACATGCACTAGAAGAAGAAAGATGATTTGTGCAAAAAGAAAAATGAACTACTTCAGATGGACAAGTCCCAGCACAGATATAAAGGTACCAGAAAACAAGACATGTGCCCCCAACTCTTCCAGTCCTTCCAAATTACTAATCCCAAAGAGAAAGACACAGATGATCTTTCAGACAAAGAATTCAAATGAATGATAGCTCCAAACAACTGAAAAAGGATATGAACACACTTCAAGAGACAAAAACAAAGAGCTGAATGAAATGTGGACGTCAATCCAAGATATGAGAAGGGAGCTCAACGAACAGAATTGCTGAAGAGAAGCAAAACTGAAACAGTGCTGGAAATGAAAAACTGAACAAAAATGGAAACCATAGTGGAAAGCTTCACCAATGGGGAAGATCGTGTGGAAAACACAGTCAGGGCTGCAAGACAAAGTAAAGGAATTGTATAACTCAGTAAAGTTCCATGAGAAATTTTTTTAAACATATGATCAGAACATGGGAGGATTTTGGCACATCTTGTCAATACCTAACCTTCAAATACGAGCATGGAGGGGTACCAAAGTCAAGAGAAAGTCTGCCGTTGAAACACAAGAGGAATACAGAATGCCGCATAGACATGGCTGGAAAGAAGCTCCGCAAAGAACATTAGAGTAAAACTCCTGAAATGCAGAATAAAGAAAGAGGATGGAGCTAAAATACAGAAAAGTCAAGTCACTTGGAAAGGCATGTTCTTCAGGATAACAACTGATTATTCATCATAACACTTGAAGCTAGAAGGCTTGGATGTTTGTATTCTAAGCCATGAAAGACCACAACTATCAACCCAGACTACTATACCTAACAAAACATCTATTAAAATTAAAAGAGAAATTTTAAAATTTCATTATAAACAGCAGGTTAAAGGAACTTAAACCAAGAAGAAAATTCTACAGAGGATGCTAAAAGGCTGAAAGGAGCGCTTCAGTTTGAGGAGAAGGATAAGCATGTCCAAGAGGTCACAGGAAATAAACAACCAACATCAGGACAGTTCGTCAAAAGAAGTCCAAGTAAACAGCATAAAAAAAAATCAATAAAATGATGGGACTTAGTACAGTAAATAACAATTCATAAAATTAACATACTCAACTTAGGAATAAAAGGACATAGACTAGCAAACTGGATTAGAAAACAGGATCAACCTCTGTTTCAAAGAAACACACTTCACCATCAACAACAAATATCACCATAGAGAAAAATGTTGAAGGAGGGTATTCCAAGCAAAGAGAACTAAGAGACAAGCAGGCATAGCTATTCAAGGATCTTTAAAGAGAACTAAGAAACTAGTAGGCATAGACATTCTAATATCAACTTCAAACGAACTAAACACGAGGGATAAGGAATGTCATTTCATGTATATTAAGGAACATTCACCAAGAAGCTATTACAATTCTAGACACAGACAGAGCCAACTTCTTAAGACTAGATTTAAAACTACACCATTGACCCAACACAATGACTACGAATGACTTAAATCCCTCACTCTCACCAAAGACAGGTCATCTAGACAAAAACTAAACAGAGAAACTCTGGAGTTAAACAACACCATAAATTGAATGGACGTAATAGACATCTACTACAGAGCATTTCACCAAACATACTCTTACAGCAGCCCACAGCACTTCTTTAAAATTGATGACATATTAGGACACAAAATACGTCTCTACAAATATAGGAAAACTCATTCTATCTGACCACAAAGAAATAAAGCAAGATGTCAATTACAATAGAAACTACAGAAAGCACATAAACTCATTCCGACTAAACACATCACTAAATGAGAATTAGGTAGGACAAGGAAGAAATCAAAAGAAAAATTTTAAATTTCTAGAACTGAATGAAAATAAAAACAGAATATGTCAAAATCTATGGGATATAATGAAGGCAGCCTTAAAAGGAAAGTTTATAGCACTCAATAAGTACCTACATGAAAAAATTGAGATCTCAAACTGATAACTTAAGGATGTAACTGAAGGCCTAGAAAAAAATTAAAAAATAAGAATGGCACCTCAAAACAGTAGATGAAAAGAGATAGTAAAAATCAGGGAAGAAATCAATGAAACTGAAACCAACAAACAAGAAATACAATGAATCAGTGAAATGAAGAGTTGGTTCTCTGAAGAAACTGAAAAGACTGACATACTTTAGTCATATTAACCAAACGAAAGGGAGAGAAAACCAAAATTAATAAAATTGGGAGATGAAAGTGAGACATGAGAACAGACACCGAGGAAATTCAAAGAATCATAAGATATACTTTAAAGATGTGTATGTCACTAAATTGGAAAATTTAAAAGAAACTGATGAGTATATATATATCTATATCTATATCTATCTATCTATCTATATATATATATATATATATATGATCTAACAAAGTTAAAGAAAGATGAAGTAAATAATTTAAACAGATCAATAACAACCAAGGAGGTAAAAACAGTAATTAAAAACCTCCAAAGTAGTTTGGTTGGGATTTCTTACCCATTTCCCCATGTCTATGCTGAGATTTTGTCTGGTTTGAGTCTTCTGTCATCATTGCTGTGAGTTCATATAACTAAAGATAGACTCAGGCTGAAGGACATTTAGGGCCACAAAATAGATTCTACAGGCCGCATTATATATATATATATATAATTACATTAAACTAGGCAGGAGACAGTGGAGGAGTTGTAAGTGGGGAAGGGGTCTAAATATGATCAAACTATATTATATGAATATCTCAAAAATTCAATTTAAAAAAAAAATCTTTCAACTAAAAAATGCCTGGGGCCAGATGAATTCAGCATGGAATTGTACCGTACCTTCAAAGAACACATATTAGTATGCCTTAAATTAAATTATACCATAAAAAAAGGAAAGAACGAATCCAAATTCTTTTATGAAACCAGTATTATTACCCTGATAGAAAAACCAGATAAAATTCCAACAAATAAAAAGAGAGAGGGAATTATAGGCCAATCTTCCTGATGAACACAAATGCCAAAAATTCTCAATAAAACAACATGCAAACTAAATTCAAGAATACATCCAATAGACCATTCACCATGATCAAGTCACCTCATCACAGAAATGCAGGACTGCTTCAACAAATGTAAATCAATAAACATAATCCACTACATAAAAAAAAACTCAAGGGCAGAAACCACAGTATGATCTCACAGACTTGGGGTAAAAGTCCTGGAAAATCTAGGGACACAAGGACACATCACAACATTATAATGGCAAATTACAATGATAAGCCATATCCAACATCATATTAAGTGGAGGAAAAAACTCAAAGAATTCCCACTAAAATAAAAATCAAGACAAGAATGACCACTCTCTCCATTCTTGTTCAATGCAGTACTCGAAGTCTCTGCTAGAGCAGTAAGACAACAGAAGGAGACAAAGGGGATAAACCTGGAAAGGAAACATCAAAGCATCTTTACTGCCAACAATTATGATTCTATACAGAAAAGACCCCAAAACACCAGAAAACTGTCTGATAAACACAATTCACCCAAGTTGCAGGATACAAAATCAACATTAAGAAAGTCAGTAGCTATATAACTATACATAAAAAACAAACACTGGGAAACTAGCATTCAAACTATGCTTTAAATTCTTGAAATAATTCTTGAAAAAAATCTAACCCAGGAAATGCAAGATTTTTACAATGAAAAACTTTAAGGCACTTAAGAAACTGAAGAATATACCAGAATACAGAACGATATCCCATGGTCATGGGACATCAGGGCAGAGGAGCAAGCAAGGGGAGGGAAACAAACAGCACAGACCTCCGAAAATGACTATGTAAATTACTACTGTAGAGCCTTCTGAAACACACACTAATACACATATAACAAGAGTTTAAAAGGAACTGTCCTATAATGAGGGAACAATACCTCCCTCAGACACCATAGGCTATCATACAAAAAAGCCCAGCACCAGGTATGAGCCATCTCTTTTTAAAATACTTCATTTATTTTAATTTTATGTGTATGATTGCATTACTGCATATATGTAAGCAAACCTGTGTCATGCAGTGCCCAAGAAGGTCAAAAGAGGGCATCTAATCTCTGGAACTAAAGTCATCAATGGTTGTCAGCTGCCATGTGGGTGCTGGGAACTGAACCTAGGTCCTATGCAAGAGCAGCTAGTGCTCTTAACTTCAGAGTCATCTCTCTTGCACCTGAGTTACTTCTTTTTGAGTTGTTGGTCAGTGGTCCTATAGACTCCCAAACATTACCACTGCTTGTAGTTAGTATACAGAACTTGAAAGGACCCTACTGCTGATGACAACACATACTTGAGTCATAGGACATGGAGAAATCAAGCTGTTACTGACCTGCAAGCTTCATTCCTAGTGGCTAGCTTTCATAATGCCGCAAATTTCAATGCATCTTGCCAAGCGAGAAAAATAATTAACAGTCTTACCCAGCTGTGATCTCTAAGAGCTACATTACACACTGCCCTGGCAAGATATGGCCCCTGATGCAACAGTTGAACAAACATCATCTAAATTACCAAGTACTTTCTGATTAGACTTAAAGGCTTGTCAAAAGACAGAACTCATGTCTGGTACCTCTAATTGGCCCAGAACCCTTAGCTGGTTAGGACATAATACCTAGGGGAAAACCTAATAATGGTTTTTGTTATATGGCCACAGTAATAAACTGCCCTTAAGTTCTTACCTTTATAAAGTAATGTATTGCTCAGCCATCATCAGAGAAGCTTCTTTTGGCAGTGATTAGTTCAAAGACCCACAACTGGTCAACATGCAGAGTCAGAGACTGTGGAGTACTCAGCTCTAAAGCAGATAATTATGCCATAATCCCTCCCAAGATGGCTTAGAGATCAAGGTGGAAGAGGGGACAGAAAGACTGCAATCCCCAGGCTGAGTGGATGTCTGCAGTCAAACACTTGCTGGATATGACAAGAACAGCTGTGGCTGCATGCACAAAGCCTGTACAAGATCAAGCCAGCAAAAATACCAGTAGGGATATGGGAGGGGCTCAGGAAGGCCCAGCAACAACTGAGGAGATTAGATTAACACTTCGTCCTGTTTTTTCTGATTTCCAAGTGTAGATCCTTCAGGAACTTGCTGAGCACATTATGTATACATACAAAACGAACAGCAAGTGTTGTTGACAAGTGTTTGTTTGTCACTGCTGTCACTGTTACAGGTTTCCCTTACTATCACTGTGTAGTTGATATGGAGATAGGTCCCACAGTAACGTCAATGATGTGGAATAAACAACCTACAAGACAGTACACATACTAAGGAATGGAACTAACCCTAATCTTTCTCACTTTACATCTCTTACTGACAATGGCAACTTCTGTTAAAATTGCTTTAAAAAAATACAAAAAATTAAATCATTATAAGAGAAATACAGCAGGATGTGGAGACCCACATGTTTAGTCCAGGCAGAGGCAGAGGCAGAGGCAGGCGGATCTCTGTGAGTTCAAGGTCAGCCTGGTCAACATAGTGATTTCAGGCCAGCTGGAGCTACAGGGAGACCCTGTCTCAAAAAATAACAAAAAAAATAGAGAAATACAGATTATTATGTTAATAAGCAAAGCAAAAATGAATGCATTTATCCAGTTTTTAAACAGCAAAATTCTACTTTTTAAATTCTTACATAATTTTTTTCCATTCCCAAGAGTTATAATCTGGTTCTATTCAAAACACCCTGTGAACTCACAGAAAATGAGCTCAGTTAGAATCTGGACAGTGGGAAAAAGCAATTTTACTTCATATATAAAACCCTTGCCTTTAATTCGTGTGTTTCCTGTCTCCCCACCCCTAACCCCACAAAAAGAAAACTTTTAAGAGGTCAAGCTACAATCTTAAAACCAATACATTAACATTTAAAAAAGGACTGCCACATAATGACACTTTGGCTAGCAGACCAGAAACAGGAGCATGCATCGCATATAATCAGGGAGTGTAGAGTGTTGTACCATCTGAGTTTGCGTCAGTATACTATCACGTCCATGAAATTGCCTAATATATTTTTCAAAGTGTACCCCTGTATAGGCAAAACATGACTGGGATTCTGGTTTAAATTTTAAATTTAATTTATGAACAATGCCTTCAATAAAATGTGCTGAGCATCTCCGGTTTATTACCAGGAACATTCACAGGCCTTGCTCAATCTACAGAGTTTAACAGTGCCTGGGGGACTGGAGACTGGCTACACAGTATTGTACTTTGTGTGTGTTTATTATTCTGTACCTATTCATTTCCATTCTTCTGTTTCATTAGCTTTCAATGTTTCAAATCTACTAAATCTTAAAGTGGTTTCTCAAACTGCAAAGGATCTGTTAAAACCTTCGGGGTCTAATTTTTTCTAGCTCTAGATAAAGTAGCTATGCTATTTTAGTTAATTATAGTTTTCTATAAACCAATATTAAAGTCAAATAAAAAGTATTTAATGACTGTAGCTTCATTGAGGAAAGTCTAACAAATTTATTTATTTTTATCTGTATGTGAAACACTGTAAAACTGTCCTGATTTTTCTCAACTGAACAGAAATAGTAATAAAACTGATAAAGGAGAAAAACCAATGAAAAACGTAGCTCTGAAGAAGACATTGCCAAGATTTTTGAGTAAAAAAAAAAAAAATAGGCAGATAACACTGAGATTACAGGACAGACTGAGATAAAGCACAATTGTATCTCTTTAAGAAACTCAATGTACTCAAGTCTATTTTTGACACATACTGATAATTACTCTTGGAAATACAGAAACTACTGTATCTTCATTTTCTAAATTCCTTGCAGATAGTAAATGCAAGATTCCATTGCTTTATGCCTGCTACCACTGAGCATCAAAACACACACTAATGTGGAACTCACATTTTTCTGGATGAAGAATCTCCATCTCCATGGAGGCAGGCCATGCACAGCTAGACACCTGACAATACTGTGTAAGAAGGCCAGGCTGTGCACAGCTACACACCTGACAATACCGTCTAAGATGGCTAGACCCAGTGTCCCTTCCTAAGTATTAAAACCATCACTGTCATTGGTTTGTCTTTGCCAGCAAGGAAATCACAAATGTAAATGAATGTATAAACCAAGAACACCTGAAATTTTCTGCATTGTTTTTTTTGTTTGCTATACAATCAGAATAAAAATATCCAGCTTGTTCAAGGTGCTTAGACTCATGATCATCTTCAACAGTCCTAAACCCCAACAATCCTGGAGTCACTGTTAGAGCTAAGTGGAAATTCTCAACAGACAGACAGACAGACAGACACACACACACACACACACACACACTTGGGGGTGGGGGAACCTCT
Organism: Eospalax fontanierii; assembly: GCA_035773235.1. Taxonomy (NCBI): domain Eukaryota; kingdom Metazoa; phylum Chordata; class Mammalia; order Rodentia; family Spalacidae; genus Eospalax; species Eospalax fontanierii. The sequence goes on along the minus strand of CM069536.1, from coordinate 15,203,524 downwards.
GGATACTCATACCATACACTGGCTTTCAAATATTTTCAGCCCAAATTCCTAATCCGTTTGTACTTACAAACAACCTCAAGCCAAAAATTCAGTTTCAAGTTATTCAAAACTTAGAATGACCACTAAATCCAAAACCACTGTGAGAGTAATCACCTTTATCCCAGGTCTCCAAAACTTCCTCTGATAAACTGCTAAGAAAAAACAACAACAACAAAATAACTCAGACAACACATAAACAAAAAAGGTGGCCAGCATAAGATCCAGCAGAAACTACAGCCAGCAGAACTGGCTGACAAATTAAAGAAAGCACGCTTAACATGTTTCAAGATAAAAGGTCTGTGCAACACCAAAGAAATCAAACAGCACTCACAGACATGAAAAATACCTGAAATTAAGGTGCCAAGTAAAGCATTTGGCAACACGGTAGATTTCAATTCATTTCATCACCATTAGCTTCTCAAAATACAAATATTGTGATTAAATAGGAAACAAAAACCTGAATTATTTAAAAGCCAGTATTATGGTATGCTTTTCTGTGGTTTACTCTAACATATTTCTTGACAACAAAGCAGACCATTAAAATATTCACAGAGACAGAGTATCTGTAGTTGATGTATCTGAATGTTAAAGAAAATTTCCGGTGTAATTTTTAAAAATTACACTCATTGAAGTCCTGTTTACTTTACCTAGAAAATTCTATTTACCATATAAAGCAATTAGACAAGACTCAGATCTACACATAGAACTTATTAAAATCTTTAAAGTGGCACAATCAAAGATACAAAGTTTTCTCATTATTAATGATAAATTACCACATTCAATTTTGAACGTACACTCAAGAGCACAAACTAAAACAATTTTCAACTTAAAAAAACAAAGCAGCCCCATATGTTTTCAAAGCTATACGTTAATGGTATATATAATTTGTTTTTGTATCAACATCTTCACTTTCATTGCTATAAATAAACCGAGCCCAATAATTTTGAAGTTTTATTTCAATACACATTTAAACAAGGGCCTGGTACTTTGCTACTTGATAGTGACCCTGTTCCTTTCATTCTGTGTCATTTACCATAAAATATGCCTAAATGAATGCTGGAAACATAAAAGGAGGAAACTATTCAAATGCTCGTTAGTCTTTATAACTCAAATGAAATAAAATAACCCTTCCTTAATTGCTGATGGTTATAGTACTAAAAATACCATCACTGACAAAGATGTTTAATTTCAAGACAAAAAAAAAATCTTCTTAGAGTAGATTAAAAACTGGCCACCTGTCATCTACAATATAGATTGGACATGTACATACGTATGTTTATATATGTATATGTATGTAAAACCAGACACAATTTCCAGAAAGTATTTTGTTTCCCAAAGTACTCTGATAGGAAACCACCTTCAATAGCTAGGTTACTATGACATGATATATTAAAAACAGAATCTTCCAGAAACTTATATTATGCAGACACTTTACCCTTTAAAAAAAAATCGGTTCCAGTAATATAACTAGTACTCCAAATTAATCTCTACTTAGACCAACATAGACAACCTTCACATTCTCCCTTGTTTAAAATTGTCATTCTATGAATTGCTCCTTTTCATAGGTCAGATATAGACCCGTTAAAGGTATTTTTCCTAATGTATTACTCTACACTGCACAAATACCCACAGTTAGACAGACTACACTATGCCGTTCCTCCCCATCAACCCACAAATTTGCTTTCATACTGGTGCAGTAAGAAGCAGCGTTGCTACCTCTGCTTACTGGATCCTTTGACTTAAAACAGTCTGTTGTACAGAGAAGATATTTAATCCACTTTTCCTCTTGTCTAGGATTTGGAATCTATGCCAAAGGTGAAAAGAAGAAGGAAATACGTGCCCTCACATTCAAAGGAAAAGCCAAAAACAGATGAAAGGTGGTCTCTTTCCAAAGAACTCCCTCTGGTACTGAAAATCAAGAAAATACTCCCTTCATACCAAGGGTATTCAAAAGGAGAAACCACTTTTCTCTCTTGAGAACTTAGATATAAGACCTAATGACTGTCTCTGTGTCTGAGCATACATGTAAAAACTGAAGAGGCCATAGGACGAAAACATGATAAAGCAATGAGGTAATTTACTTCTAGTAATTTCTGATGAGGGTCAGGTGGCTCTTCCCAAAAACAAATAGCTAAGTTTGGGATCCCTCATTAATACCACAGCAAAAGATGTAAACAAAAGGGTGTGGGATCTCCGTAAGTTTAAGAGGCTGTCAGACCCACCTGGCTAGCACAGGTAAAGTCAAAAAGAGGTTTCAATAAAAATACATCAAGCTTTCCTATGTAATAAAAGACCGCCAACAGAGACCTTCACATATTTAAACACACATCCTATGAGAAAGCCACTGTTTATACACATACAAGGTATTAATGGCTCGTCTGTGTACACCACAGATTCACTAAGACTCAAAAGAAAATCATAATACAAGCCTAAATATATTTTTTAAAGTTTTTGCTCATTTCCTTCCATCCAACCCCTTAATCTGAAAGAAGTAAACACACACAGGGAAGGGAGCCATCTCCAAGTTAATAAATGTTCCTACTTAAATCTAAAAAAAACAGGTATTTGAAAATATCAAGTTCCCAGGATCCAAAGCCAAACTAGTACTGAAATAGAAAAAGGATTCTGAGTTTTAATTCAAATTTCATATTACACTGTTAAGAGTTTGTTTTCATTTAGTAAACAAGGCTGATTTGGTTTTATAAAGTATACTTAGATAGGATTATCTGCCACCCCAGTTAATTCTACACAGAGCCCATACAGAAGGTTCGATCTTGAGAATCACCACAAAAGAAGATTATACCTAATGGCTGAAGGAACATTTTCTGAGTCAAAGAGGTGAGAACTGACTGTAATTCAATTTTAAAAGGGAGGGTAAAGGTTTGAAATTAGCAACTTGGTAGGGTTTGTTGGGGTAGGGCAGGGTGTTTACATAACTTGAAAGAGTCTATTAACAGTAAGTATAACAGAAACAAGAAAAATAAAAGACTAATTGGTTTGTAGATGCAGAGAATAAGGTTTTGACATTCTGACATTGAGTGCTCTGATCATTCAGTTGAATATAAAACATAAACTTCTGTTTGTGAGTATGAACAAAACTTAAAGAGAGGTCACAGGAAGGAGGCATGACATGACAAGGAAGCTATTAACACTAGCAACTTTCAGTGTAAGTCATGTAGACATTGCAGGAAACAACTAAACAGAGAGAGTAGACAGAGAAAGAGCCTACAATAAAGAACACTCCATGCCACAGCACAGGAGTCCCTTAGTATTGTATGAAAATAGCTTCATATTGCAGATATACTGTAAGTAAGAACAGTGCAGTCTTTATACAGCTAACAGTCTACTGGCCTGCCAAAGATCTATAAATTATTAGCAGCAAGAGAAACATAGGATGTTTCACAAGCACAGAGGAAATTACCATGACCAGGCATGGATAATCAGAAAAGACTTCCTAGTTGATGTTGAATATAACTTGAAATTTCAACATAGTAATTCGTGTGTGTGTGTGTGTGTGTGTGTGCACGCGCCCATGTGTGTGTAGACTCAGATGGCTGTGTGGCATTCAAAAAAAGAGAAAGTCCGTGTAAACAAATCAACAAATATCCCTGGAAAGAGAACAGATGAAATCACATGAGCACAATAATATATCTACACTTTTAACAACTTTCAAGATTTTAAAGAAAATGTGAGTAATCATATTCCTTTTGAAATATATGAAATATACAACAAAAGGATTATACACAACCAGGGTCATAAAGGGACTCAGTTAAATGTTTTCATTTTAAGATGATTTACAAAGAGACACAAAGGGGCTGGAAAGAGGCTCAGTGTACAGCTCCTTCAGAGGACCTTAATTTGGTTCTCAGCACCTGTATCTGAGACTCACAACCACCTGTGACTCCAGCTTTAGGGGATCTGACTGCCTCCACTGGCACCTGCACACATGTGGCATACACACAAAGACACACATGCACACAAAACAATAAAAAATCTAAAATAAAAAAGAGAGGCAATCATCAAAATGCTGCAGAAATCTCTGAAATAAACAATAAGAAAAAGGATCCTTTAAGGGTCCTGTCATGAAAACCAGAGGAAAAGCAGCAGCGAAACAACAAAGTAGCTCTCAAAGTTGGCTCAGAAAATCAAAAGGGCACAGACTAGTGAAAAAGCTAGTTCAATGACCAGTGAACTCGAGGATGAAGACGAACCAAGAAAGCTGAACAAGCAGAAGGACGGCGCCGAGAAGGGATATCCTCCACAGACACATCAGCCTTTTGAAATTTTTGATACTTATAGAAGGAGAGGCAGCTTCAGGGAGGGTCTGAATGACAGAAGCAAATTCAGGTTTTGTTTTTGTAACTTAACATAAATAAGAACTGAATATATTAGTGAGCCAAGGAGAAAGATCTAATGAGCACATTTAAAAGATGCAAAAAATTGAGATACTCAAGAGTTTGAAACACATAAAAAGAGACACAATAAATGACAGTCTTAAAAGGTCTCTAAAATTTTCTTCCTAGAGTGGTAAACAAGCATTAAAGGCGAAATTACACAGTAATTTAAGTATGAAAGGATGTGGATGGAAATCCATAAGAACGCGCTATAAACACAGAAGTCCGATTACAGAACATCAAAGTGTTGGAGGGAGTTTCTAGGTTGACAAAGGAGAGAAAACTCCCAAGTATGCAGAGGGTGGAACGAAAACGAGAGATGAACACAGGCCAGCAGCAAGAGAGCTGGAGAAGGTAAAAATGTTCGCTTAGACTGGGAAGTAAAATAAACTGTCCCAGCTCCAGACTTCTGTCCAGGAGGCTTGGGAACCACAGAGCAAAAGAAGCTAAAGAGGAGGTTGACAGGCAAAACATGAGGCTGAGTTAAGCACACAGTACAGCCTTTCTTCGTTTTGGCTAGGGAAGCCTGTCTAATTGTAGCTAAAAGGTTAGGTCACATTATAGTGTTCCTTTCTTTTTTCAGTGATGCTATTTCGGAGCTGGGGATGTAGGCAGAGTGCCTGTGTAGCATGCATGAGGCGCCCTGGGTTTGATTCCGTGGTACCATACAAAATGGCACAGTGGCACAATACTGTGATGCTAGCTAGCACTTGAGAGGAGAAAGCAGGAAGACAAAGAGTTCAAGGTCATCCTTGACTACACAGAAGATTCAAGGCCAGCCTCAGATAGGTGAGAACTGTACAAATCCAAATGATTCAACTGAAGCATCACCAAAGAGTTCAGTCAGCACAGGTGAAGACGACGGCCAGGAAAAGGTGCACTGCTGGGGCTCCCTGGGCAACCTGCAGCCAGCACTCCTGCACTCACATTTTAAATATGAACACTCCCAGAAAACAAGGGCTCTACACTTTTAAGGATTCTCAGCAATGGAAATTAATATCCCAAAACATGAGAAAAAACAACAGAAACACGATCCAGACAGAGTATAAAGCATCCCCTGCTATTTTGGAAACATCATTCATATTTAACTTGAAATCATTTCATTTAATGTCCTCACACACCCTTCTCTCTAACAGACTCTTAATGTGAAACATATCACCGCAAATAAGCTTTCAGTTTCAGCTTTAAACATATATATATGTTTATATATAGATTCACTTAAAATGGAAAAGTATCATCAAATAGTTACTTTAATAACTTCATTTTTTAAGTTAACAAACTATTCCATTCTTAATGTCTTTTATGTAAATTCCAAGTAAACAATTACCAGATAATTGCAAGAACTATCATTAAAAAGTATTGGGCATCAATAGCATGGTGAGCATGTAAACAACTGAAAATTCGGAAAGTCCTTTTAACATACTATGTGTGATCCAGTTTAAGGCAAAGAAAAATCCAAATTACATGGCACTGACTAAAAAGGCTTTTGTAATCTAAACCTTTATTTGACTCTCCATTTGATCCTTTATAATTGAGATTTAACCCTAAATATTTTTGTATACTTTATATTCAGTAAACAGTTTAAGAATCCATATGTAATTAATATTTGCAAGCTAGATACACAGATACTGTAAGAACTCAAGTTAACTGCAAAATTAAAGAAATAATATGAACTGTCACTCAACCAAGTATATTAAAATGGTGTCTACATTTTACAGTCATATAATTTACTGAATATGACTCTAACAGTAATACATTTTCACTGCATATGTTAACAAAACTTATACTTACTGAGCCTGTTGAAAGCAACTATGGGTGAACTTTTAAAAAAGCAAGTCAGTTTTGAGAAAATTGTCTATAAGATTTCAGCACTTTGTTTATGAGGCTGTGAGGATGACAACACTACAGAACCTCCTGAGCACTGGGCAAACAGAGCAGGGAGAGTTCCAAGATAACATGCAGGAAATGTTTCAGCAAATCCACATATCCCACACGTGAACGTTAATACAAAAAGGTGATTTTAGAAAGAAGCAATGAACAAGTACATTTAAAGTATGTTAAGTTGAGAAATTTAAGCTATTTTTGGAAGTCACAAAATGTAAATTCTGTACCAAACTTAAAATGAAATCAAATACACAAACCCAAGTTCTTGTCCCTTCAGCCTAGGTGGTTATGATCAGCAATTTTCCTTTTTACCAGCAAGAAGAAACAAATGGGCTCTGTAATTTCACTTATGCAATGAAAAGCCCATACATTTAATCTGTCTTACTCTGAAAAATTATATCTGGAGGTCAATCATCCCTTGTCAGTAAAATACAGCAATAAAACCATTATTAGAGAAAGAGGTCAAAATTGTTATAACATAATTATTTCATTAAAAACACGTTGGAACTATAAAAATCCAATGCTTCTACAAACATAAGAAATAACACAGTATTTTCTTTTCTTCATTTTTAAAAATCTTCATGAGTATACATTGTATTTTGAACATATTCTTCCCTATGACCCAAAATCCCTCCCTGTTCTCAGCCCTCCTGTTAGGCCCTTTTGTTCTTCTAGACATTTCATGTCACATACACACAGCTGATTCTATGTACCTATTCAAAATCTAGGAATCATAAGCCATAGAAAACACGGTACTTCTCTTTCTGAGATGGCTTCAACTTGTTTAATATGAGGAAATAGAGAGTCATCAAAAGATAAAATACAAAGTCAGGCGTGGTGATGTACACCTTTAATCCCAGTCTCAAAAAGAAAAAAAAGAAATATAAATGACTAATTACATACGAAAAATGTCAACATCACTAATGAACAGAGAAATGAAAATGAAAAACTATGCTGAGACTCAATTTCCTCTGTCATTAAATAGACAAATGACAGCGAATGCTGGTGAGGGTATGGGAAAAGAAACCATGACCCACTGCTGGAGGGGATGTAAGATAGTCTGGCCTCTACAAAATCATCATAAGACTCAACTCCACCCTCTCAAGTATTTATCAAAGTACATTAGATCAAAATATCAGAGATACTAACACAATATTTTACTAATTATTGTAGCATGGAAAAACATAAAGTTAAAATAGTAAATTAAATGAAAGCAATTTCCCATGAACACTAGAACCAATAAATTGTATGCTGGCAGGTATAAGAGTATCTCAAAATATTTTAAAGAAAACAAATGCCAGAGCTGGAGAGATGGCTCAGAGGCTAAGAGCACTGGCTGTTCTTGTAGAGGACTTGGGTTCAATTCCAAGCACTCACATGGCAGCTAACAACTGTCCACAACTCCAGCTCCAGAGGAATCTGACACTTTCTTCTGAACTCTGCGGGCACTGCACAACATGGGTACACTTACACACGTGCAGGCAAGACATTCATACACATAAAATAAAAATAAACAAAATATTCTTAAAAACAAAAAAAAACATGCCAACAAGATCATTTATTTTTTGAAATGTAGTTACTTATACATACATCCTGCATACTGGGTCCATGCATGTTCTACATGGGTCGGCACATGGGTTGACACCTACAATGCATATATACATTCTACATACCATGCATGGGAAATATGCACTATATTCAAGGAGTTGTGTCCTCTACACTTATTTATCACTTATTTTCTTGGTGTTGGAACCTATGGTCTCGCATATGCTAATCACTCCATCTCTGAGCTGTGCATCCTGCCCAGACTTTCTTTGAAATGGCCTAATCTTACTGCTTCCAACCTTTTGCAAGCACATGCAACATGCCCTGTGATGTCTACAGTGTGTGCATGAGTAGCCAGTATTTTACTCAAACACAGAAGTTGCTACTGTCATGCAACTTATCAGCTTGATCATTTTCCACCATAACTTTCTGTAGCAACAAATCATATGCTCTATGTGTTCAACAAAGTTTCAATCTACAGCATTAACTATCATCCTCAGACTACATATTAGATTTATAGACTTGTGCATCCTGCATATTTGCATCCTCTGAGTTACTTGGCCCTATTTCCTCCTTTCTCCTCCACCCTATTTCTGTATCTTAAACCTTTCCCAAGCACTCACAGGTAAGTGAGATCATTTAGCGTTACATGTGTGTATTATTCAGTTTATTTGGTTCCTTCATGCTGACACAAATATCAGTTTCCCTTTTTCAAATACTGAATGATATTCCACGATCTTTATAATTAGTCCCTTAAAACTTAAGTTTCTAAGTGACATTTATTCTATAATAGACGTATTTATAATGATATTCCTTAAGTCATATTCTTTCTTATACATTTGCCTATAATAGAAAACTAAAAATGAACCTAGTCTTTCTAATTCTTCACCTTTTAAGATATAAATAATTTGGAAGATAAGTATGACCAATCTAACCAGGACAGACTACTGTCTTCCACTTACGAGAAAGTGTTTTTAACACAGACTTCACAGCCAATTACAGCTTGAGTTTAATTCCTTATCTGGGCATGTATAACAGAATGCATGTCTGCAACATATTCTTCTGCAAACTCTTTTGGTCTACTTGGTTTCATTTAAGGTGAGTATTTTGAATGTAATCATAAATATATCATGAATTAGATGGGGATTCTGATGGAGCGAAGGTAAAGATAGCTCCAAAAGTCAGGGGCTTAGAAACTGAGTGAATTATACTCCTATGAAAGATGCAGAAGACTGAAGAAAATGGACTGAGAAACTGAAAGAACCAGGATATCTAAAGTTCTATTTCATTCTTACATTCCAGGAAACATAAAAGTACAATGAAGTTGGCATCTGAGAAGTCCTCAACGAATACAAATACTAAAGGATGCTGTGTATTTATACACCATGGCACTGGCTAGACTCACAAGCAGAATATGATTAGATACCAAAGGAATACGGTCAAGCCTGAGCCCAGAAAAGACAAGAATCCAGCAAATACAACTTGCAGCTGTAGTCAACTAAGCAGAGATGTGTTGGAAGCAAAACTCAGTGATTAAAAGAGAGGGCCATGACACTATGTTGAGTGCTGCCACCAGACGTTAAGCTGACCCCGAATGACAACTGCTGAAGTCATGGGTCACTGCAGAAGAAGTTTTGTAGCAAGGATGGGGTTAAAATTATAAATGAAAGGGTTTACTAGAGAATCAAGAGGAGAGGAACAGAAAAGGATACAGACATGGACAATTAAACTGAATTTAGCATAGTAACTGGAATGGTAAATGAAAAGAGAAACATATTTTTGAAAGCTACAGAGGGGAAATAACAGCGTTATGTTACTGAAAAATATTTTCTAATAGAGAAACTGAAAGCAAAGAAAAGAGGAAAGATTTAATAGGAGGTGAGGCAACACGTAAGATGGAATGGAATGTCGAATTACAGTAGAAATTGGTACATGATAGACAGAGACAGTTTGCGGAAACAAGCAGTGTAGTTAAGCAAGGTGGAGCACATCTGCAGACCCCACCCAGGAAGTGCAGGCAGGCGCGAGACCAGCCTTCTGGGACACAGTGAGACCCTGGCTCAAAAAGAGAAAAAGTACAATGATTCTACTAGTACCAGTCCACTGACACATGGTAAATCTGTCACCAGGAGCTTCAGATACTTCTCCCAACCACTTGTATTTTCTGAGTGAAATCAGAAAGAAATAAGATCATCAAGGAGGAAGGCTGAGGAATTTTGGCAACTGATACTTGATCACATAGTGTGTGGTCTTAGTTACAAAGAAAAATATATATTTGTTTAATACTTACTGAATGTCTTCAAATGACATATTAGATATTTTATTAAATATGTGATTTATCTCATACCTTAACAAGTCTAATATTTCATTTTCTTTTATATGGCTATTTCTGTAAACAGTAAGTTAAGTAAGATCAACTGATTCTTGAATTAATTTGTAAAAAAAAATAGTGAATATATATTATAGTGCAATGTTAATTTAGAGAAGAGTCTGCCTAAAGCTTAGTATCTTGAGACACTGAGAAAACTGGTATGAAATATTTTACATGAATCTGATTCATTTCTACACCTTCTCACTACGATGAGTAATTCCAATGATATTTATTTGCATGTACAAATAAAAAGGAAAGAGGCTAATGAATTTTTAATTTTCAAGAATCGATAATACAAAACCCAGCATAGAACTGGAGAAATGGGTAGCAGACCCCAATCTTTGCTGAAGAAATATAGACAACTGATTACTGTTGGGTGAGGATGAGCTAATCTTCCTCAGGTGAGGGACTCCAGATAGGCTGACAAGACTTCAGTGAACTGAATGAACCTGCACTGACATCACTTTGGGGCACTAACTTGACAGAATAGACCTTAATACAGATGTGGATTAAAACAGGGAGGCTATGAGAGTGCTGGTGGGGAGGAGGACAAAGACGAAGATTGACTGGGATGTTCTGAATGAGCTACACAACGATAAAAAAGAATCAATGATAAAAATAAATTCATTTCTCATTTATTATTTCAATTCCTATCCCTGGATATAAAATATTGCTTATAAAATAACTTATAAAAAGTTCTAAGATATGATTTTAGATATTCACTGGGACCTAAACCCCAAACTTAACAACTATGGAAGAAAACTCCATTAAGGAGATTTCTTTTTAAGTGTTTGTATGGGGGGGTCCAAGAAAACTCAAAAACTGACTGAAATGCCATAGCGAATAAAACTCAGAACTGTGGAATTCAAACTGGTGCAACATCACATGACTCACACCAGCGGAGGCATCAAGGCACACTGAAATGGGCAATCATTCCTAAACTATGCTCAGAGTATACAGAGTATATTCATGAAAGTTTTGGCTAGAGTGACTATTAATCATAATGATTTGGCTGTAACAGAGCAACTTGTCTATACACCTTTCTAACATTAAGCCTATGATTTCCATAATCTCGATTAGCAACCATCTATTACTTAAAAATGAAAAGCAAAATCTGAAAGGGCTCGACCAAGAAGTTTCAAATCATTTCACGTAAATAATCTCACACTTAGAAACATTTTTGGAGATTGTGATACCAAGATGAACACAGAAGGACACACAAGAATCAATGCCCTTATGTTTCCATTTGCCTAATTATTACTGATTTTCATTCAAATGGCAAGCTTTTAATTTGAAGAAATTCCAGAAAATTTGTTAGAAAAATCTTGTCACTTTATCCACACTGATCTGGTTACTTTTAAGTAATAAATTAATATGGCAGTCTGGTGATTCTTATCTAAATGATAAATATCTTATTTCCAAATAGAATTTGTAAGTAATCTGATGCAAAGTTACGGGCTAGAACTAAACAGGCGGGTTCATTTTTAATTGAACATTTCAAAAACCATTTTTATTTTGTCTCATTACTTTCCTCATCTGATCCTAATAGTTTAGGGACCCTTATCAGTAACAGAAACCTAAGCTGTCATGACCCTTATTGATAAACATTTAGCAACTTTGATTGTATGCTCTTAGAATTTAAATACAAGATCATCACATTCCTCAGTAATTCTGATAGAAACAAAATTGAATTAAAGCCAAAACACTTCCCAAATTCAAAATTTCTTCAAAAGATTCCCCCAAATAGAACTACATTTATTCCACATAGTGGAACTGATCAAAATTGTTTCTTTACAAATTATTTATCCCTGATACACAGTGATTTCTACTTACATGCTTTAATGATTTGAAAGGCCTTCTGATTAAAATAAAAACTTCTGATTAAAAAGTTTTCAAGAACTGAAAATCAACGTATCTAAGAAAGCAATTTGAAGTTAAAGTTGAACATACTGTCACTAAAAGACAATATTTACATCATTTTATTAAGGACTTCCTGTGAAGATGTCACAGAACTTCAATCTTTTTCCTATTAAGTACATATTTTTAATTTAAAATGTTATTTCAATTACTAAATACTATGCAAATCCATTTTGGATATGTAACATTAGCATTAGGCAAGTATACTACTATTATTATTTTTTAACAAACAATGCAGTATACAGATAAAATATACACACACTTCCCTTTTAAAATCTGCCAACTTTTAATTTCTCCTTAACTGTGACAAACTTGAAAGAATAAGTTATTTGCTAAGACAAATCCCTCAAAGATAATTTCATCACTGAAAAATATTTTTACCAGAGTCAAAAGTATGGACCTAGGATACAAAGGGTCAATCAGAATTATAAGCACACCAGCAAGAGACTACACAGCAAAAGCAGCATCGTTCTACTGTAAAATTACCAATCCTAACAATCCAGTTCTTAAGCCTGCCAACTGAGATATATACCATGCTAAACTGTCACACATGGCACGTCTATCTCATTATCAGTTTGTGTTTTCATATGCTGAACTTTCTAGTTTTTAAACAAGATGTCAAGAACACCAACTTAGCTAAAATTGTGATGAAGCCTTATGAACAAGATACCTTCTCTTAATCAGAATAGGTAAATATGGGAGAAGAATGACTTTAAAATAATAACATAAGAAAAACATGGCTGGAATTTTGCAATCATATGTAATATAAACACAAAACAAAATGATTCTGAAGGCAGAGTCTGTAAAAAAATAAAGCGGTTAAAATTATTTTAAAATAACACAAATCTAAAACTTCATTAAAACTCTTGCTAAAACAACTGTATTTTCTTTCCAAGATGTTATAGTCCTGATTTATTTTAATTTTCACTTTAAAAGCAAGGCATGACTCACACCTTGTTATAAAAGCATGCTCTGATATGCATATCAGGACAATAAGAATTTTTAAAGCTTTTCTAAAAAATGTTGAATTCAACCTTCAGTTAAACAACTAGTATTACTGAATTATGAAAAACACTTAAATAAAGATTACACATTGAATGTTTTTATTTTAAATCCCCATCTGGTACTTAATGTCACTTCAGCTGTTCAATTTTTAATGTTGCTCTACAAAAGTAGCCGATAGTTTCACAAATTACTATAAAATGCTGGATTTCTAATCTAATTTTCCAGGAGGAAAAAACAACACCAAGTTTCTTACAGTCATTTTTAATTCATTTGAATTTGATAAATGTAACAATTAAGATTAATTCTTTCATAAAAGTTATTTGCCAAGAATAGGAAATACTGCCAAATCTCAGTAATAAACCAAAATTCTAAACAGAATGAGGGCATGAGCAGAGAATCCACTAACAAGGGAATAACTCAGTTTTTATTTTCACTGGCATAGCCCAGCAATGCTTCTATAATATGCCACAGGTATGATGTTGGAGCAGTATCTCATTCATACATTAAAAGAAACACACAAATATACTCAGTGTGGCTACCATGAAATTCCATCAACTTAAGAAATGATCTGTGCCTTTTTATGAACCAAAAAAGCTAGCAAGGACTATATAGTAAAAAATTTAAGAAATAAGGAACACGTTACCACACACATGATGTTAGCTGCTATGATCAAAAGCAAACTTATTGAAGAACTCAATCAAGTCACTAGTTTTAAATATGTCTACATAGACAATACTGCCTATAAGTAAAGGCGTGTCACATCCAGGTAGACACCTCCAGTTTTCATGCATGCGTGCTGGGAAAGCATTTTCCATTGACATTAGACCCTCGCATTTTACCCTTCTTCCCAATGTGGTACATAATTACTTCAACAAAGACACTCAGATTTATTAACATCTCTTCTGTATTTTCAGTTCCCTCCCTCTTTCTCTTCTGATTCTGCTTCAACTTCTACACAGAAAATCAGACTTTTCAATCTAATAATCATCAATTCTGCATTTCGACAACAAGGACAATCCTCAGCACAAGTATCGCCATTTTTATTTAAACAGATACAGTACCGTTGTCAGTACTGTTTTATGTATCTTTTTGATAGATACAACATATGGAATTTTCAAATAATTTTCTTATTGAGTACTTCCAAGATATTTTATAATTGTGATTTTTATATGTAAAATATAATATGCATATGTAATATGTATATATTTTTTCTTACCTGCAAAAGTATCTAGTGTCTCCCTACAACACACATACACAGAACTATCCAATGAAGACACATCATACTACCTCTAAATTCTAAATATGCCACCCACTAGCTAAATCTACATTTTATCCGGGAAATATAAAACTACTTCTGGACTCCTGGATATATGAAGTTTTTTTCATATTTTCATTTCCATGCACTTTAAATGACCTTTCTATACATATCCATCAAGAAAGTTAAAGTTCAGCCCTCAAATTCCTGTCAGCTACTCTGTGCGTCTCGGCTTCCCTCCCAGTGCCCCACCACTGAGAGAGGACATTCACTTCCACACATGATTCTCCCACAATGTAGTTATAAAACTTTTCCATAATCATACATTGATCTTTTTTAGTTTTTTTCTTGTCTCACTGGTTGAGAATAAGATACTTAAGTCGCTGTATACTATCACAAAGAGGGCACAGAAATGTCTCCAAATGGTTCAAATTTGCTCATTTGGTGGGTGAGCGGGGCAGGGAAGCAGGCCAGAGAGGACCTTGTTGTAGGAGTATTTTAACCAACTGTTCTTCAACTGGCTTTAAAAATTACATTAAATTTATTAAAAATCTGAGGCTAAGCACGGGCAGTGTTGGAAGGTGTACTCGTTACATCTTACCTGCCTCAAGGATGATAGTAGTACATCTTCTATCTAAATTTTAAATATTTACCAAGTATTTAAAAGACCGAAATATCGCAAATTCAACTTCCCTAAGATTTCAGATTCAAATAAATTAACTTAGACTAATATCTTGACATTCAACTAAGTGAAAACCCTCAGCAAATAAATTCTACTCTATTATACAGCTGGCATGACTTTTTTAAACTGACAATAAAATTAACTTGTCTAGCATCTTAAAAGTGATGAATTATTCCAACGCGATTACCTATTAACTTCCTCATAGATGGTAAAAACGTACAAAACTATATTTAAAATAAAATATTTAATACATTTTTTAATAATGTTACTTTATTTAAGTGGCTAATAGTGCTTGACTTCCAAGGTATCTCAAGAAAAATCATTAGTGGCCCCTGCTCCTTATTGCACATTGGGCTATGTGGTCTTAAACAATAATGTGACAGAGCTACACTCTGATCAAACAGTTGCTTTCAAGCATTTGATAACAGCTAAATCTTATTAACTGGAGCTGTTTAAGACACCTTATATTAAAGGTGGTCTCTATTTCAGAGGTGTCTCTGAAGTGCTCTCCAGATGCTGGGTTTTAGTTTCCTTCACACAGGAGAGCATGCTCAACAACCAACAAGAGTGCTCTCAAGGCTCCCCTTCTCTTCCCTAATACCCCACAATACCTGGGCTGTCAACCCTTCTTCTTGTTTGCTGGAATTTCTGAGCTCCATATTTAATTAACCAGAAAGGTGGACTTTACATACATACATAATCATTCATTCTCATATCCATTCATTCATTCATTCTCTCTATCTCTTTCTCTTCATCAAAGTAAGAGCTATAATGAAAACAGTACAGATGGATTGCCTTTTACATTTCCTCTACTGGTATTACAGGAATAATTTCCACAAGAAATTTCATTTCATTCATTTGTTCATTCATTTATTCATTCAGTCATGTTCACTTACATTTCCAGTATCACTATGATTTACAACATTTAGTTGCACATTGAATACAGTCGTCAGCAAGTGACGACAAAAATTCCCCATACCAATGGAACTCAATCAAACTTATGATGTGATTAAAGACAATCACAAAGTTTTCTAGCTTTAATTTAAAGCCACAGAAGAAAAACATCTTCAAAATCACAGTAAATACATATATAACGATGTGAACAAGCAAGTATTTCTGAACCATACATCGTGAGGATAATGGTATTAGAAATCTAATTAAGAGAAGAGTGGACAACTCAAAGAACCAACAAAAAAAGGCAAGAGACATGCTTCAAATTAAAAATTATTGTGTAATAAGATGAACGTTTACTTATGTGGCCCTATACGTAGTCACAGGTTTATTTCTCAATCCTAATATTTTATCTTTTTAAGCCATTTAAACTGCATAGACAAACATGACACACTAGGAGGAGCTTTTCTATGAAGTTATAAAGCATGAATGATACATATGATCCTGGAAAGCAAAGCCTGAGTGAGAACGTTACGATTTTTAAACAAAGTCAGTATTATTCTTTAACAGATTTATTTTTAATTGAGCTAAGGAAAAACTGAAGCAAAAATAATGCTGGAAATAATAGAAACCAAACCATCCTGAAAACTGCCATTCACAAACAGTACGCTGAAAGGAAAACAGAAAACAGCTAGGTTATACACTCCAGTCTATACTGCCTTTTTTAATGCATGGAAGGATGGAGAATGCTGGCACTGTACATCAGTGCGGCAAATGACTAGGAAAAATAGTAACTGTAAGACAAGCACTGAGCTTTTGCCTTAGTGTTCAGATTCAGATGAATTCAGTTTAAAACTAGAGGGAAGAAAAAGAACATATTTTCTCAGTCACATCCAGAAAGATTTTTTTAAAAGAGTAAAGTAAATAAAGAGAATGAAGTTCTAACTACAATTCAACAGCAAATGCTTGGAAAGTTTATTTAAAAGCTAGCAGGATGAAAGCACTGCAACTTTGCATAAATCTCTGGTGAACTGTTCCCTGGATTTTCTTGGCTGTTAATGTACGTTCTAGAAGAGACCATTTCTGCACTCCCCCACTTTCATTTAGATCCACTGTTTCCTCATTTCCCCAGATCCTTTAAACAGAAGGCCTCAGACTTACTAAGTCTCTGGCAAAGATGCCACTAAACAGAAACAACTAAAAACAAAACCTGAAGGCCATACAAAGCACAATTTCTGAGTGCAGGAGGGTGGGCTAGAGTCCTTTAAGGAAGGAAAGATGCTTGACAATCACTCTACCAATAGGACCAAATAGCTGTCTGCACCTGGGCTCATGGGAATCAGCTGACACCCACATATGATAACAAGAAAACCTTCTGGAAAGATTTCACACACAACAATGAAATCAAGACTGCTACTGTTTCGTGGTGGTGCTAGTGGTGGTGGTGGTTAAAGGCTTTAAAAGTGCTTTCACGACTTTTTTGATTAGTCTTAGAAGATGAAAAAATAAGTTTTATAAAGATTAAAGGGAAAAGCTCTCTTCAAATAAGAGCTCATCCTTCTACAACCTAATCTCTTGAAATAAATAGGTATTTCAAAACTGAAACTGCCCAAAAATGAAAAACTATGATTCTTCTAAAATATGTTAGCTAATAAACAGAAAAGAGAAATCAGTCTATTGCACCCCCTTTTGCTATGGAAAGCACTACCTATTCTTTCTTTTCATTTCTCCTTACAAACGACTGATCTTAAAGTACTGTCATCCCCAAATCTAATCCCAGAGCAGCAAATTATCAACAAGTAAAATGAAGACCATCTTCTCTAAGACCACACTGATTTTTAAAACTCAGTGAAGTGAAAATCAGAATTTATTATATAGAAAAAGTAATGCAGGGTTTGAAAGCATATTTAGTTATTGAAGTTGTGTGAAAATTCATCCTATGAATTGCATTATAAGGTCTTCAATGTAAAACTCTTCTCAAAAATTGGTAAAATGGGGAGAGAACTTATTTCAACAAATTTCAAAAAGTTTGTGCTCAGTTTCATAAGAACAAAAAAAATCCTTTAAAAATAAAAAAATTACTGAGTTCAGGATAAAATTCATTAAAAATTACAAATATACTGAACATAAAAAGTAGTCTAGAAAGATGAAAAACTACATTAATTTTAAGAAATTCTTGAATAAAATTAGTTTAAGATTAGATACAAATGCTCTCTTTTCCATGCTAAATCATCTTACAAAATCATTTTGCAGTTAATAAAACTCAAGACATTGATTTCATTTCTGGACTAGTCCTGTCAATCCTGCCAGGACAGGCCCTGCAAGGAAGGAGCCAACGATCGGGGATGGAGTACAGACAGTATGTGCATGATCGAGATTCGTCAGGGAAACACTGTCCATATCACAATTTGAAATTAACCAAGTATCAATTACCAGTTATCAATGTATACATAATGTGTACTTTTTGCTTTAATGCCTCAACATGTTTTCTGTCTTTATCAAATCTTTATAAATCATGGTGAAGAATGTCAGGGAAAATGTCAGGTGTCATTTTCATATTAACAAAGATTGACAAGATACATCATGATACTACAACTGAAAAAGTCTTCAGGTAAAAATGAAATGAAACAATGTTAATGACTCTCCTGACTTCTAGAAAGTTTTTTTTTTTTTACGATAATTACCAATGAAGTACCAACTATTCAAAATTAAAATGAAAAAAAGTTTTTTGCAAGCAACAATCAGAATAAAAAAGTTATCACCAATACTGCTAAATATTCTTTCAAAAAATGTATACAAGTAAGGGAAAACATCAGAAAAACTAATCCATGTAAACTCTATGTAAAATTTTATCATTCTTGAGTAACTGAAAAATTGCATTCAATGTATAGTAAAAATTCAAATTAGTGAAGCTAACCAAAAATTCAGGAACAAACTCCTTCACAGACTCCAAATGTATTTGGCATTTCAACTATTTTAAAGTGGTATGGCGCCTTCCCAGATCCTGTTTAAGGACAGTTTTACGTCAGGAATTGGTTTCCACTCAGGAGCCAGTTAAGGAACAGGCCTATGATAAGAGATGCCGGTATTTATTGATAAAATATATTAAAGTCCACAAGAAATAGACAGCTATTATAAAAACTACTGGAAGATATATTTTCTTCAGTCTTTGATTACACTTTAATTTTGCTGTAATGAGCAGTGCAGAACTATTTCAGCAACCGTCTTATATTTAGACCTAACACCTTAAAAACACTGCTGGAACCCTTCAAAATACTCTGCAAAGTTTGATTCACTAAAGTCTTCAAATGCTTAAAAGAAATGACTTAATTTCTTATGGGTTATTTGTCCTACAAAAGCAAATAAGCAAACATTACACGAAGACACTACTTGTAAAAGGAAGTTTCAGACAGCTCACCTATTCCACTCACTTGTGGCTGAAAAATGCACTTGTGGAATTAGAAAATTAAATGTTCCTCATTTTAGGTTATTTACCTGTATTTTTATACCTAAAGCCTGGGTCGTTTTCTTATGTGCATTCTATCAGCTTCCTAGAAAATAATGTCATGTGCAAATATTTCCATATGAAAACACTAATGTTTCATGTTTGAAGAAGATGAAGAAAATGACAACTTCACCAACACAATCACTGAAAATATTGAAAGGTATTGCTTCATTTCTTGCACGATGCAATTTCTACCATGACACTTCAGTCTCTGAGGGTCAGGTTAATTAAGCTCCACAGCAGCTGTAGTGCAATGAGAGACACGCACTGCTGCGGTTCCCACCAGTCCATTCCAATTACCTGTAGTATTCCAACATTGGACAAATGACAACCCACCTCTTTTCTCTAGTCATTTGCTCCCTCTGGTCTACTGATAACTGTTAGAACAAACTAACCTCTTTTTGGAAAAGACTGCAGAGCTGAATGCACCTGCTGCAGGCTGCAGTGATGAGTCCCAGAGAGATGTTTGTCAGTCAGATCTCTGCAGATGTTGTTTAACTTTATGCTAGAGCTGTATCCAAAGATGGAAATGAGATGGCAATCAAGCACAAATCTCCTACCACCATCTACCCGCCCGCCTCCAAGCCCCGCAGCTTTAGTCTGAAATTTTACACTTGTTCCTAAGACTCCTGCTTTAAAGTATAACGCTATTGTACTAAAAGCAACTAAGACTAAACTCTATTTTTTTTTTTAAAAATTATTAGGTGCTGATTTTTAGATAACAGGTGTCATAATGTGCTCCATAAATGTGATTTGTATAAACTAATAATTAAAAATATTAATCTCAGGCTAGAGCAAAACAACTATACAATACACAAGTTTTTGGCTGATGGTTTATTGTTGGGTTTCTAAAAATAGCACAAATACTTAGCACTTGTAAGCTACAGATCATTTCCCCTCTTAGTATTCTATATGAAGCATCTTCAGTACATACATATTGAACTATTTCACCAATACTGCTCATTATTCCCAAAATAATTTGGCATAGTTTCAATGTACTGCTATAGTATTTCCTTACAGTGTCTAAACTTTCAAATGAACTACTTTCCTAAAGCACAGAGGACTTCAAACAAATTTCAAAGTGATGTTGTGCCACACAACTCATGAAAACAGCAACACTAAAAGTTCATGATTTCTAATAATTTGCTAATTCAGTGATCGATTCAATAACAAAATGAAATAAAAGCAACTAGATCAAGTGAAAACCATATACATGCCATGCTAATTCACCTTTCATGAAACCTCACGCCACGAAGTATTGGCACTGATGACGTTAGTGGAAAATATTTTTCATTTGTTCATAAATACTATGATGTATTGTAAATACCAATAATGTCCTTCTGCATGTAAAGAACTATTACTAATAAAATATTAAAATAAAATATTAAAATGAAAATAAAGCAAAGCTTCAAGCAATACTATTTTCTACATGAACAGTACATTTCTTTCACCTAAGGATATGGAAAGATAAAATGTAATGTCGCCCTGACAAGAGGCAGCACGTCAAACAGGAACACCTTAACTTTAACATTAAGGAGAAAAATTCTGGAATCAGCTACTCTCTTACAACACATAAATCATTGTAGCAGGGTCTAGTAATAACTATCCTAGTAAAACTACTCAACAAATACGGAGTTTACTTTATTTTCTCTACTTGTTACCATTCTCTGAATGTACTGATCTTGACTTAAATGTGTATCAAAAATTTCTAACATGTTTTGCATTTGGGATCAAAGAAAAAAGTGTCGCTGACAACTCTGGGAAGCTGTGAGGACCGCAAGCACACAGTACCACCCACAGCATCACCGCACCTCCACTCAACAGCAGAAGCAAAAATGGCAAGTTCAAAACTCCGTTATTCCTCTGACAGAAATATCTCATTCTTACACAATTCCAACACTGAAGCTAAATCAACCATTGACTTTTACCCACATCAAGATTAAAATGGTGTAATGTAGTTTCTTCACTGAAAGAAACTTGCACTTACAGCCTGCTCATTTAGAATTAAAAATAATGGATAAATGACTTCTAATTTAAAAAAAAAATCCTCTAAGTTGGACAGCACTGAAGTGAAGATTTGAAGAATCTAGAACTAAGAAATTGAAATTTGAATTTGAACATCAAAAATGAAATAATTTATATTAAATATGATCTAGTTTTATGACAACATATGTAGAAACAATGTAATGTACAAATAGATTCCAATATTATAGTGAGAGATTCCCGTTTGATTGATATAAGAAATGTCTTCAGCTGTCACAGAATGAAAACGGATTTACTAATAAGTGTTATAATATCAAAGGCAGACATGAAAATATTATATACCTTTTTTAATATTTCCCAGTCAATAACAAATGTTTTCAATAATTTTTAATAACCTACTTGAACAACCTATTAAATAATTTTAACAGGCAACATCAATCTATCAATGAAAATGAAACGTAAATGGATCTTCAGGTGACAGGTAAAAGAACTTAAAAATAAAACTATCACCATTCTGAAAATGTACACAGAATTATATCCCCTATAGTAAGAAATCTGCTTTTTACTTTGAAGCAGTTTTATGTAACCTACTTAGCAAAGAATATACAAATAAAATTAGATTCCTCTAATCAGGTTAAGGAAAAAAGAAATTCCTAAGCCACCAATAAGAAGTCTGTATTCTATAAGATTGGGTTTCAAAAACCAGATAAATGAATTTTATACACACACACACACACACACACACACATAAATGAAACCTACTTGTAGATCATTTTCTTCTGATTACATTGATCGAATAATGTACTTTTACAACTCCGAGTCACACAATTCCCCTAGTCATTTAATATATGACACACTGAAATACACACCACAACATTTAGTTGTATAAACTTTAAATGCATACAAACTGTGTTGTTTTATTCATTTTTACTAAAGTTTAAAAATCATTACTTAAAATGTATTGTTACTAATGAGATGTTCAAGATATAACCAAAGGGGCAAACGAACAAATTTGTAAAGACCAAGATACATTTTTTTCAATGTGCCCATCATTTGATTTGAGATGCCTTAAAATATCCAAAGTATGGCTGCAATCTGTACTACACAAGCTAGAGAAAGCTTCAAAAAAATACATTAGTATTTAACTAAATGTTAACAATACACTTATATTTTATTTCAGAATTTGAATAAATGTATTAGTTTCTACAACTCAGATGCAATTTTTCCAAATATACTCTTTATCAAACATGAAACAGGAAAATGCTTCACTGAAATAAACACCAGAAATAGTCATTGTGACAGATAAAGCAACCATAAATATACGTGTGGATATCTGTCTGAAAGACATAAATATGGGCTGCTAAATTACTGTAAAATCCTAGAAGAAATTCTCTGTAACTTAACAATATAAATTACAGCTTTACAATTTAGCTCATCTGAGATGTGCAAAGTATTTCCTACATATAGGAAAAATTGAGAAAAAGCTCAAAGGCTGAGACCTTAGATAATGCTACAGGTCTGTTAAAGTGTGAGCAAGAAGAGTATTACTATAAAGTCTATCTGAAGGAGAGAGATCTATCTGTCCAAATAGGTAACAAAAATATTATTTTACTGCAAACCATTCAGAATTTTTAAAACTTCCTAGAAACTACAAGGATTTATTTTATTCTTAAGATTGATGCCATAGTGTGTGACTGGTTTCCACCTGTTAGAGGCAAAGTATAAGTCATCTTTTAGCCGACATTTTAACTCATACTTATCAGGTTACGTCACTACAGTTACAAAATTTTATTCAAAGCATTCCAGCTTCTCATTTTTTTCCTTAAAGAAAATTCTTGCTGTATACAAATAGCATTCTTTATAAATAAAATAACAAACTTCATGCAGTAAGAAAAATACAAAAATAAGTGGACTAGATACAAAAGATCCAATTCTTAGTGCACCCTTTCCACCCACCGAAAAAATTAACTATGTTCAAATGAAAAGCCATTTAATTTACTATCTGGAATATCTTGGCTAAACATCAATTTTCTGTACCATCCCTACACATCTGACAGCACCTCATGTATAATGCAAACAGTTTTTTCATTTTCACATACTGACAGTATATTTAATTTGCCATTGCTCTTTTCCTAGAACAATCATGTATTAATTCTGCGATCAAGCTTTTTCGTGTGCTTTTAAACTAAGTCTTCAAAATTACAATGATTTGTTTATTATCATATACCTCTTCAATGTATAAACATGAATATGTTAAAAAAACTTTCCACCTGTCTAAGAAAAGTTTCAGAGATGAGAAAAGCCACCTGCTCCTACAGCTGGAGGACGCACACTTTATAGAGGGGTGCTGTAGCTAACAGGTTACGCATCAGTTTAACACATGTGCTATTTGTCCCACAAGTAGTGCATTCAACGTGCATAGCTTCAGCCATTCCACAATCTTCTCCAGTGAAATCGGTTTCTAACACAAAATGATTGGCTATGAAACAGAAGTCCTCCATACATTCTGCTCCCATTGCGGCCAGATGTCTGTGCTCTACTAAAAAACTCTGGATGAATTAGATCACTGGAAGTAAAGCAGCTTTCTGTTTCGATCAGGAAGAAAAAATAAGCAGTTCCAGTCACCTCAACACTGAGTTAGTACTTTTATAGCCATAAAAATAAAATAACCTCTTAAAATTGCAGAAAGCTTGATCTGAGTAAGGCAAATCAGCTAACGATATTTTATCTGTGGGTTATATTATTCCACTGTAGAGACTTCTCCATTAAACTTAAGATATATACATTGAGTAACAAAATTATGAAAAAAAGAAAAGAAAAAGATGAACATGCAAGAACTGTGAAAACACAGAGGGAAAAGGCCAAAGGAGAAAGAACAAGAAAAAGAAACAAAACCCACAGAATTTTAGCACCTAGGAAACCTGCCATGGTCTAGCATATTACTGTACCACACTATAAAGTATTTCATCAAACATGGCTCTGAGTACAAATTTTTAAACACCATTCTACTAAGAAGTAAGTGATCATATGGCAAATTCTTATCCCAATTACACTAAAATTGGAGTATTTCAAATCTCTGAAGAGGCAGCTCTTGTGCCCTGCACTTCATCAAGGCCAACAGACAAAGCAATGAAGCAGAAAGAGGTGCATAATGGATTCGAAGTAAATGGTCCGTTCTTCAGGAAGCCTCCCTACCCCCTCCTCTGCATTCACTCTAGACTAATTGTCATTACAATGATGTCTGAAAACTTCAGAAGAACCACATTTCTTAATGCCAGCTGTCCAGGTTTCTAACCTTAAATTTTTGAGATTTTTGTGCTAACAAGAAGTATTCTAAAACACCCAAAGTACGACATTGCACTGAGTCTACAGCACATACACAATATATCAATTAAAGGAAAGAAACCCCATGATCAAGCACAGAAATAGGCTGATAAGAATTTCCACAGTATACGCTAACATAATTGTATACAAATCTCCACAGTTTCAATTCTTCTCTCAGACAACACAGTACACAAATGGATCTTCTATGACTTTCCTTGGGGATTCATCAAACAATTTCTTCACCTACCTGGGTAAAAATCTTTGGACTTAGACAGCTTGATGGTAGCTCCAGTTTCTTTCTGCAACTGAACAATTGTCTGTCCTCCCTTCCCAATTATAGATCCAGCAGCATAACTAGGTATGAGAACCTTTAGAAAATACTGGCCGTCTTCTGAAAAATGCAAAGAAATATACTTGGTTAACATGGTATTTTTAAACTTTGAATCCCCACTCCACCCTCAAGAGAGAACAGCAATGGACATCTAGCTGCAGGAAGCAGGAATTAAAATGGTTAAGGAATGAAAACCGCCAACTACACTGATAAACAAGTATATGCAAAATATTGCCCATTATTTAGCATTCATACTTTCAAACTTGGAGTTAAAATCTAAGCATGTTCTAATATTTTGCAGTACTGTAGAAACTGATGACTAAATTCCAGTTGTTATTCCAAACATGGAAGACTTCCAATTCTGTGGTTACTATGGCAAAATGAAAGGAACTGACCCTTTAACAAAACTTCAGAGATTTATAAGATGACAAACCTTCACTTAACATATTGAAGACAAAAAAGACCCAGGACTGTAAAAAACGATAAGCTAAATTTGTTTATCATAGCAAACATAAAAGGACGACAATTAATCACTGCCTATATCCTTCTTAAAGTATACAAAACAACCATTTTCCTGTGAAATGAACCACCCAAACTGGAAGAGGGTGTATTCCAAGCGTTCAGAAACTGCCAAAAAAGAAGAAAGGAAAAAAGAAAAAAAAAAAAAAAAAAAAAAACCACAGCGTGGACCGAGGAATCCACTAATCCTGATGTATTTCCTCGGCAGTTCTTAGTCTACTATGATCTCGTCTAAGCTCATTAATTAAAAGACCTTAAGAAGAATTTTGCCAATACTAAAAAGCTTAGGAGTCATTTATACCAAATGCACTCGAAAGTGACCAAACAGATAACGTTCCTTCTCCAAAAGAACCGTAAAACGGAGAGGGGGGTCGTCGAGCCGAGAAAAAGAAAAACGAAACGTTTCAGAAAATAAAGGCAACTCCATAAACTTTAATTTCCGTCAACCTGATCACGTCTTAAATAGGAAACTTCCCGGTTAATCCAGTTCTCTGCTGTGAAGGAGTATTCCAAATTTTGCGGTGTGCCACTCACAAGACCCCCATCCGTTTCTAATGTATATGCTGGAGATAAATTCACCTCTGCTTCGATGCATTGGGTGCATTGTTAAGATGACTCCAGTGCAAATGAAGAAGCGATACCGGTCCCGTTATAACTCATCTTCCGAGGAAGCGCAGGACGTTAACTAACAAGTCACCGAACCAGACACCCCCCTCGTATGCATACCCTTGAAGACAAATCAATGAGATATTTGTACCGACAATGTAAGTGCGGTCAGGGCATGCACTCGTCAAGATTTTGCGTACTACTTGTGGCCCAAAGCGAGGGGATGGACAGAGGCAAAAAGTCTCCGGTGCCCCAATCCTCTGCAATCCACTACCCAAGTGCCATTTATTTATTTATTTAATCAGACTGTTAAAGGCAGCGCGCATCTTCGGGCGGCCATCACCTCGCGCGGGGGTCAGCCTCCTCGGCGGACCCTCTGGCCCGGTCTAGGACCGGCTGGGGGCGAGCGGGTCGGCTCGGAACCCCGGGTCGCCATCTTGATGAATGATAAGCGCCGCGCGGGCCGGGACCGGGGCCGGGGCAGGTGCAGGGGAGGGGGCGCGGGCCGGCCGGCGGCCGCGGGGCGGGAGAGCGGCGGGGACGGGGCGGGAGGCGGAAGCGATACCCACCGCCCGTGTTGGTCCTCTTGGTGCTGCCGGCTTCAGGGGGGGCTTCGAGCGGCCTTTTCCGCGAGTCCGGCGGGTCCAGGTCTATGGGCACCCCCGTGTGGGTCCCGTTCTGCTGGATGGGAGCTGCCGCCATCATGCTTGCAGTTCCTGCCGCGGCACCGGGAGAAGCGGCTCCCTTTTGTTTTGGTTGGCTTTTTTTTTGTTGTTCTGTTCTTTTTTTTTTTTTTTTTTTTTGCGTTTGGGGTTTCTTAAGGTTTTTTTTTTTTCTTTCTTTCTTTTAATCGGATCTATAGCAATCTGAGAAGAGCAGTGTTGCTGGATGTGCTCACTGGGGAGGGGGCAGGGCCGCGGAGCAGCTGCAGTGCAGTGTCGGGAAGGAGCGGGGAATGGAGGGGGTGTGGGAGACGGAGGGTGAAGAAGGAGAAGAAAGGAGCGCGGACAGAGCGGGAGTGAATGAGCGGAGGAGGCGCGGAGCGGCCGGGAGGAGGGCGAGTGAATGAGCGGGAGGAGGAGCGGCGGCGGGCGGGCGGGCGGCCGGAGCGGCGGCGGACCCCGGCTAGCGCGGCGCTCGCTCCCGCAGCTGCTGCTGCCGCCGCCGCCGCTGCCCGAGCGCGTGTGCCGCCGCCTGCGCTGCTCCGCGCCGCTGCCGCCCGCTCGCGCTCATTATTTCTCCCGCGCGTGGGGGGCGGGCGGGCGGGGGCCGCGAGGGGCGGGCGGCGCGGCTGCGGGGCCGAGACTCCCACACGCTCGGCGCGGGGCCGGCCTCGGCGCGCCGCCGCCGCCGCCCCGCGCCGGGAGTCTCCGCCTGCGGGGGCCGCGGGCGCGCGCGGGGCGGCGGGGGCGCGCGGCGAGG
Source organism: Eospalax fontanierii (assembly GCA_035773235.1). Lineage (NCBI taxonomy): Eukaryota > Metazoa > Chordata > Mammalia > Rodentia > Spalacidae > Eospalax > Eospalax fontanierii. The sequence goes on along the minus strand of CM069536.1, from coordinate 15,175,851 downwards.
ACGCGGAGCCGGCCGGGGCTCTCGTGCGGGGAGGCGGGGTGAAAGGTCGCGGGGCCCGGGCGCCGCGGCTCGGGCAGACGTCAGCGGCTCGCGGCGGAGAGCGCGGGGTCCGCGGAACGCGCCGGGCGGGAGGGCGGGCGGCACGGGCGACTGACGGCCGCGCCAGCCAATGAGACGGGAGCGTGGGAAAGGCTCCTCGGCCCTCTCCCAATCAGGGCGCCCGGAGCGGAGGGCCGGATGGGATGGGTCCAGCTGGGACTGGAGGCGACAGTTTTGGCTGGTCCGAGAAGGACATCCGAGTGGCTGTTGGCCAGGGGTGGGCAGCCCTGGGCAGGGGACGCTTCCAGAAGCCTAGCTGGGCAGCGCGGGGCGTCAGTGTTTATGATGTTAGGAGTTCGCTAAAAGACGTCCATTAGCATCTCTGATAGGCGGTTTTCTACTGGGAGATGTCATCAAGAGAGGATTTCTTACTCGCACCTTGTGACAGCGTCAGGGGACTTAGAGTGTCACTCGGCGCCTTAAGAGCTTTGGGGAGCAAGCCAGGATATAAATAAATAAAACTCGATGTGGTCTCCACAAGGTGCCGGGAGACAGACCAAAGACAGGCAACAGCTGAGGGTGTACACAGCGCCAAGCATTAAACAAAATCCGAATGTGGGCATCTGTGCACGGCCATGCGCACAGCTTCAGCGGTAACCAGCGCCTCAGCCGTTTCACGGTCGAGGAAAAACAGCTAATGTAGCTGAATAGTATCCGGAAAAACCTCAGGCGTTAACCAAACCAAGTCTTTAACTGATGAGGAAACTGACTCGGTGAACATGTTCGTCAAGGTCATCCATCAAGTTAGTAACTCCCGCTGCTAGGAGTCAGGGTTAGTGGAAAAGCCAGAGTGAAGTCTCTCTGAAATCTTGGTGTCAAATCCTTCCAGGCTGTTCTGGTAGTGTGTCACGGAGAAATTCCTTAACACGTCTTTTACCTTTCACATGCTACCCATAACCCTCAGGGTATCCCTCCCCGCTTTATGAAGCAGTTAAGGTTTAAAGATGTTATTCATTTATAAAGTCACCCAGTATTAAAGAGTACAGTACGAATAAGATCACAGATCTTCCGAACTTCATCTTAAATGTTGCAGCACAGAGAAACTTCATGCTTTTCCCCACTTAAAACAAGCACTGCAACTCCTGGCTCCCACAATTCTTAGAAGTCAAACGTTATCATCATGTATTTGGTAATATATTCTTAGCTATAAAAAAGGTATACAGTTATCATTAGATTTCTGGAATGAAGGAGCTCTTTATACTTTCTTACTAGGGCACTTCAACTTAAAAGATGGCTAGGCTAGCATAAAAAGGGACTTCAGTGTGATTGTGTGGCATTCTAACAAAGAATGCATCCCTAGCTGATGCAAAGAGTAGAAGAGAAACCAATTCCTGATTGAAAGGGGAAATAGAAAAGAATAGTAACCCTACTTAGGAAACCTTATTGGAAGTATTATCTAGGAGGCGTTGAGATTTCTGGTGCTTTTTGAATGATGAAAGACAGATGACAGTCTACTAAATGAGGAAGAGACGAACCCCTGGCGGGAGACTAAAAGTTCATCTTGAGTTTGAAAAACACATCTGCTTCAACTGAGAGAAAATGGGCAGAGAGCTAAAAGGGAAAGCAGATGAGTGGTGCATGTGGACAAACATTCATGAACCAGAGTCCAGAATGCTGACCTGATACGTAATGTGACCACGATAAGCTTTCATGACCAAGCTAAAAAAAGATTTATACACAAAATTGGATAAAATTATGGAGCTGTAGTGAGGGAAAAATACAAGGTTTGGATTAAGTATGTGGTAGTTAAGATAACAAAAGGCAGATGCCAGAAATTGTGCAATCAAAGTGTTCTGTGGAGTGTACAGAAATATGTGAGGACATTTTAAAATGAAAAATTAGAGCTGGTGTTTGGCACTAGCTTGTTTTGAAGCAGTGAAAGGGACAGATAATGGAGAGACAAAGATATCTCTAAGATACAATAAATCTTGGGCAAAGCATTCAGCAGAGTATTGAATTGGGGAAAATTAGAACTGGAAAAACCCGAAATTAACAAATGGCTAGAAATTAAATATTTCTAGAGTGGTTTAAAAATATTTACCGTTGCCATGTATAGTTTATACTGAAAATGCACCATCTGAGTTTGTACCTGCTTATTAAAGTGGAGCCATGCTGTGTTCTTCCTATATAGTTATTTGACCCTCGTTACTTTCTTTGGACTTAACATTTAAATACTGCCCATCACTCCATGGAGCCAAACCTCACAAGATAGGAATATTAATGTGGATGGAAGACTTACTAGTAACCTAGCTATGATATGTCAAGAACAGAGAAACTATCCCCAAATCTGGTCAGGAATCTAAGGATTATTCAAGTCTAAACCAATAAGTGAAGGTCATTTGAATGCACGTAAACCATCTTTCATTCCTCAGAATGCTTTGTTGTTTAAAAAATTATGCTTCCACGTCATCATTTCATATGCCTAAAATCCTGTTGAAGTAGAAATAAAATGCACATCTTACCTGTTGTCTGTGCTTTGTGCCATCTAATAAAAGTGAAAAAGGAAGAACAGCAATTCCAAGTTTATTAATCTGCAATCCCATATACCCTTTATGCTACAAATGAGGTCTAAGAGCAAAGTCCCAAAAAATTTAATGGAGGTGTTTGAGCTTTTAATTCTTTAAACAGAAATAAAATTTTATTTTTAATTAACCTAGCAATTGAGACCTGCTCACTTAATGTTTTCTAGCACCTTAAGACAGAGTAGAATACGAGTGCTTTTCATCGCTAATTGGTTGTGTTGTGAACATAAGCAACAATGACAGAAAGAAATATTAACTTGAAGAACAAAATTTGTCATTGTTTTGTGTTGGGAACAAGATTCTTTGCAGAGTTCTTTGCTTACTTGCTTCAGGCTGAACAACACAGACATGGGATAGTTTATTTCCGTAGCAAAGTTGATTTTCAAATGAAAATACAGAGAGTTGATATCCACAGATATTCATAAATCCACTCACTTGTCCTAATGTTCCTGCGTTTTCTTTTTCTTTCTTTTTTTTTTTTTTCGGCACAGGGGGTGGGGTGGGGGTGTTGAGATGGTCTCGTTATGTAGCTCTGCTGAAACTGGCTATGTAGACCAGGCTGTCTTCGAATGTTCCTCCTTTCCAAAAAATCAGTTCTGTCACTGGTAGGTGGAAGCTCTCACTCTTTACCTAAATATCTGTTTAGCTGATGCTGTGTGGAAAGTTTTCTGAATCCGTGTTCCACCAGAGGTGTATCCTGAGTTAAGGATTCAAGTACAAGTAGTCTGGAAGTGATTTGAGGAAATAAAGCAGGAATGTATGGAGGTGAGACATGAAGGGAAGGATGAATTTCCAAGAGGCTACCTTTAAATGCTGCTTAATGTCACAAGGCTTTCCTGGGATCCAGTTTAAATAGTAATTTAAAAAAAAAAAAAAAGCTCTAGAACAACTCCATCAATTGTGAGAAAACCAAGGTGTATAGACAGAAACTTCCATAAGCCACTGAGTGCTCTCAAATCCTAGGGCCATTCAAAGCACAGCAGCCAGGTTTCAAACCTCCAATGACTCTTGGTTTGCTGAAGAGTCTAGTGACTGAAGACCACTGTGCGCTTCACAAGCTAGAAGCCCTGAGAAATTAGCCCATCTCGTAGACAGTCATTGGCCATGGTGAATAGTGGAAATCCTGGCCATTGTATGTGGAGGGAAAAGGTATAAGGTGGAGCACTATCAATTCCTTACAAATACCAACAAATCTTGAAAAGAAAATGAAAAGCTTTCCCATGATTCATTGCAAGACACTGTTGGGCATCCTCCAATGGCATGATTCTATAAGAATGTAGAAATTTAATGTCCCCTCCCCAAATCAAAGCATTATGATTTCCACACTCTAAATATTGTGACAAAACAGTAACTAAAAGTAATGAATAGTTCATGTTTTTTCCTAGGTCCATGTATTAGTTATTTCCTGTTTGCTGTGATAAAGCACTGTGACCAAGGGAACTTATAGAAGAAAAAGTTTAATTGAGCTTATGGTTCCTGAAGGATTAGAGTCCATCATGCAGGGAGGCATGATGGCAGGAGGTGGCCATGGCCAGGTTAGAAACCAGAGCATTCACATCTTCAAACAGACTCAGGAAGCACAACAGAGTGTAACTGGAAATCCCTGGAAAGGGGTAAGGATTCTCAAACTGTCTCCAGTGACTCCTTTTCTCCAGGAAGGCCACACCCCCCAAAACAGCGCCACCAACTGGGGACAAAATGTCCAAAACTTGGAACCTATGGGAGAAATTCTCATTCAAACCACTACAGTACATTTAAGTATATTAGATAAAAGTCTTCAATAATCAATGTAATCATTAAATTGGCCAAAGAAAATAGGAGCAAAGATATAGCGAAGAATTATAACACCTATCCTAAATCTCTTACAGTAGTTTAATAAAGAGACATAATAACATGAATTTGAGAGGAGTCTGTGGAGTATAAATCAGGGGAGGGAGGTAAGGATATGATGAAAATGCATTGTACTCATGTCTGAACTTGTCAATAAACATACTTTCTGAAGATTATATTATTGGAAAATTGACTTAATGAACCTTTTATTCTCAAGGAATTCAAGCACTTTTTACATTTATGTATTTAATGACATACATGCACTGTTTGTAGATAAGTTTATGTAACATTTTATGGAAGTTCACAGTAACTTCTATGAAGACAAAAATATATTCTTCATATTATTCCCCACTGTCCCAGTTTGAACAGTCTGCTCACACGTTATCCTAATAGATAAATGGGTGCTTTAGAATTAGAACAATTCAGGTTTTTTAATGTATGTACGTGGTACACATTTTAATTACACTTATTTTCTGAGCAATTTTTTATATATGATGTGTATGTGTAATGATCAGTTCTGCATAATTAGCATCTCCTTGTCTCCTTTAACATTTCTCATATCTTTGTGTTGGAAAAGTTAGACCTCTTCTAATTTTTTATAAAATATATGATAAGTTGTAAAATGTCACTCTACTAATCTATAGAAGTCTAAAGTATACGCTCCTATGTAGCCACAATTTGGCACCTATTGTCTGTCATCTGCCTCCCTAGCTGGTAGCTTCAGAAGTTTTTTCACTTCCAGACTCTCTCTCTCTCTCTCTCTCTCTCTCTCCTTCCCTCCCTCCTTCCTGCATGTTCTTGAGGATGTGAGCTTTCAGCTTTCTGCTCAGGCTGCCTCCCTCTTGCCTCCCCTCTCTATCATGATAGACTTACTCCTCTAGAACCCCAGATAAACTCTTCTGTAAGCTGCTTCATAGTGTTTTGTGACAGCAATAGAAAAGTAATACATGACTACTATTATGTTCTCTACTTGTAATAGACAGTTTTTGAATCTACATAAGGTGTAAACTTGCACCATTTGTCTCTATGTACCTGAGCTACTAGATGCCCTCCATTTTTATTTATATTGCCACAATGACAGGTTTTCATTGGGTTTTATGGCTGTTGTGTATCAATTCTTTTTTATCCAATCAGTCACCAATAGATTTCTTAGTTCATTCCAAGAATCCTAAAACTTTTGGCATTGAGTATGTTTCCTTTGGTTTCTAATGGAACATTAATTTTTGAGCATTTTCCTATTATTCAATGTGTCTTTCTGCATTTATTTTCAAGGTAATGAACCTGAGCTAAGACTTCCAGTCTAATAGAAAATAAGCTATGACTAACAATAACTGACTAGTATTTCATCTATTATATCATCTAAGATTGAAATAGTTTTTATTGTATCTATAATATACCTTCAAACATAGATTCTTTAACCTGACAAGAAGATCTGTAAGCCTCCATTTGTCCAAGTCTATCCTACCTATGCCACATATCTAAGCCCAATTGTTACTCCCTTATAATTGTCCCAATTTTGACAATTTTTTTATGGTTAAACTAATAATAGTCAAGAACTTTTATTTTACTCTTGACTACTATAAATGATAAGATCTCTGTGATTAATCAGATTACTTTATACAGCAGTTTCTCTGAGGGTGAACTAATAGGAATGATTACTGTAATTTATGTTTAGAATTGCAGTGGAGTAAACTAGTACATCCTCACATGTTCTACCACCATGATGTTAGATTCTCTATTGTTTCTCATCTGATTTTAAAGTCAAAGATCAAGATATGGGTAGAAGGTAGTAGAGTATCATTTTAAATACATTTCAAATTTTAACATGAAAACAACCATTCTAACAGGATGACTTCTTGAATAATAAGTATTATGAAGCAAGATGTGAATTAAAGAAATAATAAATGAGATGTTATAATGAACTAAAGCTACAAATGATGAATAGTACATTCATACCTAACATAAGGAGGTGAAGTATGTCATGTATTGTTCAATTCCCTAGCAGTTTGGTGTTCTACTACTAAAATAAGTTATGGTTCTTGATTTCCAGGCAAGCTTTTAGTGGCCTTACTCAAGTATTCTTTCCCATGCAGTTTGATATTTCCATTCTTCAATGTAAGTTAAATAATAAAAAGGTTCTGTTTGTCTTTAATACTGGTACTTATGCTTATAAATTGAAGAAACTGACAATATAGTAAACAATTAGGTTATCTGGATCCTCCCTAAATTCTGTTTGGATAGTTAAGATTTGAGTTTCATCATGTAAGCATTGCTATGGTACATCAGAAATATCTAATTTACCTCATGTAATTCCATATAATTGAGAGTAAATAAACCTTATTTAAAATTTTTCATTATATGTAAGAACACTGGCTGCTCTTGCAGTGCATCTCGTGTCAGTTCCTAGCACCTACATGGCAGCTAAAAAACATCCTTAACTCCAGTTCCAGGGGAACCAATGCCTTTTTCTGGCCTCTGCAGGCACTGTATGGACACAGGTACACTTACATACTTGCAGGCAGAGCATTCATACACATAAAATGAAAATAAATATAATTAGGAGTGCATTATGGATAGATGACTGTATAATGTACTATAGATAGTACACTATAGATATAGAAAGAGGCAATTTATAATGCACGACAGCCTCAAATTCCTGGCTATCTGAGGTGTATTAGGAAGCATCCATTGGCATGCATAGTCAAGTTCACATTATGTGTTCGAAACCTAGGCTGCAGTGTAATTGATTTATGTGATATATTCAAGAGCTGCCAGAAAACTCAAATTTATTATGTGCCTCATTTTGAATAATTTTTTTTGTTTTGTTTTTTGGAGGGTTTTTTTGTACATTCAGAAACCATTTAGTGTTGCCAGAATTTTTGCAAGCCCTAAATTCATACAAGTAACCCCCATTTGGGATCATGACCATAGTGTGTAAGTAGCTAATGCTCAGTGAATTAGGAAATTTTCAACTCTTGGTAGTGGCACTAGGGACTAATGACAGTATACTGCTGCTCTGTAAACTCTAGCCACCCACTTCGGTTGTTCCTTAAAGACCTAAATGTGAAGTGTCAGAAAACCCACACTTCTACTCCCCACAAAATGGAAGACCTTTTTTTAAAAAAATATTTTTCTGTGTTTATATGTGTGCCTACATGCCAAGACACACATGTAGAAACACCTCTGGTGTTGCTCCTCTTTCACCACTGAGTGTGTCAGGCAAGCTGGCCTGTGAGCTTCTGGGGAGTTTTCTGTCACTGCTTTCCATCTTGCTGTAGGAATGCTGGAATTACAGAGATGCACTGCCTGCCTGACTTTTCCATAGGTCCCAGGGATTGAACTCAGCTCATCAAGGTTGAAGGGCAAGCCCCTTTACCTGCTGAACCATCTGACTGGCCCCTGTGCCTCAGTGTTCTCACTTGTAAAACTCTAATAATGGTAACAATCTTTATTACAGGTGCTAAACTGTGTACCAAAATTTATGCTCTCCTTCCAAAGTGTGGTAGACATTGTATTGGTAGATGGTCACGTGCGTTTTAGCTTGCTGAGAAACTGGTTAGGGAAGCCTGGTTGTCCCCCTCGCATGCTTCCCATTTCAGACCCAAACATATTTGTCTCAAGGTGCCCTCCAAGTTTCCTTGTCCCGGATGGGCTGGCCCCATAATGCTGTGGCCGGAAGGGGAGAGAGCAACAAAACAGCCCGAGAGTGAAACCACTGGGTCCTTGAGAACTGCTCGATGCTAAACCATTTCCAACATGGGTTATTACTGCTTATTCATGTAATATGAAAGGGCCTGCACGGGGAGCGGGAAGCCGGAAGTGCAGCTATGGCAAGCTCATACATGGAGAGATAACTCAGTCTGGAGCTCCACGTGACTACCTCACCTTCACTGGCCCATTTTCAGTGGATGTCTTAACCCATAGTGTGATGATGTTATCTTGGTTTGCTCTCAGTCAGGCTGCACTGGTCATCTCTGCTGCACGTTTGAGCACTTGATTGGATACCACCTATCTGTTGCTTCTGTCAGTTGCTGTTTGTTTTGTTACTTTGCCTGCAACATGCTTAATAAACTCATTCATTCAAAAAACATGGCTATCATAAATCATTCTCCGTACTGTACACAGAGAACTCATTGAGAGAGGGCTGCCCGGCCTTCCTGTTATTCAGGTAAAACCATTTGACTCTTTCTCACTAAAGTTGCTAAAGTTAAATTGGTATGCACTGCTCAAGGTTCATGGTTTTCAAGAAATTAGGGCCTGGAGAGCTATCACAGTGTTTAAGAGCACTGCTGCTCTTCCAAAGGACCTGAGCTGGGTTCCCTATACCTACATCAGGTAACTAACAGCCTGTAACTCTGGTTCTGGGAGTTCCTAGCCCTCCTTTGATTCTGCAGGTGGCATACACGCATACAGACACACACACACACACACACACGTGCGTGTGCATAAATAAAAATAGAGTCTTCTTAAAAAGAAGTTAGCGTGCTTTTAACATGTATTTTCCTCTTTCATCAGCCAGCTGGAAGTGTTAAATAATAAGTCAACAAGAGTCTGAGCTGTAACAGGGAAAAAAGCAGCATATGAGCAGGGATACACTGAACTATTAATAGTGCAGAGCGAAGGGGCAGGGGAGTTCTTCCTATGTTAAACTGCCTAATTGTTTCAGTAATTGTGCATAATAATAAGCAGTACAGGATTGTAGGGTTATATATGTGAATTCGGTATTTTTGAGACGTATGATGATTTTTAACAATTCATTTTTTATTATGGAAAAATACATGTGCTGTCTAGTGGTAATTTTCAACTTGACAGAATCTAGAATCACCAGGATGGGACTCTCTGGGCATGCCTGTGGGTAGTATCTTGATTGGTTGATGCTAGATGACACATCTTAATGGAGATCTGGGATATTCTCTGGGCAGGGGATACTGAATTGTATTAAATGGAGAAAGATTGCTGACCACTAGCATGCAAGCATTCATTGCTCTATTTTTTGGATTTTTAGTTTTTGTGATCCTTACATGTATGTCTATTTGAGTGTATGTCACATGTGTGCAGGTACCTGTGGGGGTAGAAAAGGGCATCAGATACCTCTGCTCTTGACTATGTGCTGTTGATTATGGATGTGATGTGAGCAGCTCTCCCAAGCTCCTGCAGCCATGAGTTCCCAGCCACGATGGTCTGTAATCAGGAGCTGTGAGCCAGAACAACCCTTAAGGTGCTTCTGTGAGTGTATATTATCAGAGTAACAGAAAAAAAAGAAAAAAACTAATGTATGTAACATACCGTTTGCCATTTTAGCAATTTTAAGTGTAAATTCAGGAGCATTATTATATTCACACACCACACAGGCACCTCTACTTTATATTTCCTAAACCTTTCATCACTTTAAATAAAAGCACTGTATCCATTAAGCAATAACTTTTTATTCTTCCTTCATCAGCTCTCTGTTAACCTTCAATCTACTTGCCTAAATGAATTTGTTTCTTCTGGATATTCAGACAATGAAATGAAATCATAATATTCATGATTTTGTCCCTTATGTACATCTGATATAATTTTGAAAGCCTCGTCCATGTTGTTGTATGAATCAGAACTGTTTTTCTTTATGACTGAATAATATTCCATCATGTGTATTGCATTTTGTTTATCACTTTGTATATGTGGATTGCTTCTGCCTTTTAGGTATGTGCTTAGGAATGGAATTGTTGGGTCATGTGGCTGCTTTGTTTGACTCCTGAAGAAAGGTCAAACTGATTCCTTCAGAAGCTGTACTATTTTGCAGGCTGAACCCAGTGTCCAACATTATCAATTTTTTCACATTCTCACATTTATTTTTCTTTTTCATTTGTTTTTAAAGCTATCTTAGAAGATGAGACGTGATGTCTCATTGTGGTTTTAATTTACATTCCATGAGCCATCAAGAAAATTAAGAATCCTGAAGATGTGCTCAGAGATTCTAGCAGAGGAGTGCAGCCACTCACCCCTCACCAAACCCTGATCTTTCTCATCAGAGCTAGCCATCCTCTTCAGCTAAGCACAAGCACCCACCTTTGGGAAGGATGCACATAGAATGGCAAGGTGGGAAGGGCCACCTGCGTGTCTAGCCAGATCAGCAGAATCAAACCCAGCCAGCAACAGGGTGACATATTTCACAGCTGGATTGCCTCTACATCCTACGATTAAGTATCTTTTAATGTGCATGTTGGCCATTTGTATCTCTTCTTTGGAAGAGAAGTTTAATTCAAATTCATTGCTAATTTTTAATTGAGTTTTGTCTGATTTTTGAGTTGTTGGTGTTTTTTATATATTCTGGATTTAAGTCTGTTTCTAGGTATATGGTTTTTAGATGCTTTCTCCCATTTATAATAGGTCTATTTTCTTGATATTATCCCCATCTATTCTGAACTCTGGCTTGTCTTGGTATGTTGTGGTCATTTATGCTTTTGTTTTGGGTTTTGAGGATTCATTGACAAATTCGGAATGTGAAGATTCACCCATAGGCATTCTCTGAAGAGTTTTGTATATTTTAGCTCTTGCAGCATCACTGATTCATTTAAAGTTAAATAGTAGGCATTGTGTGACTTATAGTGCTCGATGTTAGAACAATTAGATTGTTCTAACACAATGTTAAGGATTCTTATCTTGTGTTATGAAAGATGCCAGAGTGTGGTAGTTATAACTTCCTTAAGATCTGAAATAGCATACTTACTTTCTAAGCTAAAATTGAAGAACATTCATTCATTTTATTGATAACAGAGCATGTAGGAAATGACAAGGAAAAGTGAGGAAGAGAAAGGACATGATAAAGTTAACTTTGAACATATGCATGTATCCATATCAATGCAATGGTACATTCCAGAGCCTCCCAAAGTGCCTGTGCCCTCACACACTTACTAAGATTATGATATGATTTCCCACATGCTTTTCATCTCACATATCCCAGAAGCTCCACATGAGGGTGAAGCCTATAGTTCCAAATAAGAGTCACTTAAATGTTCGCACTTTTCCATTGTGCAATGGCTCTTCTCTGCTCTGTTGGTTCTTCATACAATAATTAGCAAGAATGAAAGATGCCCCTACCATGACAGCCCATTTGGTCATTCAAATTTCTTTATGTACCATATCTTCTTGACTCCAGTCTGAAAACACTTTTTTTTTTTTTTGGTTTGAGACAAAGTCTCATGTACCCCAGGCTGACTCCAGACTCCCTATGTAACTGAGGATGGCGCCAGACTTTTATGCTGCTTCTCTTTCCTGAGTCCTAGAATTACAGTTGTGTATCACCATGCCTCTTTTATGTGGTCGAGGGAACCAGATCAAACTAAGGACCTCATGCATGCTAGACAAACACTCGACTAAATGAGCTACATTCCTAGCCTACACATAGCTGATTTAAGTTAAAGAATTATTTAGAATTTCTCAAGTAGAATTTATTTGGAAACCAAGAAAAAGCAGCACAGAAAAGCAATAATCTGTTCCCTGTATACCAATCCCAGAAATGGATCCATAAATTGGCTATTTATTGTATATTTATGAAATGCCTAGACTTGCATCCTCTTTTTACCTTCAATGTGCTATGTGATATGGTTACTCATGTGTTGTTACCAGGAAATAGGTTTAGATGTAAGCACTTAGTAATTCAATTTATCAGTGTCATTTCCAAGTTAGTTTTGAGGTTTCTCTTTAAAATTCAACTCCAACATACATATTATAGTTTTGATGCCTTGTGTGCCAATTCTGTCCATCAGAAACATGATTCTACATTTCCTTAACTAATATAAAGATTGTGTAATTTATTAACAACTCTGTCTTCTCCTCGATCTCATGATTGCATTTTTTTTCTTTTACCCATTTGGCTTGTCTTTTGTCCAAATCTCTTTTCCTAACAGGTTGTGAATTTAGTGCTATCTCAAGTGAAATTGATTTTCCTTACTCTCTAGAAGTTTATCAAGATGTTTTCTGCATTGTATCAGTTCAGTGCATATAAGAATGAAATTATTTTCCTACAAGAACATAGCCTGACCTTCATACTCTGAATTTCTGAATCTGAAGATTCTGCCTTAAGAACTATGATTTCTACATTTTGCTGCAAATATTGCTAAGAAATTATAGATAAAACTCCCTCAGGAGTTTTGGAGGAGGGAAACTGCTCTAGATGACAAAGACGTTGGTATCCAGAGGTTAAGTATGGAAATAATTCCACCTGAGAGATCGGGAGAGCAATAAAGTGCCCATTTGATGAAGCTTCCCAAATAGGAATGGCTGATGAAGTTATTTAAACTAAGCAGTTAGCACGGGAGCGGGAGAATACTGGTCCTCAGTGAGTAATGAGTGATGTCATTGTGATGGGCGTTGGGCGCCTATCGGAGGATCAGTGCTAAACATATAACAAAAGACTGGCCCCAGTAACACTATCATGCCACACAAGGAGCACTGGAAAAGGCTATGCTGCCACGGATGGATCGAGCCTACCTCTGCTTCGCTGGACAGGCACTCAATATTTTCTTTAGTTCCATGCTTGTCTTAGAGGAAGAAAATAGCCTTTTGCCTTAAATACAACAAACAATGTTTTTAGAGTTCTTGAGAGGGGATTTTTTAAGATGATTTCATTTATTTTGGAGCATAAAGCATGCAACTTGGTATACAGGGGAAATCCATGTGATCAGCATTAAAATCTAGTTCTGTGCCTGGTGCAACTTCGTGACTGGGATATAAAGCACGGACATTCTGGGCTGGAGCCTGTCTGAGTCCCGTCAGTTCCCCTGACGGCCAGAAGCACAGTTCGCAACTTTATAGTTTCTAAAACAGCCTTCCATTGAACTGTGCACTAAATTCTTGTTTTTCACTCAATGAGAAAACTCTAATTCTCAGCTTACTTGCAAAGTTGAGATGAATGACCCTCAAGACAGTGCCTCGGACCACCATCATGAGAATCTCTGAAACTCTTCAAGTGTTCACAAATCGTGCCTGTCCAAAAGTCTTTCACTTTAGGTTAAAATTTTGGTTAGTGCTTTTCTAGTATTTTAACATTATCAAATATCAGCAAAAGTCTACTAAAATTAAGAGTCAAGTTCTTCAGCTCAGTCTCATTTTCTCTGGGATGTCTGTACTTACTATGTGTTGACATTTTTGCTTAGCTTAATGCTGCATTTTCTCCAGTGTGTTCTCTGTAATGTCTCAGTGTGGAATATTAAGTTGTACATCCCACCTGTACCATCTCTGGACTCATGATCTTCTTGTTTTTCTCTTTGACATTCTACAGGTGCTTCACTTTTCTGAACCTTATTTGCCTATGACATAATGAATTTTATCAAACTATTTTCGAGGACCTTTTTAGTTCTGTTCTTACAGGGTAATTTAAAAATGTGTATATTTCACAATATACATCAAGGGACAAAGAAATTCTTTCCTAAAGAGTTGAATTAATAAGCTAAGCTTAAAGCTGTAGTTTAATTAAATAATATGCACATACAGGTTTTTAATAAAGAGTGAGCCAGATTTGGCACAATCCTGTAATCCCATCACTTCAGAGACAGAGGCAAGAGATTGCTGCAAATTTAAGGCCAGCCTGGTTTTCAAGGCAAGTTCCATACTAGTCAGAGCTACATAGTGAAACTGTCTCAAGAAGAAAAAATAATTAAATAAGTAAATAAATAAAGAAATAAAACCCCAAATCAATTAGCATGGACTCCAGAATATGTAATCCAGTCACCAACACTGTTACACTGCGCTGGGAATGAGGATTTTGAGGAGGTTTTAAAGCAGCTTAACTGTCACTCATAGCCTCTAAGCAGGCTGCTTTGAAAGCCCTGAGTTCCATTTGGGAAACTAACATTAAATAATAGTTCATTTCTTTCAATATTATCCAAAACTCATATAGTCTGGAAATCCAACTGTCACATTCACACATGACAAGACTTTAGTTCAAGCTTAGCAGAAGCTGTCCCTTTAATCAGGACTCCAGCTCAGGCCTTACCTCCCCATCAACTTTTACATTCACCCATCACAACACTCATCAGAGAACTTGTTTACCCAGATTTGTTAGCACATTTAAAACCATATGAACAGGCTAGAGAGATGAATCAGTGGTTAAGGGCGGCTATTGCAGAGGACCTGGGTTCTGTTCCAAGTACCCACATGATGGCTAGCAACAGTCCTAACTCCAGTTCCAGGGGACACCCTTTTCTAAGCTTTGTAGTCATTGCACACACAGTGCACTTATATACATGCAGGCAATACACTCATTCACATAAAATAAAAATAATACAAATTTAAAAACCCAACTCAATAACAAGGAATGTCGTCTCTGGATTCATAACAATGGATTTGGAGTTCTTGCTACCAAAAGTTACCATTGTGTTTCAGCGTGAGGAACAGAGTCAGTGTGGTGGCTCATTCTTTCAGTTCCAGCAGGGAGGTAGAGGTAGGTGGACTGTGAGATTGAAGCCAGCCTAGTCTACGTTATGAGTTCAGGTCAGTTATAGCTACTGGGAAACCCTGTCTAAAACGAACAAACAAGCAACAACAGCACACATACAAAGTGAATTAATAGAAATCTGCACATTTTCTTAGATTTTATTACCTTAGATTTTTGAAGTGAGTGAAAATCAATCTTTGATTGGCATAATATCCAATCAAGATATTGTTTTGTGCATTGCTCATAGAGAAAACCCAGATAAAGAAATTTCTCACTTTAATTTGAATACCAATTAAATGGATGTAATATTTTAGTTGTGATTATTTACACAATTATGTAACAGTTACAGTTACCCAAGTATTAAACCTGACACAAAGAAAGCTACTTGGACATTCAAACACTGAAAGCAAATAGTATGTTTGATACTCATGTATAATATAGATTATGTGAATTTTAAAATGTATTTTAAAATTAAGAAAACTTGAGCTAAGTAATACTCTAAAGATCTTAGAGACTCCAAATAACAGTGTTAACATCTTGTATTTAAATTTATTTTCTATAGTGACACAGTGTTCTAAACCACTGATTTATAAGTTAAATTTATAGATAATAATAGCTTTTTTATGTGTTTGTTTTTGTATTTTTTTTGTGACCAGATATCACTGTGTAGCTCTAGCTGGCCTGGAACTTGCAAAGACCACCTGCTTCTGCCTTTTGAGTGCTAAGATTAAAGACTTTCTTACCTGGACCAGCCAGATTAGCAAAGAACATATTTTCTGTCAACTTTGTAAGTTCTGTTAATAATATAACTTATTTATTTATAAATTTAAAATAATTTATCAGTCAGGAATCTCAGGAAATGCTTTTTGCTTAAGCAAACACACACACACACACGCGCACTAATTCAACACAAAAACATTAACTATTGAAGGCAGTGAGGTGGCTTAGCAGGTTAAATTATTCCTAAGCTCATACCCTAGGACCCACATGGTGGAAGGAGAGAACTCACTCCTGAAATAGTCCTCTGTCCTCCATGCGTACACACACACACACACACACACACACACACACACTAAATGTAATTGGAAAATCCTCCTAGTATTTGTTTCCCTCGATGTACTAAACTTGATGTATGACATGTTTGCTTAACTTGTCTTTAAAATGATAAAAGCATATTTAAGGCTCAGACGTTCACATTAAATGCATGCAGAATCCCAGATTCTTCTGGAAAGCAGGAGGCTACGTAGTAGTCTGAAAAGCATTTTTCAGTAAGCAATTAGTGCAAGAAAAAAATACTTGGAGAATCAATAAACCTTTTCTTTTACAACTAGGGATCACCTTTCTGTCCCTTCGTCTCCCTCCCTTTTTAGCTCAATTCTGAAAGGTGTATGTGGAGTCAGCTGAAGCAGGAAATTATCTCGATGCCTCAGCCTTTTGTATATTCTTTCTAGTAGGATATCTCAGAGTAGGAAAAACAGTGTTTTGCCCATGGAAATTTCTGCAGGAGAAAATAAAGACAAGAAAACATGGCATGCGATTCAAAGATTTTCACCTTTTAAAATTATGTTTCATTTGAAATTGTAAAACGTTTACCCAGCTTCTGGATTTAGATTTTCTGGGTTTCCATATTTGTTCGTTCTTTTTCATTGTGTTTTAAGAATTTGATGGAGATGAAGGTAATAGTGAGAAATCTAGAGATGTTCTCAACCAGGTGTGCAAATGTTTCAGTGTTAACTTACAAGGTTACTTCTATCTTTTAGCATTGTCCTGATAAAAACGTCATTCAGAATGCACACTGCTCTAGCCACAGATTGAGTCTGGGTAGTTTGAGCAAGCTTTCACAGAAAATAATGTGGTTATTTAGATTTAGTTCTACTATCAAATTATGAAATATCAAGTCCTATGGCTTGTATATGTCTGGGTCATTCTGTTTTCATTTCCCAGCATTGTATCTGACCAGGATACATACTGATAAATACTGGTGAAATGAATCATCACTACTACTTGATGATCTGTTAACTTCCCAATCTTAACATGGGAGCAATCCAGAAGTTCCTAGGCATAGTTCATTGTGATGAAGACAGATACAATGCACTCATGAGAGAAATACACAAAGTGTCTCTTGTATTTGAGCTAGCTACATGAGGATGGGTTGGATGTGCCTTGAAATCAGTGCTTCTTACCACCTTGAAATGAAATGATCACAAACTTCCATATTTGCTGGGTTTATATATTGCTATTTAGTATCTGACTCCAGTCTGTTTAGAATGAGTAACTATTCAGACTGAAGTTACTAAACAAAGAAAGAAAAATTAAGATAGATTTAATATCACTCAAAATTGTTAAACAGGAAGGTGAAGTTAAAATAACAATGAATGTGGTACATAAAAATGACAGGATTTTAGTGTACAATAAATATAAATTAGATCATTTCATTGGCAGGAAAGAGGATTCAATTGGAGACCTGTGTGTTAAGTGAAATAACCAGACTCATGTTTTCTCACATATACAGACTATGGTGTGTGTGTGTGTGTGTGTGTGTGTGTGTGTGTGTGTGTGTGTGTGTGTTCTGAAAGCAGAAAGGAGACAATGAGAGGGGAAGAAGACAATTTAAAGGAGAAAGGAAGGAAGGAAGGAAAACAGAGTAATGGAACATATATGACTGAAAGCAGAAGGAGGAGGAGGGAGGGGCCAGCAAAAAGAGGCAGGAGGGACGGAGAGGGCAGCAGAGCAGAAGTATGAACAAGAGCGAAGCAAAATGGCCTGTGTATGAAAATGCCATGATTAAACCCATTACACTGTGAGACACCAGGAACATTTTTTAATTATAAGAGCAAAACAACAGTGCTTCAGTTCTGGTTCAGTTCACATTCATTGGTATAAAAGTCTGACAATAAATTTGGCAGAACTCAAATCTTATTTTCTCTCTCTGTCTCTTTGTCTCTCTCTCTCTCTCTCTCTCTCTCTCTCTCTCTCTCTCTCTCTCTCTCTCTTTCTTAATGAGGATTGCTCCCAGACCAGCATTCTACCAGTTGAACTACATCTCCACCACAGAGCTCCTCTCTGGTCTGCTGCATGTGTACACTGAGACACCACTTTAGAAATATTTTAATTGTCATTAGTACATATTCATAGACATTATTTTCCTTCTCTTCCAGGCATGTCTTTCCTTTGAAGTTAAGTGATCTGTTCATTTCCAAGTGGGAGATTACAAGGGTGGGTAATGACTGACTGGGTTTTCTTCTTTTCAGTGGTGAAGTAACAGCATTCCCTGAGGAAGGATAATGTGAAAGAGAGATTCTCCTTACTTAGATTTCTATCTAAGGTGAAAACATAGCATTAGTATTTCAGTCATTTTTCTTTTACTAAAACACTTTAAGATATAAAGACAAGAGGTCTGTTTTCTTTCATAGTTCTGGCCCAAGGTCAAGAGATCAAATCAGGTACTGGTCTTGGACCAGAGTTCCCAGCAGCACAGAGAACCATATTTCTCTGTGTTCTGAACTCTCCTTATTGACACCACCAGCATTCAACAGTGGGAACTTCATTCTGAAGACCAATATAATCCTAATAATTTCTCATAGGTTTTACCATAATCGGACCATGTTTTCACATTCTCAGTTTCTCACAATGTGAACCCTTTGGGGACAGATTCAAACCACATCCAGATTGTACCACAAACAACAAACAAACATTTGATGTGTTAGACATGAAGAATAAAGAAGTGCTTCTAGTCCATTACCACTGTTTTTGCATTAATAAGTGAAGTTGTACGTGCTCATAGGTATGATATAGAAATTCCATTAGCTAATGTCGCTTTGTTGGCCATGTGAACAAAGGGCATATAAGAGGGTATTTACACAAAGGCTATAATAGCAAAAATCAAAATATTTGTGAACTATAAAAAGAATATACTTTTGTAAATTGCCACAAGAGAACAGAGGAAACTCAACCTAACTATATGTATCAGCAAAGAAGAATTATAAGGTATAAGAATGAGCATTGTCAACTGTCAAGTGAAGACCATACAGAAATTGTACATTGTCTAAGAATCCATATGTTGGCTGCAAGAGCATTAGGAAAACATAGGAAATGATTAATAATACAGAATTCACAGTCATCATTTTTTTTTTGGACTTAAGAGAAAGAAAAGAAGCATACTAGGCACAGTGGAGGCTTTGATAGGAAATGGTCCATCTCAGCCTGACTGAGAATTCTACAAATTGCTTACATTATTATACTGGAAAATCCTTACATATTCCTGTACTGGTTTACATAGAACATACCATACTAATTTTAAATTCATCCATAACAATTCTAACACAAACCAACCCTTAAAATCATTTCAACTATATTTTGATAACTATACTATGTGACTTCAGTATATGTAGTAAGTCTTAAGTCTTATTTTCTTTTTAAAATTAAAAAAAAATTTTATTAGCATTGCTTTCTTTAAGAAGTAACATTGTATAAGTTGGAGAATTTGGAAGGGGAGAGTATGGCAAACTTGTATTATAGGAACAGTGACAAATTTCACATTATTTTTGAAGTCTGGTAGTACAGTTTTGTTAGTAAACAATTTTCAAAACTAAGAATAGATACATGAAGTTTCAAATTTATATTCTAAAATATAATTACATAGTTTTAGCTTGAGGATTCTGTCAGTTTAGTTATGATAGAATTTCCTATTGCTCTTTTTTTTAAATTTCCCAGACTGTGATTTTTATCTCTAGAAGTTCAATTAGGGCAAAGATGAAGACATATTGGCCTTTAGAAGAGCAAGAGAAGAATAATGGAAAACATTTTGGTGCCTGGGAGTAGGAAAGGTGCAACATCAAGGCCTGGATATCAGAACTCGGAGTGAAGTGAGGCCCACAGCTTGGCCTTGGGGGAGGTGGGATGTCCGTTCTAGAATATCAGTCATCCCCAAACCATAATCTGCAAATAACGGAGGCTTCCCTTGTCCCCAGTATTAGAGACAAAGCCTCTGCTATGCACAACCTGGGGAATGAAGTCAGAGAAGACTGAAAATGGGACCCAACATGGGAAATCCTCCATGTTCTACTCTGAGCCACCATCAGCCTACCACCATAGGAGTATGGAGCTGTGGCTCATGAGAGGGGTCCAGTGTTTCAGACTCATCTGCGGGACCACAACTCCAGTTCACCAGAAGGGACCATAGCTCGAGTTCGCAGGAGGGGACCACAACTCTGGTTCATGGGAGAGTGGGACACTGCTCCAACTTTCAGGATGGGATAACAGCTCCAGGTTCACTGGAGGAGACTACAAATCCAGCTCACAAGATAACACCCAGAAAACAGGTGGAGATGGAGTGGGTGACACAGTACTCTGCTTTGAGTGATTTCTGTGGAAAGTCAAGTAAACAGTTATTAACTGTAGCTCCAATTTTAGGTTTATGGTGTAGCAGTGATAATGTTGGATTACTTGAAGATTAGCGTTTATTAATCACCTTGTCTCTGGAATAGTACCATCTTATTTATTAAAATACAGTTCTTTTCATTGAAAGTCCTCTATTAAAAATATACCTTACCTCTTGACTAGAAAGGTTCTTGAATGAATTGTGGGAGTACTAGCAATCATTGGCTTGGTTTTAAGTGTTGATATAAAACATTTAACTTAATAAAAGAGATAAAAATGATAGCAATTATGTTTTTGAAAGCTGAAAGTTGAAACATATAGTAAAGTGTGAAAATATGTTTATAGCTCTTTGTATATGATGAAAAACTTTTTCTTGATCTTACAAATCCATAGGAATGGTGTTTTGAACAGAGACCAAAAATTCAGCCCTCTTACTTAGGATGTTTACATTGTCATAAAACTAGGCTGCTGGCTTTCAGTGTTAACTCTCAAAGATGGCAGGTGATCTGCCACACAACATTAGTGCTTCAAAGGGCCATGGTGAAGCATTGTCGTTGCAAAAAGCACACCTATATTATCAGGTTTCCATTTGTTAATGTGAACAAGATATAGACTAGAGCTTTCTTCCAAGGCAGATCATGAAAGAGCAGCCAACCCCAGGCCAAATGAAGTATGGCCAGCAGCTGAGGCAGAAGGACAATTTCAGGTGGGATCTGAGCTCCAGTTATATCTGCAGGGAATAATTTGATGGCACACTAATAATAATATCTAGAAAGTGGTCACATTCAATGTCAAGGAAATCTATTTGTGTTTACACTACAGCTCAAACAAAGCCATGCACACTGGGAAGGCTTATCTCTGTGCAAAAGTAGAACAGGGGCTAAAGAGCATACTAATATACACCACAACTCTCACCAGCAGCGAGGCTTCTTCATGCAATAGAATATAATGCACACAGAAGGCCACAACTCGCCAAGGTGCAGAGAATGAGACTGCCTGGATAGGACTCGTATGTTAAACCCTACCAACTTATGGCTCAGGGACCGTTATGGAAGAGGGTTGGCGTGTCTTCCAGTCCTCTTGGAACTTGCTTGTGTGAACTTGTAGCAATGGTGACAATATGCACAAGATCCATGCATAGTCAGTCATACAAAAACCCAGCACAGAACTGGTGAACTGAGCAGCAGGCCTCAACCCTAGCCTAGGAACTGTTGGCAGTTGATTACTAATGGGTGAGAGGGAGTTGATCTTCTTTCAGGGAGTGACTCTAGATAGACTGAGTAGACGCTAGTGAATGAACTTACACTGAGGGACAAGTGGGTACAACAGCTTGATTTGATAGGCCTTCACCTACGTGACAGAGTACATGAAGTTTAGTGGGGAAAGGATTATGGGGGTGCCGCTAAATATGATTAGGATGTATTGTATGAAATATGCAAAAATTCAGTAAAATATCCATTATGAGAAAAGCTGAAAAAGTACAGACAAACAAAAAAGAAGCTGTGAGATTAGTACTGGGAAGTTCTGAACAGGAAGTTCAAATACAAATCTGAACCCAATGTAAACTATTACAAAGAAAAAAATCCACAGTTACTGTTTGTTGCTGGAGTGTTACCGTATATAGAGAAGGCTTTCACATCAAGAACTCTCCTAGCTATGCATTTGATTTCCAACTTTTGCACCAAAGAGAGTTAAATTCATAGGTGGGGGATTCTTATATGTTTAACTGGTTGGATTGATAATCAAGACATAATTATATATATATATATATATATATATATATATATATATTAAAAACTACTTTTAAAAAGTTCCCTAAATTATTTTTATATCTATTCAAATCCTTTTTATTCTGCTTTCTGCAGAAAAGTTTGTATGTTGAGAAGCACAAAACAGATGGAGAAGTCACAATGGCAGGAACTGAGGCATCTAGCTGCACCAAATGCTAACTGACAGATGTGTGATATGTCAGCGTGGTAGCCAGAACATAAATGGATTTGAGGAAAAGCATTTTCTTTTATATCCGTACAATGTCTCCACCCATGCTCTACGAACATATGATGGTTTAACTTAAAGTTTTTTCCAGCTTGATGATGGTGCAAAATTACTATACATTCAGTAGAAAATGTAATTTCAACTTTGGATTCGATATGATTCCTTGTCAGTTCTGTGGTGTGCAGCGAGTTTTAGATCCCAATCAGTCGTGTGATCACAAAGATGTACAACAAATATTCAACAATGTTTTGTGTTGCTAAGCTATAATTTTGAGCTTTATATATTAAATGAGTTTCTTTTACTTAGAGTCTCATTGTTAGTCAAGGAGCAACTATATCAGTATTGTGTTGTGTGACCAGCTGAATATCCACAAAACAGTGACTGTCAGTTCCAAGTGTATAATATACACTGGATTTGTTTAGTGCTGTGTCTCAGAGCACTCCGGCTAGGGGGAACCAGTCGTTGTGTCTTCAGGTTTCTTAGGCACCTATAGAGGCTTCTCTAGCACGAACGGTAGCCTCTTAAACTCATTAAGTAGATCTGCCAACCCTCTGGTGACCAGACTAGGCCAACAGTTTCAATCAGCCTCGAGAGAGGCCCTGAGTGAGACTCACTTCATTTGTTGCTTTTCTGTTGCTGTGATAAGACACCACGAGGTAACTTATAGAAAGCAACTTATAGAAGGAATTGTTAGTTTGAGTTTATGGTTCCAGGGGTAAGGGTCCATAATGGCAGAGTGGTGGAGGAGGAGGGAGCAAGGTGGTGGGAGATGTCCAGAGCTAAAGCAGAGCAATCACATCTTCAAGCAGGCACAGAAAGCAGAGAGAGGCAGGAAATCTAGCAAACTTAAGAATTGTTAATGCCCACCCCCAGTGACATGCTTCCTCCAGCAGGGCCACACTTTCTCAGACCTCCCAAGCAGTGCCTCTGACTGTGGGCAAAGTGCCCAAATACCGGGAGCCTATGGGGGACATTCTCAGTCAAGCCACTACATTCTCCCAGTTAAACTGCTTTTGAATTCCTGATTTCTGAATTCTGTGAAATAATGACTTGTGTTGCTTTACATGGCTAATGTTTGTGTATCAAATGTTAACTGATTATTGCACCTGGAGCTCCTAAGCTGATAATTATTGGAGTAATACATTCCAGAACAGTTAAGAGCAAAAGCAGCCATTTGGGGTAGTTCAGCTCAGTTAAATCTTCCATGAGTACAGCTCTAGCTGAAATGTGGAAAGAGGATATCTGAGCCAAGACAATCATTCAATATTTTGTAATTGCTATTTTAAGCCATTTAAGTTTAGGGATAGTTCGTTTTTCATCAACAGATAAACCAAAAATTGGTATAGAAAATTGGGGTACTGTTGTAACAAAACCTTGAAATATGAAACACTGCCAGTACCTCTGGCAGGTGTAGGCTAGAAGAACTTCAAAGAGACAGACAGACCCCCCGCAATGGGGTCATCAGAGAGCAAGCGAATTGCAAAAGATACCCAGTGTTGTGTTAATCAGTTACGTGGTAGCAATAAGAAGTTAGGAGATATACCTAATGAACTTTTATGTTCGATTAAGGAAGTCTCTAGTCAGAACTTTGAAGCTGTCAGTTGGTTTATCTTAGGCATATATGATAATACTGTGAAATAAACCAAAGAATGGTAAACTTATTTTTTAAGCAGTACCTACAGTAAAGGTCAGCAAACATTTTTGTAATGTACCAGGTAAGCAATATTTCAGGTTTTCTAAAATATATGACATCCCTAAAAACTATTTGGTTCTAAATTTTCTAAATTTGTCATACAAAATATAACTGAGATGTTAGATAAATGAATAAAGGCATGTCTGTGTGAAAATAAGTCAAATTCTATTGACAAATGCAGGTGATAGTCTGCATTTTACTTGAGGGCCACAATGTACAAACTAAAAGGATCATGCTAAAACTTTTACTTACTATTATATGAATTATTACTATGTACAGTATTTTTCCCACCAAAATATTTTAGAGTAGATTAATACCTTAGAGCAGAGATCAAATGCAGAGTCATGCCAGAGAAGCAGCCTGGGAGAGAAAACGAAGGTGAGTTCAAGACTACCACTTGAAGAATCTTTATTCAGCCCAGATAAAAATGAAGGATGCATTATTTAGACTCCTTCTCAGCTAGACAACAGAGATTTTTTTATAAGAACTTAAGGGCTTGTCTTATTGATCATCGCAGCTAGATAACAGACTTCCTAAGAATCCTAAGGGAATGCCTCTTATTTAGCTAGACAAATGAGACTTTAGGGATTTAAAAGTACAGCTTTCACAACACCCTAATTTTACAGCTAAGGTAGAAAGAAGTGATTTAATGAATGTGTCTTGAAGGAATGGCACATTATAATTTGACAAATAGTAAATTTAACATTTGTAAGAGAAATTTTAGTAGTTTAGACTAAAAAGGACAGAAGTAGTTCAAAAGAGATTAGGAAATCTCCTGCTTATTAACCTCCTATGAGGAGGACACAAACTGGGAAAACTAGCTGTAAATGCAATTTGTTCCTTTTGAAAAAAGAGAATGACTCAAAACATCATGCAGAGCCACTATTGGGGAGTAAAACTGAGCCCCAAGAAAATTCTCCACCCCTTAAGACAGGAAATAATGACATGCGGTAATAGATTTTAGGCCTGCCATGGACTAGCAACTCCTACTTACTTTAGTCCATGAGTGAAGTTTCTCTTCTTTCTGTTGTGTTCTTTTCTCCTCATTGTATACTCTATGAATGAAAGAAAACAATATTTTAAATCACTTCATTTTTCAGTTCACAGGTGTTTCTGAGAAACTGTGAGGAGTCCCTCTTGTATGGATCCAGCTCTGTTAGAAAATGGCAGAAGTCTTAGGTTTGGACTGACATCATAATGGAGGTAGAATTTGTGGAGTGTTATGCTGTCATGAGTGTATCTTGTATGTGAATTGTAACAGAGGTGAGACTCTGAAGGGAGTCTCCAAATTCTTCTCTCTGTGTATACATGTTAGTCTTTTACCAAATGATGGAGTCAATTTCTCTTTCCACAAAATGGGCTGTTCTTGAGACTTATCAACCAAATCTCTTTGAACTGATGAAATTACAGCGTGACACAAAGCCAAAGCTTCCAAAGGATTGGTTGTGTGTCCCTCTGAGAACAAACAGGTCCTCAATAAAGACCTAGGCATTTTGCCCCAATGTGATACAAATTTGCAAACTAATCAGCTTCGTCATGGTTTTGACTCTTCTTACAGTCTTTCCTCTTTCACTTTTTTCTCAGCTTTCTTTCTGTAATAAACATCTTGTATATCCAACTTCCCAAAATTTTCTCCTTGAGAATCCAGCCTAATGGGGGTGGCTTTTGCTTCTTGATCCTTAGAATCATTGGTCATTGTGTAAATTCCCAAATCTTAGGAAAAGGCCACATGGACAATACGAAGCTGAGTTCTGTATCATGACTCAGTACTACATGGAAACCATGTGATAGGCCAGCTTGAATATTTGAGTAAACCACCAGATGACTGTTACTCCTAATGACATCACAAGGACCAGAACTATATTGCTGAGCAAAGTCAAACCACAGAACTAATAATTAATAATGATTTAAACCACTAAGTTATACAGTCACAATTAACTGAAACATTTCCCAAACAACCTTCTTGATAAAGCTGTATTCTCTTGTCAAGGGCCAAATATTCATGGAAAACAGCCCCTTCAGTTTTTATTTCTGTTCACTGTTAACTAGAAAAATCTGTCCTTTTTTGCTAACTCCAGATTTTTGTGCATGCATTGTGAAAATGCACATCTTTCCTATAAAAACAAGGCAAGAGGAAGTCACTCTTTTGTTAACCTTAAACTGAGTAAAACTATCAGTAGTTTTACAGATAAGTTATTCAGTGTGTACTGCAATATCCAAAGAATGACATTATTACTAGTTAATGATAAATATTACACATATTATAAATATTATATATAGTAACATTTCTAGTAATTTTTATCTTGGATTTTCTTAAATGACAATTATATTTAACCTTGTCATTCTTACTCAGATTAGAGTCAGCTTATGTTCTTACTGTTGTTATTACAGTTATTGTGTCCATTTACAACTGACACTACTATAGATAATAGATGATAGTTTTCTTACCTCACATAGAAGTAATATACAAAGATAAAACAGCATACATTTATATTTGAAAATACTATTAAAATTGTTTAAATATTTTAGGGGTATAAATATTTGTAGCCAAGCAGTAGGCTGCAAACATATTTCATTTACTCAAAAAGGTATCATAAATTTTAAAAAGAATCTATATAGTTTTAGGCTTAATTCATTTAAAACACACTATCTCAAGTTAAATTATAATTCATAAATTAACTTTTACAATTTTTGTCTATAAAGAATTTTCCAATTACTTGAAGAAGACAAATGAGGTTTGAAACCATAACTAAATTAAAGGTTTTCTTGATCAGTAGTTACATAAATTAGAGGCAATGTCAGTTTTATATTAATATTTAATAATAACTTGATTAAACTTTGATTGAAAGCCTGTTTGTTTACATATTATGTAAATTGATTTTGAAATAAGGTTTATAGATTTAGATGATGTTTACATTATGTCAGCTCCAAAGTTTACATATGCCATATAAATTTTGGTAGCTGTGTGACAGCCCCTAAATAAGTTTGACTTGAGATAAAAATAGCAAAGTAGTAGAACTAGTAGTTAAGAAAGTTTAAGAATTAAATTGAATATTTTCCCCAATAGCTTCATTCTTTTTAAATTTAAAAATAAAAGAAGTCAACACAGTGGAAAGTCACAAAAGCTAATATCGGTCATGGCTGCTTGTTGTTTCTAAGCTCTGTTTTCCAGTCTTACCCCTACTTGGCTCATTCCTTGGTCTTGTTGTGCACTTACTCTGATCCCTGTGAGTATCATCATTTAGTCTCCTTTACCTTGTACATCAGATAAAGAACCAATATCCCACATGCACAAAGGGCTCTAAACAACTCAACAAGAAGCAAATAAATAGTGTAGTAAGTGTAGCATGTCTAGACCTATCATCAATAACAAATGGAAACTAATCACATGAAAAAGATTAATCATCAGTTGCTATCAAATTAAGTTCAAAAGAAAACAAGAGTGCAGTACGACTCTATACCTATAGAATAACTAAAAATGGTAATATAATTTCTGACAAGGATGAGACTTCATCCTGGGAACACAGTTTAGCTACTATTGTTGCTGTGTTAAAATATTATGACCAGAGAAGCAACTTAAGAAAGTTTACATTGGCTTATGGTTCCAGAGGCCTGGATTCCTAATTGTGAGAATATCACTGGCAGCAGGAATGGGAAGCTGGCAATTACATCTTTTCCACACAGGAAGCAGAAAGTAGAGTCTATAAACCCTCAAAACTCACCTCCAATAATGCACTTCCTCCAGCAAGGCTGTGCCTCCTAAAGGTCATATAACCTCTACAAATAGCATCAGCAGTTGGGAACCATCTGTTCAAATACATGAGCCTATGGGGGCATTTCTCATTCAGACCACCACAGTTTTGTAGTTTTATTTTGTTTAATAAATTTAAATGTAGTTTTATTATATACAACAATTGTGCTCCTTGGAATTTACCAAAAATCTACATCAAAAGTTAATAGTGTCTTTATTAATAATTTCCAAGTGGAAGCAACCAAGATATCCTTCAACTGATAGAGAGAAAAACATTATAGCTATATTATGGAATATTGTTCAGTGGTAAAACAAATGAAATATCATGCACTAAAAAGACATGGAGCACTCTGAAATGCATATTGCAAAGTGTACAAAGACAGTCTGAAAAGGTTACATACTTTATGATTCTGAGTATATGACATTCTGGAAAACTATAAAGACAGTAAAAAGTTTAGCGGTTAACTTAGGGTTAAGAAAAAGGGGTCAAAGAGAGGAAAAGAGTATCTTTTTAAAGAATGAAATTCTATGAATAATGTTATAATGGTGAATGTATGGCATGTGTTTCTTTAAACAATACCTTATAGAATTTACTAAATTCAAGAGTAATTATCAGTTCATGTATTTATTTTATTATCTTATTATGTATGTGTCTTGGTGTGTGCTTTTTCATGTGTGTACACGTATGAGTGTGCATGTGGAAGCCAGAAGATGACCTTGAGAGTTGTTCCTCGGGTACTTTCCAAAGTTTGTTTTGAAATGAGGTCTCTCACTGACCTGGTACCCACCAAGTGAACTAAGTCAGCTGGTCAGCAACCTCTAGGGATTGGCCTGGCTCTTCCTTCACAGCATTGGGTTTACTAGAGGGTGCCACCATACCTCACTTTGGGTTGTGGGGATTGAATTCGGGTCTTCAATATTGTAAGGCAAGCACTTTACCAACTTGTCTATCTCCACAGCCTAGAAACAATTGTACAACAAAGTTAATAACAATTGGATTATAATGCAACATATGACATAAGTACCCATAAATCCATGCATTTAAATATAAATGTTGAATAACAAAGTAGAGAAGGAGACACCTCTCTTGTAGAAGAATTACAGTGTATATAACACTACTGCCATCATTGTAGAGGAGCACGTTTTTATTTTTGCACTGTTATTTTCATTTTACTTTAGAGCCTGTACTGCAGTAGTGTTTTACTTTGGGGGCAGGGGTGGGGGAGAATCTGTTTACAGTGACTTTTCTTTGCCTTGAGAGTTCACTATGGAAAAGATTAATAAGAAAGTTTAAGAAACAGTAGTTCAGTGAGGTGATCAGACTCAGAAGTACTGGGTGAAAAATCAAGTCAATATTGTGAGCCCCGGACATGATGTGAGAAGTGCTGTTTTATCTCTGGAATCTTCTGCTATGGAACCTGAACTGCTTCATCCAAGAGAAAAAAACAACACAAATCTCAACCACAGGGCATTCAACAAAATTTCCTGACCAGAATTCTTCAAAACTATCAAGGTCATGAAAAACAGGGAATGTCTAAGAAACTGTCACATCCAAAAACAGCTTTTGGAGACATGATAACCAAAGAAAGCATCTTGAAAATAATTCTAGAACAGAAAAGAAATACTAGAATACTAAGGAGTCCAAAAATTAACAAACTTTTGGTACCTGTAACAGCTCAACATTGGCCCATCATCTGTAGTAAAAGTATAACGCTCGTGCTATTAGTAATAGTACAAATTCCATGTAAGTGTAGGGAGACTTTCCCAGCTTTGATATGTTGTGGGGGTATATTTACAGTTTCTCTCTGCCTCAAGGAACATGCGCCCAAGAATGTAATTGACAAAGATGAAGCCAGTAGAGTCAACTATTTTCCAACCAACCAGTGACTTAGCGGGGAGAGTCCAGGGGGAAAGTAGAAAAAGCTGGGTAGGAGACGCAGGTGGGGCACCGTGGGTCTCCATCTTGGGTGTGTGTGCGGGAGGTCCACCGGACTTCTAAGCAGAATGCTGGCTTCCCCCGTATGAAATTTCTAGCTCTCTCCACGGGGGATGAGGGATGAATCCTTTGTAAGTAACCTGGAATAAACTGGTTTCTCCAACTGGAGAGCATTCTTCGTTCCCTCAATCACTTCAAACCTGGGGTCGAGTGGGGCTGAACACCTGGCCTCACTACGAGAGGACAGTTCATAAGACATATGCCTAAAATTGTCCTTATGTTTTTTGTTATGAAAACGATTTATTACAGAGTTTAGCATATAGTACGTCTATAACCAATTTAGACAGAAATTGTTTTCTTAAAGCTCAACACACCCCAGCTTTTAATAATCCAAAGGACCATATTGTTTAATTTCTATGTAAATTGGGACAGAATAACAAGAGGTGCTCAGTGACTTGTATAGTATCTGAGTGTTGTGGAAATGTTGGTGCCTTTCATCAGCTTCATGCATGTCAACAGGATAACAAATAAAGAAAATATGGTAAACATATTACGTAGAATATTTTCAGCCAAAAGTAGCTAAATGTTACAAATTTCAACATAGTTATTGGAAATAAGGTAACAAAATATTAAATTAAATAAGACAAATTCAGAAAGAAAGGTACCACAAATGCATACAAAAAAGTTTATCTGAATGTACAATAGTGACAAGTCAAGGTGGGAGAGAGTGTATGTGAGGTGGATAAAGAGGGATTATATGTAGTTAGTACATATCATGTATGCCTGTGTGGAATGATCACACTGAACTCTATTAAGAGAGATAGTTAACCCATGTTAATTAAAATAAAGTATATCAAAATCTAAGTAGTTCTATATTGGTTATGAACAGAGGAACAGAGGTTATATTACAAAAGGGGATTTATTGGTTTTGGTTACTTGTTACTGGCTGGTTGGTCCAATATTGACTGTCTGCATGCTAGAAAGGATAAGAACCTGGAGGTTGCTTGGTCTTCAAGTCTGTAGGACTCAGTAGTCCCAACCTGGCACCAAAAGTCAGGCTGGCTGAACGTTGGATTCTGATGGCAGTTGAGGATGGCAGAACAGCAAGATAGATGAACTCAGCTGCAAGAAATCAAGTGTCAAGTGAATATTAATCTTGAGGCTTCATCCTTGCTGACTAGATTTCATAATACTAGAAGTGCTATGCATGCCACAGAAAGAGAAAAGTAATCATCACTCTAACCTAGCTGTGAATACTGACAGTTATAATTATGGCTAGCCTGGCAAGTTATACCCAGTGGTGCAAAAGTAGCATGAATGGTATGGGAGTAACCGACCACGTTCTGAATAGATTTAAAGTCTACTTAACAAGATGAAGCTAATACTGGGCACTGTTACCAGGGCCAGAAACCTGTGACTAGATAGATCACAGGCCATAGAGGAGACTCTACTAGTATTATTCTGTTAATGGGACATAGAATTAAAATGATTAGTAATGACCTGTTATTATGCCCATAGATTAATGAGTTTCTCAACTCTCACCATGGAGGCTTCTTTACACAGAGACCCACAATTGATCAACATACAGATAATAAAAAAATATAAAGTGCTCAGCCCTCTATGGGACACCTTTCTCAGACCCTCTCCTCCCAAGGCCCGAGTCTTTTCAGAAGAGATACCAGAAATATTTTAACAGCCCAAACTGGTAGATGAATAGAAGGAAACTGTTTTCCAGATACAAGAGGACAGTTGCACATATGAACCCCTAGAGTTTATAATAGTGTTCATAAGATCTGTGGCAATTACAATCCTCAATTTAAAAAAAAAATTCACATGTTTTTAGTTGATAATTATAACTAGCTTCTACTACCCATTCTGTATTTCTTCCACTCTCAGTAAGTACCTCAGCAGATATTGGTCTTTACTTGAGGGAGTGAGACATACCCTTCTTCTTGAAGGGTCTAGGCCATTTATCATCTTGTCCAGACTGGATGTTGTAGCTTCTCATTTACCTTAATCACAGGACGTGCTGTCACCACATGGCTCCCTAAGGATTTCATGCACTCTAGATGTTCTTCTTCATTTCCATTGTGGAGAAGCAGCCCCCCTCAATCCTAACTCCTTTCTTATCCTGTTGACCAAGGACACCAGAAACCTGAAATGACCATGAGTATGTCTTAACTTTAGTCTTAATGGAATGTTTATTGTGCTTCTTGGTACAAACACTCCCCTCTAGAACCAAAACTACTAGATCAATAGAGTATAAGGTTACGGGAAGAGGAAGCAAATTCTTTGCTAGTGGCTCACTTGGGGATGATGATGATAAGTCGTATTACTATTTCCATCCCCTGATTCCTGACCCCACGAATCCTGCATATCAGAGTTACAGTATCATATATTGGCCACTGGTTTTAAGCATATGCAGTCCTCTGGAGAAATTTGTTGGGGCCTCTGTATATTGCCACCTAGTTGCTATAGCAACTAGGTCTTTAAAAAGCCATTTGACTGTGTATTAATCCAGTTGTTTCAGGATGGCTGGAAACATGGTAAGACTACTAAATTCCATGAGCATGAACTCACTGACACACTACTCTGACTGAAGGGCATACCTTGTTCAGAAGTAATGTTGTGTGAGATTCTGGGATAGTGGATAAGGCATTCTATAGGCCATGTGTAGTAATTTCAGAAGAAGCATTACATAAAGGAAAGGCAGATCAATACAGAGATCCAATAAGGAAATAGTGCTACCCTTTCCACAGTGGAAAGGACACAGGGCAGCTACTGTCTGGTTACCCTGGGGATGGTGCCCTGTCAGGAGTTTAGGGGTGTTCTCAGCTGCTGCGATTTGGCACTTATCCATGTCAGCCTTGATGAGTAGAAGTTCATCATGTTTAGCAAGCTATAACCTGCATTCTGGGCACCATGGCACCTCTGTTCATGGGCCCACTGGGTATTGAAAGAGGAGAAACAGGTTAAATACTATTCATAGAACAGGTCTTTCTTGTTGCTTGATTTTTGAAGTCTTCTTCTGCTGAGGTCTCATGTATTTTTATATTCTTTGCCTGTTTAGGAAAGATCTGCTGGTATAACCTCTGACCCAAAGTCTTTCTTACTGGTTTTCAAATCATGCTATTTCCACATCCTTAATCATCCAGCCAAGTCAACGGTTATGGCCCATGAATAAGTATGTAATTGCATATATGACCATTTACCTTTGCAAGCAAAGTCATAAAAGTATGCATCGCCTGAAGTTCTGCCTACGGCACCCTTCACTGGTGCTCTTCATGGCTGTCCTGATAGGGCTGTAGCTCTGAGCCTGCAACCATCCATCTCTTGGTGGTGCTCGCATACCGTGTAGAGCCATCTCCACATCAAGTCCTAGTCTTCTATTCTTAAGGCAACTGATCATAGGACAACCATAATGAGGCCATAAGTGCATTCTTAGGGACAGAAGTTATTGTAATAGGCGTATGACTCATAGGCAATTGTACAGTTTCTTCATGTTTGTTGACCTGGTAAGTTATATGTACCATCTCCATTTGATGATAGATTAATGTTATGCATGTACAAATTTATGGCTTGCTGGGTCAAGTAACACAGCTCATGATGGGCAGGTGTCCCATTGTTAAGCATTCAGGTTTCATTAAGGTCCCAAAGCAGAGCAAAGCTGCCTCTCAAAGTGAGAATGACTCTTTGTAGATGCCAACAAGGCCCTACTCCATAATCTCAAGGGCTTGTGCTATTGATTGACCTTTGAGGGCCTGTCAAAGGCTCCAACTAACATCACTATCTGCCACTGACACCTCAAGTACCACTGGGTCTGGTGGATCATATGGTCTAAGTGGCAGGCTGCATAGCAGCCTCGACCTGTTGTAGAATCCTCTTCTGCTCCAGTCCTATTTAAAACTCATACTTTCAGAGTCATTTGTCATATGGGGTAGAGTGACATGCCCTGAGGAATATGCTGCCCCCTCAATCGAAACAGGCTCTAGTCTTTGTACTTCTTTATTACTGGTGGAGGTACCAGGTGCACTAACATATCTTTTACTTTAGAAGAAATGGCTGTGCATGCCCACACCACTGGGGTTCTAGAAATTTCACTGGAATTGGAACTTTTGGATTAGTTGGATTTATTTCCCATCCTCTGATGCACGTACGCTTTACCAACAAACGCAGAGTGGTTCACTTTGTGGAATAAGTCTAATGACATAATATAATTGACCATTATGATACCTTGTTGAAGAGACAGGTGATCTACCTCTCTGCAAACCAAGATACAACACAAGGCTAGAGAATTACTAAACCCTTGAGGAAGAATAATAAAGTTGTAATTCAAGCCTCACCAACTGAAAGAAAATTGATTCCTATGGTCCTTATTGACAGATATGAGGAAGAAAGCATTTGCATGCTAAATAACTGAATTGCAGGTACCAGGAATTGTGCTATTCTGCTCAAGTAAGGAAAGCATATTGAGAGCAGTAGCTGGAGCTGGAGTAATTAATTTTTAGATAAATTAATTTTTTATCTAAACAGAAGAATTAGAGACACATGTGATGAGAGCCACCCACAACAGCATCTCATAAGTCCTTGATGGGAGCAGTAATCTGTAATCTCTCTAGGAATTCTATATTATTTGTTTTGCTATTTTTCCCTGGTTGAGGCAATTTTAATGATTTCTATTTGGTCTCCCCAATCATAACAGTCTTAATTTTACTGGTCAGGGAACCATTCCCAACTACACATTCTGGAACTGAACAAAAACAAGATGTGATGTCACTGGACACACTGTGAGCCTCTCTTTGGCTAAAACTCAATTGATTACCTATATTCTATAGTCACCTTCTTTTTAACAGGGTGGAGTGAGACAATGCTTTTCCAGTATCTCTCAGAGCCACTATCAATTCAAAATCAGTGTGCAAATGGTCTGTTTTCTTTGATCAAAGTACAATTTCCTTAGTAAAAGGTCATAAGTCCCTTTAGGAAAGGATAAGAAAAAAGTTAGCAGTAACCTTTTCAGTATTGTATCAGGGCCTTTATCCAGGGACTTCGTCTTCCCTACATTCGAGGGTTCTGAATCCGTAAACTGACTCTGGTCTAGAACTTGGTTCAAGGACCATCATTCTCTGTTGCTGTGTTTGAAAGCAGCTTTTCATTCAGTTACTCTGGAATTTTTTCTACCCATGCAGATTGAGCAAGAGCTTAGTAGGCTTCCTGAGTACTTCACTCCTGAGAACGTGATTAGTCAGTGCCAAATCTCACTCATGTGAGATCATTATAAACTTTACTTTGCCTACATCAGTAAATATGATCACTTTGCCTTTGATAGTTTAGTGCTGCCACTTGGCCCTTATTACTCCAGGGCTCGATTAGGTTTTGTATTTAAGTTATCCAATTAGAGGTTACCAGTAGCTAATCCAGCCAAAGACTGTGTGTCTCCATAGTCCCAATCTGGTGGTGAAGGTCTGGAGAATTCCTGGAGAGCCTGTTTTTCAGTCAACTTTTTAAGATGAAGAAGTTGTGCTCTGAGGGCAGCCAAGGAGGACAGCAGCTGTAACAGAACTGCTTGGGCTTCTTCAGATCTGGGCTGCTACAGGAAGGCTCTACCCACTCTTGGTGACTGTCTTGCTTTTTCAGGTAGTTCTTCCTAGAGAACACACAGAATGGCTCATTGGTGTATCTGTTGGTTGATTCTAGATCTAATCAAGCTGACAAGATGACAAGGTTTAATAACTCTTCTGCCAAAAAAGATTGCTCAGCTAACCCTGGTCATTTGTTTCTGTATCTCAGTTGCAACTATTGTATTTAATTTGAGTAAGGTTAACACCTTGAAAAGAGATATTGAGAACTGTAAGTTACTCTAGTTAGAAGCCTTTAAGAAAACCATTGTGCGTCTACTGATTTTAGAAAACAAGTCTTTGTCAGTATAAATTAACCACTAAATATTTGAAAATTGAAGACACACAAAAGTTTGAAATAAGTACACCATCACAGAGTGGTTAAGATTACTTGCTGCTCTTTCAGGGACACAAGATGGGATCCCAGGACCTATGTCTGCCTATAACTCCAGATCCAGGGAATCTGATACCATCTTCTGGCATCTTCTGACTTTCAGAGGCACTCACACACAAGGAACAGACACTCAAGACACCCAGAAACAGATGTAGACACACAAATACACAGACACAGACACACATACACACACACACATACAAACACAAAATAAATACCTGAATAAAAAATAAATCCTTAAAAACTCAGCATCATACTTTTAAACAGTATGTTGATTTGGGCAGAAAAGCCAAGCATTGGAAAAATTGGAAAAATATACATTTGTCACAATGCCATGTTCTGCTTAGACCTGGGAAAACTGCTGTTCAGTAGAGTCGCTGTGGGGCTCATTAGAAGGATTAAGGAAAAACAGTAAAAACTTTTTTAGAGAGGCTTGTATTTAGAGAAGAAAGTTACTATATAAGTTTACTTTGGGAAAGAGTGCAGACCAGAGTCTCCTCCTTACACATGTGTCTGCTCCTGCAGAGCCCAGATCGAAATGTGCTGCCGTTGGTTCACATGAAGTCAGCTGTGGTTTTGAAGTATTTCTGTCCCCTCATAATTTTATCATATATTACGTGACCTTATTCTGTTTTAGTCATTAAAATAATGTAATAGTTTTGATAATTTGTAGAAGCAAAATCCAATTTCCTTCTCACTTTTTCCATCCAGGTAGGAAGCAGATCTAAATGTTAAAGGAGCATTGTTCTAAGTACTTATGAGCACACAGTGACAGTAAAAAATTGCAGAGGCACTGGCCAATTTTCAGTGTGCTGCACTAATCAATTGATCCCCTTGACAGATTGGATGACTAAGTTATCAATTTTTAGGGAAATTCAATAGAGTAAAAAAGATATAATTAGTAATGAGGTAAATGATAGTCATCTCAATTTTTTTTCTGGTCATAGACAGCGTCTGTGGATTATGGGATGGCAGTTATTAAATACTGATTTGAGAACTAATATAATACATTAATACTATAGGTTATTCTGGAAGATTAACTACTTAATGTATTTGCTGTTGAAGCATAGTTTTGATAGATTTACAAATAATCAGAAACCTAATAAAGTGCATTAATATTTTTTCGTGCTAACACTGTTTAAGCTTCTGTTGTGTGAAATTTACTTTATCTTACAATTTATCCATTTAAATTATCATTTGTATGCTTTATGCTCCTGTAATATGTACAAGCTACTATATACATTCTATTTAAATAACTTCCACAGCTAATAAAAATAACATTTTTTTAAAAACAATGGGCTGACAATATGGTTCAGTGGGTGAAAGTGCTTGATGCTTAGCCTAACCACCTGAGTTCGATCCCTGGGACCCACATGATGAGAGGAGAGAACTGATACCCATGGGTTGTTGCTCTGCCTCCACAAGCATGCTATGGCACATGTGCATACAGGTTTGCTGGCGCACACAATATAACTAAGGAAATAAATAAAAACAAATGTAATCTTAAAAAATTAAAATGAAAGTCAAGCCTGCCAACCCATATTTATACATACAACCATACATTTGCCATGCCATGCCATTTGAACAAGCAGAAGTCAAAACTAAAACGTCTCTCAGGAGCAAAATAAGTCAACACATCAGAATACAAGTTGTGTTTCAGCTGCCCATCAAGCAGGAGTTCCTCCATCTTCTGCCTTTTATGCTTTTAGATCACTCTACCACTTTTAAATGCTATCTTCTGTCAAGTGAGTTTCAAAATTAATTCAAAATCTCCTGTCATTTACTCATTGTATAACTCAACTAATAAAACATTTCAAGTGTAGTAATTGCATACTTAAAGAGTTCATCTAGACA
Organism: Eospalax fontanierii; assembly: GCA_035773235.1. Lineage (NCBI taxonomy): Eukaryota > Metazoa > Chordata > Mammalia > Rodentia > Spalacidae > Eospalax > Eospalax fontanierii. The sequence continues at coordinate 15,138,363 of CM069536.1, read as the reverse complement.
TATTGATCTGTTGTCTTGCCATCCTGCATTGTGATGAGAAGCAGATTTTGCTGAGTGCTAGTGTCTGGGTGTTGCCTCCCAATGAGGCTCTGGAGAATACATCAGCTGGAGGATGTGGCTCCTTTTAGTACAGATTGCTTTGGCCGGGATAAAGGAGATTAAACATTTGGGGAGGGGGGCACATGTATTCTTATTTTCTCTTGTTGATGAGACAAGAGAGCATCTCAGGGAAACTGTAGCCTTGTTGCTTAGTTACAATGGATTTTCATTTTTCAGTGATTATTCAATAGTAGACAATAATGATTTTACTCTCATCTTTTTATAGTTTTCTCATTAAAACAAAGGATTTGTCAGTGTTTCCTCCTGAAATCAGCTGATTCTTTTCTCTTTTTATTCACTTCTGGTTTCCCTTCCTTCTAGTTAATGTTGCCTTATCTCATTCTAAATTTAGCTCTTCTAAACCTGAAAATCCTCTGCCAGCATAACTTCTGGCAATCAGCCAATGTTTTCAGCCCTGATGCATGTCAGATTTCAGGATTCTCAGACTGTTTGTTTCTCTTTGAGTTCATTTCTTTCCTCTGCCAGTAGTTCTGATATTAGAAATTTTAGCTTGATTTTTACTGTGAAAGGAGCCATATTCCCTACTTAGCAGAAATAAATTAGAATATTTCTTCACTCTCTGAATCCAGTAAGTTCAAGGGGTAGTTTGAGGAGTCCTATCATCACTTATTCTTGGGACAGAAAAATAGATCAGAAAGTCACTTGCTGGCTCCAATAAACTGTGTTAATGTGTAGTCAGTGAACCCAGAAGATTTTGCATTTTGATCAGTTAGGGTTGTTGTCATTTGCAAAATCTCTAATTTTTATTAGAGATTTTATTAAAGATTAAATAATTCACTCCAAAACTCTAAAATTGATTTTTTAGCAGCAGCAGTTTTGATGATGACATTCAAGAACACGCATGTGGCCCGTCACTGCCAGCCCTGGGCCTTCATTCCATTTGCTCAATAGTTTCATATACTCTCTCATACCAAAGCAGGGCATACTGTTGCAAAGTTCCAACAGCACTAATACTTAGTTGGTTCCCTGTTGTTATCATATGAGTTGAAAACCAATTACTATATCATTATTTTATTCTAGTGGAGAACACATTTCCATTAGCTGCTGTCTGTTTCATTTGAAGATTTATTTTTTAAGGTAGCACAGTTTAATAGAAAAGCCACTGTGCTGAGAATATATTAAGACACCTGGGTTTCATTGTCTTGTGTCTTGGCTAGTGCTTTGCTAGATTTGTATTATTTAGACTGTTTTGATAATATATAATGGCTAGTATAAACAGATAACAATTTCTTGGAGCATATAAGATGAAAGGATATTTCACTTGAAAGAAAACCTATACAGTCAAAACAATGAGTACAATTTGATAATCATGAGAGTAATAACCAAAGATTCTATCAGGTGCTGCTCGGGTCATGATGTGTGTGTGTGTGTGTGTGTGTGTGTGTGTGTGTGTGTGTGTGTGTGAGAGAGAGAGAGAGAGAGAGAGAGAGAGAGTTTCATCTGTTCACCATAAATAATAAAAAATCCTGCCTGAGTTTATCTTATTAATCTCAATGTAAGACTATGAAAGACAGTATATCACTTTTGTTGATCAGACTGGAGCTACTGGAAGACTAGTTCCTTCACAATAAGAAGCAGTTAATGCAAGAAGATGAGAGAGAAAAAGGAGGAGGAGAAATCACCAAAATTAAAAAGTACAAAATATGTGATGAAAATAACAAACTATTTACACAGTCTTTATGCTTACAAAGAGAGTATCCAAATTGCTATAGGGATTCCATATAAAATATCAGAAAAGATTCATAATAATTCAACTTCATAATTTCACTTAAACTGGGGCCTCTTTCAAATATATGAATCAGGTCCTCATTATCTGCTGGTAGCCTGTACAGTAGCTTCCTAATCTCAGTTGTCAGCTTGGATGAGATCAGGAACCACCTAAGAGATGGGTCTCTAGGCTTTCCTGTGGGGTCTTCTTGATTAGGTTATGTGAAGTGGGAAGACTTGCCTACTATGGGGAGCACCATTCTCTGGACTGAGATCCTGGCCTGTAAAAAAGGACAGTGTGCTGGGCTCAGATGTTCATGGTCGTGTTTCCTGAATGCTGATGCAACGTGACCAATTGCCCGGAGCTGCTGCTGCCACAACCTCCATTCCATGGTGGATTGCATACTTGAACTGTGAGCTGAAAACCCTTTCTCCCTTAAGTTACTTTGGTCAGGTATTTTATTATAGCAACAGGAAACATACTGAAAGACTCTTCCTGGCAATGTAGTATCCCCTTTTACCCACCTTCCTCCATGGGGCCCTCCATGACTATTAGAGTTATCTTTCTAAAACACAGGGTTGTACCATGGAAACATTTGGTTGTATGAGCATTCTCTGTGGAAAACATTATTACTTCTTATTACCATTGTAAACAGAATTAGATATTCATTCTAGGCACAGAGATTTCTACATGATTTCTTTAGAATTTTTGATTTGCTTAATAAATTAATGTAGAAAGGGAAAATATCCTTTTTAAACGCTTATATATAAATGGAAATTTCTGGACCTCTCACTGCTTTTGTTACTACTGTTAAAATCATGACAGCTCACTCTCACAGAGCATGACAGGATGTAAGTAAGGGAGGAAAAGCTGAAGTTCTTAACTCAGTGTGTTCTTCTGTTCTGATATTGCTTCAGAATAATAGTGAGCACATTTTCCTTCAACAGGTCACCTGAGTGGACTTGTTTATATGCAATCTGTCTCAAAGCTAATCTTTGCTGATAGTGAAGTGAGAAGTAACTGGAAATCTGAATTTTCTGTTGCCAGTATTGGGGAAAGGAACTTGGGGAACCCAGGGAGAAGGATGAGGAAGAAATTTCAGAAGATTAGGTACTGGGGAACCCTTAAAACATGGGTTCCTTCTTGGCTGGTGAAATTTTATAGAAACACCAGCCAGAGAGATTTCCATAGATTGAAACTTCCAAGAAACCGCAAAAGTGTGGCATCCAGAGCTCCATTTAAGTCCCTTGCTCTTCTGTGCACTTCGGTCGGACAGTGCTCTGTCTGTACCACAGCCTTCCACATCTTTGTGATTACGAAGTAACAACCATTCAGTTTAGGTGGCCTTCACCATTCCTTCTCCTCCTCCAACACTGATAGAGTATTAGTTGGAACAATCATGTAATCTCACAATGCCTTGTAGAAAGGGACTACTTTGAAAGTAGTCCAAGACTAATCCAGCCAACCCATTTTCCGATGCTTTATGAAGAACTTGCTGTTTCTCCTGCCCAGAACGTCCATCATCTTGTCAGACTTTCTCAGTTTCTTCAGGCTTGGCTCTGTATATATCTTACCCTTGAGGTTTTCCCGGACCTCGCTGGCTTTTGTCTTTCTCTTAGCACGGGGTATTCATTCACCTGGTCTTGTTGTTTGGTTGCTGTTCTTTTTGCTTTTCCCTTTTAGTCACTCACCATCTATTTCCACAAAGAATTCATCCTCATAAGAACAGAGATTTCTGACTATTGTTTTAGTTGCTAGTTCCCCAGTGCTTGGACTGGCAATGGTTATTTGGAATAATTTGAAAATATTGTTTACTATTTCCAAATTAAAGTCCTAAGGCCTTCAGTTCTCATTAAGTGTTTATTTATTATACCCATTTTAAAGAAAAACAGTTAGTTACTCAAGGTTTGTGTTTAGGAGTGCTATAGAGAACACAAAATAATCTGCATGTATTCCATTTTCGAGGTGACTTGATATCCAGGAATGAATTGTGATATTGTGGTTTGAATATGAAATGTGACCCATGGACTCAGGTGTTTGAACACTTGGCCTCCAGCTGGTGACTTTCTGGGAAGTCTGTGGAACCTTTAGGAGACAAAGGCAGTAAGTCACTGTGGGGGGGACTCAAGGTTTCATAGACTGACCCTACTTCCTTTTTGTTCTCTGCTTCTTGAGTATGATTCAATGTGACCAACCAGTCTCCTGCTCCATCCACCATGCCTTTTCTGAGTCTGTCCATGTCTTCTCCTTCATGATGGACCAGACCACTCCGAAATTGAAAGCCCTAACAAACCCCTTCTCCTTTAAGTTGCTTTTGTGAGTCTTTATCATAACAACACAAAAGTAACCAAGACACATGCAAATAAAAAATCAGGAAGTTGAGTCAAAAAACCCATAGGAGAAATGAGTGTCTAGAGATGTAAATGTGCCAAGGTAGTTCATTTATTGACCAAAGGGGGCAGGAGAGCCTAAGGCTCTGGGAGCAGTCAGTTGCATGTTTTAATTTCTTTTTGTATTGTGGGCTTCTGGGCGACTGATTGCTTCCAGAGAAGGTGCTCGATGAATATGGTTGTAGAAATGAAATAGCATCAGACAAGAAATAACAGCAGAAAAGAGCCCTGGTTTGCAGAGTGCCGCTAACTAGTTGTTAGATATTTTAGTCTGACTTTGCTAGACATTGGTATCTTTATGCTGGACTTCATAATTAAGTTCTTTCAAACTATAAAATATTCTATAATTTTAACTGCTTATGTGTGGGTGGAGGCATGAACACACTTTCATCTAATGGGAATAAAGATATACTTCTTTAGAATTGCCTTTGCAAATGTATTTTGGTTAATATAGCTGTCATCAATTTGGCTTATAAAATAGTGTTTTCAATGATCTTTTAGCATGATAGATTAACTTTTATGTTCGTAAAGCCATTTCCTTTGAATGCTGCTGAATTCACACTTCACTAATGGCAAGGATCCGATTAGAACTAATTTCATAGTGATTCTTTGACATTTTCAAACGTAGAAATGTGTGTGCTTTTCTGAATAAAAGTCAGAGCATATCATAAATTGTAAAAGTTACTATTAAAAGTTCAGTCAAATACTGGATAGTAGTTATGAAACTAAAGTGCTTGAAATGCTAAACTGTTGTAAAAAAGCTTCCTAATTCCTCTCATACCGTTCTCCTTTTCCTCTCTTATCTTTCTCTAGACTCTGTGGAACCACTGCCTATAGTCTCTGGTCCTTCTCCTCAGCTGTTTGTCAGTCTCCCACACTTGTTGTTTGACAGAACCTGAAGAAGCCAGTATTGTCCCATAACAGAGGTCAACAGTTTGCTCATTGAGTGGGAAGACTCAATCCAGTGTACACGGTCAGCCTGGGAAGGACCAGAAGTTCCAAGTGAGCTGCTGCTATGCAGTAAGAAGGGAAATCCTTAGAAGGCGCATAGAAAATTTCACATGTCACTTTGTCTAGGCAACGATACTCAAACTGTAGAAGAATGCCATCCAGGAAACATTCCTGGGTTTTGATGCTTGATTAACATTTAAACTAGGAGACAAAAAGTTAAGCAGATTATCCTTTATATTGGTAATAGACTCTAATAATCATTTAACAGAGACAAGGCCAAGGTGTCCAGAAGAAAAATTTCAACCTATGATTGACGTTGGACTCAAGACTGCATCATCATCTCTTGTTAGAATTGCATCCTACAGGCATGTTTTGTGAATCCTCAGCTTGTATGTATGTATGTATGAATGTATACTGCAAAAGTGTCCCTCTTCCACTTATGTATACATAATTTGAATACAGAAAGCAGTTGGTAACTTAAAGCATGCTCTGTCGTAATGGTTCAGGGCCTCACCCTGTTTGGAATGAGAACGCTGTCCAGACTCAGGTGAAAGGTATAGATAGACACTCTGCTCAGGAAAATCAGTATCACATAAAACATTTTGCATAAATATTTATATAAGGAGATCAGGGATTAAGAATCCTTGTTCTGGGTTTAGATGTCAAACAGTTTTGTTTCTAACTGAAATGAAATGTGACCTTCTAGGTTGGAGGTCTCATTGATGGCTACTCAGATTTCAGAAATGAATCAAAGGCCAAAATGTAGTGGGCAGAGAAGAACATCATTTATGCTCTATGACTTCTAAAAGCCTGCAACCAAGAAAACTGCTTCTGTGAAGCTTTTGAATTATACTAAAATTGCAAAATGTATCTATCCCGAGGCACTTTGTCAGTATAGAGTGGAGTCAGAAAGTTACTGGGCAGAAAGTATGTTTATCTGACAGTACAATTGTCAGAACTTCTCTGAACACACAAACAAAACTGACTCCTGGAGGGAAAATGGAAAGCAGGTAGAAGCAAGTTCAGGACAGACAGCCAGTGATTCTTAAACTTGAACTTGCTTTAAAGGGAGAACTGTAAAAGTTCCTTCTAGGACCTAGAATATGTCTGTTCCTTGTTTCTCATTATTGCATGTAGAATTTTTCCTTGCCACATGCATTCACATATTTTATTTACAGTGATTCTAGACATATTTTCAAATTTGATATATGTCCCATAAATACGAATGAAAAAAGACTGCTGGGATTATTTTTAAAGGCTTAGATTTTCAATAGTTTAGTAAATTTTGTAAAATAATTTTAAACTAATATAAAGCACCACAGAAAATCGGGGATGCTATATGTTGACTGTAGAAGATCAGAGACCATCAGTTAAACTGCATTGCTACATTATGTCATATTTTTGGAATACATAAATGTTTTATCTTTTGCTCTCGATGCATATATTTAAAACTTTTATTAATCACTATAATGTAATTTCATGACGTATTGGCATCAAATATATTCAGACTCTTGCATGCTAAGAATTATAAACTGTGTAAAGGAGATTATTATTACAATACATTCACATGCTTTGTACTTAGTTTCATACTAGGCAGCATTCAGGCCTAGTGGCTGGAGGAGGTTAAAGTCAGCATCGTGTTTTGTTGGGAATTTGCAGATAATAGTATGTTTGTAACATGCTGTAATGGTTAACTGTATGTGTAAACCTGATTGAGTCATGGGATGGGGAGCTACTTGGTCAAAAATGTGTTTGGGTGTGTCTAAAAGGGTGTTTTCTGATTAAATGAATAACTAAAAGAATAAAGTAAACCACCCACTCCAGTGTTTGTGGGCTTCAATAATCAGTTGAATCTTTGATTTGCAACCCCAGAGTTGATGCTCTCCCAGAGTTTCACATCAGCTGGACTTCACATTTGACCTCCAACATTGGCTCTGGAATACAGCAAACTGGCACACAGGCTGATCCTGATACCTTTGTCTTCATAACCATTCACATTCCAGGCATTTCATTAAAATAAGGAGCTGGTGTGTGTGTGTGTGTGTGTGCGCACATATATCCTGTTGTTTCTGTGAAAAACCCAACTCTTGTACATGGTGTTAGTATTCATTTTAAATTTTTGATTCCTAATTTTTATAGTAGTGCTCTTATAAGCTTTACATTTTTTAATAACTTCATATTTCAAATTTACTTTCCAAATTACTTAAAATTACCTTTAAAGCTAAAATGGTTGGTGAAAACTTAAAAATTTGCCAAGACTCACGATGGAATTGATTTGGTATAAATTGAAATAATTTTATATTACATTATTAAAGTCATTCAAAAGATATCATCCACACCAAGGAAAACATGGAATAAAACATTATGTAAGAAATTTGTTCTACAAAATTTACAGACAAGAAAATATGACAAGAAAGTTCAAGATAACTTATTTTGTTAGGATAATTTTTATGGCAACAAAATTACTCAAATCCTCTATATGTTTATGCATGGAAACTTTGAATAGTTCAACAATTTCTGCCAAGTTACAACATCAGGCAGCAAAACAATCTGTGTCTAAAAATAAGGCATTTGCATTCTTTCAGAATAAATGAAATTCTCTCAGAAATTTATACAAACACAATTTCATCTGATGCTTAAAATGGACTTATTAAATGACATTCAATTTCACTGTAACAATTAGATTAGCAGCAGTTATGAAATACAATTAATATGTTGTCTGAAAATAGAGGAAAGAGAAGAATGCATGTCTGCACTTTACAGCCTGACACGTGAAATCTGTGTAATTTGACTGGACAAGAGGAAAATATTTTATGCCTCTCATTGGCTTGTTTTTACAGTTTGTGAGTATATAGACATTCACTACTTTGCAAACTGTCACTTGTCACAAACAGAAAAAGAATTTTCTTTGAATTTTGGAGGGAAAATTGAACAAAATCAGGATAACTATATAGCAACTTAAATGAAGCATGACTTTAGTACTCTAAAGATTCAAACATTTTTAAGTATTTTATTTATTTTTATTTTGTGTGCATGAGTGTGTGTAAGTGCACCCATGCCATGCAGTGCCTGCAGAGGTCAGAAGAGGGCATCAGATCCCCTGGAACTGAGGTTACTGAAGGTTATCAGCTGCCATGTGGATGTTGGGATTCAGAACTGAGCTCTCTGGAAGAGCAGCCAGTACTCTTAATGACTGAGCCATCTCTTTAGCCCCTAAAGATTCAAATTTAAGGACACTTTATTGATATTCTTTCATGTGAGCATATGGCCTATTTTATGTCTTGATTTAAATTGGTTGGTAAATAGCATCTCATTTAACCAAAAGGGTCGTCTGCTTAGATAATATTTCCAATTTACATCTCAACAGAACGATTTAAAGAGGTCAAAGTCAAACAGCAATTAAATGCTTGAAATCAAACTGTTAGTCACAGTCTTTGAGACTTCAGACCTTATGCTCTTATCCACTGTTATATTATGACTTACAAGAATCCAACTTTGAAATAATAATTTTCTTTGAATCTTCTTTCATGCTCATGAATGGATCAGTTAAAGTGTGTCAAGAGATTGCCAGGCATGCCATTCAAAACTATTATATTTAGAAACTGATTTTCTGTGTGAATTGGGACTTTCCTATAAATGTCAACCAAAATAAAATACAGAAATTATTGAATATTGAGTTTGAGCTGGTATGACTCATCCAAAATGAAGATCTAAAAATTTATAGAAACACTGTCATTCTTCTAATTTTATTGCCTTCTGTTAAGCAACTGTCTTATATTTAAACTTACAAATTATGTTATACAGAAGTTAACTCTTTCATCTCCTCTTCCATGTCAGTTTAAAATTTCATTTGAAGAGTGAAGCTTTTATACAAAGCAAATATTTATTGAGAGCAAATTCTGTATTATATTATTTTCATGTTGACCAATGGCTAACAACAGAAGCCACCTGAAAACCAAGTCTTCAGACTCAATCATAGATTCCTCTTAATGAACCATGTTTTCAACAGAAAATATTATCTCAGTACATTAAACATGTTTAAAAAATTATATTTTGAAACTAAGAAAACAAAGTCTTTTCACAAGAAATAAATATTCATATTTTCAATCAGAATGTTTGAGCTTTAAAAAAAATTTACTCACTATTTTGTATACATGAGTCTACTGTTTGAATATATGTTAAGTGCACATATGTCATTCAATGCCCATGGAGGTCAGAAGAGGGGATCAGATCCCTCCAGAACTGGAGTTACAGATAGTTGTTACCTGCTACGTGGGTGCTGGGAATGAAACCCAGGTCCTCTGCATAAGCAACCAGTGCACTTAGTCATCTGTCTAGCCCCCACAATGCTTGAATATTTGATTACTCGGTGATTTAGTGAATCATCAGAAGTCTTCAGCTTTTTGCTTTTATAATTTCACTTTCCTATTTATTTTGATATTTTGAGTTCAGTTTTGCTGGAATCGTGGACTGATCAAACTCTTAAACATTCTGCTCATTCAGTATTCTTTGTTCATGAGTCACTTCATCTGTATTAGGATGAACAAGCTAAGCTTTTACCATAGATTATCTCAATCTCCATTTCAAAAATAGTTTATTTTCTTTAGTTCAGTTTTTTACAGTAATATCTGGAGCTTTATAATTTTTGTAGCACAGAAGGAAATTATTTCTGGTCTTTCAATTACATAGAATATGAAAGTAATATATTTATAAATTCTTAAAACCTGCTTTAATCTTAGTAGTTGGTTATCAAAACAAAATCTACAATTAATAGTATATATTAATTCAAACAAAACATGCATAATTTCTTATGTTCCTATTCTTGCATGGCCAATTTCCTTTTTACGTACGTCAGAATTATCTGTGACCAAACTATGCAGAGCATCAATTTGTAATGGCTTGCAAACATGGGACTACATGTCATAGAATTAATATTTTGATGCACGGCAGATCAGAGCAAACATGTCAGATCCTGACACTGCCATATTCACATGCCCTTCATCACTGAAACCAAGAAATTGACAGTGTGTGGAAAAAAAAAAAGAAAAAAAGACAGAACAAAAACTAAGTTGGTAAATGAGAGAAATTGAAAAGCACAGACCAGATATTTCAGAGATTCTAGAATTACTGTCTATATGAAAAATGCCTAGAAATGTATAGATCACTGGATCTAAGTTACATGTTAAACTACAGTGGTAATATAAACATCTTTCCCTAACAATTTAGGCAACTGGTACTATTTTTCAGAGCTGAAGGACAAAGGAGTGAGGCATGTACTGTGAGGTAGAAAAGAGGGTGACTGGGGAATCCCGTGCAAGGGTGATTGGGGAACCCCGTGCTGCCAAAGAAACTTATTTATTAGCTGGATGACTTTTAATAGGCTTATAAGTTCAATTTTGCTCACCTTAACTATGAGGATTTTTAAGGTTACCACACATTAGTATTAAATTTAAAATTATTAAAAATTACTAATGCATTCTAGATGGAAGTGAAAAATCCATTTCATGTCCTTTCTTCATCCATCCATGTTTTCTTTCAAAGGATTTCTGAAAGTGAGATATCCACTGTGGTAAACACTAACCAGATGAGAGAATTAGATACTTGAAATGCGCCTAATTTGGACTGATATGTGCTCCAAGCATAAAATAGGTGTTGAACTTATTTATTTATTATTTTTATTTTACGTGTAATTGCCTGCATGTATATAACTGCACCTGTGTTATGCAAGGCCTGTGGAGGTCAGAAGAGAGTGTCAGATTCTTGGATTCCCTGAAACTAGAGTAACAGACAGTTGTTAGCTGTCAAGTGGGTGCTGGAAACTGAACCCAGGTCTTCTGTATGAGCAGCCAGTGTTCTAAAATACTGAGCCAACTCTCCAGGCCCATGCACTGAGTTCTTAGGATCTATTATGAATCTTTCAAAGATCTCATTTAATAATTATTTATATTGATAAAATATTGAAATAGTACTATTATATGCGTAATAAATATGTAGAAAGCAGCCTCACTAAAATCTTACAGAAAGAAATTTATGGTAGCTAACAGTTCTTAAACTCTGTAGAGTCATACCATAAAGAAGATCCTTATTTGGCTGCAATAATTTTAATAATTGAATAAGATAGTAGCATGTGCTCTCTCTGTCTCTCACAGAAATCCAGTATGAGGTAGCACCCAAGTGCACACTTCTTACAGACTATGGAGCCCTGTGTGTCTCCTTGAACTACCTAAGATCTATTGAGGTTTTGAGGAGTCAAATTCCTTAACTTGGAGAAGGCATAGGCCAGTCCCTCAGCAGGCAGAGAGGGACAAGTGATCGTTAATACAGGCATTGGCTAATCTGACCAGCTTCCCACTGTGATAAAAGGTGATTTGTGAAAGAGAAACTGGTCTCATCATCTCCCACCCCATTTCATTTGTTACCTTGACTAGGTAGGCCTAAAACTTACTACGTAGCCCAGACTGACTTCAAAGTTGTGGGAATCCTTCTGCCTCAGTCTTCAGAGCACTGGAATTACAGGCACGAACCACCATACCTCGCAGTTTTCTTTCTTAAAATAATAAATTATTCCTCACTGATTTTCTAAAAAAGAAAGCTAGTTGTCTCAGGTCCTGACCAGACACTTATATTGTTACATACTGAGTTTGTTTTTCTTCTAGAGACTTGTGGGGTAGGTAGGCATCCCAACACAGGCCTGCTACAGTTCAATCACATCTGGCTAGTCATAATTCTGTGATAATAAGAGCTTGGGGAAAATGCTCCTTTGCTATTCATTTGATGAACCACTCTTGCCTCTTCTATGCATTCCCATGAGTTTACATTCCACTGAAGAGATAATAAGTAATTCATAATAGCTAAAACTCTTACGAATTAATGGAAATGATATTGATAGCTGTTTAGGACAAACAAGTATTAAAGAGAAATAATAAATGTGAATAGTGGAGGTTTGGATTAAGTGGGATGATAGTTTGACCTGAAGGTTTGGGTCCTCCCAGATTCATACAGTGAAATCTAATCGTCAGTGCAATGTTTAAGCAGGTGACACCTTTAGGACGATTGTAGGACACAGGGCAAATGAGGTTAGCATCCTTATGAAAGAGCCTGGGGAGTTGCTTTGCTTCTTCCCCCACGTGAAGACAAAGATGGCGCTACCTATGAACCAGAAAGCAAGTCACCAAACACTCTTCTGGCATCTTGCTCTTATATGACTCAGCTTCTAATACTGTGAGAAACAAATTTCTTTTATTTTAAAAAATATTTTATTATTTTTATTTTGCATGCATGAATGTATTGCCCGTATGTGTGTAAGTGCACCTGTGCCTTACAATGCCCATGGAGTCAGAAGAAGGCATCGGAACTCCTGGAACTGGAGTTTTGCACAGTTGTTAGCTGCCATGTGGGTGCTGGAAATCAAACCTGAGTCCTTTGCAAGGGCAGACAGTGCTCTTCATCACTGAGCCATTTCCCTAGCATCACAAATTTCTTTTTAAAATCAGATTCTTATAGTAACTGATGACAAATAAATAAAACTGGAATTTGAATGGAAAAGAATACGATTCGCTTCAGTAAGGATAAGGCATTATTTCAAGCTACATGTTTGCTGGGCAATGAAGTAAAATATATTTCACTTGTGAACAAAGGGGCTTGAACATATTTGGCTGACTGATGACTTCCCAAATTCTTTCTCCAAAGCAGAGTTTAAGAAAATGGAAGATACAAGAATGCAAGATAATGGGCTCTTCTTTTGAAGACAAAGGAAGTGCATTGCTAAGTGAAAGTGGTGAGATGTGCCTTTACCTCCAAATGTCTTAGAGATTTAAAATCTGCATAACAGTGGACTGGGAGCGCTGGGCATTAACATGCACACCCATGTTCTCTTCTGGCCCTGGATATATGTTCAGCTACTTCAAACTCCTAATGCCTCGACTTCCTGCCCTTGTTGTCCCTGGATCTATGAACCAACATAAACCTTTTCTTTTTTAAAACACACAAACAGAACCCTGCATTTAACACCTGTCTAGTTTTTAGTTCTGGGGGTCGGGGTGTTTTGTTTTTTTTTTTTTTTTTTTCCTTGTATGGTCTTCCTCTCTGCGTTTTCACAGGGGTGGAATTGCGTTAATCTCTGTGTATGTTTTATGATTGCCAGGATGACCACCAAGAAGCGACTGAGGAGAAGAGATAAAGAACTATATTTCTTTACTAAAGAAACAAAGAAAGTGAGAAGAGAACCTTGAAGGCTGGAATGCTGGTGGGAAAGACCCAAGTGAGAGACTAAGTCTGCAGAAGCTGCTGTAATGTGAAAAAATAATGAAGAGTCAGGGGAGCCCGCAGATATCTGTGGGCAGATCTAAGGGCTGAACTTGAGAAAGGGCCACGTGGGTCCCCAATCCCAGGCCCATAGGCATTTTCTAAGATCCACCCTAAGTCTTTTGATTCTTCTCCCCATAGTCCCTCCCTCATTAAATCTATCTCTGTTGTTTCTTCCGTTATTACTTTAGCACACATGGCTGTTAAATCCATGTCAATAAACATATTTTTTTCTGAGTTCTAATCTATCATCTTCAAATAACTGCTGAGCAGATCTTCTCGAATATCTCTTTCCTTATTATGTTTTCTGGCTCCTGGCCTGAGAGTCCAAATTAGATTCAAGACCATCCCTATATGTCTGGGGACCTGACAGGTCAGGCTTGCTAAGGAAACTGTGAATGAGAAAATAACACACCTCTCCATCTCTCCTAAAGATATAAGTAATGGTCAACTGAATGCCACCAGGTAGATGTAACAAGGAACAGAATGAAGATTTTTACAGCCCAAGTAGTAAGGCTCAGCAAACCACACACAAGGGTGGCCTGTGATGGGAAGTGCTTAAGTCCAGAGAAGACAGGAAGGGAACTTTAAAGAAATTGCATAAACAAAAAGATAGGATTAAAAAATATTCAGTGTTGTGCGGATGTGTGTCGACTTGCCTGTTTTTGTGAAACCAGCATTTTATAAATAACCTACTTTTAGTTATTTCTGCTCTAATTTTCTTACAAATTGCTGCCCTGTAGAGAAATATGAACTCTTTTTTTTAAAGTAGCACCGGTATGCACATGTTGAAATCTTCACCATTTCTCTACTCTTGCCTTTCCCACTTGAACCTACAAATGCCCTTCAATTCTGAGGCGGTCACACATATATGATTATTTTCATTTCATTGAGAAGAGGTTGGCATAACACCAAATTCTCAAACCCAGAGTTCGTAGCTTCAGTCTCAATTTTCCTTGCATCCAGCGGATCAGACGCATTCAATAGGGACCAGTCTCTGACTGGAAAGCTAACCCTGCTTTCACAGGATTAAAGGGGAGTTCTGGGATGGCCAGCAGGAAGCCCCGTCCAGAGTCACTTATAAGAAGAGTCTTGTGTCTCCTAGGAGCAGGCCTGCCTGATTCCCTGTCAGGTTCCCGGATCAATGAGGAGTCCCTGGTGTGGCCTCAGCACAAACATGAGACAGATTTTAGAGCAACTGTTGGATAACTTCCTGAATTTGGTCCATGATGTATATTCTTAGACCACCATTTATCTTGCTGTTTTTCTCTGACCAGTCAAATCCTATGCAGTATTCTTCCTACATTATTTTCATTGGAGCAGATCCCAGGACAAAATACTGTTCAATTTGAAATACTTTTGTGAGTTGTAATGTAGCATATATTTTTAGTATTCAAATCACTTGCAAATTATGGAATTTACTTATATTTTTATTGTTTAAATAGATCATCAAAGAGTAAATGCAATGATTTTCCTAATTACAAGTAAGTTTCTAGAAATTATTTTTCTTGGCAATAATTTAAGTATATCAACAGTGAATTGAAAAAGAAACCATATATTATTTGTGTCTAATGAATCCATTTAATTCAAAATGATCATTTGTTTTCAATAGTTCATAAGCTATTAAGGAATTCTAGAGCTTTCAATGAAATTAGTTAATTAACAAAGCTCTTCAGTGTATTTTTGACTTTTAGTTAAAATCTATTGTTATAACGTTATTTTCTTTCCTTGGTAATTTGGTATCTTTTTAGTTGTTCATAATTCTTTAGGACATTGCTCATTGATACAGAAATTTTATTTGAAAAGTTTTTTTTATAACCTGGAGCATAATTCATTTGGGACACAAATACAAAGACAGTTAGAGGAAGGATTGCTTTCTTCACAATATCACATTTCTCAGGCTTCCATTTCTTTTACCAACATTATTTTTCTTATCTTTGACAGAGAAGTTAGAAATGAAATCATAGTTGGATGGTATGAATTTTTGTCTATCATTTGTTTTGAAAATGTTACTGTGAAGAGTTATGTTTATTTTTTGTGACTATGACTTCAAAATTCTTCAAAATTCTATTTTTATTCATATTACAATTTAAGTCTTGCTTGGGAATTTCAGGGTGACTAAGAAAATGAGAAAGTAAAGAGGAGGGATTAAATGTTACAACTAGTGTTTCCATTTTTCAGGTAAGGAATGGAGATTGGGCCTGCATAGGGCAGTAAGGGCATGACAGCATTGACATCACTGTAAGAAGATGTCTCTGGAAGTCCACAGTGAAGCTTTGGGATGTTTCTTAATTTCAAGCCACTCACACAGTTGTTCTTCATCTATCTTTCCATAATTAGATTGGACTTAGTCTACTTATTTTTTTTTCTCAAGGTACCACAACATTTGCTGATTTCAGTATTCTTCTTCCTCATGGGAAAATTGAATCTTAAAGTTAGGAGTGTATTTAAGTGAATGCTGCTTTCACTAAGTCACATAAACTCTATTTTTCTGGAGTTGGAGGCTCAAATGAGCTCATGGATTGGTCAGAATCTTAAGATGTGTAAAGCACTTTATACATACAGAAGCTATTTTTATGGGATTATGGAGGGAGGATAGGCTATATCAGAACCAAGCTGCTAGCATACAAAAATGCTGAATAGGATTTTTAACCTAAAAATAAGTGGGAAACCAATACATTCAGAAATGAAACTTGCACTTCCTTAGGTAGCCAAGAAATAAGTTATAAGAATATGAAAACTAAAAGGAGGAATGGTAGACAGTCCACCTGCCTTTTAGAGTGATTTAGAGCTACAGAATGCAGTTGTCTCTGTTATTTGTTAGCTCTTTGCTGGTCTCCCTGTTTTATTCCTCCATTCTTTTTCTTACATTTATCTTTCTTTGTAAATAATGACAATTTGTTTATAAGGTAAAATACCAATGTGTCCCCACTGTGGAAAAAAAAAAAGATTAAAATATTTTTATTCATATTACAATTTAAGTCACATTAAATGAAGGCCCTCCTGAGGTGAATACTTCACATAGGAAGCAGTCATATGCCTGAGGTATTTGCTGTTATTAAATTTGTTTTACTCAGGATACTAGTCATTTAGTTATATCTCAGTGTCAAACAGCATCATGACATTTCATTCTGCCTACAAAGATAGTCTTACATATTACATGTAAATTGTGACACTAAGACCACATTGTTATTTACCAGCTACTAGACACAGTTGTGCAGTGTGTACTGCTATTTATGGAATTGTAATTAAACTTCATATTGACTTCTTATCTACAGTTTAGCTTAACTTCATATGAGACAGCATATATTTTTGCATTATGGGTATACAAAAGAAAATCCCGAATGAATTAACTCTATTTTTTTTATTAAAAAAGCCTCATTAATATATTCAAACTTGTGTTATAGGAGACTTAAAATTCAACCTTAAAGAAAGTGCTCTGTTGTAAGTTTAATCCTTGAAGTTCATTAAATCTCTTTAACACATCTGTTACAAGTCCTCTACATCAAGCAGAAATTAGTATAAAGAGTTTTAAATCATGTTCATCCTCTCAAAATGGTTTGAAATATGCTTCTGTACAGTTACTAAGTGTCATCAAGTATTTTTATTATAATTTGAAAAATATCCATTATAAATCATCTGAAAGTATTCCTGCTAGAAACACAAGTTACCAGCTTGAAATATATACTTTTGTTTGTCACATTCTTAGTCTTATATTTTGATTTAGGGCTTGATCTATTTTCACAGATCAATCCTTTCTCTAGCCCTGTCCAAGCTTAGGCGATTTAATGGAGGACATCATTCTGTGCTCACTAGGATTCTCAGGGTAGAATGAAAACATATTTGTGGATTAATGATGTAGTATTGCATACTATTAAAGCTTCCAGTGAAGAGTTTCAGCTTGAGGCAGTGGAAAGAATATGGAGACTAAGTTAGAATGGAATCTGGGCTCCTTTGTGGCTGAGTCACCTGCTCTCTGTGAGGATGCTTCCCCCCCAAGTGTAAGGGCTTAATAAAACCCAACTCACAACTATCATTTCAGAGCATCTTGGCAAAGGTAATAGTTCGATTTTAGATTTCTCTCAGCTAGGCAGTAAATATTGGTTTATTACTCTTGTAAGAAACGTGAAAAGATTTTGCACTCTAATAGGTTTCAAGTTTTAATAATCAATTAATATTTAGCTATTTAGATACAGTAAGAAATATAACTTCTTCACTAAATGATGTTAGGAGTTTAGTTTTGAAGGAATTATTACATTTATTTGACAGAATGACCCGATTTTATAGTTTCACTTCGTGAAGAAAGGGTGTATGTCTATTTTATATATATACACAGCCAGACTTAGTACATAAAGAAAAGCCTCCATTTTTATAGAGCCTCTAAAAATTTAAAACCTTTCTGTTTCATCTGAGGGAAGAAGAAGAAAAAAAAAAAAACCTTAACCAGGTTGTTGTTTTTGTTTTTTTTTTTTTGTCAATCTAAAGCAGTTCAGCAATTCCATAACTGTAAATATCTACCTTTGGGTTTCTTGGGCAATCAGTAGCAATAATATGGGAAGATCTAGTTTGGGAATGACCTCTACACCCTGTGCCCCTAGCTGCTGAGAAGAAGAACGTATTTGAGAAGCAGTTTGTTTAAGCTCCTGGAGATTAGGGTGTGGTGTGATCCAAGACATTGTTAGCTGCTGCTTGATGAGACTTATTTGTGGATTCCGAGGACAACTCTGCTGAGAGGCAGGTGACACGGCCTGAGGCTCTGTGCTCAGAAGGCCAGCACATGCAAGATCAGTGGGGAAGCAGGCTGAGCAGAGTGCAGAAGTGTTAAAGAGAGAACTCAAAGCTCCTGTCCCTCTGTGCTGACCTTCAAGTTGAGGCTCAGCGAAGTGTGCCGCTGGCCTGCAGTGCTCCGCACATACAAGGAAGTACACAGCACTTGGGGTTCTGATTTAAATCAACTTTTCACCATGAAATGTTAACAGAAGCATCTAGCCTGGGTTTTAAAAATGTATTCAACACACAAAGTCTTGAAAATATTTAAAGCTTCAAATAATTTTCCCCAGCCTCTGAGATATCTTGCACTAAAAATGTCTTTCTGCGGAAGTATTTTCTAAAATATTAGTTTCCACTTTTACTTTTTGCTCCCAGGACAACCATTCCCCTGAACCAAAGCACTGCCTTTATTTTCTTTCTTTCTTCTTCTTCTTTTTTTTTTCTGGTTCTGAAATAACTCATCCTGAAGACATAAACAATGTGCCTTGATGACTAGCTGTCCTGCCACAGATCTCCTCCTACTCCTCACTTCTTACCCCAAGGAGCTGTAAACATGAATCTGCACCCACAGAACAGAAAAGACTAACTGCAGCTAAACAGTAGGTAGAAATAAAAACAATGGCTCAATTCAACAATAGTAAATGTACTGGGGAAACAGTCTCCAAGAGAAAGGATAAATAACCTACATAATGAAGAATTAGTTAACAGTGTTATGTAAATATTGTAGCAGCATCAAGGAGGAGGTAAGCAGAAGTATTTTAAGACACTGTATTATACAATAACTACGCACTGTTTCCTAGTGATAAGGTTTTTAAAGCATCTTTATAAGCTCTTCTTCTCTGTTGTGACAGGATTATTTTTGCACCCTTGGAAAGCAACTGAAAAAGGGAGCCTAAAAAACTATCCTGCCTAACAAAGCAACCGTATTCAAACAGCCAAACAGCCTAAACTCTAAGAAAGAACTGATTCAAGATACAAGAATAGATTTAAGATACATGATTAAACCTAAGTGTAAATGATATCTTTGTTTTGATTGCAATGCAGTATATTTCTACCAGGGCAGTGAAATGTTAAAGTGGAGAGGATGGATGGGAGAAGGGGTTGTTAGCCTACTGAATTTTAAATAGTCACTGAAGCAAGTATTTCATATCATAGCATCCAGAAACAATAACATATATAATGGATGAAGTTGAGTGACTGGATAATGTACTGTGTAGATTATCTAAAGGAAAACAATACAAGTTCAAGGAAATAGTTTAGCTACTGGCATCAACAAACTGAACTAACCCATTACAGTTTTGAGAAAATGTTGACAAGAAATATTCTCCTTACTTCACCCTTGAAAATCTACGTTTTAGAATGACTAATTTAAATACATGAAATTATCTATATTTTAAGTTTTTTTCAAGGACTGATATTTTGATTCATAATGGGGTACACACTATTCCTAAATTTTAAACTCATCCTGAGCATTTGATAAAGAGATGTTAATATCCCATTAATGTTAATACAGCATTTAGACAATAGAAAAAATAAAAGTATATGATTAAGTATAATTATCAACCCCTCTGTATCGTCAGCTGTTGACTGTCTAATTCTGTTTATGTCATTTGTATACTCTATCAAAAATGCTCAGTTCAAATCTCCTTCCTCACATTGTCGTTATTTCTTGCATGTGCATGAGAGGCAAGAATTTTTTGCATTACTATCCTTTTGATCAAGAGACCACCAGAGCCTTTTGGGAACATAAGTTAGAGGTCCAAAATGCGGTGAATGAAAATAGATAAAAAGTCATGAGGATATTTTAAATTAAGATCACTTCAAAGACACAGCGAGTCAAATTGTAGAAATATAGGTATAAGCTGGAATGTCGGAGCTGTCACGTGGGGACACATGAACACAGACTGTATTTAACAGTAGAAAATGGGTATTTAGAAATTGATTAAACCTCTGGAGGCCTGGTGGAATAAAGTCAAGGTCAAACTCTTACAGGAAAATAAACTCATCATGTTAGAAAGTTCCCATTTTGGATATTATTTTTAATCCCAGACCCAAGATTTGTTGAATTTGATTATTTGTTGAATTTGATTCCATTTACAAATGGCCAGGACGTGTCAGGCTGGTTCTCTGTGAGGTCCGCTTGTTGGCAGTCAGTATTACCTTATTCCATGGTTATCAAACACCACAGAGGACTGAACAGAAATGTTGGCTTCTAAAATGTCCTGCCTCTCTCTATCACCAAACTAACTACCAAAACAAATTCTGGTATAAATTAGTCACTAGGTAGTACATTACCAAAAAAAAAAAAAATAGAAGTAAAAAGATAGATGAGTATTTGCGGCAGGAGGGAGGAAGCGTTGCCCGGGATGCTGCAGATCAGGCTCCGTTTCCATGACTGGGGAGGCAGGATGGATGGCTGGACCTGGCAGCAAATGCTACAGGTTTGTTTTCCTACGCCATCAGCTAGGACTCGGGAGGAAGTTATCAAGAATACAGCCCTTCAGATCTTTGGGAAATCATTGCATTTGGGTTAATTTTCCTTACAAACTGCTCTTGCCTTGTTGAGTGGAACCTAATTTAACAGGGTAGACACTATCAAGAAAAGCCTGACTCAATCAATATTTCTATGGAAGAAAGGACTTCAGGGAACAATTGACAAGTGTTCGGTTAAAAAATTACATTTACCATAATGTTAAATTAAGGATTCAAAACAGAACACAACATTGATTATTTTTGAGGAAGCTCTCAAACTTTTAAGTCATCTAATTTGGAGGGAACATTATCCATGAAATAGAGTGTAAATATATAATATTTCACTTTAGGTCTCATTTTAGGAATGGAGAAAACATTTTATTTATATCAGGAATTTTATTTTAAAAGTTATTTTTAATTATAATTGTATAATTGTGTGCGTGCATGTGCGCATAAGCACCCGCATGCAGGTAGCCCTCAGAGGCCAAAAGTAGCTGTTGGATACCCTGGAGCTGGAGTTACAAGTGGCTGTATGTTACCTATATGGGTGCTGGGAAGCCACCTCTGATCCTCTGGAAGATCAGCAAGTGCTCTTAACTGCTGAGTCATCTCTCCAGCCCCTGAGAACATTTTAAATGTAAAGCTAATACTTTAAAATGTAACCTATGAACCCTGGCCAAAGAAACTGGAGAGTTAAGTCCTCTGGAGATGGTCTCCTATAGAGAATCTTGGGACATGAAAGCTGTCTCCTTCCTGTGGTGTGGGTCACATGTCTTCCAGGTTTTCTTCCATTACTTGCAATAATCAATTTAGCAAGGAGAAAATAGGTTTGTCAACCATAAGTAAAAGAAGCAGAGATACAGGAAGGAAGAAAGCCTTAAGTCAGGAGTCCAAAAAGAAGGGAGAGAGATCTAGAGTAGCACATAAATGAATAGCACTTTGGCCCATTCAACTCTCCATCAATCCTGTTCTAACTTTCCCTACACTAGTGTGAGTTTGGATTCTCTCATTTAAAATAGAAAGTGCCCCAAATAATAATACACTGTTTTGATTTCCTTTCTTTTTTAATATTTTATTGTTTATTGATTTTCTTCAATTTGCACACAATATAGTTTGATATCTAGATCCCCTCGTTCACCAGCACCTCACACCACTGTCCCTCATTCTCTTGCCCACACACACATATATGTATATATATATATATATATATATATGTATGTATGGATGGATGTATATATGTATGTATGTATGTGTGTATATATTACAGCTTATACAGTCTGATTTGTGCCTCCAAATATCCTTCAGTGTGGATCCAAACACTGAGCCCACCCAGAGACCCATCTTCAGGAATAAACACTCTGCAGCCCCTTGTTCTCCTATACACTGTGTTGATTTCTTTATCCCATCAAATATGCCTATGTTTCTCTCCAACTTTCTCAACTTGGGACATTTAATTCCAAAACTCTTATGCAATCGAGTGAGCTTAACTTTAAGATCTGTACTTTTTAGGAATTGACTGAAACAAATAATGACATTGTCAATATATCACATTTAATTTTTTTAAGGTCATGATTACAGAATTTTCGGAATTGAACTAATTCAAAAAATACATTAAAACAATTATCTTCATTCAAGTACATCCATGATCTCCAATAGTCCTTTAAAATTTATGTGTTGCAACACTAAACCTTACAAAGAAAAGATTAAAAACACATATTTTGGGACATTAAATATTGTGGGCTTTTAAAAAATACAACTGTCAAATCTCAAAAAAAAAAGAAAATCCAAACTATTTGTTCCAAGAATAGGCTCAATTTTAGTGTTTATTACTGAAATACGCATCTAATTAATACATACAGTGTTACTCATGCCCAAATAAGAGGGTAACATAAGCCATCTTTTAGAACAATCCTAGGTTCACAGCCAAAGTGAAAGCATAAAACTTCGTCCTAATCGCTGTTTCACTTGCTTTTCAACGACTGCAACTCTGATCAAACTGTGGCTTTGTTCACCGCGTGCTTAAAGTGCCGTGACTGTCACCCGGAGTCCACATTCCAGGAGCTTGCCTCGTGGGATACATTCTGCAGTATCTGACAAATCTATAGTGTGTGTCAGCGACTCCACTGACATCAGAACCACCTCGCCGCTCTAAGCATTCCCGTGCTTTTTCTTTTCTTCTCCCTCCACTTCATTCCTGGCAGCCCCTGACCTTCTGTTACCGCCAAAATTTTCCCTGGCCAGAGAACTGTTGGAATTACACAGCGAGAGGTCTTTGGATTAGTTCCTTTCGTTGAGTATTATGTATTTAAGATTTTCTCTCTCTTTATGATTTGATGATCATTTCTCTTCTGTACTGGATGATATTCCACTGTCTGGAAATTCCACAGTTCCATTTACCTGCTGGAGAACACCATGGCTGCTTCCGAGTTTGGAGCACTACGAATAAAACTGTTATAAGCATTCTTGTGCGACCTTCTTCAGACACGTGCATCATCATCTCATTCGGGTTGGCATCAAAGAGCTTGACGATTGGATCATATTGTAAGAGTATGCCTTCTTTATGACATGAGACATCTTCCAAAACTGCTCAGTTTTCCACCGCAGTTGCAGTGAGTGAGAATTCCTGTTGCCTCTTTCACGTCCTCGTCAGCATTTGATGCTATCTGTTTTGGATTTGCTACTCAGATAGGTACATAGTGATATTTCATTGTCGTTTTCGTTGAACATACCCTAATGATATAAAATCTGTATAGCTTATCATATATTACGTTTCCACGTATTTTTAAGAAAGTATATGCTTAGGGGTTTGGCTGATTTTTAATGCTGGTTTTAGTATATTTACCAACAAAATATAGAATTTCATTCTTGAAATGTATAGTTTTAAATATAGAACAATTAAAAGTGAAATATGCTTTAAACAAAACCATTGATCTGAGGAGGAATGGACATATTTTCCAAAATCTGGAAATGATATTTCTTGCCTAAGAATTCTATGTGGATTTGTCCTTTCAGGGATAATGCTTGTTTTTAGGTGCTTATTTGTTTGAAGAGGATTTCTACATAGGTTGCCATAAAGCTAAATGAAATAGTCCACTTAATTTTAAAAAACAAAACAAGAAAAATTACTGTGTTGGGGAGGAAATGCCGGGCCTGTTCCTGCTAGATACAGCATTCTATCACTGAACTGCTGTTGTCCAGTCAAAATAGCCCCTTTAATCAGGACTTATTCTGCTAATTCAGAACACAGAGTCTTCCTTATTTTTTATTACTTTGTCTTTTCATTCAGTTTTCTGGAAGTTGGTTTGATATTATCTTCTAGCCCTCCTATCAAAATAAAAAAAATATTTCCCTGATAAAAGTCAATTTCTAATAATTATTTTGTTGGTATATTCTTCATATCCCCCAAATTTTTTTAAAAAATATATTTTTTATTATTTTATTTTATATGTATGAGTGTATGTATGTAAGTGCACCAACGTTGTGCAATGCCCATGGAGGTCAAAAGAGGACATCAAATCCCTTAGAACTGGGCTTAAGAATGATCATTAGCTATATGTGGGTGCTGCGAATGGAACCTGGGTCCTCTGCAAGAACAGTCAGCACTCTTAATCACCGAGCCATCTAGTCCTCAATATTCCCCTAATTTCATTTTTTTGTCTTTAAGTTTATATTCTTTCTCTGTCATAGCTTATGCTTTAAGTTTATTTCTTCTTTAACGTTCCTTTTTTAGTGTATCTTTCATGTTAGGAATTGTTCTTGAATGTCTAATGATCTTATACTGACAGTCTTAAAAGTGAAACATCTTCTAGAAATTCTTGCGTGGCTCAGGCATGCATATGCTAACAGGAGTATACAATGACTGGGTCATAAGCAGACATTCTTACTGGGAAATCCCTAATGTTAGCAATTACAGGTCTTTCCATTGGGTTCTTTTTCAGAGTCAAAGTCTCCTGTTACTTTCTAGGACATTGCCTTGCTTTTGGTAATCTGGGACGCAAGAGTAGGGTGTACTTATTCAGGTTGTAGGATTTGTGAATTTCCATGTTCTGAATATGGCAGCATGGCGACCTGCTACTGCCTTGTGTTCACAAACTAGTAGGCAACTGACGGAAACTGACAGATACTGACAGATACTGACAGAAACTGACTTGCTCTTCCAAGATGGACAGGCAGCTAAAGGTAGATAGGTTATGATATTTGGTTGGCTTCAGATATCTGAAGTCTGTTATCCACCTCGCTTGCTCCTTTTATCAGCCTCACTCTAGCCTTCAGAAACAGCTGGTATGACAAAGCCTGTGCCTGTCCAGAATCATCCAGGGGGAATCAAATTGATTTTCATTTGATTTCTACACAGGGTTTGCATTTTAAATATACAAATATAAAACAACTGTTAATATGTGAATAATAAATAAAAATTCCTATTCTTTGTCACAGATTTCCTTGAAAACACAGTTCAGAAATGAAGTAGAGTGGACTATTTTGTCCGCCATCCATCCCATCAATAATCTTCCAGATTTGTTTGCATTTATTTTAGGATTTAGACAACTAAGCACCAATGATCTAAATACAATGTTCTTGTGTGTAGTAAGTATAATTTTTCTGTATCTGCTTCTAGACATTTTCCTTGATAATTTTTAAATATTCCTAATGCTGAAAAATACTTTGAAGAAAGTATTGATCGATGTCAGGTGTGGTGACTGAGGGCTATAATGCAGCACACCGAGGCAGAAGCGGAAGGATTGAGAATTCAAGGCAGTCTACACTAGATAGGAAGAGATGGAGTCTAGAAAAATGCTGCTAGATCTATGTGCTTGATGATAGTCATTGAGAATTCTTTCGTTATTATGTACTATCATCTCTCATTTTGTAAATTCTAAGTTGAATGTTCTGGTTATGAAATATATCCAGATTTTTTTCGGAAAGATTTTAAGCAAATAGCCATGTTTTCATAAAGCTCAGTACTGGTGGGACACGGCAGTTTGGAATCTGTAGCTGGGGACCAACTGGCTTGGAGACGCTTCTGTGAACTCAGGAATTGGCTCTTCTCATCTGTTTCACCTGAAGGAATCCTGTCCAGAAATAACTTGCTGAGGTACAGGAAAAGTTCCTCCAAGGATCCAGCCACAGCTGATTTCTTCTCATACAATCCTGGACATGTGGCTCTCTTCAGAGCCATCTCATTGCTCTTTCAGTCTGGAGTCCTTACTTCTTGAGTTGGGATATTAAATTCACACACAACTATTACTTTTCTTCACTTAGTTCCAATTTTGCTCTATTTAGCTTTGAGATAAGCTAGGTTTTGAACCATTTTTTAAGACTTGCCTTGCTAAGCTAGTTTAATACCTAATTTTTAATTTGCGCTGTTTTTAAAAAAAATCTATATTCTTTTAATAATCAGTAAGCTATTATATATAAGTTTGGGCTGTCATTTATAATGATTAGCTCTATTTAAATACAAAGTTAACTTTAATTTTACCTTCAAACCTGCAGCCAACAGATAACCTATAAAATTGAGGACCTTATTGGTTTTACAGAAGCAAATAGGATTAAATCAGACATGGGCAAGTGAGATATAAAAATATCTAAAAGACGCAGAGACATGCATTGTTGACTTCCTAACCAATATTCTCTTGTTATTTAATAATAGAGCCCAGGATAACTAAATACATCTTCTTTTATCTCTCTTTTTTTTATATACAAATATGATCTATGAGACAGAATCAGTGGTTGTGTGTTGGAGGGGTGTCTTCAAGGGAAAAGGCCTATTTGATTTTCCCTTCCTGCTTACAACATAGTTGTGGTGGGGATTATCTGTCTTTTCACACAAGAAAAATTATATAAGACCATGATGAGTTTCTTGGGCAGTTCAATCAATGCTGAGTTTAATTTTATGATTACATGAGAAAAATAATTTCCTATATATTAAACTACCTTAGATTTTTACTAACTGTAACTGAATGTAATTCCTAAGTCAGACATCTCTGGTCTTCAAGGAGAGTCCTTTGAATGTTACCTGGCAGATATTAGAGGGGGTATTTTTCAAAGTATGATGTATATTGATAGTAGTCTGGTTGTGGAGTGTAGTGGTTGTATTCTTGGAAAGCATTGTTGGTGTCGAATAAATCAGAGCTCAGAACACACGTGTTCTCTATGGAGTTACATCAGCAACATCATTCTTTCACTGGAATCAAACAATTAATGTTTACTGGTTGATGATTCTATGTTTCTACATTACTTAGATCTATTTTAATAAAGGATTTTTTGCAAGGACTGGCATATGATTTACCTTGATTTGAGAACTCGCTTGGTAGACTCATAGTAAACTGGCATTTTTATGCAACCCATGCTGTACCATGATTGCTTATTCTCTGCAAAATAATCAAAGTGTCTTAGGGTAATAGGATGTAATGGCACTAAAAGGGACTTTTGTGGAGTAAACAAAATAAAGAGATTAGAAAGTGCCACGGAATGGAGAAAAGTGCAGTAAAAGGGCTAAGCATTTATTTTCATGAGAGCAGCTTCTGCTGTACTTGCTGATCAGGGCTAGGAAGAGTCATAATCATGTAGCTGCACTAAATAAAGTAATACTGTAGTCATTTGAATTCACTTAATATTTCTAAAAGCATTTTCACATCCATTTGCTTTTAAACCATTTAAAAAATTCCAAACGTGTGCAATTCAATTTATGTTCAATGTATTTGTCTCTATTTTCACATGTTATATTAATTTTACAATTAAATATATACTAAATTACATTCCTGGTCAAGAGAGGGTAATGTGGAAAAGTTATTTTTCATGTTAAATAACTATAAAACTGTACAAAACACATGATGAATTTTCTAGAATTGGACTATAGGCAAAGCAGGCCTTTGAAAGAAGAGAAATACACAAGGTCTGCTTCAGGTTTGCTGTGTCTTTCTTCTTGGAGAACATTTGCTGTCACAGAGACAGAATAGGAAGCCTGAGCACAGTCCAGTGTCATGGAGCTGAGCAGATGAACATCCCATTTTTGCTTGAATAGCCACAATTCTTCAAGAGCTGAGTGACTGTTCAGAGCAGTGGGAGCCAGAAGTCTCCATGAGAATCCTTCTGGTTCTTAGATGAATATGCTTCTCTGCCTGTGCAGTGCAAGACCTTGAGGCCTAGAGGACAGCACTTCCGGCAGGACTGACAGCTGAAGGGAGGCACCAGAGGTTATGGCAAGGCGGATGCTCATGCTTAGGGCTAGTCAGTTTGACGAGGCTTTGATGAACACCTTGGGCACTTTCCTGATACTCAAAATAAAAGTCACGATTAGGAATAATAGCTAGAAAATAATGACTGCAGCCCAGGAACAAAGGCAAAACCCAAACATATCCTCTTTCATATAAGATAAAATAAACCTTACAGCATTAAGGAAGATCCACCTATGCTCCGTTCAAAAAGTCAGAACTCAACACCCTTCACAGGCACACAATCAGTTCAAACCTGTGAGTCAGGTCTGAGTGAGGTCAGGTCTCACCACAGGGGGAAGGTGTTTGGAGGACAGTAACACAGCAAGAGTTAGAATCTGCAAGTAAGGCATCCGAGAAGAGACGTGGTCCACTTCAGCATTCCTGGAGGGAAGAAGCCTGAAGATACTGACAACACAATGAACACGTGATCTGTTTGGGGCCATTTCCCAGAAGACAATGCTGGGACGGTCACGGAAAACAGATTTGGGCTTGGGGGTTAAGTATTTATGGTAATTAACGCAACTTTTTTGAAAATTTACATTTTTTTCCAAAGTCTTCTTAAAAACTAAAATACGAAGACAGATTAACATTTTTAAAAAACAAAACAATTTCTGGTTTGGATAGTGCAGGACGAGATACAAAAATCTAAGATAGCTGATGTCATCAGTCTCTTCTACTCTGTCATCATCTCATAAAACAGCAACGCCCTGTGTCTGCTTGTTCTCACTGAGTATGGGTTTTAATCACATATCCTAAAAGAATATTAATGTAGTAAATAAATAATTTTAAACAACAGTCTAACAATGCAAATTATTTAATTGGGGTCAAGATTAGAAAATCAATGGATTTTGAACCAAAAGGAAGACCCAAACAATGACCATGTAGAGGAAAATGCACACAGGCCCCCAAAACACTGTGACTTGACACCCAGGTGCTTGTTGACGGGCAAGCAAAGCCAGCAAATGCCCAGGAGCTTTTCTTAGAGGTCTCTAAGCCCAGGGAAGACACTGCCAAAGCTTGACTGAGGAAATGGCAGGAAGCACCAGCTCTTGAAAACAGCTTGCTGCTACTCCAGGAGTCATTTTAGGTTACTGGCACACGTCCTGCAGATTCTCCTGAAGTGACCTTTGAGCTCGGTGAGCCCTATCATGCCTATCTGAGTACTGAGGCAGACTGTGAATGAGGCCTCCTTGGGGCACTTTAGAGCTTGGGGGCAATAGTGGTGGAGTGTGGAGGTGTGTGTGGTGTGTGTAGAGAGACATGGCATGCTTGTGGGACAGTGTGATAGACTGGAGTCACTGGGAAATAATCTGCCTTCACTCAAGTCATTTTCTGTCAGCTTTTTTGCTCCTTTGTGTGCTGAAACATACTACACTGTTCATAAAATGATATGTAACCTGCCACCAGCTCAAGAGAAGAAAAGATATTTTGATTACTTAATAAATCATCTAGTTTTGATAATTTTGAATATTGTATTCCTTTTATTTTCAACATTCATAACATGACTTATAAACTTTGCTTGGTATTATCTCCATTTAACTCATGCAGTAAGAGCATAGTTTTGTTAATGTGCTTAAAGACATCTTTTGATTTTCTTTTTTTTTCTTTTAATTCCAAGAGTAAGAAACTGTGTCACTCATTACCACTCATTCATGGCACCTTTACATGATTCTCTTTTGTATAATAATAACCCTTTTATATTATTTTTAGATAGTGAGTAGGGGGTTGGAGAGATGGCTCAGCAGTTAAAAACACTGGCTGCTCTTGCAGAGAACCAAGCTTCAATTCCCAGCACCTACACAGTGGCTAGCAATTGTCTGTAACTCCAGTTCCAGGGGAATCCAACACCCTCTTCTGACCTCTGTGGGCATTGCACAACACTGATCCATTTACATGCACGTGAGCAATACACATAAAATAAAAATAAATAACATAGAGGTTAGAACTTGTGTAGTATTTCCTTTCTGTCTTTTATAACATTCCATTTATTTATTCACATTGAATTTGGATTTCACTGGCTTTTACATGGGTTCCAGGATCAAATTAGAACTCAGGTCCTTGTGCTGGTGCAGCAAACACTTTACCACCTAAGATATTTTCCCAGCCCACAGAAATCCTGAAATAATCGCACACTACATCAAGAGTTGTTTCTATGTCATCTTTTTTTAAAAGTTACATTTCTATTCAAAATTCCTTCCTCCATTTTAAGTTACAAAATAAAAACTCAGATGCTTGTCCATGGAATCAGGTGGATACTAATATACCAGGTCATGTAAATTCTTTACAGCAGTGCTTTAGAGCTCTTGCTGTAATATCTTATTTCATTTTCTGTTAAACAAAATGCCTAATGCTGGATAATGTATCAAGAACAGAGGAATATTTATTCCATAGTTTCGGAGATTCAGGATCATGGTGCTAGAATCTATTCGGTTTTGATGAGTGCCTTCTGGTTCTATCACTTGGAAGATTGCGATCCCTTGGACAACAAGAACCTATAAACTTCCAGAAGCTGTGTTGCTATTTTTATTGGAGTTTGATCATTCAATAACCATGAAATCCATTAATGTCTTTTGAGGATATATCCACAAGGACCTAGTCGCCTTGCCCTAGATTCCAACTTTGAAAGGTCTTACACCTCTGTACAATAGAAAAAGCTCCCAGCATACAAACCCTTGTGGAATATCTTCAAACCATAAATGAATCGTAGCATGTAGCATCTATCTTCTAGCCACTCAAGTGCAGCTCATCTATGCAATCAATGCTGCATAAAAATATGTTCATGGTAATACCAAGTGAGAAATGTCACACAGTTTTGGGTTGATCAGGAGTCCTTAATTAATAGCTAGTTTTCAGAGTGAGGACTAATGTCCAAAAGAACTCTCAACCCTGAGGAGAAGCAGAGCATGGTTTAGAAAATTTAAAATCACAATTGCATCATGCCAGGGGCAAAGCCAATAACCATAGTTACATCAGATCACCGTAGTTATATCAGATTAGGGGCAGATCAGTTAATAAAGAGGTTTTTAGTTAATAAAATTTTCATTTAGGAAAAAAAAATATTTGGTTGAGGAAAAAACAGTTTCTCAGAATTTCAGAAACTATGGTCTCCGTGGAGATGCAGGTATGGCAGACTAGGAGGATGTACTATCTGGATACATGTAAATTTCCCAGCATTGAAGAAACAATGTACTCCCTGACACTACTTGCATAAGATGTTCTATCTGGCTGGTAGCAGTGGGAATGGCCGGACAAAAGCACAAGGTAAAAACAAAAGTCAGCTAGAACAAAATGGACTGTTTTGTCATTTCACAAAGTCTCAAAAGTTAAAAAAGATCTGTCTTTCCTAGAGAGAAAACAATGACTTGAAAATAAAACAGGACAACATAAATTTTCTGTGTTTCCATATAAGATTATGTTTCAATAGAAGTCATGAGAGAAAAATAGTACCAAAAATCTTCCATCATCTCTTAGTGGCCCTGTGGCACTGACATGCTTCTTTCTCATCATCTCTAGTGAACAAACTGATACTTCCCATTCTGGATGCCAGCTGGTTCCCACATTTTGAGAAAAATAGCCCTATACATATCTCTTTAAATTTAATTTTTATTTATTTTTTGTGCATTCATACAATAAATCTTAATCATATTTAAACCCCTCATCCACATCCCACAGAGCCCTGCTCTCTGGATTTAATGCATTCTGGCGTATATATTAAGGCCTATCCTGTTAAGCTTTTATACACAGGTGTGATGTCCCTTGATGCAAGTTCATTCACTAGAGTCTAGCCAATCTGTCTATGGTCACTCTCTTAAAGAATATCAACTCTCCCTCACTCACCAGTAATGAGTTGCCAATAGCTCCTGGGCTAGGTTGAGACCTGGTGCCATTTCCCAGCTTTTACCTGACTGAGTCCGCATAGGTCTTGTGTATGCTGTCACCACTGTTGCAAGTTCATATGAGCAGGTTTCCAGAGGTCTAGAAGACTCTCTTATGTTCAGCCAACAACCCTGGCTCTTACAATCTTTCTGCCTCCCCTTCCACAATGGTCCTTGAGCCTTGAGTCATGGGTAGGTGAGTTTTAAAATGATTCTATTTTTTTTTTCTTTTTGGTTTTTCAGTCTTTTTGAGACAGATTTTCCCCATAGCCCCAGCTAACCTGTAACTCATTACCTAGACCAGTCTGGCCTTGCACAGATCTGCCTGCCTCTGTCTCCCCAGTGCTGGGACTAACAGTGTGCACCACCTCACTTGGTCTTAACATAGGATTCTTGTCCAGGGACATGTACTGTGCAATCTCTTATGCTCTGTATCTTCGCCAGTGGTGGACTTTGGTGTGTATCACACTCCATTGCACAAGGAAGCTTTGCTAGTGAGAGTTGAGAGATGCATTAGTATTCTCTCTACTCCCTGTTCAACTATGTTCCGTAAGCCTAGGTTCCACTGTAAATGTTTCTCTTAGGACTGGACATCTCTCAGGATACATATTCTCTGTGTCTGACCAGTTGTGGAACTCTGTAATAGCCTCCATTTGTTGCAAAATTTCTTACTGTATTGTTCTACATATGGATCCTGATATGTACAGAGTCTCTTTTTATTATTCATGACACTCTTTCTGGGTGCTGCCTTTGTAGTCTCATAGTAGAGCAGACCTGTTAGTTTAGTTTCTACATGCAAGGTTGCATTTAGACATCAGATTTACAAAGTAGAAACCTCTGGTTACATTTGAAATATTTTCACTTAACAGGACAAATGCACAACAATGACTCTGGTAATATACTATCTGAGAGTATAGGTGGGTGAAGAATGGGGCTAAAGACTTATGAATTCAGGATGTATTCAAGAAAGTGAGAGCTTTGACTGAGAACTTAGTTTTGAATAATTACTTTTAAGATAATTATCGTGTTGCTACTGTAGCAGGTGTTTTCCAAGATAAAAGTAGTAAAAAGGCTAAGATCAAAAAGAAAAAAACTGGTCATCAATTTTAGGAAATTTTTATCAACACAGTAGAAAGTAAGTATCTGATGAGAGGGAAAGGAAGATCTAACTGGGTATAACAACAACCAAGCAAGGGCTGATGAAAGCAAGAATGAGACATGAAAGGCAGAAGAACTGGAAATTTCATTTTCTCAGGTGGCAATGTATTTTTCTTGAAATTATACCACAAGAGGTATCAAGTTTGGGTTCTGTGGGACCAAATCTTTGTGTAAATATATACATATATATGAACATCACTGACAGAAGTTCAGGCCTAATATCCTCATATTTAAAGTCAGTTTTCAGATGGCTCAAAGCTTTTTTCCAATGTTCAGTAAAGCCCAACAGCTCATGTTTTCCTAATGGCGAACTGAAAGTAATGGACAGGAAGTGGTTAAGGGTCTACCAGGAAATAACTTCCAAATCCGGTTCACAGTACAGCATGACACCTTGCAAGTGTCCATCTGGTTACCTGTGGGCCTAGGCATTATTTAGAGTGTGTGAACACGATCAAGTATGTGCAGAATGAGATACAGTTGTGTCCCAAGACTTGTGTGCATTAGAAAGACATGTTTTTGAGATAGTTTTATGGTCCCAACTCCTAAATATTAATACATGAGAGCTAGAAGAGCAAGTTAAAACTGAACAATTAGATCCACAGATAATCTGTGGACAGTTCCGAGAGCACATGGGAAACACAGAGTAAGGGTACAAAGCATTCATTCACCTCGGTGGAGAAACAGGGCTGCCTGGATTTCTCTGGCAGTTTCTGGCCACACCAACAGTTTGCGCAGTAGCTGTCATACAGACTATGGGCAATTTCAAAATGACAAATGCATAGGTGAAAGCAGCAGAACCACGCCATTGCTACCAAACACTGTCAGAAGCCTGAGCCCGTGAGGGTGAGGGAACTACATCACATGGTGGGCGGAAAGAGACTGTAGGAAGACGTGGCACGACATCCCAAAGACTCTTTGGCTTCGGGTGAGGTTTGTGGTCTTCAGGATTTTCTACTGATCTGCTTTCACTCGTGACACGGCTAAACACAAGCACATAGAAGTGTGAGCACCTGGCACAGTGTCATTATTTGAAAAGCCCTGTGCTGGTCTGTGTTGCAGACACAGAGGAAAGACCTCCAGAGACAGGCCTTCATCAAGTGCCATCACTCGTCAGACATGGGGAAGATCAAAACTGTGTCACTGTCCTGTCTGGACACAACCAAAGGATGCTCTTAGTTTTCTATGCCGCAAGACCTGGTAGTCTCGATATCTGTGCACCCTCGGACTACAGAAGACTGCTCTAATTTAAAAATGTTAGTGATCATAGATAATTTCCAGATACAGAATTTTCTTCACTGAACAAAGCTTTTCCTATGGAAGGACTTAACATCCCACATCAAACTGGTCAAGGAACCAACCAAACAAAAAAAGGATACAAAGAAGCAGTGACATTCTAAACACAGAGGAAAGTTATCATTGGTTTTCGGTTCATTTGCTTGTTTTCTTTAGTTTGAGGCAAAGCATCCCTGCACCCACAGCTGGCCTGGAACTCACTATGTAGACCAGACTGGCCTGGATGTCTTAAAGGGAAGTTTTCTTTTTAATTAAATCAGTTAATTTACTTTGCTTTTGTGAGATAGGCTCTCATGTAACACAAGTTAGTCTTGAACCTGCTATGTACTGAAGGCTGACCTTGAATTCCTTGATCCTAAATCAGCCTCTCATTTGCCAAGGTAACAGGCTGTCGAGTGGATGGATTCTCCCAGGGAAAAGCTGATGAGCTGTGGACAAACACCCCTCCTAGAGTGGTATCACCCAGGATCACCTTGAGCAGAAAGAGGAGGAGCTGGGAAAGACCTATGCCCCACCCACCCTGTCTATTGGCCTTGGATGTGAGAAGAGGAGGGGCTAAAAGTATTTAAACTGGGGGTGCCAGGAGGCCGGTCCTTTTGTCCCTTTCACGGGGAAGTCCCAAGATCCAAGCCTTGTGGATTTACTAATGTAATTTGCGGAGGGGAGGGTGGGCCCCCATGTTCTGTAAGTAACCCCCTACCCACTGCTCTGTTTGTAAGCCCAAGTAAACTAGCTAGAATTTGCTTAACTATGTGTGGAGAAATTTGTGTGTTTGTTGCAAGGTCTGGGAGATTTTGGGGTTGTAAGGCACGGGGAGAGAGGCAGGTTAAGTTGGTCTGCCTCTCCCAAAGAGAAAATTTAATAACACAGCCATATACCATCATGCCTTCTAAAAACAGAGTTTTCAAATCATTTTCTTTTAAAGAAAGTTTGTCACACATTTGCGCACAATGTGAAGGTTTTGTTTATTTGCTGCTTGTTTGAGTCTCAAAGAAATTTAAGTATGATTAACTTTTCTGAATCAGTGTCCATTGAGAGAATACAAAGGCCCATTTATGGGAATATTTGACAAGTGGAAGGTGTATTATGGGTTGTCTTATGTTGCAGTTTTAATGTGACCTGTCTCCCATAGGTTCATGTAGTTGAACAGCCTATAGTCTGTTTGGGAGGATTGTGAAAACTTTAAAAGACAGGGCCTTTTTGGAGGAGGTGGGTCTTGTTGGAGGAGGTGGGGTCTTGTTGGAAGAGGTGGGACCTTGTTTGAGGAGGTGGAGTCTTATTGGAGGAGGTGGTTGGAGGAGGTGGAGTCTTATTGGAGGAGGTGAGACCTTGTTGGAGGAGGGTCTTGTTGGAGGAGGTGGAGTCTTGTTGGAGGAGGTGGGTCTTGTTGGGGGAGGTGGAGTCTTGTTGGAGGAGGTGGGGTCTTCTTGGAGGAGGTGGAGTATTGTTGGAGGAGGTGGGGCCTTGTTGGAGGATTTAGGGCACTGCTGATGGGCCCTCGCTCCACTTTCAGTTCTCTGTCTCCTCAGGACTCTTGATGCCATATGTCTTCCCCATGCTTTCCCATCACAACAGACTGTATCCTTCCAAAACTGTAAGCCAAATAAGTAATTTCTCCTTTAAAGTTGCTTTTGCTAAGGTATATTATCACAGCAACAAGAATAAAACTAGGACAGCTTACTTGGCAGATCTTTTGGTCCGGTGAAGAAGTCAAATCTGATTTAAGGCTTCATCATTACTTCTAAACTCATTAAAACAAGGAACTCTTCTGTTTCCTTCTCTAAGAAGTGGGCATGGGTTGAGAGGCACACTTTACTCCAGAGCACAACCTTCTAGCTAAGAGTGGTATTCTTTCAGCTCTAATATTAGCAGAGTCCTTGTATATACCAAGGTATTATAAAACATTTTGTGAATGTTTCCACTGGCCTGGTGACCTAACACTGGATAGGGAACTATTATATTTTCTTGTCGAAATAAAGGAGCGATACAGATTCTGCCAAAGATGACTTTATTGACTGGAGGAAATGATGCAATTAAAATTTATCCAAAGGGGCTTAGACCATGTCTTTTTTTTTTTTTTTTTTCGCCACACAATTCTATGCTTGACCGGCAAAGAAAGTATTGCTTATTCTAATTTTTATATTATTAAAATCCCATTTCATAGCATGAGTTTGGGATATCACTATTTTTTTTCCCTAAACAATGACAGTAACACATCTATTGAGTAAGATATATCTTTTAAAAAACCATATCAAAGAAAATGAAAAATATTAAATCATTTTTTTAAATTATCATATAGGAGAATATTGTTAAATTTTCTTAAAAACAACCTGCCCCCCCCCAGTTTTACCCTTTCAAATAAAAATCCCCAATTAAAGCATAAATAGAGCAAAGCCAGGTAAAGCTCCGGGGCAGATATACAAACAGCATGGGAGAACTTTTCATGCTTACAATTGTGCGGAAGAGTCTATTAAAACACAAGGAGATCAGGGTTTCCCAGACAACTGGTCAGGTCCTATAAGCTCATTCACAGCAATGGTGACAGCATGCACAAGTCCTATGCAGGCTCCAACCAGAAGAAGCCCCAGCATAGTTGTGGGAAATGGTTAAGAAATTCAACCTGGGACCAGGGAGATAGCTCAGTGGTTAAGAGCATTGGCTGTTCTTGCAGAATTCAGTTCCCAACACCCCATGGCAGCTAAAACTTGTCTGTAACTCCAGTTTCAGAGGATCTGACAACCCCTTCTGACCTCCATGGTCATTTCACAACACAGGTGCTCCTACATACATGCAGGCAATACTCTCATACACCCAAAATAAAAATGATAAAAATACTTTTAAAAATTAAAACAAAGAACTCCTAACCCAACATAAAGAAATTTTAGCCACTGATGCCTTATCGGAGTGGGGGAGATGGCGTCTCACGGTGATGGGACTCATGGTGGGCCCACACTGAAGGGTGTTTGGGGACAGAAATCAGACTCTCTATGCAAGAGAATACATGAAATTGGGTGAGGGGCAGTGGGGAGAGGTGCTGGTGGGGAAGGATCTAAATAGCATCAATTTATATTGTATGAAAATTGAAAAAAACAATTTAAAAGTAAGCAAACCAACAAAAAAGCAAAAACAACACCACCAACAATAAAAACACAAGGACGTGGAGATTAGGGAGGATTCTTAAAACTCTGGATGGATCGTTATCCGTAAGGAGATGATACAAGATACAGCCCATTGGAGGTTGAAGTGAGTCGTTCCTTACAGATTGTGTTAATCATGGAAGTAAGGGGAAGGATTTCTTCAGAGAGAGGATAAATAGAAGTCTTGGGAAAGATGGAGAAGACCAGAAGAAGAGAAAAGCAAGGTCTGGGTTCTCAAGAATCTTAGTTTTGAAAGGAGAAAGATAGTCAAATTAAAAGTATAGAGAGGATCACTTCCATTTTTTATCAAGATCTGATTTCAATACACAGCCCCTTAAATTGGACTGCTTCAATTTGAAAAGTGAGGAGATATTTTAAGGCATAGGAGATCTTTTCTTTCCTTCTCTTTGTTAAAAACTACCAAACAGCAATGCTAGCTTTCATAACAACTGTGAGAATGTCTCACTTCCTTCACGTGTAGGCAAATGGAAGATGTGAGCTGCACTTTATTTCTGTGGTTCTAAATGTAAGCAATGTCAGCTGGTTTACATTGACAATAAAAATCTTATCACTGGGAGAATTATAATCCGTAAGCTATTTTTTCTTATGTTTTTCTTTTCTGTTTTAGAGCTATTCAAGGATGGGAGGGAGGTCGGGGAAGGGCATGGGGGAATGGAAAAGGGAAGGAGAGAGAGAAAATTTGAATAACTCTGCTAAAGCTTAAGCATCAGTATTATTGGGAGACTGGTACACAGACTGAACATACAGACAGACGTTGGTTCTTTTTATTGATTCTTTAGTGTTGTGAGAAATATGACTACAGTGTTTTTTTTTCTTTATAACCACTCCTTATTTTATAGTGATACCATTCTGTAAGATCCTCACACACATGGACACTGCTTTTGATATACTATTTCTCTATCATTTGACTGAGTGATAGTATTCAATATGCATGACTACAAATGAGATTTTACTTTGATTTTGGAATGTCAGGTATATCACTTAAATTTCAGCATGCCACATCCTTTCTTTTAATTGATCCCAGTATCATGACCTGCTTCTTGAATGCCTACTAACTTAAAGGACTTTTGCTTGTGAGCTTGAAGATACAGAGATTAATGCATAACTGAAATCTCTATATTCATACTACTTACAATCTAGATACTCCTTCCTCTGCATAATAGCTGTGCATAATATATGGATGTGTTCAGATTTAATATGTATATCTAACCTGGAGAAGCAAATCAAAAGGGCCCTCTATGTATTACCAAAGCCAGCTGCATGTCCCAAGTGAGCGATTAGGACTATAAAAATTACAGTTGCTTTATTTAAAAACATGCATGCTGCAAGAACTGTCATACTTGATGTAAAGAAAAGAATGGAGTTTATATTTAGATCAAGACATGCCATTTTTTCCTCCTTTAAGAGTTAATCCAGTTTGGCAGGTCATTTTCCTGGTCTAGGGCCCACCTCTCCAGAAAGCAGATCCACCTTAGGCTATGATAAAGAGATAGGACTAGTTAATGACTTTTCCTTTTCAGAATCCCCTCCCCTTAGTGAAGTCCCAGTGAGCCATCATGAGATTATATGGGGTCAGTCCACCTTTGTGAGTCAGAACTCAAAGAGGCATAAGTTTCCCAATTATTGTTTTCTGTCTTTGTTATTTTGGTTGCTGGCCAGAGCCTAAATATGTTTTCTCTGGTACTTTGGGCTTCCTTATTCTTTCTCTACAGCTCCCTTCTCTGTCATGGGGCAGACCTCCATGCTGGCTTAATTCAAACATCATGGTCTTTTCTCTTCCTCCTTCAAGCAGCTGCTGAGATTTATAGCTTGCCTGCTCTGGGGTCTCCCTTGAAACTCTAATAAAATCTTCTTCATGCTTTTTTGAGACCATTCTTAAATTCTTTTATTTATGGACTAAGAACCCTAGGAGGAGATCTCAATTTTCTAGGCAGCATATGATTCCTAGCTAGTACTCTCCAAATTTTGTGGCAGCATAGGCATATTAAATATGCCTTCAAGCCCCTGATAAACACCTTTAAATGGAAGGTAGCTAATACCAGTCTCATTTGCAAATTAATTGCTTTCTAAAATAATGTCCACATAGCAAGGAGAAATTTCTCTCCAAATACTCTAACTCCTGGTATTGTGATCGTTAATACTTGACTATATATTTCTTTAGGATATTAAACACATAAAATCACAGAATGTAAAACTTAAAATTATCAGAGAAGTGGTACAGAAATGGGGAATTTTATCCCAAGGTGACTTTTGACAATGTTTGGAGAATTTTTTGGAGAGGGTCTGTTATATCTAACTGGTAAAAGACATGTATGCTGCCGGACATCCTATAATATTCCTAGTGGCTTCCACAACAAAGAACTGCACAATCTAAATGTTAACAACTAAATAGTTGAGGAAAAAACAGTTTAGGGGTGGGATTCTAGGGAGAAAGCGACCTCCTAAAGTCATACATTTTGAGACCTGATTCCCAGGCCAGATCTTCCTTCTCTATATATTTTGTTGTTCCATAGTGCATTTCAAGATTGTGGATTGCTGGGTTCTTGGCAAGTGCTCACTGAATTCTCTTTCATTTAGCATAGGAAGAAAGCTGAGTTAGTTTTCAGTAGACTCTGAAAGTTTATATCTTTCAACCTGCTTTTCTGTCTTCCTTTCTTCCTTTTCTATTTCCTTTGGTCACCTATTTTCATAAATATTTTCAGATGGTCTTTAGCTGTTCAGAGTCCATAAATATGCCCTCTTTCCTCTTTGGTGTTCACAACATAAAATTATCTTTTCTTTTAATAGTCTCTATCATCAGAATTCTTTCAGTGAAATTTATCTGAATATCAGGAAGGAATGTGAGTAATTATAATTAATCTAAGTTGAAATCTTCAGTAATCATCCCAATCATAACCTCTTTAGCCTTTTGGGGGATGTTTATTTCAACTTAATGATTATTTGAATTAGTGTGGGAGAAACACGTTGCCATTTGTATTTCTCTAACTGATACTTTTGGCCATAGAGATCATTTGTTTTGGAAGCAAACACAGATTGTCTGGCTAGTTCGTCCTGTCTGAGTCCCTACTCTCTGTTTTCCCTAATTATCAATTCCCAGCTCTAAAACTGGGAGAAAGAAATGCCTGTTCTAAGCTACCAAGCTGAAATATTTTGTTACAGTAGCTGAATTTGAGTAATACACAAAATATTAATTTATTTACCTCAAAGAATACCTGAAGACATGGGAAGATTGTGTCACAGGAGTTCTCAAGTTGATGGATTTATGTAACTCAAGTAAATTTCAAGTCCTATCTAACCTACCTGATAAACTGAACAAATGTTTTATTTTTTTCTCCTGCAATCGTGCTATACTGATCCGAACACTGACCTGACTGCTTCCCTGGGCTTATTGGCTAAGTGAGTAACAATACCGGACAGACAGACACCTTTGAGACTC
This sequence comes from Eospalax fontanierii, assembly GCA_035773235.1. Classification (NCBI taxonomy): domain Eukaryota; kingdom Metazoa; phylum Chordata; class Mammalia; order Rodentia; family Spalacidae; genus Eospalax; species Eospalax fontanierii. Next base: position 15,097,514 of record CM069536.1, on the reverse strand, counting down.
GCACCACCCTCACTGACACCACTAGATGAAAGCATTACTCACTGAGACGTAAGAATAAGAGCATATTACTTTAAAATAATATCCTTTTGTAAGATTCTCACACCAGACAATTGCATTGGCTATACTATTGCATTAAAGAGCCTAAAGTGAATAAGCCAGCAACAGAGAAAATAGGAGCCATAAATTTGCTTTGATCACATCTCTTGTCCCAAATTATGCCTAAATGTCAAGTAGTACTGCTATATATTTATTTCCTTTTTATAACTCAAATCATTAATATAGATAGTTGCCTTATTGTTTTGCTTATATGTCATGATCATCTAGCTTTTCTCACAGATAAAAATTTTAGCAGGGATGCATTCACATACTGCAACTTTGGAAAACACGTTATCAGTTTTTAATGACAAGGTCTCAAGAAACACAGTCTGGCATCTACCAAAACAGGGAGGTCAGGATGAAACTGAACTGGTTCTCCTGCCTCTGTTTTCTGAGTTCTGGGATTATAGGTGTATATCACTAGGCCTGGACTTATGTGGTTCTAGGGCTTGAACCTAGGGCTCCATGTGTGTTGGGCAGGAACTTTGCAAGTTGAGCTACATCCTCAGCCTTCATTTATGTTCTGTAACGAAGATAAGAAGTTACCAAAGGTTTTAGATAAGGAGGGAGTATGTGTAAAGGAAAGAGCGATAACTCAGCTTGAGCAGGCTGGGACCCTAGTTCAGCTGCTTAACAAATCATTATAATTAGACAAGATTTATAACTGATGGATGTAATGGTTCTTATCTGTCCTTACTGCAAGAATGCTTCATTTATTACTCTATAAGGTGCGATATTTTATTGTGATTTTGAGAAAATTAGTCTTTGGCTTCCGTTTCCTCCTTTCAAAGATTAAACAAGATGAAATGTTTACTTCCAGAAAGAAACTTTCTATGGAAAACTTCCACTGTACATTACTTTTTTTTTTTTTTTTTTTTTACTGACAATTGAGTACATGGAATTTTGTGAGTATAATGTTCACCACAAATGAACTCATCATTTAAAATACAAAGTAGGTTTAATGAAAATCTTTAGGATTTGTGTCTTGGTTCTTCCCTATCTGTTTCAACTATTTTTCTTTTCTTAGCTGTTTTTCAAATAGAGGAGCATGCTTAGTTCAGTATAATCTGCTTTGTGTATATACTTTGTGTATATAAATGGAAAAAATCTGTTTCTCTTTCCTTAGATACTGCTGTGGCAGCATGGTAACTTGAATTATCACTAGCTTAGTATTAATTCTGTTATTAAATCACATGAGACTTGGAGAGGATCAGCTCATCTCTCTTGAATTCTACTTGCTAGATGTAAAATTTGTGTTTTATTTTTAAAACTGTACCTCTTAAGAAAAGTAAATATATGCTTATATATTTACCTTGGATAATCTAGAAACTACGTGAATGTTAATGAAAATTAAAATCAAGATGTGGGAAAGGGTTAATTGTTGAAGTCGAAGAGATCAGTGTCATTAAAGCAGCTTCAGACTCTGTTCATTACAACAATAGAAAAGGTGCCCTTATGAGTAAGTCTTGACTCATGGAAAGCTTCAAACTTTGGAAATGCAAATCCACAGAAAGGAGAAAAAGCCTGAACTGAGAATACTCCTGAAGGGGTTCCCTACTTAAAACCAAACACCAAGCAAAGTATTTTCCCTAGTTCACAGAGGCCGCAACCACTGTGGTAGAAGGGGATAGACCACTGCTCAAATTGTCAAGAGAACTTCATAGTGTCACCTAGATGATCTTGGTTTTCAGACAGAAATCACAGAAATGGCTGGATCACGGAGGCTTGTACCAAAGTTCCAGAAAGTCACTGAGGTCAGAAAGTGTATTCAGGGTCAGATTCCCTGAAAAGAACCCTGGGAAGTAATTGTGTGTAGCTTTAAAGACAAAGTTGTAATGGTGAGCCTGGAAATGGGCAGTGCTGAAGATGGAATGTGTGTCAAGGATAGCTGCGGTTATGGAGGATCGTGGGTACAAGAAAGAGGCTAAGCATGTTATAGGGGGTGGAACTGGAGAGGGGCCTGCACACAGCTCATTGAATTCAGATAATGACATTAAAACTCCAAATGTGAACACCTTTGGTGTATTTTTATTATACTAGTATACTTGGCATATCATTTTTATTATATTATATATATAACATATTTATGCAATATATTCTTTATTATATTTTACACATTTTTATTTTAACATTCAAAAGATCTTTTAAAAGAGTTTTTATTGAATCATTTTGTATTTCATACACAACATCTCAATTAATCATAATCATCTTTATATCCCCTTCCCTGCCAACACCCCCACAGTCTCCCAATACATACCTTCTTTCATTTGTGTTAAGGTGTACTGTGTCAAGTTAGCATTCCAAAATGACCTAGGTGCAGGTTCATCGGCAGATGTCTGTCTAGTCAGCCGACCCAGAGCCCCTCACTTTAGGAAGACTAACTCATCCTCACCCAACAGCAATTAGTTGCCAATATTTCTTAAGCAAAAGTTGGGGTCTGCTACACCTTTTCCCAGTTCCATGCTGGGTTTTTGCCTGCTTGAGTTTGCATGGATCTTGAGTATGCCGAAACCATTGTTGTAGGTTTATACGAGCAGGGGCCCAGGGGCCCGTCGTCGCATGCATTCTATTTCCGTATGGTCGTGCACTTCCTCACTGGCTCTTACAATCTTTCCACCCCCTCATCCACAACAGGCCCCGAGCTCTGGGTGAGTGAAACTTAATATAGTACTCCTTTTCAGAGACCCACACTCTGCAGATTCTCAGTCTCCATTCTTTTGCCATTTGTGACCTTTTGTGTTCTGTTACATGAGGAGGCTTCATTAATGAGAGTTGACATTCACTAGTGTCCTCTTTACCCTTTGTTCTGTGTTGTGTGAGTCATGGGTGTAGCACGGTAGTTGTGCTACTTAGGCATGGACATGGACGTGTCTATAGGTGACAAGTTGTGGAGCTCCGTAGTAGATCCATCTGGAACAACAGAAGCGTCTTTGATGAGTGGTGACTTGGATACTTGACTGTAAATATAAAGATATATACATATATATATATATATATATATATATATATATATATAGCACTTAATACGAGGTTAAATTAGTTTAGGACTGAGAGAGCCTTGGGAATTTCTCTAAGATCTATGATCTCTTCAGCCATGTGTATTTGGCTATGATTAAAGTACCAAACATGAATTTCCTCCCATTGAGTGGGCTTTAAGACCAATTAGGTAGCCATTGATTGGCCCCAAGATAAAAATGCCACTGTTGACTGGTCAAATCCTGTGCCTGTCATCCTTGACCAGTAATTTGTTCAAGAAGCTGGTGTTGGCCCATTGATTGATGTTCTCCCTTGATTGCTTACATAGTGCTCTCCAGAGCTATGAGAGCTAGCCTTCAGGGGAAGTGGCTTTCAGGTCACTTCCAGGTCCATTGTTCCAAATCCTGTCTCTGAAGTATGTTCTGTGTTCAGGAATAGGGACTTAGCTCCAACTTCTGGTAGGCAATCAAGGGCTGGGCAATAGCCTATGTAATTTTGAGAGGGTCTTAGATCACTCTGGCCTAGAACTCAAAGGAGGGTTTCTCTTGTCCGGCACTGTTTCTTGTTATGTAGCATTCAGATATGTACATGGACTCATGTAGAGATATTTTATGTGGAATTTCTGATTAGGTTATTAGATTAATATAATTCCCTCTGGTGTTTTAAACAAACTAGTCATTCTTTAATTTCTCTGTCCCCGCCCCCAACCCTCCCTCCACGCCTTCCCCATTAAAATGGACCTATTTTCCTCATTTCTCCCTTGATAATACCAGTCACAAATGACCTCATCTCTCTTGAGCTCCTTCTTTACCTTTATCCCCATAGTCCCTTGGATAACTCACCCTTTCTCCTCCCATTTAAATACCCCCATTTATCTATTTCTCCCTTGGTAACACCTGTCTCCTACTCTTCTTCTGTCTCAAGTTCTTTTTTTCCCTTTCCCTCCTTGGTTCATTTCTAATTTCCTGATTTCTGAAGTTACATCAGGATACATAATCACGTGTAAGGTTTTGATGCTAGGATCCACTAATGAAAGACAATATACGTCCTTTGTTTCTCTGAGTCTTTGTTACTTCACTTAGCATAAGTTTCTAGGTCCATCCATTTACCTACAAATGTCATGATTTCATCTTTCTTTACTAGTGAATAGAAGTCTGTTGTGTAAATGCACCACATTTCCATTATCCACTTGTCAGCTGAGGGACACTCTGGTCGCTTCCATTCTTAGCTATTGTGAGAAGAGCAGCCGTAAACATGGATGTACAAATATCTCTGCAATACAATGGTACCTTTGGGTATGTGCCGAGGAGTGGTAGAACTGGGTAAATGGTAGATTCGTTTTTAGTTTTCTAAGAGTTCTCCACAGAGGTTACATGAGTTTACAAGCCCGCCATCAGTGAATGAGCGTCCCCTTTCCCCACGTCCTTTCCAGCGTTTGATTTCATTTATTCTCTTGATCTTAGCAAGTTTGACTGGGATAAGATGAAATCTTGGAGTGGTTTTAATTTGCATTTCTCTAATGTTTTAAGATGTTTCTCAGCTCTCGCTATTTCTTCTTCTGAGAGTTCTCTGCTCAGATCCTTAACCCATCTTTTAATTCGGTCACTTGTCTTGATACTTTGCTCTTCGAGTTCTTTATATATTTTGGATGTTAAACCTCTGTCAGATGTGTTGCTGGTGAAAATTTTTACCCACTCTGTGGATTTTCCATTACTTCCTTGGTTGTGCCTTTTTTCATACAGAAGCTTTTTCAGTTTAATGAGGCCCCACTTGTTGATCATTGAACTTAATTCCTGAGCAACTGCAATATAACTGTAGAAAGATTTTTTCCTATACCTATATCTTGTAGGTTACTGACAACATTTTCTTCTAACAGTTTCTGAGTTTCAGGTTTCACGTTGAGATCTTTGATTCATTTGTAGTTGACTTTTGTACAAGGCGAAAGATAAGAGTCTATTTTCATTCTTCTATTTGGATTTTTCATATTATTTTTCGTTGTGATTTTGGCATGAGGATTTCTTTTGTTGTTTGCGATTCTGATATCAGACTCAAGTCTTCCTTTGTTGAGTTGAAGTCTGATTCTGCATGTATACTTGATATGACTTGGTTATTTTCTTATTGGGAATGAAAAGATGATTGTCAAGGATTCTGGTTCTCTCTTTGGATTTTATATTGGCAGAACCATATGGCTGCACTCCACTTGATCAGAAATTCCCTCAGAGACACAAATTAGGTGAGATCAGATGCTCCCAGGTTCTCTCTTAAGATTTGGGCCCCTCTAGCCAGCAGGAACAGCACAATAAGGGAAGGTGACTAGGCAGAGTCTGAATTCAGAATTTCTCATGCCGTCTGCAAAGGTTCGGTCCCTCCATTAACGGTCACGGAAGCCTAGCACTGCGGCAATGGAAGAGGCTATAGGGTTAATGCTGTAGGGGGATGGGCACCGTTCTGTTTGGAGATTTCATAGCCAGGGAGAGGTAAGAAATTAGTCGAGGTCTGGGGGATTCAGGGTAAAGTTCTGCAGTTGCCCATGCTAGGAGAACAGGATGTGGGATGGGTGAGTTGGGCATTGTTGCAACAGTAGGGGACTGGAGATTCAGAGAGTGGGGTCAGATTTTCCAGGGAAGAAGGCTGGTCTCTGTCAAGTTGGGGAAGGGGATTAGCAGGGTAGATGGCGGTCGAGGGAGGGCAGAACGAAGGTGAGGTGCAGACAGCCTGTGAAGGCTATTACAGACTAGACTGAAAAATTGAGCTGGTCTGAGTACTAGAGATCAGGATGCACTGGGTGAGCCTGGGCCAAAAGTGTAGTCCAGAGGTCTGAGTTCTAAGAGCAAGAGTGGGCCTTTGCTCAAGGCTAGAAGAAGAACAAGATGTGGGACCTATTTTTAACTTTTCAATTTATTTTTATTTTAAAATAAATTTTTATTCAATTTTTGTGGATTTTATCAATACATGTTAATTACATTTAGCCCCCTTCCTCATCTGTGTCCTCCCATGGCCTGTCCATAGGACTTCTTGCATTTGTCTAATATGTTAAGACTTATTGAGTCAACTTTGTGTATCCAGATGTCTTATTGGATAAATATATGCCCTATTGAATTCTGGTCTGATTTAAATCCAATTTCTTCTTGCTGTAATCTTATTCCTTCTATTTATGAGGGGAATATTTACTGTATGCCATTTTATATTGAAATTATATAACTTGATTTTTGGTTTTACAAGAGCTCGTAGTTGACATTGCCTTAAAGTCCTAGAAGACTACAAAATTTGAGTTTTTGAACAATGTTAGAGCTGTTAAGATTTGGGGGACTTTTAAGGATAAACTAAATAAATGTATTTTCGCATTGTGAGATGTGTATGAGTCTTTGAGGATCAGGAATCGAATGCTATGATTAAAAAGTGATGTGTTTAAATGGCAAGTTCACAAAATCTAGGGTTGTGGTGATTGCGAGGATTCATTTGTCAACAAGCTGAATTTAAAGTCACCTAGGAGTCACACCTCTGGACTTGTCTACAAGGACTTTTCCAGAGAAGTTTAACTGGGGAGGCAAAACTCAACCTGAAAGTGGGTGGCACAATCTCATGGGCTGGAGGCCCAGACTGAATAGAAAATGGAAGCAAGGGAAGGTGAGCTGAACACCAGTGTTGACCTCAGTTTCCTGACTGCTCTTACCTTTATGCAGTCCCCAGCACTTTAGAGTGGACCTTAAAGTTGTGAGCCCAAATTAGCACTCTCTTCTTAAAGTTGCTTTTCGACAACTTTTAAGTGATCACAACAACTTAAAAAGCAACACAGCGACGATTTAGAATTCTCTTATTCTAATTCTCTACTCGAAATAAATTCCTGGGAAGTTAATTTATTGGTTAAATGATATTTTAAACATTTTTTTCTGTTTGAGTGTGCGTCGGGGAAATGCGCAGGAGCCACAGCTCTGGCAAGGTGCTGTAGGCAGCTGTCACTGCTGGGTGAGGGAAAGTTGGTCTTCTTTAAGGGAATGACGTAAGATAGACTGACTAGGCTGCAGTGGATGAACTCATGCTGAGGGACGTCTGGGTACACAAACTTGTCTTGATGGGCCTTAACATGTATGACAAAATGCATGAATTCCTATGGTGGGCTAAGGGGAGGGGAAATAAATATCATTAAAATGAATGATATGAAATCCACAAATGTTCAATATAATATATTAAAAAATAAAAATAAATTGAAAATTTAAAGTATAACAGATAAAATAAATATTATATAATCACATAAATATATCAAAATAATAATATAATAAATAATATATAAGTACATAAATATGTTTAATATAATATAAAACATAGATAAATATAATGAACAAAATGTTAAAAGAACAACATTTTAACTCGTAGTGTCACCCTTGTCCTCCATAATTTCTAACATGTTGGGTACTATCTAGTCTGACCTAGACTATCTGATTCCTCCCAAGTGTCAGTCACTTAAACTTTGTTGATCTCTTATGAATATATTCCTCTGTTAGTGGTCATTGTATGTAGTTGATACATACTATTTGAGTAGATAATATTTTGAGACTATAAGATAGCATATCTGTAACATCTGGCTCTATCACTACTACCATTAATGAGGCCAGTCTTCAGCTCCCGTGGCTGTTTAATGTATGTGGCTATCTCCTTCGATTGTTCTTCAGCAATGCCAGTACAGCCTGAGCAGTTTCATTCTTTCCAGCAATGCCAAACTGAGTTTGCTTACCTCTGCATTTGGCACCAAATTTTAAAGTCTTTTCCACTGTATTTTCAGGTTACCTCTGGTATCATAGTGCCACATGGTTAAGTGTGTACTCTATAGAAATAGTGTCATACAATCTGCATCTCTGACTATAGGATGGGGGAGGACTACATATTGCTGGTTTAAGTAGCTTTTATTTTTTGTTGGCCTATAAAGACAAAAATAAAATGTTCCTTTCAGCTTTAACAATATCCAATTAGTGACATTTCCTTCACCAGAGTTTCCATCTTTTTTATTGGCTCTAGTCAAACAGTTTTATATATCCTACAAAATGCCTCATCTTTTTTATTTCTTTTAAACTTCATTATCTTTTTGATGACACAGTAATTTTCTTTCCATCTTTTATCTCTCTTTAGCTGACATCTTTACTTTGTCTCTCTTTACAACTATGCAAGCTCTTATCCATCTGTTTGGGTAACTTTTAATGGAAAATTCACTTTCTATGAAGTATATGCTAGTATTTTTAGAAGTACTTAATTAGGTTCTTGAAAGGTTAGGTGAGCAGATTAAACAAAAACTGTATAAATGTGACAAGACTGCTTCATGAGAATCCACCAGGGAGGATGTGGGTGAATAGTGACAAATTACAATAAAGTGATATCCTATTTTTCATTAATGTCTTTTTTAACAACCTTGTCTTCATCAAGATTTTTCAGGAAACCTGTTATATGGCCTTCAAATTTATGATTCAGAAATATTCATGCATATCAAAGAGAAACAAGTGCTGTAGGTAGTCGGTGACAAAGGGGGGGCGGGTAACAAACAGGATCATCACAAATTAGAACTCCACCGTTATGCTGATGTTATGAGCAATGCTTAAGCATCTGTACAAGTATCTTTCAGAATGAGCATATCAAAGACTGTTTGATCTGTATGGTTATTTCTTCAGAGTCACTAAGCCCCTTGCTTTGTAGAAAACATTCAAGTGAGAGACAGGGAAGTATTGCCTGTCATTCTTCATCTGCATTATTTCTTCCACAGCTGCTCTTCTATGACAACCATCCTTCCCTCTCTGGCTCTTCTCTGTCCTTTTAATTGGGGTCGTACCATTTTGATAAGAGAAGGCATTCATACTTGTCGGCTACATTTGCATATATAATCATATTTCTCCCAGAGACTCACAACTCTTATTAAATTTGAATCAAAGGAGAATAGTAATGAAAGGGTGGATAGGTGCAGGATCACCTTTGTTTGTGCTGTCCCCGTTAATATATTCTGGACACTGCAGATCTTTTGACATAAAGATAGTCAACTAAGTATATGGGGTGGGAAAAGGAACATGACTGAAATGATGCAAAACTAAATGGAAGAAGGGTTGAGGAGCATGTTGGCGCTGATGGTGACAGAGCAGCGGAAGGATGCTAAGAGGCTGCACTCTGAAGCTGGAAAGAACTAGTGTTCTATTTGTTAGTTGAGCCTACCTCTCTGAGCATCGACATCCTCACCTGCAAAAGGCTGATAGAAGCAGTGCTTGTCTCATGAGGTTAATTGTGAGAATAAAATGAAATAATGAATGAGAATGCTTGATGTGGTGACTGTCATTAACATGAAATATTTATTCATTGATCATTTAGATCTGCTAGTCTAAGAAGGGCTTTCCATGCTCTTATGTACTAAATACTTGATTCTTGTGTGTGTGTGTGTGTGTGTGTGTGTGTTAGAAATAGTATTTATTATAGGGATTCCAAGACTCTCATTCATATGTGTATATAATGAAATGTGTATATGAATCAAATATGTAAGTGTACGTGTATGTGTATTAAAAGCAAAGAGGAACTGATGTTTTCTTATATAACATGGAGATCATCTTGTATGTGTTCCGTACTGTTTCATCTCATATTTAAAGGCTTTTTCCTAGCATTCAGCATCTGTATTAGGAAGCCTACTGACAGCTCTCATCTTTTAACGTTTCTGTACATGATATTTGTCATGATATCATCAATGCAGTTTCAGTGTCTTTTAGGTCAAGATTGTATGTCATGATTTTATCTTTTCAAAGACAGAAGTACTCTGAAAGTAACTCTAACATTTAGAGAAATATTTACTTGGGTTCATTATTTTATTTCATCTTCATCATGCCACTTCTGAGAATTGAGTACTTAAATCATTCATATTTATAAGAAGAAAAACTGAAGCCTACATATCACAAAAATTTAGTCATGATATAAAGTGGGTAATTTAAGAAATTACAATTTAAATGATATAGTTACTATACTTTTTACTTTTTGTTGGTTTGGTTTTTTTGAGACGGGGTCTCACTATGTAGCCTGACTGGCCTGGAACTTACTGTGTAGGCCAGGCTGACTTCAAACTCATGGTTATTCCTCAGGCCTGACTCATTACATGTGGACAATGGCATTATTTTTCTACTACAAATGTTCCATTCAAAACTACAGAGCAGAAAAGTCCCTTGAGGTTGGAGAAACATGTTCTGAAAAAAATAGAGACCAAACTTTCACAGGACATTTTGCATATCTTTTTCTTTTGTTTTTCTCTTTTCTTTGGTGATAAACTCTTGAAGTTTCACTATGTAGAGTCTTATTTGCATATCCTAAATCATGCAAATATTTCATTCCACCCATAGAATTGCCATGTTAACTATGAATAAAGTCTGCTGTTCTCCATACGACCTTCACTAGGGGTTTTTCAGTCCCAGTTCTAGTGTTCACACACTACCTCAGAATGTGATTGTATTTGAAGATCTTTAAAAGGTAACTGAGGCAAAATGAGATCATTGGGGTGGGCTCTTGTCCATTGTGTCTGTTACCCGTTTAAGAAGAGTGGGGCACAGGCACATCCCATGAGAAGACCTGAAGATACTGAAGAAGGTTTCACCTCTGAGCCAAGAAGAGAGGCCTTCACGGATGTCAATTCCGGTGACCCCTCCAGAACCTCCAGCTTCCAGAACTGGGAGGAAGCAAACTTCCGTCGTTTAGGTCATGTACCTTGTGGTTTCGTTATGGCAGCCCTAGCATGCTAAGTATACTTATTACATTGGGTTTGCTGGTCGAAATGTCCATGGGGTATTGTTTTGATTAACTAAACTGATGTGGGAAAACATAGCCCAGTGTGAGCGTCTTCAACTGTGTGACTGGAGAAACCAAGCTGAGCACAAGCTGGCAAGCAGTAAGCATGTATGTGCTGGTTCCTCTGTGCTCTTGATTGTAGATGTTAAATAACTAGCTGTTTTAAGTTCCTGTCTTGACTTCCGTACAATGATGGATTGTGATGCGGAATTATAAGATGTAATAAACCACCTTCTCCCCTAAGTTGCTGTTTGTCAGAGTATTTTATCACAGTAATAGAAACTAGGACAACCATCTACACAAATTCTCCATAGACAGCAGTATTGAATTCCTTCTGAAAATGAGGCTACCAGCAGCATCAGAATTTATTCGTATACAGATTCCCTTGCCTGCTTTAAGCTCAAGAGCATGAGCCCAGGCCTAGACTAGATGGAAGCCAAGAAATTTAAGTAGTAAGGAAAGTAGTGAAAACCTCCAATGGAGAAAGGAATCATTCTTGTGAATAGAACGATAGCGTTGTTGCTCATTTACATCTCAGCAGTCCATGCAAACATCTGTGTATTTTTTTAATTACCAATGAACAATCAGAACAGAACATTTCATATAAAATTAATTTTTTCTTGAATGGTATCAATAAACAAAATGCTCACTTTAAATCAAAGAAGGCTAGATAGAGTGGTAAATGCAAAGAAATCTTGCAAATGGAAAGGCTTTGAATATGAGGGTTAGCACCTAATTGAAATATTATTCAGTGTTATTAAAATGTCAAACTATTAGAGTAACAAATCTGAGAGATACTTAATTTGGACATCTTTAGGAAGCACACACAGAATATAAATGTAAGGTAGTCAGCCTTTCTTCATAATAGATTGAGAAATATAACTTGCATGCTGACTGGGGAAATTATTTAGAATATAAATATAACAATTCATTTATTGACTTTGTATCTTAGGAAATATCAAGAAGAATTGCCTGATAGGAATCCAGACCTTGGGCTTACTAAAATCAATTTGTATCTCTCAGGTCAATCAATTTATTGATGTTCAACTCAATGAGAATTCAGTATGTGTGTAATAACACTGTGGACTGAATCTCAACACTGAAACTTTATAATATTGAATTTAGTTTTGCTTCCCAGAGAATCATTTCACCCCTCTTGATTTTACATGGTTTATAGCATATCCAAGAGAAAATAATTTAGGTCCATAGATATTTTAGACACTTTGTTTCTCATACAACTTAGCAATCGGAAAAACAGCATTCACATGATTTAAAAAGGATAAAGTCCAGAATAAACCCTCCGTATATGTGCTATAATTTTTCATAGTTAACTTTTCATTAGGTCTATAGAAATTGCATGAAGCTATGAATTGTAATGACAAGTTTTCTAATAAAATATATTATGATTTTAAAAAGGTAAATCTTTAAAAACTATTTTTATTTATTATTTAAAATTTTTATGTGTATGAGTGTATTTCCTGCATATATGTAAGTACATCTATGCTATAAAATGCCTGCAAAGGTCAGATGAGGGCATCAGATCCCCTGGAACTGGAGTCATGGATGGTTGCCTCCACGTGGGCACTGGAGCCAAATCTAGGTCCTTTGCAAAAGCAGCCAGTGCTCTCAACCACTAAGCCATCTGTCCAGCCCAAAAGTAAATTTTAATAACTCTGGTAACTAGAGGTGAAATCTCACAAAATAATAATTGTATAAGGCAATCATCAGCCGATTGTGATAGTGTTGAAGAAGTACATATCACGTACACACACAGGATTCAAGCCAGCATCTTAAGCCAATGCAAAGAAGCAAAGCCAAAGTACATCTGCTTCACAACCTACTGTGTGGATTCACCACTTCTTCTTTGGAAAGAATAGCTACCATCTTTACAAAACCTGTGCATATTTTTAAAGGTATTTGATTATTTTCTTGAGTGCACTTAAATTGCATGTACTATTCTTTCTGGAAAAGAGAGCCATGTTTGATGGATGTCTTACTATGCTCTTCTGACAACTAAGATGTGTGTTGATTACGTTACTTTTGACAATCATACATGACTGGCATCATCAAACTGAAGTCATGAATCTATTGTTTATATTTATCTTTGTCGCCAGGAACAGGGGCTTCGATCAGTTGTCAACTAAAGCACGGTGTCTAAAATGTCGTCATTCCAGTCTTTACTATTGAGTAATTTTAGCTGCTGGAAAAAAAAAAAAAGACTTATGAAGGCAAATTTATTGTTAATAGATCATGCTATACTAGTGATCATGAATGACAAAATCTTCAGATGTGGCCAGTGGCTTTGGTATTGTGGTAGGTAGCAAGTTGTATGCCAGTGTGTACGTTGGTGTAGATGTAGAAGAAACGTTTCTCATCTTTCTCATCTTTGTTCTGCTCTGACCTGTATAGAGGGAGGCTGCAGCCTTCTCTGACCTCTTGTCTCATGGAATGTGATTGTAATGCTAGAAAAGAAATGAAGTCTCTTGCCTTAGCACCCCTGTTTCTCTTGTTTATTGATCTGATCAAAATTTGGCCTGAATTTGCTTTCTTTTACTGTTTCTGGTTCACCTCAGCTGCTAAAACTACAATAACATGTCCCAAGGTGTATAATAATTTCTTTCTTGAGGGACTTGGCATTGGCGTTTTTATTGGTTTTGTTTCCTAGTTATGATCTCCCTTCCCACAGTCCATCTCCAGGAAGTGTGGGCTTCTTTCTCTAACACTTCAGTCATGGCAGTGTCTACATGTTTTTGATGTGAAAATTAACTTTGCCAAGTTGTCCTTGGTCACTTAAAGTTTTTCCTAAAAGTTATATTATTTTTTTACCCATTAACCTTGCTTGCATTAGTTATACAAACTAGTTGATTAAATTTAATCAAGACACTGATGTAAAGGGCTTAATTTTTTGCTGGTACTTTAAATGTAGCCTACTTCTTGTTTACTGACTTGTTTTCTCCTATAAATAAGAAATTCCAATCAAAACATTTTCTGTTTTTAATTACACCAGTTCTGATTTATTTAAATATGATAAAAATTTTGATATTAGCCTGTCGATTTGAAGTCTAGATAATAAACTTGGGATGTCAGTTTTGAAAAATTCAATAATATTATGCATTAAAAATATTTAGGTGTTTACACCCTCTCTTAACAATCAGTTCTTCAGAGAGAGAGTTTCCATTACCTCTGTATTTTAACTTTTATTCTATTACTTCGTTTTCTTGCTTCCTTTCATTGACATGATCACTGGTTCCAATCATATGCTTATTTATATTTTTATTTGTTTCCTACTTATTTTTGAATTTATTTGACAACTCATATGAACTCAGGAATTATTCACATGTTTGTTTATCAGTGTTAACCCTGGGCAAACTGTGTGGCAGAATAGCTGGTATACAGTGAGAGTTCAACAGCGTTGAAGGAATTAAACACCAATGATATTGGAGGAGGAGGAAGACAAGGGACAGGAGGAGCAAGAAAACAAATGGCGAGTTTTCCTGCATTCTTTTTATGTGCTTGTTTTACAAGTATACGTAGGTACGTGGAAACGTGTTCACTTGTGTTTGGGTGTACATGTGTGTTTGCATGTGAAAGCCAGACCATGACTTCAACCTAGTGTGTGTGTCTGGTGTCATCTTTTAAGAGGCACAGTCCATTCACCTCATGTTTTTTGTTTTGTTTTGTTTGAGACAGTCTCTAACTGGCCTAAGTGATCACCAGAGTGGGCCAGGCTGGCCAGCAAGCCTCAGTGGCCTTCTTTTCTCCTCCTTCCCATCATGTAATCTGGGATTACAAGAAAGTGATATCATGCAGGATTTTTATGTGGCCACTGAGAACCGGAGTCAGATTCTCATGCTTGCTCAGCTGCAAGCACTTTACAGAGGGACTCTCCTCCCCAGCCCTATGTTCTAGGCCACTAGTCTTCACACCAAACCTATCACGTAAATCCTATGAAAAAGAAAGAAGTACAATAATTCTTGTTTGTGCCAAAACCCCAACTGATAGAACTGGAGCTTGAATTCAGTCAATATTCTGTCAATTCAGCCTCTTGGATATCCTATTTTGAATACAAAAGATACAGCATTTTATCAAACTGTTCATCCCATTGGTGACATCTTTTTTTTAAGGTAGTTTAGGGTTTGTAAAAATGGTTCACAAAAACATGTTAGTATTGTATCATGCAATTCACTAAACAGTGTGCATAAGTCAGATTTCTCAGGTACCACACAGTTTACTTTCTATCCTCTTTGCTCTATGGATTGTCTTTCACAGCCCAGGCATGCCAGATGATATTCTATTCAAAGCATTCAGTAGCTCTGAAACATGTTGACCACTGATAAAATCTGTATATCACCTTAGGATGTATTGTTTCCCTGCACCTTGGGTATAAAGAAGCAAGTAAATAGACTTCCCTCAAAATCTTTCTTGTCTCATAAATGAATTTGTGTTTTGACTTCCATTCTATTTTTCTTGTCTTTACAGAAAACGTCTCTGGTTTTCAAAACAAGTTCTTCTATTCTTAATTCTATTCTTTTCTAAGGTTTATGCAGTTCAATCTTGTTACTTGTTGAGTAATTGTTGTTCTTCGTTTTATGATTCTTTTCCTGTAATTCCTAATTCAACGAATTATCTTTCTTTGTATTTACTAGAATTTCCACAGTCAACAAAGGCCATCTTGCCACTCACGTCCAAATGCAAACAAAATGAAAGAAAAACTTTTGTAGGCCCTGCTTGAAGACCAAAACCCCGGTCTCGCCTTTAACTTCATTATTTCTTGAAAGGCAATTTTAAATGACTGCTTCAGCTTCTTTGGCACATACTGAAACAGGTCTTCATGGTTTCTGTCTTCTGTGATTCACTGAAGCTGTATTCAGAGTTCACTTGCAAAGCACTGCTTGCTTGCACTTTCTAGTTGTCATTTCTCCCCAGTTCTGCCATTGTTTGTCATTCTGATTTCCTGATCCTATTCTCTAGTTAGTTCTATTTTTTCCTTCTAGTCCATTAAAAATTGTTCAAGGAATACTTTGTTGTTCTTGATTTGTAGTGTGCACTTTCTTCACAGTAGAGTTTGTTCTCTTTCCTCTAATGCCTACTTTTCCAATATTGCTATTTTGACTTTCTTTGTGTGACTCTCAAACAGATTCTTACCCTATGCCTCCAGTTTTTATTGGTTTCTCTTTTATTCCTAGGAAGTATTCTGCCTTGGCTTCTGAACAGTTGCTCCACATTTTATGCTCCTTTTCCTCTCCTAAAATTGTACTTCTCATGATATTTTGCACCATTTCAAAGCCAAATTAAACTCTATCCTGTAGAGTTAGATATATTAATAGTTTCATCTTTCTAGTTACTCACACAGGTACTTTATTTACAATTTGGGCCATCCTAATCCTCATCCCCACCATCACTGTCATTAAGTTCTATTATTTTTACGTGCCCCGTGGAACTTCATAGTTCTATCATTTGTTAGTTTTGTATCACAAGTTGACTAGGTACGGAATTATACTGCCACATCTCCCAGACTATTCTAAAAGATTGCTAACTGGAGATTCTGTCTCCAGCCTTCAAATATGCTATGCCTTCCCTACTGCTTACAGACTTATTTTCTTAAACTGTGAATCCAAGTATATATAATTTAAAGAAAAAATTATATTATTGTCCATGACTTATAGAATACAGTCAAATTACTAAAACTGACATTTATCAGTTATTAAAACTTATCTCATTTTGCTTATTCAGACCACTTAGTATAACTTCTATTAAACTGGCAGCCATTTTCCCCACTACACAATATACTTTCATCCCTTCTTGCTTTGGTTCTG
This sequence comes from Eospalax fontanierii, assembly GCA_035773235.1. Classification (NCBI taxonomy): domain Eukaryota; kingdom Metazoa; phylum Chordata; class Mammalia; order Rodentia; family Spalacidae; genus Eospalax; species Eospalax fontanierii. Next base: position 15,080,832 of record CM069536.1, on the reverse strand, counting down.
TTTGACTTGGAATGTTTTTTCTACATTTTTTTTTTCCTGTCTGTGTAAACTCATTAATCCTTAAAGCATTAACTTAGATTATTCTATTTTGCATTGTGACTGATTGTCTACTTTTTCTATTTTATAGACACTTCTAAAACAGAAATAACTTTATTCCTAACTCTGTCTTAATTTCACCACTTATATTTCTCTCTTTTATTCACTCTCTTGTCTCTCATAAGAGAAGATTCATTCAATATTTCTAGACTATAACTGTGATGCGATGAAAATAAGTTTGACACACTTTCTTCATGGAGAAATTACTTTATAAAAACTAAATTGGAGTTTGGTGATAAAGGAACAGTCAGTCATTAATAAAATGTTCCATTTATCAATTATCTTTTAAGAACTTGCATCAAACACCTGATAGCTCCATAGAAACTGACTTCACTGGCTCTTACTTCTCAGTTCTTCACAAAGATTCTTCACTAAATCCATTTCTTTAATGTACAGCCTGCATTCCATGAGCTCTCATGAAGTTATTTACCTGGACCACTGATAATTAGCCAGCAGTGGTGCTGCTTCTGTTCTTTACTTGTGAGCAATGGAAGCGGGGAGACAGTGCACTTGGAAAGATAATCGTGGAAGGATTATTGGGCAAAATATTTACCAAAAACTTTTACAAATATAAAGTCAAAACTTAACAAAATTAAATGTTGCTTATAAACTCAGTGTAGTGATTAATAGGTACTCATTTACATCTCCTTTGAAACTTTTTATTTAATATTCAATAACTTAGTTGAAATAATTAGTAGAAAAAAGTTAAAAATAAATATGAAAAAAAGATATTTCAATTATTGTTATTTTAAATCATTCAGAAAGTTAGGCCTTATATCTACAAACTTGTATTTTATTTTAATAAAAAGCAGGAAGCTAAGCCAAATTTATTATCTTAGCTAATAACATATTTGGGATATCTTTCCATGTTATTAAAAGGCAGTATTTCCAGTCAAGGCATATTATCTAAATGAAGTGATTTCTTTTAGTTTAATTAATCCACAAACGTTCAGCAGTCAAAATTACTTCCACATAAATTGTCTCTTAAATTTTTGAGAGAGGATTTCACGGAATGTGCTTGGATGGATAAGAGCGTTATGGAGAATAGGCGGATTTGAGAGGGTGAAGAAGTTCATTGCCCTCCCAAGACATCTTTCTAGATCCCATATCCCTGACTCTGTTATACTACCAAAAAAAAAAGAGAAAAATATATAAATGTATTCAGCTTGAACCTCCAACTGATTTAAAATCTTTTGATGACTCAAAGCACAGCTCCAGACATCAGAAATGAAATCTCAATCTGCACCATTTAAATGTTAAATAACTGTATTTCATTATTAATACAAATAATATTTTATTCATTGCACATACCAAAGAGATCAGAGTTCATTCATTCTTTCATTCATTAAACACAGCTATGACAGCCTTCCTGTGTCGCTGGGATGGGAAGAAAAGAGAAAAATGAATATCATAATTTTCAGTGTGTGCAATAGGAGATGGAAGCAATTTGGGTGGCCCACCGCCTCAGTCCAGCTAATTTCAACGGTTTTTCTTTTAATGCCCAGTTGATCAGAGTAGCCTTGACTTGCTCTGTTTTTCCTTTAATCTGCTACTTCCTGCCTGTGCTCCCAACACGCCGGATGTACAATGCTTTTATACCTTCCATCTTGCTCTTCATTTTTGCAGACGGGGAAATATACAATGAAGACCAGCACTTGGCAGTTGTTCAACCTTTCCTGGCCATTTCTTAATGGTGTTACAAACTGCATTTTGTGTTTTGTTCCTTACATATCACAGATATTTTTTAGTTGAAATAAGAAGACATCTGTGCTTTGAAAAAAATACCTTAGATACCTTGGCAACCCTGAAGTAATTTTGATAGTCTTCGCACACTAATGTTAGAATATCAAGGAGCTTGTGCTTCAGGCTACATGTGTTTTACATGATCCTGGTACATTGTACTGATCACTGGAGTGTCACTAGAGCTATACCTAATCATTTGTTTAGCTATTATAATACATTTTAAGCTCCTTAAAGGTAGGAACAAAGTCCTTCTTATTTACTTCTATAATCTAGAGTGAAAATATAATTTATGAGAAAAATATATAGATTGGTTGAATAAATAATTGAATGTCCCTTGAAGTAGGATAAAATAATATGTAGTAAATATCTGTCAATATTTCATTATATTTACTTTTTAATCTGGATCTACAAGCACATCAAATACAGGCGACAAAATTCAGTAAATTACCTTGTGTTCAGTAAATAAATCATCCCGTGTTCAATGTCATTATAATGTCTTTTTGATGTTGTTGTTTCCTATATTCTGAATGAGACCAGTACATGTCTATTGAGACCAGGCTATGGCCCACTCTAAATTATTCCATATTATATAAAACAGTAGCTTTTCAGGTTGTGCATTATCCTAAGAGTTATCATTTTATAAGCATCTTTTGACTCCATTTTGATGGAGAAGGATTACCGCAGACCCTGCGCAGAGAAACTGCACCATCTGTCCGGCACCACCATCCAAGAGAGACTGATCAGTGATCACAGACAGGGAGTCACACTATGAGTTCATTCAGGAAGACTGAAACTATGGGGGCACATGGTATATAAAAATCATGTCAGGAGATGGTAAAGTCACATAGTCGAAGCATGCTGGGTCCACAAAATCCTGTGAGGCAAACCAAGCCCCAGAACTCATGGGACAGACCAGGCCAAGAAAAATATGTAACTCTCTCACCTGGAACCTATAATAGGTAATGGACACCTAACACCTAATGGTATGGCCTCACATCAACTTATGATCTGATACTTGTGCATGGGTCAAAGTTGAAGAACTCCTGAACTCCTCCTAGGGCCTCAGCTCACTCAGCTGGCACTTGACCATCTACCCATTAGTCTATCTAGATTTGGACCTGTCCTGATATGTCCTGATCCTAACCTGTTTCCTGCTCTGGACCCCCAGTTCAGCCTTTCACCTAGTAGCTGGACTCCACAGCTTCCCTGACTCCAGCAGCTCCAGCTGAACACCCCTCCCCTAAATTGGTCTATTCCATCATCTTATCAATACAGATGCTTTCTCAGCCCAATTTGAGCCTTCTGAATCTCTGCTGAAGCTTCCTCAATTAGTTTTCATTCTGTATCTCATATATATGCATACAGATAAATAGATATATTTGATATGAGAGCTATTGCTAGTAATTAAGATGAAAATAAAATAGCTTGCATTCACTTCTACCAAGCGACTAAAGTAGGCTGATGATATGACACATTGCTATCATTGAAGTTGCGAAACTTGATGAACATATTGTTATTTAATAAATTCTGACATCATGGAAAGACACAAACATGTTGGGCTATGTTTTTGGCATAGTGTACTCAAGATCATGTCCAAATCACCATCTAAGCCTCACCCCTGAATGCCATCATTTTCCTTCACAGGTCACCAATCTCACTCTTGTTTGATTCTACTACTTTTATTTGCTTTTTCCCAGGCCTATTTTCAAGACCACAGTCCAAGCTGCGAAAGCACATCACTCACAATGTGCTCTTACCTGGCTCTCCTTCCGGTTGCACAGTCACTTATCACAGTGCTTAGAGGCTTTGGTTATGTTGTTAGGTAGCTAGACAGATGTTATCACACTGGATGGCCACCAGGATCCCCCCTCACTCACAGACTTTGAATTCCACCATGCCTTTCTCTGGGAACCCTAGAAAGAGGCATATTTTACCATACAGAATGGTAGTGGTATCTACACAATGGGTTTTGTTGAGGCCCTTTAAGGCAAACTACTTTCTCCTCGCTAAAATAATGGAATGTGAGTTCTACCTCCAGCCCAGGGTTCATATATTGAAGGCATGACACTCCAATCTGCCTCAGCCATTTAAATGTCACATACTTTCGTCCTTCAGAATTAGTTTGAGAAGGCCTGCCAATCACCCAGGGAAGTGTACACCTTGCTTCCTGAGGAAATCTGCTTCACCGGAGAAGACACACTGGGGAAGAAGGGGGAAAATATTTCCTTGATGAGATAACATGCTTTCCCTTCCTAGAAGCCCCTCTGCTGGTCACAGCTGGTTGCAGAGAGTGCTGAGACCTGGGGCTACCCACTTTTCTAACTCTACAAAGGGTAACTTTTCGTTTTTTTTTTTTTCCATAATTGCATTTATTTTTTTGTTTGTTTACTTATTTATTTATATTTTTGGGTACTGGTCAAAGCCTGAGCATACTTTCTTGTACACTCTGGACTTTCTCACTCAGCCATTATCATGTTTTTAGACAGTGATGCAGATATTAGCCAGCATAGGGGAAAAGGCCTACCTCAAGGACTTTGAATTCAGCTCTTGTTTCCCTGAGAACCTCAGAAAGGGACATGCCTTCTCAGGATTTACATTACCTTATTTAAAGGTAAAGGTACCTGGGCTTTGCCCATTAAGATAAAGCTATTTCTTGCAGGTTAAAATATCAGAATGAGAACTCTACCTCAAGCTTCCGCCATAAAAAAAGGCCTGGCCTTTTCTCTCTTTTCCATCTCCCTTTTCCTGAACTGCCAAAATTTACATATTACCTGCCTTGTTCTAAACATTTTCCTTGAGCTTCCTTCTGAGTCAGTTTTTGAATTTTTCTGTAAATAAGATGAAGAGCACCCAAAAGAATCCCACTTTCCCTAGTTTCAATGTTACTTCTTATTTAAATAATTATGAACTTTAAACCATTCATATAAATTTCTGCTTAAGACTCATCTCACTGTTACCGCCCCAGGTCATTCTATAATCTAGTTCTAGTGAAGCATTTTAGTTCCCCCAAATCAGCATGGTCTTTCAAGCTTCTGATTTCAGGGCTGTACTGTGGGGTCGCAGTGCTGAGAACAGCAGGACTCCTAAGATCCCCTTGAGTTATGCAGAGACAACTTCTAAGTCCACCACTCATTTTCTGAAATTTTTACATCATAAACTGCTTTCTTCCCCTTCTTCTTGCTTCTCTATGTATTGCTTGTTTGTTTCTGGTTAGGGAGCTCATGGCCCTCCATGATTGCTGAGCATTTTTGCTTCCTGCCTCCAGAGTAAATTATCTCTCTTCTGTCAGGCATTTCTCAGTCTTCCATCTTGTTTTCCCTTAACTGAACTTCCAGCAAGGCAGAAGCAAAGGCTTTTCTGCTATGCTTGTTTGCTACTCAGCATCTGGTCAGTGTTTAGAAGGACCTTCATCCTCAGGACCTCTAGTACTACTGGTCCTTAAGCCCGGGAGGCTTTTTCTGGATATACCCAAACCCCTCTCTCTCATCTTTGGTTACTGGCTCAAGCTCCACATTTTAGTTTCCTGCACATCTTTGGATATTGCACTTCTATTCCATACCTGACTTCCTGACTAAGCTCTTCATAGCTGGAAAAACCTGAGATAACAGATTTGAAATGAGTTTATCCAAGACAACAGAAAAAAATGAAAATAACAAACATGCACTCATGTGGAGCTTTAGTACAGGCAACAGGCTAAGGAAAGCCATGACTGTGTGTTTTCCAGCTTTCTCCCCGCACTGTCTCCTTTCCCTCACGTGTGAACTGAGGGTCAGATTGATCTGCATAGATGTGGGAATTGTTTCACTGCTGAAGGAACCCTAAACAAAAGTTTCTTGCAATTTTGTGGATCTGGGGACCAGATAAAGGGCCACAAGTATTAGTGTTGGGAAGGAATTTAGAGTCAGAATGGTTTCAAGCTTCTCTAACAACATAAGCAGTGTAGACAGAGGAATCTAGAGATGCATGTGGGGGGCCCTCATAAACAAGCACTGGAATGAAAGTTGCTGGCATTGTTAGGCTGGGAATCTGGGTATTCATGGCCCTCTGTTTATGAGGGAGCTTGCATGAGAGCTGAGAGATGCGTTAGTGTTCTCTCTGCCCCTTGTTCCACTGTGTTCCACGAGTCTTACAGATAGAGGTTCCATTGTAGATGTGTCACTTAGGGGTGGGCAGTTCACAGACAGTCTCTGCATGAGAACAGTTGTGGAACACTATAATAATCTCTTTCTGTTGCAAAAGACATTTCTTTGATAAGTGGTAGCTGGGATACTTGTCTGTAAATATAAAGATCCATATTTAGCACATAATAAGAAATTATATTTGTCTAAGGATGTGACAGTCTTGGGGTTATCTCTAAGATCGATGACCTTTCCAGCCTTGTATATTTAGCTGTGTTTATAGTAGCACACATGAGTTTCCTCCCATTGAATGGGCTTTAAGTCCAATTAGGTAACTGTTGAGCCAGGGCTCAGGGACTATTGTGGAAGAGCTGGTAGAAAGATTGTAAGAGTCAGGGGATGAGGTACATGACTTTATAGAAATAGAGTCTTACAGATTCCTGGAACCTTCTCATATGAGCCTGCAGCAATGGTGTCAGTATGCACAACAACCATGCAAACTCAAGCAGACAAAACCAAGCACAGAACTGTAGAAATGGGCAGTGGGCCCCAATCTCAGTTGAAGAATTATTGGCAGCTGATTACTACTGGGTGAGGAAGAGCTGATTTTCCTAAAGGAAGGGATGCTAGATAGGATGACTAGACTCCAGTGAATAAACTTGTACTAGGGGATATCTGAGGACACTAATTTGACTCAATAGACTTTAACACAAATGACATAATCAAGAAAATTCAGTCAGGGGGACTATGGGAGGGTGTCGATGAAAAAGGGAGCATAAAAATCATTAGGATGATTAGTATGAAATACACCAAAATTCAATAAAAAATTTACAAAAAATATGATAGGTGGGAGCTGAAGAGAAAAAAAAAGTTAGGGCCCCTGACAGTAAAAACATGTGTCAGAAACAGGGTACCATTGATCTCTGAGTCCTTTAGCTAAAGCCTGAGCAAGGCTTGAAAGATGCGCTGGTCCATCTATTTGACCCAACACGAGGTGTCGGGTGCTGCGACTTTCAGCCCAGGACAGTGGGGCTCACTTAAGTTGAGTGAAAGAAGAAAAATAGCAGGAAGCCAGAGCAGGAGCCAGAGCCCCTTTTTGGCATTCCTGACCTCAGGCGAGGACAGAACTGAGCCCGTTTTCAGCTTCTGGTCAAAGCCATGACAGTAGCTCTGCTTTTGAGGTTCCTGCTCTGAGCCGCTTACCACCTGCCCTCATCTTTGCGCATCTTGTCATTCCAACGAGCTAGAATTTTCCTTGAGAACCAACTTTTTCTCCCAAAATGCCTATTCTATTTTTCAATCATATACCATAATTTAAATGTTGAAATTACATGTCTCCAGATTCACTTGTCACCTTGCATCTTCAGACATTTCAGACTGCAGTGGCTAAGCCCAGTAATACCATATTTATTATAAAATCTGACATATTTTATAAAAAGTACTATATATCCCCCTAACTTTTCTTTTTTTCCAAATTAAATCTCTCCTTAATCATTTCTTGTGACACTGAACTTGTGGAGATAAATTTCCCATGTCAACTTATTTGGGTCACTGTAGCTGGACATTTGGCCAAACGCAATTCTAGACACTCTTGAAAAAGTTGCTTTAGAAGCAATTAACAGTTAAGTCAGTTTTGAATGGGACATATTACCATCTTTAATAGTGAGATCTTTACCTAATCACCTGAAGGTCTTAAGAAAAACCTTAACACTTCTCTATGGGAAGATGAAACTCCTCCAGCAGAATGCCTTTGGACTGAGACCTCTTCAACTCTTGCTAGTATATCCAGCCTCCTGTTTACCTTGAAGACTTTTGAAAGGCGATTCTTCAGAATCACTTGAACCAATTCCTACAAGTCTCTTTTTGTTCCTCTCTCTCTCTCTGCCTCTCCTTCTCGCTCTTTTACGTATACACTGTACCTTATTTGATGTGTTTCTTTGGAGAAGCCAGACTAATGCATTATGAGATCTGTGTTTTTCATCATCTTGCTTAATTTCTCCTAGAGCTACTATCATCTATTAGAGTTCCTCTTAACTATTACATGATCCTAAAGCATACACGGGGCTTCGAATACAGCTTTATTAATGCAAACTATGCTGTTATTGTTGACTTGATAAACACCATTTTTATGGCACTATATTTATGGACTCGTTAAAATCTAGTATACAATATTCTGTACCTTGATTGTTTTGTGCCATTATTTGTGTTAGGAAACATAATGATAGACTGTAATGTAATGCACTGTAATGAATAGTTCCAACTGTGCTCAAATTATTTGACTGTTTCACAGTTATACTCTCTGCCACTCTGTATATGTAAAGTTGACTTTTTAAATGGAAGCATTAGGGTTTATGTATACTTCGTACAGTTCTTTCTTTTTCAATTTTATCCACTGTCAACCCTCATAATGAAAATAATCATTGACTTTTCAATCACAATTTTTTTCACAATGTTTGACTGTCTTTATTGGCACATACCTTTTCTATCTCTATATCTAATTTTTAAACTAAAATTGGGAAGGTGGCTCACAAGAGATTCAGCACTGAGTTGTATAATTATCATGGTTTATGAATAATTGTTTGACTAACACATATCCACATAACTTAAAAAAATTCTCTCCAAATCTATCTGGTCCACAAAGACATTAACAGAATACTGCATTAAATGCCTCATTGAGATGCAGATTCACTGTTTATATAATTTAATTAATCTGGCATAATTTATTCCTAGTAAACTTAAAGTGGCTCTTGGTGATTGCCTCTTCCTGTTCTAGGTGTTCATGAGCCATCTGCCTAATTATAGGTCTTGGAATTTTGCTGGAAATTGATGGGATGCTTCATGATGTCTAATTTTCTACATGCATTATAATTTTACATAGAAATCAGAAAAATTTGACCCCTGTATCATTTTCGACTGCTCTCCTCAGTCACCGTAATTATCTAGAAACTGCTCACATTAGTGCTGTAATTACACGAGGAGTTGCCTTGCAGAACCAAAGACAGTAACACAAACATGTTTCAGTGTTCAGCCACGTATTAGTCCACCTGAAGGGACCATCAGAGGATTTCTCCATCTGTTCTTTCTCTTTTTGTATTATTTATTTGCCCAGAGCAGTTCTATATTTTCAAATAACAGGTAGTGGCTAAGATCAATGATCCGTATTTACATCCATTGAAAGTGGTCAATTTTAGGCTTAAATTTCTTATTTTTTATTCAATGATGAAAGAGCTTTTGTTTCACGTGGTTACGGTTTCTACATCAGGGTTAACTAATATTCTCAGAAAGTGAAATCATATTATATTAACCTGACTTTCTTGTCGTCCAGCACAAGGTAGGAGATAGAGTTGAGTTTCTAGAACCAGACTTGGGGCTCAGAGGGCACAGTAGGTACTTATTGTGTACATGAGGTCTTATTCAGATATCCAAGGAAGGGAATTCTAGAGTTCCTGCACACATGAGGTCCAGACTGGGGAAGCAACGTTTGAAGCTATTTTCTGTCTTTCCTCCCTGGCCTCTCATCTCCTCTTCTTATTACATATGTGCCCGTGGTCTTCGGCTCTCAAAACTTTTGTGTTCTTTGGTGGCTAATGACCCAAGCTTGCCCTTCCGTGATGCCTCTTGCGGTAGTGCAGGCTTGTACCCTGACCTGACATGTCTCAGTTCGTCTAACTGATCTTCCTAGGTTTCTTCACTTCTGTATCTACCTCATCGAAGCCATCACTAACATTTTTGCCAGACTTTTTTTTTTTTCAAGATCTCTGATCCTTTTAAAGTCCAAAATTACTCAAATGTGTTCTCTAAAACTTTGAAATCTGATTTTTTTTTTAAAAAAGTCTAAGAGACTGTCAGGTTGTGCTGAGTGTTTCCTTTCTCAGCAACGTCAAGCAGTAAGATGACAAGTTGACTTTCTCCCAAGGTTCCTGTCACACAAATTTCATAAGCTAGTTTTTTCTCTATGGTCAAAGCTAAGTCCAGAGAAATGGCAGCCCTCATTGCTTCATCAGTGAGCGGAGAGATGGGCTTCTCAGCAGCTCTAAGAGATGCAGGGCTCCTTGATGTTTCTGCTGTAGCCTTCCTCTCCCCAGTTTTTCCCCTGCATCAGAACCATTCGTGCCTCTCAATCCTTTAACCCTCAGCAGGGAGCACACAGATCACTGTTCTTAGAATGTAGTTAGTGGACGCAGTTTTATCAACTGTGCTTACTCCATAGGGACTTTAAATTTGGGGTTTTATTTTAATGCTAAAAGTGAATATAGCTACCTTCTAGATTATTTATTTCAGTTCCTGGGTTTATACCTGTAATTATTATTTTATTCATGTCAGCTAATCATCTAAACTGGCAATATTCACTGTTATTGTCTGTTCCTAGGAGAAAACAAATGCTTTAAGCAAAAATGAAAATAACAATCTCACAAACACAGTTCCTGGATTATTTTACTTTCCTTGTCAAAAATTTCATTTTTTTGCAAAGTTAACTCGCCATTGAAAGACACTTTCATAGAATAAAATCTTTAGTTTCTTGAGTTTTCAGTAGATGAAATAATTTATTTGATCTCATGAATAAGACAGTGCAATACTAATTCAGTTGTCATTAGCTTCTGAGAAATGAACAGAAGAGGTAGAGTGGGCATATAAATAAAGCATTTTCACGAAAGGAAGGAGACGAAGATGCCACAGAGTTTGTAGAGAGATAGTGAAGGAGGAATTGAGCAGAGTGCACAGGAAAGAACTTGAAGCCTGAAGTGACACAGACATTTCATATCTACTTTAATTGATTTCAGAAAAATGATTCATCACATTGGATAATGTTGATGGTACCTGACTGCTTTAACTTGTGTTGGGCATTGTTTTAACTTAGACATAACTTTGCAGATTTTAATTTCATATCGTGGTAAGATTGGGGAAGGTTTGGCCATTCTAAATAGAAGGAAGTCTTGTTCTTGTCCTGCTGCTGGCTCTTTCCTGGTATCCTGGGAAGTCACTCAGGATGTGACTGTTGCTGTGGTGTTTCCCACCTCATCATGTTGAGCTTTGTCCTGGAGGACAGAATATAGAAGCAATTTCTTCCCTTTTCTCCACTGCCACATGTGTGCTAAGCACTTTCACGTAAAGCTTTGCAGGCACAAGTAAAAGGCTAAACGTAGAAATAGAGCTAACTTTGCAGATAGGGTTACTCAAGCAGAAGTCCTGACCGCCTGAGAATAGAGTTCCAGAGTAGAGCACTTGCTTAGACTTAGATTGAACACTTAGCCCCAGATGGAGGGAGGGAGGGAGGGAAGAAGGAAGGGAGGGAGAGAGAGAGAGAGAACAAATTTCCAAAAGCTCTCAGATGTCTATATGGGTAATATCAGACTGTCTGTGAGAATGTGGGTAAAAGAGAGGGCAGGGTCGGGGACATCTATGGTGCTTCAGAAAGAAAAGGACTAGGAGAAGTAGGAAGCACAGAGAGAAAGGGTCGGCATATGGGAAGGAAAACACTGAGAAACAGAGCATAGAAAACCAATCAATATGAAGTTGAGATTAGCAGTGTAACCTAAAATCATTCCCAAAGTACAACCTGATTAATTAAATAAGGGTAGAATATACAGTTGATGGTTCTCTAATACTTTATTTCATTTCTGGCTTTAAAATAACTGAACAATGTCTTACCTTAATAAATTTGAGTCAAAATATGGAGTTTATTCTTATATTTCATGATGTAGAGAAACTAGTTAAGAGTTAAAATTTGTAAATTTATGGAAATAAAATTGAATGTGTGGGCAGAATCTTAGGACTATGAATGTAAAATGTGACATCAACAGGGAAAGTTCCAGTAGAAACTAGCAAACATTTGATTCTGATAATAAAAATAAAGCTTTAATATTTTACTTAGCTTTCCAAATAACCACAAAAGATATATTGTATATTAAACACTGGCAAATACAGAAGCATAAGAAAGTAGAAAACTCAGAAAACAATTGGAAAACAAAATATATTATCATAAATGTACACAAACTGAATTTATCAAGACATATAATAATAGTTCCTACCAATATCTAAAAGAATGTAACCATGGACTATCTCCAGAAACTATTCAAAGAACAAGCAAAGTCATTAATCTGTTTGTAAAACTGTTTAACAAATGAAATTGCACTAACAGTAATAGTACCAAGTGATGTTGATTTATTTTGTTTGAAGATTGCATCAAAAGAATAACTGAAAGTTAAGAGATATTTTGCCAGTGGAGGAGTAACATGTATTGTCTAAAAAGCCCTAAAACCAGATAATTTGCAGCAAATATACAGGAAAATATTTTAAAGATAATTATAATCTTATATGTAATATATATGCAAATTTCTATTACAGATCGTTTTTCAAATCTGTGAAGAGAAGCATGGCTTTGAGAGAGGAAATTATCAGAAAAAATGTCTAACTCATAGTTATTTCTAGTCATTCACATTTTAAATTAAGTTTAGGGTGAATCAGTCATACAAAGTGATCAAATTATCTACAGATTCATCACATCTGTAATAAACTTTAGGCGGGTGCACAATAAATTAAACTTCATAGAAAATATTTTAGATATGCTCTATGAAAATAAAGGAAAAATAATTCAAAGTGAAACTATTTTAAAACACTATAAACAAAACCTCATTAAGGAGAGGTATGGAGATGTGAGGGAGGATAACCTCTTTTTAACAGGAAGCATTTGTAAAGATGCTCATCAGAGTAAGGCTGAATTCCCATAACATTCCTTAATGTGAGAAGGAAAATTCATTATAGCAGTCAGTCTGAGAAGTAAGGCTGTAGTTATTCACTCAATGATCTTTCCTGGGAACTCAATTTCAACAGAGCAGACTGTTTTTTTCTTTAGCTATGTTGTACTGTCTAGTAAAATTTGCCCTTGATTTATAACATATTTTGAGCCAGAATCTTATACCTCCTTAAATTTCCATAAGCAATATGTTTTTTCATTTTAAAAAACCCATAGCACATCGCAGAAGGAATTCCATGATTAATAGTGACATTCTTGCTTTATCATTTTTCATTTTAGGAAAGTTAAGTAACAAAATTTTCTTATGAATTTTATAAAAATTCAAATAAAGTTATTGTGGGTTAAATAAGAGAAATGATTATAATATATATATTTTAAAGAATAATTACAATAGAATAAGAGAATGTTCAATGAATGTTGTGTCCACTTAGTAGCCGTTTTGATGAAAAGAGAAAGTATCTTCTTCCACTTCGTGTTCTTGTCAGAAACAAAAAGCCACAGAATCACAGTGATTTTCAACAGCAGCGGATCATCGTCTATGATATTCTTCATGAGTTCATAGACTATCTGCTCATTCATTTTACAATTTTCCTTGTGAAAAGTGTACATCATAGTAATATACCCACATGGACATGGCATGGCCTTTTAGTATGTTATTATATTATATTAAAATGCTTTAGCTCATAAGGCATTTAATAGACACCTTATACTTGCAATTTTAAACTGGATGTAAAGTGTACAAGCCTGAATCTAAAAATACAGATACACACCTCAGTAACTCTCTTTGAGATGTGGAAAATCCTTTGCAACCTGATCTCTACATGTAGGCATTTCTCCAGAGAGTGTCTTATAATTCTGCCAAGCTTGGATAATATATTCACCCTTTCCATGTATTTCAATAGTATTCCCCAAACTTACAAGACCCTTCTCTATTTTAATTAATTTAATTTATTTATTCATTATTTTTAGTCTTTTTGAGACAGGGTCTCCCTGTAGCCCTAGCTGCCCTGGAGCTCGCTATGTAGACCAGATTGATCTTCAACTCATAGAGATACATCTGCCTCTGCCTCCCCAGTACTAGGATTAAAGGCATATGCCACCATGCCTGGCCTCTATTTTATTTATATTTATTTTATTTAACTTTATTTTATTACTTTCCTTATAAACCTGAGCTACAGACTAGACAGAAAGCTCTCTGGAAATACTGGCCAGTTTCTCTCAAAGGCATCACAGATTTCATGGCAGAAGGAGGATATTCAATTAATATCTTTTGAAATAAAGTTCATAAAGAAAAGAAAAAAAAAGATTTCTTTACTGATTTCAACCCGATATGAAGTATAGGAAGGGAAATCTGTACATTTAAATTACAAATTCAGTTCAGCATTTCAGAGCATATTATGAATTTTAAATTATTTGATCCAACATGCTATTTCCCTTTAATGGGGATGTCAAGTTCTGAAGAAAAGCTAAGTGATAGCTTCTGAAAAACATTCATTGTTATGTAAATGTTTAATGAACAGTTTTATCACCATCAAACCTATCGCCTTTGATATCTGGAAGCATGCCATGGACTATTATGTAAATTAGAAGATGATTGTTGTATACTTAGTGATTAGCTATACTCTTCATTTATATGTCTCATATTAAAGCAATGTGTTACTAAAATATTGAGGCAAAATAGTGAAATTGATGAATATGAAATTGGAAAAATGCTATCAAACACAATACATTTGTGATTATGATTTCCATACATTAGAAAATGAAATTACTTCAGGACCAAAAGAATTCAGTATTGGTTAAGTGCACTTCACCATTAACTAACATATATGTATATACATATATATTATTATTAAGTCATTACTTATACAAGTTTCTATTTTCAGTTTTTCTTTCTTTTTTTTCCCCTCTATGAATTTTATTTTTTGCATTAACCTTGGGATAGTGAAGAAACATATTTCCACTGAAAATTGACTTAAGGAAAAATTCAAGTAATTAGAAATTTCATAAATTTTACTCATATCATGATTATTTATCTTGTGACATTTTCCTCTCTTCATCACAGTACTTCAATTTTCAACTGAACACAGTATTGCTCGTTTTAAATATACACTGACTATCCTTCCCTTTTAAAATTTTCTTTATTGAATCATTATATGTTTCAGACAGAACATCTCAGTCAATCTTAATCATCTTTGTATCTTTCCCTATCAGCATCCCCCTCATAGCCTCCCAACTGGAATCCATCCATTCTTTTCATCTATGTTAAGCTTTATTGTGTCAAGTTAGTGTCTCCAAGTGACCTCAGTGAAAGTACATCCCCTAAGATCTAGTCAGCCTACCCAGAGTCCCTCACTTTAGAAAGACTAGCTCATTCTCCCCTAGCAGTAATTAGTTGCCAACATTTCTTAAGCAAAGGTTGGGATCTGCCACCCATTTCCCCAGTGCCACGTGGGTTTTTGTCTGCTTGAGTTTGCATGGATCTTGAGCATGCTGAAACCATTGCTATAGGTTCACATGAGCAGAGTGCCAGGACTTGTAGGATTCTGTTTCCATATGGTCATGCCCTTCCTCACTGGTTCTTACAATCATTCCACCCCCTCTTCCACAATGGTCCCTGAGTCCTGTGTGAGTGAGACTTTCAAGAGTCCTGCCCAGGGATCCTCACTCTGCAGATTCCTAATCTTCATTCTTTGGCTATTTATGACCTTTTGTGTTACTGGCCCTTTGTTGCATGAGGGAGCTTCATTAATGAAAGTTGAGATTCATTAGTGTCCTCTTTATCCCTTGTTCTACACTGGGTGAGCCTTAGGTTTGGAGGCTGCATTTTAGATGTGCTGCTTAGGCATGGGCAGTTCACATACAATGTCTGTGTGTGATCTGCTGTGTTGCTCTGTATTAAACTCCATTTGGTACAAAAGAAGCTTCTTTGCTGAGTTGTTACTGGATTTCTTGACTGTAAATATAAGGATACATGTTTTTAATTTAGTAAGAAGTTATATTAGCCTAGGAATGTGAAAGCCCTGGCAATCTCTCTAAGCTCTATGACCTCTTCAACAATGCTTTTCCTCCCACTGAGTTGGCTTACACTTACAGTTCACAATCCATCACTGACAGACATTGGGACAGGAATTCAAGGCAGGAGCCTGGAGGCAGGAACCAAGGAGGAATGGTACTTGCTTTCTTGTTCACTCACAAACTCTTGCTCAATGGCTTTTCTTACACTTGTCTTGGGAGAGTGATGTCCTTAGTGGGTCAGACATTCCTGCATGAATTAATAATCAAGACAATCCCCTACAGCCATTCCCACAGACCATTCTAATCCTGGCACTTCTACAATCCAGGCTTTCCTGGGAGATGATTTTAGGTCATGCCAAGTTGACATTTAAAGCTAACTCTGATAGAGACCTTATGAATACTCAAACTAATTTGCTATTATTTAATTTGTTAATAATATGGATTTTTGAATGTTTTCCTACTAGACTGTGTTTAATAGCTGAGGAAATGACAGGAAGGGGATAGTCAAGTAAGCTGAGGGAGAAAGGTTTCCACAGACTGAGTCTACGGAGTACAAACAGGTAGATCAGAGCTCTGAAAAGGATTGTTTCTGAGGACCAAGGGGTCATCAGATTTCTGATTTCTGATTTTACTCTTGGATATATGTGGTGCTTTGAATGAGAATATCAACAGAAGCCCAGATACACTCTTCCTTCTATAAGTTGCCTTGGTCATGGTGTTTTATCACAGCAACAGAAAAAGTAACCAATCCATCTTTTGTGTCTGCCGTACCAATCTGGATACCCTCTTTTTATCTCAACAATGATACTGTATTAGTCTTGCAGACATAAAGAAACATGCTTCTAAATGCAAAATTATGCGTGTCTCTCTTTAATTCGAAACAAAAACCTAAAGAAAGCATAGAACTACTGTATTGGCTTACAGTTAATGTTTAAGTTGGCAGATACAACTGCGCATCTTTGTCATGCACAATATAATGCTTTAAGATATGTATACCTTGCATAGTGCTTGTTTCTAACACCTGCCGTACTACACTGTTACTGATCTGAGGCACGAGCACTTGACCCCTCCTTCTCACCACTCTCAAGACTGTAACGTAGTTTACACTGAGACCATCAGGTGTGTGCAGTGGATTCCCTCTCTTATCCTTCCTATCTGACCAAATTTTATTTCCTTTTATGAATATCTTCCCAACCCTTCCTTCCTCATTCACCACAACACTGGTCAGCACCATTGTCATCTCTCCTGTGAGATCAACTTTTGAGATTTCACATGTGAGAGAGTTGATGAGATATTTTTTTCTCTGGGCCTTATCATAATTTGAACATGTATATTAATGTGTTATGAATGTTGTTTAAGACCTGTACTGATAAGATGGACAGCTGGAGAGTGAGTGGGCCAGCTATGACAAGAAGATATTGGTCTGATATGGGATGGGGACTCAGGCTCAACATGACCACCTACCAACAAGTTTGAGTCATTTATTCTAAAACCGCTCATGTACTCCTTTAAGTAGAGCATATTTAACTCCAATTTCACCATATTCAGTTTTAATCATTATAATCTATCTATGGATTAATTTTGATCATTTGTGATAGGTTCATGCCACAGACTAATGGATAAAACATTTGCATGTTTTTCAAATAAATAAATCTAAAATAATTTAAATCATAATGGGAAATCACAATTTTCCCAAATAGAACAAATGGTTATTCTAATATAAATATGTATGTGTGTATATTGGTGTGTGCTTATATTCTGCATCTTCCACAATAATTTTCCATCTTAAATTTTTTTTTTGAGACAGGATTGCTGAACCTGGAGCTTATCAATTGATTAGACTGCCTTGTCAATGAACTACACATATCTGCCAGTGACTGACTATGTCTGACTCTTATGTGGGAGCTGGTCATCTGAACTTAGGGTCTCATCCTTGCATAACAAAATTGAGCCAAGTCCCCAACTCTTTCCTTTGATTAGGATAAAAATAGTTAAGCAAAGTGACCAAAGGAGCCAAAGGAGCCAAAGGCTCTCCCCAAGCCCCAGTAACTGCAGAGGACTGGATCTTCAACTGGCCTTGATAATAAATATAAAGTGGTTAATTCTGTCCATGTGCATGATCATAAACATCCTACAGAAGAGCATAAATCTAAACTCAAATGATTGGTATATTTCTTTGACAGTCCAAGACATTATACTTTTTGAACATGAGGCTTAACCATATGAAATATTATTTAGACAGTTATTTCTCACTAAGAATTTCTTCATGAAAAGGAAAATGGTGCCCACATATAAGACTTCATACTTTGACCCAGTTCCACACTACAATACCTGTCTGCAGCCAATGCTTGTATAAAGCCAATTAAAAGGCAAGCCTACTCTTGTTTTCACTAAAAAATTAAATCATGGCTATGTTAAATCATGTTAGTTTTCAGCTTGACACCTGGGAATCTGAATTAGAGAATTTCCTCTATTGGACTGGCCTTCAGGTGTATCTCTGAGATATTTGCGTGATAGTTGAAGTGATGTAGTGTTGGGCATAATGCAAGGTGGGCTTAGCCAGGCCACCTTCCAGGAGGAATGGAGGAATGGCTCCCATGGGTGTGGCATTCCACTCAAGCAGCTCTTGAGCCACCAACACCAGCAGCACAGGCCCAGAGCCACAGGAACAGCTAACAGCACCTGGTACCTGCTATACTATTCTTCTTCACTACTCAGCAGACATAATAGCAACAGAAATTGCTGCAAGGACAGATGTTTTCATTCCTGTTAATAATGACTGCTGTCCCACATAAACCGCTGAGTTAAATTTCTAAAGAGAAACAAATGCCTTTTTGTGTAAATCACTGAGAGGCTAACTCTGGAGCTGGGATTGGCCATCCCACTTCAGACTCAAGCCTGTTGCCTCAGGATGTTCTTCAAGACTCTTGTACAGATTCAGGTTGGCCATCTGACCCTGTGACAAGAGAAAAAGAGAACAAAACAGCCTTAGAGTAAGAACATTATGTTAAGAATAACTAAGGGATAAACTAATTTCAACAGAGGTTATTATACATATTATGGTATAAAATGTCTATAGCAAAAGTAGCTCATAGAATTCTCTATTTTCTTACTTCAACAAAAAGTCACTAACACAATTCATAGTCCTTGGAGAAGATAGATAACCAACTCTGCCTAAAATTCCTCAGTTAGTGATTATGCTAGAGATTGTAAACTTCAATTTGATAATGTGTTCCTAGGTGCCAGTTGCCTCTTTCTTACTAGTGTTAACACTTCCTAAAGCAAGGTTTATGGTTTTTGTGTTTTCTATAAAGTTTAACTAGAAACTTATAAAGAACAATATATACAGGGGTAATATTAATTCATTACATTATCTTATGTGTGTAATTTGCATTCCATGTTCTTCTAGTAAGATGATGCTGCACAGTACTCATCTGAGCCATAAATAACTGTCACCTTCATGTCTTCAGCATTGCCTTCTTTAAAAAGATCATCATATTTGAATTTGTTGATACTGTATTATTTCACTCAAGGAGGGGTAAGCAAGGTCATTGGACCTTCACCTGAGTATCCAGCCAATCTTCCCAGCCAGATGCATGTAATTTTTCCCAAAATAATTTTTTTAATGTCATTACATCTCATGGTAGTAAGAAAGAAAATGAAAAGATGAAAGATAATGTTAGAAAGATATGGGAATGGAGATATTTTTATTAAGAAAAATCCATATAGGAAGATTATAATGACAGGGTAGTTCCAAACTAAAAAAGGAAAGATGAGAAAGTCTATACAAGTGATTAAAGATCTAAGTCAATATGTTCTGGTATATGAAAGATGAGAGAAAACTATGTATATGTAATTATATGTAATCTTAAAATTTCTAAGTTAATAGGTCAGTCAAGTATTTTAAGGAATAAAATATGTGTCTAGTCAAAGTTTATTCAAGAATGTTTGGTTTTTGCCCAAGCTTTAGTTGCATAGCATACAGTAATTAAATGTTCCAAACTGGTGAAACTGACCTTCTTGATTGTTTAACAACCATATTTAGATGCCTAGACTAATCTGGTCAGAGGGACTTAAAGGGACAAATTTTTGTGTCTTGCCCTCCAAGATCAACTAAGTTCCAGGGAACTATGGGACATCTCTGAAAATATCCTGTAACTGTGATGTGTCACCTGTCCTCCTGTTCAGGGAGGTCATGGAGACCCCACTAGAAGGACTTGAACCAGTGTCCCATCTGCAAAGAGGAGAGTCAGCACAGGAAAACGTTTCCTTGATGTTGGTAAGTGAAGCCACAGTTTAGCAAGATCTTCTGACTTATCTTCATATAGATGGAACTGGTAAAAGAAAGGCCTACGTAGCCAGGGGCTTCTCTCAAGCCCATGTGACACCCCTGAGGAACAGATACTCAATTGAGCTTAAAAGTAAAAATAAGTTAGTGTATTTGGGCCAATTGTATGATCTTAAACACCCAACAGGAAAGTATAACCAAAGATTCCTATTTCAACACTGTAGTGCATACCTGCTGTCAAGAGGACCAGGCCCACTGTTGTTCTGACCTAACCATTAAATGTTGGCTAATTTCTTTTTTTTCCCTGTCTAGAGGTCATTTGCCTGAGGGCAAGTCTTGACTTCAGAATTCTCAAGTCCAGCTTTGGCAACCAGGAGACAAACAAGGAGGAATCCAATAGATGGATGATCATGGAAGTCCTAAGCCAAAAATTCTAATGGACTTTATTTAACATGGACATTTGATGTTTTCCTGTTCTGACTTTTCTGGTTTCTTGTGCAGAACGTACAACGCTAACTACTCTTGTCTTTACTTCTTCACTTCTCCCGGGCACCAGTTAAGGACTTTCTTTTCCCCCTACAGCTAAGAGTTGTGCAATTCAGGGGTCTTTGAGATAGACCCACTGACGGCATACTCCAGTTGCCACAATCTTCGTCTGTTTTCAGCCTTGGAGGAGGCCAGGGTGATCATAGTTCCAATTCCCTATTGGCAATTTGGGTGACCTCTTCAGAGGGTGCTGTGATAAGAATAGGAGGTAGAATTTGATGAGATAGTTTAGGGTAAAAGATCCTAAGGAAAAGTAGCCAGTTTCTTTTTGGGGCTAAAAATCAAAGCAATTAATAAAAACAAAAAGGGGGATATGTTGGGCATAATGCAAGGTAGGCCTAGCCAGGCCACTTGCCAGGAGGAGTGGAGGAATGGCTCCCATGGGTGTGGCATTCTGCTCTGGCGAGTTGTGAGACCAGCTTCTGCCCAGCACCTGGAAAGAACCTGATCCACCTGGGAACAGGCTATGATTGGCTGCAGTCAGGACCCCACCCCATAAGGCTGTTGGCTAACCAGATCTATAAGATCCTTTGCTCTTTCTTGAATAAATGAGTTTGCAGCAGATTACCACTGCTGGCTTTCCGCTCAACTCCCGGAGTCAGTGTCTTGACTCTGCATCTGCTCGCCCTCCACCCCATGGTGGAGACCCTTTGTTCACCTCGGCTGGCCCAGAGAGTTGGACCCCCAAACAGTGTAGGAAGGCCCAGTATACTGTGGGAGGTGCCATTCCTAGGCAAGCAGGCTGGGGTGTGTAAGAGAAATAACTGAGCAAGCCAGCAGGATTAAGCCAGGGAGCAGTTTTCCTGTACAGTCTCTGCTTCAGTTCCTGCCTCTTGGTGTGTGATTTTTTTTTTAAATATGCACTTTATTAATTATTTTTTAAATGTGTATAGGTGTATTGCCTGAGGTCTGAAGAGGGCATTGGATCCCCTGGAACTGGAGTTACAAGTGGTTCTTGGCCACCAAGTGGGCACAGGATGTCAAAACCAGGTCTTCTGCAAGAGTAGACCTTAACTGCTGATCCATCTATTGCCATCTCTCCAGCCTGTGAATGTGTGATTCTTTATTGTTCAATGAAAGTTTGTTTGCCTGTTTTTTTTAAATTAAAATATTAATCCAGAGTCAATATGAAGTAATATTTTCTTCAGAATCTCCTTAGTCTCTAGAACTCAATTTATACTGTTTATTTAATCTTAAAATTCCTTTAGGTTATGGGATCATAGAGAATTAGATTTTTTTTTCTATTTTTCAAACTTTCTGATTTTTCTTTGATGTTCAAGCTCAATATGACCAAAGAGTCACATTGAGTCATCAAAGCATTTATAATTTAAATTGTGTGCAAATGTGTATTTGCTTTGCTTAAAATATTTTATATGCATAAAATAGCTCTATAAGAAAATTTGAAATTGTTTTTGATAAACCCTTTTAAAATGTGTCTGGGAGATGTTTGGCAGGAAAAAATTCAATAAAAGTATGCATGAATGTTTAGAAGCCTCACATAAACTTCTGAAGAAGAAATGATTTGCTGGTTAAAGCTGTTTTCCCCCTTTCTTCCTATCCTCCTCCTCGTTTCTCTTCTGTTCTCTCTCTCTCTCTTCTGTCCTTTCCTCTTCTGCCTATAATAGAAAATAACTGCACTGTGATCAGGAAATTAGATAACAGTCACAGTGTTGTCATGCAGAGCTGTCTGAGATAATGACTTTTTTAGCTTATGCTATGTGAAAATGAAGAGAAAAGCATGGCCAGTCACTTCCTTGAGGGCATGGGGCCTGTCCATTTTATTTATTATGTTTCCTGTGCTAACACAGTAGAGTGTAATAGGCACTTTCATTATGAGCTCCAGTAAAATAACTATATAAAATGACACTGAACATGACTTCTGATTGCTGGCGTATGTCTATTGTAAAGTTTAGACTCTCAGGAGGCCTTGGCTCCTTTTAGCATGTTGATTTCAGTTCTTTCCTTGATCATTTAGTTTAGTGGTTGTGATGATCAATACTGATCAATTTTGTGGGATTTAAAATCCACATAGAAGCAAACAACCGGGCATGTGTGTGAGGTAGTTTTCAGATAAACAGTTTATGTTGAAAGATACCCTAGACTGCACCACAGCACCCATTCTGTGGGCTGGGGCACCCAGACTGAATTCACTGTAGAAGTTAACTTCAGTCAGGCTTTACTTACTGTCTCCTGACCGTGCATGTGATGTGAGGAGCAGCCCCCAGGTCCTCAGCCTTCCCTGCATGACACTGAGTGCTTGAATGAGGAGCCAAAACAAACCTTTCCTTCTTTAAGCTGGTTTTGCCAGGTATTTTGTTGTTACAAGCAAGAAGACATGGAACTATTCAGTAATGATATTATCTATTTTTTTTTTTACTAATGTTTATGTCTGTTTTAATGCAACTGTATCTTTTAACTTATAGGTAGAAATAAATGATAAATTTTGTAGTTTTTTTTCTCTTGAAGTTCACTTTTAATTTCTTTGACAGAAGACAAGTTAAGTTGTCTGTGCTAATATGCCATTAAAATATTCTTTGACTATCACACTGCTTTTTTATATTGACTGTGGCTAAAGCATTGGACAAAATGTTTTGTTTTGAATGGCTCAGCCAGGAAGATAGTGGCCTATTCTTGTTGGTCCCTATTGGCTAGTGAAATAAATCTTTCTGAAATAGATTTTTAAATAGGATTGATGTTATCTCTCCTAATGATTCCCACAGGATTTTGGCAAGAGGTTTTATGTTCTCATTCACATATGATTCCAGATGAGAGTGTGATTGCTTAGATACTGGAACAGAAGCTTTATTCCTAGGATATGTGGTAATGAGTAGACACTTCATTTCCTCAAATCTATCTTGTTCATGGGCTTGCTTAAACAAGTATCTGAGCAATAAATAGCTGCAAGCAATGATAGTAATGATAATAATAATAATATTCCCTCTCATCAGTATTTTTTAAAGAAAATATTTATAATTAGGAACTTTTAGATGATATCGACTCCTAATACAAGTGGGTGTGCCTGTCATTTGTTTATAGGCATTCTGTTTTGCAAAGTTTCAGCCAATGCTTGACATTGGGTAGATGGTCTAGATCCATACTTAAAGTAGAAACATTTCCAACTTCTTAATTTGGCTTAAAATGTCTGTGTTCCTCACAATTTATTCAAAAGATGTGTATATCTACATGCTTCAATTGAAAAACAAGTTAATTTGTCAAGTTATGAAGCCTAAAAATTAAGTGAAAGCAAACACATTTGTATTTCTGTATGTGGACAATAAAGAATAGAAAACTTCTGAAAAAGATTCAGAATAGATGCACATACAGTTATTTGGGAAGATCAAGACTATCAAGGTCGTGGCTTTCTAATGTGACATCACTAGTTTTGGAGACACTTAAGGGACACAAAGGCCTCTGGGAACTGTGTAGCTGTGAATGCTGTGAATCTTAGACTTATCACTCAATATGATAGTTTATATAGACTGTAATTCTATGATGAAATATAATTATACAAACATCTTATTTATGCAAGCACAATAAAAAAAGCAAAGACTCAAAATTCAACACTAAAAAAAAATGTTGAAAATCAGGTAAATTCCATTGATTCAAGTGCTAGATATAATATGCACTCCGATGGTCTCATATAAGTTTTTATTGACATTTCAGATTTATTGGCAATATAAACAAAATATTGTGAGAATTAATATGCTAAATTACACATATTTGCTATACTGTATAGGTTAGGATATCTCAGCAGTTAAAAGATCTCAGCCATAAAGCAAATAATTACTATGTAAAATGATTATGTATTTTTGTTCAGTAGGAAGAATGTACTTTTTCTAAGAGAATGAGAATTATGCAAAATATGATCTTTATTTTATCTCTTCTGACCAATACCCCAGGCCTTCCCACAAATTATTATAATGCATCAACTATTTGTAGCTCTTAAAATCTTTGAAAAAACAATTTAATGTGCTGAGAACAATAATTATTTTTCAGTTGATGTGGTAGAAAATATGTTTCAGATTTAATTTTGCTTGATTCATGGCCAGAATTTGATAAGATGATAAAAGTTGGTTCAGGCACAAATAGAAAGAAGACATATGCCCAGTGCTACAATGCCTCTCATAAGACACTTGTCTGTTCTGAAATAGTGCTTTCTGTTGCGTTGCTGGGTGCAGTTCTGGTCTCAAAGAGAATATTGACGTATGCATTCAATTATGAGGTCTCTATTGGGGTACAAATGATGACAGCTTGTCAGAAAGCTCATTAAAACATGAACTAGAGCTGTAACTCTGATGGGGTAGCATATTGGTTTAAGTGTTTGATAAACATTAAGAAAAAGCAAAAAATATTGAATTGCTACCTCCTAAGACATGAAGTCCCAAACTTCTACCAAAGAGCTATTCAAACGGCCATTAGTGCACATTGTACCGCTTCGTTATGCCTCCATATTTCTGTCTCAGCTTAACAGTTAATTGCATATATTTTAAATAAAGTCATGTCCTATACATGACAGACAAAATGAAACATACAGCCATTAGTGGTTATTCATTTTTAAATGATCATCTTCTGACTTTGTTTTCTCTTTTAGATCTCTTTTCACAGATAGTCAAAACTCTACCACTTTATATTTCTAAACTCTTAAATGGTTAGTGAAAAAAATTAATACTTAACATTTTGCATTATTTTGCAGTGCACACATTTGGTTAATTCTTTTATGTGCCATGAAGTTATTAAAAAAGAATTAAATTTTTTTCTGTGGAAATATGCATTTATTTTCAATGTCCAATTAAACATAAAGTATTTTTTTAAGATGTGCCTTAAGCCTTTGCCCTTAGATTCTGAAAGATAAGAGGGGAATTTTTAACACTGTATTCTGGAACTGCAAATACTCTCATATTTATACATACGTAATATTTCAGAAAGATTCAGTGATAGAATGCTGTAGTAGCTTCCCTTTCTGAATATTTGTGTGCTACAGACAAGAAGGTGCTTTCCTGACCTACTGATCTAATCTTAGCTCTCATCTCTCAAACTAGTTTTCAGCAACTTAACTCTAAGGCCCTCATCCTCCATTCACCTGAGTTAAGGCAGGGTTATTGACAGAAGTGATTTATGGAGGGAAATTTCAGATGATATTTAATATGGTTCCCCTTAACAGATACCAAATGGCAGTTCTATCTGTATCTGTTTGGGTAACTGTGTAGTTATTCTGTCCAACCTGAATGCATTGGTATAGAGTTTTGCACAGCAACTCTCAATTCAGACACCTTATGAAACACGGGATGGGTGCTACATAACATATAAACAACCCCTGCTGAAAATTACCAGCTAATGTGTGCAATTACTTAGCAGCTTCCTCAAGAGGAACTCTGCCTTATCTTTTTAATTCAATTCACTTTGCTGCATGGTATTTGATGTATATTCAGTCTGGCTCTCAACAGAGGTAAAAATATTTATTCATTAGAGAGTAAACACCTTGGTTGTTGAGAAATACTTTACATAGCGAAACATTCCCTCTATAAGATTTGTTTCAAACACTTAGCTTATATTTTTGCATGATTATTTCATATATGCAAATTTAAACATCATCTATAACTGTTATGCTAAAGGGCTAAATACAACCAAATGCATCCATTTTTGAATTAGTCTTCATTATGATTTTGCAAATTTTATACACACTTTAATTTTTTTTTTTTGAGATAGGGTCTCCCTGCAACCGCAACTATCCTAGACTTAGCTATGTAGATCAGGCTGGCCGCCACCACACCTGAATCAACACACTTAAAATTTTCAATGGTTATGACACTAGTTATAACAGAAATTATAATCTACTACACTTGATTTTTAGCCAAAAGGCTGAGAAACCTCAAGATATTATAATTTTCTGTCCCACGTTTTCTTTTTAAATACTTTTGTCATGACTGATATTCAGTGGATGGATTCTAGTATGATCTTATTGGTTGGTTGTTGGTGCTGACTACTGATGTACATTTTTGGATATTGTGATGTTTAATATCAATTGTATCTTGATGAGATCTACAGTCACTTTGAAGGTAGACCTCTGGGCTTGTTTGTGGGGGATTATCCTGGTTAGATTAATTGAGATCCAAAGACTAACTCATTGAATATGGCACTGCTTCCTGGGCTGGGATTCTCAATGGTGAATAGTGCTGAATGAATGTGACTGTAGGTATCTCTGCAGTATGCTGACTTTCAGTCCTTTTACTGTTTCCAGGATCATATGGTACTTCTGTTTTTAGTTTGGGAAGAAGAATCATACTTATCCCACAGATGCTGGATTGTCCTAAATTTCTGTCAAAATTCATTGTTTTCTTAATAATAGCCATTCTGACTGGAGTGCAATGAAATCTCTGGTGTTTCGATTTGCATTTCCCTGGTGGGTAAGAATGTTGAACATTATTTTATATAATTATAGAATATTTGAATCTAAGCTTTTGAGAATCTATTCATTTCATTTGATAACATGTTGATTATATTTTATTTTCATATTTTTGAGTTCTTTATATATTATAGATATCAATCTTTTGTGAGGTATACAGCTAGAGCATTATCTCCCATTTGTGGGCTCAATTCCTTGTGTTTTTGTTTCTTTTGCTGTGTAGACGATTTCCAGTTTCATGTAGACCTATTTGTGAATTCTCGATATTATCTGCTGAGCTGTTGGAAGTTCACTGTGACACCATCTTGACACATTTTCTTTTATGTTGTTGCACAGCAATTTTAAAAAGGTTTAGGTGTTATGGTTAGGTTTCAGTCTTTGCTCCATTTTGATCTAATCTTTGTACATGGTAACATGTAAAGATCTTGGGGGCTGGAGAGATGGTTCAGTGGTTATGAGCACTGGCTACTCTTTCAGAGGACCCAGGTTCTATTCCCAGCACCTACACAGCATCTAACAACCACCTGTAACTCAATTTTCAGGGGAATTCAATGTTTTCCTCTGACTCCCTGGGCATTGCATCATACAGTTGCACTTACGCACAGGCAGGGAATACAGTCATATGCAAATAACAATAGCAATAATAATATGTAAGGATCTAGATGTTGATATCCAGTTTTTCCCAGCATAATTGTAGAAGATGCTGGTTTTTTCTCCAATGCATGCTTTTGGAGTCTTTGTCAAATATTATGTCATCACAGCTGCACAGCTGCCATGCTGCTTTAGTTACAAATAATACAAATATAATTTGTTATATAATTTAAATTTTATTATATATTATAAAATTATATAATTTAAAATATAATTTTGTTTTGGATTGAATTGCCTAATTGTTATCTTTTCTGCTTTAAGAGAAAATTTGAAATTGATAATCCTCTGTCTATGATGAATATTATTGAGATGAGATTTTTATTGCTACTGCAATAAAATATATATATCTTTTACTGTGTTGGGTATGGTTCCTGTTCCTCTTGTTCTACTTAGTCCATTTAGGAGACTTAGGAGCAGTTGAGCTTTGTGAGAAGGCATTTTCTACATTTCTGGATATGATCATGTGATTTCTGGCCATGGCGGAAAATTCCAAATGTGTTTGGCTATGGACTTAGGGCAAAGATTTCCAGTAGCTGAATGCTTCTCTTTTCCTCTCCAAGTTCTTTCTATAGCTGGTGACCCAGGGTCTCCTGCTCCTTGAAGGCCATGGACCACCTGTTCTTGTAACTAAATTTATTGTCATACTATGAAATGAGTTTGACAAAGTGGTCAAGGAGGTCAATACCAGCCTCAAACCTAAGGCAGAAGAGCAGGTGCCACTAGTCTCAGAAAACGACTTATTTTGGTGCATCCCAGGATGTCCTTTAGGTATCTGCCTCATTCCAGATGCCTTTTTGATCTACCATGCTCAGCATCCCTCTCTAGATGACAAGTTGGATCCGTGACTTACATGTTGGGGGTGGACTCATGGAGGCCATTCTGGAGGGCTTCCTATCCAACTCAGGGAACACATGACTCAAATCTTTGCCAATAGCAATAGATATAAGGCAAATATTCTTGGTGGCCTCAAAGCCTGCTTGCTAATTTTCTGGAGGTTGTGATCTTCTGGGTGTCTGTACTGGTATGAACTATGATCATGAATAATTTTATAATGCCAAAGTTACCACTGATGACCTTAGTCATGGGGCTAGAAGATTGGTGGCACAAGAGGCATTCTGGATTATCTAAATAGAGCTGCCATATATCTTGTGGTGCATATACATCAAAAACATGGAGGCATCAGCAGAAAGAACCACAAGGTGATCCCCAAGGTGAAGCCTCCAGGAATGAGCTGGTACTATCCCTTTGGATATTATCAGGATTTTGCTGCTTCTAAAAGATGAACACATACCTAACCCCTTTCTAATTTTTGAGACAAGTCTTGCTGAGTTGCCTATGCCAGCCTCAAGCGTTTTACTGCTCTGCTTCTTCCTTCTGAGTAGCTGGGATTACAAGCGTATAACACTGTACTTGCCTTGAAGATGGGTTTCCATTGGTGACAAGCTTCCAGATCTTACTCTTGAGTGTTTCATTGAATTAAAGTTGAGTAGAATCATACAGGAACCTGTTGGCAGGTGGTTGAGGTCAGTGAAGGACTCGTTGATGGCAATAGTGTCCATTTTGCTCGATTTCAAAGTAGCTCCAGTGAGCAGGCACCAAATATGTTCAAAAGCATTTGCTTCAGGTTTCTCTGTGATGTACCTGGTACTGTCCTCTAGGAGATGTCACTGTCTGATCATGGGTAAGTTCACAGAGTCACAAAGAAAGAAAACTTCTGGGCAAGAAAGTATAAAGGAAGCCAGTTGGTGTTGAGTCCTGTTTTTATTTCAGGTTCTGAGAGGAAACAAAATACTGTTAGGTAACTGCTTAATTAGGCAACATGTAGATAGTCTTGTGAAATATCTGTGGCATTGTGCATAATAATAGGCAGATATTACTTACTCTATGGCTTTTTCTTTCTATAAGTTTACCAGACTCTTTCTCAAAGGGGGAAAATACAAAAAAATTATTTGCCTTTCCTTTCCCACTAAGAATTTTCTTTTGTTTTGACGATAGAGAAAAATCATTATTGATGCAGCTGTGTACTCTAGTATATGATGCAACTGAATTCAATGTTACTAATGATTCCACAGAAGGAACACTTTCAATCAAATTCTCTTTTAATTCTGGTCAAGTTAGAAAAAGAGACATCCTGAAAGGCTATGTTAACGACACCGATCTCTCTATTTTTATGTATAGTTTCTTCACAATTGTAGAATTGAGAAAATGCATAAAACAACTAAAAGGATTATTTTATGAGAAATGTTTTATAATTACTCTATAGAAAGAACAAGATCAGGGCTGGAGAGCTGGTTCAGTGGTAAGGAGCACTCATTGCTCTTTCAGAGGATCAGAGTTCAGTTTATAATCCTCATGGTTGGTGAATCACAATAGCCTGTAATTTCAGGAGATTCAACATCCTCTTCTGCTTCTGTGGGTACAGAAGCACACACACACAATTCTCCTGTTCTGTCTTTTAAGATTTATTTTTATTTATGTGCATATGTGTGTATCTCTGTGTGTATGCGTGTGTGTGTGTGTGTCTGTGTGTGTGTGTGTGAGTGGTGTTAAGGACTGAACCCAGAGTTCTGTATATCTATGCGAATGTTCTGCCCCTGAGTGACGTCTTTCGTCTTCAATGATGCCCCATCTTATTTACCATCTATCTTTTCCTAAGACTTTTCAATACTTTCTTATGAACACATTTTCCATCCCACCTCCTCTGTTTTCATTTGAGTAGCTAAATATAGTGAGGAATCCCTCTCACCTGCTAGTGAAAATAAAGACAGAAAATGCATACACACTCATTCTCAGTCTAATTTTGGCAAAAAAAGTAAAAAGCATGCTGTACAGTTAGACACTTGATTTTTGGATAAGACAGCATATGCTTTGAAGATGCAAATGATGAAGTGTCCTCTGCTAACTAGCTCTAATGAATCTCTGACACACCTCAGATTCAAATACACACACAAAATACTGAGATTTTCTGTGTAACTTTCCCACTGGTCAATAAATATTTTAGTGAATTCTGTCTCAAATTGACTACTTAATCCTTGGTGGTTAATTATATAGTGGAAATAAACCTGGAATATCTTCAGATTCTTAGGATTTTGGCTTTTCTAGTAATCCACAGTTTTTCAGTACCACCCAAATGCAGTCATCATCCTGCTTTACATTAGTGTTTCATTTTTCTCCTGAACCTAGTACGGTAATATTAGTATGGCTGACAGTTTAAGTTTTGTTTCTATCCATGATTATCCATTTAGAAAAACAAAGTGATCACACATCTTTTTAAAATGTTGTGCTACTGTCTATGAGGACCGTAAAAATGGACCTTATTTCACAGGGCAGCGCACGCTCAGCTGTCCTCTCTGCATTTGTTTCTCTGGTTCCTACACTCCTCAGTTTCTAGTAGATTTCTCCCTACTGCCCTCCATTGTGATGGAGGTTTATAGATGGTTTATGCATGGTAAAACAATAATCTCATTTGATGTTTTTGGCTTAAAGGTAAAATATGATTTAAGCTATTCTAATATAAATAAGTAGGAGGAATTCTGCTGAAAATCCTTCTCCCCAAGAGTTTTAGTTTCCCAAAATGAGTAATGCAGAGCTTACAGAACTGTCCAATCTGAAGCCACGCTGCACCACAGTGCCTGCTCACCCCACATGCATTAGCTAGCTCCTCTTAGTATATGACACACTCAAAACATCTTTCAAGTCTCAGTGGCTTATTGCAGCAAGGCTCTTTCTTTTCATGTCAGATGCAGACCATTGCTGGTCAGCAACAGCTTTGTTCTTGGTCCCATCTGGTGTTTTCATTCAGTGATTCAGGGGGAAGGAGCCATCTCTTCCTGGCAGGTCAGGTAGTCTTTGTGTTATTAAAAGAGTAGAGTAAGCGATCCTAACACCAGTGTTCCACACTGTGCTATGTCAAGGCAACCTTCGCATCCATTTAACTTTTGTCAACCAAAGAAAGCCACACAGCTAAGGCCTAAATTAACTTGGTCAGGCAATTAGGGCACCAATGTGTAAAGTCAATTTTTTTTTATGTATAGCTGGTTAAACTCTGGAATTTTGTACCTACCAAGAGAAAAATCATTATTTTCAAAAGTGAAGCACAGTCAAATGTTATTAAAAGATGAATTTTAGCTTAAATTACCCAGAGAAAAATGATGCCGTTTTAAACGATGACTTGCCTTTGGTCTAGATGAAAGAGATGCAGTGAGCAGTTCTGAGACACCCAGAGGAACTTCTCCGAATTCACCAAATGCTCTTCCAGATGTCTTTAAGTGTCAAATTAAACTTGCAAATCATTTTTTTAATGTGGGGTTTTGAAACACTTGTTTTCTTTTTTCTTCACAATTTCTGACAGTTTGTAATTGATAGTATGACGCAGTAAGACTTACAATAATGATATGAACTTGTCCTTCCAGGATAATTACAACCTTGTGGCTTTTGTCTTCCACAAACAATGGTGAATTACACTGATTTTATATGATCTTCCATGTTGCTTTGTGGACAGTTTATATGAATAGAAATTACTTTGTTAGTTTACCAGATTTTTACTTTTAATGTGAAAAGGTTGCTGTGCACATTATAAAACTTTTGGTTTTACAAATCTAGGCTTAAGTAATAGTTTATTTAAATGTAATCTTCTGAATCAAATTTGACATATTTTTTCTGAAAAGTATATCTGAAACTTTGCTTCAATAATTGAAGACAGAGACAATGAAGACTATGCTTTTATTGCTTTAAGTATTAATTCAAAAGCTAGCAACAGGTGGGGAGATAACTCAGTAAGAGTACTTACTTGGCAACCGGAGGACCTGAGTTTGAATCCCCAGCATTTGTATCAAAACCCAGTTATGGCTAGACATGCCCTACATTAGCTATAGCACTGAGGGGCAGAGACAGATCCTGAGATCCTGCTGACCATCCAGTCTAGCCAAACTTGAGACCTTCCAGTTCAGAGAAAGCATCTCAAGGCAGTAACATGGAAAGCAATAGGGGCACCCAATATTCTGCTGTGGCATCCTCATGTGTGGGAACCTGCAGAGTCATGTATGCCACATCCATAGGCCATACACCGTAGATCACACAAGTATACACACACACACACACACAATAAAAAGATCATGATACATTATTCAATCAGACTGGAGACAGTTTGGGAATAAGTAAAACGTAAAAAAGTCGTGGGAACAGGAAGTGGAATACAGGCAGAAGCTCTACTTCATTTTTGATGACAAGGATATTAATTGGTTACGCAGCCAACAGAACAATGAGAGCCAGGATGGCGCAGAGATCCAAGGAGGGCTACACAGGCAAGACCTTGTCACAGGTAGTATTTGCTTAGAACATCACTGACATAATTGGCCCTGGACATGCAGCACTTTGTTCCTGGTGTTACCGAGCAATTAGTTGACATATAGCTGGTCACAGGCCCTCTTATGTCACCTCCCAGATGCTCATTTTCTTGGACTACTGGTATGAACTGGCTGCTTTGGGTCACATGTCCAGCTATCTGTGCTAAAGATTGTGCTAGAGAGACACATTTTCCCGTACAGTTCTGTGGGGAGGAAATGGTTAGTCATGTTAGAGATTTGCATCCTGGGAGGATACACCAACAAACTGTCTCCCATTATCCTACATCATATCACTCCAAAAGGGATCAATAGTGTTTTGTTTACACTTTTTAGTCATTTTATCCTATTCAAGGCATGAAATTAAACATTTTGTTAAAAAGCTACGCTTGGTAAAATAAAACAAGGAGAGGAGTTAAAAAATCTTGAGGATCATTTGTCTATCATATATGACAGACAAAATGTTAATTATCTTAATAGGTACATGAAAGTTTAAATCAACGTACTACAATTCCAACTCAAAACTGACAAAGGAGAGGGTCAAGTCATTCAAAAGGAAGTTAAAATGGCAATTAAACATGTAAACTGTTTTCTACAGAGCTGCTGTGCAAAGATACACACAGGAAACACGGATCTTCACATTTTCCCTGATCAGGCAGAAAGTATTAAAATGATTAACAATATCTGACGCCAGTGAAGACCTACGAAATGGACACCTTTATATTAGTTGAGGACCTGAGACCTGAGGACTTATTTTATATTTGAACACTTTTATATTAGTTGGAACTTCCTACAAGAAAGCACGTAAATGAATACAAACAACTGACCATGTAGGTGTTGTAATGCACCTATGCTCTTTTCTAGGCATTCATTAACAGAACAACGTCAAATGAATGTGTGAAGATATATATGAAAGGATAGTAATTGTAAGATTGTTGATGGTAATACATTATAAGTAAGCTGAATGCCAAGCAAAAAGTGGGAACAGGACCGAAGAGCTAAAGATGTTTAGAACTGGTTCTAAGAGGGCATGCATTCAGTATTTTTAGTTCATAAAGTGTCCTTTGAATTTTATTTTCTTATTTATAACTTTGTATTTTCTTATTGATTTACTTTTCTGTATAAAAAGTAATCTTCACATTCCCTGTTGCTATAATGTCCCTTCTGAAACTCACGTATAATTTGCCATTGTCACAGGTATGAAGAGACTATGACCCAGTCAACAAGGGTTATTCACTCCTGAGTCAGGGCATCACAAACAGGTTATCTTTCTTACTGTGTGAGTTGGTTAGTTATTGTGAGGTGGGACCAGGTTGCTAGGTTGCTGTCAAGCATGCCCTGTCTCTCCTGCACGCTCTCCTCAGGACTGCTGCTTTTTCACCACTCTGAAATAGAATGACTTTACAGGGAGCTCCTCACTCATATGTTTGCTCCTCAATTCAAGCCTTCTCAGCAGGTGGAACCCTGGGCTAAATCAGCCTGTCTGGGATGATAATCGCCATTCCTCCAGATGCTAATTTACTGGCTGCTCATTCATAGCATTACTAACACTTCTTGGATTGGGAATTAAGCCTGAAATTTGCGAGTCCTTACAAATTTTCTGAGTCAGTGTATGTGAAATGTAACTTACTCCTATGCATTTAAAGTTATCTTCCCAGATAATTCAATTTATTTAATATTCCTGGTCTAAGAATCTATAGTCAACATTCTAAGAGAGTAGATATTAGGTTCCTTCAGATTTGTGAATAGCTATTTTTTTTTAATTTTTCTAAATGTTAGCATTTTGATTTAGGAATTTGCCAGGTATCAACCAGTAAATATTATTGTTTGTGATCACTGGGGATTGCCTGAGTAACAAGAGTCCTCTTCAGCATGTCAAAATATGGTTGTTACACATTACAGGCTTAACAGGAAAACTTGATACTATATTATGTAAAAACAGCTTAGCATGTTTTCAGGTTATGCAGAAGACATGATAAAAAGCCAAACTGTAGCCAGAATAAAATGCAGTTTTTACACTTTGCACAAATATGCTTTCAATGAAATGCATTTTATGTATTAAATGACAGAACTACAAATCCAGGGAAAGTTAAAGACCTACATGTTTCTTTCGAATTTATGTCTTTAATATTAGAATTGTCAGTCTATTCTTAGGTGCACATGGTCGTGAAAGCAGGATTGCTCCTGGCCATCTTAGGCCAAGGCATTAATCAGTTGTTGGGTACATTAAACTTTTAGACCTCACTAGTCTCTAGGCCTTCCAAGATTGTGGATTTTCGCTTTCATTTTTTGATGGTAAACATCTCCTCAATTCCAGTTAAACATTGTTTAATAAAGGCTTTCCCATGAATTTCAGCCTCTTTCTTGGGAAGATAGTGACCTTAGTCAGATCTTTCAAGTACCTTGAGTAATGACTGAAAGAAGACTTTGATTTAGGACCAAGTGCTTGAACATCTCTGAATCTAGAAAAATGGACACAAAACAGTCATTAATTTTTTTTTTCAATATTTTTCCCTAATTTTAAAATTTAGATTCCTAATATTAATATAGTTAATAATGGTGCTAATAAAAATTAGGTAAACATTAATTACTTATTTGGAACCATTCAAAGGGAGAAAATATAAACTTAAAAACTGCTCCATTCTGCATCTGAAACATCATGATACATCTAAGTCAAATCAATGAATTCTTTATATGGATCTTAATATGTGAATTGAAAGGAATATCGGCTTTTCCTTAAATTAATGTAAACTTCAGTAAATGGCTGTGGAATAGGTGACCAGTCTGTGAGAATCCAAAAAAGAATCTTTAAATTCTGTGTGCCAATGGAACTTTCAAGTAGCTTTAATATTTATTTGTATATAAAAAGTGCTGGAAAAAGCATTTTCCCTAATATTTATCTAAAGGGGAGCCTTAACAAGCTTATATACAGGGAAACTCAAGTGGATTTATGAGAAATTAAAAATATAAACACAATTAATATTTTAAATAAAATAATAAGGCATGAAAGAAGAAATTCCTTTTTGGTCCTTTTTGAGACAGCCTCTCACTGTAGCCCCAGCTTCCCTGGAACTCGCTGTGTAGACCAGGCTGGCCTTGAACTCACAGAGATCTGCTAGCCTCTGCCTCCCAAATGCTGGGATTAAAGGCATGCACCACCAGGCCTAGATGAAAGAAGAGATCTTTATCACAGGAATAAAACATATATAATTCAAAGATTATTTATAAAAATCAGTTTTAACATTTTCTCTCTACCCCTCATTCTGTTATGTTTCATGAGGCTTAGGTGTATAGGGTTAGCTGTAAATGTGTCACTTTGGACTGGGTATTGCTCAGATGTATGTTCTCTGTGTCTGACCCGTTGTGGGATTCTGCAGTAGCCTCCACCTTTCGCAAAAAGAAGCCTTTTGATGAGTGGCGTACAGCCATACTTTTCTGTAAATATAAGGATCCATATTTAGCATGTGGTAAGAAATTTCATTTGTCTAGATATATAACAGAGATAGGTTTTCTCCAGGCTCTATGACGTCTCCGCCCATGTGTATTTGGCTACGTTTACAGTGTCAGTATCAGTTCACTTCCATTGAGAGGACTTTAAATCCAATTAGAGACGTGTTGATGACTCACCAGGTAACATTGCCACTATTGCACCAATAGAGGTAGTTTGCTGTGCTGGTCATCCCTTATATGTGAGTATTTATTCTGATGCAACACCAGGATATTTTTGTACAATTAATATTTGTGTAAGATACATTGAAACTATCACTTTAATATGAAAATGTCCTTATTGTTTTTTGTCAGGAATCCTACCATAAGGAATGAATTCTATAGAAATGCCTTATTACTGTTCAATAAATTTATATCTTATAAGTAATGTATATTGCAGTACATTTTATAATAACATGCATTTTAACGTAATATGTTATTAGGGAGAGACTAGTGAAATAAATTAGAGTATGCCTGTAAGAGGACATAAAATACAACCATTCAGAAGAAATTTGGGCTGATTTGGTGGTGCACGCCTTTAATCTCAGCACTTAAGTGTCTGAGTCAGGAGGACTGCTATGATTTCAAAGCTAATTTTTTTACATTGTAAGTATTAGGCCATCCATAGCTACTTAGCAAGACCCATTCTCTTACACACAAAAAAAGTTGTTTA
Organism: Eospalax fontanierii; assembly: GCA_035773235.1. Lineage (NCBI taxonomy): Eukaryota > Metazoa > Chordata > Mammalia > Rodentia > Spalacidae > Eospalax > Eospalax fontanierii. Next base: position 15,043,717 of record CM069536.1, on the reverse strand, counting down.
AAATGTTTGGAAAGAAAACATGAGAAAATAGAACAATGGTAATTTAAGTGAACAACATTGCAACAGTCAAAACCTATTCATGAAATATATATGAATTAGAGAGAGCGATCTATTCCTGTATCCAGATGTGTAACTGCAACTAAACATCAATAGTTCTTAAAGCTGGAGGGAGAGATTGTGATAGAAGCATTAATGCTTCCACATTATCCATGTCTGTATTGTTTAAATGTTTGCAGCAAGCTCATGTTACTTTCATAACAGAACACGTGCAAACAGAAACATGAAGAGAGAGAGAAAAGAAAGATTAATGGCTTGCTGCCATATGGGAATGCCACAAGGCTCTGTCTTCTGCCTTCATACTGTTGAAAAATGTTATCAATTATTTGGGTGAAGTCATTTATGACAAGCTTATCACACTTCAGGCTGGGAAAGTGTTGGGAGGGATAGTTAATAACATAGTCGATGGAGTCAAGTTTCAGCCTCACCAGAACTAGAATATTAGGCTGAAATTAGCAGTGAAAATGACAAAGATTAATATAATTCACTCTATTTGGAAAAAATAACAATTGGTCAATTTAGTTCGGTATGAAGAGGTTGAGCTTTAAGATCGCGTGTCTAGGAATGTACTCTGCGTGAGCTCACACTGAACTGCAGAATGAACTCTTGGAACTTTGTGTTGCGGGGTCTCAGGTCTGTGGTGCTCTTTGCCTGTCCACCTGGATGACCCTGTTCTCGTTGGAGCACTGCAAAGTCAGAGTGTGTTCAGAGAATAAGTGATTAAGCCGGTGAGAGGGGCGTGAAACTGCCCCAAATGGGAGACTTACACTTAGAATGATGAAACTGCAGTGAAACAAAATGATTGCATTCAAGTATTTGGAAGTTTCCATCAAGACAGTTTCTTTATTGATTTTGAGAGCAGAAATGATCCAATTAGAGAAATAATGTGAACTCACCCTGTGGAAGAACAACACCTCAGTTACTGGATCTCTAACTCAAACTAGGTAAAGTACAAAAGCCAATGTTAATGTATGCATCACTTTGGGAAGGCATATTGAGTTAGGTATTTTCTCATTTTAAAGCCTCCCAGTTGAATACTTTGAGAGAACAACTGCAGACTACTTCTAAGTAGACAAATGGTTAAAAATCTCTAAAATTTTCTCATCTACATATTTCATAATGTGTGTAAGGCATAAAGAGAAGAATATGATTAAAAGTTTTCAATCTATTTACAAATATGATAGAAACATATTTCAAGAATGCACTCCATGCTAATCAAGATTATCCTGCATATCTCTGAATATAATATAGTTCCCAAGGCAAAGTAATAGATTTTTTTTCCTGAATGAAGGATAAGTTTAATGTCAAACCATGTATTGATTGTTAGTGACTGGAGAGATTTTGTAGCATTAAGAAGACAGAATTCTAAAAAGTCAACGATAGAAAGAATTTATAACATAATATGAGAAATTTAAACATTAATATTTATTAAAATTAAATTTTGATAAGCTTAGTCTCAAGATGGAGAATTTAAGCAAAATAAAATGATTGGTCATATTCACATTTAAGTTCAAATTAAGAACACACGTTTTAGTGGGGAAAAGAATATATTTGATGATCTAGCCAAGATCTATTTGACATCTGATACTCATCTAAGAATAGATGTCATGAATCAAATCCAAGGGACATTAGAATGAAAGGTTAGGAAATTAAATCCCTGATCTATTGAAATAACATGTAAGGATGCCAAGAATACACAGGTGAGTAAAGAGAGCATCCTTAAGAAATGCTCCTGGGAAAACTGAATCTCCACATACAGAAGAATAAATTAGATACATATCTACTATACTGCACAAATGTCAACACCATATGGATCAAAGCCTTCAATGTGAAATGCTGAAACGGACAGAAATAAACATAGACAGTATTCTCCAAGACATAGGTGAAGGAAAGGATTTTCTAAAACTGGACATCAATCACTCAGGAAGTAAAATCAACAATTGACAAATAGGACCTCATTAAAATAAAAAGCTTCTGTATAGCAAAGGAAGCAACAAGTCACACAAAGAGGACTCCCACAAAGCAGGAGAAAATCGTCAGCAGCTTTACATCTGACAGAAGATTAAATACCCAGAACATACAAAGAACACAAAAAGAGGCAATTAAACAAATGACTCAATTACAAAAAAATTGGGTTTTGGATCTGAACAGAGTTCCCAGAAGAAATAAAAATGACTAAGAAATACTTTTAATAGTGTTCAACATCTTTAGTAGTTAGGAAAATTCAAAATGAAACTAAGATTTCATCTTACCCTAGTGAGAATGGCTGAAATCGAAAGAGCAAATGACACCAAATTCTGGAGAAAAAAATAGAGGGAGACACAGGTATTATCAAGGGAGAGTTGAGATAATTCAAGATACTTTAATTGTGGAGAAGATAGAAAGTGCTACACCGGGGCAATAGAGGAGAGGTAAATAATGCTTAAGTGGTATATAAACCAGGGGGAAGCGTATTCGTTCAAACCTACTGAAAACTATACACATGGTATGTGTATGTACTCTATCTGAGGGCGGTATAACAAAACCCACAGTGTCAGTCAAGGGAAACTTCCCTTTGAGTTGTTCTTTATGGTAATGTTGGTCAGAGTGGTCCAAAAGATTTATTGCCACAACTCTTACTTCCTAGAACTTAACCAAACACAGGACTTGGCGCAGTCAAGTTGAAACTGACCTGGAAGCCTCCTTCCTGAAGATGATCTCTCATCAGAAGATACTATGAAAACTGCCAAGGGAGACAACCAATCAATGATCTCATCCAGCTGTAAAGCCTATGAACCACAACAATGACTGGGCTACCAAATAATCTCTATAGGTACAGTAGTGGTACTTTAATCCTGAGGTATTCAACAGCTGTGTGGGAGGGAACTCATGGGTGGCACTATAAACACAGCCAAATACACGTGACAGGATACGGCATAGACTCTAGAGAAAAACCTCCTTTTGTCACATCTTTAGACCATTGTAATTTCTTACTGTGTTCTAAATATGTATACTTATATTTACAGACCAGTGTATCTCTCACCACTCATCAAAGAAGCTTCTTTTTTGCAACAAATGGAAACTACTACAGAGTTTCACAACTGGTCAAACACAAAGAAGTCTCTGTGAGTCTCCCAACCTTAAGTGACACATCTACAATGTAACCACCACACCTAAGACTCAGCAAACATATCAGAACAGATACTGGAAGAATATTAACGCATATCTTAAATCTGACCATCAAAACTTCCTTACTATGCAACAGATGGTGATTAATCCAGAAAGCTGTAACTGGCCAAAGTATGGACTATAAGAAACTGAAGAAAGAGTGTTTATTTCTGAGTAGGTCACATGCGTCAAATCTCTGCCTCTCAAGACTCAAAGACCATGGTAGAAGGGGGTAGGACAAAAGATTGTAAGAACCAGAGGTACTGGATGACCCCTAGGAACCAGTTTTCCAGAGAGTGGGAAGGTACCTGTCAACTAGGGAATCTGCTACTGGAATTATGACAGTCTAACAGTCAAGAAGAAGTACTCTATTTACTAACTGAGGACTTCTGTTTAATCTTGTTCTAAAAAGATTGGGATAATTCAAGTATCAGGAAGAGACTTTGGTAAATCTAATATGTACATAGTATATGTTTAAAGAACTATAGATGAAAGGAATAAGGCAGGTGATTATTCCATTATTTAAAAATGAGAGTTGTTGCATTCTGATTGGATGATAGTAGATACTGAATTTTTAGTTTTTGTTTTTGTTTTTTTTAATGGGCCAATTCTTAGAAGGCTAATGACATGTGGAATTCTTATATAGTTTATTTTTTTATTGTTTTAGAAATTGTAGCTCATGCATAAAAGAGTTTTTATCTTTATTTAGCCCAGTTTTTACAGAATACCAGTAGCAAATTTATTATTTAAATGATAATTGAGATAATTTTAATTAGTTGCTGGAAAAGTAGAACAATTTAGTTGTCAGGAGAAAATACAAAGCATTTATGTGCTCTCCGTAATACTAATGAAATAAGGTTTTTAATAATGTCAGAAAATAGATCCTTGAGAATTCATGAACACATACAGGATACAGATCCAGTCAAACTAAATAAAAAGGCACTCAAAGAAATCAATAATATATGATATTTTTGCTTAAATAATATTCCAAATTATAATCTTCCTAACTGAGATAATATTTAACCATTGTAACAAAAACCACAGAAAACATTAAAAATAGAAGTACTAGGAAGGTTGAATATTATGAAATGAAAATTTATAGAAACAAAATTCCAGATGGGCCTTCCAGTTAACACTATGAAATTGATACACAAAATATTGTCCGTAGAATGAGGAAAATCAGAATTATAATGGAGTGGATTTAAAATGTAGAATCAGGGCCCATCCTGTACCTAGTGGATAGGAACCTACATTCTTACATGCTCCCCAAACATCTTCACGGTTAACTTTGTAAAACCTGCAGTGATTGCGTGATTTTGAGATCCTATTCAATTCCTGGAGTATCAGAGGTATTGTTTCAGGCTTCCCATTCATAGTTGTTTGTGGTCCCTTCAGAGAGTTCCTACAGACAACCAACATTAGAGCTTGATGGAATTTCACATTTTCAGCATGAATAGTATGCCTAATATGTATGAACGACTCTGTAATGAATAAAAGGAAGAATGAATGAGTGTCATTTCCTTGGAGAATGTGATCCTCTATTTATCTTTAGCATTTTCAGAAAGATGTAAATTTCTTACAACATATAAATACAAAAGGCTCTATGAGACTATCTGAAAATTTTGTATGTCTACAAACTATATTACCTAGATGAACTTTATAACTTCCTAGACACATAAATAAATAAATCAGTAAAACTGGGTAACATACTTTGAGATTTCTAAAAAGAAGATGTATAAGAAGACAAATTTAGGAAAAATTATTCAAGTCATTGACTGTCAAGAGAATGAAGTGGGATATAACATTACTCCAGGTACAATGCCAGTTATACAAATGAAAATGGTAACAGAAGACAGAGTATAGTTGCCCAAGTCTGGATCAACTGAGGGCTGAGGATTGAATGAAATACACAGACACACACTTCTCTCCAAGACAGTCTCCGTTTATTGAGCTGTCGCGGGCCCTTATATACCGGGCCAAGCAAGCTATGAAAAAACACAAGGGCTCAAAAGGGCAGGTTCTCAGGAACATCTTCTATTGATGACACACAGCTGCAGAAAGGAAAAAGGAAGTTGCGGTTGGGCTAGCTTAAAGGTCAAGATGCTTACTTGAGCTTTGCGGTCAGAGCCAGAATGCAGCTGGCGTCTGTTTTTGTCTGGCATCAGTCTAATCTCCTGGCAGGAGACAGACAAATCCCTAGGGTATCGTAGGCGGGTCAGGGCCCTACATGTCCCCCTTCTTTATATAAATGAGTACCTGTCTTAGGTTGTCGATAATGCTAGCATGGACCTTACCCATCATAGATATGACAACCGCCCTATAATGACCTCACAGGTTAGCACTCTGTCTTAGGTTGGTACGTTCCCTCTCGAGCTTACCCGTCATTGGTAGCTCATTTAAGATGCCATTGTCCGCAATTAGCGCTGGAGAGTACAGCTCTGAAGAGCCTGAAAAGCTAGACCCTAGAGGCCGCAATCAACCCCATTCTCTGTTGCGGCGTGTGGTCTTTCCGTCATTTTGCCAGCATCTTCATATATGACGATCCGCATTTCTGAAAACAGGGGAAATCCTAAAAAAAATTAAGAGTAAAAGCAAAATTTATCATATCAAAAATTCAGAAATTTTCTTCCTGGGAGCATATTACCATTAGTTGAACAAAGGCCAAGTGATTGAAGGTCACCGGGCAATTCAAAATGCAGGGCACAAAATCATTATAAGAAGAAACAGGAGTAAGGGTCCTGCCAGGGCCGACAACAAGGATGTAAGCCAGTGAGAGTTGGAGAAAATGGCCTCATACCAACTTTGATTAACAACATGTGCATTTTCTCCTTCAGACGACATTGCAGCTCATCTAGTGACTGCCGTAAGACCCCAGAGCTCTGGGGTCCTAGCAGAGGCTTAGCGCTCAGCTCCAATAAGGAGAGTGCTCTGAGGGGCCTGCTTAGTTACAAGCTTCTAATTCATGAAACTAGGCTCTAACTTTTACAATCCTAACTTATTATATTATGGGTTTACACTATCACTACTTATAAGCTAATTGTCTCTCACATGTACTTTATACTTATGAAACTATGGGCTTACATTGTTACAACTTACAACTAGTAAACTTATAAGACTATGGGTTTACAACTTACAGACTTAATTACTTAGCACGTGCTTCTTATACTTATGAATGTAAACTAATTATTTATCTAACACATGAAATTATAAACTTATGGGTCTACATCATTACAATACAAACTAATTATTTAATACATGCTCCTTACACTATTCTATTTTCTTTAGCTACTTACAAAAAAATTCCATATGTCTTCCATGATTTGATGTTTTTAGCCAAATAATACTATACTGGAACTTACAAACTTTCTTTTTATAAATTGACAAAAATATTAAAAATAAAAGTAGTTCTATTTTGTGTGTTTTCTGAATGAACCTTTTATACCAAGTCGACATAAGGAAGGAAAGATTCTATAAAAGCAAACCAAAAACATAAACAAACAAAAATGTCATTGCAAACTTAACACTAAGTCAATTATGTTGGTTTAAGATACTGGAGATATGAATTCTGGAAGTGAATTAAACTAACTTTTAATTAACCATGCACTCAACAATATAATGCTTGAGATGGTCATGGCCTCTAGGCTATTTGCAATCTCCTGTGCTCTCTCTGCTAAATTATTTGCTAAACATTGAACAGCTATTAAAATATAATATGTATCTGAAAATTTGAAAAATACATTCTTTTTCATTAATATTAAAACAGAAAACCATATGTTGAATATTAGGTTCACTTATACATGAATCACCATACTTAGAAATCAGTATCTTCTCTGGCTGTCTTTGTCTTAATGCCTGTGCCCTGTTTCTTAAGTATGGTTACCAACTGGTCTGTGAAAAGATCATGAGAGCCTGAAGCACCCATTTGTCCAATACACCCAAAAATACTTACATAGGTTGCCAGCCAGCCTTCCTGGGTGATCCGTCAGCAACATCCTCTATTTCCTATCTCACTGGGACCTCCAGCTATAGAGCCTGCGCTATGTTCATTGCCCGAGTCTGGTTCGGCGGAGGGCTGCGGATTGAATGAAACACACAGACACGCACTTCTCTCCAAGACAGTCTCCGTTTATTGAGCTGTCGCGGGCCCTTATATACCAGGCCAAGCAAGCTATGAAAAAACCCAAGGGTTCAAAAGGGCAGGTTCTCCAAACATCTTCTGTTGATGACATACAGCTGCAGACAAGAAAAAGGAAGTTGTGGTAGGGCTAGTTTAAAGGTCAATTTGTTTACTTGAGCTTTGAGGTCAGAGCCAGGATGCAGCTGGCGTCTGTTTTTGTCCGGCATCAGTCTAATCTCCTGGCAGGAGACAGACAAATCCGTGGAGTCTTGTAGGGGGTCAGGGCCCTACACAGAGAAATATGACAAAAGAAATTCATTGCATTCTCTTTGTGACAGCATAAAATAATATAGCTGTCATGGAAAACAATATGGATTATCTTCAGTAAATGAACAAAAAAGCCATGTGACCCAACTAACGTAATACTGAGTGTATATTTAGAGGAAATGAAGTGTTTCTGTTGAAGAGATGTCTGAACACCCATTTTTATTATAGCACTATTCACAGTAGTCAAGAAACAGAAGTAACCCATCTATCAACTGATGGGTGAATAGAGACACTATGAGATATACACATCGTGGAGCTACTGTGCCACAGGAGGGAGTCTTGTAATGTTTCTCACACACATTTTAAATGAAAATAGCTAAGTACAGAAAGGCAAATATTACATTGTCTCACTTATATGCGGGACCTAAAAGAGTTGAATTCATAGAAGCAGAGAATAGAATGGTGGTTCACAAACTCTGAGATAATTAGCAAGATTTAGCTATTCTACAACATGTGACTAGCTACAAACATTATGCTGTACACAATAAATATATACGATTTTGTTCATCACTTAAAGGTGCATTAATTTTTTTAATGTCCCCAAATAGATCATCATATACTCACATTTGTCAATACTAAGAAGATGACTGGGCACAAATATGGCTTAGTGGTAGAGCACTTGCCTAACATGTGTGAAACCTTTAGTCAATCTCCAGTATTGAAAAGAGATGATTTAATATATTATGGATGACCCTGAAACCCATGCTGTATTCTCCACTGTGATATCCAAGTTTTAGAATTCATGACCTCTTTCAGTTGTCACGTATCAGACATGGTGGACAAAACAGTGCCAAAGTCCCCATTCTTTACTGTTGTACCAACTTCATTTAAGGAATACTGTTCCTCCTCCCCAGAATTTAGTCTTCATGTTAATAACACTAAGTCAAACCTAACTTTCCTGTTGTTGATGTGTCAATATTATCTTTGCTTTATGGATAACAGTAGAAATCAATTTCTTTTTATTATGAATATGTATATGTGTAGACCAATGTGTTCATTTATGTGCAAGTTCATGTGAATGTGTGTGTGCATCTGTGTGTAGGACAGAGGACAACCTTGACTGTCATGTTCAAGAATGGTATTCACTTCCTTTGGAAAAATGTCTCTCATTATCCTGGGGTTCTCTGTCTAGAATCCTCTTGTTTCTACCACTCCGGTGCCAAGATTCCAAGTGTGGACCACAGTATCAGGCGGATTTTTCATGAATTCTAGGGCTAGAACTCAGATCATCATGCTGAGAGTCGAGCACTTTACTGACTGGGCCATGTCTCAAGTCAGAATTTGTTGACTTTATGGATCTCTTCCCCTTCATGTTTGCTGGATTTTAATATTTCAGAAATGGATGTGGTCCCATCAGGTAAGTTGATTTGCTCTAATCCACTAATAGATAAATAAAAATGTCATTAACTGTTATGTCTATCTTTCCCAGTCACTATTCTTCTATATACTTTGTAGGATGATAAGACAGGGAGAGGCTGAGAAGAAAGGATATATACATTTGTTCTGGCTCTTGGCTCACTGATAAAGCACCCCTGGAATACAGCCGCTGCTCAAAGTCTCTGCTGCACTATGTTTGGTCCTTGGTTTTGAGTCTCCAAACTGACCCGTGTTTGGGGTAGGGAGGGAAGTGGATAACTGTAGCTTCCTCTCATTCATGAGATCCCTTTTCAGGAATCCTGCATCTCCTTGACCGTAATACACACTGGATATTACTATTTCTCTCTTTATTCCTCATGATCTTCTCAGTTGTTAGCCTTGTCTTTCTATAGGCATTCCTTACAGACATTCTGGGTTCTTTCTAGTCTAGAAGAATAGTTACACTACTTTTGGTCTCTTACCTCAAACATACTCTCTCATATATTGTCCCAGCTACAACATGGTCCCCGCCATTTTCATTTCAGCCCCCATCCTGTTCACTTCTCTGTCAGTCTTGAATCTTCTTTCTCATATTTCTCAAACTCTGAAATTCTCTCATCATTTACCCATGTTGTCTCTAGGTTGATAACATTGATTCTTCCAAGTTTTTATTAGTAATTCAAAAGTGATTTTCACCTTACACACATATTACAATACTGTTTCAAATACTCTTGTCAGAACAGCCTTTGAGAACATTTGATTATTTGAATACTCAAGAAAATTTGAAATGTTTTAAGTATAAATTTATCTTCTCCATTAGACTGTCTGACCCTGTTCTCTCCACTCTAATTTTCCTCAGTGATTTACAGTGTGCATGCCCCTCCATGTCTCATGCTTTCAGTCCAGTGTATTTGAATATTCTGTGCACTCTGCTCAATAATCCTTTTTTGATTTTTATGCCCAGAAAAGTTCTCTGTACTGTTTAGGGCTCAAGTCAACCGTCACCTCTTCTGAGAAATACTTTCCCCATTCCTCCAATAGGAAAACAAGCTTTTCCTCTAGATTTTCCAAACACCTTGCATTAATTTCCTTTCAAGTATTAATTTCATGTGATTGTTTACTTGTGTTAAATCTGTCCCCAATCTTAATGCAATCTGCTACTTAATAATATATAGCAGTTTTTGGCTGCTAGATGACATTTTCTGTTCTGCAGTTTCTATCAGCAAAACATTTAATCAAATCTCTTTCATATTTTACCCCAACATGAGCCTCTAACCCAGAAACATAATTTGTCTGCAAGTATTGTATATCATTTAAGACAGCTCAGGTCAGCTTGATTTAACAAAAGTCCATATTAGTAGAACCTTGCAAAGTTTAAAATTAGACAAGTGTCTCTTTATCATGTTTAAAATAATTCATTCATGAGCTGCTTTTAACCAACATGATTCGAGATCATCACAGACCTGTTCTTCCATTTATGATTTCTTCATCTTTGGTTATGTTGCTAAAACTAGCCAGTGCTTAGCCAGTGTTTAGAGAGCGTACCATCATAGGCCTCTTCTAGAGTCTGGATATAAGAAGTCATGGCTCCCTGTACTCAAAAGAAAAGCTTCAAGAAAGTCTATAAAAAGACAGTTGTATCTTGTTAGGACCTCTCATGTAATAGAAAAAAATATTGCTAGCCAGGACATAAAACTGCAACTCATTTTGTTGCTTAGATAAGTGACTGTCTCTTTCAAATCAGTATTCTTCATTTGTAAAGTGTAGTGATATCTCAGAAAAGTTGTATGAAAATCACAAGCATGAATTTAACTTGCCATACAGAGAGGCACGGAGCAAACGTTTAAAAGCTGACAATTGTTATTTACTGGTTGGTCTAGATAAGACTACTTACATCCAGACATGTAGTAGAGTCCCAGGGCTCCACCTCTAGTAATGGTTAAATCAGTACTGGAACTTAGAGCTGCTTGATCTGAAACCTCTCCTTTCAAACAATAACACGAATCATGGCGTGGAGGAGAACTGAGAGCTGCTGTATCTGGCTCGAACCCCGAAGTCATAAATTGGGACATACTTTACATTTCAGAGCTCGGGATCATTGAAAGTAGATTTAAAGCACAAAGATCTGGTATCTTCAGTTGGATTTATCCAAAGTCCTTACCTTGCTCCCATTTCTTTTCATGGATCCTTGGCTGAAATAGCAGCATTAATCGAGTGTATAATTCTGGAGCCCTCTAAGAAGGCTAAACATCTTTTGAAATTTGTTGGGGTTTGGTAACCAGGTTGAACTTTGCCTTTGTTGTGCAGTTTCCAGCTGACTCACTGAGGCTGCAACAATTGACATCATTTTGTGCCTTTCATGCTAAGACTAATTTGGCAGGCAGCGCTCCCACTGGAGTGGGTTTCAGAGACTCAGTGAATCTGTGTTGGAATGGACTTTAAAGGTCACGGAATCCAAACCTTAATGTAATGATTGAGCTAGCTTACATCAGCCCCTCCAAGTGAATTTCTAATCTACCCTTGGGTAAGTCCAATGACAAATAAATTGTAAAATTTTCCACATGGGCTGAATTGCATAACCTGCTCTGCATTTGAGAAACTGTGGCCACTTTCTATTAATCTGAAATCATTCTCCACTTTCCAGCCACCAGCACTGAGCTTGTCCCTCACTCACATATAGTCCTTTTTGGAACCTTACCTGCTCTAACTGCTTTCAATTGCTCACCAAAGCCAGATGGGGAGGGAAAGGATTTATTTGGCATATATCTCTCAGGTCACAGTTCATCATTAAGGGACTGCAAGGTATGAATATAGAGCAGGGACTTGGAAGCAGGGAGTGAAGCATAAGTCATGGAAGAACATTACTTACTGGCTTGCTCTTCTGGCCTGCTTTCATATATAATACGGTACCATCTGCCCGGGGATAGCACCACCCACAGTGGTCTGGACCATTCCACACCACTCAGCAATGAATGAAATGCTCCACAGACATGGCCACAAACCAATCTAATGGAGGAAATTCCTCAATTGAGGTTCCCTCTAACCAGGTATGTCAGGTTGACAAGGGGTCGACCTGACACCAAACACATCACTATTAAACCACAATGTTTCCATTTCTTGTCCCCATGATATGATGTTAATATTAATATCACAACATAAACAGTACAAATTTAAAAGTCCTACTGTCCTTAAAAATTCACACCTTAAAAGTTTAAAGTTTCTTTTAAATGTCTCAACTCTGGGCTCCTACAAAAATCTAAAATAATAAATACTATCTTATTTGAAAGGGAACAATCAGGCACTTAAGTAAAACCAAAGCCCAGCAAATAAATTAAGGCTGGACATCTGGGATTCACTCACAATCTTCTGGGCTCCAAGGAACTTGGGCAGCTCCACTTTGGCTCTGTCCATAGCACACACAGCTTGTCTCATAGGCTCAGGCCAGCTTCGCTCCTTTGGTGGTCACTGCATGATCCTAGTATCTCCAATATGTGGGGTTCTCATCTACAATGGAGGCTGCACCTTCAGTGGCCTCTCCTGGTCTCTCAGGGTGCAGAGCTTTAGATACTCTCCATGACCCCATCAGTTCTATGGCTCTTCACCAAAACCGACACTAAACTTTTGCCAATGGCTTTTCCTGGCCTCTCACAGTGCCAAGCACCAATTGATCTCCATGACCTCTTCATGCCTTCAAAACCAGTTCCATATAGAAGACTCTTACACATCATCAAGTCCTGCTCCCAGCTTGAGATAGAGGCTCAGGCCCAATCCAGACCACAGCTTCTGTGTGCTGACCTGAGGAAATACTTCCCAGAAGATTTTGTCACAAAGATGCTGGTCTCTTGTTACTCACAGCTGATATTTCATCTCCAGCTAGCCAGCATCATTTGTCCCAGTAAAGCATTTGTTTTACTTCAGTGGTTCTAGACTCTTCTTAATCATTGATTCTTTAGCACCAGATGACCGGAACCCACATATTCCCAATTCAAAATATCATATAAACAGCCCTGATAATCTTTACCTTTCTTTGAAGCATCACAAGACAGGCTTCCATGATCTACACCTCTTTCAGCATAACTGTTCCAAGTTCCACAGCAACAGCTCACAAACTATAAGCACTCAATTTCTTTTTGAACCCAAATTCAAATACTTCCACCCTCCTCTCTACAGCAAATTTTTCAGGTCTGTCACAGCAAAAATCCACTCTTTGGTACCAATTTTTGATCTAGTTACCTTCAATTTCTGTGATACAAACACCAGCCAAAACCAACTTGTGGAGGAAAGGATATATTTGACTTACATCTGCAAGGTCGCAGTTCATCACTGAGGTAGCCCAAGATAGGAACTTAGAGCAGGAACCTGGAGACAGGAGGAGAAATACGGGCTGTGGAAGAGCATTGCTTGCTCCTCTGGCCTATGCTCAGCTTCAGGACCATCTGCCCAGCGGTCTAGTAGCCCGAGGTGGTCTGGCCCTCCCACATCACTCAACAATCAAGGAAATGGCCCACAGACATGGCCAGGGCTCAATCCAATGGAGGAAACTCCTCAGCTGAGGTTCCCTCTAACCAGTTGTGTTAAGTTGACAACTAAATCTACCCAGCACACCTTCTTTTTGATGTTTAAAGAAATGAGATTTTATGTTAATTAAAAGATGGTTTAAGAGTTGCAATTTGGGGGACTGGAGAGATTGCTCAGTAGATAAGAGCACTGACTGCTCCCAGGTTTGAATCCCACCATCAACATGGCGGTTAGCAACAGTCCATAAACCAGTTCCAGGGGATCCAGCACCCTCTTCTGACCTCCACTGGCATTGCACAGCATGGTGCACTTACATACATGGAGGCAATACACTCATACACACAAAAATAAGAAAAATTTTTTCAAGAATATGATCTTGTCTGGACTTTACAATTTTTTTCACTGTTAAATATCTCCAGATTCCTTTAATATATTTCACAATTCTGAACTTACTGCTAAACTGGTGGTAGTTTAGCTAAATTTTCCTTCAAATAATTCTCCTAAATGAATGAATTTTGCAGTTCTAAACAGAAAGAATGGCCTAACTACGTTTTTTAGTAAAGTTTACTTCCTAGGAAACTTAGGGAGTTGCTTGAAAAATTGTGGAGTAGAATAAAATGTTAGGAAATGTTCAAATTATTGGTGTTTTACAGGTCCTTCCTACAACTAAACTAATATGACCTATTAATTTCATACTATATGAAGTTCAAAGGCAAGGCAAACCCAAAGTACTGTGTTAGCACAAGGTAGAGGAAAGCCGATGATGATTTCCTTGATGATTTTTTGGAGTGCATCAACTTTGTCTGGTTGTCTTCACTGGTTTTGTTCTGAGTGCTATCACTAACGAAAGAATAAAAGAAGGAAGGAGGGGTGACTGGATTGATCCAGAGATAAGACAGAAGTCTCTGAAAAAAAATGATGCCTATTTATTAATAAATAGTTATAGATTTTGGTGGTTAGAATGAGAATGTCCTCCATAGCTTTCAAGTATCTGGACATTTTGTCCCTGGCTGGTGGCTCTGTTTTAGGAGGTCTTAGAAAGTATGGCTATGCTTGAGGAAGCCCATCACTGGGGTGGTATTAGAGAGGTCTTAAGCCTTGCTGGATCTCCAGTCACTCTCTGCTTTTTGTGCCTGCTTGAAGATGTGAGCCTCTGCTTTCTGCTCCTGTGCAGACCACCTCCAGCCACCACGCCTCCCCACCAGGATGGACTCTCATTCTCCTGGAACTGCAAGCTCAAAGAAACTCTTCCTTTTATAATTTCCCTTGGTCACAGTGTTTTATTAAAGCAAAAGGGAAGCAACTAATACATAGATTTAAAGTCAAGCAAACCAGAAAACTATTTATGAGTATGACAGAGCTCAAAGTGATCTGTGGGATTAAAACAGTGACTAAAGCTTACTCAGTATACATATGCCTTTACTAACCTCAGAATCACTGTGTGACTCTCAAGGACAGCGCATTGGACTGAATTAAAGCTTGGTAACATTTTGTGCTCAGGAATGTCTATTATTTGAAAAAGTCACTTACCATCTCTACATATAAAAGAGTAAAAAGAAATGATCCTTTTGTGATCTAAATTTTTAAGAGGATAAATGATACATTTTAATTGACTGAACTGGTTTGTACGGAGTGACCTGCTCAGTGTTGTGAGTAGTCAGGTTTTGATGGAGACAAATGTTAGTAAAGATTTATGCCCAGACACAGTTCATATTTTTATACTATCAAGTCAAATATCTTAAAGGACCTTGATCTAAAATGTAATTTTAAAATAGTTTTGAATTCCTGATTTTTTTCTTTTGTATTGATATTGTTTTCTTTTTGGTAATTTAAAAAATGACGAGCTTTATGTGTACTCCAACATTTCAAAATAAGATGTCTGCATTTAAAAATAATCCTGCACAGTGGAAAGAAAGAACTTGAATTAAAATTTTTAATTCTTTATCCAAAGGAAAGAAAAATTTCCCTTACTTTGGCATTATTCTCAGTGTTTCCTCACCACTCCCTAATGAAAATATTGTTTCTTCCAGAATCTATGCTAATATGTTGAAAACATCATATTTGAAAGAATTGGATGCAAGATCAAAAGGTGAACTGATTATGTAAACCTTCTGCTTGTGGAGGTCCAGTAATACCAAAGCTGACTGACTTTTACTTAAACTCTTAGGACAGTTAGCCATAAAGAGCCAAAATCATGCCCACCATTTCCTGCTGAAGGTTCCTTGTAAGTGCAATATTTAAACTGTGAGTTGTGGAATTCGCATGCTCTTAAATACACAATTTTCTTTAGAGAAAGAACATCCTTTTCACTTTTACCAAATCACACTTACGTGAATACCATTAAGAGTTGAAAAGCTCTGTGTGTAAGACGCTCAGCCTCCTGGAGCTAATTTCAGCTCTGAAAGCATTCACTCATCAGAGATTCTGGAATCCAAGTACAAATTGAACTAAAGTATAAATTAATTTCTACCAGTTAGTCAAAGCTTCATATCATATTTAGTAACATATGATAAAATGGTAATTGTTGTGCTTTTTCCAGAATTTTCTACTACTCAGAAATATCCATCTCCTTGTCCCTTGGAGTTAACTACTTTCTGGGAGTTATTACAGAAGTTGGGTGTTCAAAACTTCTTCTCTGGTACAATAACTTGATTCTTTCGATTTTCTAAGACTATGAAGTGAAGAACACGTCAGAGAGGTTCAGGAAATAAACAATAGATTGGGACCGAGTTCCTATTCCAGTCCTGGTTTGCTCCAGACCTTTGAGTCCCAGCAAAGCATTACAGTAGCTCCATGCAGTGGCCTCAGCTCGACCTGGATTTGGCAGGAGACCTTGGCCTCCTGCTCAGCAGCCTCAGATCTTCCCCATCCAGACTCACTCCCCAGCCCACCACCCCGCCTTGGGGTTCTGACCTGGTGGGCTGTAAACTCATATTAGAAGACAAACTACAGCTTAAATCCAGACACCCAGATCCCAACACAAAACCACAATAGTATGATGATGAAAACAAACTAGATGGTGTTCAAGACACCAAGTTCAGGAGAATAATTACAAATATGTTGGGCCAGATTAAAGAATTCAAGGAGGATAAAAAGAAACACCTGAATGGATTTAAAGAGGACAGGAATTACTGAAGCCCAAGAAAACACAATCAGCTGAATGAAATAATGAAGACAATTCAGAAGAGGAAAATTGATTTCAAGGAAAAAAAAAACAAACTAGAATAAAGCAGGAAATGAAAAACTTTAGCAAAGTTAATTTAAAAATCTCACTGGAAAGCCGCTACAAAATGAATCATGTAGGAATCAGAGAATCCAGGCTTGAAGACAAGGCAGAGGGACTGAATGACTCAAATAAAATGATCAATGAAAAAAAGAACATGAATATGGAGGAACTATGGGGCACCATGAAAATATCAAATTTCTTAAGTATGGACAAAGAAGAAGAATTCTAGGTCAAAAGCGTAATGTTTTCAATAAAACAATGGAAGGAAACTTTCCAAATTTAGAGAAAAGACATACCCAGCTGGGCACAAAAAGCTCACAGAACAGCAAAAAATGGGAGAAGGAGCAAAGAAACTCCCCATGATACTGAAAACACAAACTAAATCACTGGCATTCCAAGTTTGGAAAGATCACAACTGCCAGCTTGGATTATTGTAATCAGCAAAGCTATTAAAACCGAAAGAAATAAAACTTTCCATGCTCAACACAGACTGCAGTAATATATGTCCATTAAGCTACTTTTAAAGAAGTTACTAGAAGGAATATTTTGGGCTGAAGTGAATGATAGACACATCAAAGATGTGTGTCTATTTCCACAGGGGAAAATAAAAATCTCCTGGGACAATTAATCAAAGGAAGTCTTAGAAAACAACATGAATCAACCAAAAGACATGAATTAGTACAACTTTTTCCAACAATCATTAGAATATTAGAAGTCTCCATTCACTTACAAAAAGATACAGACTAACAGACAAGTTTAGAAAGTAGAAGTCAGTTTTTTGGCTACCTGTAAGGAAAATGCCTCCACATGAAAGACAGACACCACTTCAGGGTAAAAGGAAAGAAATTATTTCGAGTAGATGGAACTGGGAAAAAGCAGGCTTCAAGCTAAAACTAGCCAGAAGAGACAAGGAAGGTCACTTATTCATTAGTGGAAAAATCCATCAAGACGGCATTATAATTCCAAACATATATGCACCAAAGATAGGTTCATCCACTTTCATAAAACAAATATTAGTAGATGTGAAGTCCTAGATTAATCCCAGCACAGTAACAGTGGTTGATTTCAATACTCCCCTCTGACCAATAGACAAATCATCTGGACAAAAAATAAACAGAAAAACATTGAAGTCCAAAGAAACTATAAGTCATACGGACCTGACATTTACAGAAACCATCAACTAAATGAAGGGGCAGCCTGCAGAAGGAGAAAATATTTGCCACATATACATCTGACAGAGGATTTGTGTCTAGAATATGCAAATAACTCACAAAACCTGAACAGCAATCTGCAAAGAACTGAAAAACTAAACAATCTATTAAAATTAGGCTATGAAATTAAACAAAGTTTCTCAAAGAAATGGTTAGGAAACATTTTTAAAAGTTTCACACTCTTACTAATCAGAGAAATGCATACTAAACCTACTTTAAGATTCCATTTCACTGCAGTCAGACTAGTTATCATCAAGAATACTCCTGACATGAAATACAGGCTCTACCTCTCCCTGCTGAGCTATTGGCTATTGATAGATTCTGGGAGAAGGAGAATCACTGACTTCAGTTGTATGTGCACTGATGATCCTATCAGGCTTTAAATTAGCATAACTCCAAACTCACGGTCACACAGATGGCCCTGGTTAAACTCAGTGGATCATAAAACAAAATTAACAGACAAGAATGAGAATATTGTGTAGGGGAAGAATAGTCAAGAACAGCAGGGAGACAGGAGAGTATGAAGCTTAAGTGTGGCCTGTATGTATTTATGCACATGTGTGAAATTGTCAAAGCACAGATTTAGTTAATAACCCCCGATTAGGTCGAAAAATGGTCCAAAATCAGAGAAATTTTCTCCTTGGGTCAATATCTTTCACATTAAATAACATTTCCATTGGTTTTACAAGACACAGGGAGTGTGGGCTCCTTTCTATCGGTCAGAATATCACAGTCAATATGTCTTCAGCCTCTTCCTTTGATTAAATTGAAGAGGGTATAGGTGAATATCTAGTGTGACTATGGAGGACTGCCAATGGCAGCTAGAATATCAAGCGTTTTGTGGTGTCCAAAATGGATGCAGACATAATGAGTAGAAAGCACCATAAGAAACTTGTAGTCAGTGATGGGAAGTAATGAAATGGCTTAAAGGAGAATCAATGAATGACAAGGTGGGACCAGAAAGGTGAATCTGTCATCAACCTGTATGTCTGCTATTAGCTAACATTTATGCCAGACCTGACAGACATTAGCTATTAAAGTTCTTCCTATGTTGTATGTCAAGGACACTTCACAATTCTCTTATTTGGTTTATATTTTGCAGAACAAACAGAAACACAGAGAGTGATCTCCTATTCACCCTTGGCCTCCATCTCCACTGCTTAGTCACAGGAGATGTGCTTCTTCACCAGATGACAGTCACCTGGAATCTGATCCTCTTTCCTTCTCTAAGGTTTTTATTACTCTTAAGCAGAGAGGAAAAAATTGCTTCAAACCTTGTAAAGCACCGGGGCTCTGAAATAAGAGTAAACTGAAATAAGTGGAAATTCCACATAGACTATATCACCAGGTGAAAATATAAAATATTGTTATATAAAAATATTGTTATTTAAATTACCTTTCTTGTGCACTAGAATTTTGATCAGAGAGTTGAAATTACTTATTCTTTCAAAAGTTGGGGAAAACACTATAAAAAGGAGCCAGAATTCCCAAAAGTATTTAGTGTGTGAGATTGAGATTAGAATGTGGAGGAGAGCTTCCTGTCTTCATGCCACTTAACTTGTTATGAAGAAACTTGCAATTCCAGATAAGGAGATAAAACATGAGAAACTGATTACGTGTAAGACCATCCGTTCACAGTTGTAGGCAGTGGTACAGAAGCACATATGGTACTGTTTCAGATTGTAATTGGAAGAGCTTTGTTATTTAATGAAAATATTTTTAATTATGAAAAAAGTAAATACTGAATTAAGATTATCTTTAAAGAGTTACATTTGAAATGATTCATTTTACACTTGCAATAAAATTATCATAACTGCAGAAATTCAGGCAAGTTAAGAGTAAGAATAAGATAAATAATTTTTCTAAATGAGTACAAAGAAAAAGAAAACTCAAAACAAAGCAGACAACTGGAGAGATGGCTCAGTGGTTAAGAGCCCTGGCTACTCTCTCAGAGGACCTTGGCTCAATTCCCAGCACCCACATGGTGGCCAACAACTGTTCATAACTTCAGTTCCAGGGGAATCTGATGCCCTCGGACCTCCACGAGCATTGCGTGACACAGATGCACTTACGTAGCCAAAATACTCATAAACATAAAACAAAACTAATTTAAAAATATTAAAGACAATAGCAGCAACCAAAAACTACGTGTAGTGACACACTCCTCTAATCTCAACACTGTAAATCTGAAGCCAGATTTATATGGTCTACATAGTGAATTCCAGGCCATCTGTGGCTACAGTTAGACCCTATCTCAAAAACAATAAAAAATAAAACAAAAAACCCAAAAGGACATAATTTCATACTAACAAGGACTGAGGATGTCACTTACAGATATTTGCATAAACACTAAAGGACATAATTACCAAAAGAAACATGGATCTGGTAGGCTTCAAGAAGCAATATGTGTCTATATATCATGAAAAAAATCATGAAAAATAAAGCTACTTTTCCTTGAAAAATTATTAGCTATTTCATGAATTATAACACTCTTCTTAGTAGATATATATGAAATATCTGAAAATATGAAATATATGGATTTAAGTAAACTCAAAAACTCTACATGCATATTATTTTACATGCATACATTTATTTTGTAGTTAAATATATAAAGAATATAAATATAAAATTGTGATTATCTAAAACCTGATGCCATAATTTTGACAGACAACCAACTTTAAGATGTCTGAATCTTTATTATCATCTTCCCTGAATATAGTTCAAAACAGGATAATTAAATGACAATAACAAACAAAATCAAAGCCATAATGAAACACTAGAATCTGCATCTGTGAGTCCAGTAACTAAGAAAACTCTGAGGTGTAGGAGATACACCATGTGGGGACACTGTAATGAGACAAGTGGGATATGAACCTAGATGTGGACAGTAGACATGAAAACAGTTCTCTTTAAGTGTTGGTGGAGCAGAGGGCATGGGGAAAAGACAGAGAGGGCAGGATTAACAAAAACAAAGGACATTTGAGACCTACTACTTCATAAGGTGATTATTTTTCCCCCATGGTCTTTTTGACCATGGAATGATGAGGTGTCCTGTGTGGGGTGGATAATGCTGTTGTCAGAAGTATTGAACAAAAAGCCCAGCACCAGGTACAAGACACCTCCATATGAAATGCTATCCAGTGTTCCCCAGAGGATTCCACAGCAATACACGCTACTCCCATTGCTCTTGGTTGCACACAAAACCCAGATTGCAAGACAAAGACTAGACACATCGTGGATACAGAACACAGATAAATGAAGCAGAAACAATGCTGAAGGCCTTCTTTCTACAGGCTAGCATTCAAAATGCTATGCAGGCTGCCAAGGGAAGACAGTCATCGGTGGTCTAGCTGTGGACCTGTGTGCTACAATAGTGAATTAGCAGGCAAGATGTGCCAAGCAGTATAATCATAGCATGAATGTTTTAGGTATTAACTAACCACTTTCCATTTGGACTTGAGGCCTGCTCCAAGGAAGGAAAAACAGGTCTGATGCTATTAACCTAGACAAAATGTCTATGGCTTGGGAGGTGATAGGCCCTAGAGGGAATGTACTTTGCTAAATGGACATGTATTCAAACTGCTTTCTAAATATTAATGTTTATACCCGTAGACTACCACTACTCTCATTCTGGGTCAGAGAAGCTTCATCTTTTGCAGCAGGCAAAAGTTAAGGCAGATTCTCAACAACTGGCCAAAATGCTGAGAACACATGACAGTTGAGTGTTCGGTCTTAAATGGGACATCTACGTAACCTCTCCCAAGGCCCGGGGAACATCGTGGAGGAGGGGGAGAAGCATGGAAGGAACTGGAGGATGGAGAGGAGCTGGGAAATGCTGTCATCCGGACGTCGCATGGCCATCACAATGATGAACACACGGGCGCCTTGGCTACCTGCCCATGTACAACAGAAACCTTGAAATTAGCACGGGGAATTGTAGGATAGAATAAGGGGTCAACAGGAGTGGTCAGGAAAACAGAGAGGGTGATGGGGGCTGAGGAAGAATACAGAAACATGTGTACATGTACGAAGTACACACAAATTAAAAGAATGTATAAATAAATGATAATTTAAAAATTATACTGCATATTTGTGAGTTAAAGGTACATTTCAGATCAGTTAATGAAATTTAAATTTGCTACACAACCTACTGGCAAAATGTTAAATACAGAGAAAGTTATAGTCCTAAAAGCTTCGTGGCATGACGGGTAATAATAATAATGAAATATATATATAACAATGGAGTGAATGAATTGAGCATTCCGTTAAAAATGAAAGGAAAAACAGGTCAAAATACAGAGAAATGCACAGTTAATAATAATGTCTGACATGAATGATATTAGAAACTTTCAAAGAACCACACAAACAAATATTAAAAAAAAATAAGTCTCTTGAAAAGACAAAGGAACTGAACTGTGACAAGACTGAGCAAATGCGTGGAGAGAGAAACTATAAATGGAAGCATTTCGAATGTAAAGAAGCTGACTCCAGAAGCACTAGAAATTAGGATAGAAGTTTGTACTGTCTTGACCAGATGAGGGTGAAGGCTGTCAGCTGCCAGCATGCCCTTTGCTCACTGTGAGGGCAATGAAGGTGCTTATACAGCTTTCAATTAAATTCTCCACAAAATAAAACAGAACAACTAGGACAGTTCTTATGAATATATATATATGCACACACACACATACACAGCACACAGAGACAGAGAGAGAAATACAGAGACAGTGACAGAGAGATGAGAGAGACAGAGAGAGAGGAGAGAGACAGAGACAGAGAGACTCTGGGATCTCTTTGAGTGTCTCTGAAGAATTCTCGGGATATACTGAGAGTCTTGGTCAGTTTGTGGCTATGAACTGTAAGTGTAATGGCATGCACTGTGTCTCGATAATTGTTTTCTGCACTGCTTTATTTAAAGCAGAACAACTTCTCCAACCGTATCGTCTTATATACTTGAATATTGAATGCTTTACGTGAACTACAGATGAAATGTTTGAAATTAGTAATCCAATTTAACATAGGGTCATTATTTGGTTACAATCATCAACCTAATTTTTCTAGGTTTAATATGGTCTTTCTGTGTCTATAAAATTTTTCATGGTTGCTTTCAATATTTTATTATTTTAATTCTCATTTTATTGATCCTTTGAGAATTTCAACAATGTATTTTGATCACATTTAAACTCAATCCCCCATATGGTCTTAGAGCCACCCCAGCTCAATACTCCCCTCCTGGGGCCTCTATTCTGTTTTTAAAGCCTAAACAATCTAATTAGTGCCCTCCAAATACTCTTTGGTGTTGATCTGTGTTTGTAAATTTCAACCATGTTTATTTCAATTATAAAAGGACAAATTACTTTTTAAAAGACTGAGAACTATATAGGCCCAGTCATTGAAGACATATTTTTCTTTTTGCATGAGAACATATGTATTAATATTTCCTATAGGAAAATATGAGATCCTCAAATTATTTATTCTGTGATTAGTTAGATTTAATATAAAATAAAGAGAGTATCTCTTATAAGAACCACATATAAAATGTAAAATGTTTTCTAACACTTAACAAAGACAAAATCATTTAAAAAAATATTTTACTTATTCTTATTTTCTGTGTATGAGTGTGTTGCCTGCATGTGTGTTTGTGCACCTGTGTCATGCAATGCTCACTTGAGGTCAGAAAAGGGCATCAGATGCCCCCAGAACAGAGTTATGGACAGTTCTTAGCTACCATGTAGGTACTGGTAATTGAATCCAAGTCCTCTTCAAGAACAGTCAAGTGCTCTTAATCGCATCTCTCCAGCCCAGAAAAACATTTTAAAAAAATATCATTTGTAAATCACCATTCTTTTTGCTGAAAAAAATCTTCATTTTCATTGATACTAGTGAAATAAAGACTAAAATATAATTTTGATGTATCTAACATTAAAGGAACATTTATTAAAAGAACTATAGTGCATTAAAATGTTTGTGATACAAATTTTGACTTCCTTGATAATTAGTCATTTTAGGTTATATAAAAAGTCAGTTCCTGAATATTCAGACGAGGACAGAGAACACAACCCAAATCTATCATTAAGTCTTTTAATTAACATATAACCAAGAGAATGACACCAATTGAAACTATAAATGTATAAATGTTGGCCAAACATTTATCTAAAGCAAAAGTTTATTACTATTTTCAGTGGATAGTTGCATTTAAACCTAGTGTTTAAATTTATTCTTGGATATAAATTACCACAATAGTATAGTATCTTTCAGGCTTCTGAATAATGTTTCATTTTACTCTTTTCATTTACTCAGTTACTCAGTGGTTTGTAGAAATCATTGCTTTTGTTCAAGTCTAGGTAACTTTTCTCCTAGTGTGTCCTGGGACCAGAAGATGGCAGCTCATTATGTCAGAGAATCACACCACAAATATATTATTCCAAGGCTCAAATTGCAGCCCATTTTATTAATTCAGGCACTAAAGTATTAACATCATTCTGTAAGTGACTTCAGAAGGTTCTGTGGAGAGAGACATTTGGTCTTCACAGAAATGAGAACCTCAGTATCCAAATGTTACTCAGGAATGTTTGACTTTGGTCATTTTGTATTCTGAACAAGCAATTCCCCAAAATGACATTACTTGTGTTGATAAAATATCACATGGGAAAATTTCAAATCCTGTTGGATCTTTTTCATGTCTGTTTGAATAAATGCAGGACATATTTAGTTAATGTAACTCTGGGATAAGGGACTTGAGAAGGTCAGAGTTATTTTTACTCTGGCTGACGACAACAGAGTGATATACCTTCACAGGGTACAAACATTATCCCCTTCTTCCTCCTATTATGTAAACGGAGAGAATAGGCAGAGATGTAGTGAGACTTTTTAAAATAAATAATACAGTAATATAAAGTCCTCAATCCAGAAGAGAAATGTCTTAATTTTCAACAAAAATATACACAGATATAGTCTGGACGAAAGGGTGGTATTGTGGCTTTATCTTGCACTGCTCTGAAAGCTAGGCCATTGCTGGTAAGGATATCAGGATGTGAATAAGGTGATGAGTGTGAATACATGCAATATTCAATGATTCATTTCCTCACTTCCTGAACCTATGTATGGTTCTGAATGGATGTGCACTCTGTAGTTTCTATAATACCTTCTATAATACCTCAATTTCCTTATTTGTAACCTCTAGATCAACAGAGGATATAACTGCTGATGAGTCTTTCTACGTTGCTTAAAATAAAGGAAGAAATGTTATCTGTCTAGTTTTACAGAAAACACAAAATTATTGTGCAAATTTCTTTGTTAATAATAAATACTTTGGTGTAAAAAAACAATAAATACTTTGGTGTAAAGTTGCATTAATGCAAACTTTTGTATCAGGGTAAAGTGCAAAGTATTGTGAAATCTGTAAAAGAAAGATTCTCTGATATGGTTGCCTGGAGCTGGGTTTCATATTCATTTGTAATTTCTAGAGGAAATAAAGAAATATGTAATCCTTACAACGGGTCTGCCCCATGCACTTATTCAGCATTCACTTTGTAGTACTTTGTCTCTAGTAGTCAATTTATTCAATAATGATTCATAAGCCAAGAGAAACAACAGACCCTAGAACAGTCTCTGTTTTGTCATGGAGGACATATAGGAGAGAAGACAATTATTTTTTTTCTGAGAATTGGACCTCTGGTCTCTAAAGTGTAGAGAATGTCTTTTAGTCTTTTACACATGGGTAAATAGAAGATTGGATAAGGCACTTTATATAGGATAGCAGTTTCATTTCTAAAACAGACACTAATGTGAATGTGAATAGTGTATTCAGTGAATGGCGAATACGGAGGACATGGACCTCTGGAGGAAAGTATGTGTGTCTGTATTCTGATTCTGTATCAGTATATATTTCTCCTCTCTCTCTCTCTGTCTCTGTCTCTCTCTCTGTCTCTCTGTCTCTTTCTCATATATATATATATATATAAAATCCTCCATGGAGGCATTGATTCCAAGTGTGGATATTTTTATTATAAAAAATAGACTGATGAACTTTTCTATTTCTGGATCTTACCTTAAATTTTTAAAATTTATTTTTTAATTTTATGTGTGTGAGTGTTTTGCCTACACGTATGTAAGTGCAACATATGTGTCCAATACCCACGGAGGCCAGAAAAGGGTGTTAGATCCTCTAGAGCTGGAGTTATGGACAGTTCTTAGCTGCCACCAGCTTGTTGGAAACAGAACCCTGGTCCCCTGCAAGAACAGCAAGTGCTCTTAACCACTGAGGCATATCTCCAACCCCTGGCTCCTCCTTTTAAATTAATGAGCTGGTTCATGTATTTAGGAAGGAACACAGCAGTTAAAGGCGTCTAGGAATTAGGACATAAAAGAACAAAATACGGGAGAGAAAACACTTTGTAGATCAGTTTACAGTAAGCATTTGTTTTGTGCTCCACCCTCCAGGCTCACAGGCAGAAACTGGATAGAAAGTGAGTAGTAGAAAGTCTCCCAGAAGGTGGAGAGAACCAGCCCTCACCTTCCGCCTAACGAAACTGAATTTCTCCACTGGACTCTAGCTTCTTAATTCAAAGATTTGTAGCAAGTCGGAGGATGATATTGTATAATTTATGAAGCTTCTTGGTGATTTTTTTTTTTTTTATCAGCTCTCAGGTTTAGCAACTTTCCTTTTCTCTTCACCATTGTGCGAGGAGATTCTTGTGGGAAGCCGCCTGTGGCTTTCATCTTGCTTAGCGCAGCTGGTGCTTACCTACCCTGAGCGTCATTGAGTTATTTCCTGCTGATAAATGTCTATATGTAGTCACGATTGCCACCTATGCATGTGATACAAAACCGGCCTCTCTCTTTTTAAACCAAGATAGCATTTGTACCAGCCTCTAATCTTATGTACCACTTTCTCCCCTTTCAGAACCAAGCTTGCAATTCTCGTCTTGAATAGCTTTAAAATTGCTCATAGCAATCAATGACAACCGAGGCATCACTAAAGAATTTCTTTTATCTCCAAGCTCCAATTTAGATCTGTCATTAAGCTTCAGTAAGCTCGAGCTGTCGGCACATTCTCGCTCATCACATGCTCCAAGCACAAAAAGTCAACTTCGAAATCAAATTTGTTCTGTCTCCTACTATACTTTGAAATGGTTTCGTGTGAACAATAAACTTCACGAAATAGTACTGTCAATCTTTAGTAACTCGGGAAAGTATGGCTTAAAAAAAAAATAGTGATGTGCCGCTGAGTGTGGTATAGGAAACTATTGTTCCTGTTCAGGAACTGTTGGTTGTCAGATGAAAGGAGCAAGATGTGGGTCTGGTTCCCCACTGGAGTACAACTGAAATCCTTCCTTTTCCCTGAACCTTAGTCTCCTCATCTGTAACACGGGTCCCTTTGATTGAGCGAGTCCCTAGAATCTGGCCTCTTCATATAAGTGACTTCCTGTTGCATGCTGCTATGCTTCCAGAATTGGAGGAATTACCATAAAGAGCAAACCTAACTAGAACAGGCTGTTTCGTCTCTGGACTGCCAGCCGTGATGCTTTGTTTAGATTCTGCTCCTAAGTAATAGCTGTCTTTGGAAGATCACAGTCTCTCTTGGAGATGCTTTCCACTGACAGATCTTTTAGCCTCACCCACGGATTTAAATGTAATTTGATCTTTTTTTTTATTTTGCAAATATGCTTGTGAAACAGTCTGCGTGCACATTAGAGGTGCTAGACTGAAACTCAAGGCCACAGAAACCTGGCGGAGATTCCACGGAAAATAGTCAGCGCTCCAGTATGTTGAGGGTATCGGTGTTCAACACAACACTGTGTTCCTTAAACATTTCCTCATTAGCTGGTACTAGTGTTTCTTCTCTTGGCCGTAGACGAAAGAGGAGGGCTGTTTCTTAATCCTTTTTTTTTAGTTTGTAAGTACTGTAGCTTATGTCATTCTTTGCCTTGTTAAAGAGATAAACTAGTGGAAACAGAACTCAAGTCATTGCTAAGACCTAGCACAGGGAGAAAAAACTGGTGATCCCTCAGGCTCCCCAATCTAGATCTAGCAAACCACCACTCAGATCTTTGCTGCCTTCCATCGTTTTGTTTCCCTTTCCTTATCAGCACCATATCTTCATCATGTCAGTTATTCCTTTTCGGCCAGTATCTGATCGTTGTCACTGCTCACCACACTTCATTGACATGCTCTGATAATTCCTACCCTGATTAATTGATTCATGGTAGGGTATGATATAAATCGTAGGCACATTTTCTCGCTCTTAATCAAAATGTGTACTGTTCCTTGGGAAGTCATTTGTTATAGCTAGCCTATTTTAGGTTCTATTATCTAAAATTGTTAATGACTAGCAGTTTAGGAATGAGCCATTCAAGATATAAGTAGCATTTCAGCACAACTCTTTAGCTGACTGAAGATCTGAAAGGTAAGCATCTCTTTAGAGTGCAGTTCAGTTGCTCCTATATAAGCTCTCGCACAGTTTGATGCCCATCCTACTTTGCAAATAAGCACCATGTAGTTCCCTGATACATGCACTAATCTACAGTATGAATTTTACACTGTGAACAGTAAGAATGTGTATAGTTATTTGGTAACAGAGGAAAAAATATTCTATTTCATCTACAATATATGGAGAAATCTTTCAGATTTAATGGCTGTGTAGACAGATACTCCCCTACACTCTTCTACATTTATGTGCTTTTGCTGTCTCCTTGGAAGTGAATCTTACAATGAATAAAACATCTTTGAAGCTTTCTTAGACTTCTCAATACATAATGCTAATTTGTGATTTCTTAATGCTGTTTCTGAATTCCTTTCCCATGTTTCCACATGGTAAAAGGAGAGGGAACTGAAAACATTTATGTAAAAAATAATTAATATGTTTTGTCAATCACATGAGGTGGTGTTGTCACATGCACTCTAATCATTTATCATTACTAATCAAGGAAAGTTAGAAAAATATTCTGTCATACCGTGACACGTTACTGAGTATAATTTGCACTCAAATTTAGGGATAGTAAGATTTGGAAAATAAGGAAATAAGACAAATTTATACAGCCCCAAATAAAATTTTTATTTAGAAAACTTCAAATAATCTAAAAAATATTGTGTTGTTTGATTTCACAAAAAACTTTATAGTGTAAATTATAAAAAATAATTATGTGTCCTTTTGGCGCTGCTGGGAAAAATTGGGCAAACTCACAAGTGGAAAGAAAATAAAATATTTGGATCTGCATTGATATTACAACACAGAAACCTTTAAAACTGCCTTTGTTTACATTTCATCAATTATTATTTGAAGAGTAATAGATGTGTTGGAAATTGCATTCTGTTTCTGAAATAGTCTCAAATTTACTTTGTTTATACTGAGGCAGGCATTCTCTTCTATCTTATTTGCAGAGGAGAATTTCCATCAGGGAATTTATGACTTTTTGATAGTGGTAAATATGCAAGTTAGTATTCCAGTTAGGATTCTTTACTCTGGCATTTTCCTATACCATATGCAATTACAGACAAACTCCAAAAAATTCTTTGAAGATACTGAAGGAGTTTGTTTTAGTCTTGGTATTTGGGTCCAATGGATGAGTCTATTGCTTCAGTTTCTTTGCATAATCATATATTGCTCCCAAACAAGAAGACGAAATTAGCATAAGAAGATTTCAGTGACACAATACAAATCTTTGTGAAAAGTTTAAACATACAGACAATTTATCATTTATCTAAATGAGGACTTTCGGAAATGTGTGGTTATAAAAGCTAGTTCCTCAACTGAATAAATAATTTTTGCTGTTTCATATTAACAGACTAATTTGAACAGCTGCTGAAAACTGCTTTGATAAATATTTTTAAAATAAATTTTTATGTCCAAATTTTTCTTTGAGATTAACAGGTTTAGGAAATCCCAGGATATGTACTTTAGTTTGGTGGAAGCACTTAGTTTGGTGTAGATTTCTACTAGGTTGACTGTGACATAGGTGTATGGTAATAGTAAACCTTTTGCAAGTATGAGTTTTTCACACACATTAGGATAAAAAATGACTCTGAGGGAAAAATCCTAGCCCTCATCGCTAAGCATTGACTACTTTTAGGTAAACAAGTCATTGGACAAAAAGTATCTCACAGACTGGTTAGATGCTAGGCAAGCAGAAATCCATATATTTATGCAGATGAGTATATTTTAAACAAAAATGCTAATTTCCAACAAGGAGACATCTTCAGTGAATGGTTTTAATTATTTTTGCATAGAAAAAAAATAGAATCACTTAAGCTATAGAAATGTTTTGAGTTACAAAGACTTATTCCTTCTTGAATTTGATGATTGATCCTTGCCTTCTGTAGGATGATAATATTACTGTATATATAATTCACTATTGAGAATCATACAAGTATTTGACATAAAAGAATATAGTATTTCTTATTTACTACACAATAGAATGCATTCTAATTCATAGTGAATGAAATAGATTGCTTTCAAAGATTTCATTTAGTTTTGTCATCTACATATGTATAGACATGTGATAAGGTACCTGGTTAAATCAGAGAGAATCACTGACAAGTATCATGAGAACTTCCTACATTGTCTGTTGCTTACTTCAGTTGTCCTAGATCCTTCCTCTTGGGTTGAGGTTATGATGAAAATCCCTCTTTTAATATGGAAATCTTATTGTCAAAGAATTTTAAGAAGAAAATGTAAGAGACTTATGAAAGTCACAAATACATGTTTTTCTGATTCCAACTATCTTTATGAATCTATTTTTCCCCAATAGAAACTCCACCTTTTAGTACAAAAGCTAAAAATGTTGATTCCACTTGATTATTACTCTATTCTTCCCC
The DNA here is from genome assembly GCA_035773235.1 of Eospalax fontanierii. Lineage (NCBI taxonomy): Eukaryota > Metazoa > Chordata > Mammalia > Rodentia > Spalacidae > Eospalax > Eospalax fontanierii. Next base: position 15,012,945 of record CM069536.1, on the reverse strand, counting down.
TTAAGATGAGAGGAGGGATAAAATGAGGTGGTGGAGAGAGAAATTCTTGAGGTATTTCAAAAAAGGTATCTGGTTAAACTGGTGAACCCTGATGGATAAAATAGGATATTACAGATGAGAACTAAAATTATATGAAACAACCCAAAAGTTCCAAATAGTAGGTGAGAGTTTAGAAAAATAGAAATTGAAGGGCTGGAGAGATGGTGGCTTAGCAGTTAAGAGCACTGGCTGGCTGCTCTTGTAGAGGACAAGGGTTTAGGTCCTTGCACCCACATGGTGGGTGGGAAGCAACTGTCTGTAACTTCAGTTCTGAAGGAGCAAATGCCTTCTTTTGACTGCCACAGTCATTACACTACATGGGTGCACTTACATACATGTGGGCACAATACTCATACACATAAAACAGAAATGAATAAACATTTAAAAAGAATAGAAAGAAAGCAATAATGCCTGAAAAACAATGGAGATGGTGAAGAAATCATTCTGAATGTTCATTAAAAGTTCAGAAAATCTGTTGGGTGCTTTTCCTCAATACCTATTTGTGGAGTGAGAGTTCTCTTTAATATAGAAAGAACTAAGGAAAAAAATAGTTAACTTCTTTTTCAAGGTAATTAATGGAGTGAACAGCAAAATTGTATTTAAAGGCCAGTTTAAATGAACCCCAAATCCTTTCCCTGTTTGATGTCCCATTCCCTCTCCAGGGTGCCCGAGTTTGTTGCTCCATCACAGAATTACAAGGAAGAAACTGAGAAAGTCTTTAAATGCCAGCTCATTCTTTTCGAAAGGATTTTGGCACAGCTGTGGAAATATGGCCTTAGGGCTTGTGATAGAATCCAACCCAGACCATGGAAAATACAGATTGACTCTGTTCTCTCTTCTTTCCCTGCAGGAGTCCTTAATAGAAAATGAATTTTGATTTCTTTTCTCTTGATATTCATGCTATTTTACTTTCATAGGATTATCTCATGTAATTGATGTTTCCTTCAAATTTGTGGTAGATTTTAATAGGGTTAGTTCCAACAGGTTCACACTTCTCAATAGTGCAACTGCCAAGTAGGTAAAAATTACATTAGTTTGGCTGGTGCCAAAATATGATAAACTATTAATGTGTGGCCTGTGGATTTTTTTTTTAACTGAGTGATTTTCTCATTCACGTCCTGAAAATTAGAAAAGCTCTTCTGATTTCATTTGCATGTGGAGATTTTCTGTTATGACTGTATTCAATTTAGCACACTGAAATGCAAAGTAAATCTGTTCATTTAATCTGCTGGCTGAGCCAGTATCTCTGTAGCAAGAGATATCCTACCTCTGTGTGTGCATGTGCATGAGAACAATTGTTTGACTATCGCACTTATTAATATAAATCAACATCTACAAAGAAAGCTTCCTCAGTTCCCGTAATTCATATTTATATAAATAGAAAAGCAATGGATTTCAAAAAAGCTCCAATGGGTCTGAGCTTCTAGAATTATCCCAAGAGTATAGACAGGATTGAAATATTTCAAGGTGTTTTGGAGTGGGATATTGATAAAGTATTTCCGTGTTTGCTGAGTACCTCTGTGCTGGTGGATTCATATTAATAAAGGCAGAAGCCAGGAATAGTTATAATATGCTTAATTAACTCTAAGCTTATTTAATACCTTGGTCCAGATGAACTCTAGATAGAGAGACATAATACATATAGCTCATTAAAAAATAATTTGGATTTCTCTAATCTATATTTGCATAAAGTTCACGGTCTCCTCCTGAAGGTATTAATTATTTTCTAATATTATTGTTGAAAAATGGATGCCCATGAAAAAATGGCAATTAAAGGAATGCCAGCTAACATAATTCAATTTCCCATAACATACTCATCCAATTATACCATGAGGCTTCTTTGTCTTGAGGAAATACCCTTTAAAATAGGCTTCTGATAGAAAAAGAAAAGATATATTATATGTATATAAGGCTTCATGGCTAAGGGTAGTGAAAGGATACAACACACAAAATTAACCTCTTTGTTTCTGCTTATATAAATTAGAAAGATACTTGCGGGAGCCTTTGTGTTTTCAGAGAGAACAGGTTATTTTTGCTTTGATCATATTTTAGAACTCAATTTCTTAAGGATAGCTTGTGTTGAGAAAATGTATGCAGTGAATTAAAAGAACCTGATTTACTCTTATCTGATGAAATCTCCTATTGCACTCCTGGAATTTTTGGTGAATTGCTCCCTGTGAGCTACTCTAGAAATCAGCATCCCAGCAAAGGAGTAAAGCTTCAGCTAAATACAGAGAGCAACTGGAGCTTCTTCCTTCTGATTTATATGTGGTGCTTTTCTTAAAGTAACCTTTCTTCATATGCATATGCCATTTCTATTTTATGTAAAGATAGAAGGGAATGTTGCACTCAGAGTCTAAGATATCTGAAGGCAAATAGAGGAAAGACGAATAAGCCAGAGGAGTGAGGGAGGGAAGCCTGGCCCTTAGCTTTCCCTCACACATTATGTGCACTGTCTGCATGCAGATCCATTTACTTAATCTCATCTGATGATGATTATATTTTGTTCTTACGGTTTTCCAGGATGTCTTGGCAGAGTAGTCTAGGTGAGCCTTATGCTCTGCCTTGTTCCAAATACCTATCTCCCTTCTATACTGTTGGATGTTTCCAGATTCTAGACTTTAATTCATCACTTTCTATTTAAGAAAGACAATTTCTTAATTTGATTGATTCTACAAATCAACCAAAGTGGATTAAGCTTAAAAATACCAAACAGTGCTTTTTAATTATTTATTTATTTATTTTTGTATTTCTCTCTTAGTTTTCCTCAATTATTTTTGGAAGTCTCATATAACTCTTAGGGTTTTTTCTTTTCTTTTCTTTACATTCCTTTTTATTCTATAATTCCAAAGTAGACAACTAAATCTCTTACTACCTGCCCAGTCCTTCAAAAGGACACACAAGCTACTGATCTTGCACCTGAGTTACATGCTTATTATTCATACTAACTAAAGCTATCTTTCTTTGTCAAAACCATAGTTGCTGTTGTTGCTAAGATCTCATCATTTGACTAATTTCCTTAATGTTTAAAGAAAGAGAAGTTATTTTCCCATATGTGGAGGGGTGTTGGACTACATGTATTCCAGATTCACTCAGCCATGGTAACAATTTCAGGTCTTAGTTAATAATGAAGAGTTTTCTCAGAATAGATCTGAGTTTTTCTAAAAGTCAGCTTCCCTGGGACACAAATATAATGCCATGAGGACCATGAGGCTGTAGTGAAGAATAAAAGCACCTATTCCTACCTGACAGCATTACCAGAGAGAAGGACTCTTTAGTAAGGATAAAGTATTTTCTAGGTGACGATGTGAGTGAAACAAATTGCTGGTGGGCTCCATTTGCTCATTCTTCAGGGACTTTCAGTACAGTTGAATCTTTGGGCACAGTTCGTGACTGTGGTGGGTGCAAGATTCTCCTTTTTCTCTCAATATCAAGTTCAGGTGTCATACAGTCAATTTGTTGGATCAGATCTAATGGTTTTTATGTGTAGGGCCTGGCCTCCCGACATGCCTTTTTCCCTGTTAGATTCCAGGCCAGGAACTAGCTTCAGTTTGTCAGCTGCAGTTGCTCAGAGGACAACTTGACCTTTAGAGGCCTAACCGCAATTGTTAACCAGGTGTGGTCTGAACCAGGTGTGGTCACATACTGGGATGCTCCCTGGGGTCCTGAACCTCTGTCCCCTCTCAAATCCTCCGTGGAGTTTCCTGCAGTAAATCACTGGCATCTACTGGGTGTATATATATTGAGCACCTTGCTGGAATAAATCGGAAGCTTCCCCACCATTTTTGGTGTCTGTGTTATGTGTGTCTTGTGTGTCTTGTGTGTTTGTATGTCTTGTATGTCTTGTGTGTCTTTCAATCCTCAACCCTCTCTGGATAGACTCGGGCATAGTTGTAGCGACAGACCACTACATTTATTCTAGTTCCATTTAACTAATATTATTGTTTTCAGGAAATGGAAGCAAGTCATGTAGAAAACAGGGCATCTGAGTGTGTGCTTATGAAATTTCTTCTGTGCCTGTTATATCAGAGACATTTCAGTCTAAATCTACCCATTTCTACCAGTTTCAGTTTAGATAAAGTGTTGGTGCCTGACATATGGATGAGGCAGTTTGGCTGCCTCACAGTTAACCATGCAGAAAGGTATACAAAAATGTGTTGATCTAGTGCTTAGACACAGGTACAAAGAAAATAGCTAAGGTCAAAGATGTGTGTACTTAAAAATCTTGAAGAGACAGAGAGCAAGGACTTAGGAGTGCCATTCTGACCAATATGAGGCTTCAGAGACAAGAAGGGAGGTTGTTGTCTGTACAGCCCAGATAAGCAACTAATCAATATGGCAAAGGATGACTTATTAACAGTAACAGATAGGATTTTTGCTGGACAGTGACACATATGAGACTGTCAATGGTGATGAATATGAGCCAAGGCATGTCGAGCACAGAGGGAGGCTTCCATTGAGGTCTCCTTGGCAACAATCGAAAGGAGGCCCTTTATCTGGATACCCAAGGCTGCTTTCTGTTTATTTCCATGAAGACAAACTTGTCTGCTGAAAATGTTACAAGAACCTTTTAAAAATAAGTTGTATGAATTCTTTGCAAAGAGACAAGTCAACCTCAGCTGAGGCCTGTGCTGCCAACACTGAGACATCAAACTTAGACCTGAAATAATGAAAACAACACTCACAAAATGGCGTTTTCATAAGGTTGTGTTCCCTGGCCTTGTACATTCCAGAAAACATGGGGCATAAAACTAATGTGGAGTTCTAAATGATTTTCTTATACACAGCATCTTCTCAAAAAAAGGAATATGAACTCTGCTTTTTGTGTGGAAGTACTAGAAATATTTAAAGTGTGCTGGATTGTGGCACTCTGTGGCAGAGAGGCTCAGGTGTTCGCAGATTACTCTGGCCTCCGCCAGCAGGGGCAGAGAGCCAAGGGAAGTGCAGGTGCGCAGTTCAGTGCGAAGGCCTCTCCCTCTTTCTCCCAGAGCAAACCAGAGGTATCAGTAGCTGGGGTCCATGTCAAGCAAGAAGCCGTTTATTGAAATCAGTGCACACAATATAAAGGAAAAACCCACAGCCATAAGCATATGGTGCCAACCCCTCCACCAATCATTTTAAAGGTCAGCCCGATCATGCTTTCACTTTACATAGAGGCTATAGTTGTTCATGCACTGTCCATGAGGGAGGAAGTAAATTTCCGCCAATGGCATTTATGCCTCTAGTTCACCTAATTACCATGTTGGGTATCTGTTTCCTCTGGTTGCCCTTTGTTTCATTTCCTCTCAGCGCCATTTTGTCCTGGCCATGTGGTGCAGGCCGGTCAATTGGGATTTCTTAGGGCCCTATGCTGCATAACAAAATACAATGTAAAATATTCACAGCTTATCAAGTTATTACTACTGTAGAAATGCAAAAAGGTATGTTGCATAAGAAATCATGTACATGCTCCTATGTTTACTTTCTAATTAAAAAAATAGCATTCCTGTGTGTATGATGTGTGAATGTGCATGACGTGTGTGCATTTGTTACACTGTACATGTGGAGGTCAGAGGACAACTCTGACTCTGTTCTCTTTCCACCATGTGAGTTCTGAGGATCAAACTTAGGTTGTTAGGCTTCCATGTGGAGTGCTCTTTCCACCAAGTCATCTTGCAGGCTCACTTTCTCATTTTTACCATCTGACAGATAGTACTGGCCAAAGATAGACACAGATGTATCCTATATGTTCTTATACTTCATTACTGTTTTAATGTATTCATTATTATTTTCATGTGTATGATATTTGTAGGATGTCTATTTCTGTGTGTGTATGAAGTGTGTGTATAATGTTTGTGTCTATACGTTTGCCACAAAGTTCATGCAGAAGTTGGAGGACAAGACATGAAGTCAGTTCTCTACGTCTACTGAGGATTCTAGGAATCAAACTCAGTTGTCAAGTTTAGGTGGTATTTACATTTACCTGCTGGGTCATCTCATTGGCAATGCCTTTGGTTTTATCCCTCTTTAAAGCCTGGAAGCTACTTTGTCTTTTGAGTCTAATCTGGCTCTATGACATCTTAGACAAGCATTGTATGGTAAAAGTGAGTGGACAAGAGTGTCCCTTCAAAGCTGTGAAAGTATTACTCAGGCTGAAGAGAAACACTTCTCATTCATTACAGATTTTTTGCTAGAATATTTCGAGACAGAAAATATCAGTCATGATCAGGGAAGGTATGTTAGAGAGAAAGAGATCATGTTATTTCATTTGTATTGTGGCTTAGAATTTATTTTATGGCTTGTGACTAAATGTAATTTTTTTCATTTATACCAGTAACCTACAAGGAAACTTTAACAAACCTGTGAGAGATGACAGGATTTTATTGAATAACTATTCTTTTTTTCCCCAGTAAGCTAAGTCCTAGCTGATGATACTGGCACATGATGAACACAAGTTAGTTAACACTGCACTGACCGTGAGAACAAAGAGTTGGAGAAGACTGATAAGAGTGTGGGCTTTCAGCAGCTCTGAATTTTCGTTCTGCTTAGATTCCAGAGAGAGTTTGACTTGTTCACTATTACCAAGGCAAACCCTTGTGTCATTTTCAAACTTTTCCAATTTATTGTTAAGAAAATTACAGTTGTCAAGAAAGAAACATTCTTGGGTTTCCACTCATGATGGGACACAACTGAAGGTTCGCAGGAGAAAGAAAGGGAAGCATTTGAGTCTGGACCTCAGGAGTTCTGTTCCCCAGAGTTTAATTAACTGTCACAGTCCATGGCTTGCTGTTGGAGCCGCTTTGCTGCTCCACTTATTTCTGTGCTTGATTTGTATCCAGTTCATACTTTCCTATTGATACCTGCTGGCTTCTGCTTTTTTATGGTCGTTGTTTATTTGCTAGCCTTTCAAACGTCCTGTACTCTCTGTAATTGGGCTGCATAGTCACTGTCATTTTTAAACGGCCCTATGAGTTCAGACGACTATCCTGCAGGTACTTCCTCCTATTTGAAAAGTTCTCTCCTGTGGGCAAGAAGGAAACTAACAACATTCAAGAAGCAAGGAAAATCACCAAGCTCTAGAAGCCCAGGAAGTTACAAGATTCACCAGCTTCCTCCCTAGGGTGGTTTGAATGAGAATGACCCCCATAGGATCTAAGTATTTGAAGATTTTGCTCCCAATTGGTTGCATTGTTTGGGGAGGTCTTAGAAGGTGTGGCCATGCTGAAGGAAGCACTTCATTGGGGCCCCTGTCAGATCTCCATTCTCTCTCTGCTTCCTGTGCCCACTGGAAGATGTAAACCTCTGTCTTCCTGCTCTGGCTCTGGCACTTCCTGCTACCGTGTCTCTCTTCCAGGACAGACTCTTATTCTCCTGGAACAGTAAGCTAAATAAACTCTTGGTCAGTATTTCTATTACAGCAACAGAGAACAAACTATTACACTCCTAAGGCAGTGAAGGGAATAGGAGACTACGTGGTGGAGTTGTCCACATGTTGTTCAGGGAGCTCTAGAATGTGCTTGCCTGAGTTGTTACCTGGGCTGAAGTGAGATTTTCAGTGATATAGCTGCCTTTGAGTGACCGGCTTGTAAGTAACCTTTCACTCATGTTCCTCTGTGCAACCCAAATGAGCTCATTGGTTCACAGAACTAAACTTGGATGGTGTAATATCTTCGATTGGTGCTCTACATTGGGTAGACAAGCATTTGTTCACATCTCCCAGAGAAGAGCTATATAACGACTTAAGATCATATATCATCTACTCTATAGCAGACTCTAACCACTGCGCGTGGCAGGACACAGTAGGAATGGAGGAAGCTCAGAGGCATGATCATCTATTGTACATCATTGTTAGTCACCCCAGACATGGTCTACCTTCACAAGAGTTGCTGAGTACATACTATGTGGTTGTAGGGAGACTGGAAGGCAAAAATTCTTAATGAGGTAAAAATCCAAAAGCCATAAGAACTCCCTGCTTCTGCAGTGCCAGAACTTGACCACCCAAAGACCTGCACAGCGCCTGAATGTGTACCTTCCAAATGTTCATAATTTATTGAAGTCACCGAACATTTAAGATAGCATATGGTGCTCATTAAAACTTATTTTACATCCCTCAACTTCTTTTGTGTGTATTTTCTTATTATTAACACTATCACTGAGAGATCAAGGGGTTAGCTTTTGAAATAGAATAAACATTTTAATGACTCATAAGTGCCAGATAAGGCAAGGATGTACTTGTTTAATGTTGGCTTAGTTGTTGTAAATTGTGCATTTGAAAGAATCAGATCACAGCAAGGAAAAGTCGACATTCTCACTGTTTTGGTTCATGGGGTAGAACAAAATGAAGACAGCATCTACAGTTCCAGGCTGTTATGGACAAGCTCAGTCCCAATCCAAGAGCTGAGTCTGGATGTCACACATCTGGAGAGAGCAATAGGGAGAAAACAATTGGTGAAAGGGGTGGGTAGTGTATGGCCTGCTCCTTTTTCAAAAAGAGGGTTGAGAAAGAATCAGTGCATTCTATTTTCCTCTTATTTATTTATTTGTCAGAATTTATCAGTGTTTATTTAGTTATCAGAATATATGTATGAATCCTAAATTCACTTGTAATTATTTTCATCTGTAAACTTTTCTTATTACCTGCTTCTGATTCCATTCAGGTACTTATTTAGTAGGTTACATTTCAGATTATGTGGTTAAAAGATGAATACAAACCACTTAAATAAACCAACACTAGTCACAAACAAGTAAAGACAGATAAGTCATCACACATTAGGGACTGATAAACAGAACACAGTGGAGGGGGAGAAATGGATTACAGCTCATTCCAAAGACTTTTCACATAGTATGTGATGATCAGTAAACTGAAACTTGACAAATAATGGCCTTCACTGAGTGAGACTTTATCAAGTACTTTGTACCAACTAAGTGTTTAACTCCCAGTTAAACAGTATTTAGCTCCACATCAAATCCCATCTTAAATCCTGGCACCTTTGTCTTTTTTATACAAATAAATCGTTATTCAGGCAAGAGAATTTTGCTTGAGTTTAGTTCATTTGTCCAAGTTTTTATCTAGTAAATGATGCAGTCAAATTCAACCTTCTCTCATTCTAAAGCCTATCAACCTTGTGAAAACAAAGTCAAATTATTCTAAGTTACTATATCCAATATAAATTGATGGTAACTGAGAGTTAGGAGAAGCGGGAAGGGTGAACTCATGCAGGAACTCCTACCCAATATCCTGCTTACAGAGCCATTTCTTTTTTAATTTTAAAAAATATTTATTTATTTACTATTGTTAGTTTATGTGTATAAGTCTGCTGTCTGCATGTGTGTGAGTGCACCCATATCGTGCACTACCTGTGGAGGTCAGAAGATGATGTCAGATTCCCTGGAACTGGAGTTATGGATAGTTGTTAGCTGCCATGTGGGTGCTGGGAATTGAATCTGGATTCTCTGCAAGAGAAGTCAATGCTCTTAACCCTTGAACCATCTTTCCAGCCCTACAAAGCATTTTCCTACTTAGGATAGCTAATGAAAATGTTAATTTTAGGAAGGTATTCTTGGAAGGATGGACTAGAAAGAGAAGCAACCTATTTTCATCATTTGCATATAAACAATCAACTATGTATAGGATGATAGCAGTGGAAATACAGAGGAGAAGAAAGATGAAAGAAATAGCAGAGGGGGCCGTGACAGGACAGGATCACAGTGTGAAAATGTAGGGATAGGCTAGACAGAAAATAGGTGCTTAAATTTATGGCTTAATTGACCTGGTACCTGCTGGGACCAATTAATTTGGGAGTTCTGAGATAAAAGTACAACATATACAAGGACAAAATACATGGTAATAGTGTGGCAAAGAAAGGTGAACTATATGAAGTGGAACACCCAGTTGAGAAACCTGAGAACCGTTTGACAATAGAGCCCACAGTGGATGGGGAGATGTACTCAGGGAGCATGGCAAGAATTTCACAGAAGTCCATCACATCTAGAGGGCTTCGTTGCAGTCCTTGAACAGATACCCAAATCTGTGTATGCCCAGGTCCACTATATAAAATGAGATATTTATTGATGCATGTAACCTCTCTGCATCCTTTCACATATTTTAGTTGTTTCCAGGTGACTTACATTTCATACAGCAGTTCTGTCATACATGTTAAGGCCTATCCAGTCAAGCATTAGGGCCCAGATGTCCTTTTAGTGCAAATTCATCCACTGGAGCTGGTGTGGGTTGGGGAATCAGTTAAGGGAAGGGGTCTAAATTTGATTAAGAACTGCTATATGAAATGTGTAAAGCTCAATAAAAATACTAAATTGTTATAATGTACAAATACTTATGAATTTGTGCATTTGTCTAAGAATGTTTTTGCATTATCTACACAAGAGTATATACAATAGAAGTTAGCTTACTTTTAAACAAATTTAGGAAGAAACACTTTGTACTTCCCCCTGAGCTGGGAAAGCATTTAGCAGAGGAAATGAAGACCCAGTTATTCACCCCTCCTAACATACACAGTTCTTTGCCAAATGGCTTTGCAGTTCTCCTTATTAAGAGATTGAATCTATGAGCTTGGTATGAGCACATACATTTAGCTCAAGAATTTAGGAGGTAGAAGCAGACAGATCTCTGTGAGTCTGAGCCCAGCCTGGTCTAGCTCAATAACAATTTCCAGGCCAGCCAGGACTGCACAGGGGAACAAAAAATGGAGTTTATTTCTCTGCCCCTGCGTTTTAAATTTAACCATGTGATTTTTATTTAATCATATTTGAAGTTAGTAGTTATGATGCATGAGTTAGCTTAAAACATTAGTACAGACATTCAAGCACATGTGGGAAAATATATTGGCAAAATTATGGTAGAGAAAAATGATAAATATGGTGAGAAACGTTGAGCTGAGAAACAAGAGAAACGTGTAGGCCCCTGAGGTTGAAAAAGGCAGCAAAATGGCTACCCTGGTCCCTCTTCTTTTGCCAGAACAGCCAAAGAGAGAGACAGGCACAAAGCAGAGCTGAGTTGGTCTGTCTGTCCACCACCGAGCCAAACTCACAGACAGGACCTCTGCCTCCAGACATCAGAACCCAGATATGAGAGTGAGCTTATCTGAGACTAGGGGAAATATGTCCCTGAGCTCCAACTAGGTCATCTACTCACAGAATCCTAGGTAAATATTTAGTGGTATAGACCCCTGTGATACTCTTTATTTGTTCACAGCATTGCTGGAGAAACAGGCGTGAGAGTAGGAGAAGATGAAATTGTTTTACTATTGGATATGTGGGTATGACACCTCACAGCTAAATGTGAAATCATCACTCTTAGTTTTATAAGTGACAAAGTCATAGCCGAGGGTCTGAGAGAAGCAACATCACTACACTCTAACGCTTTGGAATATATCCCAAAGCGAACCCGCACATCTTAGGTAATAAGAGATAATTTTAGTAAAAGAAAAACTTCTGCCAAACAAGTACAGATCCACATTATGACATTTAGATCTAAGAATGATAAAGATTTGGATGCTTCTTGAAGAAATATTTGAACAGGTTTGCAGTGATTGGCCTCGGGTTTTTAAACAATCACTTTTTTTACCTTGTTCTTTCAGAACATAAGCCATAGAAAAGATGTTGCACACAGGCAGACAAATATCCACATGTTCATATAAAACGTGTAACCTGAATCGTTACTGTAGGAATTGTGGGCCTTTCAGGACAGAGAAAATAGAAGACAATGATGAAGCAGGATGGAAATCATGAAGTGAGAAACCTTCTATTGGCGTGTTAGCAAGCATATTCATGTGTATATGTAATGCTTCAAAATTAATTTGTCATTTATGGTATTCTGGGATATATATTCAGAGGATTAATATGCATAGTTTTATTACACATTAATATATAACAGTGAAAATAGTATAAATTTCAATTCATTACTTAATACATACATGATTTGAATATAGTATTGTGTATATTTTGATGGGTAAGACTGCACGTCTTCATTTAGTAAATTGTTGTGCTATGTATATATCCCTTCTAGAATGCGAATCACATCACCTCATGGTCATAGCTCATAACACCTGAGGTCTTTATATATTGCAAGAATACAGTATATCACCCATTATGTGCTGATCGCACTATACAATAGCTCGGTTAAGACTGCATTTATGTGTTCTCTGATGCCTTCCCATTTTTCTTGTGTTCGAATCAGTTCAACCTCCAGAAATTCTGAGATCAACGTCTTTTAGATTCCATATTTTAGTGATGACAAGTGGTATTTTTCTTTCTTTACCTACTTTATTTCACTTAGAAGAAGACATGCAAATGATTTATGAGTGTTTGAAAAATATAGGAAATGCTACTAAATGTGAGGAAAATAGTAACACATCATGGCCATCACATTAGATAGGCCAATATCTTTTTTAAAAAACCAAAATATAACACTGTTGGGTGACGATGTAGAGGGAAGAAACTCTTAAACACTGTTGGGATAATATGAATTAATAGAGCCATTGTGACTGTATTAGTTACTTGTTTTGTTGCTAAACTATCTGACAAAAGCAACTTAAAGAAGGAAGGGTTTTTCAAGACCAGCCTGGGCCACATAGCTAGTTCCAGGCTAGACTACAGGGAGACCTTGTCTCAACACCCCTCCCTGCCAAAAAAAATAACGAAGGGTATATTTTGCTTACAGTTTGAGGGGTCACCACGGAAGGTGTGACAGCCAGAACGTGAGGCAGCTGATCACATTGTATCTGTAACCAGGACACACAGAACAGTGAATGCTTAAGCTCAGCCAGTTTTCTCCTTTTCTGCAATCGGGGACCCTAGCCAGTGGAACGATGCTGCCCTTCTCAAGCCGTCTCATCTAGATAGTGTCTCGCAGGTATGCTCAGAGGTTTGTCAGCTAGGAGATTCTAGATCTTGTTATCAATTGATATTAACTGTCACAGTAACAAGCATTGTGGGGGTTTCTTAAATCTGGCAACCCCACCACTAGGTCTGCAGTAAGAAGAAATAAATAAGTATATTGAGGAGACAGCTGTTTGTCTGCAGTCCTACTCGTTTTTCAGAACTTCAGCAAGTTTGCTTCATTTTATAAAGCGGGGCGAAAAGAGCAGCAACAAACATGGATGTTCAAGTAGCTCTCTGTCAGGATTAGTCCTTTTGGTACATGCCAAGACTGGTATACCCAGGATCATATGGCAGACTCTTTTTAAGCAGTGAATGAGCGTCCCCCTTTCTCCACATCCTCACCAGCACTTGGTGTCTTTTGTTCTCTTGATCTTAGCCAGTTGGACTGGGGTAAGATGAAATCTTAAAGTGATTTTGATTTGCATTTCTGTAATTACTAAGGATGTTGAGCACTTTTTTAACTTAAGCAGAATGGGTATTACACACCTCTGTCCAATTCTATTTACTCCCTTGATATGAATGAGATAAGTGAGGCTTAAACAGTTTAGATGATGACTACAATGTCTCGGGGTTAATAAATTATAAAGTAAGGGCCAGGATTCTAATGTTTTCTCTAGTGTCTGCCTTTTCCTGTTATATGCTGAAACAAACTGAAGTAAATTCTGGAAAGTCAAAAAATATCACAGATTTTTTGTTGTTGTTGTTACATGTCAGGCTGGTAAATAGCATTTAACTCTACCCTCCCACCCAAACAATTATGTCTATCTTTTGGAAGTTTCCATATATAACTATTTATATAGCAATTGAAATTTACCCAATTCAAAAGTTGTTCTTTTTATTCTCTCAAGTAGTTTTTAGAAACAGTCCTGGGTGATTCTTCATTTTTAGTCTAAAACGACTGCACTGACTTGCTATTCATGTAGTTGATATAAAACCTCCTTTTATTGGTTGCACAATTTCAGTGTACCTTTTAAATTTTATTATAGTTCCTAGACCACCAAAAACCTCAAAGTCTTTCTTTACTGTGTCATTTTTAAAAATGAGAAGCAAAACAGCCCTTCAGATTTTTTCAAAATTTCTGTTTTAACATTGTGGTTTTCTGGGGTCTTAAAGATGATGAACTGATTATCATAGTCTGCAAGTGTCTTCCCAGCACATTTGTGGAAGCCCTAATTTCCAGTATATGAGACTAGGATTTCATTAGAAGACAGGTCAATAGAAAGGTGACCAAGTTTAAATTGAGGTCTTTGAATTAGATCTTACCTAGTCTGACTGGCGTCTTTATAAGAAGAGGACATTTGGTATACACCTGGAGATGCTGAAATGTGTGCATTAACATAGGAAAGCTATCACCTGCCCTTCAAGAACCAGAGTCAGACCCAATCTCCTGCGTTAATGCCTTGCTCATGGCCATTTTTAGAACCGGTTAGAAACTGAATTCTGTTGCTGATCTAAATTATGCTATTTTGTTATAGCATACTTAGGGTACTACTACACAAATTTTTACACATTACTTTGACCGTTTTACACACACACACACACACACACACACACACACACATATATATATATATATATATATATATATATCCCTAATTTGTGTAGATCTACAGAACTCTACTTAATTTAACTACTGGAGAAATCTTTAGTGTGTTCAATCCCATGTTTATCCTTGATGTTTTTGAAAATATTCTGGTATTTATATCATTATTTATATTAATATACTAATATTTTAATGTATTAAATAGTCTTTGAATGTTTGTTGTGATCTGGTCTTTTCCTGCACTATGATAGATATCAACATATAATATGACTTTTAAGACAGTAAAATGAAAATGTCTAAAACTAGGTATGAATAAATATTGCAGCTATTTTTAACACTAGTATTTAGAATAAAATATTAATTTTCTCATGGCATTAAATTTTAAGGAGGAAAAAGTGAAAGTATTTAAAACAGCATTTATTTTAAACAGATAGTTAAAAGTATTCAGAAGTGCATTTATTCTTTCATTAATTTTTTAATATAATTTCTGAGAATTTTCTAGATGAATATTTGCATTATTTCCATCCCACCCAGTCCCCTCAATTCCTCTCATGTCCCCATGCAGTCCCTTTCAATTTATTGTCCTCTTCTTTGATTATTAGTTTTAAATACATTTATAAATACACACACACACACATATTTCACTGAACCCATTTGGTGGTGCTTTTGTGTACCTGACGTTTAGGGCAGCACACTTGGCATTCAATAACTTCTCTGGGAGCCAGTCCCTAGAGAAAGTAGTTCCTTCCCTTCAGCATCTTTTGATTTGCCTGTAGCTCTTCATCTTGAGGTGAGAGATGAAATTGCCCCTCTCCATTTTGGCATGTTGACAGGTTTGGTCATGATGCAGATCTTGGTAGCCTACCATATTGTAGACATTTCCTTGGTTCAGTTCCTCTGTCGTGACCACCATGCATTAACTACCAATGGGTGTCTTGTCCACTGAGCTGTTTTTTTTTTTTTTTTTTTTAACTTTCTGCCTCCTCTTCCATGATGTTCCCTGAGCCTTAGATGGAGAGGTTGCATTAAAGATGGATCATTTAAGGATGGACATATCTCTGACTTTGACCAGTTTTGGGACTTTGTAGTAGTCTCTATCTGTTGTGAAACAACCTTCTTTGTGAGTGGTGAGAGGTACACTGACCTGTAAACATGAGGATACATGTTCAGAATGTAGTAAGAAATTACACTGGACCAGGGAAATGACAGAAGAAAATTCTTCTTTAGGTTCTATGGACTCTCCAGCAACCCTCCACCCATGTGTACTTAGCTATGTTTACAGTAACATGTATGAATTCCGTCTTACTGAGTGGACCTTCAGTGCAATTGGACAGCTGTTGATTACCCTCAAGAAGAAAGTGCCATTGCCATATCAATCAAATAGCTTGCTGGGCCAGTCATTATTGCTTTCATAGGTTTTATAGCTGAGTTGGCTTATGATTGATTTTCTTTCTTGGCATCTTGCACAGAATCTTCTGATACTATGAGAGCTACTGTTTGGAGAGGAGGTTTCCAGGTCATTTCTAGCTCAATTGCTTGAAGTTCTGTGTTCAAAGTATGTCCTGTCTTCAGCAATAAGGTCTTACCTCCAAGTTCTGGGAGGTAATTAAGAACTGTGGCAATAACTTCTGTTATTTTGGGAGTCTGTTGGACTATCCTGACCAGTGGCTTGAAGGGAGGTTTCTCTTTCCTGGTACTGTGAATTATTTTATATAGTCTTCAGCTATACATATGTATTCACATTTATAATTATCTGTATTTTTCTGTAGGCTTATTAACTACTCCATTTCCCTTCGGGTTTTCACATCATCTAAGCATTGTTTAACCTCCCATGTAACCCTCTCTCTTCTCTCCCCAGCTGAAGAAACTCAGTTTTCCCCCTTCTTTCCCAATAATGCCTATCTTAGACTTTTGCCCTCCCTGGAGCTCCTCTAAGTCCCCACACCCCCCCATGATTATTTTCCATTTTCCTGACTCTGGTGGTTACATCAGGCTATATAATAATATCTAAAGATTTAGAGATAAGATTTCCAAATGAGAGAGAAGGTGTGTCGCTTGTTTTTTTCTGAGTATGGGTTACTTCACTTAATATAACATTTTCTAGTACCATCCATTTACCCATAAACGTCACGATTTCATTTTTCTTTACCACTGAGTAGAACTTCATTGTATGAATGTACCACATTATACCTATGTATTCAATAAAAGGTATTTACTTTGTTTGCATTTTCTGGACACTGTGAAAAAAGCAGCAACAAACATGGCTGATCAAGTATCTCCATAGTAGGGTACTGAGTCCTTCGGGTATATTCCAAGGAATGGTATGACTGGGTCATATGGTTGAACTATTTTTAGTTTTTAAGAGTTCTCCACTGATTTTCATAGTGACTGTACCAGTTTGTCCTCCCACAAACAGTGAATGAGGCTTCCTCTTTCCCACATACTTCTGGAGATTGCTGTCTTGTGTTTTCTTGATCTGAGTCATTCTGACTGGGATAAGGTGAAATCTCCTTATTAGTATTAATTTGCAGTTCCCTAAATGCTAAGAAATTTGATCACTTTTTAAGGTACTTTTTAACCATTTTTTCTTCTTCTGAGGACTCTCTTTTCAGATCTGCAGTCTGTTTATTTTGAGTTACATGTTTTCCTGATTTTTTAAGTTCTCTGTTTATTCTGGAAATTAATCTTTTATGAGATGCATAGCTGGCAGAGATTCTCTCTCACTTTGTGTGCTTTCTTTCCATTTAGTTGGTTGTTTTCTTTGGTATACCAAAGCCTTTTCTTTTAATGGCATTCCATTTGTCAATTATTGATCTTAATTCCTGAGCAAATTCCTAAAGTCCAAAAGTCCTTTCCTGCACCTATATCTTGTAGGTTAGTGCCTATGTTTTCTTTGAACAGTTTCAGTGTTTCAGGTTTCAAATTGAGGCCTTCAGTCTTTTTGGAGTTGATTTCTGTGCAGGGTTGTATATATTGGTCTAATTCATTCCTCTACATGTGGACATCTGGTTTTCTGAGCACTATTCATTGAAGGTACTGTCTTTGCTCCAGTGTTTTTTTTTTTACATCTTTGTTAAATATAAATAAATATTGCTGTTATTTCTTTTATTTATTTATTTTATGTATATGAGAGATTTGCCTCCATGTATACAAGTGCAGCTATTTCTTTAACAATAATATTTAGTAAAGCATATTAATTTCCTCATGGCATTAAGTTTTAACAAGGAAAATAGCACATTAATTTAAAGCATTTATCTTAAGAAGATATTTAAAAGTATTCAGAAGTGCATTTTTTAAATTAAATTCATTTACTTTTTATTTTTATGCATTTCAGTGTTTTTCCTGATTGGATGTAAGTGTAAGTGTAACATGTAAACACTTGTGTGTACGACATCTGCAGAGGTCAGAAGAGGGCACTGGATCTCTTAGAGTTTGAGTTACTGATGGTTGTTAGCTGCCATGTAGATGCTGGCTCCTCTTCAAGAGCAGTTAGTACTCTTAACCACTGAGCCTTCTCTCCAGTCCTAGAAGAACATATTTTTTAATTCTGAAATTACTCAGTTTATGTGTGGCTCTTATAAAATACACTGTAGAGAGTGGATAGTTTCAGAGTTTAAAAAGTCAAAATTAGTCATAAAACCCTTCACTCCAAGTATTTTCAGACAGTAGCTCTCCCCAAATGTAGGTTGAAAATATGAGCATTCAAGCTGTTCATTGGCATAGCAATAAGCTTGCAGCTGGGACCAAGCTATTGACGTCTCTGTGAAACTGCTGGAGCAAAGACATCATTTTCCTACGACTTAGCTCAAAATGGCGAAAAGGGAGCCTTGGATCTGCTATTTGGCATTTTAGCGCATCCCCAGTTGTTTTTTGAACCCTGCTATTGTGCTTTGCAGAAAGCAGAGTGTGAGTTAATCTATGGGCTGTCTAGGGCACTTCAGTGGCCACTGGATGAAAGTGACTTTCTAAGTTTTTAAGTTCTTTCTTTTTAACACATGTCGGAAACTGAAATAAGAAGGGAGCTTGAGTTTAGGGTTTTCCTCCCATAGGAGTACATCTCTTAGTTCTTAAGGGTTTAGCAAAATTTTACTCTTTTAATGAAGGCGTTTTATGTTTCTATGCTGCTTAATATTGCAAATTAAGGTCTATTCTCCTCCAGATATGCACATGTAACTCCATTATGCTCCATCAAGAGGAGGGTGGGGAGAGGCCTCTATCTGCATAGAACAGCATATGCCTTAAGCACATAAGGTCAACAATCACCCTTTGACTAAGCAGAGCTGCTTAATGAGAACTTCATTTCCTCAGAAAAAAGTATTTTACATTTTGCCAAAACACTAGGTTGGGATAACGATAAGTTTCAATATATTCTCAGTCAAAACTAATTCCACAGTTGTTCTAATCTCATGCTTCATTTTCAAAAGAACAACACATGCAATTTGTGGTAGGAAGGCTACCTCAGGATTTCAGCACATACTTAAGCTTCAGTTTTTAAAATAACTTGGTTTACTCCTATACTCATTACTACCTGAATTTTTCCTTCCCCTCACCAAGAGCTAATGGTCTATTACTAGGAGGGCCATATTAAAAAGCTACAAAGGAGTCCTTTGGCCATGCCTGATTAAATGAACAGATAACTAGAGATTAAAAGCTTGTTTAAGGGGGGCTGGAGAGATGAATCATCAATTAAGAGCACTAACTGCTCTTTCAGAGGATTCAGATTTGATTCCTAGCACCCACAGGGCAACTAACAAACATCCATAACTCTAGTTCCAGGGGATCTGATGCCTTCTTCTGACCTCCATTGGCATTTCATGCAAGCAGGCAATACATTCGTATACATAAAGTAAAAATAAAATAAAATTTTAAAATTATTTAAGGGAGAAATAACTCATCAAATTTTGTCATCTATAATCATGGATCAAATAATGGATTTGACAAAATACCTCTTGAATGAACCCTATGACATTTCCTACACATTTTGATTTGCTTGGATATATCTAGACATCCAGATATCAAGTCCAGTGGTCTACTCACTGAATGGTATCTGTATGATCTTGAAAGAGCTACTCCTCTGACTCACTGTATGAAATTATTATATTTCTTGGTTATTTGTGTGTATGTGTGTGTGTGTGTGTGTGTGTGTGTGTTAGAAAAGGTCTCCCTGGAGCCCCAGGTGTCCTAGATCTCATTTTGTAGACCAGGATGGCCTTGATCTTACAGAAATCCACCTGCCTTTGCTTCCCGAATCCTGACATTAAAGGCGAGTGGCACCATTTGTATTTTTTATCCAAATACATCACACACCTTATTTAAGAATAATTAAACAAAGATGTATATGTCTACTTGTGCTTTAAGAAATGAAAATTTGGACTGGATATGGTGGGGTAAACCTTTAACTCCAGCCCTCAAGAGGAAGATGTAGGCAGATATTTGTAAGTTCCAAGCCAGTCAGGACTATAGAGTGAGACAATGTCTCAAACAAAACAAAACAAAACATCCCCAGGGCAATGAACAATGAACAGAATTCTAGGCTAGAGTTTATTTTGGAGGAAAATCATGCAGATTATGACCAAAGGCCTGAGCTAAATATTTTGGAAATCAACTACATCCCTTCAAGTGCCTCCATTGGTGGTTCGTTCCTCTAATTAAAGAAACATCTCATAAGTGCCAAAAAACAAATACTATGAGAAACCTAAAAGATGACATAGCACAAAGTCATGTCTGGAAACCCAGAACCTCATAATGAGATATCATCCACTGGCATCTTACTGTAGTTTATCAGATCCTTTGTAAGTGATAACTTCTATGAATGCCTTGTTATTGGATGGGTTATTCAGAAGACAACAGAACTAGCTGGTACTTTGAAATGAAGTTCAGTTATTTATTCAAGTATGACAAACTATAGAAAATTTAGGACACTAAGAACCTGAAGAGGTTAAGAACACTTGCTGTTCTTGCAGAGGACCCAGGTTTGGTCCCAGCAACCATATTGGGTCACTGACAATTGCCTGTAGCTCCAGTTCAAGGGGATCTGGCCTCTATGGGTACTTGATACACTTGGTCCTAAAATCAAGCAGGCACCCATCCACATATATACATACATAGCTAAGTAAAATTAAGTAAACATTTTAAAAAATAAAAATGTGGGATATGAGAATTACAGTGCTTACTGATACTCATGAAATGGTTCGATTTCTAGGGGTATCTTACAGGAAAGGTGGATCACTGAACAGTGGGCTGGATAATACCTTTTAACATGGTTGCTATTCATAGCTCTTCAACCTAGAGCAGAATGGGAAAAGAGTCACTTCAGATAAAGATATTGACTTAGGGAATCTACATGACTCCTCCGTTGCTCATGGTACTAAGAGTTCTTAGTAAAACAGATAGGTGCTCTATAGGTGTGTATGACCCAGTTCTAAAAGCCACACAACATCATTTCTTGGTCAGAGAAATCACAATCTCCTTATATGAAAAGAGAAGCTCTGTGAAGACCATCTCTCAACGAGAGCAGCTGTAACTAGAGTGTGGTCATGCTTTAAAATTGTGTCAGACTAGATGGAGCACAGAACAAAGATAATGAGGTAGTTCAAACCATAAAGAACCTTAAGCCTTCTCTACTGATCATTTTAGTTAAGTAGGAGATTTCATTTAGAAGAAATAAATGAAAAGAAAAAAATAGCGAAATGATAAAACTATTTTTAAAATTTTGTGCAGTTTTTGTTAAGTAATGCTTTCTCTCTAAGCTTATCTAGGTATTTGAGATCTGATAAATTTTTGACAATCAATCAAGAAATATCAATAAGGAAGTTAATACAGTGTGTGAGTAGGATTTACCTTACAATGATTTTCAAAAATATATACAGTTCAGGAAGCTTGCTTAAATATTTCACATTGCTGTAAGTGGAAATCAGGAAGGTGAAGGGGCACTTTTTTTGCATGCTGTGCTTGAAACTTTCTTTTTGCTTTGTCTTTCCATTCTTTATTACTATGAACACATGAGGTTATAAATCTTAGAGTAAGACAAAGTAAATTGACAGCTATTTAAGGAGAATGAAGGATGAAAGGGGTGAGGGAATCAGATTAATTACTAAGAATGAATCCTTCAACGTAGTCAAGATTTCTTGCATTACTTGCTTGAGTGAGCGTGAGTATTCCACTGGCAGTTGGTTAAACCACACAGGTTTCCTAACCTAGGTGATTAGACCCTACAGAAGGACATTTAAATGTTCAGGAAAAGACATGAATAAAAATTGACATGTTAATTTTTTTTATTAGTTGTATTAGATAGACTAAAGACTTCAAATTTAGAATGTGTGGTTCTCCTTCTAACCGTGGGCACAGGGTCACTCTCGCTCTTAGCATCCTAAATGTCTGGACCAGCTTCTTGGTCGAGACCCACCCACCGCACCCTGATCCCCAATACTCAGACCAGCTCAAATTTTCAGGTTTGTTAGGGCCTTCAAAGGCTATTTCCATCCCCATCTTGCCTCGGCCTGCCCCAGACCAGCCATTTACCGTAACAGTCCCTTCCCTGCACCTGCTTTGGATTTCTGTGACCAGTCTTCTTCCCTGGTAGGTCTGATCCCGCCCGCTGCTTTTCCATTCCCTTCCTTCCTGAGAAACTCCATTCTCCACAGCCCCACATCCTGTTCTCATTCCAGCTTTGGGCACAGGTCCACTTTTGCTCTTAGCACCCCAGATCACTGGAGCGCCCTCTTAGTTGAGACCCACCCACTGCGTCCTATATCCCTGTACTCAGACCAGCTAACATTTTCAGTCTAGTTTGTTAGATCCTCACATTCTGTCCCCAGTTGCAACTCGCCTTTGCATTCTGGAGACAGAATTTCTAACCCGGCAGTTCCCAAACTCAACTTGCCTTGGATTCCAGAGAACCATCTTTTTTCCTGGTAAATCTGATCGAGGCCGCTGCATCTCCATCCTGCTACTGCCTCAGTAGCTCCAAATTCCCCCACCCCACACCCCGTTCTTTTTCTAGTCTTGGGCGCAAGCACTTTTATCCTTAACCTCCAGATCCCTGGACCACACTCTGACCTCAGCCTGACTGTGAGCTCTTCAAATTGCACCGTGCCTATCCGCCTACATTGGTACAATCTGCAGTCCCTCCCTCTGCTGCGGGCTAGCCTTCTGAGTCCTTTGAAAGGAACCCAGAACTTTGCAGACTGACTGAGAAAGCCTGAGCTCAGCCTCTGCCTAATAATTTTCTCAAATTGAGCTGTGCCTGCTGGCTCTAGTTGCCCAGACCTTAAGAGGGAGCCTGAGAGCATTAGTTCTCTGCTGACTTGTGCCTCCATGAAAACTCAATCAACTGTACAAGAACCATTTTGTCCCTCCAATGTAAAATCAAAAGAGAGAATCTGACGCCTCGACCAACCAGCTTTTCATACCCATAGTAGGAGTGATTTGCTTTCTCTGGCATACAGTTCAGAAGTGTTGTACAAGATTAATTGGTCATTTGCTGAAAGAGATCATGAACTCTAGATGGGTGTGGGAAGATGGGAGAGGAGATGGGGAATGGGGTCAGAATATGATCAAAATACATTGAAGTATGTGAATCAACAAGTTTTTAAAAGTCTATTTCATTGAATGTGAGATATCAACATCGATCTTGACAGAACTGAAGGAATAGAATAACAGGCAGTAATGATGAAGTGGAGAATGTCGGATGGATAAATGAGAAAATCCCGATGGAAATGCAGTATGGCTTAGAAATTAACTATAAGCAGGAGTAAATAGTTTCTTAAGTCTGACCCTCCCTCAATGCTTGAGGAAATGTCAAGTCATGAACTAACATAAGGAATTCATTAGTGGAATTCATTTAAAATATGAATCTGAGGAAGTCATCTTTTTGAAAGTAGTTCTGAGATGTATTATAAATTAATTAGACATGAGGGTAGAGTAATGCTGTAGATGGAGACTTGCTAAGGGACACAGAAAACTGACTAGCAAGAGGGATGAGAAAATAACTGAAGAAGAAAAGAAGCGGAGGTAAGGAACAGAGATGAGAAATACCAGGGGAGACAGAGTAAGAAAAGAGCCAGACAGCAGGACAGAGGGAGTGCAGTTACAGAAAGGCAGAGGAGAGTCAGAAAGGGACAGAACCAGGTCCCATAATGGACGCATGCGAGAGGATACGAAATAATGTGTCTGAATTGATGGCCAAGTCATTGTTAAATCAGGAGAAGTGTTTGGATTCTGTGGCAAAACTTACAAGGAATAAAGAACACATGACAAGGAAAATAATGAAAGAGAAAGCTGGGGGTAATCTAGTTGTTTCAAATGATTCCTAACTTTTTATTTGAATCCAGGTTAAAATATCCAGAGTACTTTAAGCCTTTTTAACTTCAGGTTTATAAAACCTTTTGTCTCCAGGCAGCTTGTGTTGCTGAGTCTCAATCAATTGTTCTTCTCTTTGGTCAATTTACAGGATGGCATCTGAATAGACAGACACATTGTACAAGAGTTAATTAAGGAAAGTATTGATGAAAACATGATTTGTTTCTGAAGCTTAACTACCAAAATGGATATTAATCAAGTACTTGCAAGATAGCAGACTCAACATATCTGTTTCTTGAAGTGTCAAGTTGTGGTCATTTTTGATATATTGTTCATAAGACCTTTTTGACTCAATAATGTAACTGCCTTTAAGATCTTATTCATAATTTTATTATGTTGGGAGAATAAACTACTATCTAGGCAAAGAAATAGACATATCGTGAATTATCCTACCATATTAGAGCCTGGAACCAACTGTAGATGACACAGTTTCTGCAAGGCAACCTCTTGGGTTTGCCTACATGTGGGAATGAACATTTCAGTTTTTAATGATCTAATATTTGTGTTTTCCATTTATTTATGAAAGTAAGCATAAACATATATTTATTGTTCACACTCATTTATCAAAAATTTCTTTATACATTTAATTTTTTATTGATTTTTTGCAAATTTCGTATAATATATTTTAATAGAGTTTTCCAGATAACTGGTCAGTTACTCAAATGAGATGAAGCTCATTTTTTTGATCATTATGCTTTTTTAAAAATGTCTAGAAAACATGGTTTAATCTTAAATAAAAATGTTAGAAAACTCCCATACTTAGGGCCTAAAGTGGAAACTGGAAAAGAGAATGTAATACTCTGTGCATTGCTATAATACTTTACGTTTCAAATTCCAAATGACACTTCAGCAATTGCAAAGAGCATTGCTGCCCCATGAATGACATCTTCTGTTTTATTTATTTATTTTTTTTACTGTAGCTAATGAGTTCAATGAGAATTTTTCATATGACTTCTGTCAAGAAAAATAATCTCATCAAATTTTGGTGTAGCAAGAATTCAGAATGTTTTTTGAGTATTATCATAAGTGACTGACAGAAATAATGGATGTTGTCATGGCTGTTATTTCTTTGCATTTGAGACTGAGGACTTATCTTTTATAATTGGGTTAGGTTAGCTGAACTATTTGCATGTAATGTTTTTTAACAAGTAACATCTGAAAATACATTCAGGAAATGTTTGATTCAACGTTAATTATAAAGGCTTTACAAAGATATAGATATCTCATGGGAATCTTTACAAATATTGCAGTTTTTCTCCTGACAAAGGTGCAGAGAAAAAATTTTTAAATCTGTCAAATGTATTTTGGTATTTAAAAATCTGTAGATATACAATTTATTTATGAAATTTTATGCTTTTAAAAGATGGTTTAAAAGTTGTAGTTTGGGAGGCCAGAGAGATGATTCAACGATTAAGCGCACTGGCTGCACTTGCAGAGGACCCAGGTTCAATTTCCAGCACCCACATGGCAGCTAACATTCATCCATAACTCAGATTCCAGCGGATTCAATGCCTTCTTCCGATCTCCACTGGCATTGTGCACTTACATACTTACAGACAGTACAGTCATACATATAAAATAAAAAATAAATAAGTAAAATATTAAAAAAATAAAACTTGCAGCTTGAATAGATATTCTGAAATATGTTAATCAGATTTCCATTACTGGAACAAATACCTGATATAATTGATTTGTAAAGAGATAAAACTTATTTTGGCTCAGAATTTTAGATATTTCATTCCATGATTGGTTGGCCTCATTGCTTGTGGGCCTTTGGAAAGGCAGAGTATCACAGCTGCAAGGTTTGGAGGGTGCATTATGGAGCGCAGAGGAGACAAAGAACAGAGACCAGAGTCCGCCTCTGCATTTGAGTTCATGCCTTCAGTGATGAGAGCGTGTCCCTCCAGGGCTTACTCTTTACTCATATATACATATGAGTGTGTAACGAGAATACATTAAATTGGATGGTGGAGGGAGGGGATAAATACTATCAAGCTATATTGTGTGGAAATCACAAACATTAAATTAGAACAAAATAGAAAGATAAATGGAATCGTAAAAAAGAAAACCAAGACTTGGCGAAGGTCCACAGAAGATGCGGACCTTCTGTGGTTCCTCTTCTTTTCCTGCATGGTACTGTGCTTTTTAATGCAACAGTATGCCTTTAAAACTCCTTTATGTTGCAGTAAGTACTTTGGTTATTGCTTCTACATTCTACCTGATATATTATGGAATGCACTTAATACCTTTTACTCTTGCTTCCATGAGTATAATTGAATCTGGGAAGTGAAATTTTCTTTGCTTCAGTGAATTCCCGGACTGCTTTATAAACTTAAATAATTATTAAAGGTCATCTTAATCTGAGTTCTCTGTGTGGGATTCAAACCATAGGGCTGATGAAATGGATTTTTAAAATATTTATTTGAAGCCACAGATTTGTTTTCTAGCTTATTTACTGAAATTGCTCTCAGAAATGGCTGTCTAGGTAAGATCTACCTTGTCGGTATCATATACACATAAAGTAAAGCATCTTTGGAGTAATGCTTCTAAGATACACAGTGAACTCTGCAGATAGGCTCATCAAAGGATTATACTGTGATCTGTATCTGAAAAAAAATACATAGGAGCTTTTAATCTTTTAGACATTTTTTATTAATGTAAGACATTAACACGCTTTGATCGTAGTCAGACCTCACCCCCTTGCCAACTCACCCATGTGTTCCCTGCCCCGACTTCAGATCCTCTTCATTGTCTCGAAAAAAAAAGCCCTATTAAGTCCAATCTCTGTTTCCCAAATGCTCTTTCTACAGTGTGGGTCTATTTCTTGGTGTCTGGTGAGCCTACTAAGTGTCACACCAGTAAGGAAAACTGACTCTCCCTCTCCTAGAACCTATTCATTGCTGATTGATCTCCTGCAGGGCTGGGGCTTTCTGTCCATCTCCCCTCCATAATGGACCTTTCTAGCTTGAATTTCCACAGGTGTTGTGCATGCTATCATAATGCTGTGGGTTGATATGTACAGCTACTCTGTAGTGACCCTGGGAGGTTATTTATCAAATATATTTCACATAAACCAACAAAAATCAGAAAAACCTCTACCCAAACCAAAACCCCCCAAACCAACTTGTCAGCCAACCAGCCAACCAACCAACCAACCAACAAACCAGCACTTGCTTCAAGCGCTGGCCTGATGATGTGCAGTTCATAGTCTGCAAAGTGCTCTAAGCCTGTTCCCTTCTCATTAAGATCAATATTAAGATAAAGTGTTTATTCTGGTAAAATCCTCAGAAGACATGCTGTAAATAACACATACACATGTGATGAATTTGAATAGAATACATTCCTAAAATAAACTTTGTAAGCTTGATTCTGATTTTTCTATAATTTAATTTTCCTATGACCATTGCTGGTCCTGATGCACCAAACTGATAAGATACCCACTGAGTAACAATTGAAATAAATCAATACCAACTACTCACTTCTTAGATAATCTGGAACATGTGAATCCTGATTATTTCATTTTATAATTAGGCCCTTTTCCTTGTACCAAACAATGGATTTCACTACGACCTTTTCATATACATGCATCATATATTTTGAACATATCCTCCATTA
The DNA here is from genome assembly GCA_035773235.1 of Eospalax fontanierii. Lineage (NCBI taxonomy): Eukaryota > Metazoa > Chordata > Mammalia > Rodentia > Spalacidae > Eospalax > Eospalax fontanierii. The sequence goes on along the minus strand of CM069536.1, from coordinate 14,985,509 downwards.
CCTAATTTTTCTTGTCTCCCTTCCTCCTTATCCCTTCTTCTTCCCAAATGACCCCTATTGTTTTCATTTTTCCTTTAGACTTATTTCATTGATTTTTAACCTAAAAAGAGTCAACGTGTTTCATTTGTCATAATATAGATGGAACTATATAGATGATCACTGTACTAAGTTAAATAGCAGGTACAGAAAGACAGGTGCCAATTTATTTCAGATATAAGAAGTATCTAAAAAGAGCCGATCCTACAAAACTTATAGTAGGATGGGAGTTAGAAAAAACAAAAGGGAGCAAAAGGGAGGAAAGGGTGGGAGGACACTGGCCAGTGGGTTTGGGTTGTGGCTATATATGATAAAGATGTTTGAATAAACTATTACATAATAAGTTTAACACAAAGAATGAAAATGTATTGTATATTTCAAAGTAGTATTTACTCTAAAGCAGTGATAAATTTTTAAGGAGATATACTTAAGATAAAGTAAACGTTACATAACATACAAATATTTTCTCACCAATGTAAACATCTTTTTAAAAAAAGTCTGGCCATTAACAATAATTTAAGATTACATAAGAAGGGGGCTCGAGAGATGGCTCTGTGGTTAAGAACACTTGATGCTCTGGTTGACGATCCAAATTTGTTTCCCAGAACAAAAACTGAACAGCTCACAGTTGTTTGTAACTCCAGTTCCAGAGATTCAACATTCTCTTTAACGTTTGTAGGCATAAGCATAGGTGTATACACACACACACACACAAAAAAAAAAAAAAGCACAAATAAAATAAATTCAACATTCAACCTTCTTTTGAAAAAGCTTATAGGAGCACTCCTGGTCAGAAGCAGCAAAGAGACATAACTGTGATATTACAATGCTAAGACCGTGAATTCTATGGACAACTGGATGAGCACATCAGATTCTTCCCAATAGCCTGAAGGTAACAACTCAGTTGACACATGTCTTGTATTTCCCGTTGTAGAATTCATCAGAGAAACAACCATGCCTGGATTTCTCCCTACAAGATTATGCTATCGCAAAGAGAGGTCATCTTCAGTTGCTGCATCTATGGTAAATGCAAAGCTGATATACCAGAGTACATGACTGCTAGATCAAATGAATACATGTAAGAGTAAATGTAATTTAAACCCATGACAATTAAACAGATGAAATTTAAGAGACTATTTCATTTGAATTTAAATTTGGTTGTGTCATAATGGAAAAATGTTTAGGTTATTGAAGAAATTTTATGGAAATATCTTACTTTGCAGCATTGCTTTAAGTGAAGTTTATTTAGCTAAAACAGTATCCTATAATAAGTATAATAATGTAATGACAAGAATAGAGGTTCAAACTATCAATAAATCCTCTTTGTGAGCTCATTCTGCTTCTTATGTTAGTGAAGGCTTTCTCTCTATTCCAGAAGCTCAAGAAGCCCATTGGAGCCCTTCATGCCTTCCTTCCTCTACCTCCTCAGCACTAAGTCACCACTGACTGTAACTTTTCATACTGTGGACATTCATATGAAAAGTGTCACATGATGTGTGAGTTTGCGTCAGGTCCCTTTCACTCAGCACAGTGCTTTCAAGGCTAAACTTTCTACACTCAGTAGAATTATTGCCAACTAAATACAGACTCTGGGTTTAAGCTGTTGAGGAATTATTTGTTTTCCAAAGCAGGTGCACCAACAAATGTATTAAGATTTTAATTTCTACAAATTCCCTCCTACACCTATTACTAGAATGGCCAAATCTTTCCTATCTTTCTCTGTCTGACTCATATATTATTCAGTTCCGCAGCATCATTTCTGATTCATCAGCAAAATACAGTACTGTATTTCAGGAGTTCTATTAACTTAAGGCTCACACTTTTCTAGTTAGAGTTCTTGTTGTTGTGCATCTTACTGCCCTACTGGACTTTAATATCTCCATAGCTGTGCTTGTATCTCACTCACTAATGTAATACTGCAAAGCAGTAATGTTTTTACTACCTTGAACATATGGAATCCAGATAATCATTGTTGAGTATTGCATATGAAAACATATACCAGATGATATAGTTCAATGAAATAATTGATAACTGCTGTCAGCATGACTCTCATGAATTGTGTAGCTTTTTCACACACATATAGAAATATTGGATTTTTAAACTTGTTTTATTACCTACTGCTTACAATCTTTTATAATGAGTTCTTAAACTCTCTGAGCTGTTTCTCTATGAATATGAATTGGAGTGTAGTTCATGTGTGTTGTGAAACACATATATCATAACTTAGCTCATAGAGTTCAGGCATATATTTGATACTCATGTAAATGTTAGCAAAAACTATTCTGAAAAGAAATTTATTATTTTTACTACAAGTGTCATTTGCAGACGTAGCACATGACACCCACCACTTGCACATGATAGGTAAGAATATCATACTAGTCTGTCAGTCCTCATCTTGCCAGGCAAAGAGCCTTTGCTATGGGAACTTCATAGGACCCTGAGCACCTCTGGATGTCTGAGCTGAAGCTGGAGCAGGAAACAGAGAGACAGAGCTGAAGTCTGAGCCATAGCTCATGTTACAGCTTGAGCCTTGGTGTAATCTTAGTCTTTGGTGGACTAAGCCTGTGATCCTGGGCAGGATGGATGTGAAGACATTCCCCAAGCTTGATGTGGGCAAGGAAGCAAGGAGACACAGCATGTGCTTGACACCTTTGAGATCTCTCTTAAGCCGAATCCTTTGGGCTTTACAAAGGCCTTGGTAGTCTCTACCCACATATTCAATGTCTTGACAGTCCTTGTCTGTATCTTCTTCAGGCCATGCTGATTGCACTTCTTGGAAAAACATGTGTTCTTTGGGAACTTGGGGGTCCATCTTCTTAGAGAGTCACTGCTTTGTAATTGGGGCTTTCTGGTATTATCTCTGCCATTTTTAGAACTGATTATTCATGATATGATTCTTGGACCCAGCCACTTCTGCGTGATAACCCACAGCTTCTGAAGTGCCTGGGAATGGGAGAGGAAATGACAAATTTTTCTTTAAAATCATCTAATATGTGGATTTATATTTGGCTGCATTTTCTTAACTTGCAATAATTTTTGGCCATCCACGTTAGGCAGCCTGGTGGAAGATAGATGGCATGGTGCGTGACTTTTGTTTCTACTCTGTAGCTCACCTTGAAATATATCCAGTTCATGCAGATGTATCTCATAAATCACATTGCCTTTGTGCTGTGCACATTACCATCCGATACTTAAATTCTACATAGTGACCTTGCATGATGCACAGTGATATGAAGTTTGATGACCACGAATCACTCACTCCTCAGGATGTGAAACTGGAAGGTCTGATCACCAAGAGTAGTAGTAAGCAGGTGATGAGAATGTCCCTGCAGAGCAGGAGATGCAATGTCTCCAGGACACAAAAATAAAAGACTCTTCAACACAAGAAAATGTGGCTGCTTATAGGCCTATTGCGTTTTCATTGTCAATCTAAAACGTACTTATATAAGCCTCTTCTTTTATTGTTTATTTGAGAGATATAAAGTTATTTACATAGTTGCTGAGTGCGAATCCCCAGTTCTTAAATGGACTGAAACATGTTCTATAAACCTTTGCTCTTACGTGGCAGCACCAGTAAGTGGAAAATTTGCACTGCAGTGGAGAAAATGATCTGAGAATAAAGACAAAATAGTGGAACAGATTATACCACCTTCTAGCTCTGAAAATCTGACCCCCAGGTCCCTTATGCACAACACAGAAGTATTGTGCTTAGCTTACAGATTTGCCAAGGGCATTAGCTTAAGAATGTTCAGGTGGTTCCATTTTGCAGACTCCAATGTGCTACACAATTCAATAACATATACCTTAAAACACTAGAGGTATTCAGTGGAAAATTTCCTGTCTTTGATTTCATCAGAATTTACTAGTGAAGGTGGAACCATCACAGTATCCCAGTCCAGGAATTTCCTTCTTCAAAATTCACTTCCCAAGTTGTCTTTCTTTGGAGACCCCTGTCCTACTCTAATGTTACGACCCTTCTGCAGAAACCCTCCCCTTTTTATGGGGCTGTCACCGCACAGCCCTCTTCCTTGTGATTTCCTTCCATTTAACTCCATTACACAATACAGTTGTGTTTTGTGATCATTGCATAGGGCTTTGTTTAGAAAATGAAATCACACAGAAAGAAATTTGTGGGGAATTAGGCCTCCCAACACAAACCCCCTCCATGGCTATGTGATGGTATGCGGGCCCTCCATGACTGCGCCATGGTGTCTGATTCTGCTTAGCTTAAGAGTTGTTCATTAACTTGTGACTACGATCGCAGAACATTCTTCCGCCTTTCGCAGAGACTATCTTGTCTGTGCTGCTTCTGCTTTATGGCCTAGTAAACATGCCTTAAAGTGCTGAGTCCCTGGGTGGGCACAAGGTGCTCTGTCACATAGGACAGAGGTTGTTAATTTTTTTTTGGCCACTGGGTCAGTGGTCCCTGGTCTTCTGCGTTCCTCAAGGATTGTTAAATTGTATAATGACGTATGGAAACAGTATAAAAAGGAAGAGACATTTTGTAGTAAAGGGGCTTCTTCTTCTCAACTTCCATGGTGTGTGTGTGAGTTCTTTCATCAAGCCTCGCCGCTCCTCGCAGGGACTCGGACCCAGGGCCGTGCAGGCGCGGCAAAATTCTACAGGGAATGAGGTGCTTACACAAGCATTTTAGGAAGATTACCATTAGATTTGTTTTGATACAAGATCACACAATCAAATCTTCAATAAAGACAGAAGAATTGCTATTGGCACTCCCACCTCCCCAGTGGTGGGTGACAAGTGAAGGAAATGTTCAGCCTGTTCATAAGAAAACATTCCTGTCAGCCCTGACTTGTTAGGAACTATTGCTCACAGCTGTGAAACTGCTTCCATGGGAGTCTAAGTAACAAGACTCCAGCCTCCGACCTCTGAAAAAGAGTAAGCCAGAGTTACAAGTAAGTTCAGGTTGTATCACTGTTTCTTGAGAGCTGAGTTACCTCACCAGCTTTTCCTAAGTGCTCTGTAGATTCTCACCCTCAAGGTCTAGGTCCCTTAACATTTGGCATCATCTGTAGTTAATTAAGAATTCCATGGTAGGAAGCAAAGAGTCTCACTTTGTGGGCACTTTCCTTACTGAACTGCAATTCCATTATTGGCTGTCATCTAGTTGATGTGTGTGAGCAATTACTGTGTATACATACTCTGAAGAAGTGCGTTATACTTTCTGAAAACTACTTTAAGATATATTTAATTAAGCCAGAGAAAGTTATGTAGACACATGTGCAAATGAAGAAATGGGGTCCACAGGTTTTCTTTAGCCTAAGTGATTAAAGAACCCTGTTCTTCAGAAAGTAACCCTGTACATGTGTGACATTGATGGAACCCTTATCTCCACCCGAAGGTAAACTGACACATAGAGAATATTGCCACATTTTTGGCGGCATTTACTCCTCCTTCCAAGATGCAATTCATAGCTTCTCTTTGAGGTGAAGGAAGTCCAAAATCTGTAAAGGAAGTCATGAAAAGTCACCACCCCCCACACACATACAGACACATCAACCTGCCATCCCTGTGTGGTCACCATCGTACCTATAATGAAGCCATGTTCCCTCAAGATTCTTCCCAGGGTGCTTCCAGCCAGTAGCCAGTGATTAAGCACAGGAGTGACCATTCAGATAGGACACTAGACTTCGCTAATGGGAAAGTTTGGTTTAGAGACTCATATCCTTCTGGCTGAGATTTTTTTTTTTTTTTTTAAGAGCAGCACTATAGTCTTGAGTCTTTATCCAATGAAGACTTCTTGTACTTTTTCCTCAGGTCAGAACTATTCCTCTGCTGAAAGCTTTTTCCACCTCTACCTCCTGCTTCTTTATTATTGTTCTTTGCAGATTTTGCCCTCAAAAGTCTTCTAGCAGTGTATGCCTTTGGTATTCTGTTTCTTAGACGTTCCAAAGAGAACATATAGACTGGAATTACAAAATGGCTTTCTATTTCTTTGTTGTTCATTCAACTTTGTGATTTTTTTAATTGAAAATTTGCAAATTTTATACGTCTTTCCCTTATCTGCACCTTACATAGCCTCCACCACTAGATCTCATTCATTCTGTTATATATGAGCCAAGTCTGTGTCCCTAAATGTTTCTTTGTGTGACTCCATCCACTGGAGCTGTTCAACATGTCTAGGGTCACTCCCTGAAAGAAAACCTGCCCTCCCTCTCCCAGTAGTCATGCGTTGCTAATAATTTTTCAGCTAGGGATAGGGCTTCTTGGGCATGTCCTCATGTCTATGCTGGACTTTTGTCTTGTTTGAGTTTGTTTGGGTCTTGCACATGCTCTAACCATACCTATATGTTGTTTTGAAGGTACTGAACATGAGGTTACTATCGCTAAGAAAGGGAGTTAAAGGAATTCGTGAATCTAGAAAAGTAAAAGTATTTAATAGTCCTTGTTTTAAGGAATTCATGGACAACTAGAGATGGGATGATATTGGAAGATAGGCTAAAACATGTCTCTCAGAGACCTTTAAAAAGACAGTCATCATCTAGACACATATCATCAATGCCTAACTCTAAGCATTCTCCATGACAGAGGGGACTGTCCTAGTAGTTAAAGCCAAGAAATCTCTGCTGCTAAACTTTTGATGCAAAGTACCACCTCGCCAATGCTGAGTTAAAGCTGATTGTCCATCATTATGGATATCTAGTAAGTTTTATAGTTCGTAAATAAATGACATTTGGCTTCAAATATGAAATACAGAAAGTATAGAAACCACCTAACCTGATTGTTGTTTTATATACAACATTCAACTTTAAATACAAAATACACATTCAACTATAACGTTTTTCTAAAAACCATATTAAAATTTTTGAGATAACTGAAAAAGCAGTTATTATCTGTTTTTAAAAATGTTGTATTCTTTTTATTTTATGAGTATATTTCCTGAATGTATGTAAGTGCATCCATGTCGCACAAAGCCCACAGAGGTCAGTAAAGGATGTCAAATCTCCTGGAATTGGAGTTACGGACAGTTGTTAGCCACCTTGTGGGTGCTGGGAATCAAACTCAGGTCTTCTCGATGAATAAGTGTTTTTAACTGCTGAGACATCTCTCCAACTCTGAAAGCAGTTCTTTTTCAAAAATTTGGCAATTCATTCTTTGTGCTCAAAAAATACCAATAGCTTAGATGGAAAATAATTTCAAAAATTATGTATTTTGAATTTAGTAACTAAGATACGACAAATAGATATTTATAAAAGTTTCCATTAGATAAAATATTATCAAGATGAATATAATTTCTGGAAGGCTTGTTTTCCTACTTTAATTTGTAAGTTCACTCTGGGTGTATAACTTACTCCAAATGTAATGTCATTGCAGTTTGAGTTCTATGAACTCCAAGGAGCCTAAGCTACAACACACACACACACACACACACACACACACACACACACACGCACACATACACACACACACACACACACACACGAAGGTTATGTTGTTATATGTATCAAACCTAATTCCTCTATAAAAGCATATATGGTTACTTTTATTTTTTCAGTTTGGCACTATAACAACTCATCAAAATCTCCAAATGAAGGACTTTTCCCTCACAGTTAAAGAAGAAATCTGCTTTTTTATTTACTTAACATTTAGTGGTGATGTAATGAATATGACATTAGCCAAAGGCTGACTCTTCTGGTCTTCTTCTCTCACAGGCCTCATTTCACATGCAGGTAGACATGAGTCACAGCAACAAAGTGTCTTGATTAGGAGTCAAGGTGGTTTCAAAGAACATCCTTATCTCTAAGTTCTCGGGTCAAGAATACACATCTTGTATTTCTAACTCAAAGACTTATGATAACAGAACTTTATTTTTTGCTTTCTCACTGATGGTAGTAGAGAGAATTTGTATCCAGTTACTATAGGAAACATATTTGATTGCTGGCTTATTTCATTTAGTAAATGGTGGCTTATAGTAAAAATTAATATAGGCTGAGTACAGTGATATACGTCTGTGCTCTCAGCATGCAGAAACCAGGGAAGGTGCATCTGAAGTTCAAAGCTGGTTTAGACAGCTTAGTAAGACCCAACTTCCTCATCCTCACCCCAAAACACAAGCCTGGGAAAACCTATAAAATGGCTTGTAAAATTAGGCAAAACAATGTCTACAGTGAGGTTATGAATATTTCCCTTCTCTTATGTAATATCTAATGCAAAGACTGAGAGCGCTTTAGGATAAACAGAGGAAGTTGCACAAATCACCATGATGAGGCAAAGTGGATGCTGATATGACATGTAATATTCCTCCACTGAATCACAATAACTCCAGTAACTATTGGGGCCATGGGCCATAAACCTGCTGCTTTTAAAGTCACATGTCCATCTGCAAAGTGAACATTTCTGTCACTTGATCCCCACAGTAAATCTAGGCTTGTGTTTATGTAGACATTAATAATAATATATTATTACTATTAATGTTTATGTCTTGGTACCAGCTCTCCTTCCCAAAAGTATCATATCCTCTGTAATTGGATAAAGTAATTGTGAAGATTAGTAAACAAGGAAAGTACTGAAATTTCTTCAGAATCTGAGTATTTCTAAATATAATCAGAGGCAGATGAACTAGCTTTCTGAATTTAAATTCTAGAGTCTATAGCTGTTTCCTCTGTTTTTATCTTTTCTGGTTCCTTTCAGGAATTATGGGTGTGGACTGAGTGAAATATTAACATCTCCTTCAGTTCTGAGGCTTTATGAATTGCTCCATGGTAAGTCTGCATATTGGTGATAAAATAGATGAAAATCTCCCGATTTCTTTTACTTTCCTTTTGGCTCTGTTTATCAGAGGAAAGAAATATCTCTTTCCAGATGACCACAATTCAATGACTCCAGAATCAGAACATTCAAAGTCCAAGGACCAGTGATTGCCAAGGCATCCAAAGAAGTTCAAGTAAATTTGAAGGCTTTTTTATTCCTTTATTCCACTAAAATGGAATACTGACCATGGTGTGCATATGCTAGCTTTAGAGAGAGTGCTCGCCAATGCTGAATAATTGCTTAAGTAAATAGTTGATGAAAACAACTGGCCAGCTGTCTGGAAGACTGTTTCCTTGTGGTCATTCACCACCTCTGGTTCTTACAATCTTTCTTCCTCCTCTTCTGCAATGATTCCTGAGTCTTGGGAGGTGGAGGTTTGAAACAGCATACACAAGTCCTATGCAGGTTGAAACCAGACACAATCCCAATATAGACCTTGGGAAATGGGTAAGAAATCCCAGCTCAATAGGGGCTGGAGAAATGACCCAGTGGTTAAGGACACTGGTTGCTCTTGTAGAGGACCAAAGTTCAATTCCCAGCACCTACAAGGTGGCCAACAACCAACCATAACTCCAGTTCCAGGGAATCCGATGACTTCTTCTGACCTCTACAGGCATTGCACAATATAGGTGTACTTACATACATGAAGGCAAAATACTCATATATGTAAAATAAAAATAATAAATAAAATATTAAAGAAACAAATTTCAATCCAACATAAGGAAATTTTGACAATTGATGGCTGCTGGGAGAGAGTAAAGCTAGTGTCTTACAAGGTTGGGATTGTGCCCAGTGGATAGACATATACTGAAGGACTTTTAAAGACACAAATCAGACACTATAGGACACTATAAGGCACTACTGACTGTGAAGGTTTGAGGATCATATGAACCTTCTTCCTGCTGCCTTTCTTTACATTTTTAGACTTAGTATTCTTAGTGAATAACATATGTCTCCCAAGACAAGCTGGGAAACAGAATGGAGATGTATGTGTGGCCTGGTTCATTGTTACACACTTTTAATGCCTTTATGTTTATAATTACATGTACCCCCTTCTCAAGGCAGTTAGATCTCTGCTGGAGTTAACATAAGGAAGACTTTATTTGCCTGAATGGACACAGGGAACTGCATAAGAGAGTGAGGCAATGAAGCAACCATGTAACATTTTCAAAGCACTCCATACTTCCCTTCATTTATTTCTGGAACACAGTGTTCCTCATTCTAACAGGTGAGCTTCATCAAACTCCACTCATCTGTATATTTTTTTCTCCATGAAAGATTACCTCACTTTACAAAATGGATTTTTTTTTCTTGAATGACTCATGTGTAGATGGATTTTGAAAAATTAGCATTAGTGTTTGTTTACTAGTTTAAACTAGTAAACAAGTTCTTCAAGTATAACCCATGAAAATAACTACTGCCCCTGCAAATCACATCTTATAAATTTTGTCCATATTTTTGCTATGGGATGAAGAGAAAAAACATGAGGATGGATAATCTTCCAGCAAACAACAAGAAGGGAAAATCTTGAGTCTGTATGTCTCTGGATGCAGAGAAGAAGCCAAATAGGAAAAACTGATGAATATATACAATTTCCAGCTAATCCCAATCCTAAAATCTCCTTACAGTTTACAGTATTAATCTCTAGGAATACAACTCATTTGCCAAAAGTTGATAATAAGAGTAAAATGAACCAAGTGAAAGAATGCAGTTCTCTCTGCTCTGGCTGGATTCCTTACAGATAAAATTAGTAACATTGAAGACAATAGAAACAAGGAAAATCTTCAGAATAGGTGGCCATTCTTTAAAGAATTGCTACTGGATTGTATTTTTAATGTAGTTGTATGTTTTCCTCTCCTGTGAGTTAGTCAGTCATGTGCTACATTTTTCTTTAACAGAACATCTAGCATCTGATACGATTTCTAGATGGCACATGGGAACATGGTGGTTTCATTATCTATGCCTCTTATTCTGGCAAATATCGAGCAGCACCCTTCCTCTTCCCAGAGGAGAAAGAGAAATAAGGAACCTACTCAAATGAATGAGTTACTTAGGAATGCAGAATCCTTCTAAACAAGTAGCCTATTAAGAAGTCAGCACTCATACAGAATTCCCAGTTCTGGTGATGACAGCCTGTCTTCTTCCCTCAGCATTGACCTTGAGAAGCTATAAAACACACTTGTGTTAGCTTAACAGTAAAATTTCAGGACAAGATAAAATGATCTTTAAACCTCCCCTTCAACTGGGGGAGTCTGTTAAATGTGTTTTAGTATGGAAGACTTATCAGGACTTAGTGTAGGGCCCTGTGGAGCACTATCGCTTTAAGAATTTTTTCATGGATTGTATAATCGCCAAACAGCGGAATGAAACAGATGTTTTTATTAGCTGAGTTTTATGAAGAAACTGAGGCTTAGGGATGTTAGTATCTTTCGTAAAGGCACGTGCTTAGGGAGCACAAGACTTGAACAGTCTGGCCTCAGTCTGTTGGCTTAAGACCTACTTAAGCCCTCCCACATACTTCACAAACCCACCTTCAAATCCTGGAAGCCAGAAGTCTGTGAACACTGCAATCTCACCAGCTTTACTGTCACCCTGGAGATGGTTGTTGGCCCTGCAGGTCAGTCTGGCTTGTGCTATAGAGACACATACTTCCTACTTGGCTAAAGTGCTTGGTCTGTGCTCACACTTCTGCTATCGTCAGGAAGAGTACATCTTCTAAAATGATACTGCTACTGAATATTTTCCAAAGGCTGCCCACACAGTCATTGACTACTGAGCAGAGGGAGGGTCATGGAAATTATAACTAACAGTCAAGGGAGAGGCTTTTGTGACAAAATTGTAGGAATGTCTCCTCAGGTCAAAGTCAAAGTAAGGATGAATTAACTCCCCCAAGCAATTTGGAAAAGGTGAAATTCAATGATATTGCAGTTGTTGGACCAGGTGTTAAAATGTTATTGGGTGTTAATTTAATTTTCATCCTGTCAACACTCATCTGAACTGTAACAGCTGCTAAACACGGTTCCACAAGAGCAAACCATCCTCACAGCAGAAGCAGATGCCTAATCAATAGGGCCAATAGAAATGTATGGCTTGACCAGGCAACCACAGGAAGGGGAATGAATCCCACAGGGCTCTGTCTAACTTGAATAGTAAAGAAATTTAATGATAGTGTGCCCATTCAAGCAGAGAGAACATGAGACTGAGAGCCTTAGATTGGTTTCCTATTCACTCCTTTTCTTTTTTTTTTTTTAAATTTAGCATGGCCTTGCATTGGGCAATGCCCCAGCTCCCCTAGACCTCTGACTTTAGGAAGGTATTATAAATGTTTCAAGTCTATTACTATTTCTCCTTCTTAAAGCTCATCTTTAAAAAAAGTCAACCTTTTCTTAACAGAACTTATATTTCTGTAGATTCTAACAAAAGAGATAATAATGATTCTGTGGTACTGTTAATAGATGCTCTGCAGGGTGGATACTAATAAGTGACTTTACAACTGAGGAAGAGGAATTTTGGATCTGAACTGTTTGACTACTGTAATTATTAACGTAGTAAGATATACAGTCCTCTCTTTAGGTATTTTTAAGCAGAAGAATAGATTTGTATGTCTATAATCCTACCTGTAATCTGTGGTTTGACTTTCTGTAATCTCTCAGTAGTTTGTTATATCATTAGCTCAGTAATTATTTTGTAAGTTAGGCTATTTCACCCCAAATACCACCTTTGTTAATGCATCTGTCACTATTGATGATCCCACAGTGTGCAGGTGCTGATGTGCCAGGGGGTCATACAATTGCCACGGAAGTTTAGGAACCTAGAGCACAAGCTATATCAGAAGATTTAAGACTTTTTAGTAGATGAAACCAAATGTATATTTAAATGAGTAGAATGCAAATTTGGTCCAAATGTTATGCTTATTTTGAAGATATTGAACTATGAGATTAAAAGACAGGCCCTTGTGACACATGCATGCTAACTTGGCAATTGTCTTTTGATGGGTTAGTACAGGAAAGGTGGCTATCACTGCTTGTGCAGGATGATCTGCTGGAGAAGAGTTCCTCCCTGTTTGTGTACTATGTGAGATAGCATCCAAGACACTGAAGACCAAGATGAGCAAAAGAAATCTCATTGTCTTCAACTTAAAATTTCAGGGTTTAGATTTTCCTTTGCCGCACATTCCTTACTGTAAGTAAATTATTTAGGAAGTACATCAGTATCAGAACAGCTATCCTGTTACTGTACTGAAGTAAAGGTTAGACTGAAGATGGCAAAACAAGTGGCAAATGGGCTGATGAACTGGTGCGTCGCTATTAGGGAGAACTCAGAAAATCATCAGGTGTGCATCATGTAATTCTTATCCCAAATACAACCGCAAGGAAGGCAGAGGAGAAGAACCAAGATATGCTTTAAAGAAAACAGATTTTGGAGCTTTTAGTCATACTATAAAGCATAAAATGAATAATTATTTCTCTTAGCCTTTGGAACTGGTTTCAAGACCATTATGGGTAAGTTAAGCATTCTAATCAGCATCCTAAATGGATCCCATTTTGTATCAGACAGTTGAAACTTGGGAACAGGCCATAGTACTGGAAATTACTTTTTCTTACCTCTGTCCCCCCCTCTTGCTTCCGCTCCCCGCAACTTAATTTTTCTAGCAGTAAGAGATGAATGTAGATGGAGTGATTTGATGAATGGATTTTGAAAAGCTGCAGTTAAGAAATATGTGCTTACAGGTTAAATTGGGTTTCTCAGTGTGTTAACACATTATCAGATTCATTTATAACCTGCTTTCTTATAGATGCAAATGAACTTCATTATATAATTTTTTAAAAACAGATAATAGATTAATGAATGTTATTATTTTCTTACTTTCACTAATTAGGTTATTACTGAATGAGATTAGTTAAATTCTGAAGCTTTTAATGGAAAATTGATGGTGCTATTTTAAGTCCTGGAAATCTTATTTCTTTATTCTATCACTGGAGTGCACATAGTGTGTGAATGTGTGCGTGTGTGTGTGTGTGCATATGTGCACTGATTCATCACCAAAACTTTATATTTAAATCAAATTAGAGAAAAATTTAATAATATGATCAACTTTATACAATTTATACATTTAACTTAGCAAAGCTAATAGAAAAATTAATGGCTCATTTTTCTTATAACTAGGTACTTTTCTGGGGATAAAACCACTTATGGTTGTTCATCATGCTTAAGGAACGACTTAAAAACAACACTGAACAATTCCTGGGCCCGCTTTATCTTGAGGATTGTGTAGAAAGTGGTGTGGTTTGCGAAGGAGAGTGAGACAAGTAAAGGGCAGAGAGGATGCGAATAATTCATCAATAAACAACTACAGCATACAGAATACACATCCTTAAATTTTAAATTGGTTGGTTAACTTAGTGGAAGGTGTCGATTCCCAAGACTTTACTACTGCATATATGTCACTTATGTGGTATTTAGAGGTCACTGTAAATTTTTTAATACAATATTATAATACCATGGTCAGACACATGCCACCTTTCTCCCAGAGAACTTCTACAGTTCAAACATGTCAGTAGTGGCATGTGCACCTCCTTTATGTGTTTGGCTAAATTTTAGAAATCTGCATCCTTCCTCTATAACAGGGCAGGTCTTCACTTTGTAAAATGTGTGATGAATTATTTAGCATTTGCCTTTTTAAATGCACCATCACATTTATCACCATACCTGATACATTAGGAGTGGAATTGGTTAGAAATTTCTAGATAATCCTTCATATTTAATTAAAAAGCTTATCTGCATTTGCTACTTGGGGGAAACCAACACAAAGAGATTAAGATTTACTCATGATCTCATGATCTCTTGAAACTTTAGAATCCTCATTTACCGAGTTTTATTCTAACACTCTTCTTAAGGTAATACTATAATCCTTAAACCTAAGTGTAGCCTATGGCTAATAAAAGCTGAAAGCAGAGACATACATCCAAGCATAAGTCTAGAATTTTGAAATGTTGGTTCTTATTAATCCTGTTACTCATAAGTTGAGAAAAGTCACTCACATAAGTGCGAATATACATGATTTCTGAGAATATTGCTTTCTTTTTTTATAATTACAACATCACACTGAAGTTATTTTAAAGTATAGTTTGAATAAGTGGTATGACATGGTGGATTCAAAATTCTATGTATTGCTTTGTATTCTATATAATTCTTTAAATTCAGTATAATTGCCCCAAACAATTTATCAGTACCTTAAGATAATATATGTATATGTACATATATGTGTATATGAAGGTATGTATGTATATGTGTCTACATTTCTTTTTCTTTTTTGTGGTACTGTAGCCCACATGACAGCTCCATGAACACATACAAGGTTGACTTTATGCTGTTGATTAATGTATCCCACCTACTGTAGCTCCTGGAGCAACACCAGTGCACATGGGGCATGCGTGAATGAATCAGAAACAAAGCTGATTGGAAGCGGCCCACAGCTTAGCTTCAGTCCTGGCAAATTCTACGACCTACCATCTATGCAAATGAATTAACTGTGCAATGGTACAGCACCTAGGTGTCCTTCCACTGCTTCTGTGGGACTTTAAGTTGTGGTCATCGTTGCTTAAAAGGTACAGTTTCTGTTGGATACATAAATCAAAGATGAAAATTTATTAATAATTTGTGTTCAAATTCAAGGACCACATCCAGGCTTTCTAATTGTTGTAACTAAAAGGACTGAAATGGTGCATATACACAACTCTCAAAAAAAAGAAGCCAGTGTATGCGCTGACTGATCTCTGTAAAAGATCAATTATTTTGTGGAATTCTATTATACATCATAACAGAACTTTATTATGTATTTTAATAGTACTCTATTATAAATGAGGCTAGAAGGACTACTCATCACTATCATCCAGTGTTGACTTTGAATCCCATCTTAGGACTATGCAGATCTTGTAATTACCTTAGGAACATTTTTGTTTTTAAAATTTAAGACTTTTTTCACACATGTAGCTATTGAATATTTACTTTAATAGGCCAAATGACTGAAGTACCGATTCCTATGTTTTCAGAGATCAAACGAATCATGCAACTGAAACATATTTCCAAGTGATTTGAAAATAGGTTTTATTGAACAAAATATATTCCCAGCATGTGGCTGCTCTGTAAATTTTGGGCCACAGTAATAGAATGTGTGTTGGTTTGCAGATACAAGAGAGAAAAAACCACACAATTCACTGCAATGCGCGGGGAATAGTTCCTAGAGGGATAGCAGGCTAAAAATAATTTATCAAAACTGCCCTCGATTTCTAAAGACATTTCTGAGTTCCACTTAGAACATAGCCATTGATTACAAAGTGTGATTTGAGAAGGCAAAAGAGGCCAATTTTCCTGCAAACAAATTAAGAGTTGCATATTGACTGCAGGGAAGTATGTCATCACTGAGAAATCGAAAGCAATGGGACTTTAGGAAATCAATCAGCAGTCCAGCCAGATTAGATTTTTTTCCCTTCTACTTGTTTTTTTGAACCCTTTGTGAAGTGTACATATTTTCAGTAGATATAACATCTTGTTTTTATATTAATCCACAGCAGAACAAAAAGAGAGGGACAGGGTAGAAGTTCTGACTCATTCATATTGTGTTTTCGGAATCCACAAAAACAGCCAGATGTCTCCTGGAATCCTATATATATGTACAGATTTCAGTGATTTTTTTTTTGCCCAGGGATTCATATTCCTTAATGGTCGAGCTTTAGCAACCTTGAGATGCCATAACTCTCTCATCTGAGACCAATAATTAATTTGCCACTGAGCATGGTGACACACGCCTGCCCTCCCAGTGCTGGAGAGAGGATTAGGAATACAAAGTCATCTCTGGCTCTCATGGTGACACACACCTGCCCTCCCAGTGCTGGAGAGAGGATTAGGAATACAAAGTCATCTCTGGCTCTGTTGCAAATGAATGTGAGGATAGCCTTGGCTCATGTACAGTCAATGTCTGAAAAACCAAAGCTAAGGATAACCAGCTCGACACATTTATGTCTAACACTTTCCGGGACTGAGAAAATAAATCTTTTCAATATAAAAAGACAAAGGAATGACACGGCAATGAGTTGTACTCAGAGTTATCTAACCAAGGTTATTTGTGTGTGCATTAATTAACTATAGGAAGAAATTCCAAAACATGAAAATTCTAATAGTTTCAGATCCAAAGCACAGGATCATTCTCTGGAGTATGTGTGTACCCTCAAAAATATTCCAGTACTGTTGTTCTTTGTGTATTAAGATAATAAACCAGAGGTGTATAATTAACAAATGCACACCATGCACCCAGCTTCTTACTGTCAACATAATGACATACTTTTTAATGAAATCTTGAAAAATATTTCTAGTATAACATAAATGCAACCTTCAAATATATCAGACTTGGACATATGATGTGGTTAATATTGAGATGAAGAGTGAATCAATCTTTAACAGCTGAGTTTAAGTCAGTGTAAGTCCGTGGAAGGCTGCAATGCAGGATATCAAAATGCATGCAGCACAGTTCTTATACCCAAAGAGTTTATGTTGAAATAGCATGCTCAGTTGGGACAATACGCCTTCATAAATGAGTACTGCTACAGATCTGTATGTATTTCTAGTGGAAAAAAAAGTCCATTTCTGTCTGCAGATGAGACAAGACATAAAAGCATCATTTTGTAAAAATGTGTGCATTAGTTACTTTTCTAACGGTGATAAAATACTATGACCGAGGAAACTTACGAATGGAAGAGTTTACTTGAGTTTATGGTTCCAGAGGAATTAAACTCTGTCATGGTGGGGAAGCGTGGTGGCAAGAGGTAGCCAGAGCAGGAACAGAAAACAGAGGCTCACATCTTCAAGAAAACACAGGAAGCAAAGAGAGACTGCAAATCCCATAAGGCTTAAAACCCCTCTAAGCCCTCCCCCAGTGACTTACTTCCTCCAGCAAGGCCATGCCTTCCAAGACCTCTCAGCAGCACCAACTGAGGACAAAATGTTCAAATATTTGGATCCTATAGGGGACATTCTCATTCAAACCACCACAGATCTGTGTGTAATTCTTGTGAAAAAAAATGTCCATTTCCTTTTGCAAGTAAGACGATAAAAGCATCACTTTAAAAAAAAATATGGGTTTAAAACAATTGGAAATCATTGTTAAGTATATCAGAAACAATAACAACACAGATTTTAGGATATAAGAATGCAACAGATGCCAAGAGTGAACTGTTTGGATCAGATCACATAGACAAGTTCAGCAAGGATATTTATGTACTTATTTATTTTTATGTTCTTATTGATTCTTTGAGAATTTCATATGATGTATTTCTGTCATAAACAAAATGCCTCCCTAATACACACTCTACCTTTTCCACTTTCCCGTTGCATGTGCTTTGTTTTTAAGTTTTTGTAAAAGCTTATAAAGTCTAATTAGCGTTCCCCAATAGTCTTGTGAATGGGTCCATCTACCAGAGCCTGGTCAACCAGGTGTCACACTGATGAAGAAAGCTTGACTCTTTTCTGACATCAGTTATCAGTTACCGGAAGCTCCTCAGTTAGGGCTGGGGTTTCTCACTCACTTCCCTGCTCCGTGCTGGTTTTTTGTCTGTCTTGGACTTGCAGAACTTGAGAATGCTGTGACCAGCACTGTGGTTTTGTATGTGCTATTGTGATCAGAAAATATGGCTTCCTTGTACTTATCTGTCAGGTCTGGCTTTTATAGGGTTCACGGCTGGGTAAGGGTGACAATTACTTTTCTCTTCTGGTAGTGTGCGTAGTACCTTCCGGCACAATGAAAGCTACTTGTAGAAATGAAGCTCTGATGTCAGTACCAACTGGATTTTTCCATGTTTGTTCAACAACTTATGTATGTAGTATGTTCAAAGTACCAGTAAGTCTCGGAGAATAACAAAACAATGTCAATAGCCAGTATTGTTTGGGACCCCTTAGTTACTTCTTTTAAACATTAAAATATATGTCTGTATGTTTGTGTCTGTATGCGTGTCTGTCACCTGCTTATGGGTGCCACATGAGGCCAGAAGACGATGTTGGATGCCCTGGAGCTGGAGTTACAGGTGGTTGCAAACCACCTGACGTGGGTGCTGGGAGCCAAACTTGGATCCTCTAGAAGCACAGTAAGCGCCATTAACTGCTACAATGTCTCCCTAGTTCCTTATTCAGAAGTTTAATAATTTCCTTTAGTTATAAGTATTATAAAGTTTATGCATAGGTATTTTTATAGGTATTATAAAGTTTATGCATAGGTATTTTTCCATTTTAAAGTTATAAACATATAGACTGTATGTCTGACTGTATGTATATATGACTGAATGGGTTTCATACATTTACTTTTAAAATACTTGCTTTTCTTAATTCTTTTATTTATTTTAATAAACTTGATTTAGCTATACCCATTTTAAATTATCATGTACTCTCTGGGTTGCTTCTGATTGCCAAGTGCCATTTTTCCTCCAACAAGCATCCTGACTCAAGCTGTATACATTTGCAATATCTGATTTTTAACCACACACTCTTCATCCTATTGACCCAGAGTGAAAATTGATACTCTTATCTGAAGGACTGTTCCCTTGAGTATATTTAAACCAGACCAATCTCTGTGTTTAATCTGGGTTCATCAGGAACCATTAGCCTTGATTGGTTTGTTTTTCTCCCCCTCCATCTCAGGACTTGATTTTATTGAGTTAACAACTATTTTCCCCCGAGAATGTCTACTGCAAGCCTGCTTCAAGTGATTCCAGTATCTTGCTTATAGAAATTGAACTGATCTTTTTCCCCTTTAGTTTTATTTGAAGACCTGTAATGAATTCTGTATTTGCTCAATTCTCTGAAGATCTATGAGGATAAAACAGGCACTTGGATCTCTATCACGTCAGCACCTTACTTATCAGAGCTCTCATTCCTCTTGCTGAATTACACAATCCAGATAGAAAATAATAAACATGGTTAATTGAGCACTCATAAGTTAGTATTCGATAAATTCTCATTAATCGTGATTTGACTAACATGATTTATACCCAAGTGCTATCAAGGAGGAAATGGGAAAAATGTGTGGGCCTTAACTGAAGACATGGGAAGGAAGGTAATCAAAAGGGAAAGGGAGGGAGGAGAAATAAATATCATCAAGGATGTTTGAAACAGCCATAAGGAACACAACACAAAGGGTGATAATCCTCACTCCATAAGCCATAGATTATCTAAGGTAAACCTCAGTGCCAGGCCTAGGAAAGTTCCCTTCAAGTTGTATGCCAGGATAGTCCAAGAGGCTTCCTAAACAATATAGAATATTGCCGTGGCCCTTGATTGCTTCTTAGAACTTGAAGGTAAGACCTCATTGCTGAAGACACAATACACTTGAGACTCAGATCTTGAAGGAAACCCACTACAACTGACATAGAAGCCTCCACCCTGGGGATTAGCTCTCACAGTATCTGATGGTGGTATGCAAGCTGCCTAGGGAGAAAAACAGTAAATAGATCTACTCAGCTCTGAAATCTGTGGACCACAGTCACAGACCCAGGAAAATACCCATAATGGTACAATAGTGGTACTTTAAAACTTTTCATATTTTTGTGAATACCATACAGTAGTCTTTCTATTATTTCCATTCCTCCAAGACAGGTCCTCTCCAACTTCTCCCACACCCCCCAACTACCTCTCAATTTCTTGTCCTTTTCTTTGATTATTATTATTGCATATGCATACATACAGCTTATATATATATATGTATATATATATATGTATATATATATATATACACACATACATGCACACAAACAAACACGTGTATTACCAAATCTATATAGTGATGCTCCTGTGTATCCATGTTTAGGTGTGCCCACTTGGAATTATATAACTTCTCAAGGCACTATCCCATGGAGAGCATTGATTATCCCTCCATCAGTATCCATTGACTGCCTATAGTTAAAGGATCCCTGAGGTGGGACCCCTTGGCCCTTCACCTATTCACCTAGGTAGTCAGCTGGTTTTGTCATTATATGTCGATATTGTTGGACTACCATACTGTGGAGATTTCACTCGTGTAACTTATTTATCATACCTAGAATGCCTTAGGTAGAGTAGTAGGTACCTCATCCCTTCGGCTCTTGCATACTTTCTGCCTCCTCTTCTATGATGTTCCCTGAGCCTTAGGTATAGAAACTACATTGTAGATGTGTCACTTAGGGCTGGGCACCTCCAAGACACTTACTCTCTGTGTTTGACCAGTTGTGGAACTTTGTAATAATCTCTTTTTTTGTAGAAAGAAGCTTCTTTAATGAGTGGTGTGAAGCATACAAGTCTGTAAATAAAAGGCTACATATGGAATAATTAAAATGTGGTATATTTACACAATGGAACTCAGCAGTAATGAAAAATTAATACATGAATGTTACAGTTAAATGAATGTAACTAGAAGCCATTATCCTAAGTGAGGGACTATAGAGCCAGGCAAACAAATGATGCATGCTGTCTTTTGTCCGTGAATCCTGGTTCCAAATCCTTAGAGGTGAGTATATATCCTGATGTGACTGCAGAAGCCAGAGAAAATGGAAAGGAGCCTTTAGGGTTAGGGGAATAAGGAACTGGACAGTTAGGGGTAGTAAGAGACAATTGATATCTGTGGGATATTGGGAGAAATAGGGGGGCTACTTTAACTGGGAGGGAGTGTGGGGAAAAGATAGAAAAAAGAGACAAGTAATGTTCAGGTGTTATGAAAAATAACCAAAGGGAAATGTATTAGTTCCAGTGCCTACTGAAAAATATACACCATGTGTGTGTGTGTTTGTGTGTGTGTGCGTGTGTGTGTGTGTGTGTGTGCATGAATGTGCAAGGGAAACCTCCCCTTTGAGTTTTATTAAAGTTAGTCCAAGAGACTCCCAAAATAGTACCAGGTATTTCCATAGTTGTTGATTGCGTCCCAGAACTTGAAGGTAATACCCTGTTCTTGAAGACACATACTCCAGACACAGGACTTGGAGCAGTGGAGATATAGATGACCTGTAATCTTCCTCTCCAAAGACCAGCTCTCAAATTATGAGAAAGTACTATGCAAGCAGCCAGGGAAGAAAACAAATCCTACCCAGGTATAAGCCTCTGAGCCACTACAGTGACAGGACCAGACAATAATCTCTGTTGGTTTAGTAATGGCACTTTTATCTTGGGGGCAATCAACAGTTAATTGAACTTAATGTCCACTTAACAGGAGGGAATTTGTGCTTGGTACTGTAAACCTAGCTAAATACCTGGGACTGGAGAACTCAGAAACCCCAGAGGAGAACTTATTGCTATTTTCATAAACAAATATAACTTTAACTGTGTTCTAAACACTTAGCATTACACCACAGAGCAGTGTAACTCCTAACCCTCACTAGAATATTTTCTTATTGAACCAGATGGAGATTATTACAGAGATCCATAACTGGTCAAGATGCAGAGAATGAGTAACAGCCCTATTGATACATCTACTATACAATCCCTACATCTGAGGATCAGAAAACATCACAGAAGGGTTTGTAGAAAGATTATAAGAGCCAGAACACCAGGATGCCTGCTGCTAGATAGTGTTTTCCAGAGATGACAGGGAAGCTGAATTCTGACATGAAATCTCAGCAACAGAGTTTACAGAACAAGACCTTCAGAATGACAATGTCAGCAATGTGCATGGATGATGTTTTGCAAGGTCCCAACTCTAGACAAAATACTATAGGTAGCAAATAGTTTCTGAGAAAGGAGAAATGATTTTTCTCCAGGGACAAGCCCCCTGATAGGTTATCCAGTCACATTGTCCTAAACAGATGTACACACAAGCAACACTAAATGCACTCAGTAGATTATATATGCATATATATATGCATATATAATCTATGTGTGTGTGCATAACAATAGAGAAAGTAGAGTTCATAAAATTGAGATTGAGCTACAAGGACAAGGGAGGAGTTGGAAATTGGAAAGGTAGAAATGATGTAAATACAGTGCTCATGTATAATATTCTCAAGAAAATTAAAAATTTTAAATTACATAAAAAGAAAGAGGTATATGTTCATTTTTCTAAAATACCATAAAAACAGATTAGTTATTATTTTAGCTTTAAAAGGGCTGGAGGAATTTTTAAGACAAACTTTATCTCTGAAAATATGTAGACTAGCCCATTATTCAGTAAGGGATAGAGTCCACTGGAGCCCTGGTAAATCATAGTCTCTGGAACCTTCCTAATTCTATAAGAATGTTAAGTAATTTTTGATACAAATACATATAACTCATCCCTATGTAAGGCTGAAACTCTCATCGTGACTTTGCTACAGTAATTTTTGGGTGACTAGTAAGTAGAAAGATTTAATGTTATTATTCAGAACATGCATTTCTAGCTCTTTGAGTACCTATGACTTATGACCTCAAGTAAATATTTTACCTCTTCTGAATCTAAGCGTTTATCAGTTCAATGAGAATACATCACTCTGGGTGCTCCACAGAGTGACTTGTAAGATTGGAATGAGCTTGAATCTGAGAGCCACCTTGGAATTCTAAGTCTGAAAATATACTCATTCCTGTGTAGTGTGTTGCTTATATTGTAAATTCATAAGATGATTTTGTCTTCAGTTTTGAATTTGATATGTCAAGGAGCACACCAGTTTTTCTAGCTTGTCTGTGAAATTATAATTGCTATGAAACAGCTTTGATAATTACCTTGGCTATGATATTCTGAATAATCTCCAGTTTCACTGAAACTATTTTAATGAGTGGTTATTCATGAATAAATTCTACTGGTAGCTTAGAAAAACTATCAGATTCCTTCTTTAAAATTTTAACACTTTTCTATTCTGTAAGTTAAATCAATTAGTTATAATTAAGAGTGAATTCTGATAAGATAACATAAATGATAACATTTACTTCTGTTCTAGTATAGCACAGATTATAATTGTGACAGGTTTCTGCTTAGTTGACTTTTTGTATAAGCAGGAAAACGTCAGAAAACTCGAACTACATCATTTTATGAAATTTATAGCAAGGGCTATACACTGACAAATGATTAAGGCTAGAGAAGTGGCCTATTAACAATAAATAATATCAAAAAATATTTTGTGTTAAATACAAAGTCAACAATTTTCAAGAAAATAAATGCATGATCACATGGTAGTGGTTCTTTCTCTGAACTCTCTAGGCTACTGGTAGAGGTAAGGAGGACCAGCGAAACCTGCTTGATTTGCAAACACAGCATGCTACAACACATACATAGAGTAAGGGGTTGGCCACCCTTGCAGACATAGTCTAAGCTCTTTTTGTATGCTTCCATGCACTTATAGCTTGTATATTTTATCTTAGCGCTTGCCCTTTCTGTATTAAAGATGGTTAGCCTTTGTGACGGTGATTCCCAGTGGTTTTATGCTGAGAAGTTAACTAATAATACTGTTCATATAAAACTAATTGCACATGTTCAAAACAGATTTAAACATTAAAAACTCAAAGCAAGAAAAAAATTTGAAATTTTGTCTTTTCAGCCTTTCTCAGTGTTTCCAGCTCACAGGAGGAACTTTGGATGTGCCTCTCACGGCTGCTCAGTGTCCTCTGCATTGTGTAATCACACCTCACTTGCATTCCTCAGTGAAATAGGAGCAAATATATCAACACACTTACTTTGAAAATGAGATGATGTTTCTCCATTTCTTTGCTGCAAAATCTTGGAGAAGAATATATGATAAGACTCCCAAACTATATGACATAATGAAGCTGATTTAATCCCTTAAGTGAAATGTGGACTATTTTAGTTGAAGTAGTATAAATTACATCAATTCATAGAAACAAGAATGATCATTTAACATATATCTATTAAATACCATGAAAAGGCAAAGTTCTAGAAGTAAAGTTATAGCACTAAAAACATTGTATCCTAATAGAGCTAATAGAGAGATGATAATAAGATAAAATATATACCAATTTAATACAATATAATATCAGAACAATGATCTGTTACCTGAGGATTTTTGGTCTTTTCCCAATTTTTAACAATGTAGTTGAAAACGGAGAAAGTTATCACTTGGAATGAGTTGATCGCTCCTTTCCTGAAAATAAGCAACTTGCTTTAAGACATAATAAAATGAGTTTAGATTGCATTGTTTCCTGGTATAAATTTCTATCACAAAATGTATTAAGCTTTGCTTTAATTAGATGAAATAAGGCATTTCTAAATTGATGATAAATGTTGCTTTAAAGTGTGCATGAAATTATGCTCATGGTAATTTGTTAAATTATTATGGAAATTTCACACTTCCACAGTAATCTGCTTAATTTGCATTTTATTTAGTATAAGAGTTCCATCCTGAACACCCACACTCTTTCTACATTCTGTCTTTCACAGTGACTCCTTGGACATCCACAGACACCTGAATGCCCCAAACAAACCACAGCCAAGGTGGGTTGATTGTTTAGTAGAAAACTCCTCTTGAACCAAGCACAGCTCTTTTAAATTTCTATGCTACATTATGTCCTTTGAATGTTTTTCAACTGTGATTTAAATTATTATTATTATTAATTAGCATGTCTTTTAAAGCCCTTCCCTCTCCTTAATCATTTTTATAGCATAGCTTGGAGTTCCTTCTCTTTCTTTGTTTCTATTCAGTTTATTAAAAACTTCCAGACATAATATTCAAATGTGGTCTACTACTGTTAAATATCCTTTCTGTCTAAATTTATTTGACTATTGTTAGCTTTCTTTTAATTCCTGGCTCCCACATAAACATTTTTTCATAAGCATTTAATCAAAGTAAGGGAAGCTTTTAGAGTCTTTTTATGAACTGCATATTTTCAACTATTTAACTGGCTAATGATAATTATGACTACCATTTCTAAACTTCTTGTTGTACTTTAGCTATCATTCTCAAAGTATTATGCAATATTGTTTTGACCTTGAAATAGTTTTATTAGAAGTTTCTGGAAATACTCCTACTTAACAGATAAAAGGAATGTCTGATGTTATAGTTAGAAAATGTGGCAGCAAGGGCTAAACATTCTCCACCTTCAGCTGAGTAAAGCTTCAATGCTGACCTCTGCTCTGCCTAGTCCCTGTGATCTGGAGTAGGCTAACAATTCCATGAAATAACCCCAACATCAGTAATTTAGTATGTTAAAATTGAACATCTAGTTCACATGACAGTTTGGTCAGATGACTGACAGGCAGATTTGTAGGTTCCTTCATTTAGGATTTTTGCCTTTTCCAAGAGTTGTATAGTTCAATATGGGAGGAAGTCGTTAATCACAGCTTCAGCCTTGAAGATGAGAAAGAATGCAAGTTCTATGAGCCAGGCTGAGACCCTGGAGATGACACTGATCAGCTTTCTACTAGTCAGAACTTGGACTAGGGCCTGCAGTTAAATGCAAGAGAAGCTGAGCCATGTAGTGAAGTTGTTTGCAACAGCAAACCGCACTTGACTGGCAAACAACCAGCCAGCGTGGCTGTAAGCGCTTCTCTTTTTGAAACATTTACTGAAAGAAAAGATAAAGTCTTGCTAATTAAACAATGAGGCTTAATATAGCGTTGGAGTCCCTTAGGTTGCAGGTTCTTAAGGAGACAGGCTAGAGGCGTGATAGGGCCAGTTTTGGAGATTCTGTTTCCCATTTTGGAAAGGTGAAAGAGGATAACAAGGGCGGAAGTGTACCAGGTTCGGATGAGCTTTGGTCAAAGTGCATCCCATAAGATTCAGGACACTAGGAAGGGTGTGAGATCCAAGGCATCCAGAGGGCGTCCCTTGTCGAGGCTGGGGAGCTCGCGGCGGGGGGAGGGGGGGTATAGACCTGCGTGCCAGCATGACTTTGAAGAGAGAGGGAACAAACCCAAGATCAGGCCAACCCGAGTGGGACACTTACAGGAGTGCTTGCGAAGGGAAAAGGAAGGAGGCAGGACGCCCAGAGGCGGCAAGGCCCGAAAGCCACGCTGGTAGGCTTCCTGAAGCTGTCAGAGGATCGGGGCAGCAGCTCAGGGGTCGGGCTGGGGAAGAGGGAAGGCCTGTCAGGCTGGTCAGGCCGCACCCCAAGAGAGAAAGGGTCTAGCCTTCTCCTATCGGAGTTAGGAAAGAAAAAAAAAAGGTCTCTAGAGACCATCCTGAGGTCAGAGAAAGAGTCGTTCATTAGGATGGTGGAGCTGCTGGGCTGCCCTCGAGGGGCGGGGATGGGGGGGCACAGCTTCCTGATACAGCCAGCTGGGTCTGCAGGTGAGTCAATGGCATGTGCCTTGGGAAGGTAGAGAAAAGTTTCACTTTCGTTTTTTTCCACTTTTGCCTCAGCTGGCTGGCGGGGAAAGTTGACTGTACTGGAAAATTGCAGTTGCACTGATAAAAACAGGTGTCAGGGGGTTGATGAGAAACTAGGATGCTTTAGTTTCTGTTTCCCAAAATGCTGCCCACTGCGTTGTGGTCACCATGCTGTTGGCCAGCAGAGACTCCATCTTGGGGCCCAGTTCAGCCTAACAGTTGGAACTAGAAACTGTTAGACTAAGTGAAGTATCCCACTCAGGAATGCAGCTTTATTATCCCAAGTGTGGTTCATGGAAACGCAACATTGGTATCACCAAGGAGATTTTCAGAAATGTTTAATTACGGGTCCTACCTAAGGTTACAGAATCAAAATATTTATTTTAGTCAATAAGATTTCAAGTTTTAATGAAACATCATAACAGAGAAAATTAAAATTTATTGTCTTGAAGTCACCAAATTGCAATTCTATTTACTGGGTTGACTTTTATACAATCACAAGGAAATGAATTATTTACTATGATCAAATGGAAAATAAGATGAAGAGATATGAAAAACATTAGCTCTCTTTTCATTTAATAATTAATTGACTACCAGCCAATGAACAGGCCCAAGTGAAGAGAAGATTTTTACTTCTTTTAATGGCTGAAATTGGAAGATGGAATTGGAGGATGAAATTGGAAATGCAGCAAACTTATAACTATTCTATTTATTATCTTATCTCAGACTTGTCTACTTTTAAGGAGAGTTGGATATGCAAAATAGGGAAATATAAACTTAGTTCGACTCTTTTACAAAAGTATAATTTAAAAAATAAAATAATTAGCATTGGAAATTAAAGCAAAAGTAACATTGGCATCCATAACATGTTAATTTTCTTTCCTTGACTTTAGGAAAATTTGGGATATAAATGACCTTACATGAAGGATATTTAGTACTGTTACCAAATTCCATATCTTTTTGCAATAGACCAAAATATGTTTGTTTAAATAATGTTCAAAATAAAATTGATATGAATTCACTGAAATTATTGTGAGATTCATACCTGGTAAAATTCTTTTACCAACTCTGTAGGCTAAAATGCAAAATATAGTACAGACTGTAATGAGGTCACTTTGAAAGCATTTTCATAACACCAGTTGTTAGACCCTTATTTAAATGGGTTCAATTCATTCTTTTCATATTTTTACTGAATTTTCGTGTAGTTCATACTCAACATCTTAATCATCTTTATAACCCTTTCCAATCAGCACCCTCCCATACCTGCCTCACTGGATTTCATGCATTCTGTCATTTAGGTTAAGGCCCATTGAGTCAAGTTAGTGTCTCCAGACATCCCTCAATGCAGTTTATCCACTGGGGTCTAGTCAGCCTATCTAGAATCACTCCCTTAAAGATCAGCTCTTCATCATCCAGCAATGATCAGCTGCCCAATAGTTCTTCTGCTAAGATTGGAGCCTGCTGCCCATTTCCCCAGTTCTCTATTGGGTTTTTGTCTGCTTGAGTGTGCATGGCTCTCGAAAATGCTGACACCATTGCTGTAATTTCTTATGAGTAAGGTACCAGGAACCTGTGAGATTTTATTTTCCTGTGGTTGAGCACCTCCTCTCCTGGGTCTTACAGTCCTTCTGCCCCTTATCTGTAGTGATCAGGGATCCCTGGGTTCATTGTCCTCTGTTTCATGAAGGAGTTTCATTGACGAAAGTCGAGAGATGCATCAGTACTGTCTCTGTCCCTTGTTCCACTATGTTCCATGAGTCTTAGGTACAGAAGTTTTATTGTAGATGTGTCACTTAGTGTTGGGCAGTTCACAATCTCTCTGTGTGACCATTTGTAGAATGCTGTAGTAAACTCTGTTGCAAAAGAAGCTTTTTGATGAATGGTGATTGACATACTCATCTATGAATATAAGGATCAATATTTAGCACATCATAAATTATATTTGTCTAGGAATGTGACAGCCTTGGGGTTTTCTCTAAGATCTATAACTTCTCTAGTCGTGTATGTTTGGCTATGTTTATAGTACACATGTGTTTCCACTCACTGAGTGGGCTTTAGGTCCAATTAGGTAGCTGTTGATTACCCCCAAGAGAAAAGTGCTGTAGTGCCCCAATATAGTTTACTGTACTGATAATTGATATGGTCATTAGGACTTAAAACTGGCGTTGGATCATAGATTGATGTTCTCCCTTAGCAGCGTGAATAGTGTTCTAGTTTTCTTTCAATTGTTGTGACAAAACACTAAGACCAATTCCAGCTTGGGGAGTAAATGTTTTATTTGACTTACATCTCACAGGTCACAGTTCATCACTGAGGGAGTTCAAGGTAGGCACACATGGCAGGAACTTGGAAGCAGTAACGAAAGCACAGGTCATGGAGGAACACTTCTTATTGGCTTGTTCCCCTGGCCTATGCTCAATACAGGACCACCTGCCCAGGGCTGTCATTACCCACAGTGGGCTAGACCCTCCCACATCACTCAAAAATCAAGGAAATGCCTCAAAGACATGACCACAGTGTCCTCCAAAACTATGAGAGCTAGCCCCGATTACAACACAGTTAAAGAATACCTGTGAAATAATAGCTTTGTAATTCAGTGTTGCTGCCTTTTATTTCTTAATTATTCTTAATGCAGTTGAATAATATAGACACGAGCCCTATTACTATAAATATTTCTTAATGCAAAAGTTTTGTTTTACTCCAGTGAATTCTCAGCGTTGCCCTTTAACATTACTTCAGATAGATACTTCCCCCTATGTTTTAATTTCCATGATAATTGATAATAGTGAACCTAAGGAAGCTATCCCAGTACAGGCATGCTGAGAAGGAAAATATTGGGACCAACTAGTTTTTCTATAATAAGCATGTTGATGGAAGATTAGAACATGTTCACAAAGCCAATCACTATTTGATGCCATTTGTAAAACCCATGAGACTCCCTGTGTGACAGTCTTTTTAAAATATTATCTACTTTGTCATATCAGAGGCTACGTTTACTCCCTTCCCATGCAATCCATCTCTGGACACCATGAATTCATGAACATTTGATGAGCCCTCTTGCTGAGTAGGGTGTTTTCTAATTTTTTTTCTTCCCATTTATGTGATATACTGCCTTTTGAAGTGAATGTATTTCCATGATACATCTTAAATGACTAAGCATGAATCTTAGAATGACAATATCACTATGAATATTCTCACATGTGTCCTTCAAACTCATTCAGAGCACTACAATTTGTGAGACGTTTCCTTCTGTGGTAGAGAACGATGTTTCTTAGGACAAACTTCATAGTATTACTTGAAACCTTAATTGACTGAATAAGTTAAATATTCGTAGTCAACTTAATGATGAAGCCTAGACTCAATGAGAAATGCCATGTAAAAGGCAAAGTAAAATGTGAGGTACACACATTTTAAAAAAAGAGATGTAAATGTGAGAATGGTGTCAGAGACTGGACTGAGGCATCTAATAGCCAAGAAAAACTACAATTTAGTAGCATCCCCCAGAAACTGGAGCCTTTTAATAACCTGAACCTGTCAGTTCTCTGATTTAGATTTCTCATCTCCAGAATTATGGGAGAATCAATTTCTGTTGT
Organism: Eospalax fontanierii; assembly: GCA_035773235.1. NCBI lineage: Eukaryota > Metazoa > Chordata > Mammalia > Rodentia > Spalacidae > Eospalax > Eospalax fontanierii. The sequence goes on along the minus strand of CM069536.1, from coordinate 14,954,848 downwards.
TTTAAGCAACTCAGTTTTTGATAATTTATCATGTTAGCCATAGGTTATTAATATATGGCTGTAATGAGCAATTCTAAAATCTAATGATATGTGTGTGTGTGTGTGTGTGTGTGTGTATCTTATATCATAGTCCAATATTCTGGCAAGGTGAGACTCTGCTCTATGCAATGATTAATTGACTTAGCTTTAATCTGCCATGTGGATCTGCCATTCTCAACAGAGAACTTCTAACATCTCTGTAAGAACAAAATCATGGAGGGATCACATAGATGTCTTCTTGATCATGTGTTAAAAGGGTATCTGTTCCTACATGCGTACAAAAACAGCCAGAATTTATTCACATAACCACAAACTATTCAAAAGAATTCATGAAAAAAAATCTAGTATTCTTATGTATCAAGAATGAATGTATATTTGGTAAATACAAAACATTTCCTTTCCCAAAGCCAACCCCTGAAATCTGAAACATCTGCTATACTCTTATATCTAACATAATTCAGTATTGAGCTATTCAGAAAAGGTAGGAGAGTCACATGTTCATTCAGTCACTTCTTCCATCTCAAAGTCTGGAATTAGCAGAAGAGGTATTGTCTTTTCCTTGGGTTCAACAAATGGGTACTTTTTTATCTGACCTGCTCTCCAAAGCCAGCATCACAATAACATCATAGCCTTGTCATGCGAAAAGATGAAAAATGAGTTCCACACTGCAGACATAATTTGCCCAGAAATATTTTGATGCTTGTTTGGTAAACACTGCAAAGGCTATCAATGCTGGAGAAAAAAACTGGAGCTACTTGATTAGGGCCTATTCCACTGCCTCAGAGGAACTGACGCCTGGCTTCTCCGAGTTGCTTCTTGACTGTCACTTCCCTAGGGTCATGTAAAGCAGACAATAAAGAAATATGTTATTTGTGAGCACTACACAAGTTTGCAGCCTGTTTCTTAGCCTGATGATTAATGTTAAACAATCTGCCAAGTCCTACAATTGTTTAGAACAAACACGTTTTTCTTATTTCAATGGAACTCTGTCACAAACAGTACCTTCTTCCTCTGCTTCCGATGAGTTCTGTGTACTGCCATACTTACACTACTGTTTTAGATAGAGTTGAAAATATGCTTATTTCTTTTATCTGTTCTTCAAGCCTCTGTGCTTAATGTCAGCCCTCTGGAGGCTGTCATAATTTTTAGGAAGTTGAATCTCAAATTTGGGGACAAAGCTGAGTCACTGCTCAATGGAGAAACTGCATGGGGTCACTGACATAATTTTTTCTGTTGCTTAGTATTTTGCATATAGAAGGAGGATGGAATTCACATTCTCTTTTGTGTTTGTTGTAACCATAGGCAATTTTTAAATTTATTTGATTACCACACACAGCTTAACAACTATCACATATTACTATGGCTGGTTTTCTAAACTCTTCATCTAGAATGGGTTCAGTGACATATGCAAATGCTACCAAAAATTGTCTGTATGAATCTCTTAACTATTCAGCCTATGCTAGTTGGCTATGGACCATCTGATTCCATACATTTTATTCTTCTATTATCGTGGTAGCCTGCTTATTATTATTCAAAGGAAGATAACTGCTAACATAAGCAACTTTAAAACTGGGTGACTAGCTAATCAGGACTCAGCTTCTAGTCAGTGTAGGCTGTTTCACTTGTCAGTCTTCACAGATACTTAACATTTTCACACACACTAGGTGTGCCTTGAGTGCTCTGAGTATACACACAGCAGTGAGCCCTTTCTAGATCACAAGTCTAGGCACTTTTTACTTTGCATATTGTTCTGTAAAATATAAATAATCATGTAAAACATTTTTGGAGATCATAAGACTGGGATCCAAAACAGTAGAGAGCACAGGCAACTTTCTGAATGTACGTTTCAGTCAATTCGCCCACCAGAAGGACTTCAGCCTCCTTGGTAAATACTATCTAATGTTCATGACAAGCAGAAATCCACATTACTCATCTGCCTTCATCACTTTACCAGTTAAGCTTCGCACATCTCAAAACTACTATCTATTTGAAGAAGTCATTCAGCACCCTGTTGAAATATTGTGGACTGAAAGGAAGTTGGTGTTTGAGTTGATAGACTCACTGTGAGACAGTCCATCAAAAGCATTCTAAGAATAAATTGAAGATAAAATGGTCTTAAGAGTTTTGGAAAGACATGTAAAATTATGAGAAACAAATCTCCTAAAGTATTGTGCATTCAAAATTCTTGATTTCTCGATTCACTTTAAAGGGTCAACAACTTATAGCAAATATGACATCACTATAATTTCAGCAAGAAAACTGATGGAATATTCCAGCCCAAGACTTGCTAGTAAGAAGACATGATTAGTGATGGAAATTCCATCCACATGGCCTCTGTGTTACCTACAGTCTCAAGACACGGTGCCCAGCACCTTCATTGCAGCCCACATTCTGTACTTCTCTGATTCTCTGCCAAAAGAACTTCTCAAAGAATGCAGTATCTCGCTTATTACAGGGCCAAGACCCCCTAAAATGCTACAATTTTTATTTATTTATTTTTATTTCTGTGTGTCATGGACATGTCTGTGTGTATGTGCATATGAGTGCAGGTGTCCACAGAGGTGACTGATCTCCCAGGGCCTGGAGTCACAGGCAATTGTGAGCAATCCAACGTGATTGTTGGAACTGAATTCTGGTCCTCTGAAAGAGCAGTTAAGTGTTCTTAATGTCTGAACCATCTTTGCAGTCGAAGTACTATAATGTATTACTCCAGTGTCAACTTTATTTAATAAGACATAGGAACCTTCATAACCTTGTCACCAGCAGTTCTTTTCAGAACCATTTTAATGCATTGCAACGTTCCTGAGGGTCCTGAAAGTGACTGAGGTATCAGTTGCCACAGTTAGCTCTATACTTTGTTGGCTTTTTCTCCTTTCTCTCAGTCACCGTGTATGTATTCTTTGCTGCAGTGTCTGAGATATCTTTCTAAATAAACCACCTGCACTTAATCCTTATCTCAGCACTTGCTTGTGAGGAATACAAAGTAGAGTGCCTACTGAGAGAAAAGACTGGACATGTATGAAAATATTGACAAATCTGCTTACCTGTCGATTCTCTTTCTGCACCCTTCTGTCTTCTGTCTATATGGTTAGATGATTTTAAGGCTTTTTTTTTCCACCTTAACTGTGTTTCTTTGATTAACTGATGAACTTCTAGTACCAATCATGTTGGATAAGGTTTCAATCAAAGGCTTTCTTGCAATTCAAATTAGTAGCGATGCTAAGAACTCGGATTTTTGGATTGAAATTGAGCCTTGCTAGTCTTAGGAAATATAATTTCAGGGAAATTACTTATTCTTTCTTCAAGCACTTTCTAGTTTTTAAAGCAGAAATAATTTGTCACTGATTCTAGTTATTGACTGCAGTGGCTGTGAAGTTTAAATTGAATAATGCACATAAAATGCCAGTTTTTACCTCAGCAATTGTTAGCAGGTTGCTAATTTTGAGTTTTGAAGATTTGTGGAGCCTCCCAAAGGCACAGAGACATGTGCACATTTCAGAATAGCTTGCAGGTCTCTCGGAGCCTATGGAATATGTTACAGTATTTTGAGACAGCTATCATTTTAATTCCTACAGGGCATACAATGACTATTAGGGGGCAAATACTTCTATTCCTCATTGGAAGTTCAGCATAAAACTGTAGGTGTTACTTGAAAGAAAAAAAAAATATTTTTTCCCTTTTTAATTAAGAAAAGAAGAGCTCTCATTCTGCATTTTATCCTGTAGTCAAAGTTACAATCAATACATTTTTCTTTCTTCTAAAATTTAGATTGAAAATTTCCTGAAATAGTACTTTGTAAGTACAGTTGCATAGCTTTTAAAGAAATTATATATTAGCATCATGGGACACTTACTTAGTTTTGGCCAAGGAATATCTACTAACATTTTCTACCAAGTATGATCATTGCACACCTGTACACAAAAATTCAGTCTAACTCTCTGTAATCTTTTACATCTTGTAATGAGCAGACTTAATCCAAATTTTTTATTATGTCACATGTCTATTTTTATGGTACTCACAAAATTATTTCAAAATGCTAATGTCCTTCATTTCAAGGTATCTTAAATGAAGAGAATTTTTATGGATTAATATATAAAAATGTAGTTGTATGAAGTCTAAGAAGCTGTCATTTATTCTGCATGAAGAATTTATAGCTCATTTTATACAAGTGCCAATAGGAAAGTGCTAAGGTACAAGCACTAATCCCATAGTGGGTTTTCTATATGGTGGAAATGTGCTAAGGAGGCAAAGGAGAGGAAGAAAGATTCATTTTCTTTCTTTTATATTTCTTAGTCATGGAAATCTGTATGAAGAAAGGGGATTTAAAGAATCTCTGAATAAGAAGAGACAGGAAGAATAATAAGACTGAAGCCGAGTTGGTGATCAGGGTTTCACCAATGCTTTGAACAGAACAATTGCAGAGTGAGGGACGTCTGTGACAAGCCAGTAGAATCATACAGCGACTTTAAGGAGTTTCCTTTCTCCAAACTAAATGCGAAAAGGGAATTAAATCCTAGCAAGGTATTAGGCATAAAATGACTTTTTATTTCACTATTGAGTTCTATTCACTGAGGCATCGAAGAATTTTTCATGAATCTGCAAACCGTAAAGAGTAGTCCACGCTCGCTCTCCTTGTTGATTATACTTTGTTTTTTTTGCATAAAAGTAAGAGAAAGCATTAAAATTATTATAGAATTTCAGTCAGTTCTTTGGAGGAATATTTGGGGAAAGAAAGCAGGAAGTATTTCTTCAGGAAGATAATATCCAAGAAGAGAAAAGCTTTTCAAAGGTTTGAAATTCTGTGTTACTGTAGGTCTGCCACCTAAGCCAACCAACTAGGTTTCAATTTAATAACAGCCAGGACTTCTAGTGTTGGGAGCAGAGGGGTTATGGTTTGTTTAAAAGTTCTTAACTTATTAATAAATGTTAATTACAAGCTATGGAAGTCGAATTAGTTTTCATTTCTCAAATAGCTGCACTATGTTTGCAAAGAATTAAAATAACTTGAATTAATCTAAGTTAATTTTAATTATAATTTGTTTTCATAGCAGCCAACTGACAGGTGATAGTTGCACTTGCTCAAATTATATTTCTGGTTAATGTTTTCATGTTTGTATCTGTATAAATTATTTTAGATCGATGATAATATTTTGTTATAAAATTCAACATAAAACACTTTAAAAAGAGTCCAAAGTTGCTTATTCCCTATAAAGATTACTGCCTAACAGGCATGCATTTAACATTTTGATATCTGATATAAAATGTAAATTGCTTCAACTGTTCATTGTTATATTTCATTTAGAGTTTCTATTTTCCTCCTATGAACTTTCTCCTATGAATCGGGTGGACACATTTAGCAAATAAAAATCAGTGATGATACTAAAGTTTCCTATCATGCCTTCTTCCTATTTTAAAGATTTTCCTCCTCCTCCTCCTCTTCCTCCTCCTCCTCCTCCTCCTCCTCCTCCTCCTCATCCTCCTTCTCTTCATCCTCTTCCTCCTCCTCTTTAATATCATTATCATTATTGTGTGTGTGTGTGTTACTGAGGATTAGATCTAAGACCCTGCACATGTTTGGCAAATACTCTACCACCAAGTTATATTTCTAGCTTTTCTTTTTTCAGTTAATGTTAGAACCATAATAAAAAAAAGAAAAGAAAAAGGAAACTTACTTTCGTAATGAATGTATCATAAAGTTACCAAGGGTCAGAGTTGCTGCCTCCTACCTTTAGAATTGGAGTCACTTATTGGAGTTTTACAATGAATGGTTCTGAATACTGCTCCATGTAGGTGAAATTCAGGGAGAAAGTAGAGGAAAGTGTTAGCTTTCAAGAGACATATTACAATGCCAAGGGTCAATAATATTGAAACTTCCATTTAGCAATCATTGAAACCACTGATCTAGAAATTATGTTTGATATTTAATGAGAAGTACTATTTCTAGAATTAGAAACAAATCCTGATTTACTAATTTATTTGTGCCTCTGATAGCTATGTAGCTGGAACAAGTTTCATAATTTCTTAATAATGGTTTCTTCCTGATTTGGTTAGGGTTAGTGTCCTATAAATTTCTGTGTTAAAGGGTTGGTCCTAACCCTGTTAGGACTCAGTGCTAATGGGTCTGGTGAATCCTTTGAGAGTTGAGACCTACTGGCAAATCCTTAAGCCCTTGCTGATTTGCTCTTGAATGGGATGGTTGGACTCTGGCCTTTGCTTTTATAGGATTGAAGTGAGTGGTCACATGGTCACACAGTCCCTGCCGTTACTACCCCTACTCCATGTGGTCGTAAGAGTAATGGGTCCAATTCACCAGTGACTAGACTTTCTAAAACTGTACGCCAAAGTAAATTGTTTCTCTTCATAAATTTATGAAGATATTTTGCCATAGCAACAGAAAGCTGGTTAACACACCCTTTAAAGGGCTTGATAATTCATTCTAATCTCAAGGCAAAAGAAATGCTCAGTGAGAGTTCAGTTCAGAGCAATATTCTGAAATCTGAGTAGCTCTGGAACCCTTGAGACTTATTAGAACAGATATTACTACAGATGTGGCCTTACCACTTGAGGTTTTGATTCTGTGGTATGTTCATGGGTTCTGAAGACCTGCATATCTAATGAGTTCCTCATGATGTGAATGCTACCAGAGGAGGATCAATTTTCTTCCCACTGACACTTGCTCTGGTGGCTCATAGTCTCTGATTACCATACTGCACACAGGAAAATCCTCCTGTTGCCCTGCATGTGACACCCAGAACCTGAAGTTCTAAACCAAGCCCTCAAAGATGACATCCTTCTGGTCTCATTTCAATCCTATTGATTTGGAAGAGATGGTGGGTTTGCACAGCTTTGGAGGAGCACTCACTGTCTATCAGAAGTAGACCAGGTGTCACATATACTTCTAAATTTTCTAGTAGCCACACCAAAAAGAAGCATACAGGAACAAATCATTTGAAAACACAAGAGTGTTATGCAGCAAAATCCAGTACCCTCTGAACTGAAGTATTTCTATAATGGAAGAAGGTTGAGAAACTCCTTAGGAATCAGCAAGTTCCAACCGAAACATTCCAGGCTAGAGAAAGTCTTACTAAGACTCAAGAAGTAAACAACTTAACAAATCTCAGAAGGCTCCAAAAACACAATTCACAGGCAGCTCCAAGGCACCCAAGGTTGTATAAGGAGTAAGAACTTCTGTGAAGAGATGAGACTCTCTGACACCTTGAACTGCCTATAATTGAGCAGAGAGCTCCAGGAATGCAGGTTTTGAGTGATCACTCAGGCTGGGGTAGGATTTTCAGGGATGAAGGTGACTTTTAGTCATCACTGTTTCTTTAAATAATCCTTCAACTGTACTCCTGTAAGTGACCACAACAAATTCATTGGCTTACTAAGTTGGACTATAGTAGGTCACCATCAGTGCCGTGTTTCGGGAGAAGTAGACATTCACACCTACCGAGGAAAAGTCACACAACAAAGAGTGAAGAAGGATATCTACTTAGAGATTGCATGATAGATGATTGTTCAGTTTCCTTGAAGTTCATGTTCTCTATTATATATTTCAATCAACAGGAAAAAACTAAGTATTTTTATATTATACTAGAAGATACTTAGATAGACTCAACTTCATCAACAAAGTCCACTGGCTTTAGGCCTCTAGTCTAATAAAACCTTAATTCTGTTATTAAGTATGTAAGGTAGGTGAATTTGTATTTTAAAACCTGAACTAATTTATACTTGACTAGAATTAACTTTTCATGTGGATATATAGTTCATACAATGAATAAATACATCTTATAGATGAATTACATTGGCATCAATATCTGTTTCTAAAATCTTTTAACTCTTTTAACTTATGTGCACACATCAGTGTCTGCCTGTGAGTATATGCATGTAAGTGCAATGCCCACAAAGGCCAGAAGGACTGGATCCCTCTGAGCTGGAGCTACAGGAGGTTGCGACCCACCTGAGGTGGGTATTGGGAATTGAACTCGGATCCTCTTCAGGTGCAATAACTCCTCTTAATCACTGTGCCATCTTTCCAGTCTCCAGATACCAGGTTTCTTTTCATTGTAGTATCTTCTGATTTTTCTTTCTTTCGCTACATTTTGCATTTTAAAGTTTATATTTGGCCAGATATATGAGAACAAAATTACTAAAGTATTGTAAAATTTGCTTTTCCTGTAGACATATTTGCATATAACTTAGTATCTCTGCTGAGCACTTCTAAAAATGTCATCTAGCACCTTAACCTTTGTGCTGGATAGCTTTAGTGTCAACTTGACACACATGGGTTGAGGGGGCCTCAATTGGGGAATTGCCTCCATTGGACTGGCCTGTGGCCACGTCTATGGGTTATTTACTTAATTGTAGAGTGCTGTGGGAGGGCCCAGCCCACTGTGGGTGGTACCACTCAAGGACAGGTTATCTATTGCATAAGAAAACGGGCTAGCAAGCCAGTAAGCAAAATTCCTCCGTGGCCTGTGCTCCAGCCCCTGCCCTGAGTTCTTACCTTGGACTCCCTGACGAACTGTGTGACCCAGGAGATGGAAGCAGAATAAACCTTTTCCTCTCCAAGTTGTTATTGGTCAGAGTGTTTTGTCACAGCAATGGTGAAACAAACTAGGACAGTCTTCTACTCTTTGTCCGTTCTTCCCTCTCTGCGTACTCTTAAGAGAGGGAGGGCCAAAATCGTAGTTGTAACTGTATTTGCTTAACGTTTCATTGACTTTCACAATCTTTATATATCTTCACTGGCCTACTGTGCTGGCATGGAATGGCCAGATGTACAACCAGCAAACCTAATATTTCATAATATTGAAAAATAGTTTAGTCCAGATGTTTATGCCATTGCTTAGTAATTCAGACATCAGTATGTTTTGGAATATTTACAATAGCGAAATAAAAGTCATTTTGACATTCTTTATTTTTAGAGTGTTTCATTATTTCAACCAGATGGTGTATAATATAACAGCAAGAAATTATTTCACTAAGAATAAGAACATCATTTTCCACCCTCTAATGATTGCTAACAAAAGTCCCTATTGTGCCTGAGAAGATGGTGTATATCCAACTTTGCCCTGAAGTTTCTTTTTAGTCTTGCACTGAGGAAAAAAGATTACACATTTTTAAAAACTTTATTTTTATTTTATGTGTATGAGTATTATGTTTGCAGGTGCACCTGTGTCTGGTAATGCCCGTGGAGGCCAGAATAGGTCTGGAGTTACAGACTGTTCTTCGATACCATGTGGGTACTAAGAATCCAACCTGGGTCCTCTGAAAGAACAGCCATTGCTCTTAAATATTTAACCATCTCTCCATTCCCAAGAATATGCATTTTTTTGAGGCAAGAAATTGATCCTTTCATTCTATGGGGTGATTCACTAGCAGCACCCTTGTTGACAGGGTCAATTGCCATATTCCCCTATCTTTATTAATACAGGGCTTTAAGGATGTATTTATCCATAGAATCATTTGGAAGAAAGATGAACAATGTTTAAGGAAAAACTAATAGAATCAAGATCCATGCTTGTTTACTTTAATGAATGAACACCAAACATTTCTACGAAAATGTATTTCTCTAGTAGTAAGTGCAGTTCTTCATTGGGATGTAGTATTTGTGCATGGTTTCAGAATACATTATGACATAATTTGATACATAAACAATGTGTAACTCTCATATCAAAGTAATTAGTACTTTCCTATCTTAACCTGGTAATCATTTCTATGTGTTGGGAGATTTGGTATTCCTTTGTTTATTCTGAATATATAGTAGATTGTTGTAGATAATAATCGCCATGTGCCAGAAAACCAGTATTAATTCTGTTACAGAAGACTTGGTTAGGAGTCTGTGGGTCATATAAGTGGAGACCTAACATTCCAAGCCACCTTAAATATAAAAGTGTTCATTCAACTGGGCTAGTTAGTCATCTGGCTAAAGGACATCCCCTCCAGGAAAGCAAGTTCACCTTAAGCCATGGTAAAATGACAGAAAGAATCATTATCCCTTTAATGAGAATGAGATAATGTACTTTCCGTCCCCAAATTCTCACCCCTCAGGGCATTGCTTATAAGGTGCATCCTTGGTGCTTCATGAATTGGCCTGCTTTTTTAGTTATTCGGAAAACTGTAACATTTCCTTTTCTTCTTTCTGTCTCTGTTCTAATCATGTGTTCCATAAGCCTTTGGGTTTCATTCTTTTTCCAAAGCTCCTTTTCTTGTCATGTGGTACTTTTCTGTCATGTGACTGGCTTTCATGCTGTCTTAACTCACATGTCATGGCTGCCTTTCTTTCTCTTCTCCATCTTCTTCCTCCAAGCATGTACCAAGATTTATAGCTTGCCTGACCTGAGGCTTTTCTTTTAAACTCTTGTAAATTGTTACTGAGCTTCCTTTTGCGTACATTCTTAGATTCTTTTATTAATGAGACTAAGAACTCAAAGAAAGGATTCCGATTTCTTCTGTAACAATTTATTCCTATCTGTGTCTATATAGGATAATAGGCACTAACTTATTATCCAGTTTTCTTTATCTCTCTCCTCAGCCCTTTCCAGTCTCCATTGACTGCTATTTCACATTTTTCTATGCAATTAAATTTTTTGGTATCCACAAATGAGTGAGAACATGTATTTGTCTTTCTGAGTATGGCTTATTTCACTTAACAGTCATCTCTGATTCCATCCTTATTACGACCAATGAAAGGACTTCATTCTCATTTGGACACATAATATTCCAGTATGTGCAGGTGCCTCAGTGTCCTTATTCATTCATCAACTGATAGATATCTGAGGGGAGTCTGTAATCTGGCTGTTTGAGCAATGGTACATTCAACATGGGCGTACAGGTATCTCTTTGTTAAAATGTTTTCATTTCATTTAGCTATACACCTGGTTGTGATCATATGACAGATTTAACTCCTTTTTTATTTGTATTTTGAAATAGGGTCCCCCTGTAGCCTCAACTGGCCTAGAACTCGCTGTGTAAGCCTGGTTGGACACAGTCTTGGAGAGAGCCACTTGTCTCTGTCACTTCCATGATGGGATTAAAGGTGTGCACCTCCCTATTCAGCTAATTTAGTTTCCTAAACCGTCTTCAGAGAGATGTGTTCTACCCATGTTATCACCAACAATGTATGAGTATTCCCCTTTCTCCGCATTCGCATTCTGCCAACATTTGTTATTTTTCTGTCCTTCTGATATTAGTTCTCATTTAGGTGAGATTATTTCTTCTCAAAGTTTTCACAATGGAAAATAAAGTTTAGCATTATCTTCCCGTGCTTCTAGAACATCACTGGCATGGCCACTTTCTTCTCACAGTTGTCTTCACATTAAATGCCCTCCATCCTTTCAGAGGCCTGGATTACCAAGCGCTTTATGAGAAACTTAATGTAGTTTTGGAAGAAGTAAAAGCGATAAAGGAATAAAATTTTCTGTCTATACATTTTTACTTATTCTTCACCATTTATCAAAATCTTATTTTATTTTAGACAAAAATGATTATACAGATGTTTCATCATAATAATGCAGTATTTTATAATTTTAAAATCTCTTTTCTGAAAGCAACTAAATAGTTGAATTTTAAGCTGGAGATTCTGTTGAAATCCCAGTTTTGAGAAAACATATTTGAGATCTAGATTCTCCGCATTTTACTGACTTCCTTGTTCACATTCATGCTACGGTTATGTTTATTCACATAATTTTTCTTAAACCGAGACATTTTCAAAGTCATTCTGTTTTTAGGAATGTTATATCTCCCTTCTTGGTAGCTAGCTTTCAAAGTCACCACTAGGACCTCAGCCAATCGCCAAGAGCCTGCTTGAAAACAGAGACTTTTTAATACGAGTGACTAACAGCTTAAGAAACTGCTAATGCGCATGTGCTGGGCATTTACATTGCTGGGAGAGGTTCTCAAACGCTATTGAGGTTTTATCACTTTCTGTCTGACAAGAAATAGCTTGAGTTGGCTGTGAATAGAATGGGCCAATAACCTAGATAAGCATCAGAAAATATGTGAACCCTTAAGACACTTTAAGATATGATAACACATGTCAAGGTATGAAGGGAACCTATCTCAGTAACCTTTGAACCACAGAGTATTACTTTTGAAAGATTAATCATAATAGATTTTGAATCAGTATACGCCATTCTCGCACAGGATAAGATAGCAAGGTGCTTTTCTCTATTCTATTTATATTCTCTGAAGGTTGACTTTAGAAATGTGTGTACTTTGAATTTGGAGAGCTGTCGGATGATTTTTAAGACTAGAAAACAGATTAGATTTTGTGATTGAATTTTCTATCCCACAGAGAGTTTACATTTCAGCAAAAAGTCGGGTTTTATATATGAAAGTGAAAAGAATTTTATTTCTACTTAATATTTATATGAAGATAAATGACACAGAAATTGCATTAGCTCAGCAATAGGCACAAAGGATAATTATTTAGAATGTTAAAATACATTTTAACATATGCTTTGTTCCTAAATTAATTAGGGTGAACAATTTAAAACATTTGAATGTTTAAGTCACAAAAAATTTCTGGGGCTCATATTTTCAAGAAAGTTCTGAAATCCAGCTTCCATGTTTTATGCATGAACATTTATAGTGGCAAGCCAAATGACTTATTGGGAAGGATGCTTTTTCCATAAGCACCTGAGCATTTGGGTGATCTATGTTTTTGGTACAGCACTAGCTTAACTAGATGTGAGAGGGTTAGATATTTTGGGAAGTAGGGTCATTAGCATAATGTGGGTTCTTCTGAAGCAAGGGGAATGTAGGTGATCTAAATGCAATCAAGGTCATGAAACGGCAGCTGATGTTCACGTCAGCTCACATTCTTTTTGATTTAGGCCACCTTGATGGAAGAATTTTTTTCTTCAAAATGTGTGCAACCAAGCTAAACCCATTACCAGATTATATCAGGAAAGTGATCATTATACTAGCAAATACACCTTTGTACAGCCTATCATGTGAATGTTTGTGATTTCACACATATGCAATTAAGACAGCAAAATAAGCCAATCTGAAGAAAAGGCAAATTCCCTGTCACAGTATGAAGTCAATCTTCTGAGTTCATAAAAAAATTATTTTCTAAGCAATGATTCTTAATGATGGTAGGTTAGATGCCTGATCTTTTCTAAGATACGAATTGACAAGCTTTAGCTAGCTTCAGCATGAGTTGTGAACATTTATTTCAGAAGCTTTTTATTTAATAAATAAACTTAATTAGAACGCAACCTCAAGAAACTGTGACAATATAAAGTCTGTAGCTGTTGAAACTGGGCGGGATTGCAGTGTTTTCCAGCAGCTATTCTGGGCTACCTCGTGAAAGGTGTGAAGCAATGATCAGTCAGTCAAAACAGGTTGACATTCATTTGTGAGACTTTTGAGAAGACCAAAGGCTCAAAGTGCAGTTCAATTATAAACCTGGTCAGACAAATGTTGTGGGCCTGCCTATTCATTTTCACTCCTTGTCCTCTGGTCAGACACAGTTTGATATATAAGTCCAAAGCTGCAATTTGCAGCTTATAGAATTACAAATAGAAAATTACAAAGACAAACAAAAACTCCCAAGTTTTGCACTTCTACCCTCTGACAGAGTCATGAGCAGAATAACATTTATGCCATTGCCTTAGAAAACTTCAAATGATCACATCTCAGACTCATGAAAATTAAGGATCAATGGAATATAATGTTTGATGGGGCTTCCAATGTCACCTAAAGCCTCTCTCTACTTTGTAAACATTACTTTATAAACATTACTTTGCTGAAATTTCAGCTATAGGATCTTCTTAAAATGCTCTTTTGATTGGAAGAATTAATATATAATCCTGTGCAGTTTTTTAGTCGCATATCAGTCCCTTTAGTCTTTCCTCACAGATCCTCATTCCTAGTCTTTTTCATTGATCTACTGTGGATGTTCTCCAGTGTTTTCATAGTGTCAGTAGAGATCTTTATATGAGGAAAGTTGAATGGAATCTCACTTGTTTTTCTTTCTGTTGCAATAACTCTGTGGAACTGTCAAGGAGAAAATAAATATTTGTTACTTCTGGTAACAAGAAAAGTATGTGACTCAGCAACACATGGGGAACAGATGTGTTGAGTGAGAGCCTAGTTCTGTACATAAGATCTATCATTGAGGATGGTTATAGAGAAAAAGGTGTAGAAAATAAGCCTCATCTCTGACCCTGCTCAATTGCATTTAAGCTACAAACACTAACATTTGGATTTCTGAGGTAAGAATGATTCTGTTCTGCATAGAAGGCTGGTTGGTACAAGCTTAAGTGATCAGTTAATTGGAAAGCATTTGACCTTCCATACACCATCATACCTGCAAGACACGAATAGCAGTGTCAATAGCGGACTCCATGAGATGTTGAACAGGAGGGGGGAAATGGTTCATACTCCACTGTATAAATTGCTGGATTTGCCTGATTATTTTTAATATCTTGGCATTTTCTATTCTAATGCTGTGTCACTTTTCGTATGGGACAATGCTGAGCTCCAGTAGATAAGGTCACTACTTGACCAAAAAAAATTTTTTTTTTCTATTGGATCAGATTCTGTCTAACAAGCAAGCCAGTCATATCTTTTCCAGATTGATCAGTTTCCAGATCGGCAAGAAATCTTAATTTTGGTTACGAATTCTTAGAATTCAGAGTCTTGCAAAATAACCATTGTTTAAAAAAAGCATGGTTCAGTGGGCAATAATTCTCTAGAAATAATTCATATTTAATCTTGCAAAAATGATTTTTCAAACCCATAGTAAGATGCTTTCTGAGATTTTGTAACACCTGAAAATGCAATGGAAAACATCTGCTCATATGTTTTATAATTTGTTGAATAAATATACTATATGTATAAAACCTGACTAAAAGTGAGGCTGCCTTTGAGTTACTATGACAAAAGTCCACTAGTTTATGATCTTTCTGAAGCCCATAAACAATTGAACTCTTCATTATGTCTAAGAAAACATGACCACACTATCCAGAACATACACGCTCAGTCTGTGTTTGTCAGGTTGTTTTCCTTTTTCTGCTACCGTCAGAGTGGCACTTTGAAGTTCACTTCCAAAGCTTAATTGTAAGCTCTTTCACCCAGGTCAACTCTCATCACCACACAGAGAACTTTTTCTAAGTCATACACAATCAGGGGAAAACATGACAAAGTCTGAATATCAAAATTAATACTGTGTCATTATGCCACATGGTGTTTGATGCTTTTTTACAAAGTAATAATAATAATAATAATAATAATAACTGGGTTAGGAACAGAGATTAGATAGAGAACACCCGCTCAGCATGCATAGGATACTAGGTTTAATCTCAAGTTTGAACAAAAGTGTTAACTCAATGAAATACCTAGAATAGCTACATTGTGATGAAAATAAATTTAGTTCAAATTAATTTTAGTTGTATTTTTTATGGGGGCTGGGGGTTGCTGTTGCTGGACCTCGCAGTCAGGCTCACCTGTGTCTTCCACCACTAATAGTGCTTGGTAACTATGACATAGCTCAGGTATCTGCCCCTCAATGGAAAGTCTACAGAAATGTTTCATATAGTGTCATTTAGAAAAGGCAGATCACCACTCATAGTATTTAGGTTGTAGGAGTCTCAGCAAGAAAGCAAACTACTAGAACAGCGCCCTGGCTTTCCCTCTCCTCTCTGGGCTCTTATCATTTTCCATGGTTTATTATTCACCCAAACTTACTAACACATTGACCTCTTGTTTCAGAATGCCTAATTGATAATTTGCAGAATGACCTAACTAAACTACACTGACAGGAAATCTAGCAGCTAATATTTCTCAATAGTAGACACCTGAGTTACTATCTTAGTAAGAGAAGATTTTGCTTCTTAGACCCTGGGATAATGGCATTTTATAACCTATTAGTCCTAATGCTGTAAAGTTAAGGTCAATAAACTTTAGAGTAAACTACAAGTGAAGAATAATTTCATTTTAAGTTATTTCAGGGAAACCAAATAAAAGTAATTATTTTTTATAAAAATAAGCTTTTCCTCTCACACTGTACTAATTTGTCAGCTCTCTCCTAATAACAGAGTAAATTTCAAATCCCTTATCTCATTTCTCTTTTTATTCTGCTTTCTACATTTCTCTTAGATAACAAATTCCACTAAGTGACTATCTGTTTACAACACACCATTCCATTCACATTACATACAAATTCCATTTTCTTACTATGTAGAAATGAAGGACTTTCATTGAAAAATAATATGTTATGAAGTAATTATCCTTGTAATATTAATTTTCTTTTGCTCACAAATAAGAAATCTCAGATATAAATCCAAAGTTTCAGCTATAATGTTAATATTGATTTTATTTTTCATTTAATAAATATTTATCTCCTTCTGGCTAGATTTTTGGCCTGATTATGTTTTCAGGGGTTGATGTGTCCTGACCCTTCTTGCCATAGACTCATGTGCTTTCTGACCTAATAGTCTGGGATGCATAATGTGTATCCTCACAAGTTCTCTGTCTGTCATCTTCCTTGTCCCAAACTAAGTCTTGCCCATGTTAAAAATTCTGTAACTGCCATCATCTTGGAAATGTCATGACATTCATGGATCAATAAAATCCTTTCCCAGAGAGGATGAGAAATATATGAAAAGAGCTCACTAAATACAAATGGCTTCTTTTAAAGGTTCAAAGTATTAGTAAGAAGTGTGTATGAGTGCTTTTTTTCAGAGAGAGGAAGCTGGACAAGAGCAGGATGCCATGGACACCACGTGTTATAGAAGCATAGTCAAGGAGACTGGGAGTTCAATAGGAGATGCCAGCAAGACTCCTGTGTTCTGGAGATTATTCTCCTCAGAGGAGTACAAATCAGAGGTGGGGGAATGAGGATCACTGAGTGCAGGGGCTCCTGCATTTCCATCATGTCTCTGCGATTTACTAGCCATGCCAACCTGTAATGAGGTGCTTTGTATGCACTGAGCATACAAGGGAAAATCAGCTCACCAAATGACTTCTTTTTGGATAACGACTTACAGTCAGGGGACGAGGCAGTTTTGTAAATTTGAGGGAACATAAGGATGCTGGAAGAAGCACTGTGTATTCAGGGAATCAAACGGGCGGGGGAGGGTTTGAAGTGTCTGCCCTCAATGTCACCCTTTAGCAAATAAGGAAGGGAAGAATTGTGTTAGAAAGGCTGTGACATCAGAAGGATGAGCAGACCAATTTTCCAGTTATAGTTCGAAAATCATTAAAGTCTAATGCTTAATAGGTATGTGAAACGAGGAAGGTACACAGAATGTCAAGGTCCTTTAAAAGAGCTTGAGGATTACAAAACAAATCAAAGGTCCAGCAGCTTCTCAGACACTTGCAGGTTGAGGATTCATAGAGCAACAAGGCATGTGGCATTCTCCCCTTTTTTTTCTTTTCTTTCAATAAAATCAAATTTGAATAGGATAGAGTACATATAACAGCAATATTGAGAGGCAGGATCTTTAAAATCTACCCGTGTCTGAAATCAAATGAAAATACTTTAGTTTAAGTATTGTGGGTTTTTGTAAGAACAACTCATACATGTTTGTTTTTGTTTTTTTAGTAGTGAAAGAAAATCAATAATGAAAATAAAAAAAATGGAACAATCTCAAATTCAGCAAACTTTTCTTTAAGCAATACAAATTATTGTCTTGTGATTATGATATAAGTACTACACAGCCTGTGATCTTCACTTTTGTGAAGGGAGGCAAAGAATTGTTAGCTGAAGCAAAATTAACCTTAGTTTTTAAAGACAATGTCCATAAGGAAATTGTGTTTTACAGTCGTCTGGTAAGGAAAAGTGTTTTAATTTAGCAGAAGTTTCTGAAATTTGAGGCTTTGAAATTTACACTAAGAGATATTTTCTTTGCTTTTTTTTAATTCATTAAGCAAAACTAAGAAACTATCATTTCATCTTGTGTAAAGCAATAATCTAAGTTACAAATAAAAATGTAGTTAGAAACTTTGGAAAAATGGAAGCACTTGGCTTTTAAAAGTGGTATTTTCACCTTGTAACTTTGCCTAGGAACTGTATTTCTAAAATCTGCTTTCACATGAGGCATAAGGTGACCAAAGTTGAAACTTTGACAAATCTTGGAATGCGGACATGCAGCAGAGTCATTATCCCACGAAGACCATTCTGTGCTGTTTCAGTGTCCTGACAACCATTTTCACGGTTGCCTATCAGGTTGTAATTTGACTTTTGCTTCCTTTTGCTGGATACGTATTTCAATTGTTATCTCAGAGCGGATCCAACTTTACTAATAGAAGCACGACTGGGGACCTAATTAAAGAGTAGCTACACAAAACCTACAACTTCTCGTAGATCGCCCCCTGAGCTTGGTTGGCTGACTCTTGCAGTTATAAGGATTAGTTTAGGAGATTGATTGGTGACTGTAAACCCTCATCTCATATACCACCAGTCTTGCTTTCCCTATTTTTCCCATAAATATTCATAATTCAGTGAAAACAATGTGATTGAGTTGCTTTATCAAAGTTTAAATAAACATATATCCTTGACTGATGGATACATACCTGCCCATCCATGCTAGGGTTTTGTCTGGCTTGGGATTGCACAAATCTAGTGCATGCTGTCACAGCTTCATGGGTTCAGAAGTGCAACTACCCTCTGTGGCATCCAGAAAACAGTTTTCTTATTTGTCAAACACATCTGGCCCTTAGAACCCTTCTGCCTCTTCCTTTCTTCCAGAATTATTGTTGACACCTTGGAGGAGATGATCTGATATAGGCATTCCATTTAGGGCTGAGCACTCTGAAACCTCTTGTTCTCTGCAGATTGATGAATTATGAGTCTCTCTGTTGATTGTTATTTGTTGCAAGAAGAAGCATCTGACACTAATCAGTCACTAGCAGTTGGTTCAACACTGTGCTCATTTAGCAGAAGAACAGGAGTAGGGTCTCACTATGGCTTGTGACATGTCTAGCCACGGGTTCTTTGCCTTGATAAGAGTGCGAAGTATGGGATCCATCCTTTCAAGCAATTCTTAAATCCAATCACAAAATGGTTGTTTGTTTCCATACCATTTGTGCCATGGTTACACCAGTGTGTGTGTTATCAGGGCAGTTATAATGGTAGCTTGTGGGAAACAAAACTGGTTAAGATTGATGATTACTTTTTTCTTCTGGTAGCATGTATAGCGTCTTTCAATACTATGAAATCCAGCCAGTTGAGATGAAGCTTTGAGGGCAACACCAGCTTTATTTCTCTGTCTGTTCTAAGATTCATGTGTGTAGTAACTTTAGCAACAGGGCCTTCTGTGAAGCTCTGGTGGGTAACAAAGTGTAATACAATAACTAATATTGCTTGAGGATCTATCAGTCACCGCTTGATCAACAACTCTAAAAAAAGGAGTCCTTTCTTGGCATTGCACTTTTTACTTGTTGGACTATAGTGTCTGGTATGGATATTATTCCCCATTATAGGGGAACTACATTTAAACTGCTTTCATATTATATATATATATATATTTTTTTTTTTTCCCCACAATCATAAGTTTCTGTCATTTTGTCAAAGGCACTCAGTATTATTTACCCCTCTGGATATTCCCTCTTGTACTCTACCCTTTCCTTCCTCCCCCTTTAACCCTCGTCATTCATTATTCCACTTTTTAAACCACATAACTGCACCCTATCTCCCTTCCTAGTAACCCAGCTATGGCCTATTATCAGTTTCCTGATCTCTGTGGATTTTTTCAATTGAAATAAACATATCTAAAGATTAAAAGCTGGAACCCACTTATGAGAGATAACATGTAGTTTTGTTCTCACTGGTTTGGGTTACTTCACTCAGGCTGGTTGTTTCCAGTTCCATCCACTTACCTGTGAATTTCATAATTTCATTACTCTCAATTGACACATTTGGAAGAGGAAGCTATCTGAACACCAGAGTGGAGAACAACCTAGTAAGAAGCGTTCCTCCCTGGTTTTTGTTTCAGGTTCTGCTCAAGCTCTGCACTTAAACCCCTCCCTTGGTTTTTGTCCATGATGTACATCAAATTGTACAATGAAACTGGTCACTGTTTTATCACAGCAACAGAAGGTAAATGGCAACAGTGATTCGTCCAAAATGATTACTGTGAGAGACATGATCGTGCTGTTTGGGAGAGGACTGTGGATGTTTTGGAAATTTTTGGCTGAAGAATTGGAAAATTCATTGAGTAATCAGAGCTTATTCATTATTATCTTTGAAGAAAAGAAAAATTAGAGAAATGCGTACAGTGGAGACCTGGCCTGTGAGTTTTCAGAGGGAAGCAAAGATTCTATCAGGGCCCTTAGTTAATAATATATTTGAACTAAGAATTCATGGAAGTGAAATCTTTAACTCTTTATTGGGACAATGGTTGCTGGTTACCTTAGGCTGAAAATAATCATCTAGGATTAATAATAGACTACTATCATTGATATGAAATCTTCCAGGCAGTATTTCCTCAGGGTCTGCACCCAGTTGGAGAGTTCAAATCTACATCCCAAGCTGGGAACTGAACTTGGTAATGTTTGCAGTTCCTCCACATGTAACTGGTTTGGGTGGTTTTTTAAATTTTTAATTATTCGTTTTTTTTTTAGATAGGTTCTCCTTGTAGCCTGTATCTCACTATGTAAACCAGGATAGACTTAATCTCACAGAGCTCTGCTTACCTGTGTCTCCAAAGTGCTGGAATTAAAGGTGTGAGCTACTATGCACAATATGGTCCTACTTTTGAAGGCATGAAGAGGTCAAGGAGAACAGCTGAGGTTTGACACTGTAGCAGGATTGTAAGGGAGGCCAAGAGATGCCATTGGTAAGGGTACAACCTCATTTGTGGTGGAGCCCCAAGATATTGGAGATTCCAGGACTATGGAAGTTCCACAAAGGGTAGTAGCAAGTGTCAAGTGGAGTCAGCCTAAGCCAAAGTTGTGTGTACTATGGATTTCAGGGACAGATAATTGGAGCAATCCAAGACTTTTGTAGCCAGAAGACCATGAATGAGTCCGAAATGTTGGAAATTAAGCTTTTTATACATGCAAGTTTTCATGTTACTTTGGTATGATTGTGACTATGCCTGGTTCTTCTTATTCTTATTCTTGGAATAAGAATGCAACTTTTGTTATTTTACAGACCCCACAATTAAAAGACTGAATCTGTAAAGAGAACTTGGACTAGAAACATTTATTTTATTTTTATTTTTATTTTTAATGTATAAGAGTATTTTGCTTGCATGTATGTATGTATGTACACCCATGTGTACAATGCCTCGAAGAGGACTTCAGATCCCCTGGAACTAGAATGTTACAGATGTTAGCCACCATGTACTTGCTGTAGACTGAATGCATAACTTCTGGAAGAGGAGCCAGGGCTTTTTACTGCTGAGTCATCTCTCTAGCTCCCAAGAACCTGTTCTGTTAAAGCAGGACAATTTGCCTTTTAAAGTTAGACTGTGTTTTATATTACGATACTAGCATGTGGTCCTGGGGACAAGGAAAGGTTATGACTTGACAGTGATGTGCTTATGTGTCAAATTGATAAGAGGTGGACTTGTGATGACTAATGATTGTCAACGTGACACACCTGGCAAAAGGAACCTCAATAGAAGAATTACCTCCAGCAGATTGGCCTGCAGGCATGTCTGTGGACATTTCCTTGATTGTTGATGGATGTGGGAGGCCTGGCCCTCTATGGACAGTGCCAGCTCTTGACAGATAGTCCCAGATTGCTTAAGAAAACTGCCTGAGCTCCAAATGAAAGCAAAACAGTAACACGAGTTCCTCCGTGGCTTCTGGTTTAGTCCCTGCTACAAGTTCCCGCCTTAAGCTCCTGTCCTGGTTGCCCTTGATGGAGGACTGTGAACTCTAAGATGAAATAAACCGTTTCCTCCCTAAGTTGCTTTCCGTCATAGTGTCTAACTCAACAACACTTGAAAGATAGCTAGAACAGCCAGTGTTCATACAATTCTCAAAAATGTATCTGTACAGTAAAAATTGTCTCCATTTGCATATACACTATTTGTTTAAAGGCGGAGGAGTTCAGAGACAGATAATCATCTTACCTTCTGTTGATTTGTTGTTATTCATCTTTGTCATATGATACATTTCTTGAATATGAAAGCTGCACCCTTCAATGTGATACATTATATGTGTGAGTTTTACAATAGACAGGGAGCTTCTACACTACTTAAATTGGAACCTTTGATCTCATTTATGAAGGAACATGTTCTGTTAGCACAGCATCAGAGGAACTGGCATTTAAATCCTTGTGTGATAACAGCGCCATCAATGACTTTTCAATTGTAATGGAAATTAAAAAAATATTTTATTTATTTATTACTTTTTATTTTATGTGCATGAGTGTATCGCCTGCATGTGTGTGTAACTGCACCTGTATCATGCAGGAGGCCAGATGAGAGTGTCAGATCCCCTGGAACTGGAGTTGTTACCTGCCATGTGGGTGCTGGGAATCAAACCTGGGTCATCTGCAAGAGCAGCCAGTGCACTTAACTGCTAAGCCATGTCTTTATACCCAACTGTAAAGAAATTCTTAAATTCAAACTTAATTGAAAATTTATTAAAGGGGTGTTATAGATTTTTTGTAGGTCTCAGCAAATGTTTTATGGATACAAAATTGTGTATTTTTGTATTTATAGTACGGGGAGAAAAATAAAAATTTGCGTATTATCAATTACAATATCCTTCAAACTACAATTTTTCTTGGCACTAAAGAGGTACATAATCCTTTCTGTGGAGTTATGTTTCTCTTCCGTGGAGTCAGAAAGCCAGAAAATGACATCAAGTCTCTTGTGTTTTCTCTCATATTCCCCGATTTCTTAAATTTATCTCATCTGGAATTGCTTGGCATAAATCACAAAACATTTGTTTTTCCAACTTTTCTCACATCATAAGTAATCTGTTTTTCTTTTGAATTCTCAAAGGAATTGTCTCAATTATATCCTTTTTTCCTATTACATTTCCTGTAAAGTTACAGATAAAATTGTATATGCTTTTTATGTACAACAAGCTGTTTTGAAGTGAGTGTGCACATATACTTATTATAATGACTAAAGCCAGGTAATTAGCTGCTGTTAAAATTCCTCTTGGGAGAGGCAGACTAAGCTCCCTCCCCAGGTCCTACAAAAAACACACAAATTTCCCAACTCACAGGCAAATTCTGGATAGTTTACTTGGGCTTGCTAACCGAGCACTGGGTAGGGGATTACTTACAGAGCATGTCCATAAGTTACATTAATAAATCCACAAGATGCTTGGATCTTGTGACTTCCCGTTGTTCCGATCCAAATGGCCAATAGGTGCAGAAAAGGCCCGACTTCCTGGCACCCTCAGTTTAAATACTTTTAGCCCCTCCTCTCCTCACATCCAAAGCCAGTTCACTGGTGGGGAGAGGCACAGCACTTTCCTAGCTCCTCATCTTTTCTGGCAAGGCGGTCCTGGCTACATACCATCCTGCCTGGGAGGGGTGTTTGTGCACAGCTCATCAGGCTTGTCCTTCAGAGAATCAATTCACCCTACATTAGCAGACACATTTCTTCATAGTTATCCTTTTTGAACCAAGAATGCTTTATTTCCTTCTCATTTTTAAAGAACAGAATTATTAGCAATAGTTACCATATTGTACACTAACTCTCTTGAACCAATACCTTCTACTTGATTGTTGGATTCTTTGACCTACATCTCCCTCATCCCGGTTCCCACAGTCTCCTCAGTTCCCTGTGATAGCCATTATGCTCTCTATTTCCATGTGATTACCGTTTTAGAATCTGTACGTGAGGCAGTCCAATATTTGTCTTTCTGTGTTTACTTGTTTCAGTTAACACCATGCCTGCTGGATTCATCCATGTTGTCGCAAAGACATGAGACTTTCAAGTTCACATCTGTTTCTATGAACATATATTTACTTATTCTTTATAGAAGGAGAATTTTACAGAGGACCGTGGCTCAATATACAATATTTGAATGTTGCTCTCCTGAAGGATCAGGTACGTGTAGGTAGAATATATCATTTGAAGAATTTATTTCACAAATTATTTTGATAGACTAAGTATTTCCTTCTGTACTTTGAGAGAGTAAAACAGTGATGTATAACTAACGTGAAACTATGACTTATTTTTATTAACATTAATTTAGTTGGTGCCATTTTAAAAGAAACCTTACTTTCCAAGAGTCCCCAAAATGTAAAGAATAATATAATATAAATTTTATTTGAGCATCATTTCTTGGCTATAAAATATTGAGCTAATCCACTCCTGATATCATCTTAGGAAAAATGAAGGAACTTTTTGAATTTCAAAATTTCAAAAATAAACATTTTATTTAAGAAGCAAATATCTTTCAGGTTTTTTGTAATAGATAATTTTGGAAAATACTATAAAAATTGCTGTGTCTTCACTGATGAAAAAGTTAATAATAAAAAATAATACCAGTTCTGAGAAGCCTGTATATATGGTAAAGACACAATGATTTGTAGATAAGGACTTTAAATTCTGGCTTAAATATTAAAAGTCAAAAGTCATGAATATAATCAGTAGAGAGATAAAAACTCAGCCAAATAGATATATTTCAACTATATTAAATCTATTAAAAATAGATTTAAAAAAAAACATGGGACTAGAGGGCTCAGTGGTTAAGGGAACTGGCTACTCTTGCAGGGGAGATTCGATTCTCAGCACCCACGTGACAACTAACCACAGTCCATAACTCCACATCTAGGAGATCTGATGCCTTCTTCTGACCTATACAGGCATTGCATGATAAAGATGTACTCACATACATGCAGACACACTCATATACATAAAATAAAAAATAATAAATAAAATGCTAAAAAATCAAACAGATATTCTGTAGTTGAAATTATACCCAGAATTAAATGATGAAAACAGCATTTGAACAAAGCATAACTTATCGTGTCAATTCAAAGATCTATAGATGAAAACACTGAATGTACAGGCATGTCTGCACATACCTTTAATCCCAGTGCTCAGGAGGCAGAGTCAGGTAGAGCTCTTGAGATCAAAGTTAGCCTGGTTTTCATAGGGAGCTGCAGAATAAGCTGTTAAAAAGCCTGAATGTAGGACTAGCAAGATGGCTCAGCTGGTCAATTGCTTGCCCTTCAAGCATATGAACCAAAGTTCGATCCCCAGAACCCATCTAAAACAACTTGAGAGTTGTGACACAGGCTGGTAGTCTTAGTCTTAGTATGTAGAGAACTTGTCTCAGAATAAAAGTGGATGGCACTTGAGGAATGACACATGTGATTTTCTTCTGGCCTCCACACATTACCTTCAAAGTCATACCATACTTCAGCTGACTCCACACTGACAGAAGAAATAAGAAAAGACAGAGAAATAAAAATAAATGATATTTCTAGATCATAGCTATTAGCTGATACTTCTATTTTCGCATATGTTTTTCAAAATGTGTCTAAAATGAAATTTTAGATAAATAAAATTGGGGCAATTTGTCATTAGAGACCTCTAATAGACACATAGCTGAAAGGAGAGAAAAATGTTCCCAGGTGGAAACATAGATGTGCTGTCATTACTAAGAATACCAATAAAATACATTACAAAATCTAAAATACTGTACCTGAAACAAAAGCTGTAATATTTTCTAGGTTATATTATACATGTAGTCAAAAGGTAAAGCTGTAATACTACAAAAGGAAAGAAAGGCTGATGTAATTCAGTATTCCATGTTCGCAGGTAGCTTCAGGAAAGTAATAAAAGTAGAATATTTATTAGAGTATATGTTACTGATGTAGTATCTATCATGACAAATGCAAGAAAATGAGAGAATAAATAAACCAAATTATATCATAGTCATAGAAGAGTAAACAAAATATTAGAGTGTCTCCAAAAGAAGTTGATAGGTAGAAAGGAAATGCAGTGTGAAGCCTTTGTGTGAAATGATAAGAGAAAAGGTATAAACTAAACTGTAGTTTTATTTTTTGTAAATTTGTTGTATATTCTAAATGAAGACTATTTTGACTAGATTAAAAAAGTATAGCTATATTCTTACAAGTGAAACATTTTAAAAATAAGAACATAGCATGGTTAAATATAAATAAATAGAAAAAATTACATCATGCAAATTATCAAAGCAAATGAGTCCAGCTTTACTCTTAGACAAAAGCACATTAACAGAATAATTTCTAGACTTAAGTAAAGACACTTTAGGAAAAGAAAGGAGCCCACCTAAACTGATGAAACCATAATCTTCGATGTGCAAGCAGTGAAAAATATAACTTCAAAATGTGCTAAGCAGCAAGTGACAAATGAAAACAAAATAAGCAGGTCTCATCTCATATTAAGACATATTGAAGCACCTCATAATAACACAGGCAAAATAAGCATATTTATGTCTTGGAAACAGACTTGATGTAATCTGTACAAGTATGCTTGTATGTATGTGTCTATATATACAATTGATTCTTAGGAAATATAAACTTTTTCACTTGCACTTGAAACATTTACCAACATTGTCCATTTACAACACAAAGCACTAGCAAATCTGAAATGTTTGAGATGGTAGAAATTATGGTCTAGCACCATGATGATATTAAACTAGAATAAATAGCAAACAGCTATAAAACCTAACTGCCAAGCATGCAATAAACTTGTAAATCATTCATAAATCAAAGGAGAGCTTAAAGCCAAAAACATAAACTATTTGAACTGAATTTGAATGATGATACAGAGCGTAAAAAATCATGAGATGTAGATAAAAATGGAGACCTGAGGTAACTTTACAGCCTTGGAGTTAGAAAAAGCAATCACTTCCAATGCAAGGGAAGTTGAAGGAACGGAATATAAGAGCATAATAAAAATCACTATCAAATAAAATCAAAATGGGTTAATCCAGTTATTTGAAAAGATCTATCAAATTGGTGTATTCTAGCATGCTTTAGGTTAAGAAAAAGAAATAAAAACATGATTATCAATATCAAGAACTAAGTATTTAGCTCAGTTTTCACAAGTCTTGGGTCTGAAGTGTGCTCTGTCTTCATTGATAGTCTTACCCTCAAGTTCTAGGAGGCAATCAAGGGCTGTGGCAATAACCTGGGTTATTTTGGTAGTCTCTTAGTCTACCCTGACCAACAACTCTTGCTGTTGTTATATTGCCTTCAGAATACACATGCAGGCTTTTCCCCCTCACTGTCTAATCAGTGTGTATCTCCTCTCTCCCCTTGGATAACACTTCCTATTCCCTCACAGGTTAAATCCCCTTATTTCCCCCACTTCCCACAAGATAACACCCAAACACCCATCCCCTACTAACCCCACTGTCAAGCTTCTTCTTTCCCTTTATTTCCACCGTATCTTGCCATTTTCCTAGCTCCTGAGATTACATCACGATACATATTCTAAGACTTTGGAGCTAAAAATCCCTAAATGAGAGAGAACATTCAGAACTGATTAGGAATTCTCTTCCTTAAAGACTAGCTCCGATAGCTTCAGAAGTTAATATGCAAACTGCCATGACAGAAAACCAATGATCCCAACCACTTATCAAATCTACGAATCACAACAATGATTGGCCCCAAAAATACTCTCCACAGGTGCAAGAGTGGCATTTTTATCTTGGGGGTAATCAACATCTTTCCAATAAAATTTAAGGCCCACTCAGTGAGAAGGAACTCATGCATGGTACCATAAGCATAGCCAAGTACACATGGATGGACATACCATAGAGTCTAGAGAAATGCCTATTTTTGTCAATGTAGACCAATGTACTTTCTTACTAAATTTTAAATATGTACCCTTATATTTACAGACAAGTCCACCTCTCACCACTCATCAAAGAAGCTCCTTTTTGAAGCAGACAGTTTCACAACTGGTCAAACACAGAGAATAAATGTGTATGAGGTGACCAGCCCTAAATGACACATCTACAAAGGAACCTCTATACCTAAGGCTCAGGGAACATAGCAGAGCAAGAGAAAGAAAGATTAATCCATCGTGTAACTCGCCTCTGCAATAACTTCCTCACTCGACAGATGGTGATTAATCCAGAAAGTCACAACTGGCCAAAGTGTACAGAATAAGACTGCAGGGTGCTTACTTCTGAATTGGAGAGCTATACCAAACCTCTGCCACCCAAGGCTCAAGAACCACTGCAGAAGAGGGGATGGAAAGACTGTAAAAGTCAGAGGAGGTGGATGACCACATGGAAACAGAATTTCAGACAGCTGGGATGCTACGCATATGAACTCCCAGTAACATTTCAGGACGTAAGCATGACTCAATAGGCCTTAATATACATGATAACTGAATACACGAAACTTTGTGAGTTTCACCTATCATGGAAAGGGTGAGACGTGAGAAGGGATCAAAATATATTGTACGGAATTCCAAAATTGCAACATAAAAGAACTAAGCACTTAAATCCAGTTTTTAATTGTAATCCAAAATGTGTAAAGAAAACAGTATTAATAACTACACAGTGGTAAATCTTCAATTATCTAATTACTTCTAAAAGGAAAATCCTAATATAATGCATAACCTGTTATCTATGTAAGAATTGTGTCTGCTATTAAATATCTTCCCATATTCCCAGAAATAAATACATTTTTTTTCAATCACTCAGAGATAGCATCTATCTGCCATAAAGTCCTTCAGAGATCTGAGCAAGATCATGGCCATTGTAACTTCAATCCAAAGTGAGACAAAAAGTTGGACTGAATGTGGTAGCTCACACCTGGTATTCCACACCTCAGGAAACTGAGTCAGGAGGATCAAGATACTCAAAAACAAAAGGAAGTTCAGTTAGTCATTTAGTTGTTTAGGATAAATTTACCTCTGACATTAATTGATGTTATGATAATCTTTCAAGAGGTGATAATACGTGTGTTGGAGGCTCACTGGTTGCTCTTTCAGAAGTCTTATGTTGGGTTCCTATCGCTCACATGTCAACTAATATCCATGAGTCACACCATTTCCAGGGGACTTGACACTCTCTCCTGGCCTTCATGGACATTATACTTATGTGGTACACTTATACACATGAAGGCAAAACACTTATACACATAAAAAATATAAATAAAATAAAATAAATATGTAGTAGTGTGTTAGTATCTACATAGAACAATGTCCATATTTCTAATTAATCTAGATAGAAAATTAATTGCTAATAGATTATTGACATAAATATAATTGGTAAAACAAAATGCTTTTAGAGGAAATTACTTTTAAGGTCTTATGTAGGGAAAGATTTCTATTTCTTCAAAACAAAAATAATCTAGGGACAACAGAAGGACAACAGTTGATCAATTGTAAAATGTTGTAATTAATCACTTTTGTGAGTAAGTACTATAAGAATTTTTAAATAACCTATATAATGGGAGAAAATAATATCTGGAATATTTGACATATCTAGTTGCAATACTTTAAAAAATAAAAAATGACAACTTTCATGAAATATAGGTAAAAAGTTTTAAAAGATTGTTTATGAGTTAGCCACATGAAGATTATAGTTCTAACTGCAAGAGTTATCGGGAGAAAGAAAAGTAAAATTTCCAACAATCAAAATGAAGAAAGATTTGTGAAAACATTAAATAGTGAAGAGGGCTTTTAACAGTTGGAATTCTCTACCCTGTTCCTGAAAGTATAATCTGGTATGGCCTCTTTAGAAAATGATCTGGCCCTGCCTTCTAAATTTTAATGTCCTTATATATTATGGTTCAGTTATGTCTCCATACATGAACCCAAAGAAATTTACACATAGAATTCTTCCAAAATATGAATTGCAATGTCACATCATCACCACTGACGGCAAAACCTTACGGACAGAAAAGCACAGGCAAATGGGGATTTTAATATTAATATGCATAAATCATCTCTAAATTCTAAACCATTTCTTCCAGCAGAAAAAAAAAACAATGTTTTCTGGTCTATGATTTTTCATTTGCTACATGACTTTTAAAATGGTCAATATGTTAAATATCCTAAAAGCCTCATTTGATCTCCATGTCATTTAAAAGAACGCATTTTATCATCTTATTATGTGGAGAAGATAACATTAATTTCTAAATAGCCTGAAAAGTGAATATCATATTTCTTCTTTAGTAAATTTTTCATTAATGGAAAATAAATTTAAATCTGAAATACAAAAATATCTAAAATACATTTTCAAAACCAGTAAAATAGATAAGCAAATTGTGCTATAATTGAACAAAAAGATATTACACAGCAATAATAGTTAAAAGTTGCAACTTCCTATAATAATATGAAAATACTGTAGCTGGAAAAAATAGCTCAGTAATTAAGACCACTTGCTCTTCTTGCAGAGGACCTGGGTTCAGTTCCCAGCACCCACATCAGACAGCTCACAACCACATGTAACTCTAGTTCCAGGAGATCGGATGCCTCTTCTGGTCTCTGTGGGTACCTGCATGTATGTGGTGCACATAGGCACTCAGGCAAACACATACACACACGTACACACACACACACACACACACACACACACACACACAAACACAATCTTTAAAAAAAATACTCCTGTTCAATTTAGTCATCCGGTAATGATTCAAATTAAATTTGGTGTTACTTTATGGTAGATCTAAATACCTAAATTAAGATCACTTAATTTGAATATTTCTCAGTTTTTGGAGAAAGGCCTAAACGGAAATGGAGAGATGGCTTAGTGGTTAAGAGCACTGGTTCCTCTTGCAGAAGACACAGGTTCAAATCCCAGCACCCACATGGTGGCTAATAACTGTCCATTACTCCAGTTCCAAGAGATCCAATGCCCTCTTATGTCCTCTACAGGCGTTGCACCACACAGGTGCACTAGCCTACATGCATGCAATACAGGCATTCATATAAAAAAATAAAAATAAAGCAAAAAAGAGAAGAGCTGTACATCATAATTATACCATGAAGCAAAATTTCAAATTTAAACACTTGTGCAGTTGACCCCCAAATCAACGTGTATTATTGCTAGTGTCCTTGTCACCTTCTTCCTCTTTGGTTTTGTTTTGTTCTTTGGTGTGTTTTTTGGTGGTGATTGGGGCTGGTATCTTCTACTTACATGTGATAAGTGATATCATCACTTCTAAAAATATGTACTAGTTTTGTTTGTTACTTAAATTTATATATGTGGGTACTCTATTCATTTGTTTCTGACCTTTACTCAGTATCATGTGCAGCCCTGTGTCTGCGAGTATCGGAAGTAGAATCAATGTAACAAATTAAAATATACTTTCCTAGTATCTATTCTTGGGTTTGTGGGTTAGTGTAATTCAGTTATGATATAGTTTTAACTTATCTCTTTACCTTGACATGTGTTTCATAAGGATGTTTTCATACAAGTATATAACCTTATAATGTACTACAATGCATAATCCTCCTGTACTTTTCTCTCTCTATGACTCTCTCCATCCCTCCCATTAATCACACTTCTAATTTCATGTGACACATTGCACACATGATTTTATATAGCTATATAAATTTAGGATCAATAAATGAGAGAAAGCATATGATATTTCTCTTTCTGAGTTTAATTTAATTGGCTTAATATGATACTCTCCAGTTACATGAATTTTCTTGCAAACATTCCATTCTTCTTTATGATCAAATAAAATTCCTCTGTGTAAAGTACTACATTTTCTTTGTCTATTCTCTGTTGACAGATGGATAAGATGCCATAATTTAGTTAATGTGAATAGTGTTATAATAAACACATTGTCCATTCCATAAAATAAATTGGTTCCTGAACTTTGGAAAGATGTCTTTTAAGGAAAAGTTCATTTTCAGTTTGGGCTTTTAGAGTATTGGCATACGAAGTTACCTCCTATATAATAATGATTTAGTCAACAACAGACAAAGGGGACATCAGAGAAATGACTGGAGACAATATCATAACAACTCTGAAGGTGCTATAGACTAGTGGGCAGATGACAGACATGCTACATGTTGTCCCATAATAAATGGTTTCTATGACAACTATTTGACCCAAAACATCAGTTAATAGTAGCAAGTTTTGGAGAACTAGCATAGACTCATTAAATCTCTTTAAAACTTACAGATCTTCTCTGAGCTACATTTGCAAGTTGTATTTCCTAGAAAGGTGGCCTTTTATTAACTGCTCATGTTTTTCTGTTCACTGTTCTTAGATTTCTCTTGCTACTTTCAGTCTCTGCTCTGTGTCTTTGTTTGGTATTCATAGCTGATAGTGCTTACTGCTGGGTATCTATATAATGATTTATATCATGAGTTAAAGGGAAATATTCAATTTGCTGCTATTGTTTAACATTTGTAGCTTATGGCTTTGGAGAATATAGATTTTGATATTGATAGAGAATTTAAATCTCTGTTAGGTTCAGGCCTATCCTGGATTCTCAGGTAAAGCACTCCATGTACTTAGAGCACGGGGTTGGGGAGGGAGGGTCATGTCTACCCACTGCCCTGTCCCTGCGTCTCTCAGCGTTCTTAGGCACTGACACTAACAATCCGTTTTGCTCTCTCAGAAACAAAGCATTAACTTCATTTGGACATTCAGTTCCAAGACACTCTGGGGGAAAAGAAATTAACTGTATGTATTCCAACCTGGCCAAATTGCTAAGTCTGGAGTCTCTCCCAGAACATTAGCTTATTAGCTTTCTTCCCATTTTGATCATTGGGATTGCTAAACTATAATGTAAATATCGTCCATGAGGCTTAAAGTACACTTTAAAAGGTCACACTGTTTCTAGATGCTGACAGTAGGTGAGTTTTCATATTATTGTTTTTTATCGTTATTATTGTAAGTTATGTGAGGTAAGTTCACCACACACAGTTTTTACTTAATTTACAATGGGCTTGGTAGAGCCATACTAAGAAGATTCTTTGGCACCATTAAGCTCAACAATAAGAATTATGCCTATGAATTATATCTTAGATGGAAACAATTTTCTTTTGTGTGTTGTGTATATATGTGTAGTTTTGCTTGTAGATATGGTCACTCATACTGTAGTTGAGAGTTAGGAGGACAATCTCGAGTACTGGCCTTTGCTTTTCTGCCTTGTTTAAGGCAGGATCTCTACATCATTGCATTCTCTGAGCTGGCTGGCCTGTGAGATTCTCGACATTCTCTGGTCTCTTTCCATCTCCCATCATTGTGCTGGGTTTATAGTAGAATGCTCTACTGTATCTCATTTTTCGTAGTTTCTGGGGATCCAAACAGGTTTTCAGCCTCTTGTGACAAGTGCTTTTACTCACTGAGCCGTCTCCTCAACTACAAAACAGAATTTTCGGGGCAGGACACAGAGTCATTTTTTAAACTCTGTTCATTTTCTTATGTCAAATGAAAGCTCACATACGCTGTTTGATATTGAGACTTTCTTTTCAACTCCTTTGAACTGCCCTTTGCAGTTGGGAACTCCTTCATCATGGTCAACTTCAATTACTTTTGGAGAAAACAAACAGTGCTAGAATTTTTGGTACTTAATAAATTCATTTTTTAAGTTAGAAAGTAGATTCCTTGTATCAGTTAATACTTTTGAGTTATCAGCACCATAAAATGAATCACTAATTTCAGAAAAAAATGAATTTAATAAATGTATCCCCACTCACTGGGATACATTAGAACAGCAGAAAAATCACCTGGAAATTTTAAGAACTAGGCAGGAGGGGTGGCGCAGTCAGGAAAAGACTTGCTTTTCAAGGACGGACCTGAAGAGTTCGGTTTCCAGATCCCATGTGGAATGACAGGTGTTAGTATGCACACTTAGAATCCCAGCTCTTGGGAGGCTGAGACAGGGGGATCTTGGGGCTTCTTTGCCAGGTGGTGTAGCCTGATTTAGGCCAATGGGAGACCCTGTCTCAAAGGAGAAGGATGGTCTTCGAAAGGAGCAACATCTAATATGGCCCTCTGGTCTTCAATGCATGATCCTCATGCACACATACGCTCATGCAAACACAAAAACAGAAGCACACGCATATTAAAAAGTAGAAAACAGGAGCTGGAGAGATGGCTCAGCAGCTAAGAGCACTGGCTGCTCTTGCAGAGGACCTGGGTTCAATTCACAGCCCCCACATAACAGCTAAGTCCAGTTTCACGGGATCTGACATCTTCTGAACTCCATGGGCATTGTACAACAACACACAGATGCACTGATGCACTTATATACATTCAAGCAATATACTCAGACATGTAAAATTAAAAATATAATAAAATATTATAAGAAAAGAAAACTATTTAGGTTTTTAAAAGAATTGCTAGTCTCTTCAGAACTGCAAAATGAATAAAGTCCAGCATAGTTCATCTTTGTTACTTAGATTAACAGGCATATTTGGGAGAGAGAGTAGAATTCGTCACGCTTTGGTCAGTTTTCTATCTCTGATCCAGTAAAAGCAGAGACTATTTATTGAAATTCTCACACGATCTCATAAGAGGAAGACTTTGTTCTTGTGTCCATTAGAAACTGTGCCAATGATAATGAATAATGAACAATGGCAATATAAGATCAATGTATATTAACAAACGTTTCTTTTTATACACTTATTTATTGTGTGTACATGTGTATATGTGTGGGTACATGCATGCCATGATGCATGTGTGGAGGTCAGAAGGCAACTTACAGGAGTGACTCTTTCCTTCCACCACGTGAATTTCAGAAGTACAATTTAAGTTGGGCTTGGCATCAAGCATCTTCATCCACTGAACCATCTTGTTGGTGGCACAAACACATTTCTTCTTCTCTTTATGGGGCAACAGGTTTGGATGGGTTTCACTGGGCTTAACTAGGCTTGCCCGTAGGCCACCTATTCTTTTAGATAAAATCTTTCACCACTTTATGTGCTGTCTGGAGCAAATTCTTTTTCTACAGAAGTTGCTGAGGTATGCTGGGGGCATTGCTACAGTGTATTTGAAGATTCTAAGCCACTTCTGCTAACCTCCCATGGATCAAAGCAAATGGTAACACAGCCCAACATCAGTGAAGCAAAGTAGTATGCTCTGCCCACTACCAGAGGGCTTGCAAAAGATCCAGACCCAGGGAGAGGGAACAATGAGAACAAGACATACATGCCAGTTTCCTGAAGAGAATCTGTGTGCTTTACCAAAGGATGGACAGAAGGCACCTAACTAGAAAAAACACATGTCCATTCCGCGTTTGGTCTCTGCCTTAGCACGTGTAATAGATTAGAATACTATGAGTATACTATGAGTTAATACTCAATATGAGTTAAACAGGGATAGAGGTGAGGGAACAAGAAAGTAGGTGGCAGGTCAACCAAAACTAACGCTCTGTGAAACATCCTTTTGGAAATCTACTATTTTTAAGTTGATTTTAGAAATGTCATTTTATAAAAAGGATAAAAATGGGTACAATGTGTGGCGAATGATGCTGCTCCCAGGGGACAAAGGTTATTAAGCAATAATCCCAGTGTCCTTCATTGAATACCTCTCTGCATGTTATTGGTCAGGAAAGCTCCAGAAGTCCCCCAAACAACACTGAAAACACTACACATTTTGGTTGCTGAACATAAAGAAATCAAGCTGGAACTGATCAGGAAACTTCTTCCCTGGTTACCTAGCTTTCCTAGTGCCACAAGGTGGTATGCAGGTGGCTTGGTAGAAACAAAAAAAAACAAAACAAGAACAAAACTTCAGGGGTCTTACCTGGTACTGGACCCTGAATGTGAGAATGCTGACCTGTTAGGCAAGATGTGCCAACAGGTACCATGATAGCATGTCTAATATAGGGTCTGGTTGATTTGAGGCCTGTTCCACAGAAGAGAATTCATGTCTGATACTGTAAACTAGCCCAAGAATGGAGAGGTCGTTAGCCCTAGGGTGGGACCTGTGCTATCATTTTTCAAGATGATCATGTTATCAAACTGCCTTCTAAATATTTGTATTTATACAGTAGATAAGTGCCACTCTCAACCTTGATCAGAAAATCTGCTTTTGCACTTGACACAGAGACACACAACTGGTCAAAGTGCCGAGAACAAGTGACTGTTAAGTGCTCAGCCTTAAATGGGACACCTGTGTCAACCCACACCTCCAAAAGGATTGAAAGAATGTAAGAGTTGCAAGATGGGGAGGAGTGCTGTGAAACATGCTTCAGATATGACAAGGTCATTGCACTTCTAAACTCACAGCAGCTATAGTTACCTGTAGGAGTCAAATCAGTCAACATTCTAGCGTGAAGGGAGAAGGGACAGGAGGTAGGTGAGGCCCCACTCACTGCTGAGAAACTACTGGCAGTGGATGGATGCTGGAGAGCAGAAAGTACATTTTCTTGAAGGATGTGACTCCTGTTCTAGACTAGTGCACCTAAGGGCACCACACAGACTCTGGGAGATATAAAACATAAAATAAAGAGGACATGTGAGTGCGAAGGGTATATTTGGGGGATTCCAGAGGTGAATGGAGGGTAGATATGATCAGGATACACTCTTTCTGTATAAGAACATTTCAAAAAAATAATAAATCTATATTTTAAAAAGATTGTTTGAGCCAAATTGGGAAAACCAATTTTTATTAACTGAATTTTGTGCAATAAAACCAGGCTATTTCTTCTTAGTCATACATAATTTAATTATGTAGCACAAGCAGAGTTGAGTTTAGTCCCTTGGTGTGGAACCACCTGGAAATAGAATTCAAGGAACAGCGTGTGATAAAGGCGTGGAACCCAGAGGACATCAGACTATTTTCTCTTTTACCCAGGCAACGTTCCCTACTTGGGAAAAGTTTATAATGAAAAAATAAAATGAAGATGTATGAGGTTTTTATATGTGGTTTTTATATATGTCAACATGAGGGTATGTCTGGAATACACT
This sequence comes from Eospalax fontanierii, assembly GCA_035773235.1. Classification (NCBI taxonomy): domain Eukaryota; kingdom Metazoa; phylum Chordata; class Mammalia; order Rodentia; family Spalacidae; genus Eospalax; species Eospalax fontanierii. Next base: position 14,918,042 of record CM069536.1, on the reverse strand, counting down.
CCTGAACACCCTTCGCTTCAAAAATCACCTGTTTGCAAATGCAGGTGTATTGAAGGCAATATGTAGATACTTAAGCCTTAAGAAACTATACCTAGGATTCTCTACTTAAGCAAAATGAAAGGAAAAATCCAAGAGTTTAAGTCAAGACATCTGGAAGATCTGGGTAGATGTAGAAAAACACTGAGTCCTAATACATCAGGACTCAGAAATTCATTTAAGTTAGTATTAATTCAGTCCTTGCTGATAAACATAAAGGCATGCTAGTTGCCAGCTTCAGTATATTTGTGTCTGAAACCCTCATCAGAATTTCCGTTTTAAGACTGACTTGCTCTTGATCATATTTCGAGGCTATTTCTCCCCATCGTCCTCTCATATCAGGAATGCAAAAATAATGTTCAAAGCAGAATGAGCAAAGTAAGTGTGCACTTTAAATTTCAGGGAAAGAAAAAAAGCGTAAAGGAGAAGTGTCTCCTTTACACGTGCTTTGAAAAGCAACATGTTCGGCAAATGCCCATCTGTGGAGAGCCTGGCCCAAGAGTGCACATCACCATGCTGTTAGAAGAGGAGCTTGGTGGCTGCTCTTCATTTTAGAGATCTGGGGTCCTTATTCAGTGTGACTGTCTCCTGTGGGCTTGTCTGCCTTTTAGTTCTTCTAAGCATGACACTAATATCAGCTGAATTTCATTCCAATGCTCCTCAAGGTTTGGAAAGCTTTGTTATTTCCCCTTGGCTCCAGGGATCAAATCTAAATGCTGCTGCAGCCTATTGCTGCTCTGGGAGCCTACCGATGCGTTCTGTCTGTGCCACAGAGAAGGAGCCTCACAAGCATGAGGCAGGCCACCTAAGGGGGTTGGTGGCTCTGGAACTGGCTGGTGTGATGAGCAGCTTGCCTCAGTCCTTGTTGCAAACGTGTTAATTCAGGCTTAAGTTATGCTAAACTTCGAAGGCTTGCCCTTTAAAAATTAAATTGGCTGAACATAAATTATACCGAGGTCCTTCCTAAAGCCTTGCCACAGCTATGAGAAAAGCTATGAACATCAGGAAAGCTCAGCCGGAGAAACTGCCCTTGGCCCTGGAGAGGTAGAACCTTTGTTTACATGTGTTTGGCTCTGTGTTTGTGTCAAATTGTAGTCATCGTGAAGGGCAGTCTTCTGAATAATATTTCAGAGCTCTGGCAGCTACTGTCTTTTGAAAAGGACATATCAGAAACCTAGCTTGCCAGTTTCGTTCACAAAAATATTGCTGGTCCAAATTTGTATTTAAAAAATATCCAGTCACTGGTAGATTTGAATACTCGTTGCTAGGACCTCTCCCATGTTTGGTTGGGTGCTAATAAATTAACACATTATACAGAGCCATAGGAAATTAATCACTGTTCAACCAAATGGCATTTTTTTTCATGATTTAGCCTAGTAGCTTTGATTTATTTTCAAATTTAAATTTTGTTTAATTTTAGTTTTTAAATTGTGTGTATGTGCACATGAATGCAGTATTAGATCACCTGACATTGGAGTTACAAGGCTGTGGGCCTTCCTCATAGGTGCTGGGACCTGAATTTGGGTCCTCTGGAAGAGCAGTATGCACTCCCAACTGCTGAGCACTCTCTTCAGCCTATTTTATTAATTAAAAAATAATTACTCTTTTCATGTGCATGTTAGAGGTGTGGGTGCAGCTGTGCCAAGGCATGTATGTGGAGGTCACGGGACAATTTAGGGGAATCAGTTCTTTTTTTCAAGCATGTGGATCCTGGGGATCCAACTATTTGGGTCCTGAGACTTGGCGACAGTACCTTTACCCCCTGACTCACCTCACCAGCCTGTTTTTTTTAATTTCTTAATAACTGGATTGATTCTTTGAACATTTCATCCATTTTGCTTTGATCCTAGCCCCGCTCCACTCAGAACCGCCACCTCCATACTGCCCTTGCTTCACATCCTGCGTTGTGCTTCCTAGGTCTATGGGCTCTGACCTGTGTTCTCCCGGGGCTCTTAGATGTGGACTCAACCGTCGCCCCCAGCTCAGTCAATCTACCTGGCATCACATCCTTTAAAGAAGTCTCTCTCTCTCTCTCTCTCTCTCTCTCTCTCTCTCTCTCTCTCTCTCTCTCTCCTCTCCTCTCCTCTCCTCTCTCCTCTCTCTCTCTCTCTCCTCTCTCTCTCCTCTCTCTCTCCTCTCTCCTCTCTCTCTCTCTCTCCTCTCTCTCTCCTCTCTCTCTCTCCTCTCTCTCTCTCTCTCTCTCTCTCTCTCCCCTCTCTCTCTGTGTAACTATGAATTGACAATAACTCCTCAGGACTGGGGGCTTTGTGGGGTTTGAATGAGAATATCCCCTTAGGCTCCAAGTGTTTGTAAATTGTGTTTCCTGCCGGTGCCCTGCTTTGGGAGGTTTTAGGAGGTGTTGCCTTGATGGAGGAAAAGAGGGTGGGGGTGTTAAACAGTTCTTAAGTCTTGATGGATTTCCAGGCCTTCTCTCCCTTTCCTGTGCGGTGAATGCTTGGCTTTCTGTTCCTGCCACCTTTCCCATCACGCCTCCCTCACCACTGAGGGCTGTAACTCTCTTAAGTGTAAATCAAATAAATTCTTCCTTCTATTATTTGCCTTGATCACAGTGTTTTATCACAGCAACAGGAAAGCAACTTATACAGGCTTCTTGTTCACGTCCTCCATCCATGCTTCGGCTTGTGCGGGTCTTGTGAAGGCTCTCACAAGTGCTGTGGGTTTATATGTATAACTGCACTGTTATGTCCAGATATGATCATTTCCTTGAATTCATTCACTGTCTCTGACTCTTAGAATCTCTTGGGAGGAGAGAGTCTGAGATAGGTGCCTCATTTAGAGCTAAGTACTCTGTAGTCTCCTAATTTCTATATATTTATTGACCACTTGTGGGTCTCTGTGTTAACTTGCATCTGCTGCAAAAAGAAGCTTTGCTGGTGAGAACTGAGAGAAACATTGATCTATAGATACAAAATAAGTCGTTAGGAGGTGGTTTACTACCAAGTCCATTTATCAGGATAATACTAGAGTGTGCTCTATGACATTGGACCTTCCTAGCCACAGGTTCTTGGACCTGATAACAGTGCCAGGTATGGGCTCCACCTTTTGAAGCAGGCCTTAACTTCAATCAGAAAGTGGTTGGCTCCTCTCACAACATGCATGACAGTGTTGCCCAGGGGCATAGCTTGCCACACTGTGGTCATTGCAGCTCAAAGGGTTCACAGTTGACTTAGATTGATTATAACTTTTCTTTTCTGGAAGCATTGTACCTTTTAGTACTAGGAAAGCTATGCAGTAGAGATGAAGCTTTGAGGTCAGCACCAGCTTGATTTCTTCATGTTTGTTCTATGAATCACATACAGAGTGTATTCTAGTTACTTTCTCTTGCTGTGATAAAACACTAAGCAGAGCCAACTTTGTGAGGAAAGGGTTTATTGACTTACAGACCGCAGTCCATTATCAAGGGAATCCAAGGCAGGAACCTGAGCACAAACCATAAAGGAGTGTTGCTTACAGGCTTTCTCTCCTGGCCTGTGCACAGTCTGTTTTTTATATAATACAGGACCATCTGCCCAGGAGTGGTACCACCCTCAGTAGTCTGGACCCTCCCATATGACTCAACAATTAAGAACATGCCCTGCAGACATAGCTGCAGGCCAATCCAATGGAGAAAATGCCTCCATTGAGGTTCCCCATTGCTAGGTGTGTCAAGGTGACAGCTAAAGCTATGCAGCACATACTGTATTCAGTAATAGGATTTTACTGCCATATTCTGGAGATAAATTGAGAGAGGGGACTAATGGGATAGGAAGGATTAAATGGGTTGAGAAATGGGAGGGTAGTGTAGAGAAGTGTGTAGGGGGAGGGATAAGTAATACTTTTAAAAGTCATATGGAAACCTGTTACTCTAGAAGTTTCTTAAAATATTGGCATATATATTGGAGACCTGGATGGCTTCTCTTAGAACGAATTGAGCCTGGGGCTTTGAAGCTGCAGTAACTTTTCCTGCTAAAGGAGGAGACTCTGAACACAGCAACTCCTGTCAGGTGGAACACTGCCTGCCAGTGAGAAGTCACCCCAGTTAAAAGCCTACTATCCTCTTTATTCTTAGAGGAGACTTCTTCCGGTTGGAAAACTTCCTGCACTCCTTGATTTATAACTGCAACATGACTCCCCTTCCCCAAGTGAACTATGACCACAAAATTTTGCAACACCTTCTGTGATTAACGTCTCAAATAGTATTTACATCCCTCTTATATCTGATTATGTTGTCAAACCTCTTTGACTGTTTACTTATGTTATCAGAACATCTTTGCCTGTTTGCTTGTTTACTTAGCTGCCCTTAAACCTTTTATCTTTCTCTATATAAACTTGCTAAATCAAACAATAAGCAGCTTGCTGTGAGAGAAACAAGTCCAAGAGTCTGACTCTATACCTCTGACCTCACCCCTCTGAGTGGGTACCCCTGCACTGTGAGCAGGACCCACACATGTATACATATATAAAAATAGTATAAATGTATTTACCCTGTAACAGGGTCCACTGGCCCTACTGGGCATTACAGGATTGCAAGTAACAAGTTTAATGCCAGGAAAGGACTTGCTCTTTTGGAGTTGGTGACCAGGGAGATCCCATAGATTCAAAAAAATATTGCCTATTGCTATTGCTTTGGTGCTGAGCTTTGATTTTGTTTTTTGTTAATTCTTTTCAGACAGGGTCTTCCTATAGCTCCAGATGACCTTGTACTTGCTATGAAGACCAGGCTGGCTTTGATCTTACAGAAAGTCCCCTGCCTCTGCCTCCCAAATGCTGGGATTGAAGGCATGCATCACACCCTGCTCACAGCTTCAGTGTTTATAACCGCTTGAATAAGTCCATTTTGGTGTCTTAGCTATTGTAGTCACCAAATTACCAGTTAGGCAGAATGTGAACAGTGAGAATACTGGATCATTTTTGAATTCCCCTTAAACCTTAGAGCTTTCAACCATATTTACTCATTTCTCTCTTCTTCATAGTTACCCAAGGGTTAGGTAATTCTTTCTTCCATTTCTAGCTTCTCCCTTTCATAAAATGATCACATTTTGTTCTACTTAAGTGATAGTTTGCAGTGAATAGGAAGACATAATCTTTAAGGTTTGTCTTGGATAGACCTTTGAGGAATTCCTTTCCACAGAGCCTGAAGAACTGGCTTCTACCAAGACCTAGACTACTTCCTTGTCAAGAGATGCCAATAGGTCAGAAAGAACTAAATTTTCCTAACTCTGTAACTTTTGGGATGGAACCTAATCTGTCTGAGCATCAGTTGCATCATTCGTAAATTGAAGTAAATACCATCCATCTCATACAACCAATGCAGGGATTAAATATAAATTAGATTAATGTTGGGGTTTGCACATTGTTGGTAATCTGGGCACATTTTGTGTCACTTTTTTCATTTTTCTCTTTTCTTTAGGACATGTTACAAGGAGAGTTCATGGGGCTCTAGACTTTATCTCTCAATCTTTTGTCACAATTGATAGAATATATTAAATAGGGAAGTTGTAAGAAGACTTTTCTTCCACACCTCTTCAGCCAAAAGGTTCATTTCCCTGGTGGCACCCTTGTGTTCTGAGATGATGTCTCTTCTGCCCATGTCATTTTCCAGAGACTTCTTGAAAAAGAAAAACGGTGATGTAGGTTCTCACATAATGGAAAGGAAAATTCCAACATCATTTTAACAGCACAAATTCATGGGGCTAGAGAGAGGGCTCAGAGATTAAGAGAACTGGCTGCTTTTGCAGAGGACTCAGGTTTGGATCCCAGCACCCACATGGCAGCTAACAATCATTTATAACTTCAGTTATAGGGCATATGACACCAACTCTTCTGACCTCCATGAGCATTTCAAGATGCCCATACATACATGCAGACAATATACATAATAAAAAGCATAGGCTCACAATTCAAAAAAGAACATCCCTTATCGCGTATACCCTATATATGAAAACACTTCTAACTATGCTATACAGTAAAGGAATTGGTAGTTATAAATATTCTTAACATTCCTAAAATGATAATGTCAATTGAACTCAAGTGGAGATTTACATATATATGTTTTGGGGTGTGACCAACTTACTCATCTGAATGTCTTGTGGGTTATTAAAAAGAAATATAAACAAGGAAATTACTCATTTGAATATCTTTCTTGTGGGATCTTAAAATGAAATATAAACAAGGAGCTTTCTAAAGGAATGACTTTGATTATAGAATGGGTATGATGTGGAAGTGATTTGGAGTTAATTTAATATTTAGAATACCTACGAGGAGCCCAGCACTGTGCAAACACTGCACACTTTCTCTTGCAATTTCATGCCCTAAAACGCCTTTCTCTGTCCTTCTTTACCCATTCCTGCATAAAAATCCCTTAGAGGCCCCTTCTAGTTTTCTGCAAAGTCTCTGCTGAGACAGAGATCTCCCTGTGCTGTGTCTCTACGGAAGAGTAGTGTAATGGCTGATGGGTGAACTGGGTGAAAATACAGCTAAGGACCTGTGTGAACAGCAACCCAGAAGTGACTTTCTTTAGTTGTGCAACACTGCATAAACAGCCAGTAGTGTTTGGGGAAAATTCTGTTTCTTTTGTCAACACAAGTTTACTTATGAAAAGCCTCGGAGCACAAAGAGTAGGAATAGCAATGCCAAAATCCAGAGATTAGTGATCCAAGCCATGCTATTTTCTTCCTGCAGACTTTTGTTTTGTCAGTGACTGAAAGGAGCTGAAGGAAAGCAAACTTTCATGTCAAGGCACGGGAATATACTTTACACGTTAACTGTAACAGTGCCAGACAGTGCCGTGGTAGTGGAGTAAAGGACTACTGTATATATTTTTGAATACTTTTACTTGCTTTTATTTTTCCTCACAAGGATACACTACTGTCAAAATCTTCTTCCAGATGAACATTGGAATAGTATCAATGTTTCCAACAACTACTTCCCTAGGAAAGAGTAATTGTGTCACTGAAGTACAGTTGCAGCTTTTGTTTTATGAGATTCTGTGTTGTAGATTCCATTTAATGAGAGAGTAGCCTCTACATTTCACATGAGTGTCTCAATAGCATTCACTTCTGTTTGATACATTTATTTTACTAAAGCAATCAATTAAAAAACATGAAAAGGAAATAGAATTATTTTTAACATACATTTTAATTGAGTTTTTGGCCCCAAGATAAAAGTGCCATTACTGCACCAGTATCAAATGCCGTTCCAGTCAATGATATGGTCATTTGGTCATGAAGCAGGTGTTGGGCCATCAATTGATGTTCTCCCTTGTCTACTTATATAGCGCTCTCCAGAGCTATGACATCTAGCCTTCAGGGGAAGTGGCTCCAGCTCCATTGCTCCAAATCGGGTCTCCAAAGTATGCCCTATCTTCAGCAAGAGGATCTTACCTTTAAGTTCTGGGAGGCAATCAAGGGGCTGTGGCCATAGCCTGTGCAATTTTGGAAGCCTTTTGATCACCCAGGCCAACAACTCAAAGACGGTTTCTCCTACCTGATAGTGTTTCTTGTTATGTAGCCTTCAGCTATGCACATGGGCTCATGTAGAGATACTGTTATGTGTAATTTGTCATTAGGTTCTTAGACTAATCTGATTCTCTCTAGTGGTTTATACCAGCTAGGCATTATCCCCCCCCATCTAACCTTCCCTCTATGCCTTCCCCATTTAAAGTGTCCCCATTTTCTCAATTTCTTCCTTGATATTACCAGTTTCATGAGCCCCACCTTTCTTGAGTTCCTTTTTTCCCTTTATCCCGATCCCTCTCTCCCCTTCCACTTAAGTACCTTCCTTTTATTTAATTCTCCTTTGTAAAACCTGGCTCCTATTACTCTTCACTCTTAGGTTCCTTCTTTCCCTTTACCTCCCTGGTTTCTTTCTGTTTTCCAGGTTCCTGCAGTTACATCAAGATACATTCTAACATATAAAGGTTTGGTGGTAGGATCCACAAATGAGAGAGAACATATGCCATTTGTTTTTCTGAGTTTGTGTTACTTAACTTAGCATAACAGTTTCTAGCTCCATCCATTTACCTGCAAATGTCAGGATTTCGTCTTTCTTTACCACTGAGTAGAACTCCTTTGTGTAAATATACCACATTTTCATTATCCATTTGTCAGTCTAGGGACACCTAAATTGCTTATGTCCCTTAGATATTGTGAAAAGAGCAGCAACAAATATGGATGTACAAGTATCTCTGCAAAGTTGAATGAGTCCTTTGGGTATATGCCAAGGAGTGGTATAACCAAGTCAAATAGTAGATTCATTTTTAGTTTTTTAAGAGTTCTCCACACTGCTTTCCATTGGGCTTGCACGAGTTTACAAGTACTCCACCAGTGAATGAGTATTCCTCTTTCCTCACATCCTCTCTAGCATTTGATAGCATTTATTCTCTTGATCTTAGCCAGTCAACTGGGGTGACTTGTTTCCTTGATTGTTTTTGAGTTCTTTGTATATTCTGGATGTTAAACCTCTGTCAGATGTGTCACTGGTGAAGATTTTCTCCCATTCTGTGGGTTTTCTCTTCACTTCCTTGGTTGTTTCTTTTGCTGTGCAGAATTTTTTCAGGTTAATGAGGTCCCACTTACTAATTATTGACCTAATTCTTGAGTGACTACTGTCTGATTTAGAAGGTTCTTTCCAACACCTTTATCTTGTAGGTTACTGCCAATGTTTTCTTCTGACAGTTTCAGAGTTTCAGGTTTCACATTGAGGTCTTTTGGTCCATTTGGAGTTGACTTTTATACCAGGTGAAAGTTATTTTCCAACTTCATCCTTCTACAGGCAGAGATCCAGTTTTACCAGCACCATTTGCTGAAGATGATATCTCTTCTCCAATGAGTGTTCTTGGCCCCTTTGTCAAATATCAGGTGGCTGTAATTGCATGTACTTACGTTTGAGTCTTCAGTTATATTCCATTGGCCTACAGGTCTACTTTTATGACAGTACCTTGCTGTTACTGTGACATAGTTTGAAATCTGGTTTAGTGATCCACCGATGGCCCCTGCACTGCTCTTTTTGCTCAGGGTTGCTTTGATTATCCAGGGTCTCTTCTGATTTCACATGAATTTTATGATGCTTTTATCTAACACTGTAAAGAATGTCATGACGATTTTGTATTAAAGTCTATATATTGCTTTTCGTAGTATGCTTATTTTCACAATATTAATTGCTCCAATCCATGAGTATGGGAGGTCTTTCCATCTTCTGCTGTCTTCATCAGTCTCTTTCTTTAAAGATCTAAAATTTTCATTGTATAAATCTTTAATGTCTTTGGTCAGATTTATTCTGAGGGTTTTTTGTTTGTTTTTTTTTTGTTTGTTTGTTTGTTTTTTGAGGCTATTGCGAATGGGAGGGTTTCCTTGTACTCTTTCTCCAATTGATTATTACTGGTATACAGAAAAAGGCTACTGATTTTTGTAACCTGCCACTTTACTACAAGTGCTAATCATTTCTAGTTTTCTGGTAGAGTTTTTGGCATCTCTTAGATATGTTATCATGTTGTCTGCAAAAAAGGGATAATTTGACTTCTTCTTTTCCAATGAGCACTACTTTAACTTCCTTCCGTCTCTTGTCTTATTGCTCTAGCAAGAGTTTCAAGCACAGTATTAAAAAAGAGTGGAGGTAGTGGAGTGCCTTGTCTGGTTTCTGGTTTTAATGGGAATGTTTTGCGTTTATCTCCATTTGGAATTATGTTGGCTGTGGAATTTTGTATATAGCTTTAATTTTGTTGAGGTATGTTCCCTCCAGTCCATTTTCTTCTAGACCTTTTAGCATAAATCCATGTTGATTTTTGTCAAAGGCATTTTCTACATGTAATGAGATCACCATGTCATTTTTGTCTTTGAGTCCATTTATGTGCTTTATGACATTTATTGACTTACATATATTGAACCACCCCTGCATGTCTGAATAAAGCCAGTTTGATGATGGTGGATAATCTTTTTGATGTGTGTCTGTATGCAGTTTACAAGTATTTTGTTGAGAATTTTGCATCTATTTTATTAAGGATATGAATATATGGTTTTTCTTTTTGGTCCTATCTTTACCTGCTTTTGGCATTAGAGTCTTGCTGACTTTATTGAAGGAATTTTCAAGTTCTCCCTCTGTTTCTATCTTTTTGAATGATTTAAGTAGCACTGGATATAGATGGTAGAATTCTGCTGTGAATCCATCTGGGCTTGGGATATTTTTGGTTGGTAAGTTTTGTATTACTGTTTTAATTTCCTTATATGTTATGGGTCTGTTTAGCTGTTGATTTCTTCTTGGTTTAGCTTTGGTGATTCCCATTATTTTATATATACATCCATTTCTTTAAGGTTTTCAAATTTAATAGTATATAGATCTTTAAAGTATTCCCTTATAATGTTCTGCATCTTTTGTTGTCTGTTCTTATGTTTCCCCTTTCATCTATTTTGTTTATTTGGAGTTCCTCTTTCTTTCTTTTGGTTAACCGGCCCACTGGTCTATGATTTTGTTTATCTTTTCAAGCAACCAGCTCTTGGAATCGTTGTTTCTATTTCATTAATTTCTGCTCTTATTTTTGTTATTTCTTCTTGTTTTCTGGATTTAGGTTTCATTTGTTGCTGGCTTTCAATATTCTTGAGAATGTTAAATCGTTTTTTGCGTTCTTTGTGCATTTCATACAACAGATCTTAATCAAATTTGAATCACCTCCCCCAACCCTGCCCCATCTCCCTGCACACCATATTTCATACATTTGTCATATATGTTAATTCCTATCCATGAAAGCATTTGTACCCAGATGTCTCCGTGCAAGTTCATTCATTAGAGTCTAGTCAATCTATCTAGTGTCATTCCTAGGAAGATCAACTCTTGCTCACTCTGTTGTAATTAGTTGCCAAATTCCTTGGCTAAGATTGAGGCCTGCCTGCTGCCCAATTCCCCAGTTTTATGCTGAGTTTTTGTCTGATTGAGACAGCATGGATATTATGCATGCTGTCACCATTTTTGTAAGTTCATATGAACAAGTTCCCAGCAGCCTGAAAACTTACAGTTCCTCATGTTCAGGTGCCAACCCTGGCTCTTACAGTCTTTCTGCTACCTTTTCAGCAATTGTCTTGGGTTAGTGAGGTTTAATATAGGAGTGCTACATTAAACATATTAAACATACTCTGCATTCTCTTATTCTCGGAAACTTTTCCAGTTGTGATCTTCTATGTGCATCACACTCTATTGTATGAGGAAGCTTTGTTGGTGAGAGTCGAGGAATACATTTAAGTATTCTCTCTACCTCCTGTTGATGTTCATATGTTACATGAACCTTAGGTATAAGAGTTCCACTATAAATGAGTCACTTAGAGCTGGGCATCTCTCAGACATATATTCTCTGTCGTGACCAGTTATAGAACTCTGTAATAGCCTCCATCTGTTACTAAAAGAAGTTTCTTTAATGAAGGGTGTACGGTCTGCTTGTCTGTAAATAGAAGGATCCATATTTAGCATAGAGTAAGAAGTTTCATTTTTCTAGAGATATGTCAGAGATAAGGTTTTCTCTAGGATCTGTGATCTCTCCAGCCATGCGTATTGGGCTATAGTTACAGTGCCGTCCATGACGTCCCTACTGTTTAGAGAATTTAAATCCGATTAGATAGATGTGGATAAAAGTGTCACTACTGCACAATAGAGATAGCTTGCTGTGCCTGTCATTGTGGTTATTAGGCTTACAACTGGGCTGAACTATTGATTAATTTCTTCTTTAGCAGCGTGCATAGTATCCTCTGGAACTCTAAGAGCTGGTCTTCAGGGAAGAGAGGCTTCCATGTCAGTTATAGCTTCATTGCTCCAAATCCTGTGTCTGAAGAATACCTTGTCTTCATCAATAGGGTCTTATCTTCAAGTTCTATGAAGTAATCGAGGTTTGTGACAACAGCCTGTGTTATTTGTGGAGTCTCTTGAACTAACCTAACTAATAACGCATAGGGAAATTTCTCCTGCCTGCGTTGTTTCTTATGTAGCCTTCAGGTATACACATGTACTCGTGTTCAGGTATTATATGTGTATTTTTCAGGGGAGGTGAGTTAATGCATTTCCCTCTAGCCTTTCATACCACCTAAGCTTTAGTTATCTCTCCTCTCTCTCTCTCCCCCCCCCTCCCCATCTATAACCTCCCTCTTCCCTCTTCAGTTTAAATACTCCCATTTTCCCCCTTGGTAATACCTGATCCCTATTCTTTTCCCTCTCTTGAGTTCCTTCTTCCCTCTTGTCCCCATGATTTTTTGTATGTCCTTCCCTCCTCCCTTTCCAGCTGAATAATCCCATTTTCTCCATTTCCCCATTGGGAACATGTATTTTCTACTGTCCTTCTCTCAGGCTCTTTCTGTTTACCTCCATGTTTCTGTTCCAATTTCCTGGCTCCTGCAGTTACATTAGGATATTTACTTATGTATAATAAATTTGTAGGAGGCAGGTCTGTGGCAGGAAGATCAGGAGAGCAGGAAAGAGGTAGGAGTGGGGACAGCCTGTTGAGGGTCTGTCTAATAAACTATGCTAGAGGCTTAGGCTCCTTTGTGGTTAGAAAACTAATCCAGAGATCTGAGGCAGAAGAGCTTGGGTGGGCCTGGGTACAAGCCTAGAAGAGAGACTGAGTGCAGGGAGGGGAGTGGAGATGATCAGGGTGCAGGAGAATCAATGCTCAGTGGGCAGGGCTGAAACAGAATTCTTGAATAAAGGAAGGGACCCATTTTAAGAAACAACCTTGTAATTTTAAGAAAAACTGTACTTTAGCCAAAAGAAATTGAAGTAATTGCAATGTTACCTATGCCCAACCTTTTTCTTTTGTTCACATTTGTTCACAAAATAAAGACTTTCCTTTGGAGACATTTTCTAGTGGTTGTCCAGTAGAGAACACTGCTATTACTGTTGATCCTATTATTTGTTAGCTATACATTCGAGATCCAGAAATTTCTAGGCTTGTTAAATGTTACACAGTAAATTTAGAAGGAAAAGTATGAGGATATGCACATATATCCTTCCCAAGAAAGCACTGATTAGTTCTACTTGTTTTTGTCAGCTATACTAGTGAATACATACAAAATGAAGAACACTGAGTCAATTATTTTGATAATAATTCATCTTGTCTTTTCAGAGTCTGCAGATTTAGATTGTAAAGTGGTATAGTCAAGGAAGGGTAGACAGAGGTTACAGTGATGAGGAAGGGGATTTATTCAACAGTGTCTTGTGGGGTGCTTTTATCATGGAGGAAGGGATAAGAGGAAGTAAATTAAAAAGGTAAAATTCTGACTTGATATTGGATATGAAGAGTAATAAGCCCCTAACTAAATGAATCAGTTGAACTCTTTTTATAACAATTGAATGTAGTTGGAAAATGGACACAACAGAAAGAAATGGGCAGATATTTTGGTTCCCTGTAATCTTCACTTTGTCATGGCTGCTTACCAGGATTTCATAAAATCCCACTGGTGAATGAAAAGTGAAAAAAGTAGCTCATTAATAATGCTGAGTTTATTTTGGTATCTGCTACTCTAGATCTAGGGCTTATGTCAATTCCCAGTGAACATTTTACATCTTATTTGACTATATCTTATAGTTGTGTGCATGTATACAATGTATCTTGATCAAAGCAATCCTCCACTATCCTTCCCCACTCTCCTAGGCTCTTTCAACTTCCTCCTCCAACCAACACGCTTTATTTTTAATAATTCATTAAGTCAAATTAGTTCCGCCTGCATGTGCCTAGGTGTGGAGCCATCCACTGGCTCTACTTCCCCCATCATCCACCCAATACTGTGGCTAGGTGTAGAATTTCATAAGCCCCCGCACCATCTGTGCTGGAATGTTCACTGACTGGAGCATGTGCATGCCTTGGGAGGCCAGTCATAGCTGCTGTGAGATCATGAGAGCAATGGCCATGTCATGTACAGAAAACAGCAATGAAAATAATAATAGAATATTTTTTTAATGTTCCCTTTAAGACTCAGCATTCAGCAGTCATTCTCAGCACTTTGACCACGTTTGAATCTCTGGGGTAATCACTGCTAAAGAAATCGTTAAAAGAATCCTCTCTAACCAAGGTTGAGAGCAACATTAATGTATGGGTATGTGCACAGATAATTAGAAGGCTGCTTGACATCATGGTCACTTAGCATACTTTATATGTACGACAGAGTTTTCTGCATATTTTTAAATTCATCACATGTATACAATGCCCACACAAAGCAGAAAGGTTGGCTGGATCCCCTGGAGCTGGAGTATGGATGACTACTTTCCACATGTGGCTGTTGGAAACCGAACCCAGTTCCTCAGCAAGAGCAGCCCATGCTCTTAACCCCCGAGACCCTTCTCTATCCTCTTATTCATATTTAATTAGGTTGCAAAGTCTTAGTTTTCCTTAAGGAGTTATCATACGTATTTAGTTTTTATTAGGCCACTCCCTCCCCCTTCTCTTTCCCAGTCCCCTGGCATTAGTCCCATCTAAAACTTAACCCCAGTATTTACCCCTGTACATTAATATCACATATGTTCCACTATGCCCTCTTCACCTAAGGTTTCTTCCAGTCCATACTCCCATGGCCCTTTCTAGCTTTCTGAGCTCTACATTCTCTCCAATTTAAATATATATGACAAAAATTTGAGGCTAGGATTTGCATATGAGAAAGAACATGTAGTGATTATTGTTCTGGGCCTGCATTGTCTTCCATACTATAATATTTTTCAATTCCATCCATTTCTTTTGCAAATTTCTTAATTTCATTTTTCTTTTCCATTGAATAAAATTCCATTGTGCATATGCACCACATTTTCAATGTCCAGTCACTAGCTCAAGGCCATCTAGGCAGATTACATTTCCTAGTTATTACGAACAGAGCAGCAATGAATATGGATGTTCAGGTGTCTCTTCAGTAGGATATGCAGTCCTTTGGGTGTACACCCAAGAGCAGTATAGCTGGGTCAGGTGTTAATTGTATTTTTGACTTTTAGACAGATCTCCACACTAATTTTCATAATATGTTTGTCAATTTACATTCCTACAGACTATCTACACTAGATTAAGTGAGGTGAGAAGACCACCCTCAAATCTGGAAGCACTATTCCATGATCTGCGTTCTAGAACTGCATAAAATGAAGAAATATAGTTAAGCCCTGTGGTTCATGACTCTGTGCTTCTTGATGGCGGCAGTGTGATTGGCTGCCTCCTTCTGTTACCATGTCTTTTTACCCTGGAAGACTGCATTCTTTGGACCTCTAAGTCAAATAACTCCTTCCTGTCTCAAGTTATTTCTGTCAGGTGTTTCATCAAATCAGAAAAGTGACTAATGTATTAGGTTAGACAGAAACTATAGCCATCACTATTTCATTTAGGGTAATTCCCTCAAGTGCATCATTACAGCATCTAGAAAGGAGACTCAAATTTAACTACCAGCATTTGAAATGATTCTGTTAAGAACAGTGTTAATACAAGAAAACAAACATCCAGATAAAAACATCTGTGCACATCACATGAAATAGTTGATGCATTGGTGTTGGAGTTAACTATTAAACTCCCTTTGCCGGTATATTGCTAAGTCCCTTGACAGAGCGTACTTAAAACAGCAGTGCTGTTGGAGTCCTGGCTTCCCCTTTAGTTAATCTCTGGTACAGTTTGCTTCTTCTTCGTTGCCTATTTTAGGTTTAATCAATTAGACTCAATATGAATGCTAAATTGTTCCTCTGAAGCATTATAACCCCTGCAAGTTGAGTCTTTGTAGCTTTCTGTCTCATTAACTGATGTTTCTTCTAAGTACTAGTATAGTTTTATTTTACCAATGCTATTTATTACACAACTCCACACAGTGCATAGCGTGTGCATGTGGAGGGCTGCTTCTCCATAGCCATAACAGTCAGTAATGCTTACTCTGAAGGATCTAGAAGTCCTTGGCTTTGTGGCTACTATTTGAAAAAGAGCTTCAAACGGTTTTCAGTTTTCCTGAGGATTTGTTTTTCCTAGTCAAATGTTAGTTCTCATTTTTTTTTTGTTTTGTTTTTTAGTGAGACATGTCATAACAAATTCTGAAGACATGAAAGCAGCTTTCCACAGTGTAGCTATCTAATCTTTAAAGAAAGATTTATTTTGTTAGTAATTTTTTGTAGACGTGTGTTTATATGGAGGTATGCACATGTAAGTGCAATTGCCTATGGAGGCCAGAGGAGGGTATTGGATCCACTTGAGCTGGAGTTACAGGTTGTGAGTCACCCAGTGTGGGTGTTGGGAACAAAGCTTGGATCTTTTTCAAGAGAAACACAGAGTCTTTATGTTTAATTTATTTATTATTTTAATTCTGTGTGTATCCATGTATTGCATCCATGCATGTGAGTGAACCTGTGTTGTGCAGAGATCAGAAGAGGGCATTGGATTCCCTGGAACTAGGGTTATGGATAATTGTTTGCTGACAGGTGGGTGCTGGAATTCAAACCCAGATCCTTTACCAGAGCATTTGGTGCCATTATTCACTGAGCCATCTC
Source organism: Eospalax fontanierii (assembly GCA_035773235.1). NCBI lineage: Eukaryota > Metazoa > Chordata > Mammalia > Rodentia > Spalacidae > Eospalax > Eospalax fontanierii. The sequence goes on along the minus strand of CM069536.1, from coordinate 14,901,536 downwards.
TCTAGCCCAAGAAATACACACTCCTAGGCCATCTCTTTAGCCACCTATTTTAGAGTCAGCAGCAGAAAATATATTCTAGATGTTGTGCATAGCCATTCGTTCAGGCATACATTTTGCTGAGGTTGTTTCTTGCCTCTCGGGTTAAACTATTTCACAAGCAATGGAGTATGGTCAAAAACATTATCTTTAGAGCATGGTGCTGGCTTTTTCTTTATTTTTTTGAAATATTCCATTCAAATTTAATTTTGAAAATAAGCAATTTATTATTTTTACAATACAGCATAAATATCTCTAAATCAGAATTAATAATTATACTATACTCAACAATTTACCCTTACTTGGTCATTTCCTATAATTGTGGGTAACATAATCTCTAAAAGCCACTTTTAAAAGCCAAGTTTTAAATGCTTTCTATAGAGACAGAAGAAAAGTCTGGTCAGGATGACCTATAGCTCTATTTCTACCATTCTACGGGTTGAGGCAGGACAAATGCCTGAATTCAAGACTATCCTACATGCATGGTGGGTACCAGGCTAGGCTACCCAGGTCTGCATAACAACACCCTATCTCAAAAAACAAAAGAGCTCACATACATACATACATACAAAATAACTGAGAAAGTTTTCCTCTTTTTAGTAATATTTTAGAAGAGTTAGTGTTTAAACCTTAATAAACCTGTTTATCATGAAATTTGGAGATCTGTATTTTTATACACGCCCTCTGTATTTTGGAATGAAAAAAAGGATGATCTTACTGAATTATGTTAAACTAGCTGTTTTGTAAATATCATATAAAGATATGCTGTTGAACATACTACTATGAACACAAATGGTCCTCTGCTATTGAGAACCAATACCTACTTGTGCTTGTAACAAAGTCTCTAACTATCCCTTCCATGTGTTTCCCTTTTTATTGAATAATTATGTGTTTCATACAGAACATGTCTATCAGTCTTAATCATCTTTATACCCACTTTCCCACTGGCACCCCTATAATCCCGCAACTGGAACCATGTATTCTTGCATCTATATTAAGATCTATTGTGTCAAGTTAGTGTCCCAAAATGTGCCTCAGTACTGTTAAGGCAATATAAATTGCATGGTAGGTTTTTGTTCTTGGTAGCATTTATTTATTTTGGCAATGTCCATCCAAACACTCTTTTTATAATGAATTAAGTCTCCATTCAGTAATATTTGTTACAAGTTGTGCTGCCAAAACCTTTTTTGTTTTGATTTTGAACTGTGGTTAGATAAAAATAGCTTATGATCTAGGAATATGCTTTGAAATCACTTTCATAAATTAATTTTATAAATACACAATGTGTATTCTATTCTACAAATAGATCAAATGATTTTTATCTCTAGGAAGTTCAGATTCACTATTCTGGAATGCAAATCCCCACTATCTTGTATTTTATAGCAGTTATCAAATGAACTCACTTCTTTTCATGAATATCTGAAATGAATATGTGTTTCCCACTGAATAAAGTACACATAGCCCTAGCAACTAGCAATGCATTTAGAATTTGTAAGTTGTAAGCTGGCTGGCCTTGACTTGAAATATTCCCACTACTGCCTGGGTCCTGGGATTACAGGAATGCACCCTGATGACCACTTGAAATCATTAATTTCTGTTGCTCATCAACAGATTTTAAAATACTTCTAGTAGGACTAACTCTTCTTCTGTTTCTATAGCTATATGTATCTGAAACAAAAGTTTACATGATCTCAAAAGAGACAGTCATGTGATGGAAACGTTCATCCTAGGGGAAGGTGAGAAGCGGCATGTAATTCACAGTAGACTACGAACCATCCTTAACCTCTGTCACTGGGACTTTGAGGCCTCTGAGTCTGTGAACACATTTTTTTAAACTCTGTACAGTTCCATGTTCCTACTAGAAGGCCCACAAAGACTGAACAAGCACAGCAATTGTTTTCTCACAAAGTATACATACTTAAGAACCTGGATAGGGTCTGAGATGACAGCTCATTGGATAGAACATTGCCAACAAGTATGAGGACCAGGTGCATACCCACAACACGTGTATGAGCTGGGATAGCCTAGCAGCCCACCTGTAATGCTAGAGTGTGAAAGCCAGAGTCAGGGGAGCCCCTGACCCTCAGGCTGGCTAGGTAGACTAGACATAATCAGTGAGCTCTAGGTACACATGAGCTATCCTACCTTAATATGTAAAGGGAAGAATTATCAAGGAAGGCATCCTTCATCAACCTCTGGCCTTCATATTTCTGTGCACTCACCTATATGTGAACATACAAGTACAAGTGACAAGAAAGGAAGGAAGAAAGGAAGAAAAGGAGGGAGGGGAGGAAGGAAAGAAAAAGGGAGGGAGGAAGAAGGGAGGAAGAAGGCAGGGAGGAGAAAAGAGAGAAGTTAAGAGGAAGGGAAAGAGAGAGAGAAAGAAGGAGGAGAAAAGGAAAGGAAGGAAGAGAGAAAATGATCAGCTATTTCAGAAAATTCGAATGATTGCAAATCTGGAGAGTCAAGAGTTAAGATGAAGCATAAGACAAGGAACATGCGTTAAGTGGAATCAAAATCATTAACTTAGAGAGCACTGAAAAATTAAGTCAACAAAGTTGAAGATCCGAGGAAAGGTTCTGTGGAGGAGAGACCCATCAAATCTGACATTCATATATTGTAAGAGGTTGATGAGTGTAGGGAGCGCTGATGAAGCCCCGCTTTCTATGTACGTGGCTTAGTCACTGCCCAGTTTCGAGCCTGGACCCTAGACTGAGAAGTGTGGAATGCACTTAAGAACGTAGCTGATGGGACTTAGATTTCTAACTCTACTGGATTTTTATTTTATATCTAAAAAGAAGTGTAAAATGCTCTTCATGTGAATGCATAGGAATACAAATATGTCAGGTAAGGGAGAAAAACATAATCATGTTGATCTCAACGTCCTCAGAAAATACTTTGCACTGCCCTCCATAGTTTGCTCAGATCCATGAACCCTCTTTCTTGTGTGGTGAGAATGAAACGTGTGTGTATGCTCAGATTGATCATGCATCTGACCTTCAAGACACACAGTTCATAAACTGGTGAAGGAATAAGTTGTGTTAGCTCAAAACTTTCAGCAAATTAAATAAGAATTGATTTTAGACAATGCAGTTGGGAAACTCCTCACCTTAGAAACAGATTTTTCTCTAGAAATAACTTGAAATATTAACCTCTCATATTTATTACCGAAACACAGGCAATAGGATGGTGAGATATAGAGGGCTCTGTGAAGATGGCCATATTGAATACTATGTTCCAGGATTTAATTGATTACCATGGGCATAAAAGAAAACAATTAAAAAAGATAACAAACTAGATTGTGCAGTAAATAATCGCAACTTTTCAAAACTATTTTATTCATTGACTTAAGATTTTGAGAGCTTTAATCATTTTTATATGTTTGATGGAAGATTATTATGCTTTTTTCTTCTATTATATAAATTTTCAGAAGTGATCATTGATGAATAATACAAAATTTCAAGTGATTTATAAAATTTTTACATGCAAGGACATTAATTACTAGAATAATACATGAAAAAGAAAATTTAAGAAAATAGAATATTCAGTAACACATCTGTAGACAGAAGAAATCTGATTAGTTTATTTTTTTTAAATACACAGACACACACACACATGTGCACACACACATACACACACACACACACACACACACACACACACTTGGGGTTAATGAGTAAAATCCAGGACCTCTCACATGATAGGTAATTGTTGTACCTCTAAGGTACAACTCAAGCTTGATATTTGACATTTTATAACAAATTAAGATGACGGTTGGGTTGTGAAAGAGATATCTTATTTTATGGTTAAGATTTATTCAATTAAATACAAATGTACACCAAGTATAATTAATATAACAGAAATTGAAAACAATTACCAAATATTTCTTAAAACAGGTAATATTATTATGCTTCCTTTCACTACCATTCTGTCAAGTTGATGACCTCAAAAAGGATGTCAACATATCTGATACTGTTTAATTTTAATGTTTTAATCTATTGATGAATTATATATTCAAATCTGTTGTTAAGAATTTATACACTTATTAGAATTCTAGATGAAGATTTAAGGAAGGATCAGGGCCATGTAGAATCTAATCCAGACCCAGGTAGGAGTTTCTAGTCCCGCTTCTCCTGCCTGTCTTGTCTCTAGCATCCACTCCACCGGACATACTGCCCTGGGGCCATATAGAGCCCTATCTGGAAGGAACTGGAAACAGTCATCCTGAGTAAGGTAACACAGACCCAGGAAGAGAAACATCATATGTTTTCTCTAGCATGATGACATTAGCTTCTAATCTCTTTAGGTATTCACGTTTCATTTGGAATACCAGTAGAATTCTAATTAAGAAACTGATAGGGAGCATGGATGAAGGGAGGTCTTCTGTGGAATGGAAATAGAGTGCAGTAGTATGACATAATAGGAGAGTTCGATGGAATGAGGGATGGAGAGGAAGGAAGAGGAGGGAATCTGGGGAGTGATAACCAACATTAATGCCCTTTTGAAAATGCAGAAGCCTACTACTTAAAATATATACAACATACAAAGTTTAAATGTAGTTACCCTACAACAGGAGACAATACCCTAAGTAGATACCTCATCCTAGAGGGAAAAAAATATACCAGTAATAAACAGGAATGGGTTACTTCTCTTGAGTTGTTGGCTAGTGGGACACCATATATCCCTAAACTTTACATGCTAATTCCGGTGCTTTTGGTTACCCTTCAGAACTTGATGGAAAGACCTTATTGCTGAAGATAACACATACCTGAGTCATACAGCATGAAAAAAACCAAGCGGGTACTGACCTGGAAGCTTCATTCCTACTGATTAGCTTTCATACTACTGGAAGATGCTATGCATGACAAGGAAGGAGAACAGGAATCACTAGTCTAATCCAGTTCTGAACCTTGTGCACAGTAATAACTACTGGCCTGGCAAGTGTTAATACAATAGTGGCATGAATATTATGAAAGTAATGAACCAGTTTCTGATGGGATGTAAGGTCTGCTCCATGAAATGAAACCCATACCTGGAACTGGTATTTGGGCTAAGAACCTGTGACTAGATATGTCATAGACCCTAGTACAGAACCGAACAGTAGTATTCTAATGTACTATTGTATTGAGATGATTCCTGATGATTCATTGCCATACCCATAGATTAGTGTATCTCACACTCTCATTAGAGAAGATTCCACTTGCAGTAGAAGGCAGTTATTGGAGAACCACAACTGATCAACATGCAGAGAATAAAATACTGCAGAGTGCTGAGCCCCCAAAGGGACATCAATGTCACATCCCACTCCTGAAGATTCAGGAATCATCATGAAAGAGGGGCCTGAAAGATAATAAGAGCCAGAATTGGTGGACAATGAGAAGCAAACAATGTTTTCCAGATAGCAAAGAAGTGTCTATCAGAATTCACAGCCATTGCAACAACATGTCCAAAAGCCACACAAAACCCAAGCATAGAGGAAAGGAAGTAAGCAAGAAATCTTGCCACTTGCTGAGGACCTGTTTGCATTTCCTAGCTGCTGGCACAGAAAAAGTGAGTGTTCCTTAGGTATGTATGACTCACATTTGCATGATACAAATCAAAGGAAGGTTTCACACTCACTGTCTTTGCACCACACACATTCAACTCAATAAGAAGAAAAAAGGGAACAGAGTTGGGTAGGGAGGTGTTGTACATCTAGGAGTTGGAAGATGGGGAAATATGAACGTACTACATTGTATGAAGTTCCCAGTAATTAATACAAATATTTTTAAAGTGATAATAGATGCTTGTGCTTTGTCAGGAAAGACTTTATTTCAATTTCTGTGGGATTGTAAGACTTGTTTAAAATTTAATTCTCACCAGGATTATTTTTAACTAAAATATAGAAAGTATATCCCGGGGAAAATTGGTAGTACATGCTGATCAAAGGTAAAGAAATTAGTAAACCTCTATATTTTGAAGTTGTGTTGCAACAGAACTCAGGATTAGAGCCCAGTCTTCTTAAGAGTATGTGAAAAATCACTGCATGACAAACATTTATTCCCAATTTTTTCCAGAAGAGTTAAATGGAAGAAAATCATATGAACTCAATGTGCCAGAACTTATTTTAGTCCACGGAAAATACATTTGTCACACACTTTTCCTTGTCCAGCCCCCGCCCACCACAAACTGACTCAATAGGTGGAGCAGGTGCCATGGTTCCCTGAGCTCATGAGATCATCAGATCATTGCTTGTGCTAGAGTCTCTCTGACTCTTCAGCCCCTGTGGGTACTCACCATCTTGGGGTTCCTGAAAAACGGTATCTACTTATACATGAACTACATAAACTTATCTTGAATTTGGTTACCTTGGCTTATTCTGATTATTAAGGTAAATGGGTCAAAAAGTTAGGAGAGATGATGTTAATTCTTGAGTGGAATTTAGTTACAGAAAATCTCTTACCTTTACACTGTATTATGATGGTTAAACATATATTTCCTAATTATTAAATGTCATAACGTCTACAATTAGAAACTATTTTCTTCAAAGTTGCATCATATAGTAAGTTCACTTTATTTTTTATTTATTCATATTTTATGGTTTGTTTTCATGTGCATAATGTACCACATGCATTAAGTGCACATGGAGGCCAGAAGGAGCATCAGATCCCCTGGAACTGAAGTTACAGTTGTTAGCAGCCATGTGGGTTCTGGGAACTGAACCTGGGTCCTCTTAAGGAACTTCCAGTACTCTTAACTGCTGAGTTGTTTCTCCAGCCCAAGTTCATTTTTATCTATGTAACATTTTAGAGGTACTTGTAGACAAGCTTTTTGAGGTCTTCCTATTTGTTTCCAACAGGGAATAAATTCAGGGTTTGCAATAATTAACTCTGATTATACAAATGAATGAACTCTTTGTTCCGTTGGCTTGACTGCATCTGTGAATTGAAGGCCAGTTTTCTTGATCAGCTTTACTGGGACGTGGAATTCACTAGGAGGCACACCTCTGGACATGTCTGTGAGGTTGTTTCCAGAGAAGTTTAACAGAGTTCCTTACCCAGAATGGGAGTGGCACCATTCCGTGGACTCGATGTCCAGACAAAATAAAAAGAGAAAAAAGGAGGGAGATGGTTGAGCTCCAGCACTGACGGCGCTCCTTCCAGACGCAGTTGCCTCATGCTCCCGCCGCCGCCACGTCTCATCACCATGAAGGGCTGTGTCCCTCCCAAGCTAGGAGCAAAATTAACTCTTCCTTATGTAAGTTACTCTTTTCAAATATTTATTTTGTCAGAAGAAGTAACTAACGCACTTAGTTGACATTAAGAAATTTCATTTTAAAATTCAAAGGACAAAGCTAAGTTACACATAGCTGTATGGAAAGCTACTTCCTGTTTGTCAGTGAACCTAATTTTAGTCAATGGATTTAGCCTGTTTTATTTAGTTAAATTGGGTGAATTTACGTTAATGATTGACACAACCTGGAATAATGAATAAAATGTGGATTCCAAAGACTCTCTTCATTTCTAGAAGAACTCTTCAGTTCTCACATATTAGTAAAACATTATTATTGGAAAACAATAGGAAAAAATTAAAAGACCAGTTATGTATCCATCAGTAAGGATAGTGATAAATACTTAACAGAAGAACATATTTGAAGAGTTACTTGAACAATGCTTTTTAAATACTTGATATCATCTTTTCATAGCAGGTATAAATTCTGCTTCTGAGGATAGTCTGTTGGATGTCCTAACCGACTGTGGTATAACTATTCTGAAGTGGATGTCCTAACCGACTGTGGTATAACTATTCTGACGTGGGCATGGAGGGTAGGGATCTAGAGAATTTTCAGTCACAAGAAAGTCATAGTTGTTATAGATGTTCATCAATAGTCATCGTCAAGGAGATACTAGATTTATCCCTCTTTTGCAAATGGTTTTCAGAAAGCTATTGATATATCACAAATGGATTAAATTTTACACTAGAATTAATGCCATTTTAGAATAAACAATTATACATAACAGTGTGTGAAAAAATATGTTGAAGCCACATCATGCTTCTTAGATTAAATTCCTTAGTATGAAATCATCATATTGACTTAACCAGTTTCACAATTCTATTTATTCATGAATAACAATGTCTAATGCTACACTGTAGACAGAATATTCTTTTGAAAATGATCTGCAGTGAAGTGTTTTAAACGTATAATTATTTACAGACCAGTGCTGAAATCGTGATTGTCCTGTGTGTCTGTATCAGCTAGCTCTGTTGCAATGATGATGTGTAACAAAATGTCCCCACCTCTTCCTTCAATAAAACAGCAGCAACAACAAACTGATTTTTATGCAGCAGGTGTATGTAATAACTGTGATTTAGCTGAACTGCGCAGTACTAAACTGGCAAATTTCCAAGCTGTGCATTTGATTCCAGACTCATAGTGATCAATTTTGTTTGTCACATGCCACTACGTGTTCTAAGACACATTCTTCTTAAGTTAAATGGAGGAATGCCATAAACCAACATCAACCAATGCATTTAAAATTTCTGTTTCTGTGATTTCTGTTAACCTACCATTTACCAAAAGCAAAGTGTAAGGCCAACAAAAATATCAAGGAAATGAAGGAATATCCACTTCACACTCTTCTGAGAAGTCTTGCAAAGTCATATAACTGCAGGTATGGGAACATGGGACATTAGAGGAATGATCATATCTAGTTCAGTATTCCCCAGACTATTCTTCCTCAGCAAATATTAAAATCATATTTCCTCACAGACAATCCAACTTAAGTGTCTAAGAAATGCCAAAGCATAGACTAAGAGTTCAAGGGTAATTTAATATTTGTCTCACATAACCATTCCTTTCTTGTCTTAGCAGTTCACTGATGAACATGGCCTGTACATCTGATGTACACAATAGAGAGAATCTGTACCTCCATTTGGAGGAGGAGAGTCTTTAAACAGCCTCACATTTTCTGTGATATTAAGCATAAATGTACTTTGAGTATGTCTACTAGCATATACCTATAATGCCAAGCCTTAGTAGGCTGAAGCTGGAAGATTGAGAATTTGAAGCCAGCCTTGGCTGCATAGCTAATTTAAAGCTAAACAGAACTATATTGAACTCTAGACTAAAAGAAACCAAAACCAATAAAAACAAACTTTAATTGCAGTGGTAGATTTGGATTTTTCACATTATTTGTGATCATTACTTGCTTACCTTTATTGACTCAACTTCTAAACATCTATCATAAACATTCAAGTATCTAAAATAATTTTATCTAAGACTAAAAGAAGTTTCCTATTACCAATTCTGTGAGGAATCTGGTGGATCTGAATAGGAATTGAGTTTAGAAGCACTTTACATGGAAGGTTGGGGTAAGTGTTGTTACAGATTAAGGCTGTTCTTTATAATGGCAGAAGTATTAGTACATGCATATTCAATGGTCAATTAATACTGACATATTTAAGAGACATGGTTGAAGAAAAGTTTGAATTATCTAGGCAAACTTTGATTTTTAGTATAATCACTACTCCACCTGACAAAAATGAATGCATGCATATGGCAAGAATTCAATCACTATAAAAGGATATACAATTAAAATTTAAGCCTCTTTGTCCTCCCTCCAGACATAACCAACAATATGGTTTCCTTTACAAATCCTCAAAGAATTTTCTCTGGATATGCTCTAAGTAATGATTCTTGATGTTCATATGAGTACTGATTTGAAGACTTTCAACAATCAGGAGCTAGACCTTCACCTTTCCTATTTACTGCTGTTTCACCAGTGCCAGATGGTGCCTTGATGGTATCTGAGGTGATGCTATGTGACAGACCCTATTGAGATGATCAGAATTTATGCTTCAAAGCTTTATGACTTACAGAAGATGCCAAATTTCCATCTAACCAAAGATATCATGTTCACTCCACACACAATGTTAAAATATTAAAACTTACTTTGATTTATTTCTCCTTGGGAATGCAATCTGGAATTTTGGAAAATGTATTTTCAGCAGCAAGTTGATGCATGGTGGCAGGTGGAATTACGTAATTCCCATCAGTAGAACAGGGACATACAAGCTAAATGTAAGCCTTTCCATTCATTCTTCTGTAAGTGTTTGGGTCACAGCAATTTTTCTAATCAAGGGTTGAAATCTTTTGTACAAACTCCACCCTTAACTGCTTAGCAGCCTTAGAGTTCACTTTTCTAAGGCTGAAAAACTACAAAAATGTATAGGGATACTAGGAGGCCTCTTGTACCCCTGGCGACCAGATGGCTTTGAAATTTTGAAGCAGCTCAGTGTGGGGCTGTTTGGAATCAAGGGCAGATTTGAAACCATATGGGACTGTTTTCATCCAGAAAAGTTACATTTTATAAAGATGAATGGCTAAAAAACCTGGGTTTGGACAGTGGAAATTCCTGTTTGTTGTTCTAGGCTCTGGGCTTCTTGTTACAAAACCTGTGACCCCGCCTTCTTTCAGCCCCACACTCAGCTCCCCAGTGACCTTCCATCACTCTATTTCTGCTTTTACTGACTGGAGACTTTATAATTTTGCTGTTTACTGTCTGTGGTCCAGGGACTATTACTGTCATGTCTGTTGAAAGTCCGCCCGAGAAAGGGTCAGCTTCGTCATTTATTTTTTGTTTTTCTTTTTTTGTTTTTAACGGAACCTCCTGTTCCACACCAGCAAAGTCCTAAATCATACCCTTGTTCAAGCAAAGTAATCTACAGAATGTGGATTTAAAACAGGGGAAAGAAAATGTCACTCAAAAACCCCTAGCAGAAGTGTTTATTTTCCTCTCACCTTTAATCGCAAGTAGAATTATTTTTTATTCACAAATAGTGAAACTGAGCTTTTAGCTGAGCATTTAGTGGAACATCTACCCAGTAAGCTTTGCTTATGTTGCAGACAGCTACCCTGAGGAGTGATTTGAATTTAAATGTGATTCCCTTATTAGTTTCTGCTAACTGCAAATATCCCAGGCACTTAATTAAGTGGCTGAGTAATGTATGAATGCTCACTTCTGCTTGTCATGCAGAACAAAGTGATGTATTTATATTCCATGCACAATATGAAATTTAATGACACAGGCAACAGTCATTTAGAAAACCTTTGTTTTTATTGTCCTTGTTTTTGCTTAAGCAATTTCCCTGTTTTGTCACAGATTGGCCAGGACAGTGATATAAAACTTGGTCCAAATGCTAGCTGCTGGCAGGTGACATTTTTCTAATAAATCAGAGGTTCTTCTGTGCCATCTAATGACTGAAAACACTGGTGGCTTTTCATTAACTGTGTTGTTTCAGATTTTGTTCCTTATTCTAATCTTTAATTTAATAGCTAAGAAAATTTCCTGGTTAGCCACTGAAACAAAACAGAGACAGTAGATTCTGCAAGGGTTGGAAAGAAGACATTGGATTGTGAGGTAAATAAAAACACAGCTAATGTATTTTTTAGTGACACAAGATCATAGAGGGGAATAATGTTGAAGTCAAGTTTCCTGCTAAGTACTTTAGGGATCTGCTTTCATGTCTTTAAGTAGTATGTTTATATATACTACATATACATATATGTATATATATGTATACTTATATATATATATATATAGCACATATATATGTATGTGTTCATGTATAATAGATAGAGATGATGTAGATACATAGCTTTGGGAATCCCCAAATTAAAGATTTTTAATCATTTTATTCACTCTCAGAGTGAGTATTAGCACAGAGACCAGCTTTCTACTGTCTTGATTTTCCTGCATCTCTTTCACACTCACATACCTCAAAACAAGTGTTTATGTTTAGTTATTTTAACGTGAGATGTGCATATGTTTGGTCCTGTGGACAGATGCTCTGCTTGTCAGACGGTGCTGTTGTCATATAAAACAGGATTTCATGTCCTCGGAGTTCCTGCTGTTTTGCTCTATGTGTAGGGTTAGGAAGCTTCTTTAATTGGAGCCTGGGCTCTTTCTGTCCTGGAAATCCTAGCCTCAGTTAAGCTCCTCTCTTTATTTAGACAGTTGCGTATATTTCCTAATGGACTTAGGCGGTGGCGAACTGGGTCAGAGTTTCAACAAATTACTTCCTGGCAGAAAAAAATGTATTTTATATCCTGACTTCTGTGGCATAAGAATGCAGCGACATTCGTGTGAACTGTAATTCTTGCTTCTGTGGGGAGTTGTCTGTAAATTATGCATTCCTCCTCACATGTTCCTACATAATCCCTTTCCTGTCAGATTCAGCCACCCTCTACCCATTTGCGCCTTACCAGTCTAGATGACGTCAGGCTGTTGGGAGAACGTTGCTGCGCCATTGTGGTCAGAAAAGCCCGCTTCTCTGTACATTCTTGGCAGTGCTATTTCTTGATGCTTCAATAATCATAAGCTATTGCTCTGTGTAAAACAATCCTGCACTCTGCAAAATTCATAGTACTATTTGAAGATATTTCGGATTTATTTTTTACTTGTCTCCTAACGCATCCTGAGCTCCACCTAAGTAAGCAGACAAGTCACTGGGTATGGGAAGGCAGAGAAAACCTAAGAACCACAAGCCTCTATTCTGATCCAGTTTCTGTGCACCTGCATTTGATGGGTTTATTCGCTCTTACTCTGAAATCAAGTCCTCTCTTTAAGTCCCTTCAGCCACAGTGACCTTGCCATATGCCCCTAACTGGAGAGAAGCCCAGGTTGGTTGGCTACAGTCAGAGTCCACATATGTTGAAGGGAAGGACCCAGAAGACGGCTGACAGTGTATCTTTAGCCAGAAATCCCTTCAGTGCAAAGAAAGGTGCTGCCTGGTGCCTGCTCTTAATGCTGCAGGCTGTTTTCCAGCTCCACCCAGGAATGGCTTTCCTTCAAGACAGCCCATTAGGATAACTTACCTTTAGCCCCCAGCTACGGGGAGCTCAGCTGTGGGATCTGATCCATCTTGGCGGAGTAATACACTCTTTCCCTCCCTTCTTTTAGTTTTTTTCTTTGTGTTAAGCTAATCAGCAGTGACAGTCTCCCTGTGACTGTTCACTTCTGGAGTGAGGCTTCAAGCTTCTAGGCATCAAGATTAGTGAGGTTCTCTTCAGGGTGAGTCAGTACGTTCTGTGACACAGGAACACTGCTTGGGTATGCACTGGGTGAGGTCTGCCAGTCCACATATAATTTTGCTCTCTTGATGGATTGTCCATTTACTTCCAGCTAAAGAGTCTAGAAAATATACACTCACTCCGTGCTCTGTCTCTCCTACAACCACATGGAGTTGTTTTTCACTTGCCCATTTGGGCACATCATGAGAATGGGATATCAGGACTGAAAAATATTTGAATGTGAACATCTAAGGTACTTGTTTAGTCCATACATCTATTGATGCTTAAATCCTGGCCAGGCTCTCTTGCTGTCATCTAGTGTGGGTTTGAAGGGCTTTGAGAAACAGGAGACTCAGGTTTTCCTCTAAAGCAGCCAATTTTATCTTTGGACAAATCAGGTATCCTTGCTCTAGTGCAGTCTCTCTCTCTCTCTCTCTCTCTCTCTCTCTCTCTCTCTCTCTCTCTTTCTCTCCTTTCTCCTGTCTCTCTCTTGGGTAAACAGAACTTTGGAGTTTGGAGAAATATGTAGGATGGACTGCTTTCTTATGACACCTTGATGAGCTCATGGCTCTAACTTCGCATACAGGTCTGTCCACCTAGGTTTCTGTCTGACGCTGATATCCAAGGTGTTTATCTTCCAAACCTGACGTGAAGGTCCTTTAGTTGAACTAGAACATGTATTCTGAAAGGCAGTATAGACTGGCACTTAGGTGTCAGGTGCTGTTGTTTCAGGCCTTACAAGACAGTATAACTCTGTAGATCTAGTTTCTAAAACCCTCAGGGCCTAAGTTCCCTGTGCATAAGAAATGAAAGTGACTATAGCACCTATCTCAGAGAGAATACTGGGATAGATAGGAAACATGCTCACAGTTTCTTACACAAAGCTGAAGTTTAATAAATGTTATTGTTACAGCTATCATTACTTCCTACTCTATATTGTGATTCAAGGTCAAAAGGTTTATTGACATTGGATTCTAAATGTGTACCTACATGCTTCTCAGATGGATGTAGATAGATATGTTTACTAAAACATCTCCATTTTATTAATAGTTAATATTAATTAAAAAGTGATTACAGTAATATCCTGATTTTTAATCTCCACCTTGATCATGTCATTATACTGAGTTTTAATCTACAGTAAATAAATAAAAGAGAGAAACCATTATGGCTTATTCTTCATAAACCTAAATGTTGAAGAATTACTTCTTCCATTTCTGTATTTCTCATCAATCAGCTTAGTTTAATTAGATTAAGAGCTGATAGCTATCAGAAAGCTGAGACAACACTGTGGAGCAAAATCCACTTGCCTATAATGCTTATTTTTCTCAAAATATTTCTAAATTATTCATTGTATAACTGAACTCTCATAAGTTGATCTCCGTTTCTCAGACTTGGCACAGTAGCTTCTCTCATCCCTTAAAGGTCCGTTACTTCTCAGTTTCCTCAGCTGGATTTCACAAAAGAGTGGAGGATGTAGTTGAGATGGCTTCTGCATACCATGGATCCCGATTGCCTCAAACAGGAAATGTTGGCTGTCAATCAATAACATAGTTTAATATTGATAATGATTAAGATCACTGTATTTTGTGCTTAAATTACATCTCCAAAAGGAGTTTTATTACTCCTGTGATATATGGGAAAGTCAGTTATCAGAGTGTCATTTGATTACTGATTTTTGGCTTATAATTTCAAGACTAGATTTAGAATCCAAATACTGGGAATTTCAGAACCCATGTTGTAATATTATGTATATCATCCTGTCTTATGACTCTTTGTTATGAAAATATCCTGGAATCCTTCATAGCTTTGTGCAGCTAGAATTACATTTAATCTTTACATTATACTAATTACCCTGAGAAAGGATAAATGATCAAATATGAGGCAAGCCAGTGAATATGGCAGGTCATTCCAACCTTCTTTAATACTATTTTATTCCTCATCCTTCCATTAATTTAAGATATTTACTAAACTCTTATGGTGAAGAATGAACATTATTATATAATTAAGCTGATAAGGTTAACGTTTACATGGGAAGTAAGAAAACCAAGCAACTTTTACAGAAACTCACTGGATTTACTATTTAACAATGCTGAAATAGTCAGCACTTTGGGTTTCTAGGTGAGGCATAGATTAAACAGCTCCACTATGTTGCTAACATTCCATGTAATGAATTGATAACAAACACATTTCAGTTTAATTCAAAATGGCAAAGAATGCCCAGTATGTTTTTCTTTTCAGGAACTTTTACAAAAGGGCTTTGCAACTATCTTCTTTTGTTATCATCAGACCTGTCTGTGAAATGCAAGGAAATTAAATGTTTTGCTGACATTTATTCAAACTCTGTTATTATACTGCTGAGCATATTAGTGATACCCATCCCTGAACCCTAACAGTCACGTATAAATGTATGACTGAAAATAGATATGCTATCATCAACTTTCTTTCAAAGTCACAAATGCACTCCTATACTACAAAATCACTCCAGTGGGGATAACACACACACACACACCAGACATACACAATATACCACAACATAACAGCCACATACCACACATAAAAATTTACTATACGCATGCACACAAAACAGACACACAATACACATACTACATATGTACTACACATATACTACATATGACATATACCACACAAATACTGCACACACCACACACAGACCACATATACATGCACCACACACACTACACACACATACACCATACACACCACATGCACACACACATATACTATGCACAGCACATACATACCACGCACCCACAAATCACAAACCACAAACATATCCACATACGCAGAGTACAAACATACCCCATACCTTATATATCACATATACATCAAGCACATATAATACACATACATACACATACACCACACACAAACACAGCAAACACTCTCCTTTCACGTACATATAATTTTTAACTCAAACAAAGGAAAACAACGCACCTTTTGGGAATCCTTATAACTAAAATTTGATTTGTTTTCATTCAGGTTTTCAGAAACACTTCCACAAGCTACAGAATTAAATTTTTCTTTCTACGAATACACTATCTTCATTTTTCTGACTAAAAATAATTGGAAGATTGAGATAGAAGTATACACAGGAAGAAACGTACTTTTTAAGTTTGCCTTTTAAGATCCATGCTATTTTTATTTGCAATAGTATGTTTGTTCTGCATGGATTTCATGTTTAATTCATGGCAAAGTGCAGACACGTAGGGGTCTGTGTAGTCGTCCTGCTTTGTGCGCTTTTGGATCGGGGACCAGGAATGAGAAGTTTCCTTTGGGCAATTTCCCACTGGATATTTGAGTTCTAATGAGGGAATATTCTATATTCATTTTTCTTCAGCTTAGAAATAGTTTGGTATAACTTTCCCCAAGCCCTCTAGACAAAACAGCAATTTTCTCACACCATTTTCAATGATTGTTTTCCATAATTAAATTCATGTTTTTCTTCTCCTGTGGAGAGATTTTATAAAATAAGAGGCAGCCTTTATAAATATTTATCACCTTTATTTCATGTTAGCAAACATGAACTTACGCATTTAAAATGGCTCCCCCCTATTTTACCTCTTGCGTTATCTGTGTGGTGCTCTTCACACACTGATCTGCATATTCAATAGGTGGTTTAAGTTTTAGTCTATTTCAACAAGATAGAATTTAAATACACAGATATCTAGAGCTCTTTCTCTCCATGTTCACATATACCTAACCTCCAGTAATAAACACTTTTCAGCTCATACACCTCCAAGCTTTAAAACCTGCAGTTCCCTCCTCTCCAGCACCCTCACATCCTCCAAAACACCCACAGCCTGTGAGAGCCACTTCTTCCAAGACAGTTCTCTTGAACTCTTTCCTTCCTTGAATCCTCTGCACTTAAGACTGTAAAGCACTCATGTGTTTTCTGCTGTGTATTTAGTTCAACTGCGAATATTATAATTCTAAAGGAACAATGTAACCGGCAATGCGTTTCTGGTATAATGGAATGTGGCATACTCCTATTAATCAGGGTTTTAATATTTTATGAATTCAGTATAATATGCCACATTGTCAAATATATGATAGTTTTGGTTTACATCCTAAAGATTATTTAGAATTAAATTTCCTTGAGATATTCGGACAGGCAGAGCCAAGGGGAAGAGGAATGAGATGACAAAAAAAGCACATCGTAGTAGCTGTGTGAATGATTCTGTGTTTAACTAAAGACAGTATCTCTCCCTGTCTTTTCAGGAACTTAAAACATATGTGACTAGATGACATAAAGCAAAAAAAGAGAGAGAAAACTGGCAACACAAGAAAGGACAGAAAGCAAATATTTTTGCCTATGAAAATGTACATGATCAGAAACAGTCTCTAACCCAATAATATCAACAGTCAAGGCTTTCAGAAGTGATGGATTTGCTAGAAATCCAGTGTGCTTCCTGTATACCCCACCTGTGGCTCAAGCTCACCAGGGATGCCGGGCCTGCTGTTGACAGCGTCTCTGTGGTGATGGTGGTACTACTTCAGCAAGAGTGATTAAAAGAATAGGGGTATCATTATTTCCATATATAGTTGAAAGGATGCTTCAGAAAGCAGTGGCCTAGGAAAAGAGTCGCAAAGGCAGGGTCACCACAGTCCCCAGTAACACAAGGCCAAGTGCAACTGCAGAAGTGAGCCTGCTCCTGAGACCCATGAAAGGTAGTGCTATAAACAGAGAGCTCCAGCCAGGGGCACTCAAGTCAGGGACTTCCAGTCCATGAGATTAGAGTGTATGTGTGCTCAGCAAAGCCAGAGGCGGAGGGATTCTGCTCCACCTCCAGGAGAGGACAGGGTCGGTTCTAAGGTTAAGAAGATTATTCTTAATCCTCATGATTGAATGTACTGTGTACCATGAGGCTCTAAGACAGTTGCTTTTTTAGCCTTCCTGTTTTCCTCCTTTGGAATGGATTCTGCAAGCATACTCAAAAGTGTGGAGCAATTTGAATCATTCCTTCTCTCTCATCTATGTCTGATTTAGATGATACCGGATACAGAAATTGTATAAAGTTAGTATTGTGCAAGCCTGTATGACCGTGAAGACATTTCTGTTTTTTTTTATTCATGTTTTAATGTATTTTATGTTCTTAATAGCATATACCATAACTGTGGATCATTCAGTGACAATTTCATACATGGATAGAATGTATTTTATTATACTCACCCCCCATTATTCTCTTTTGACCCCTTCCAATCCTGCTAATTCCTCTTCCATCTAATCCTTCTCTTACTTCCATGTCATGTGTGTGTGTGTGTGTGTGTGTGTGTGTGTGTGTACAAGTGAGTATAAGTGCCTGTGGAAACCAGAGACGGTGCTGGATCCCCTGGCACTGGAGTTGCAGGAGATTGTGGACCATCTGAGATGGGTTCTAGGAACTGAACTCAGATCCTCTGGAAGAAAAGGAAGCATTCAACCACCGAGCCATTTCTCCTGCCCCAGCTACAGGCTTTTGGAGAGATGTGCAGTACCAAATATGAATCCCCTCCCATGAAGCAGGCCTCAAATCCCATCATAAAGTTGTTGGTTACAACCATAACACAGATGCCACTATCGTACCAGCGGCTCGACTTTTGCCTGACCAGTAGGTAATGTATTGCCTGTACAGCATCTTCTGGCGCTGAGAAGTCTAGCTGCTGGAGGGGAAGCATCCAGCTGAGTCCAGCTTGATTTTTTCTGTGTGCTATTACCACAGTATGCAGTTTCTTCAGCAGCGGCAGTATCAGTTGCTTGTGTTGTTTGGGAAGATAACCTGTCCGTGGCATTGGGATTTTCATAATAATATATGATTTCTGGGAGCAGCTTTATCTACCCATGCAGAGAATTCTATTCAAATACTTTTGTGACATTTATATTTAATTAGCTTTCTGAATGTCAGCTTTCCTTACAGCTTTTTCATACAGCCTTAGTTTGGTTGATACCACATCCTCACATAGTTGATTCTCTCCTCTGTCTAGTAACCATAAGACATTTCAATTTTGATAAGAATGGATTTCCCAAGTTTTCAGAAAGTCTTCAGCCATCATGTAGTAATAATTTTCTTGAGACATATTATCACTTACATTTATCTGATTATATGTTTGCATCATCTACCATTTCTCTTTTAAATCTAAACAAAATGCTTTTTAAAGTTGAATTATTTATTCCAAACCCATTTTTAATAGGCACTGCAAGCTTATACAACATCTACTAGCTAAAACATAGGACACAAAAACCTCCCATAACACTAAAAAGTAAATAGTAGATTAGCAAGAGTAAAATAGAAGAAAATTGTGGATAATAGTCATTGTACATACTCTTAAGTCAATGATCTGAGAAAAGTACTGATATTATATGTAAAGAATGGAAATTAAATTTGGTGGTCAAAATAAGTGGAAATAATCTCTCAAATGTACCTTTGTTTAAAGCTGTGATATGGAGAGCATTGCATCACTCATTTTAAGTAGCACATTTTATGTTTCTGATTCCATCTTTCAGTAGCAAACACAATAAACCAAAGGCAAAAAGTGAAAAGGTTTTAAATACTTCAACTATGAGGGCCAAAGAAGTTATAACAGAAAACAAAAGTTAGATTGCTGCTTGATGTTATGCCAAAGAGCAACTGAAATATCCTCCAGGCTCCTTCAGTTGGGAAATACAGAGCCATAAATCAAAGGAACATCTCTGTTCATTTTCTGTTGACAGAATGTTTTTCTTACTTTTTACTATGGAAATCTTCACTCACATAAGTGTAGAGCGAATAGCATAATGAGTCCTTATATATGCAGTTTGATAGAATATTGATTTGCTAAAACAGAAAGGAATTTTTTGGTATCATATTAACCCTTCACAAACCTACTGTGCAGCTGGAATTTACATTGTGTGTATCTAAAGTCAGTGAACCAAGAAATCCAAGCTAAGGGACTAATTGTTTTCAAGGTTTTGGAAGACAGCTTCGCTAAATTGTACTGGTAGCTGATATTTTTTTGTAAATTGCTATATTTATTGTCATCATCTCTCTCCTCATCAGTCAACAAAAAAAGACAAACAAAAAACAAAAATTCTAGGATCCTTAAAAACAACTCAGAAAATGACATTATAGTTTAATTGAATTTTATTTCTGAGAAGCTAAAATACACAGATTTTATATATCCCACAGCTGAACTCAATTAGAAACTGCATATAGGTGTAGTCATATGTAACTCACAGGTGGAGAGAAGGAAAGAAAGCCTAGCTTGGGAATTTGAACCTCCTGGTGAGTCCATTGTATTTCATGTCATACATTGTAGGGGGAAACCGATCATTTGATTCCAGAAAGAGATAGCATAATCCCAGATTACACCTGCTGTAGTCTTTGTAGGTGCCAGTCCGTGGGTGGTCCAAGCCACACATGGCCTGCGTAAGCCACAGCTGCAGTAGATGAGGGCAATACATAGTATGTATGACATAAAGCCTTGGAATTTTTGGCCCTTGCTATCTTAGCATTATCCTTGTGATGACTGAAATAATTCCAGAAATCTCTGAAATCTTCATGAAAGCCTGTCATTTTTTAAAAATAAATAATACCCACCCCTTCTATCTGTACTGATTTATTTATCAAATACCCTCCTGTCCAGACCCTTACTATTCTTGTAAGCACACTTTTTCCTTCTTTACCACATGGCCAGACTGAGTATTTTCCAAATCTTTCACCTCTCTCTTCTGTTTGATTTTAAAAGTTGACTTTAGTTCAATTTTCTTTTCTCACATTTTATAATCAGCAGTCAAGAGAAGGCTTCCTATACCTGAAACACTCTGATAACATATTTCATCATTAAGAAGTCTCACCTTCCTCTAAGCAGTGGGACATGAACATTATTTATCAAGTTATTTGCCACATTTTTGCTCTTACAGGAGTGGCCGTTACTGTAGGTTCTAGCACCATGCACCTCAATCTCATCTGTGGCCTCATCAGAATTTTCATTACCTTCTACTCTTCTGCCAACAGTCCCTCAGAATATTTTGGATAATGTCTCCAAGTCGTTTTTCTGTAGCTCTCTTCTTCTGAGAGCTCATCAGCATTGTTTCTAATGTTCTATTCACAGTACTACAGGCTTTCTCTAGAGTTAACCTCCAAAATCTTCTACTTCTTGTCTATTAGTCCAAAATTTCTATCGCTTTTTTAGGTATCTGTTGCATCACCCCCCGCCTCCTGCATTTCCCGCTATCTCTGTTTGCCTTAGTATATTTGGGATGCTATAACAAAATACCTTAGCCTGGATAGTTTATAAACCATAAAAATGTATTGCTCACAGTTCAGAAATGTCAGAATTTTGTTGAGAACTTTGACACCAATATGCATAAGTGATTATTTTTTAGATTTATCTCCATCTTTGCCATCTCATGGTTAAAAGAAAGTGAGTTAAGAGATGGTCTTCAATGTCAGGTGGTTTGTTAAATTTTTAGAATCTTTGGTACAAATTCTTTATTTTAGAGGATTGGTAAGTGATGTCATTCGGCTCTGGACCTCTGGACAGAGATATTAAGTGGCTGGTTGAACCCCTTAATACTAGTAGATCTAATTTGTCTTCTAAGATATGTTCTGTGTGTATGAATTTGTTCATTTCATCTAGTTACAACTGTGTCAATGTGCTGTAACTCAGCCTTTTCTTCTAATACTTTTATTCCTTTTTTGTTGATGGCAATATTGCTAATTTGTGATTATAATTATTTTAGTTTTCTGTGTTTGTCAGTTAATTCAGCTAAACATTTGCCAACTTGGTTTTTAATATTTACTGATTCTTTGGGAAGTTCATCCAACGTCCTTTAATCACACTGAGTCTCCCTCTCCCATCTCCTTCAGATCCACCCTACTCTGTAACTTGCATTTCAGTTTTCATCATTAAAATTATGCTGATTATGGTTATTTTATTTGTTTTTAATTCCTATCTCTATCTGCTCTAACACTATTTCCGACATAGATGCTTCATTTTTTCAGGTTTACCCTAGGTTTCATACCCTAACTTAATACTTAGTTCTCAAAGCACAGTGGTATTTAGTGCTTAAGGTTTATGTTTATGTGTGTTATAAATGTCCATATCTGTGTACTTGCACCAAGTCTCCTGGGATTTGGAATGTCAATTGTTGATTAGAGGACAGATATTGTGATTATTTTTCACCTTTAAGATGCAGAGTATTCTTTGGTTTTCTTATCAATGCTCTGGAGATCTCTTCTGTATTGCAGTTATTTCTAATTAGTTGGATCCTTTGAGTCTTTAAAATTTGCTGGAGAGGGTGAAAATAGTTTTTACTCTGGACATAGTTATTCCTCGTTATAGAAGTAAGACACTCTGGAAAAGTGAACATAAGTTCCTCTAATCCAGCTGGTGGAAACAGATATTACTCTCTGGATTGTGGCAGTGCTGGGCAGGATTACTTCTAACTCTTTAAGCAACATTTTTTCATACTTACATACTTCCCAGCCTCTCATTCACTGATCAGAGCTCTGCTGAATATTCGAAATGTCCTCACCCAGTACAGATCTCCATAGCTGTATGTTTCCTTCCTCTATAGAATTCTCTCGCTTGAATCATGTCTACCTATAAACCTCTGGATTTAGTTATGTCTCCTCAACTCAGGTAATCTGTTAGGTTCAAATTGTCGCTACCTCCTTGAGTTGTATGCAGCTTCTCTTTTCTGTTGGTAGACTTGATCAGTTGAAGACCACATCATATTATGTTCTGTCTCACAAGATCAGAGTCCTCTATTATCTGATATGTGCTGTTGAAAAACATTGTTTTAAGTATGTTTCAGTATTTCTTTGATTATCTAAGACAAGAAGATAAATATTGTCCCTTTTGTTTCATTTTAGACTGAAGGAAGCTTCTGTTACTCCTTTGTATTTATTTTATAGCTGGATGACAGCAATGCTTTGAATTTTGCAGAGGAAAAGCATATAGCTTATTTTATGAGTTCTTGCCTTGGTGAGCATGTCTCAAAAAGCTTCATGACTCATTAAAGAAAAATTACTAGATGGAACATAAAATCCTTGGATCACATCCTTTTGTATTAAACATTTGAGTGTTATTATATAGTCTCTGGTTATGGGACTTCTCAAAGAAAATTCTGGGCATAAGCTTTCACTTTAGAACAAAATATCTATAATTTTAGTATGATAGAATACTTCTTCTAACAAATGTACCATCTTAATAGGAAACCCCTTCCAATTTCAGTTTTCTTGACTCCTCTGATACAAACTCTCCACATGTCTGGTAACTTGAAGAACGTTATGATTTGATGTTGTCTTTCTGCCTGGGGACCATTGTATTCACTGCTTAGTTTTCAGTGCTGTGGTGTTGGGAGGTAAAACTTTTAATTGTGGTTCAAAGAATATGATGAATAAGTGTAGCAACAAATACAGTATCCTAGAAAAAAATGGCAAATCCACACACAGATAGTATTTGTGAAGCCTGAATTATGAAGAAATAGAAAACCCAGACCAACAACAGGTAAAAGACAATATGAGTAATAAATAGGAAACCTAGACAACACAGCAGGTGATAAGACAAGATGAGTAATACATAGGAAACTCGGAGAAAGGACAGAGAAAAGACTGGATGAGTAATAAATAGAAAACCTAGACCAGCAACAGATAATAAAACTGGACGAGTAACATAAACTACACATCACAAAAGTCTAGAATTTCAATGCTTAGTATTACCATACTTTTAAATACGAGAGAATGTGAACACTTCTTAAGTTTTTCCAAAGATTAGAGAATCTATGTCATTAAAATATTCACATGACTCAAACCAATCCATAGACTCAATATGATGCCAACCAAAGTATTAATGATATTGGTTACATATGCAGGAAAAATTCCAAAATTTATTTCAAACCTCAAAATTCACAGATTCAATGCCATATTTTGAAAAATAAAACAACAGAGCATATGACATTGCATTACCTGACTTCACAATCTATTATCAAACTGCAGCAATCAGAGCCGCAGGGTAAAGCCCCGATGGAAGAGGACAGAGAGTTAGACGTAAACCGATGCTTCTGCAGCCAGTTGATTTTCAACAGAAATGCTGGAGACAGGTGCTGGAGTAAAGATAGTCTTTTCCATAAATAGTTCCAGGAAACTCTGATATCCACATGGAGAGGATCAAACCTTGCCCCTAACTCTTACAAAGTTAAAAAAAAAAAGTAACCCAGGATAACTTAAAGACTTAATATCTTAAAATATTAAAACACTGGAAGAGAATGGGGACTATGATTAAGAACACTTGAATAACTGGGGATTTTTTGGAAGACTCCAAAATCACAAGAAATAAAAGCAAAAATAAGTAAGTTGGATGATACCAAACTAAATGTTTCTGCTCAGCAATGAAAAAGAATCAACCTAGTGAGGAGACATCCTCAGGAAGAGGAGGGCTGTCAATACAGATTACATTCCGTGCTCATGTGCATTTCTTTACCTTTAAACACTGTACTTACATTAACTTATCATTCCCCATGTTGTATAATTTTTAATCTACATAATTTTTAAATCGTGGGTTTTGTCCACTTTAACTGCTTAGACATTTCTCCAGAGCTTTCTGCTGTGTGCCATCTTGGTCTGCTTTTTCCGACGTGTGGCACAGTTAAAGCTCTGGAGTTCTCTGTTGATGAACCGCGTTTCCTTCTACATCCTTTAGGCTTCCTTACTGGTTCTTTCTTCACTTTTGTGAAGGGTGTTCTCCAGCAGCTCGCTATGTCTCTATGCTTTAAGGGTGCTTTGAAGATCTTGCATCTCTCTAATGGCTTTGTTTAGTCACTTTGTTGATAACATTCTCAGATCAGGAATTTCAGGATGGAAATCTACTAAGCTGTTGCTTAGTGTTGTTGCTATTGAGCTATTCATTACCATGATTCTCTTACTCTTGTATAAAATTATTCTTTTCTTTTGCATGAAAGTTCTTTTGTTTTTTCTCTTTAAAGGTATGAGCACATTGCTCTGATGCTCTGAACCATGACGGATATCATTATTAATCATTCTGATTTGACTCTTGGTTTTAGGCCTTCTTTCTGTGAATTTATCTAAAATTTCTGTTCTCCTTTGAAGGAATTTTTTAGAAGTTGTTTCTCTCATTTCTTTCCTTATTTTCTTTTATATTTTTAGTTGATGTTTCTGTATATTCTGCCTGGATGTATGTGTATGCACCTTGAGCATTCCTGTTCCTGATGTCCTCGGAGGCCATAAGAGGATGTCAGGTCTCCTGTAACTGAAGTTACCAGTGCTTCTTAGCCAGTGTGGGTGCTGGGTACTGAACCCACGTCCCCTGTAAGAGCAGTAAATGGTCTTAAGCACTGAGCCATCTTCCCACTTCCCTTCCTCATTCTCTAAGTTTGAAATTCATTTGACTTTTAGACTTAGAACTTCTAATACAGACTCCTAATTTTCTTATGATTTATCTTATTTCAGAACTTTTTGATATTTTTTTTTACAAAATATGTCCAAATTTATAATTTGATCTTTCTAAATTTTGAATTTTTGCAATTCTTTTTGATATTTCCAACTTTTCTGGTCCTTCGTGGTTTCTTTCTTTCTTATGGGACGCTGGGGATTGGACCTACGGCTTTGTGCCTTTGAAACAACTGCTCCATCACTGAACCAGGACTCACTCCCTCCCACTTAACCCTTTAATTTTGAGACAGTCTAACTAAGCTAATATACTGGGGCTTCAACTCTCTTTGCTGCTCAGGAAGAGTCTCAATTTGAGATCCTGTGATTATAAATGTCTACACTACATCCAGCTCCTCATGCTTTTTAAAATGATTCTTCTCATGAAACTGACAAGATAATCTACTCTTTCTCTGAAACTATTGGAAAGACTTATTTTTTCCTGGTGGTAGGGGGGAACAGGTAACTATGTTGCACCTTCTGATTTCCGTAATTTTGTTCTAATTGTATATTGTCATGATATGTGTCAGAACCTTTTCCTGAATATGTGATTCAAACCCTGTGCACACAGAAGGAATTTATCAATGCTTTCTTTCAGTATATGGTAAGCAAACATGATTGTTCATTGAAAGGAGTGCCCATTATCACGCTTCTAATTTGTACCTGTTCGTTTAGTCACATTGCTTAGAGTACATCTTAGTCACATCTACAGGAACATGGAAACTTCATATTTTCATCCCAGAAGCCCAAAGAGGATGATCCTGATTAATCCAGAATCACAACGACAGAGTTTAATCCCCCATATTCCATTCCATGTGTCCCCATTACCTTTACTGGAATTGGCTAGAAGAGACACTCACTAGTTTATTATCTTCCGAAAATAAATCACCTTTCTTCTGTATGATAGGAAAACAATAGTCCTAAAGCAGCATATCTTGTTAATGGGGCTTATTTCTTTGTTTCTAAATCTTCATAGGTAATTTGTACTGTAAGGGGATGAGTTTGAAGCTAAGAAATATTTATTGAAAGCAAATTTCTAAATTATTAATATATAGCTTTATGCTTCATTTTTGGCATTGATTAGAATTCTTTAGTTAAAAATGTATCTACCAAAACACAGTCTATGTCTTATAATAATTACTTCCTATTATATTTTTTTCTGTAACAAGTCTGTACTTTTAACTCTATGATACAAAAATAGTACTTAAAGCAAAGTTTTTTAATCTAATAATTAAGACTGAATGGTAGAATTGTTTAATTTTTTTCGAAGAATCATACTCTTAGTTTGTTTGTTTTTGAGATATGGTCTCCTGTATCCTAAGTTGGCCCCGAACTTGAAATGTAACCAATA
Source organism: Eospalax fontanierii (assembly GCA_035773235.1). Lineage (NCBI taxonomy): Eukaryota > Metazoa > Chordata > Mammalia > Rodentia > Spalacidae > Eospalax > Eospalax fontanierii. Next base: position 14,874,670 of record CM069536.1, on the reverse strand, counting down.
ATGACCTTGAATTCTATACTTTCTGCCTCAGACTTCTGGAGACTGTATTACTGGTGTGCATCACTGCACCTCCCTCAAAATATAACTTTAACATTACATGTCCAAGTCTGTTTGAGCGTATGGCATGTGTGTACAGGTATATACACATGACACCACGTGTCAGATTCCCTGGAGCTGGAGTTGAAGATGGCTATGAGCTGCCTGATGCGGCTGTTGGAAACTGAACTTGAGTGGATCTTAAAGAGCAGAAAGTGCTCTGTCATAAACTATTGAGCCACCTCTCCAGCTTCAGATGACACTGGCAGGTGTCTGAGCTTTGTTGGAGAGCCTTCTGTTGCGTTTATACCACAGGCAATGATAGATTTCCAGACGCCAATGAGGAATGATAGCTCACAGCTATTTTGAAAGAAATGATTTTGCTTATTTACATTCAACAAAACCACATCAATTAGTAAACAAAGTGGGGATTCAGCCTTTCCTTGTGGTTAAATGTCTGCATTCTTGTGTTCCTGTATCATTTGCAAAATGATCATTCATGTGTAACTGGGCAACAACACAAACCAAACCAAATCAAAACAAACAACACCAAACATAGTCCCAAAGATAAGAACTAAAGTGTGTTGATTTCCTGTTAGCTGATCAATATAAGAACTTTGATTTTTAATGGGAAAAATAACTGTTAAAAACAGCTAATTGAATAGAAGCTTGGGTCTTCTCTGAAATGCTAAAAAAGTACCCAATATTGCCAATAAAGTTTCTAAAACATTTTAATCTGTGGGCCTGGAGAGATGACTCCGTGGTTAAGAGCCCAGGCTGCACTTGCAGAAGACCTCGGTTCCATTCCCAACACCCACTTGACAGCTAACAACCATCTGTAACTCCAGTCCCAGGGAATCTAATGTCTTCTTATGACTTCTGCAGACATTGCATGACACAGGTGCACCAACCTACATGCAGGCAATACATTCATAAACGTAAAAAATAATTTTTTAAAAGTCTTAATCTATGAAAATATCTGAGTTTACTTAATTTTTTCAGTGGTAAAAGTACACATTATTCAAATACATCATAATATGCTATTATAAAAGTATAAGTAAATGAGTTTCTCCAAAGCTGTAATCAGTTTATTGCAACAGATAAACATTGAATAACTATTCTATGTAAGGCATTGTGTTAGAAATAATTCAAAGATTGGGGTAGGAAGGATGATGGACACAGTGTCCATGTCCACAAAGATGCTGTTATTTATTGAGGGAAAAGCATAGAAGCAAGTAGTAAGAAAACATAAACATTATAGACAATACTTTACAAACTTACAGATGAAGACTTGATTAAGCCACTGGGGATAGAAAAAAAAAAAAACCCAGAAGTTCTAAATCGTATCTTCAAGAAGACAACATTTAGGCTGGTTTCAAAAAATAAATAGATTTTCACATAGGAGGCACTATTTGGGGAGCTGAAGAGAACTCTGGACATGTGGTTAACATCACTGAATTTACTTTGAAATGAATAGAGTTTGAAGAATTCCGCTCTTCATTCTAAAGGAGGGCACTGTGAATGGGTGGTAGCATGGGACTAAAGGACAGATGAATGCCTAGCTAATATTAATGTGCATCTTTATGTTTTTAAGAAAATAAAAACTAATCTATTAAAATGATGAAAGATGGCGTCAATGGAGGGGGCTATTGATGTGGATAGACCTAAGAGAATGGATATAAACCATAGTCAACGCAGGGTCAGATGATCCGGGAGCTATGAATATTGTTCATTTAGAAGACACACCACAGAAATGAGAAAGAAAGATGCCTTGTTACAGCTTCCATTTCCTTGGTAAAACTGGAAATATGGCTGCTGCTTCTAAGTGAAAGTCAGTGGGTGTCTGCAGACTTGAAAATTCAGATGAAGATTTAGAACAGCCATTATGGAGTCTGGGAAAGAGAAAGAGCAGAGAGGAGAGAAGAGGGCTTGTCTGATGGCCACGTTAAAGTGAAATGATAGTTGTGGAGTGTGATGGCACACAGCAGTTTCACCTCCATTTGCGGAGCTGAACTGTGTCAAAGTCATTCCAGCTTTCTAATGAGCTAAACACATCTCTCTTTTAGCCACTTTCCCCCCATAAATGTGTATGATATACGTTTTTACTTATGTTGTGAACAAAGATGGGGTACTCAGAAGGAACCACAGATAGGGAGAAGCATGCGGCTTACAAGCAGCATGGGAGACTGGCCAGGGGCCCAAAGATTTGCCACATGTGTGGGGTTTCTCTGAGATCACAACGTTGCTTCTTATTAAAAAGACACATTTTAGAAAGCGGCTTTTAAAGCGCCGCATAGCTCAGAGGGAAGAAAAGGGTAGCATTCTGGTGGGCTGCCTTTCGAAGCAGCACACACCTTTCATGTATTTCATAACGACTCCAGTGACTTTGAGAAACAACATATCGAGTTTTCTGAAAACAAGAAATGTAAGTTTGGTGACCTCTATCAGTCACTTGAATCTCAAATCAAACAGTCATGCTATCTTAAGGCAGATTGTTTGATGCAGTTAAAAATGGTTACAGTACGGACAAAAATTCCCAGGCCTAGGACATTCTGACAGTATGAAACTATGAAAAGACAGCAAATGTGATGCTCTTCTGTGATCCAATTTTGTAAACTGATAACATAAAGACCAAAGGGCTGGAGAGATGACTCAGCAGTTAAGAGCGCATACTGCTTCTGCAGAGGATCAAGTTCAGTTCTGAGCCTGGATGGCTCATCAACCTGTAACTCCAGCTCCAGCGGCTCTAATGTCCTCTTCTGACCTTCAGGGGCACCTGTGCTTACACGTACACACACATATGCATACATAAAATAATAGTGAAAAAAAATAAAAGACTGAAACAAAATATACCCAAATAAATTCCTAGACATATTATTTTATTTGTGGGAAAGTTAACATAGTTAACCATAATGTTATGGTTTTCTCCTTTTTGGAGCACACAACAGTTTTATGCAAAAAAAAAAAAATAGACTAATGTTTTCGACATTTCTAGCATCAAAAATAAGCCACTTGTCAAGAGAATATATAACACAGCCCCAACCGAACCCCAAATCAGGCTGGAAACTTTTGGAGTCACGATGGTTGACCAGTTTTTATTTTATGTCTAAAATCAGTTATTTAACTTTCAGCCTATATAACTGGTCAGATCAAAAAACTTTTCTCTTTGTCCTTTCAAAGAGTTTCATTTTGATGATGTTGTTCTTTATTTTTGTAAAATATGTTATTTTTGTAACAATTTTATTCTTGATCTCGATGTCCTGTTTTGGGAATCCTAAGCATACCAATCAAGTTTTATGTAAGAGTAATGGTATACATCCATTGTTTCATGGGCAACATTCAGAATTTTTAATATACTTTACTAAAATAATTTTAATTTTGAAATCTTGAGGTTGTGGTTGAAATTCAAAATGGAGGTGAGATGTGACTGCAGGAGACCTTCATGAGAGTTCCAGGTCAACTGCCGTCACCAGGAAGATGGCAATAATATGGCTGAGGCTGTAAACTCACTGGATCAGACTGAGCTCCTGAAGACTTTCTTAAAGTAGAAAATAAGTACTTAGAGATTTACTTTATCTAAGAGGATTACAGATATATTTGGAATGCCCTTTTAACAAAAGAGGTCAATTAATACCTGAGCTCATTTTACTTCACCAGGAAGTTAATCAGAGAGAATTCATTTAGTATTTATGGGAACAAATTAACAAATATCGTTTACATTGGTATTGGCTTTTTTATCTGTGTGCTTTTCTTGTTTTAAACCTACATTCAGGAGCTACAAGAATATGATCCTTGTCTGTTTTCAACTGAGTTAAGAATAACTGGATGATGAAACACAGAAATGTTACATTTTTATAAGAAAAATAAGAATAGTGGTTCAGCAGTCTGAGGGCAAGGGGTGTTTATGTGTTTTTCTATATACAAGATATTAACACAGTCTAGTGTTTACTTACACACCCGTATGTGTTCATGCAGATGTGGGAAGTATTAACTATCTGATTATCAATTTTATTGCTGGGAATAGCATAACGACACCTGAGCTATGACACTATGACCTTTCAGAGATTCTCCTGGGTTCTAGACTAGATCTACAGCTCTGTTCAGATGCTCATGAATGTTGAGTATGAATAACATCAGAGCCATCACCAGTGGAAGTGACATAATTAATTAATAAAACATTCCTGAAGCCTGCACAAAATAATCTAATTTGCCTGCTCTCCCAAGTCTGCTAGGTAGATATCGGCTACTATTGCTGTGGTGTGGTGAGATGTCTACACCTTTCAGATGGAGCTTTCCCCAACACTGCTCTTCCTTCTGTCACAAAGCAGAACCAGGATCATGCCAAAACAGTTGACATCAATCTCTTGCACACATTGAAGTTAAAATGAAAAAACCTCTACTACATATGCATGTTTTCTATAGGAAAGTTGTTATTAGCCTTACATCGCAGTTTTGACTCTTCTGCTTTTCAGAAAATCTGGAATCTTAGTATGTTTAAAGTAAAATTACTCGATAAAAAGCGTTTTGCCCCTAAAACATACAATAGGAGAAGGAAATGGAGCATTCAATGCCTACACTTAAAAAACTAGAAGATTTGGCCCAAATCTCTCAACAGCTAAAAATGTTACATAGCGTATTGTAAGATTTTTATTAATAAATTTTTCTTTGACAGTTAAATGCTTGCATGTAATGCATCTTTCCCCACGCTCTCACAGACCCACTCTCCACCCTCTACCAGTGCCCTTCTTCCTTACAGAACTCTTCCTCATATCCCTGTCTGTGTCTTATTGTGTGCCCAGGCTTTCTTGTGACCATGTGTTTAGAATGGGAGCCTGGCGGGCTCACATGGGTTCACAAATGGATACTATGCTTCTCCCTCTCCCAGAGTCCTAATAGTTGCCAACAGTTTAGCAGTAAGTGGCAGAGCCTTGTGAATCCCTCTAACATCCTTAGCTGACAGTCTTGCATAGACTCAGAGAGTATAAGCGCAATGGCTGTGAGTTAATGATTGCCCTAGATGTGTCCTGTCTAAAAGATGGCTTGTGCAGTTCTTCCTCCTCCCTTAAGCTCCAAGTTCTTTCAGCCTCCTCCATCATGATCCCTGAGATTTAAGAATATGGTGTAAATATCTTGTTAAGGAATGATCTATCAACCATCACTTATCCACAGGATAATATACAGCCATGGGTTTCTGCATTCACCTCTGTTCACTGTGAAGAGATGATTCTCTGATAAAGGCCCAGTGTGGCCTTTGACCATAAATATAAACATCAATATTTAAGAAGCAGTTTGATGCTATGTCAGTTTAGCTAAGTAGCAACAGCAGTGAGATTTTTTTTCCCCTGCTCTATGAATGTCAGCATTGGCAGACACTAATCTAAACATATGCAGAGAAGTTAAACAAGCTAAGCAGACTCCTGGAAATTTCTTGAACCTAATGAGACTTAGTTTAGCTTCTGACTGCATTTCAGGTCAGAGATCACACAGAATAAAGTTTAAGGCTAAGCAAAGTGTAATAGAAAACTTTATCCATGAAAATGTGGCTGCCAAAGACTGTACTCTCAGGGCAATACTGAAAGAAAATAAACTCACCTTCTCTAACAGTGAGATAAAATAACATGCCTTATACACAGCAACAGCAAACCTAGTATCTTATAAATGAGGCAAATATTAGCATAACTTAAGTGTATTCAAAAATTCTTAAACCAAGAATTCAGTTTAAAACTTCCCCAACTCAGGGTACTCCCAGACGCTTGGCAAAATCACTGTGAATTATCTATACTGAATATAATTTATTCTTTGCCTTAAATAATTTACATGAATAAATTTCTGAGATAATGACAATGTTAGAGAAAAGAAGCAAATAGCAGAGTAACAAAGTACCATAATATATAATACATTTTAAATAAAAAGCAGTGAATCATAAACAATATCCACATACTTATTGAAGGAAAAATTAATTTAGAGATATTTCTAGGAAAAAATCCCTGTAAAAAATACCATGAAACAGAATTTTAAAAATCCAATGTTCTAATGTACGTTTTTAAAGGCATATTGGACACAGATGAAGAGAAAATTAATGAATTGGAAGACAAATATGAAGATATGGTTTCAAAGAATGAATATTAATGTACAAAAAAAGCACACATGAGAGAAGATAAGAAACATGACGGTCAGAGTGGGGAAGTAGGATTATGCAGAAAGAAGATGGCACAGGAAAGTCCAGTCATACAGAGAGAAGGCAGGGAAGGAGACCTTGATTATGCGGAGAGAGTAAACAGTGAAAATGAAGGAAACAATACTGAGAGGAGAAACTCAGACCCACCAGTATGTGACTACATATTGGCTTACAATGTCCTGTAACTGGTGAACATCACTGACGCACAGATATGAAGTCAATGATCCCAAATGGTAGAGATGGACAGAAGTGAACACCTCGGCATATTATTGGAAACTGCAAATATGAAACATCTCGGGAGGAGGGAAGGAATTTTTATTCAACTTGAAGAAGACTCTAGATTTGTCTTCATTTTTAAGTGAACAGAAAAGAAATCTTTTCTCAGCCATATCCCCATTGCAAAATAAAAGTTGAAACTATTTCTTGTCCACCGAATAGCTATCCATACCTTTGATAGATGCATATTTTTAATACTAAATAATCCATAATATTGAATTTAAATTATGGTGTCACTCAGAGCTTATGAAAATTTTCTTCTATTATATAGATTGATGGAATATGAGCACAGGGATGGTAAACTGAGTGAGTTACTTTTCCTCCAAAGGAAAGCAAACTGCATGAAGGCTTCCCTGGCTTATCTGGTTGGTGTTATAAGGTAGTTAAAGAATGATGACAGTAGATAATAATCTCATCCTCAACTCCTTACAGACCAGTAAATACAGTATGCTTCACAGCAATATTCCATCATTCAGTCGTATTGAAGTCTATTGCCAGCAGTAAGAGACGAAAGTACAAACAGGTCACAATGGACATGAAGTACTACAGCACATCCCACTTACATAGCTTCCAATACTGACTCTAAGGAAGTACTCATCCATTAGATTAAGGAGCCACACTGAAGATGCCAACGTGGTTTAGATGACTGAGCTTCACCTGAAGTTGCTCAGTTTTCGCATTTAGCCATCGAAGGCTGAAGATTTTGAGTAGGCGCTATTCCGTAGAACCTTCATAGTCTCTCAGATAGAAACTTCCAATGCTGTAGACACTATTAAATGTATCTTACAGAGTTGGAAAGTGCATCAGATACAGTAATGAGAAAGGGGGGGAATGATGAGTTTCAGAGGTTTCCTTTGAGACTTGTAAAATATGCATTAGAAGAGAGCAATTTAAGCACCATGAATTTTATTACTGGCCCCAAAGTTACCCTGAGCCTCATATTTTAGCTGATTTAGAATCATGCTGTCTTTGGGGGACAATAATGAGTTCAGTCTTGCTTATATCTCGGTCCAGTTTGTAAGGTGCATTTACGAAAAGTGCTTAGCTAAACTAATAAGCAGAACACTTGGTTATTATTTTATAACTTGTCTTCTGTCTCAACAAAAAATAGTTGGTCAAGATAATAGTTTTATAGTTTTTACCAAACTTACATTTTCTTTTTAAACTTTTCGTAATCTTTAGTTCTGATTTATTTTCCATTGTTATTTTTATCACATATCTTTCCCTAGTTTTTTTCTTTCCCACACGTTCATTTGTAAACTCACAGTAACTCTGTGCATTAGCTCTCTCTTGCTGTGACAGAATTCTGAGATAATCAATACATAAAGAGATATATTTCTTTTGATGCCTGGTTTCTGAGGTCTCAGACTCTCGCCTCTTGCTCTCATTGCTTCAGGTCTGTCATGAGCCAGTACATTACAAATGGGCGGATGACCAGAGTGAGCTCCTCCACTTGGAATGCTGCATATCAAACATAGAAAAGGCAGCCATAATCTCACCATCACATTCAAGTTGACTTAATCTCTTCCAAGGAAGCTCCACCACTTCCCGTAGCTCACAGCCAAGTGGTCAACCTTTCAACATATGACCTTTATAGAGCATTTAATGTCTGAGAGATATTTATGAGTATTCAGTTGACTGTGCACTGTATTCATCTACATCTGTGTGTTTGCATCTAACTAGCTCTGTCATCATCACTGTCCTCATCATTACCATTATTCTCTACTTTAGGAATTTTCTTTCATTATTAGAATAGAAAAGTTTATCAAACATACTCATTAGTAATAAATTAGTGTCTTGACATATCATACGTGTAAATATTTTTCAGGAATCAAGAAAGAACATCAAATAACAATTCAGATTAATAGTATTCTGAGTGAGCAGTACTACTTTTCCAAAGTTCTTCTTTCGGTATTTCCTGTAGTAAATATTCCAGTCATGAGCAAAACAAAAACAAGAACAGAACCTTTGCAAACTTGCCTTGTTTTCCTCCATAAGAGCTAGCAGTGAATGCCATCAGTCCTCCATGGAGCCTGCCATGTGTAACTGGTCAGTTGTTGGTGTTGTTACACAACTATTCAAGATTAATTGCTTAAATTTTATAGTGTCAAGTCTCAAATAGTAATACTGTGGTCCACATAGTGACAGATCTCCAGTTCTTTTAGAGTTTTCACTAAATCTTTCTTTAATATTCTGCCTTGATCTCCTATGATTATTGATGCACTGAGATGCTTACTATAGGCAAGGGGTCACCGTGTGAGGAGTTTTATGAACCTGAGTTTCACTGACAAGTGCAAATAGCACAAAGGCTGTACAATGCTGGTGGACACATAGATTTTGTTGGTTTTGCATCCTTCATTCTAATTTTCAATTCAAATCATGAACACTTTATTTTTTAATGTCTTATTTATTTTTATGAGTGCATTGCCTGCATGTAATTGAGTGTATGCATGTTGTGGAATGCACACGGAGGTCAGAAGAGGGTGTCTTGCTACTGAAGTTACAGATGGCTGTTAGCAGCCATGTAGAAGCTGGGAATAGAATCTAGGTCCTCTGCAAGAGCAGCGAGTGCTCTTAACTGCTGAGCCATCTCTCCAATTCCAAATATTTTATTTAAAAATATTTAATTTTGGGAATTATCAGACCCCTTGTCCTGTCTGTACCCCCTACACTTCACATGATTTCATGTCCTCTGTTATGATTATTATTAATTTTAAGATCTATCAAATTAACTTGTGTCCTCAAGAACCCTTGCATGTGGGTCCATCCCCTGGAGCCTTGTCAAGCTACCAAGCATCATAGCCTTTGATAACAACCTGACTCTCCAGCTCTCAGCAGCTATCAGCTGCCAATAACTCCTCAGCTAAGGGCGGGAGCTCTTACCAACACCCTGCCCATTGCTGAGGAAGTGTGTGACTTGAGCTCTCAGCAATCCTGTGCATGCTGTCACACTTGCTGTGAGTTCATATGAGTAACTGGCCCGGTGTCTGGATACCAGTTTCCTTGTTGTCATTGACCACCTCTGGCACTAAGAATTTTTCCTCCTCTTCTTCCTCATTGATCCCCGAGCCTTAGGGGAAGAGTTTGCTGGTGGTGTTCTAATCCAGGCTAAGCACACTACAGTCTCTTTATTATCTGCACATTGACCAGCTGTGGGTTTCTGTGGTAACTGCCCTCTGTTGCAAGAAGTTTCTCTTATTTTCTTAGTTGACTTGTTAATGTTCTAAAGCCTATTTTTATGATCTAGCTACAAACTTTTCCAGCAAATATCAGTAATGACTTCATTATTGTCTAGAAAAGTAATAGGAAAGATACAATTATCTAACAAAATTTTTCCTGTAGCTGATGACTAAATGACTAACCTAAAATGTCAATGATGACCAAATGCTTACCATGTACTAAATAGTCTATAATATTTATATACTCTTTTATTCATTTTATGTGCACTACCTTATTTCATATCAATATTTAATACTGAGTACTATTAATATTTCTTGTGGTCTTAAATAAAATTCTACTTAAATATGGCTTAATGCCTTATATCAACTGCTTAGTAGAGGAGGAACTTGGGTTTCCCTGATTCCAAGGTCTGTGCTCTTACTCTTTCATTTAATTTCTTTTTCAGACACTGTTGGATATCCTGGAATGATTCTTTATATGGCCTATGAATAGGACAATATGGGATTTTTATGTCCTTTAATACCAAATGCAAAGGGCATTTTTCTTTTACATCACTGACTTCTCAAGGTGCATGCTCCTGTCTGCTGAAGTTATGTAATACTCACACCATCTCGAATCATATGTTTAGCTGGCTTCAAAGCAATTGTCAGCATCTTTGCCACATGGTTGGAGGCCAGATATCAGTTTGTCACCATATAATATATTCTCCCTATCTAGTTGGGAGCATAGAGCAGGTGCTTAGAAATCATGCTGTCATCTATTCTCCACACATGACTGGTCCATGTTCAGCTGAATTATGGTGACTATCACTTGAAAACTCTTGTAGTGGCTGAATTCCAAGACCTGGCTACAATCTCGCCCTGCTATTTGAAATTCAGCTGAGCATGTAAACGAAATTGTTAAAACCACTCAAGAATCAGATATGCCCAGATATGTCTTTAGATCCTATGATCTTGTAATATATGGGACATCGGCACAGTTCTGAAAACATTAAGGTTGCCTTCCAGTTTGGAACATAACTGGAAAAACATTGGAGAGTTTGTGATTAAACCTAATATTTTATCTTAGTGATTCTGACTTACTATGTTATAATTGTGAAATTAGATTGAAAGTAGCAGCAAAGATTTATGTAAAAACATTTTCAAGTTATTATTTTCCATACTCTGTCATATCTTTATGAAACCAATCAAGGATGAGTTTGCTTGAGATATAAAAATCCATGAAAGCAGATGTCATAATCTCTATGAAAAGGTAATTCTTTGAATAACTCCTTAAAACATGACATGTGAGCATTTAATAAATGACTTGATTGAAATGGGCTTATTGTTGCTTTCTTGTATTACACACCTTATTAGATACAGGATTATTTCTAACAGTAGTTTCTGTGAACTCCATAGCAAAGCTCTAGATGTAGGTGAATTTTGATACATTTCAAAGCCAAGTGTCTCTTGAAACAAAATGTTATTTGGGGAAAGTATACTGTCACGATGTGGGGAAAAATTTTCTCATTTTCAAAGCACAGGTTTGAATTTCTTCTGTTCATTTAACTCCCAGCAGGTGTCTCTGTACAGCAGCATTACTAGGAAGAACAAAAAGACAAGAACTAATCTTATAAAAAGGAAAATGCGGCAGGTAGAGAGATGAACTGGTCATACAGTGAATGTGTGTTAAGAATATGAAGAACTTTAGTGATCTGGGCTGCCCATGGGTGTTTACCTAACATATTTTGGTGTACTACTTAATTTTACTTATTAAAACAATGTTTTGAAAAGCAACCTAGAAGATCCCTTAAAGCAGTTTGTTCAAATGCATGATGATCACACAAATATAGATCCTTTACAGAAGGTGATTCATTTGAGTTTTACCAGCTTTCTCTGAAACCTTCCTTGTGTTTTCACAAGATGCAGTCTAAGCAGGATTCAGCTTTGCCATGATGATAAACAATGACTTAAAGGTGATGGAGGCAGTAAGAAATTAAAATTGGAAAGTGGATGTAGTCAGGCCCTTTAAGGATGAAATCATCCAATGCTCCTTGGTCAGTGGTTTAGAAAGGTCACTTTCTGTATGGGATTTATCTCAGTTGGTAGGGAGTTTGCCTATGGTGTGAGTGTATGAAGCCCTGAGGTTCATTCCCAGCACCATAACTGGGTGTGGTGGTGCACCCTTATAATCTCAGTACTTGGGAGGTGCTGGCAGGATGATTCTAAATTCAAATCATGCTTGGCTGTATAGTGAGGAAAGTCACTTTCTTACAGTAGAAATAACGTGCTAAAGAATGAGCACTTTTCATGCTGAATTGCCAGTGCGAGCCTTTTGAATTCTCTAGTCCTAAGGATTGAACCCAAAACTTCACACACGGTAGGCAAGCACTGTATCACTAAGCTTTATCTCCAGCCTTAGGGAAGCCTTTTAAATAAACAAAACTTTTTTTGATGGATCGCAGTTGACTTCCTACCATAATCTTTATGCAATAAAGAATTTCCATTTTATTTATAAAATTATTAAAAGTCTGCATTTTTTATTATAACAAATTTTAATTCAGTGCCATATTCTGAAATAAGTAATGCAAATCAGCTTTCATGATGACATTAATGCATACTTTAAGCTCAGAATCATATTAGTTAAATGGCTTCTAAGTTAAAACTAAGTTTTAATGTTTAGATTTCCTAGAGCCAGAAAGTAAATGCCCAATCAAACAGTCATTATGACTGTAAGTCTACAATCTATGATACACAATGTAAAGGATATTAATTCTATAAAAAAACAAAAGATGATACAATTTTCAACTGGAAGGAGGTCAGCACAGTGTTTGTTATATATTTATTTACTGAAGTACTCGGTATATGGTTCAAGTATTACAAAAATATGCATTTTAAGCCATTAGATAAATGCTATGGGATCATTATCTCAATTAGGTACCACCAGATCTTTCTGTTCAAATATTAGCTTTCTTCCATTTTTATTTATCTATTTTTATTTTCTGTGTATAAGTGTTTTGCCTGCATGAATGTAAGTACATAACATATATACAATGCCCATGAGTACCAGAAGAGGGCGTTGGATTCTTCCCTGTGGGTGCTGAAAGCTGAACCTGGGTCCTCTGAAAGAGCAGTCAGTGCGCATAACCACTAAGCCATCTCTCTACAGTCCCTTGTATTCTCTTCTTTATTTAAGATCATCAGACGTGGTGATCTGTGAGGGCCCTGGAGATGTCTTGCAGGTCACCACCAAGCTTTTGTACAAAGTCAGAATGTTCTCAGTTTATTCTACCTGGATTAAGAAGCTCGCTTGACATTCTCAGATAATATCTTTTGGTTTAACATGATGGATTGGAAATTCACTGCTCATACTTTTTTTCCTCAAATATCACTTAAACCATGAAAACAAAGTCTCACAAAGAAGTTAGTAATGAGAAAGAGCATAGGAAATGGTGAGAATATTGGAAATTTTAGTAATTTCCTTTAAAATTTGAATGAACGCATTAAAAATAAGTCATAGTGATTAGCAGTATTCCAAAAATAAATATGGTTTGTCTAATGGAGTCAAGAAGCTCTAAGTTAAATATAAATCTAAAGAAGTAAAGTATATCACTAAATAAACATTTGCAGTAACCCAAAAAAACTGAGCGATGAGATGTAGGAGACAGTGTAACTGTACTACATCCCCGATCACAGTAAAAATCAGTCTCTGTTAAGAAATAGAGCTGTATCATTTTTGTCAATAACTAGCATAAACAGATTTATGAAAATAGAAACTCTCCCATAATTATTTTGGAAAGAGGAAAAAAGAGACTACATTTTATGTTTTACTATTCCATATTGTTTAATATTCGTATGACTTTTGTATTCTAAACCAAAGTGGAATTGAATATGCCATGAAAATAATGAAAGAGAGAAGGCAGACAATGCCCCATGAAGGAACACCCTCTTCCTCTCTCTCTGTTCTTCTGTGCATCCCTATACCGCTCTACCACTTCTCAGCGGCCCTAGCTTGAATCCATCCGTTCTCACACTGCTGGAATGAGCCACTCTCTTTCTCTTAACATTCACCTCTGCTTTCAAATATCTATAACCAGAACTCATGATTTACTTGAGTTAGATCTCTCTTACACTGTATTTCATTCTCTAATCAATTAGCTTTTTCAGTATATGATTTACATTTCTGGATGCCTGAAAATTTGTCTTTAAAACAAAGGCAATTGACTACAAAATTCAAGTATATAACAGCTCTTAAATTTGGTATTTCTAGACTACCTGAATCAGTACTCTTTTCTTACTTAAAATGTGTACTAATAAATGGGTGAAAAATGACATTGTTTTTCAGAAAGTACATCTTGATGAATTTAAATTGCAGCAGGCTAAGTTTAAAATTTATCTGGGGGAACTTCCTAAATGATGCCTTACCTAAGACTTCATGCATATACTTATACATCGAAAGACTTTTAAAAATGTCCTTAATAACAGAAATTACTTCAATTTATTTCTGGATGCAACAAATGTTTACATGTTGGAACTCAGGGGCATTAACTCAAATACAGTGTGTGGACCATGGCAATAGTGAGCCGCAGAAAGATAAGAGAACTTAGGGACAACAAATAACTTTGGGAAAAGATAAATGAGTTCCCAGGAGAACTATCAGGAGATAAGGAAGTTTGTGATGATGCCTCCACACAGAGCTGAGTGGTCTTTCTTTATCCTTCGAGCTCATAAAACTCAGTAGAGAAGGGATTTGGGATAGGCTCAATCACCTTCTCTCCTGGGAACATATTTGACTTGAAGTAAAAATTTTAGCAGTCTTATTTCCCAGAAGCTACTGGTTTTAGTGAGCTAAAGGAAGCTCCAACAAGACTGTCTCCTCACTTTGCCAGAAGATTTTAAACAATGTTTATTGAGATGCTCATTCTTGTGGGGAGGGTGGCCTGCCTTATAGAATATGCAACATTTACAGGCCTTTCTTCTTTACACCAGAACTCATTTCTGATAAGTGGTTGGCTGTCTTAGCTTGACTTGAGAGGTGAAAAATACAGGTGGAACACTTTTCTGACCAGCATCTGGTAGGATGAAAACTTTTAGGTGCACACTGCAACTTTTTTTCCTAACATTTCATAGGCTTGAGAACATGGGAAATGTCTTTGACGGGTCATAGGACAGGCATGTATTTAAAGTACGAATCAAAGGAGAACAGAAAGAATATGTTGGTAGATTTTTTTATTTCATGAAAATAAAGAAAGGTTTTCAGAGCCTTTGAAAACACTGAGAAATTTGCTTTTTCCCCCGTATATTATAATTCTACAATGTATTATCATGGATGAATAAACATGGCTTTTTTAATTTAGAAAAACTGTTCTGTGGTGAACATTATTAATCACATAGAAAGACATGGACAAGGCAAAGAGGTATACAAAATACAAAAATACATGGCCGACAGAAGACATTTATCTATAGTTCACAAATAATCTGAAATACTTAATAAATAATTAAGCAGAGTTTTAAGAAAACAACAGAAATGAGAAGGTGATTTGACAGTGCTTTTACCAGATCATTATATGAGTGAAAGCACATAGGATGCTTAGAATACGGACTCACTGAGAACTGGAATCTGAAAGAATGGGACTCTATCACTAACACCCAGATACTGTGGGCTTTCCAGACTGAAGAACAATGAGAACTCACATACATCACTAAGTAATACAAATAAAAATAATAGTGCCATTTAGAAAATAGTTTGAAAGTGTCATAAAATTAAACATAAACTTGCCATATGGCTGATGAATCCTACATTTTTATGTTTAACAACCGAAAATGAAAACAGTTCTTGAAAAATGAAAATCTTTTCTATGAAAATGTTTGTAAAGGTCTCATTCCTTACTGTAAAGCATTGGGAAAAGCCTCAATGTTCTCTACTGGTAAATGGATGAATACTTTTGGGACATCTGTAGAATGACATGCTAAAAAGGACTAAACTAATGGTGCACCCATAACACAACTCAAATCCACAGTTTACGTGACAGCAGCCCAACAGAAAAGATTGCATATAACACAATTCCGTTCTGTCTATAGAGTGTTTTGGGAGAATAACTCATAGGAAGAGAGAACAAACTACTGTTCCCATGCATTGATGTTGCAAGCTATGATAATTCAACAGGGATGTTGGAGGAAGTGATGCACCTGTTTTACATCTTGACTTTGGTCATGGCCATATGATAGCAAGTATTTATCAAACCTGACAGGATGGTATATCACAAAGTGAAGTTAATTCTATATGAATTTAGAAAACAAATAACAATGGCAACATTAATCATCAAAGCTTATATGAGAAACAGTGTAAATCAAAACTTTAAAAGTGGCCTAAACTATAGGAGAATTTCTGGGCTTAGCACAAATCTCTCTTTTTTTCCCCAAAAAAAATCACATCAGTTTCAATGTTATTGGCACAGAAAAAAAAATCTATTGATTATAAAGTACCAACCTGAAATGATTTGTCATTTCAACTTAATTATCTTTCACCTATTGACTATTAAGCATGTCCGCTATACTTTATTTTAAAGTTATGTTTCCCATTTGTATTTCAGGGCCACAAGTCAGTATGCAAAGACAGGAATCTCTTCTATCATGCTCAGAATTATGAAACAGGATATAGATAAACCCTTTGTCTCAAGAATCACTTTGTTAAGCAGCTGAATATGAGTAAACTTACTAGTCTTTGAACTGGAATACTGAAGAATCAAAGTTTTGAACGAAGATGAAAAAAATCACATGATAAAAACTGATCAAAATTTAAATAACAAATGAAGTTTACAAAGACAAGGAGCATTACATACATATCTGTTTGTTATTACTATGAATTAAGATTTAAAACTTCAAACAGCAGACTATTTAATGGGTCAGGAAAAAATATAAAATATAAACATGTTTGAACAAAATTTCAATTTGATATCAACTGTAAGATTTTTAAAAAAAGAACATGAGTTCTGTGTAATTTGGAGAACAAATGTATTACAGGATTTTCAAATGTAAAGGCCGTTAGCTTCAGAATTACCCCCAAAAGACCCGCACAGATACTGGGTTTCCAGTGAACTCTATTGCTGAAATATATCTCTTTGCATATTCCTGATTTGGGCACAAGAACAATGACAGTATAGGATCATCCAGACAAGTGTCTCATTGATTTAGTTACTTTTAAAAATTATTTATTTATCATTTTTATTTTATGTATATGGGAGTCATGCCTGTATCTAGGAAGTAGGGGCACCCAAGTCATGCAATGCCTACCAAGATCAGAGGAGGGAGTTGGATCTCTTGGAACTGGAGTTTCATATAGCTATTAGCCACCATGTAAGTTTTGGGAATCAAACCCAGGTACTCTGCAAGAGCATTCAGTGCACTTAAACTCTGAGCTGTCTCTCCAGCCTCTTTAGTTATTTTTAAATAAAGCAAGAGGTGAGACATGTTCAGTTTGGGATATACATTTCTTCATGTGCATGCTGGGTAACATTTGGTGTTCTGTACATGGATCTTTCACTCAGTGACCTGTCTTTTTCTGTCAAGTTGTGGGTACTATATACAAAGAAGACTGGTGCTTTTTTTTGATCCCACTAGCTATCAATATTCCATCAAAAGGCAGTTCTTAAATAGAAAACTTGCCTGTTTGCAAAAGGTAATGAAGAACATCCTGTATTGATGATGGACAGGTGAGCGTTATGTCTGGAGATCTCCTTGTTATCTCATTTTTAAAACTTTTTCAGAATTATTTATAAAATAATTGTGACACAACTGATCTTCACCAATGTCCTTGCTCAACATGACCCCTACATGTTGACTAGGGGCTTTTGAGACATTTGAATCACTCCCGGCATGGAATGGTTCTAAGCCTGATGTGATACTTTTGACAAGGTCAAAATATCTCTTCTGAAAAGATGATTCGAAAGCAAGAGAACCAGGTAAAATGACACACATGCATGAAGGTATAACGAAACCTAATATATTTTATGTTAAAGAAGCCTGAGTTATTTATACATAACTTTCAGCAAAGGAAATAACAGGAAGGATGGTGAAATAGTTAAGTCAGCATTCTCTCTCTAAGAAATGAAATGGTAACTTGTGGATGGGATGCATGAGGCTTGCTCCAGGAAAGCAGAGGTGCTGACACACTAAGACACGTGAAATGAGGACCTGTCCTTGCACTGAGTGGGGAAGCTTGTAGAAACAGTCTGCCTGGGGGCTGGTCTTATTTTAGCACACAGAATAGAGGCTATAGTTCCTTAAAACAAATTGGTCTGTGTTGGTGCTTCAAAGTTACAATGTTAATAGAACCTGGCCTGCTGAGGATTAGGGTATTATATGTTGTTTTGGGCAACATTATTTCTACTGATCCCATTATATCTGTCCAAAATAAAAGTCAAGTAGTCAGGGAAGTGGTGGTGGTAGGGTGTTTATGTAACATGTGAAAGCACTACATGTAAACACCAGCCCACCCCCCAAGTACCCAATGATAATTATTCAATTAATATTCTCTCTGTATTTTTAAAGCTTTGTTTTCATTTATGTGAGTTTTTGAATGTGTGCCTCTTGTGTGAGTGTAGAAGCCAGAATAAAATGTAGCATTTTCTGGATCTGGAGTTAAATGTGGTTGTAAGTCATCTGTTGTGGGTCCTGGGATCTGAATTTAGGTCTGTAAAAGGAGTAAGTGCTCTTAATCACTGGGTCTTCTCTCTGGCTCCATGTATCTCTTATATATGGACCACAAAAGACAGGGAAGATCTAGAACAAAATCACCTGGTGCTAAACACAATTTTGGAATAAAATGAGGTTTTGTACTCATTACCCAGAACATTGATTAAAATTATGAAAAAAGGAAATAAATAATAAGTAACAACAAAATTCTGAAAAGGAATAATATTCATAAGAATTCCACATTAAGTAATAATATATTTCTAAGGTAAATATTTATTCCATATTTTCAAAAATAACTGATATGAATATTAATTGAGAAGTAGGCTAAAACCAAAACCATTAGGAATATGCCCAGGAGTGCTTTTAGTAGGGTTTCTGTTTGTTTTTTTCTGTATGTGTTTTATTTTGTATGTCTGAGTGTTTTACCCGCAGGTCAGTGCAGCCATGTATGCACTACCCAAGGAGGCCAGAGTAAGGTGTTGGATCTCCTGAACTGCAATCAAGGATGGGTGTTATATGCCACGTGGGTGTTGGGAACAAAATCTGGATCCTCTGCAGTACTATCAACCACTGAGTCATCACTCCAGCCCCCTAGTAAGTTCTTAATTTGGAGAATTATGCAGAGAATTCAATGAATTTGCACTATTTGATGACATAGTAATATACACTGTTGCAACCATTATGTGTGTAGCTGAAATCATTTCTCTCTGACTTATATTTTTAGAAATTTCACAGTATTAAAAATAAAGAATTCAAAAAATTAATTAGGTTGGGCTGGAGAGACAAATGACTCGTGGTTAAGGGCACTGGCTGCTCTTACAGAAGACCTGGGTTCAAATCCCACCAAACATACGGCAGTTAATAACTGTCTGAAACTCCATTTCCAGGGGAACAGAGGTGAGGCTCTCTTCTGCTGCATGTTACAGGTGCACTTCTATACATGCAGGCAATAAACTCAGACACATAAAATGAAAATAAATCAGTAGAAAAAAATTGAAAACATGGCATTTCACAGTACTGTTGAAGCTTGGTAGTACAGCTTTGTCAGTAAATAATATAAAAATTATATTAGACATATAGATTAGTGATTTTTAGTTTTTAAAAGTTCAATTTGGTGTATTACAGTTTCCATAGGGCCCAGGTAAAGGCACACTGGGGCTGTAGAAGAGTAATAAGAAGATCATGGTGATCCTTTTCCTGAGAATGTGAAAGGTCCACTGTCGTGACCTCATTCTGTGATGTTAGGGATTATTTTCAGCAGTGATCAATGCTCTATTTAGTCTGTGTGTGTCCTTTATATTAACATAGAGCCACATTATGATTGTATGGCTGTATGTACACTTCTTATCTTACTAGGGTTAGACAGTTTGCAGTATTTTCCTGATATTCTATGCTGTGTCATCACATCGATAGATGGGAGAATGTTCTATTAATAAACACAGTAAGAAGGAATAGTACCAACATGAGTCAAATCTATTTATGTCTGAAGTAATTTCTCTATAAATTCGCCTAAGTACAAGAAATTGCTCTTGATTTTATTTCCCAGTTTGTTTTCCCTGTTTATTGACTCTTTCTACACGAGACTGGTTCCTTCCCCTCCATAAAATCAGGAACATCCACATCAGCATATCCTTCAGAGCAGATACTAAGAGTTAATTTATTGGCACATTTCATGCAAAATTAATAAGAATAGAGGAGAAATAAGATGCTGAGGTGTTAAATTTTTCTGTTACGACACTACCTGATTTTTGTGGGCCTAGCCATCTATCTCCTAGGCATAAGCAGTGCACAAGGCATGTCGATGGTCATTAAATATTTATATTTAAAAACGGAAAGTAAGCCCAAACCAGGGTAAGAAATTTTACAATTTGTAATTTTAAAAGAAGAGAAACTTACGAAAAGCTATGTTTGTTTCTTGCTACATGCTTCTAGGAGATAACTACAATTGCTGTGGATCTGTGTGAAGAGCAAGGGAAGAAGGCTGTCAGGCTGACTGGGAACTCTGGTCCCTCAGGACTTCACTGAGGCTCTCTGTGTAAGACAGGGCAACACTGAGGGTCTCTGGGCAAGGCACATTACTTCACAAGCCCTCATGACTCTTTGTATATAAGAATATTTATATTTACTCAGAATCTCTGCTAATTATTGTGAATAGCAATAAAATGTCAACAAATAATAGAAATAAAAATACTTTGCACGTTATAGTGCACATTCAGAGTAAATTAACTTACAAAGCTTGTTACTGTGTTCTGCTAAGTAAATGCTTCCTTCCTGTCCCAGGCTTCAACAATTGTAATGACTCAGAGAGGACATAGAGCGAATAACCAAGGGCCACATATTAGTCTTGTGTCTTGTGGTCAAGGAGTGAAACCAGATCTTAAGGCCTTGAAAAACATGAAGCATCATTTCCAGAATATGAGAGAAACTTGTAAGAGCTCAGTCACATAAAGGTGAACAGAAGCTAAAGTTCAGTGAATTAAAAGGAGTTTTGCTCTGGGCGTTATGCAATGAGGAATATCTCTAGGTCACACTTTTCACATTCATCCTCATGAGATTTGTACCACAATGCCCTGTAAAAAATGAATAAAAATATTATTTTAAATTTTGTATACACTATTTTTATTTTATGTGTATTAGTGTATTTCTTGCAATGCCTGTGGAGGTCAGAAGAGGGCATCTGATCCTCCCAAAAACTGGAGTTACAGATAGCCACAGATGTGAGTGCTGGGAACAGAACCAGGGTCCTCTGCAAAGACAGTCAGAGCTTTTAACCACTGAGACATCTTTCTAGTCCCCAAGAAAAAAATATTAAGGAGAGTGAAAGGACATTCTGACCTTTCCATACTGAACATATGACCCATGCCAGTTAACCATGCTCAGTGTTTGCTGCTCTCTTTCAGAAGGTGGTATCATACTGTACTACCATGATAGTTAAAAGTAATTTAGAACCCAAACTTATTCATTTAAAACTGACTCCTCAACATTAGAAGGCAATTCATTATTTATTGTTATTGTGTACTTGTTCAGGCAAAAAGAAAAAAAAATATCAACAGTTAAGTTAAAACTTTGCCTTCCAGAATTTAGTATTAAAAGGGCTAAGTACAAAGAAGACTTTTATAGTTTTATGCAATTTGAAAATCTGAGTAATCACTTATATGTGGGACATAAAAAGGTAAATAGGTAGAGTTGGGATTGGAGTGGTGGCTCCTAAGAGCTGGGGACTGAGGGAGTAATAGAGATAAGTTCATCAGTGGTATCAAGAGTTAGACAGAGGACGCTGATGCAGATCAAAAGTAATGTGTAAAAAGACTACAGCTAGTTTGTTTTATTTTGGTTGTCCTTATCATTATGATTTAATTACAAGAAAAAGAAAATGGGAATCACTTTTGACCACCTTCACTGCAGATACATGAAAGTATCGTGTAAATGGTCACCCAGCTGTGCTTTAGAGTCACTCAGTGATAATGTGACAATCAAATGCAGTGTCTTCTGATGACCTTGCAAAAGCCTCAGACTTTTCATCTCTTTCCTTTATCACTGAGCAGAACAAAGGAACTTTTCACAGACCAAGCCAAGTCATCGGTAAACCATACATTTCTAAAAGAACACAACCAAAATTCCTGTCGGGAACCTCTGAAATTACACTTTGAACCATTTCTGATTTTTCTTCACCTCTGCTGACCATGCCAAATGATGAATGTTCTCAAGAATTTTGAGAAAACTGGTGTTACCCAACATACGGTACTCAGTCATGAATTCTGGATGTGAGAGAACTTTGTACTACATCTACCATTATCTTTAGCCTTTCACTCTTTAATTCTGTTCACCATATTTTCTATTCAAATTTATTCCAATTTGTACTCTATCTTAAAACTTCGATTTGAAATTAGTTATCCTCAAATAAATGTTATGCACTTAAAGAGCGTGATTCAATTTAATATTCTTTCTCTTGTAAGTAATGTTAAGCACTATTTCATTCTTACTTTCATTGGTTTATATTTTAAGTTTTATTAAATATGAACATATAACAAAAAATGTAGGTTTGGCATAAAGTTGTGAAATTCTCACAGATATACATGGTCACATGGCAACTCCTGCCATTGCATATTTTATAAAGTACAAAATTCTAAGATATATGAATGTACATATTGGACACATATTTCTACTGCTCTTCAAAACTCCCCTACATTGTCCCTGTGTAATCATATATTCTTTTTCTCTTGATTCCTAGCAATCACTGGTCTATACCATAGTTTTATCATTTCAAGAATATTTCATTAATATAATCCTGTCATATGCAAAGTTCTGAGACTGGATCTTTGAATGGTAGCTTAGAAATGATAGTTTTAGCAGTGGTCATGTTGTTTATTGAATCAATAGTTTTTTTTTTTTTTATTTCTAGGCAGCATTCTGACTATGGATGTACTAACACATTTAATACTGTTACTCACTGAAGGATATTTGAAATATATCTAGGGTTTAGGATTGGATATGGATTGTGAATATGTTTTTATTTATCTGGGGTAAATATCTGTGGATGTGACTGCTGGGCTGTATTGCATATGTTGAATTTGATGAGAAATGACTTAAAGTACATATATCACTTTGTATCCCCAGCAGTCAATCATGAGGATTTCATGGGCTTTTGTGTTGGCCAGCAGTTGATGCTGTCACTGTTTGTATTTCGGTCAGCCTTCTGTGTTTTGGATTTTCATTTACTGTTTCCCTAATGATGATAAAGTGATTATCTTCTCATTGCTTTATGTATCTGTTTATTTTATGCCTGTTATTCTCTTTGTTCATTTTATTTCCTGACACAGGAACTTTCTATATCGTCTAGCTGTTCTTTAATTCAGGATCACGTTGCTTCTGCTTCTAGGTGATGCATTCAGGCACGTGTCTTCCATGGCTCAGTTTGAAATTTAGGTTGTTTTCTTACATTAAAAATAAAGTAAGTGACTTTCTATACTCTTGATACAAATTCTTGATCAGAGATATATGCTTTAGAAATATGTTCTTCTAGTATATAGCTTGTGCTTTAATCATCTAGATAGTGCTTTCTGGGAGAAAAATATATCAATTTTGAGCAAGTATAATCTGTCAATGTTTCCTTTCTTTGATGAAATAGACTTTGTGTCTTCTGTAAGAGCTCTTTACATAACTATAGATCATGATGATTTTTACTTACATTTTCTTTTTAAATACATGGTACTGTATTTTATATTTAATAACAATTTAATTTTAATTACTTTTTGTGTCGAAGAGAGTTAAAATGAAATGCGTTTTTCTACATATTTGTCAAACTGTTCCCAAATCATTTGTTGACAAAACTCACATTATCCACTGGATTTCTTCACCCAGTGTCACAAATCAAGTTGCTGCATGTGTACAGGTCTATTTTTTTTATTTTGTTTCATTGATCTACACATCCATCTTTTCATTAATGGCACAATGTCTTGATTACTGCGGAAATGTGTCAAGTGCATTATCATAGAGTATCATTCTTTCTAATTCATCCTTTTCCAATATTATTTTTACTATTCTGTAACTTAAAATTCTTCAAAGAAATTTTAGAATTAGATTTAGAGGTACATTTTCTTTTGATCATGTCTGAGTTTTCCCTTCTAACTTTGTAGATTGTACAATAAGTGAACTTATTGCAGAAACAAGTGGTCAATAAAGTGAGATCCAATTTCAAACCACACATAGGAAACTTGAGTCATCACTTAGATTTAAATTTTAATTAATATAATAATGTGGTGATCACATGATTTTTAAAATTTCATTCAGCATTAGGATTCACTCTATGACGTATATTAAAGAATTACTTCCTGAAATATAGAAAACTTGCTTTTAAAAAGGAAATTTAAGAAAAATTCTAAGGCTAGAACAAAAAACTCTGTTACAGGAATAAACTTTCTAAAAATGTTTAAAAGTATTGTGAAATCATAGGGAATGTCTATGTCTGGGAAGAGGGAAATGAGGAAGAAAGAACAGGTCTTCCAGTGAATCAGCTGAAGGAAAAGTACTAGGCACCGAATACGCCAAATCAAACAGTCGCCTGAGGTCCCAGAACAGCGTTGAGGAAACTGTAATTACTGCACTGAGTTCTTAAGAACCTTGGGGAGGAGACATGCTGTTCCTGTTCACCGCCCCCTGAAGACCTCTCAGACAACAGGAGTTCTTCATAAGATTATTTAAGAGATGGTGTTTGTGACCAGGAGAAGCAGAAATAATGTGTTTATTTTCAATTATGTGAATTATGTGTGAGTTTTAGATAACACGGTCTTAGTTTTTGGCCCAGAGACAGTTCTGGAGATGACCATGTAACATTTCCATGCTTTCTCCCCTGCTGGCGGTCCATGTGGTGGTGGACTGTGAGGATCAACACATCGACAGCAAAATCACTTTAAATAAGCAAATTAAACTTCTCTGGAGAGCTAAGAGGTACAAAAAGAAAATATCTCAGGCACTTTTAATTTCAAGTACACTGCAGCTGTTTGCATTATTTACAAATGCATCACATCTTCACACATTTTTTTCTAAATATTCAGTATAAACATTACAATGATTAGTAATTATCCCCATATGATTTATGAAGTATATAGTCTTCTTTTCCAATAAGCATCGTTTTAAGTAGAGAGCAGCTTTCAAGGAATTAGGAAACTCCCTCATTTTACTCAGAATTGTTTTCTTTTGTTTTGCAGAAATTATCTGAAAAGAAAGATCCTATGAACAGCCAGCTTGCATTGCTAGATGCCTCTTGTTTCTATAAACAGTGAAATCTTATGAAACCCATGGCAAATATCAATGTGGCATCTCTGAATTTTTACTTGGCACTTTTCCACCAAAAAGGATTTCTGCTTTCTCTGCAAGACTGATTTCTCTCCAGGTCACAAACAACCCAATGCTGAAATATGTGAAAGGCCCACTCCTCTGAGGTCACTGCAAAGGTAAAGAATGAGACCATGCTTCAGGAAAGAAAATTGTGTCACCTTTTCAGCAAATAAAAAGTTCAGTCTCAATTTCTTGCTGAAGTATGAAGCGTGGTCCCTGAAGAGACGCCAGCCTGGTTTGTTATAGCAGGATTTGTAACTGTGAAGGTGGAGAACTTTCCTGTCTGTGAAAGACTTTCTGTGAAGAGGATGGAATCATACCAGCATGAAGCTATAAAAATAAAACAGGGAGGCTTAATTTGGGAAGTTTCTTACTTTTTTGTAAGAACTGCTCCATTATTCTTCAAACAGACAAAGGTTGTGTCGAGTTTGTGAAGCAGTAAATCGAAAGTTAACAGTTCAGCTCGTCACTTCAAACAGATCCATACAGATTCGCTGCCACCCTCTCTCCCCCTTCTCTCTTGCCCCGCACTTCTTCATTTTGATTAGCTTGTTCCCTCAACTGGTGAAGCAAGCATTTGCCCTTCAAGTCCAATAAGTCTTAACTGTCATTAATCACAAGTTTCTGTGGTAAGTGTTTAAAAAGTCTAATCAGGAAAGGAGAACACTAAAAAAAAAAATTCTATGCCATTCTTTGGAAAAACATCAGGGTCAGAATGAAGGTAGCTCTGTGCTGAAGTCTAAGCTAATTGAAAAATACAAACACTAGCGGTCATAATTTTATTTTCAAATATATTTATTTATTATAAAATCAGTCTCATGCCATTTATGTACATTGAACGGTGTAAATGATTACTTGTGTAAATGTTGTGTATCTGGTATAGTTTTAGCATAGATTCCAAAGAATTAAATGATAAAACACAATTTAGTAATGTTTCCCATATCTTCATTAATGAATTACTACTTCGTAGTTGTAATCTTATTACTGGATAGATGTTAGTATGATTAGGCTCTGAAAAGAGACAGGCCGTGCTTCGATTTTGAACTACATAGTTAGGACTGGCAGAGTTAGAATTATGACTGTCACCTCTGGTCCTCTTTGGCATATGAACCCCTCAGGATCTTCAGCGATCCGTAACCGAAAAAGGTAGAAGAGGGATCTAAGTACCGAAATATCTTTACTGACGTTTTGTAAATTTCACATCATGTATTTTGACCATCTTTAGACCTGCCCCTTTTCTGCACCCCCACTAATTTCATGCACTCTGTCATGTATATGAAGTACTACTGATTGATCAAGTTTGTGTTCCCAAATATCGTTTGTTGTGTGTCCATCCACTGGAACCTGATTAACATACCTAGAATCACAGCTCTAAAGAAAACCAACGCCCCCGTCCGGCAGCCAGGCTGGGGCTTCTTCCCCATTTCCCCGCTCCTGCGCTGGAATTTTATCTAGTTTGAGCTTGCAAGCGTTCATGCTTCATCATTGCTGTAACCTCATATGAGTGACTTCACGGCAGCTGGGAAATCTTTGCTTCATTGTGGCCATCCACTACCTATGGTTCCTACAATCTTTCCACTGGCTCTTCAGATGGACTCTGAGCCTTGGGTGGCAGAGGTTTGATAAACATGTCTTATTTAGGGAAAAGCGATTTAAATATTTTTGAGTAACCCCTGGCAACTTGTACCCCATTGATTAAAAGATACATGTAAACTGTTTTCATTTCCCATTTCAATAATGATTTATTGAGGTCAGTATATAGCAAATATATGAAGTTAGATCCTTCCAAAGAATAAAAAATATTCAAGACACCCCTATTACCAAAAGAAATAGCTGAAAAGAAAGATAAATAAGCCTCTGTTTCATTTCAACATTCAAAATATCATCAACGTATTTTGTAGGCTATTGTAATAAGCAAGATGAGTTTTAACTAATCTAATAAGGAAGAAGAATTGAAAGAATGTTAGGAGGAATTGACAAGTGAATTGTGTTTGAGAAAACAAAGTGTTAGTTATCAGGGAAGGAAGTACGCAGGCGTAGATCTCTGCACATGGAAGAGAGGAACTTTGAGGCAGAGATATTCAGTAGTGGTTTAGCAGATTTGCTCAGCGCTTATTCCATGGTATCTTCTGTAGCTTCAGTTTGTGTGTTTTATTTTTCCTACTATATATTTATTGAATTTTGACCACTTTGTACATCTTAATCATATTTACACCCTCTTCCATATCTGAACCCTTCCATTGCCCCCCACCAGATTTCACACATTCTGTCAAATATGTTAAGGTCTATCAAGTCGAGTTTGTGTCCCCAATGGTCCACAATGTGAGTTCATTCACTGGAGCCTGCACAGACTATCTAGCATCCAGCACCACCTCTTTAAAGAAAACCAGCTCTTCTTCAATGATGATCAGATTCCAACAGTTTCTCAGGGAAAACAGGACTTTTTACTCACTTTTACAGTTCTATGATGGATTTTTGTCTGGTTTGAGTTTATTATGCATGCTCTTAATATACCATTCCTGTTTAAATTCACAACACACAGTTAGAAAAATACAGGGAGGAAAGCCATTCGGATTATGACTTTTAGATAAACAAGAGATTTGGAAGATTTTAAATAAAAAGTTGAAATTCGTCTATGTTTTAGTAAAAAAGGGACTTTTTTTCAATGTAGAGCATGGATTTGAAATGCCTGAAAGACATTTTAGGCTACAGAAAATAAAGATCCAAACTGGCAGTGTGAACCCATAATTATGCCATTGCTCAGATTCAATATATAATTATTAGATAAAATTTTCCTGCAGAATTTATTGATTAGGCATTGGAACATGAGTAAGAAGCTATTTTTTAAAAGACTGAAGGTATGTTGCTTGGTATCTGGATTTTAAATGGAATTTGAAATTGACTTAGATAATTTACGATGGAAAGAATTTTGGAAGAGATCTGATGAGTTTTAAAAAGGTGACATCAAAACAGAGAGATCCAGAACTTGGGAGAATAAACATTTAATAACCCGAGGAAGCGCTATAGCTAATACAATGATTTTTGTATTATATAAACGTATAGGTAAGGTTGAGTCATAAATGTGATGGAACTTTCCAAAGGACAGATTTAAGATAGGAAAATTTATTCATCCGAGGCAACAGTTGAGTGCATCAGCATTTACAAAGTAATAGGACAGATATGACCAAGGTAAATTGAAAGAAAACGACTGGTATTTAGCATTGTAGAAATAAGGGTAGTAAAGCAGTGGAAGCAATATAGAGTGATCTGCAATATTAATGGCTCTGGAGGCATAAATTAAAAACTAAATACTAAAAATGTCTGCTTAATTCAGGAGTCAAGAATATTTGGATTAGGAATATTTTCAGTGGAGATAGAATCAACATGAGCCAGACTCAGAAAGAAAAAGAAATGTCACATGTGTTCTTTCATGGGCATTATTTGATCTGTCAATCTATATACATACACATATGTACATATGTCTGTATATGTATATATAGAGAGAATGTGTACGAGCATGTGTGTATGTACATATGTGTGTATATGCATATATATAGAGAGAGAATGTTTACGAGCGTGTGTATGAGTGTGTGTGTGTGTGTGTGTGTGTGTGTGTGTGTGTGGTGTGTGTGTGGTGTGTGCGTATTTGTGAAACATCAAAGTGAAAATGGGCCCATGACTGCGATGAACAGATCTTGATGGCAGGAAAGTGGAGAAGAAAAAGCCAGGCAATGGAATAGATGTGCTGCACATGCAGAAGGAGAGCCATGGGGGAGGAAGGAAAGAAGTGGCAGGACATGCGGTGGAAGGACTCAGGAGCACAGCGTGGAAGGGGACAAATCAGAGCACGGGATACTGACACATATGCATGAAATCGCGGTACTGAAACTCACGACTGAGTGCTTACGCTCCTAATTTACTAAAATGTCGGAATTCTGACAGGCTTTAAAGAGCGTCGAAGTGTTAGAATGTAGCCAATGAGAAAGAAGAGCGTGATAAGTGGGCGGGTCTTGAGAGCAAACCCATGTGCTCATTCGCTTGTGGTGACGAGATGCAGCTGTGATGCAACATCTGTAATGCACGGCAACGGATCCTTTGGCAAAGACTTCAGGAGTCTGCCACCTGGTAACCAGGAGGCTTTTTAAGTAGGCCTCTGTAGCTTGCTGCAATATTTGTGGGTTTTGTCCCTAAAACCCTTTCCCACCGGGATGAGAATTATAATGATTTCCATAAACCATAATTGCTTCCACACATGCTTTATTTTATCTTTTGAAAACTTTGATTTGGTATTTCTAGTAGATGGAAATTAAAATTATTTTCTTGAATCTAAGCTTTGGATTATTGAACCACTATAAGCAATATTTTAAAGCTGAGTAATGGAAGAAAAGTGTATTTGTTGTATTTTATTAAATTTGAGATCTAAAACTTTAAGAGGCATGACTGGTTGAATCAGGTGTCCCTGTTGACTGGGGCAGTTGGTGAACCTGGTTTCTTAGTTTTCATTGTTCTTACTGTGTCTGAAGTGTACACATTCTTGGTGCTCAAGAATGATTCCAAAGATACAGAGTTCCCTCGTACCTTCCAGCCTTAAAAATATTGTACTAAATATTTAGAGACACAGTGTGACAACTGTATAAAGCTCGCAGCTGATCATGCAGTATATGACATCTCTACCTAGAGTGGATCTTGTTGCCTCCACTTCTCTTGTGTGTGTCATCCCACTGTTAAATTTTAACACAATCTTTCTCAAACCTGACATTAATCCTAGTATTTTAAAATCTATTATGGTTGGGGTGATCTGTTGTTATGGGTACATAATATTAATTTCTTAAATCTAAACATATTCTTAAAAATATTTAAAAGACATATTTTATAGAGAAGCTGAAAATAACAACAAAACTTGTCAGTCTTTCTGCGGTCTCTTTCCTTTTTCAGTCGAGTTAAAAAAAAAAGATCTGTCTGTGCTTCTCCTAAACATTTTATGACAGATAGGACAGACTTTAGAGTTTCAACAAAGGAGAAGGACACAGCATGTTGTAGATGTTTGTGGGGTGGGGGGAGACATATTCATAGTTCACTGTGTTATTTATTCATGCCTAAAATGTATGGTCCATTATTCAAGAAATGATTAAGTAGGAGAGATCATGCATCAATGGGTCTAAAATTTTTAATTACCTCTGGATTCAGAAAATTAATTTGAGTATTACAACATTCTATAGGACATTGGCATAGAAATTGTCTTACCAAGTATAAAATAAACATTTGATGAGACTTCTATGAGGCATTTTTTATGATATGCCTAGATTGGTAGGACTACTTGAATACATAAATTCATTTTAAAAATCCATAAGAATTTAGTTCAAATTGAAAAATTATGATAGAGTCTGATTTGTTTGTTAGAATCCCAGCTCCATACTGATCTGCTGTGTTATCTGGGGGAAAGTCAGTTTTCCCACCAGTTAAACAGCAGGATTTTCACAGAGATGATACTATGTTAAATGGCATAGTGCAGGAGAAGCAATTTTGTTAAAACTCTGACTTGTAACCTCTATTAGGTCATGGGGTGAATCTTAAGGGACAAGTATTTGACAGTAAATTTGAAACTTCGTTTTAATCAAGCTGTAACTGAAATGTGATAAACCTCTGATGAGTGCAGATAGAAATCACAGTAGCATTAGCAAGAGCTTTGGTGTTGACCACTAGCAATCAGAGAGTTGTTAAAATCAAACACGGTTTCGACATGGTATATGTATATTAACTGTACAAAGTAAAGGATTCTGTCTGGATGTAGTGGTACAACCCTTTAATCCCAGCACTTGGGAGGCAGAGGCAAGCTGATCTCTATGAGATCTACATAGACTGTTGTTCCTGGCAATCTGGGGCTACAGGGAGAATATATATATATATATATATATATATATATATATATATATGTGTGTGTGTGTATATATATATATACACAGACACATATATATATATACATGTATGTGTATATATATATATATATATATATACAGTTAAAAACACATATTGTTTAATTTTATACAGAAATGTATGGTGAGACTTGTTAACTTAGTGTGCCTGTTATGAGAGCCAGCAACACTTTCACCATGTAGGATAGGAGACAGGAGGTGCACATTCTTCACTGAGTTTGGGGATTTTCACTCACATAACTTTAGGAATCTCCTGTCTTTCTTTGGGTCTGTTTCTTTTAAAACTGTTTCCCCTTTTGTTGTCCTCTTCTGATGATAAATTAGTTAATGGCAAGCCTTATTTACCACTTTGCTCAGGAAAAGATAAACTCATAATTGATATCAACTTGGGATTAGGGTATATTTTCTTATTTCTATAATTCTGTTCTTCAACATATGGAACTTCTGAAATTGTTATTTATAAATGTATTCTTTTTTATGTATTATTTTAATTAGATGTGTATGAGGGTTATGCCTGCATATGTGTAATTGCACGATGTCGTGCAGCACCCACGGAGAACAGAAGATGTTTGATCCCCTGGATCTGGATTTGTGGACGGTTGTTAGCCACCATGTGGGTGTTGGGATTCAAACCCATGTCTTCGCCAAGAACAGCCTGTGCTCTTAATCACTGAGCCATCTCTCAAGCACTCAAGCACCAAAAATATATTCTTAAGGCAGCCTTCTTGGCCTAGACATATCTTAATGAATCTGTCTACATCACAAATCTAGAGTCTAGAATATCCATGTACACAGCAAATAGATTTTCACACATCTCTATGAAAAACAACTGAAGTAGATACTCACAAAGTAAGAGTTCTGCTTTCCCCAATTCCTTAATGATTTTTCTACCATTAGTGGCAGAATTGGGGCAGAAGAGGTGTTCAGTAGTTGAGAGCAATGGCTGCTCTTGGAATGGACCCATGTTCGGTTCCCAGCACCCACAACCCAGACTGACAGCCCTCTATAACTCCAGTTCCAGGGGATCCAACATGATCTTCTGACCTCCCAGCTCATTTCAGGCCATGGGTGCTCTTACAAACATGTAGACTGTACATTCATATACGTAAAATAAAATTTTGAAATACTAAAGGACCTACTTTTTAAAGATGAGAATGTTTTGAGTTCTTAATCCATGGATCATGAAAATATACATTTTTCTAGTTCTGCAAGCATTTTTTCCTGAAAAAAAATTTTCCTTTCTTGCTATGCTTTTCTTTGTTGTTTTCATCTAAAATTTTCCAGTCTGCGAATGGTCCAGTGTATAAACAGGCTGATAGACTGCCACGGTGCTCTTGTCAGCAGCAATGAAGCACCACCGACAGATTTAGCACCCCATCCTGGCACGGCTTCCTGTTGTACCAAAGGAGGACTTCACCATATGGCATCCTGCTAAGTGGTGGAGCACAAAAGGTTTCCAAAGCACTTGGAGTCATACATCGTGAGAAGCTAAATCTTTGTTCTCTGTACAACACAT
This sequence comes from Eospalax fontanierii, assembly GCA_035773235.1. Classification (NCBI taxonomy): domain Eukaryota; kingdom Metazoa; phylum Chordata; class Mammalia; order Rodentia; family Spalacidae; genus Eospalax; species Eospalax fontanierii. The sequence continues at coordinate 14,842,042 of CM069536.1, read as the reverse complement.
GTACTTACTGCTGTGCCCATTCTCCACACCTGGGTCTTCCCAGAATAGCGTACACATTCCTTAAAAAGTGCTACCTATCCTTGGTTAGTTCCAAACAGAAAGCAAAATGGAATACTGAGCCAATTAAAAGGAAATCCTGAGTAGGATGAAAAGAAATACTTATGATGGATAGAGATTTTGCCAGTGTGTTAACAGCCACAAAGAACAAAAGGCAAAGAGCCAAAGGTCACTGAACAAATATGTTAATAATACTTTATTTGAAATTCCATCAGTTATACATTATTACCTTTGCTATGCTGCAGACACTCAGGAGGGATAACCTGGGCAGTGTTATTTATAACACAACAAACCTGCACACCTCCAGGGCATACAGCAAACACTGCACATGCTGCCTTATTTAAAAACATTGCTTCTTTTCAACAGAAGAAAACTATCTGAAGAATCAAACCAGTATGTTACTAAAGATGGCTTCTTTCTGCCCTTTCAGTAAGGTGGACGTCCTGATGCTGATATTAGTATCTACTTAGCGCTTTCTACGCACACAGTGCTAAACAATTTCCATGTTTTTGCTCACGTTATCCTCACGACCTGAAGCTAAAATGCCATTAATTTCCCTGATTAAAAGAAGAAAAACAAAACACAGAGTTTAAATAAACTTATGGATAACATCAATGCTTTAAAGAATGCTTCTGGGATTTATTTGGTTTTGTTTTATACAATATACTAGTGCATGATGTGTGTGTATATGTGAATACATATGCATACACGTTATGCCACACAGGTGTAAGTCCCCTCTACCCCATGCTAGAGGCAGGTACTCTTTGTCGTTTATCATCATATATGCCAGCCTAGCTGGCTAAAGAGTGTCCTGGCATTGTCCTGTCTCGTCCTCCCATTGAGTAATGAGACAGTGGTATTACAGTCACATGCTGCCACGCCAGGCTTCATGCTGCCATGTCAGGCTTCATGTGGGCTCTGGGGGTTGAACCTTAGATCTTCATGTGTAGGTGCCAGTCTCTTTACTCAATGAGCCATCCCCCGAGTCCCGCTTCTGGAATTTAAAGCTGTATGTCATTTCTCTACCACGACATCATTATCCCTTTGCTTTACTGATAGATAACTGGCTTAATTTTAATCTTTTTGGAGAAAGACTGGTGTCCTAGCACACTCACGGTTTCTAAAGCAGCAGAACTTGCACTGCACTGTGCAGTCTAAATTCAACACAACTGTAGTTAAAACAGGCTGCTCTGATTGAGGCTGGATATCATCTTATTGTAAAGATGGTACAGTTCTCACACATGGGATCTGAGATTCCTCCAAACTCTAATACCAAAAACGCAGCATGCCTAAATCCCTCATGGTGTATGATTTATATATGACCTATGCAATCCTCCTGAATAAATTATCTTTGTATGACTTATAATACCCAATATTATGTGAATATGCTGTATATATCTGTCAAAATGTGCTACGTAAGAGTGACAAAACACTAGTATTTCTTAGTACTACTTTGCTTTGAATGCAGTTTGTCAACAGAGTCTCACTGAATCTTATTTAGACTCCTATGTGTTGACATGTGATGGGGCCCTCTGGCACTACTTGGGGTCATGAAGTATTTTCCGTCATGGAAGGATTAATGTGTATCCCGTGAGAGGGAGCATTTATAAAGTGAGTTCACCCCTCAGCTCAGTCTTTCATGTCCTCTCTTGCATACTCTCTTCTTTTCGCTTCTTTTCCACACATTCAGTTCCCTTCATTCTTCTACAGTGATGTTCCTGTACGAACCTGGCTTCATACTGTTACCTAGTCTTGGACTTTTGAGTTTCTATTACTGTGAACAAACATAAACCTCTTTTCTTTATATATCTCCCAACTTCAGTTCAATTTAGTTACAACAAAAAATGGACTGAGATCTTGCAGACACAATACTATTTCTTAAGACTTACAAACTGAGTTTAACACCTTTCATAGATGTAGGATCTACCTATAGATACAAAAAGCCAATGAATTCAATGTGAGATAACAAATCAAGGTTTGCACACCTTGTGTGATCCTCTGTAGACCACTTAGTCACTAGTCACTGCTGAGAAAGTTAATTATGCACCCAATGTACATATATTGTTTGAAACCCAGACAGTTTGTTGTTGTTTTTTTTTTTTTTGCTAATTTTAATGCGACACCTTACACCTTACAGAACACTGCCATTGCACATTGGTTACTTAGTGCATTGTTTGGCATGGGAAGGCACAGGAATGCAGCTTCTGACACACTGTTTTGGTAGCACAGTTAATTCTTCCTTCAGGTACAGAAGCTTCTATTACTAACTTCTGGCAGATCCAATCACTAACAATTCGGGGGGGGGGGCGGAGCGCACGGTGGGCAGAGATAGAGAGGGAAACATTTTCTTTCCCACATAGGAAGAGGAAGTTTTGTGTCCTTTGAAATCCAGTAAATGTTGGTAAGTTTTAGTCATAATTTATGTAATAGTCTCAAAGTCTTTAACACTGGGAAATGCAGATAATTGCGTATAAAATGAGGTAACATGATGTTCCTAATGGGAAACTTGTGTTCATATCAATTTGCAATCCTCTGAGGATCTCTGTCATATCTTTTCTGTGTCATTAGGCTTCCATGGCTATTAGATGTGAGCTAATGTCTTCACAGTTTTATGCTGTCAAGCAGTTTGTTTTTTATTGCATTTCTGTGTATGTGTGCATTGGGGAGCGTATGAGATTGATAACCAAGCTTTTGAGTAAACATATAAAACCTCAGTGACTACAGAGAAAATTATAAGCACCTTGAAATTTTGAATTTTGGCTTTGAATTGCCTTTCATTGTAACTTGTAGGTTTAAAGTCTGATAGTGGTTATGTAAATTAGAAAAGAAAAGTAAAAGAGACCTGCTTTAAATCTTTAGAAAAATCTTAACAGACCTCCTTAAAACTAAAATAATTCTTACCCCTCCAGTATCTGTAATGAAACTTTCATTACCTCTGACATGGAATATGGGACCAAAGGAACAACCAGCAAGAACCAGGTAAAGTGATCTCACCTGGTCTCCCTCCTTACATGTCAATGTCAAATGTCATTGGCATGCACAGTCTTTGAAAAGATGTAATCCTGAAAGCAGAGAGGAGAAGTAGGGTTACCACAGCCTTGGGTGTATATTTAAGATGTTGCTCATAGAATGCAGCATTTCAGTCAGAAGAAATAAATTTCATAACTCTATTGTATAAAATAGTGACTACACTGAGTTATAACACATTATGTTCCTGGAAATGACAGTGTAAGGGTCCATTCCATCAAAATGGCAAGTATCTGAGGGAATGCGTAGGTAATAACTAGATTGAGTGAGCCATCATAGTATAATATATAGATATATAAAATACCATATATGCAAAATAAATATATACAAAGCTAAGAATGCCCAATGATTGACATTTTTTAAACAGTAATTAATTATTTTTCTAAGTTATGCCAAAAAAAGCCATAGTTCTTTATCCTCCTGAGAAAAATGATTACATTGTTGACTGTACTGTCTGATCACCCCATCTCTTGCTCTTCCTGCCCTGTTGGCCTCAGAGTGTTTCTCTAAGGCTTCAGATTTCACACACCTTTGGGACTTTCTCCTCTCCAAAATACTGACTCTCCAGGACACTGATCAGATTCATAACAGGACATCTCTATTCCTATCTGGCTTCACTTAAATGTTTTATTCTTTTCCCTTTATTTTTAGAATAACATAAATTTGATTGTATTCCTGATTTTTTAAGAAGTTTAACACTTTCTCCTTGGTATATAGCAAGCTTACTGATTGGGAGTGTTAACTTTGTCTTCTACCACTTTGCTGAATGGTTATCAAATCTAGGAGTTTCCTGGTAGAGTTTTTAAGGTTTCTCATGCATAGAATCATATCACTTGCAAACAGAGATAGTTGGGCTTTGTCCTCATCTTATTTGTGCCACGTTCATTTCTTTCTCTTATCTTAGCGTTCTAGCTAGTATTTCAAGAACTATACTGAACGGGAATGATGAGAGTGTATACCCTTGTTTTGTCTCTCATCTTAGGTGGAATACTTTGTGGTTTTCTCCATTTAACATGATGACGGCTATAGGTTTGTCATATACAGCCTTTATGATGGTGAAGTATGTCCCTTGCATCGCTAATATCTGCAGGGTTTTTATCATGAAGGGATATTGGTTTTTGCCAAAGTTCAATTTTGCATCTGTTCAGATGATTGTTGATTTCCATATTTTAGTTCATAGATGGTTGATTATTCTAGGTTTGTGTAGGTCAAACTATCCCTACATGTCTGGATAATGTCAACTTAATCATTTTGAATGATCTTTGTGGTATGCTCTTGAATTTGTTCACAAACATTTTATTCAGAATTGAAGCATCTATGTTATCAGGCTGCTTGGTCCATTTGTTTTCTTTTTTTAATCTTGTTTTGATATCAGGATAAGCCTGGTTTCTTAAAAAGAGGTTTATAAGCATTCTTTTTCTGTTTCACAGAATTGAGAAGTATTGCTTTAGTTTTTCTTTGAGGTTCTGACAGGACTCTGTGCTGAATAAGCCTGAATCTATGATTCATTTCAGGTAGGAAAATTTTAACTACTGCTTTCATCTCATTGATTATTCTAAATCAGTTTAAACTATTTCATCTTGATTCAACTTTGGTATGTTATAAGCATCTAGAAATTCGTTCCTTTTAAAAAAAGGATTTTCTAGTTTAAATTAAGATAAAATTTAAGGTATGTCTTCACAATTTTCTAAATTTCATTGGTGTTTGTTGCAATGTCGCCTTATTTGTCTTTACCAGGAACTGAGTCATTTCTCTCATCATAATATTAGGATGATAAATAATTTAATCAAATGAAATGATAGAGTCTTATCTTCAAGTTCTGGGAGGCAATCAAGGGCTGTGACCATAGCCTGTATAATTTTAGGATACTTTTGGGTCAACCTGGCCAACAACTCAAAGAAAGGTTTCTCCTGTCTGACACTGTTTCTTGTTATGTAGCATTCAGATATGCACATGGACTCATGTAGAGATATTGGATGTGGACTTTGTCATCAGGTTGTTAGACTAATATGATTCTCTCTGGTATTTTATACTAGCTAGGCATTATTTCTGTCTTCTCTCTCTCTCTCTCTCATCTAAATTTCCCTCCATGCCTTTGCCTTTTAACATGTCCCCATTTTCTTTACTACTTCCTTATAATATCGGACTCCTAAGGTCCCACCTTAGTTGTTGGCCAGGGTGGCCCAAGAGACTCCTAAAATTACACAGGCTATGGCCACAGCCCTTGATTGAAGTAAATGATGATGAAATACATTGTTCTGGTGATCATGCCAGCCTAACCTTGGAATATCCATTCGAGAAAAAGTTCTAAATAGTTTATATATCGAAAAAGAGAGATAATGTGCTGTGAGTACAGTCTGGGGGACTTGGCTCTTCAGACTTGTTGGAAATCATGTTGATGCCCTTGAAGCCAGTGTAAATAAACCAGAGTATATCACCTTTTCCCATTACTGCTAGTTTTTATCTCATGGAAGGGAGCCACAGCACTGAATGTCTCTCTGGATTTATTTTATTGATGGTTCCAGAAATTCTTTTTGTTTAAAAACAATAGAAGCAAGTTTGTGTTTTTCTACCTCCAGCCTGTCTCCACGGACAGCCAACTCTTCTGTGAGGAGTTAAGCAGGTTGAAGAGTTACAATGAAATGAATTTAGAAAGGTATCACAGTCTGTTTGTTTAACAGGAAGCTACACGACCTTATCAAGGTCATTCAGCTCTCAGCATACAGTCCCCAAGAATCATAACGTTTCTAACGTGATTAACAGGGCATGTACAGAAAAAAATGTAGTGAAGGACAGCAAAGTAGAATAGATGCTTAACCAGTCAGAGCTCAAATAGCAGTTGTGAAATTGAACTGCCTGACTGACTCAAGTAAATGCTCCCACCATTTATTGTAGTTTGGATATCAACATGACTTGAAATATAGTAAGAGACAAAAATGAGTATTTTTTTGAATCTGAAATCTTAAATATCTTTTAAAAGATATATTTTATTTTATTTTTAAAGCATATGTTTTTAAATCTTCATATTATGTGTATGTATTATGTGTGTATTCCTACATGTATGTAAGTCCATCCATGTCCTACAATGCTCAGGGAGGTCAGAATATGGAGCTGGATCCCGTAGAAGTAGAGTTACAGATGGTTATTAGCCACCATAGGGGCTCTGGGATTTTAACTCAGACCCTCTGTAAAAATAGCCAGTGCTCTTAACCACTGAGCCATTTCTCTAGACCCTATTTTTATTTTTTTTATTTATGTACTTGTTTTTGCATTGCTTTAGTAAAGTGTCATTCAGTAAGTTTTGATTTGAGAGTGGGACAGACTTACCAGAAGTTTCTGAATTGAACCCAGGCACATTTTTGACACTTTGTAACTATATTTTATTGTGAACTACTAATGTTCTTTTTTAATGTTGATTTTTGTTGATTTTTGTGGATCTCATATAATGCATCGTCATCATAGGTGGACACACTGTCTGTACTCCCCATAACCTCTCCACAGAATTTCATACATTATGTCATATATGTTAAGGCCTATCGAGTCAAGTTTGTATACCTAGATGTTCCTCAGTGTACGTTCGACCACGGGAGCCTGTTTAATCTGTCTCGTATCAACCCCTTAAAGAAGATCAAGGGTGAAAAGATTGTAAGAGCCAGGGGTGGGGCATGACCATAAGGAAACAGAGTTCTCCAGGCTTCTAGGAACCTGTTCATATGCTCTTACAGCAGTGGTGACAGCTCAGCCATGCACCCTCCGTCAGACAAAAACCAGCATAGAACTAGGGAAATGGGCAAGAGCCACCAACTTTAGCTGAGCAACTATCGGCAGCTGATCACTGCTGTGTGAGGAAGATTTATTGTGTTTTTAAGTTATTTGTGTGTGTGACTGTCTGTGTGTCTGTCTCTGTGTGGGTATGTGTCTATGAGAAGAGGACAGGGGTCAGATCCACCCAGGGGTTTTAGGCAGCGAGCCATGAGTTGCTCAGTATGGGTGACAGGAATCAAACTTGTGTTCCCTGCAAGGGCAGTGTATACTTATAACTATTGAGCTGTATCTCCAGCTGTGGATGAAGAAGCATCACCACCAGTAGATGCTTAGGCTTAAGGTTGTGTCAAAGAGACTACTTGTTTAGGACGTAACATGAGTTCCAGTTCTCCTAGATTTCTGGCATACGCTTAGACTAAAACCATGTATTCTGAAAAATATTACTTTATTTGGACTTAATCACTTTATTAACTCATATCTCTTAGTGGCAATTGGTTTGATATTTAACTCTGTTTCATGTCCATCACACAATAGACAAAAGGCTGCCAGGGTTCCTTAAGTATTACATCAGTTATCACCCCGACGCTCCCCGCAGGAGTTCTCCTTGCGACTACGGTAACTCATCCTTTGCTTTGCTCCTCTTCATCGTACAGCATAAGGCACAAATTCATTATTAACTTCTTCACAACAATCATCAACTCATTCTTGCAGAAAAATGACTTGATAAACTTATTTCTTACAGCCTGTTTTTAAAAGCCCATAAAAACTATTGGGGCTTCTCTAAAGACTCCATTGAATATTAATATTTAGACAAGATAGTCTAGTTTCTAAGTGAATCATATTTTATATACTTTATGTTTCTTTTAAAACATTTTATTATATGTGTATAAGTATATGTTCTGTATGTATGTGTACCTGTGTCATGCAATGCCTTCACAGCTCAGAAGAAGGCATAGGATCTCCTGGAACTGTAGTTACATAAAGTTGTTAGCCACTTTGTGGGTTCTGGGTTATGAACCTGGCTCCTCTGCAAGAACTGTCAGTGCCCTTAATTGCTGAGCCATCTCTCCAGCCCCGTTTTTCCTTTTAACATGAACTTTTAATCTGGCTTATCCTCTCACTTCAAAATCTCTGAAAATAAATTATTTAGTTGACTTTGAAATTATTTGTGTTCAGGACTAAAACATAAAAGATCAAAATCTCAAGTAAGATTTTAGATTCATTTTTCTACATGTTGAAATCCAGTTTTACCAGCAACATTTCATTGTATACAAGTATAAAACTCTCCAGAATAAAGAAAAAAATTATAACCTAAGAATGTCTTTTGTTGGGGGTGGAAAGATTTCAAGAGCCAGAGGACTAGGACACATGCTGCACGATAGTGTCTTCTAGACATGACAGAGAAGCTGTACCAATGAAGTCTCAGTAATGTGGTTGCTTCTACAAGACCTCATGACAACACGAGTTCACATGTCAATATGGATGAGGGAAATTTCTAAAGGTCCCACTCTAGATAAAAAGCTGCAGTCAATTAATGACTGCTGAGAGAGGGAGTATCCATTTTCTCCAGAGACAATCTCTCTGATAGGTTATCCAATCCCAAATGGTCAATCCTAAAGAGATGCACATAGAAGTAACATTAAATTGATTCAGTAGCTTGTGTATATACATAAATATTGCTACCTATATAGGATATATATAACAACAGTAATTAAAAAGGAAGTCACAATACTGAGAGCGAATGTGGTAAAGGAGGGCTCAAGAAGAGTTGAAGGAGGCAGGAAGGGGCATGGGAATTATGTAAATATAGTATTTATATATGAAATTCTAAAAATGATATAAATACGGAAGAACTTAAGAACCATCAACATGGCTTTTAACAGACTATATATTTCAAACTCAAACAAAACATATATTCTCCATCCAGTTAGTTATATTTTCAAAATGGCAAGAGACAGTCTGTGTGGAAAGAGATGTGAAGATGAATGGACTTGAAAAGGTTTGGATTCCAGAGGACGGCATGACTAAGACCAGTCTGTTCTGAGACAGGATCGCGCTGTGACTGAGCAGTCTGACCCCCAGGCTTCCGTCATTGATGCTGGTAGTGTGTGTCCTTATGTGAGTCTTCTACTTTCAGACAAGTTTCTGCATGTTCAGAATGTTAGTGTTTTCTCTCAGTTTGTCACCACTCTAAGAAAGGGTTAGCATAGTTTTTACTTGTGTTTATAAAGTTATGAATTCCTAGGGAAAATTTGTTCAAAGTTTGTTCCTTCTTTATTCCTTTTTGTTGTCTACATGTTAGGTTTTATTTAAAAACTACAGTGATTGTAATTGTAAATCTAAAGCTACCTGCTGTTTGAAACTGACTAGCAAGTTCCTTTATCTTGTTGACTTCCAGATTCCTCATTTGTAAGTTAAAGAATAACATTTACCATATTGCAATGAGTACTAACTGAGTTAGTGTGTACAGAATATGAAGGAGAGCATTGGCAAGGGTAAGGCTACAAAAAGGATACATGCAACAGCAATAAATAAAAAATAAGTTACAAAATTGAGAAGGAATGTGGTAAAAGAGGACTTAAGAAGACTTGTAGGGGGCAGAAAGAGTCTGTCTCCAATGGCTGCTTCTGTTCAACTAAAACTGTTCATTTTCAGCAGCCACCACAACACAATGCTGTGACATTGTCTTAAATAGTTGAAACTGCTTAAAATTTGGTGAAGTGAGTTAACTTATAAAGGAAGAATCAACTATTCAGTTGATCCACTCACTTGAGACCTTATGTTATTTTTTATTGAATCATTCTGTATTTCATAAGAACATCTCAAATAACCTTATTCATCTTTATACCCTCTTCCACCTGTGACTCCCACAGGCCCCAAGTGAAAGCCATACATTCTTTCATCTGTATTAAGGTCTATTGTGTCAAGTTAGTGTCCCCAAGTGACCTCAGTGTAGGTTCATCTCATGAAGTCTAGTCAGCCTACACAGAGTCCCTAGCTTTAGGAAGACTAGCTCATCCTTATCTCACAGTTATCAGTTATTGATATTTCTTAGGCAAAGGTTGGGGTCTGCTATTCACTTATCCAGTTCCATGCTGGATTATTTTTAAAATCTGCTTGAGTTTGCATGGGTCATGAGAATTCCAAAATGATTGCTATAGGTTCATATAAGCAGGGTCCCAAGAGTTCATAGAATGCTATTTCAATATGGTCACACACTTCTTCACCGTCTCTTACAATCTTTCTGCCCCCTCATCCGCAATGGTCCCTGAACCCTAGGTGGGTGAAACTTAATATAAAAGTCCTATCCAGGTATGCACACTCTGGAGAGTCCTAATCTCCATGTTTTAGCCATTTGTGATTCCTGGCCCTTTGCTGTATGATGGTGCTTCATTAATGAGAGATGAGAGATTCATTAGTGTCTTCTTTACCCCTTGTCAAATATTGCATGAGCCTTTCGTGTAGAGGCTGCATTGCTTCACTTAGGCATGGGAAATACACAGACAATGTCTGTGTGTGACCAGCTGTGGTACTCTGTAGTAGTCTTTGGTGCAAAAAAAATGCTTCTTTGATGAGTGTTAACTGGAATACTTGACTGTAAATATAAGGATACATATTTTGTATTTAGTAAGATGTTACATTAGTCTAGGGATGTGACAGCCTTGGGGATTTCTCTAAGATATTCAGCCCTGTGTATCTGGCTATGATTACAATACCACCCATGAGTTTCCACCAATTAGGGAGCTCATCCAGTGTCGAATGCTGTGTCAGTTGTCAATGCAGTTATTTAGTCACAAAGGTAGTGTTGGGTCATCGATTGATGTTCTTCCTCAGTAGCTTGCATAGTACTCTTCAGAGCTATGCATGCTAGCCATTAGGGGAACTGGCTTCCAGGTCAATTCCAGGTCCATTGCTCCAAACTCAGTCTCTGAAGTATTCCTGTCTTCAGAAATAGAATCTTACCTTCAAGTTCTGGTAGACAATCAAGGGCTGTGACCATAGCCTGTATAATTTTAGGACACTATTGGGCCACCCTGGCCAACAACTGAGAGAAAGGTTTTTCCCATCTGACACTGTTTCTTGTTATGTAGCATTCAGATACGCACATGGACTCATGTAGAGATATTGGGTGTGAAATTTGTCATCAGGTTGTTAGACTAGTATGATTCTCTCTGGTATTTTATACTAGCTAGGCATTATCTCTTCTCTCTCTCTCTCTCTCTCTCTCTCTCTCTCTCTCTCTCTCATCTTTATTCCCTCCATGCCTTCCCCATTTATATGTTCCCCATTTTCTCAATTTCTCCTTTGATAATACCGGTCTCCTAAGGTCCCACCTCTCTTGAGCTCTGTCTTTCCCATTCTCTCCATAGTTCCTTTAATAACCCTCATTCCCATTAAATACCCCCCTTTATCTATTTTTTTCTTAGCAACACCTGTGTCCTATTATCCTTCTCTCTTAGGTTCCTTCTTTCTCTTTACTGCCTTGGTTCTTTCCCACTTTCCTGGTTCCTGAAGTTACATTAGGATACATACTCACATATAAGCATTTGTTACTAGGATCCACAAATGAGAGAAACCGTAGGTCTTTTGTGTTTCTGAGTCTGTTACTCAGCTTAAGTTTCTTGTTCCATCCATTCACCTGCAAATATCATGATTTTGTCTTTCTTAAACACTGAGGTGAACTCTATTGCATAAATGTACAATATTTTCATTATCCACTCATCAGTTGAGGGACACTTAGGTTGCTTCCATCCCTTAGCAAATTGTGAAAAGAACACCACAAACATGCATATACAAGTATCTCTGCAATAGGATGAATCCTTTGGGTACATGCTAAGGAGTGGTATAACCGGGTCAAATGATAGATTTCATTTTTATTTGTTTAAGAGTTCTCCACACTGCTTTCCACAGTGTGTAAGCAGAAGCTTACAGTTCCACCAGCAGCAAATGACCAGTTCTCTTTTCCCACATCGTCTCCAGCATTTGGTGTCATTTGTTCTCTTGATCTTAAACAGTCTGACTAGGGTAAGATGATTAAACATTAAAACATTAAAGTGTTTTTAATGCATATTTCCTTAATTGTAAGTGATGTTAAACACATTTTAAGATGTCTCTAAGCCATCTTTATTTTTTCTTTTGAGAACAGTCTGCTCAGATCCCTAGCCCATCTTTTAATTGAGTAGCTTGTTTTCTTGATTCTTTGTTTTTTGAGTTCTTTATGTATGCTGGATGTTAAACCTCTGTCAGATGTGTCACTGGTAAAGGTTTTCTCCCACTCTGAGTTTTCTCTTCACTTCCTTGATTGTTTCTTTTGCTGTACAGAAGCTTCTTAGTTTAATGAGGTGCTACTTGTTGATTATTGATATTGATTCTTAAAAAACTGATGTCTGATTTAGAAAGACCTTTCCTACACCTTATCTTCTAGGTTACTGTCAACATTTTCTTCTAACACTTTCAGAGTTTCAGGTTTCACATTGAGGTCTTTGGTCCATTTGGAGTTGACTTTTGTACAAGGTGAAAGATAAGGGTCTAATTTCACTCGGTAGACATCCAGTTTTGTCACCACCATTTGCTGAAGATGCTACCTTTTCTCCAGTGAGTGTTCTTGGCCCCTTTGTCAAATATCACGTGACTGAAATTGCATGTACTCATGTTTGAGTTTTCAATTATATTCCATTGGTCTATGGTTTTATTTTTGTGCCAGTGCCCTGCTGTTTTTATGACTAGAGCTTTTAAATACAGTTTGAAATCTGGTATAGTAATGCCCCCTGCATTCCTCTTTGTGTTTGGGGTTGCTTTGGCTGTCCAGGGTATTTTGTTCTATATGAATTTTATGATCTTTTTTCTAATTCTGTAAAGAAAGCCATGGAGATTTTGATTGGGATTACATTGCATGTATATACTGCTTTTGGTGGATGGTCGTTTTTACAATACGAATTCTTCCAATCCATGTGCATGGGAGATCCTTCCGTCTTCTGGGATCCTCATCAATCTTTCTTTAAAGATCTAAAATTGTCATTGTAGAGATCTTCAAAAGTCTTGAACTAACATTACTTGCTGTGGGAAAAGAGACCCAGAAAGCCTGTGAGTCATCGGATGTTACCACCATCGCAGTGTATATAAATAGTGACAGACACTGCCTGTGTATTTGTGCTTATGTCTGTGGATATTTTAACAAACAAAAATATCAACAAATCCCTGGTGGGAAGGAATGTTGGTAAGTGCTCAGAGTCCAGCCATCTAATTAGAAAGGACTGTTTTCATTCTACCTCACTTTGGGAACCTATCACATCTGCTTCACATGGGATCAGCATGAGGCTGTTAATCCACACAGCAGAATCTAAGAAGTAAGGACATGCGCATGTGCATAAGAAATTGGAAGAAATAACGATGACAGAAAGAACTCAAGCCTCCTATCTTCTACCGCAGAGACGTTTTAATAGAGGTGAAAGAAATGCTTTTCTTTTTTAAAGCCATTTTAGGAAATGGTTATAGATCTCCAGGGCAAAGCTGAGAGGCAGATCAGGAAATATTTATGCAGAGGAAAGATGCCTATAAAAACTATAGAACATTGATCATAAGGGACTGCAGAAGTACCTTGACACCAATTCAAATACAGGACAGTGGCCACGGACAACGTGCATTTTAAAGAGAGCACAAGCCAGCGACATCTCTTAGGACAGAAAACTAAGACATTGTCTTGAGAATTAGATAATGTGATGTTCAAACTTCACTTTGTAATAATAATGTGAATTTCAAGGAGTGCAGAGTATCATAACTACAGTACTCCCTTGCCTCGCTCACGGGGCGACACTGAGTACTCAGAGGAGCCTGTTCCCTCTCTGAGGATAAACAGCAATGAAGAAAAATGTGACAAGTGGGATGGTAGCCCAAATGTCTCCTGGAATGTAACATGATGACAAAAGGCTTTGGGAAAAGGAATCTGAATGCACTGAACACAATGAGCACACGTGCATGTTTTCTTGGCCTCAGATTTACAGCAACAATGTCGTATAGAAAAAAGTAAAATTTGACTCCATTACCTTTGTGTCCCCGGGCACATGTTCAGATAGATTTTCTAGAGGAGAGCAACTCTATATGTCTTTTGTTCCCATTATCCAAACAAGCTATGAGTTAGCTGTCACTTAAAAACAGGAGCTAATAAACTAGTTTACGATAAGAATTTAATTACGCAACTTTTTAACTTGCCCTTTCATTCCAAAACTAAACCCTCAGGTGCCAAGGATAAACCATTTGGAACATACATTGAAAACGTCCCAGAACCACTCTGCCAAGTACCTACCTAGGACGTCATCAAGTACTGGTGGACTTGTGTATCTTGTCAAGGCAACACTCCTTTGATGGAAGTTCTAATTGAAGTTTGAGCCCAGGGCCTTAGGAAAAAGAAAGTTGAACAATGAATGTAAAACATCCCAAGAATAGCCTTCCTCCCAAGTGTGCCGATATGTGATACTGAACTTAGGCAGTCAAGCAGGAGTTGGTTAAAAATTGAGTGTACCCATAAGTTATCAATTTTTAAATTGAAAATGAAGGAAATATAAATAAAATCTCAGTGAAGTTCATATGATCCCATTAAGTTGGGTCTGCCTTCCGCTTGGGAAAATCAAACACAGGTTCTCAGACACATTCCTCAGCCTTTGTTCCATCTGTACCACACTAGATGGCAACAGCTCCAGCACAAAGACTCTTTAAATAGGAACCATCTGAAGTCACATAGGACTTCAGAATTCTCAATGCTACCAAATGTGAATGCATAGATCAGTGCAAATTTACTCTCACTGTCTCAGACATCATCTGCAAGTCTGTACTGTTGGCTGGGAGTCTAGCTCTGGCTAGTGGTAACAGGAAGTAGCTTATCATCTCTTGCCTCTATCTATGAACAGCCTGACATGGTGATTGGCAAGCAAATCTAAGCATCACAAGAGGCTTGAGAAGTAGATGCTACCAATTTACTGAAGCTTTGGTGCAGAATTCACTGCCATGGTCGTTTCTCCATATTTTGCTATCATTAACTTAGAATCCAACTCAGGAAAGTTTGAAATGTAACACATAGTCTACCTCTTTGCTGGTGGAGTGTACAGAATTTGCTGGTATCTGGATGGGGTGCAGTTTGCCTGTAATCCCAGATCCTGGGAGACTGATAGGAGGACTGTGAGTCTAAAACTAGCTTGGAATGCATAGAGACACTGTACTATAATAGAAATCCACAAGCAAAAGGAGAAAATGCACTGTATTTTTGCGACTATATCACTTTTTAAAACACTCCGTTTGTAGTTTGTCCTAATTTTTGAAAGAATATTAGTGATTCTTCAAGAATTTAATAACATGTATTTTGATCATATTCAGCTCCTTTCCTCCATCTCCTAACTCACCTTCTACCTCCTCCGCAGACCTTGTGTTCTCCATTATTAAAGTCCCATAGAGTTTAATGTATGTTTCCCAAATGTTCTTTTGTATGGGTTCATACCCGTATCCAAGAATTTGCTCTATCCCTGAGCTACAACCCTAGGCACAATAATTTGATTCTCACACAGATTTTCATACACTGCACATTATAAAATACATAGTATGACTCTTTAGAAAATATTTCATTATTGTTTTATATTTGTTCATATGACATTATTTCTTGAGAGCATCAGAGCCACTGCTGAAATTTGTATTTGATTTACTAACATGGAGGTCATTCACTGTGCTATGGCATTTAACTGGGCAGGGCTGTGCTTGTCCCTGTGGCAGTCTTCCACAGTGGCTGAGAAATACAGAAAGCCCCCCTTGCAGGAATCCGGTGCTCAAAGATTCAGCATCATTATGTAAAATGTAGGAACTTTCTCTCCCAAACTCCTGGAGGACTTCTTGAAGCAAATGGAAATTCTGTGCTTGCCTTAAGTCTACTGTATAGATTGCTACAAATGAATATAAAGTGTTGGGCAAATTACTTGACAAGGAAAAAATTAAGAAAACATCCACCCAGATGCCCCAAATTTGAAAACATACAACATAAGCATATCTATTCCTTTAGTCTCATTTATCGGTTTTCCAATAATTTGAAAATAAACAAAACCTTCTGGCTTTGTGTGTCTGTGGGGAGTTTGGGGCTTTAGGTACACATAGTGAAGAATATTTTGCATAAATCTGCATATGTTTACATGCAATGACAGACATACTGCCGCTTTCCAAATGTGGCTAGGGTAATTTAATCTTCTGCAACATTTTGCATAGCATATGTAGGTGTAATGTACTCCGAAGCATCACCTGAATATATGCAGAGTACACGTAGCTCATGCTTACATAGTTCTCATATCAAAAGACATAGTTAGGTCTGAGATAGCTTTCTGAAGGTTTATTCCCATAAACTTAAATATCTCAAATTAAACTAAATTACCCATAGCAAGAAATGAGCTTTTAAAAAAACTTAAATTAAAAATACTTTTAGGTTTAGATTTGTACAGTCTTCAAGTCAGTTTGAATTTCTTTTGCTCTTTTCTTGGTCTCTCTTTGAAGTTATTATATTAATTTCTTTCTCTAGGAGCCAGTAATTTAGTTAGAGATCTTTCAAACCTGTTATAATGGCAATTACTATATCATAGCAGTACTCCAAAAGAGTAAAACATTGAGTAAAAATGAAAATTCACTGACCTCAGCACAAGGTATCTGTAAGTACATGATTCTCCCACATTTTAAAAGGAAATATCTAACAGAGTTCTTGATGCACCCCAAATATTGTCTTTAACTTGTGTTTTCAAAATGCAACTATTTGTTTGATAAAATTTTAATTATGTATCTTAACTCTTTGTTACAAAATCTTTGAGTACAGATGATATTCAGGATACACACACACACACACGTATGTTCTGTAAAACTACAAGTTCACTTGTCTCCACCTTATCTTTAGAAACTGAGAATACTAAAATCTGCAGATTATCAAGTTGCTTATATAAAACAGTATAGCATTTTCACATAATCTATAATGCAATCAGGTCTAGATTTTTCATTACATTGAAATAATAAAAAGCTATGTGGCACTTATATAATCATTATGTTATATTATTTACAGAATAAATGATCCTTGAGGTCAAGAAAGGCTATACAAACTGTAAGATTTTCTGAATATTTTCAAACTGGAGGATGGATCCGTGAATATGGAACCCACAAGATATGGAAGTGCAAACAAAAGATGAAGAACCCAGAGCCTCTAATCCTGTCATCTAAAGAACAGGGAAATGTGCATCCTCATATCTTCCTTCATTCTCACACTTAGTATGTACAATGTTTAGCACAATGACTTCTTTCACCCAAAGCAGCTTTTAGAGCATTCTTACTCTTTGTACAGTTGTAATCAGTAGAGATTCTATAGCAACATACTTTAATCTTTTCTTTCTTCTATTATCTCTACTTAGAGATGATTTCCACATGGACAAGTATATTTTGGACTGAAGCATTTCAGTTACGACAGCATTTTCTGTGAAAGAGTTGAAAATCATTTTCCATCTGCTCACTGTTCAGTCTATTCCAACCATCCTCTTCTTTTGCATGAAAATTTCTATACTGAGGCACCCTCATCCATGACTCCAGGTTGTCCCGATCCTCATTATAATTATTTTGGATAGGACTTATGGAGCATGACCACAGCTGACACCTTATCTTTTCATATTCATAAATGGAGTTGGACTTTTACATACATATTATGTTATACAACAATTGAGGTTTATGTTATACAACTATTGAAGTTTTGGTTCACACAAGAGAATGATAAATTTTTTAAATCCTATGACCTTCTTTAATATTTCAGGTCTTAATATCTCCAGTAGGTAACACAGATTGTTAATATCTATAAAAACCTGATCATTTGACTCAAGCCAATGCCCTAAATATGGCTCAACCCTCCCTCCACCATCCGTCCTACCTTTCTTTGCAGCTCCTCATTCCAGATCTGCCTTACCCACAACTTCTGTACTCAAGATGAATCAGCTAGCTTGGATAGCTTGCTGTTTTCTGCTTGGAACATTCCTCCAAACTCCACCTGGTTACTCTTTTCCTTTCCTGGAGGGTTTAATTCAGGCTTGTTCTCCCCAGAATCCGTTCTCCATCTCCCTGTTTGGAGTTGTTATCCTGTTCTTTGTGCTCTTACTGAGACATAATGTCAGATTTTGAAGTTGCTTAGGTGTGAGCTCAAAGATAGGAACAAATGAAGGAACTTACTTTGCTCATGCCTTTTAATGTGAATCTTCAGATGCAGCTACATGTAGGTGGCTGTGCAGCTGGCTCTTAGGATGCTTTTCAATTGATTTTTTCCAAGAATAAGCTGTGTATGTAAAAATCTGCATTCTGAAGAGCATATGAGTGCCAGAGCCCCAAAGTTTTGCTGATGCTGACCACTTGCTAGCTTGGGGCATATGTATGCTCTGTGGATAAGGAGCCTCCCATATTTTGATGGTTGTTTGAGTTTGATTCTGGCTCCAATCTATGGCTAGAAATATCCATATATGATGGTTTTCATGTTTCTCATTCATCTAACTAGTTCCCATCTACTGCCCAACTTACCAGGCACAATGGTAAGCACTAGAGACCAAAGATGCTGACAAATGGCCCAGTCCTTATACAAACCTGAGAGTTCACTGAATTCCTCAGCTTTGTCTTCAGAATTGTAGGACATGTCATTGTCCTATCAGATTTTTTCTTGTATTGTCTATTTTAAATTGCTGAATTTTTTAAACGAAGAAATATTGTAGGATATGAAAATTGACTCCCATCTGGAATTCCAGAGCTTGGGAAGCTGAAGCAGAGGAATCACAAGTTTGAGAAGCCTTCTCTTCCCAGTGAGTTCCAGGTTAGCTTGAGCTACAGAGAGAGACTCTGTTTCAAAAAAATCAAACAACAACATGATTGCTGTTCTTGAGACACCTTAAAAACTAAATGGCTTTCAGGATAAAGAAAGAAAATGTATTCATGGCACATGAGAAATGAAAGCATTTTAGGGACTCTACTAAAGACATAAACATATGAACTGACATTTACTACATCATAGTGTTACAGATCAGATCAGCTACAACACAGACTGCGCCTGGCTAGAGTTTGGAAACAATGGATGTTTTATAAGAATTTCTGATTATCTCACTTGGGGCTCAGAAAACATCACTCCAGGATGAAGGCCTCTGAAGTTGCCTCACTTATCTTCAAGATAAGCAGAGAAATTAGAATGTCTTTTCTCAGCGCAGTTCATAGAAGCTAAAACTCTCCCCACTGAAAGTCGTAGTCTAACATTCCAAATCTCTTCCCTTTTTTCTCTCAGGACTGACCATAAAGTAACTCTCAGACCCACTTTCGTAATTCTTGATAATAAGAATTCCATTAGAAGAGTCTGCTCATCAGGTGGTAGGAAGAAATGCCTCAAAAAGAAGCAGGTAGAACTGAGTTGCTTCATTACAGACTCTATATCAGTCTATTTATATTATTTTGTCCAATAACATTTCCTTGTGGCCATACAACTTCACTGACTCTGTCTTAAAAACAAGAATATCTCTGTATCTTTAGGTTTTCATTTTGAAGCTTCTCTCTGTATGAAACCTTAAATTTTCTGTTCTCCTCTTACTACTTTGTATTTTGTTAGAGATGTGTCAGCCACTGGCAGGGAAGGGATCATCCACTACATGATTATTTACTAATTACATGAAAGACATTTAAAATATACATACTTGTATTGAATTTTTGTGAATTACATACAATTCATCTTAATCATATGTAGCACTCCCTTCATTATCTGCAAGCCCCACCCCATAGCCAGTCCACAGGACTTAATGGATTTTGTCTTATATGTCAAGGCCTATCAAGTCACATTTGTGTACCTAGATGTTTCTTTGTGTGAGTTCATCCACTGGAGCCTGTTCAGACTGTCAAGCACTACTCCCTTAAAGAAGATCAACTCTCCTTCCCCAGTAGTGATCAGTTGCTAATAATATCTTCACAAAGTTGTGGCCTACTGCCCATTTCCCAGTTCTATACTGTTTTGTTTTGTTTATTTGTTTTTTTGTCTGATTGAGTTTGCATGGGTCTTATACATGCTGATATCCTTGTTGTAGGTTCATATGAGCAAGTTCCCAGGGGCCAGTTAGATTGTTTTCCTGTGTGTCTCTCAACTCTTATTAGTGAAGCTTCCTCATACCAAAGAGGGAGATGAACCCAGGGTTCAGGGAACCATTGTAGAAGAGGAGCAGAAAGATTGTAAGAACCACAGGAGGATATACATGATAATACAAGACATTTTTGTAAACATTTTACCATTTAGTTCATCAAATCCTATAAACACGATTATTTAATTATCCTTATTTTCTGTGTGAAGAAACAGAATCTTAAGAGACAGGAGTAACTTTGCTAAGGTCGTCTTGATGTCATATTCCTCTAACATAATTCGCTACCTTTCCCACTGCAGAGAACTGCTTCAATTTTATCTGGCAGTTAGGATCAATTTACTGTGTTGTTCTCAAACAATCGATTTTATATTTATTGAAATTAGAGGCCCCTCTTTGGAGTAGACAGTGGGAAATGCTGTCGATGAGTCTGAACCTTCTTTCCATTTCATACTCACTTCATTCTTTAACATCGTATAACTCTGCTACAGGTCACACTGAGCTGAATGTTCAAGGAATGGTGATTTTAAAATACTTTACTCAGTGTTCTTCTAACTCAACATAAAATTAATTTCAGATTTTTGTACTGATAATTTTTCTCCACAAAGATAAATTAATTCTTTAAGACAAACCATTAGAAGTGAGTGTTGAATATGGTGAATGAAAAGCACTTTAATTTCTTCCAGTACCATTTAAAGCCACATGAGTTTTCAAATTTCTGCTGCTATTGATGAAGAGCTGAGTTGATTCAAACCTAAATTAAAAATCTATAGTTGTTGAAAACAAAATTTTAAATAGCTTTATTATTAGTGGTTTTCTAGTTATGTTTTTCTCTCTAAAATGTTAGTTTTTAAATCAAATTTAGGGCTTTAGAGATATCTCATTAATTAAGAGCAGTGCTCTGGCAGAGGACCATGATAGGAAAACCTAGGTGAGAATAATGGTAAAGGAAGAAATATTTTTATAAATAGTGAGACAGTCCAATCTGTGAGTTAAGTAGATTAACTCACAGGCAAATTATTTACTGTGGAGTTGAGTCAGGAAGAAAATAAAGAAGACTGCTACTGTATTCACTAACTCCAATGCTGCTTTGTGTTTTGCTCAGAAACAGGTCTCAGAATACTGAACATAAAGCAAACATTATGTCATGTGATAATCGGCTAATGAGAATGATGAACTTCTTAATACCTTGTGACCATGGAATGTATTACATACAGTAACTCAGCTTAGAGGGGTGGGAGTCTGGGGAAGGGCTTCCATGAGAGACTTGTCATATAATAAGTAGTCACAATGGTGGTGATGAGAGCAAAGAAACAGGCACAAAAGGACAGGTTCTCAGGTGTTTGTTCTCTTTACTCCCATAGGGAGATTCTCCAAAGCATACAGTTATATATTTGGAAACAGCAGAATAATGCCAAGGAATACTGGTGCCATAGACTATTAATATCACTGAGATTGAAACAAGCCTAAATTAAACTTTTTAAAATTTATTTATTTTTATTTTGTGTCTACATGTATGTTAGTACACCACATGCATGGAAATGCCTGTAGAGGCCAGAAGTGGGCATCACATCCTCTGGAACTAGAGTTACAGACAACTGCCGTGTTGGTGCTGGGAACAGAATCGAAATCCTCAGTAAGATTAGCAAGTGCTCATAACCAGTGAGCTGTCTCTCCAGGCCACAAGTAGAAAAAAAAAATTAAAAGCAAAACAGGAGGAATTTAAACAAGTTATTTGGAATCATAGTTCCTTGGTCTTAAATGGCCTAGGCAAGCTCTATTGTCAGCTTGTCAGTAGGCTGCCATTGTTAGAAAGGCCTCAGCCTACAACATCTGGGCTGAATATTGGAAATCATCAGGAAGAGTAAATTTAAGTTTTGAAGGTTGAGCATTGTGTGCTCCTAGAACTGGAGAAGACAAGGCGCAAGGATCACAAGGTCCAGGCCAGCTTGGGCTACACGGTTTCAGATAAGCTTGAAAGGAGACTATGTATCAAAAGGGCAGCACAAAAATGAGCAAGACTCCCCCCGACACTCTGCTGATATAATAAGCCCTTAGAAAATGATTTTACTTCAACTGGGTGACAGTTCATTCATGACATGATTTTCTATACAAATTATCATTATTCAGATGCTTCACTGTCTCTGGGAAATATTTCTAAACCCACAATCAACTGAGTCAAGTGAGATGTCTCTTCAGTTGTTTCCCTGATATCCTGTGGATCATTGTCTTACTACATTGCATACATGAGGTAAGTAAAAGAGGTTGCCTGGCAAGGGCATTGGAAGGGTAGAAAATGCTTCTATACAGGATATATATATATATATATATATATATATATATATATATATATATATACTGCCAACTTGGTATGCATGCAATACAAAATAACAATCTTCACGGAATTTGAAAATTGCATTTATTCCAGACAGGCATACATGAAACCTCTTTTTTCTTTACTTCCCGATTCTAATTTCGTCTGAATTTGACAAGAACGATTTCATTGTGGTGTTATTTTTATAGAAACTTTTTTTTCCTAGATTACAAAGATGGAAAATCTTACTGATAAAATATACAGTGAACTTTTCCATGTGGGAATTCTCTCTGAGCATTAACATGAATGAATGAAGTTGAGGAAGAGGGAAGAAGGTACTGGGTAATCATGTTGTGTTTAACATGTGAGTCTGTCAATGTTAAAATCTTTCAGTCACTGAAACAATTCTAAACCATAGTAAGAGATTTCTTCCAGGCAGTGTTTACACATGCAGCATTTATGTTACATAAAGATTTTAATTGACAGTTGAAGGGCATTTTTTTCATTTTGGAATCTTTGTATTAGTTGAAGGGTTTATATGTGTGTTTATGTGTTTATATGTAAAATTTACTTCAAAATATATTTTAAATATACACTTTATATTTGTCACTTTTCTGTTGCTATGATAAAGTATGGCCAAAGACAACTTTTATAAGAAAGAGTTTGTGTTATGTTGGTTTATGATTTATGGTTCCATATGTGTGTGTGTGTGTGTGTGTGTGTGTGTGGTGGGGAAGCATAGCATCAAGCCACAGACATGGCAGCAGGAGCTGAGAACTCACATCTTCAACTACAAACATGAAATATAAGATCAAACTAGAAGTGGACTGATGCTATGATTTCTCAAATCCCTCCTCAAGGAATGTACTTCTTCTATGAAGGCAACAGGATTTATGAGTCTATGATCTCTCCAAATATCCCCAAGTGAAGCCCAAGTACTCAAATACTTGAGCCTATAAGGAACATTTCTCATTTAAACCACCACACATTTAAAAATACTTTTCCTATTCTAGTGATGAGAATATTTTTGGTAACTATAGGTTTAGTCCAGATTCTTTTAAAAAATACATAAACAGAATAAGCAAACACATTTTTTCAAGTACTTTATTTTACTGTGTGGTGCTCACTAGATACAGCTGCCTGTAGAACAGCATTTTCCACCCTTCCAATGCCCTTGCCTGGCAACCTCTTTTATTTACCTCATGTATTCAGTGCAGTAAGACAACAATCCACAGGATACCAGGGAAACAACTGAAGAGACATCTCAGTGGACTCAGTTGATTGTGGGTTTAGGTATATTTCCAGAAACAGTGAAACATCTGAATAATGATAATGTATATAGAAAATCATGTCATGAATGACTGTCACCCAGGTGAAATAAAATCATTTTCTAAGGGCAGTCAGTATAGTTGATCCATGAGCAGCACAGGAGTTGGGTCCCCAGTGAAAACATTCATGCACAACTTTTAAAAAATTATTTAAGATCTTTATTAACAAGTGCTTACATTGTGTTGGCTTAAAAATGCAATCTTTTTTTATAATTGAAAATTATGTTCTTACAAATATCATCTTGACCAGTCTGAAACAGTTTCCAAATATTTAAAGGTCGTGGCTTAGGACTGTCTTCCAACAGGCAGACCATGAGCAGACATCATCTTCCCCAAGCTTAGTTACACCCACTTGATCATCACAGCTAAGCTGATTACTGTTACTCTCAGAAAGAAAGGAGGAATAGGGAGGGTCAGCCACACCTCCCTAGCTGCAGGTATAGAAACCAAGGAAGCAGACGGGAGGCTCTTTCTCACCATTTTGTTCAGCTGTGAAGAAACAACCTTCCATGCTGGGATGAAGCTTTTCCAGTGCGGCCCTAGGAGAGGAACGCCCACATTATATAAGTAAGCCCGATAAATTGACTGGTTTCCTAGTCTCTTTGTTCACTCAAATTGTATCTAGAGCAAGGACTGCATCTATAACGATCACGGCTGCTGAGCGATTTGAAACTGCATCAAAGCCATCACATCTGCTCCCTCCACACCCTTTTCTCTTTCAACATCAAACTCCACAGTCTCTTTGTCTCCTACACTGAAAGGGAAAGTCCTGAGGCAGTCTTATTTATGATGATCTGGTACACAAATATATCTCCTTTGGTGTTATTTTTGGGTGGTGGTGCTCTGTTTCTTTCTTACATTGCATCATTTTACAGTGGCCAAAATGTTCTTTGTAATAATGCCCTTGTTTCTGTACTAATGTGAAGCCCTTTAGCCAAGCTCTATGTGCTCTGTCCATGGTTCTTGGCTTCATGCTCACAGTGTTGACCATTGGACCAGCAGGTGGCTTCTAAATCAGTTGAGTTGCTGGCAGTTGCGGTGATGGTGATTGCTTCCCAGAATGATGGTAACTAAGCCAGAGGTAGCAGCTACACACCTCACAGACTTTTGAGATTCACTCTCTACTGCATCAGTATAGTTCCCCATGTAACTTCAAGTTCCCCAATCATTCAATTGCTAAGTAGCCTCTTGTTAAGGAGAAACCTTGATGATAGCATAAACAGTTGAATGATACATAGTTCATATATCTATATATCTATCAAGTATCTATCTATCATCTATCTATCTATCTACCTCTCTATCTACCTGTAAGTCTTTGGGTGAAAAATGCCAAAAGATAACAAGAGATCGCCTTTTACTGAGATAAGGTATTTATGAGATCAATTCCTTATAAAAAGTGACATTTTTAGTAGGAATAACACTTGGGCTTACTAAAATATCATTAGAGGCAGCTCCCAAATTATTATATAGTGCAGATGTTCTACCATTATTTATTTAAAATTATCATTTAGCACTGAAAGATTATGTTTGTTTACATTTGTTCCCACTGAAAAAAGTACCATTGGCATCCGCATTCATGTGCAGAACTTTTATAAATTTTTATTTTAACTGTATATTTGTGTATATTTTATAGCAGCAAGTGACAATATTGACTATTTTCTGGCCACATTTTATGTATTCATGGCATACCCTTTTGTATTACTTTTCTTATTTGTAGGCTATGGTTTCATCTGAATTGTTTTCAAATTGATGTAAATCTGAAAATAGATGGGTACATTTTAAACTAGTATTGTTCAAGGGTCAACTCTACATTCAGTTGGTCTTCTTTAATCTCTTCCTTCCTAACAGAGAATAGAGAATACCATATTCTATACTTTGCCCAATAGTGTTTTGAGCAGATTAGAAACTTGGAAGTTATTTTCAGAGCATACTTATTGCAGGTTTTAGGGAATTAAGAAAACCTTCCCAATGTCAGTGCAAGAATATAGCACTAACATGAAAAGATTCACAGATTAGAAATGGAGAAAAAGTATTTTTCTAGTTCTAAATAATACTTTCACCTTTAATTTGTCTATTTTTAAGGTTCGGCTGCATTTGGTCTCCTGCTAGTTAAGACATTAAACATCCTTAGGTATAAGGGGCTGATATTTATAGGGGCTGGAGAGATGGCTCAGAGTTTAAGAACACTGGCTACTCTTGCAGAAGATCTAGGTTTGATTCCTCAGCACCCACATGGTGGTAACTCCAGTTCCAAGGAATCCAACACCCTCTTTGACCTCCACAGGCATCATACAACACAGGTGTGCTTACATGTATCAGGAAATACACTCAGAAACAAAAAAATAATTTAAAAATATTATATTTTTAGAGTATTTTCTAGTATCCCAAGACAAAAAAAATCTACATAACACAAGAGAGTTTATTTAATAGTTGTTGATTAGGCTACCAGAAAGGACCAAAAGAATGTTTATATGTGATATATCTTCATTAGAGTTCATCTCTCTGTTTTTGTCAGTTTAAAATCCCTTTAACAATCTATTATTACTTCTCATGCATAATATCTCTCCAAGGGAACAGGGCCTACAAGGCTGTACTTAAGAATACACTCAGCATTTACAGAAAATGCTGGAACAAATTCTCAATAAATCACTATGAATACATCATATTAATCAAAGATGCAAGCATTCAAAGAAAATAAAATTTCCTGGAGTGAGAGATAACTATGTTAAGTCAAGAAACTGTGGAGAGTATATGTTTGCTCAGACATACAAAAGAAATTTGGTAACAGTATTCCTTGCTGGAACAAATGTAGAGAAGAACAATACTAGGTAGAAATGCAGGTAACATACAGGATAGTTACTGGGCACTTTGGATACTTTCCAATTGAACTATGACGCTTTCCTCAATTCTAGATTATTACGTTAAAATGGTCAATCTGATAAGATATGTATTATTGATGGTGATTACATACAATGGGTAATTGGATTAATTTATAGTAAAATGATTATTACAGTTGCTTAGATACATAACATCATAATCTAGAATCATTAGAAACTCCCTCCATGTATGACTCAAGGTACAGTTAGTTTATTCATTCAGTAAATGGGTGGATCTGTGCATGGATTCTCTCTCCTATGGGGACAGAAATGTGTTAAGTCCTT
Organism: Eospalax fontanierii; assembly: GCA_035773235.1. Taxonomy (NCBI): domain Eukaryota; kingdom Metazoa; phylum Chordata; class Mammalia; order Rodentia; family Spalacidae; genus Eospalax; species Eospalax fontanierii. The sequence continues at coordinate 14,815,245 of CM069536.1, read as the reverse complement.
ATTGTAAATAAGAGTATCACATTCTGAGCTTGGGAGATACATAATTTATTGTACTCTTAGTTATTCCCAGTGTTGACTGTAAGACTATAAAACTGGCTCCTAGATGACAGTATCAAGAAAAAAGACAAAATAAAAAGAGATGTGATCTTATTAGAACATCTCATGCCAACACTTTAAACATTATTTCTTGGAATACAACCCTCAACACATTACATATAATTTTTCTGATGCATTCTTATTTCCAGGCACCATGTGCAAAGCAGAGCCTACTTCTTAGACGGCATCTGGTATAGAGTTCACTCTTAGGACACATTCCTCCCACACAAAGAGGTTGTGAGAAACAAATATCTGCCACTTTCAGATTTGGGGGTGAGAACTGGGCTCTGTCTCCCACCAGAAATCCTAAAATAGATTTTAAATCTAAAATCTAGATTTAATTTAATTTAGATTTAAATTCTCAAATATAGAAAGATTGAGAATATAATCAGTCCCAAAGAAAGAAAAGAATCCTTTGCCTCAAGTGTCATCTGGAGGTTGATTTGGAAGGAGTATGTTCATAAGATGCTATCAGGCTTCAGCCAGAGTACCTATATCTGCAGTTAACAGAATTGTGTCTTCTTTACTAGTTCATATGCACTTTATTACACATATTAGTGATTTGTAACTGTATATTAATCACTACTGACCACTTGCCCACCACAACCACCACCACTACCAAGTCAATATCACATGGCTATTTTTCTGAACATATATGGCAGGTTAAAGAATTTTAACAGTGTTTGAACCAGAGCTGTTGACAAGACTTCCAGCAAAAAGGAGAATTTTAACATTTTAAGGACAGGACTTAAGTGAGAGAATAATTTCAACAGAAAATTAAAATGATACAAGAAAACCAATAATGGCCACAAATATTTCAAATTGTTAATGATCAACCCAATTTGAATCTAATTCTAGTATCAAGAGATAAACACCTATATCTTTGGGTAATTTACGTAATCCATGTGCTTTGGTTTCTTGTTATTACTAACTCAAAAGGGTGTTCTGAGGATTAACTAGATTTAGGAGAACAAGGTACTTAGGGGGCCTTTGCGTCTAACTTTCATTTATTCCCATATTTATACTATCATTACTGCCACTGGTATCTTAAACAGGTGTTTGCATTAATGTGCCCATTCATACCCATGTCATATGGGTTTCTTCTCCTTTACTCAACTTGCAGCTGCAAAAGAGTAGCAAGATTCATGACACCGGCCCACTGGGGATAAATCCATGACTAAAGGAAACCTTCCTTCTTGAAGGGTCACGCAGACTACAGCTTGGTTTTGGCCCTTGCTATTTATTGGATGGCTCTGGATGGCCAGTGACCCCTCTTTTTTCCATTTTGACTTTTCAAAACCTATGTTACAATTTACAGTTTTTCACTAATTATATTGTACTTTCCAATTTTCACAGTGCTTTCAAACACATAGTTGGCTTAGCTGAAAGCTCAAGTCATTTGAAGATAATTAATCTGGGCATTAAATTGTTGAGTGATTTGCTTACAATCATGCTGCTAATATAGTTGTGGGACAAAAGCCCAGAAATTCTGATGCTGAAGCTGTTGTGTTATCCTTTATTTCTCAATAGTGATTTCCTTTCTAAGTGGAGAGTCACTGATCACAGGAACATTGGCATGGGCAATAGGCATCTTCTTAGAAGAAACAGGATGGTTCAGAGGAACTTCACATATCAACGGAAGAGCACAGATATATATTCAACAGCCTCATATCACAAGAAGTAGTATGGCCTCCACTTAAAAGACAGGGATCAATGGAGTAAATGTTCTCAGCAGTTATAAATATAATTCCTTGCATTGGTGGCCATGACCAAGATTATGTCTGAGGTCTGTTCAGATTCTGTTTAGTGAAAGTACCACCTGTACTCTTAATGAAGAGTATTTGTAGAATTACATGAATATCTAGGGTGTACATCTCAACAAGAAGAAGCACTGGCTAATTTATTTTGCAATTAGAATATAGTTGTGATTTCAATAATATTTTCTATTTCATCTACAATGAAAAATATAGATTGCATTTATAATATTGTACATACTTAAGTCAACCCTGGAATAGTACAAAAAGGTAGCAATTTTTACTGGGAAGGAAGAAGGACAAGTAGACAATAAGAGGAGTCAATTTATCATTTTTAAATTTATTTCTGACTTACATAGGTTTATTACCTACTTGTTGTAAACTGCATGTTCAAATTTTCTAAAAATACGGAAATTTCAAAAATATGAATGGCTAGGAAAGTTCGGAAAAGATAGTTGACAACACATGCTTAGCAGAAATTAAAATGTGAAGGAGCAAAAGTTAAAATGATATTGTAATGTTGTAGGAACCTAGAGATAAATCAAAGAAAGAAAGCTGTATATTCCACCAGCTGATAAAAAATATGCTAGAGCTAGTGCTCTGGGAAAGGTACGCTATATGGTAAGCACTGTTAGAACTACTAGGAAGACACCTGATAAAGGATGTGTGGGTCAGTGTGTCACAAAGATCATTAAGCAAACTTCCAAACAGGTAGAAATCTAAATGTAAGAAATTCCCAGTTAAGCGCTAGAAAAATTTTGATAAACATTTTCGATAAACATTTTAAATAAAGCTGAAGTACAGAGAAGTTTTAGGGAGTTGGCAAGATGGCTCAGTGGCTAAGAGCACTGCCTGCTCTTGCAGAGGACTCAGGTTCAGATCCCATCACTCACATGCTGGCTAACAACCGTTTGTTAAACTCCAGTTCCAGGAGATTCCACCCATTCTGGCCTCCATGTGTATTGTCTTGACATAGTACACTTACATACATGCGAGCAAAACTAGCATACATCTAAAAAATTTAAAAATACAATGAAAGTTTTTTTAAACTTGTATTTAAGTAAATACTTAAACTTATATTTCAAAGAAAGGGCCCAAAGGAAGTGAATGTGGAGCAAGAGAAATGAAGAGAAGGAGGGAGGATTGAGAAAGATAAACTGAAAAGACAAAGAAGCAGAAGAGTCTTGCATGTCACACCACAGACACTGCCAATCTATGTAATATCAGCATCTAGAATTCAATTATGTTAAGGCCAATAACCCAATAACAAAAAGAACAAGAACAAGCAAAGAATGTGGTAAGACTGGAGCACTGATGGAATAAAGTGGCTCACACACCCAGGAGAGTACACTCAGTGTCATTTTGGTAAGGGAGAACTGACCTGAAACCAATACACTGATGAATTTTCCAAATTGAAGGACATTCTAAGGAAAGAGTGATAGGACTCTACAGTCCTATAGCACTCTAACACAAATGAAAGTGTGAATCTGTGGCATATTTGTAGTGTGCAAATTGATGAAATATTAACATTATTGGTGCATATTTTCTTTGATCTCATGCTTTATTGTCAGAACTTGCCAGATCATATACTGTAAAAACAACTGAAATGCATACAGTAACTTATCCCACTGTGGATCGCATCATGTGGACCAATATACAGTGCACATCGTATGTGACTGTGCACACTGTATGTGACTGAAAATGGTTGACCTGTATCGGCACTCATATATTTTAACTTACAGTAGCAAATATTTGAAAAAAAATCAATTAATAGATGTGGCTAAATAAATATCACTGCATCAAGGCAAAGCAGTAGTTTGGAAAGAATTAAAACTTGAATAATTGTATGGGAAGATTTCCAAGAAATGTTTTTATTTTGAAAAGGATTTTTTTTTTAAAAAAGCACAGCATATTTTGTGCAATATTGTTAAACTAAAAGGACACGTTTTATTTATTTGCACAATTTAATAAAATGAAATCCTAAAATTTGTAAAAGTGTGGTTTGTTGATGAGACAGCTCGTGTCTTCAGCACAAGGCCATTACTTTTGGAGGTGACATTTGCACAGATTTGTAAGATGCATGGTCTTCCCAGGCCAGCACAGCTCTGCATGGATGGCAACAAGAGCTGAGTGTGGGAGGGAATGTGTATATGCTTTGATATTTGAATCATGTGAATGAAATGCTTTATTCACAAATTTAAAATATTCAGCATTCCCTAAATAAAGCAGAAGACTTTCACGTTCCCCTATCCCTGGCTGTTTTCCTAGCCTCGTCTTCTATAAGTAGTGCCTGCACTTCCCAGGTATTTAAAGCAGCCTCCTTTGGCACAGTGAAACAATTAAGATTTTTGGATCTCATCTGTACCACATATGTATCTCCTGTATGGTTTTCAGGATTAGTTAGCACTGTAAACCTCTATTTTTCTACTGGAAAATCTAGAGTAATATTTAAGGCAAACTTTCATAAATAAAAAATACAAATATTTGCATGCCAAAAATTTCTATAGTCATTTTTCCCGTTTATTTTAGATCATACGTATTCATAATACCAATTGCTGATTCCTGTCTGTGGATGGAGGTCCAAAATAGTTATCCTACAGGAACTGATACATCCACACAAAATGGGACCTTGCACAGCACAGAATATAGTAAATATGAATCTCACACAGCACACAAGATGCCAAAGCTGGGTTCATCATGACCAAGCACTACATCACAGGAGATGTTATTACTCCTAGATTACTATTACTCCTAGATTACTGCTAGATTTGGTATGAGAAATGTACAATCTCATTTTTCTTACAAAATCCTGTGATGTTGGATAGTTGCCCATCATAGAATAGGCAATTAAGCAGGCAGAATTGGGATTTTAAATAGGTTGTTTTCATTCTAAATCAGAAATCACTAACAATATCCTACTTAGTTCGAATTTTAATGGAGATTGAAGTAGGTTACAAGCCCAGATCTCTGGGCTCTGCCCACAGACTTTTTTGCCTAGCTTGAGTCCCCTGCACTGGCAAACATGCCTCTGTTGCCCAGGGTTTACAGGGAGTGAAATCATGCTGTGTGTTCTTTGTGAAAAGCCTTCTGTTTCCAGAGATATTGGTAACCAGTGGAATCTATTTCTCCGTGCTCTGCATTTAGACTCTAGTGTCAGCCTTCTGCATGATGATGTGGTGAAAACAAATGGGTTGCGAATTGTGATTTAAATGTGGAATGGAGACAGAGAGTTTTGTAATAATCTGTGAAACCGTGCTTAGAGATTAAAATTTAGATCTGCCTTCAAATGTGTGGATTTGAAGAGCCTTGGGGTGATTCTGGTATTTATCCATGTTTGGAAAAACTTAAGCTAAATGCCTTCCAGTATTTTCCTTCTACTCTATTATATAAATAATAATTTAGAGGAATTTGTAGAAGGGCAGGATTGTACATGTTACCTAATTCAATGTTGTCTTTTTGAGAAAGCTGTATCTTCGAATTCTCTATAAGTAACTTCCTAAATACTTATTTGTAGACCCAACTACATGAATGAGGTGTGTAGTTGGTGGGGCATGTGTATAGGTGAGGAGAAGTATAAAATAGAAATTTCACCTGAGAATGAAGATGCTAACATAAGAGAGGGTGATAGAAGACGTGGAAGGGAGAAAGAACATTGGACTTTCAGTGGGAAGATATTTGACAGAAGAAACATGTAATCCAGGACTTGAAGGATGGATAGTATTTTAACAAGTTAGTCAGCATGGTAAGTGGATGTGCTGTGGCATAGGAAGAAAGGATTCATGAGCCTCTATGGAAAGGGCTTAGATAAGATTTGGTCAGAATATATATCTGTATAGAGGTAGTAAACTAAGGGATCTCTCTCTCTCTCTCTCTCTCTCTCTCTCTCTCCTCTCGCCCCCTCCCTCTCTCACCAATCTATCTTTATACGACATACATGTATATACCACTAAGTAAATAAACTTACCATTATCAATTTATTTGTCTGATTCTTATATAAATGAGACCTATTAAAGGATGTAGAAATGAAAGATAAAGTAATGCAGACTACTCCTTTTTACACTATAGAAGGAGGTGTCGATTAAAGCTACATTTCAGAAAGGAGAGAAACACTAAACCAAAATGACTGTTGTAGTCATGTAGCCCCAGTTATAATAAATGTCTAGAATACTGTCAGTGGAGATTATATTGGATATGCTTTGTAGAATTTGGCTAGTTCACATTAACTAGATGGTTTTATCCCTACAATATTTTAATCAGTTTTTGTTTTGCCTTAAAAAAATCCATGCAGATAGCAGCAATCACAGAATTTTTCTTTAAACACCACGATTCTGTCTCCTCTGAAATTCTCAATCATTTACACATTGTCCTTGATAGTTGAAGTTAATTTAGTTCCCAGAAGTGGCTAAACAAAGTATAAAATCTTACATAAGCTAAGAGATTCCTATTAAATATGTAGCTACAAAAGTTGACATATTAATTTTGGTCAGTGGAGAACAATACTGCACTAATGGTGTGCAGCCCAGGAGCTAAAATTTCTGAAATTCTTCTGTATGCTTCTCAATGATTTAATATTGCTGCAAACGTGAACCAGGACACTTCAAAAGCGCAGGGATCAAAGAAATGAGAATGATTTCCTTTGAATTCACAAAAATACCTGGATTGTGTTGAAGGGCAGAGGAAGGTGTGTATTGTCCCCAAGTCCTGCATTGTGTTTAGGGAAGGGCCATAGCGCAAAGGTTAATATTCTGAGTGTGCTTCTTCTTTTTATATGCTTTTTCTCATCTTTCTCAACTTTCTCCTGATAGTCTTTCAAAATGTGTTCTATAAGTTGTGGTTGTTGTGCCAAAGGCTACAGTGTTACTATGTTCTCTTTCTGTTTATCTTGGTTACCAATGAAAACAAATAAAGCATCCAGCCTTTCTTTAACACCTTGTGGTCCCACCAGCATGTAAGGGCTGCCCAGCTCTATAAGCTACATGCTCGCCCACAGCCGTGTAAATATAACGCATTCACTGTGGCTGTGACTTGCTTATGTAATAAAGCAAGCGACAATTTTCAAATTATCTTGAAGAAAGTATAGTCTTGCTTTGTAAGTTCTGTTCATTTTGATTTTTTAAAGATGAAATTTGTGTAACAAGGTAAATAATGACCTTAATCTTGAACTTTGGGCTCATACATTCAATTACACATTTATAATTTCTCTCTGAATGCACTTCATGTCACAAAATTATAATATCTAAAGCTTAGGTTGTCATCAATTTGTCCCTTTTCCCAATGCACACTATTCCACAATTTATCAGTTGCTCATAAATCCAACCTTAGGATTAACTTTTATTCTTTGACCGAAGTACAGTTGGCTGTACCATCAGAATTCACTGTGAATTTGAACGATATCTTTACCATCATCCTCCCAATTCAGGCAAGTGCATCAGCTGTGTGATTGCGGTAGCATCCCAACTGGTTCATGGCTTCCTCTCTTTCACCACCATAACCTCTGCAGCTCTGACCCTGAGGGCACGCCTTTCAATAGTGACTTCCTTCTTAAATACCTTCCCTTCTCACTCAGACCAAATTCTCAATTTTAAACTATTCTCTTAGTTTCTAGTATTCTCCAGAAGCTCAACCATTAGTTGTCTGCCCTTGGTTACTTTCCTGTGCTCTCCCATACTTCTAGCCATGCTGAGCTTCCTGTAGGATTTGAACCTATCAAGCATCTCACTACTACTAGTTCTTTGCTCCTGAGAATCTCTGATTTGGACGGTCATTGTGTATATATTTGTAACATTCTTTGATTCTTTGCTGTTAAGCAATTATTTTCTTTATTCAAATACCCCCAATTCAGAAATAATTTACTTGATTATCTTAACCCAAGTAATGCTGCTTTTTCTCATCCCTTACCGTGCTTTGTTTTCTTTATTTCTCTTAATGTTGCTTAGCATTTTGATATGTAGTTTACTGACTGCTTTCTGAGTTCTGGTTATGGAACTATCCCTGAGGACACTATTTGTAATCACTTGATTGAGAGGACAACAACACACCAAAGAAAGGACTTCCTGAAAGTGCAGATTTTTGAACCAATGTGTATACTTGAGTTATGCACAGGAGCATTGGCGACTCGGGCATCTATATAACATCAAAAGGTCCTACCGTAGCTGGGTTATGACTCATGAAAGCTGCATTATTGGGCTTCCTAGACAGCTCTTCTTCCTGGTCATTGTTTACCACTTACATATTTCTAGGGGAGTAAGGGGGCCTTGTGGGCTTTCTTCCATCCACAATCTCATCAGGGTCTCCTGTGGTAAATCACAGCTGCTCTGATTCAAGACAGTAATAGTCATATGTGTCCCAGAACAAATAGCTACATTTTACTCACCAACTTGAGTTCCATGACTGCAATCGCTTTCTGCGGTGTTGTCAGTGCCTGATATAGTGCATGAGTCACACGATACCTAAGAAGCATTTTCAATTACCCGCAAATGAATAAAAAAAGACAGAGACATATTAGAGATCTGAGTCCTATAAAATATACCCTCCTGACTGAAGATGAGAAAAAGCTTCTCTAATGAAGAGCAATTCTTGGCCTGCCTCTGCAGGGACTATACAGCGAAGCCAGTCCTAGGCAGTGGGACCTTTTGAGCAAATCAAGGGCATGCTAAGTATGAGAGTCTGAAGCAGAAAGGTTAGTGTAGCTTGAGCATAGACTGTGGCGTGGACAGAAAAGAGAGGCAGGCAGCATGCAGTGGCTGGAGGATGCAACTTGTGTTGTCCATATAATCAAATGTTCTTATTATTATAACAACAGTAGGGAGGTAATGTCATGATCAGATATCTAAAAGATGTGTGTGACTAAAGGATGGAGCTGACATAGGGAAAGTGAATGCACCTAAGATCATTAAGTGGTGATTGAAATAGTCTATGAGAGAGGCTGTCAGTAATGTACAAAGAGGGGATAACTAGAGCTCCTTTCTTTAGATCTTGGTAATGAAGGGTGCACTGTTCAATATTTTAGGAGAATAAATAAAATATTTCCCTTTCATTTGTTTGGTTTTAATTTTTGAGGAAAAGTCTTGACTATGAAGCACAAACTGACCTCAAATATATGACCTTCTTGCCTCAGTAGCCCGCGTGTTGGAATTATGATCTTGTGTTACTGTGCCTCTTTCTTTTCCTTTCTTTCTTTTCTTTTCCTGTCTTTTGTTTTCTTTTTCTATTAATCACTAAGTGTGAGGAATAATCAAAAGTCTGAATAGCCCAGTCTCTCAACTGCCCATGCCGCTTCGCAAGCAGGTGATATGGAAGACCACTGATCTCAGTTTTTCATTCTCCTTTTTTTTTGAGTACCATGTATCTGACAGGCTTTCCTGCAGACACAGAGAAACCTCAGCAAGCAGAGGGATTAAAATTTCTGGCTACAATGAGCCTACACCTTTTCAAAGGGAAATACATGTTCTGCATCTTCTCAAAGGGTAATAGTTGGTTTTACATATATGCTCACAGCTGATGTTTTTCTTCAGATGCCCAGTCGGAAATACCAATTAAACTGTTTGCTATAAGAACTTAGAGTTCAAAGGAAATAGCTAGGTTAAATATTTAATTTTGTACATCTTCTCTTAATATGTAGAAAGGTCAAGAACGAGCATAACCAAAAGGAACTTAGGAAGGGAGTAGATAATGAAAAGAATAAGTCTAAATCCTGGCATCCAGCAGTACTACCCAGGTAAAGGCAGATGAGTCTGCAAAGGAGAAAGTTCAGTTGGTTAGATCTCAGAGCAGACCAATGACCAAGCAAACTTTGACCAAATGATTCGATGATCAGTATTTCACAACCAGTGTCCATGTCTCTGGGTGTCCTGCTTTTCACTTAGAGTGATTACGAGTCATCCAGGTCTAGGATTTCTATTTTCCCAGTACCAAGATGACCAAGCCTCAATGGCCTTTTGGATGATCTCAATACAATCATTTCTACAGTAGTGTGCATTGCCCATTCTGTGGAGTGGATTAGAAGTGGTGAAAGGCTGGTTCACCTGTCCTTTCAAACAGGACTTCAGCATCTGTTATGAACTGTATCTCCCATAGCTCTGCTCTCCACATGGATCTTCTGCTTTGGACCATCCCAGCATTTAAATGTTCTTTAAATAGTACTTAACAGTCTGAAATACTACTGTTTTGTTTTGTTTTGTTTTTTCCTTTGCTAGGGCATTCCAATTTTTTTCTGGAGCACTTTCATCACTCCACCTTATATGACACTCACTCAGACCGAATCTGAGCATTTATCTTCTAAAAAGTTACCCAGGCTTACTTGGGGTACCAACAAATTGTTTTGTCAATACCTTGATATGATCAAGGACAGAGGCTGATTTAATGCATTTATGTTTCCCACTGCACCTGGCTCACATTTCTATTATAGGTATTAAGTAGATCTTTATTGAGTACCTGTTTTGGAGTAAGCAATGGAGAGAACCTAACAAATAGCTGCTACCTGAGAAAGTGCATCTGCTTCCTTTGTAAGTAGCAGAACGAACCTAGTTTACAGTGCACAGAACTCCGATGTTCAGGAAATAAGGCTGATAGAGATGGCGCCCAAGCTTATTGCTCACTTCAGTGCTTTCTGTCCTTATGTACCTAAATAAATTCTAACAGTATCACTATTTGAAAGAAAAGAACAATTACTTCTTTCGTTTTAAATAGAAGAAAGCTTAATATTTTAAAATCTCACAAGTTGTTGGTATGAAATATCACATAATGTCTGGTGGTTTAATTTAAATATTAATGAAATCTTCAACTTTATCTGAAACAGTTAATTTGGATTTTCAGTTCATATTCATATCTTCCTATTAATGGTAGAGAGAGAAAAAGTGAAGTTGTGTGTTTTAAAGGATTTTTTGCATAAGAATTCTCACCAGACAAAATGTTTGCCAACAAAGTAGCACAGATGTTTCTTGTCTGTCATGAGGAAATCAAGCCTATAATGAGGCTCACTCGATGTGTATGTGTGTGTGAGAGAGAGCGAGTGAGAGAGAGAGAGTATGCATATGACAAAGCTAACTTACAAGACTAAACAGCAAGTTTAGTAAGTCTCTGCTCACTCTGCCATGTTCACACAGTGTTCTACAGAGCACAGTGAAGAGAGAATAAGAAAATGAGCCTCATGTCTTTTTACAAGCACAATTTACAACAGGGCAAATGGACAGTGAGATGGCTCAGTTGGGTGATGGCATTCCCTGCTGTGTCTGACAACCTGAGTTCCGTCCTCAGGATCCACATGGTGGATGGAGAGAAATGACCTCTGCAGTTAGTCCTCTGACCTCCACATGCACAACTTAGAAAGTGCATGACCACTCGCCCCCAATAAATAAATGTAAATTTTAAAAATTAAGAGCAAAGCACAGTGATCCATACCTTTAATCCCAGCACTTGGGAGGCAGAGGCAAGTGGATCACTGTGAGAGCAAGATCAGCCTGGTCTACATAGGGATTTCTAGGCCACTTGGGGCTATAGGAAGAACCTGTCTCAAAAAAGAAAAAAAAAAGAGACAAACTAAGAGTAAATTAAAGATTCCGTGGAACTCTTTCCGTCTATTCTCTGATTAAGAAATAACACTACAGCTATAATAAAATAGTAAGCATTCACAAACTGTACTTTCTGAAATATATAAGGCACTGCAGTAAATGCATATCTGGGTCCCTGTGGATCCCAGCAAAAGAATTCTTTTTGATTTTCAATCTTCTTAGAAATGCCCCCAAGAAAACATTCTTGAATTTGGCTCATTGTGTTGTATGAAGAATGATTGATCTTGTCAGAGAAAGTCAACTGCACTTAGCCCCATGCAAAGCAAACAGCATGGCCAATATCTTAGTCAAGTTCTCCTTGCTGCTGCTTCAGCTGTCAAAGTCACTGGTGCAATGCAGCATTCAAGGTAATTTCCATTTAGTGGCGAAAGCTGTGTTCTTCAGTTTCTTGGCTTCTCTGTCTTTTCTCTTGCCCCCATCCATCTAAGACCACTCCAGTTTCATTGGTACACTTAAATTTACCTCACCTCATGGATTTCTCCCCACCTGCTTGACATGCCCAGAGCCCCAGGGCTGCTGATGCATTATCCAGTCAGGGTTTTGCTGGGTGGTGACATTCCAGAACAGAGCTCAGCCCACCATCATCTGCCAATGCTCAGGAACTCTCCTCTTCAGCAATTATTCAGTTTGATTACACAGGATGATAAGCTATTAAGAGGCACTCATGCACAGACTTTTATTTACCAACAGTTGAAATCTCCTGGTTTGCTTCCACTGTGTAAGAAACTAATTGTGGTGTGGTAAACAAAAGGAAAAGGCAGCTACCTGTGGTGGAAACAGAGCTGGAGGGTAGTGACTTCATCTTTCCCCAACCAATGGTTTTGAGACAACCATCACAACCATTTCCTGGAGAACAGCTGAGAAAGAATTATATGTCTTTTCTACTTCATAGTCTAGGTTTAAGAAACTTCTGTACATGTTTCTAATCCTTTAGGACAATATTCTATGAGGCCAAAAGAGGACAATTTTCTGTGCTTATTTATACCTGGTGAAACAGAATGTAGATTAGAGGTTGAAGAATGCTTTGACAAAGACAGTTCTCTGCAATGAATATTTAATATGTATCCCACACTTCTTGTTTCTGTCAATAATCTGTATTCTGCTGCTCCATTAATTTGATCACAAGCATATTTTCTTTATAAATACAACAAATCATGCTCAGCAAGAAAGTTCTTTTTATTATTGCTCTCTAACTCTAGAGCAGTGCCAATGTAGATTTATTTGCTGAGTGTAGATAAGTATCAGCTGTTCGTGAGTCTCTTTGCACCCTTAAATTTAAGCTAGCAGTTTTAAAACCAAGAAGAGGCTTTTATAACAAAATAGAAAGATATTCAGAACTAGACACCAATAGTTCTCTCAAATGCTGTAATCTTAAATGATTGTCATCATCATATAAGAAAACTCCATCTCATCCCTTATATAGATTTTTGTTTTCTTCCTCTTCATTTGCAGGGTCCTATCACTTGTAATCCTTATTGTAGGCATTTGTAAACTGGAGGAAGGGGAAGGAAATTAGTTTATTTGTCAGGTAGATTTTTTAAAGTAAGTAGCTTTCCTTTAAGGGTTCTCTCTTTCATGTTACCTCATTAGAACATTCCCTCATAAAAATGTTTCCACTTGTAAATACACTGCCTTTTAGTAGGCTAGTGACAGTAAAAGTCCTTCATGTTTTATTTTTAGTCACAACTGGGGTGTTATTTGTAGTAGTACACACTGAGGTCTTTATATTACAGAGAATAGAAAAGGAGAAAACTCAGTACCCTATTGAGTTCACCGCAGCAAGAAAGGGCTGAGTTTGTGTAAATAGATACTGGATCTATCTATGCACTCATAAACTGTTCTCCATATGTCCATATGGGGAGTTGGTTCCACAGAAGGCACAGCCCATGCACCGCATAGAAGAATGCCTGTAGAAGAACAATATTAATAGACATTTGTGTACACACACAAGGGGACCTAAGTGCTAAACTGACTTGCCTGTTTTCTTGTAAGCATTTTTCCAGTGATTCATCTCAGAAACTCAGCATGGGAGATAAATAGCGTGGCTATAAATGCAACTAACTTCAAGAAGTCCATTTAGATAACTTAGGGGAAACCATCTCTGAAGATATTAAATATCTTCTAAGCAAGGCCATCATATAAAAGTAATAATTAGGTAGACAGAAAGATAAGAGACATAATTGCTATGCAGAGAATATTAGAAGTACCTATAAATTTTTATTCTGAACTGCCAAAATCTGCACAAAAAGAGAGAACATACAGAATAACTAAACATTTCTCAGAGAGCCAGATTTAAATTAATATTATTTTGGAAATGCAAACATTATGAACCTACTGAATCATTTTTGAAAACCTATAAAATATTCAAATATTCTACTGAAAAATTTAATACTCAGAAATTTGGTTGAAAAATTGAGAAAAATTCAAAATTCCTTTTATGTTGTCAATGATGTAATGTGCCTGATAGCTTTGGTTGTCAACTTGACACACCTGGGGAACTGTGTCCATTGGACTGGCCTGTTGCTAGGTCGGTGCAGCATTCTCTTCAATGCTGAGTGATGTGGGAGGTCCCAGTCCACTGTGGGTGATGCCACCCCAGTTATGTTGTTCTGTATTGTATAAGAAAGTAGGCTGAGCATGGGCCAGAGGAGCAAGTCAGTAAACAGCATTCCTTCATGGCCTGTGCTTCAGCTCCTGTCTCCAGATTCCTGCCCTGAGTTCCTACCTTGGGCTCCCTAAGTGATGAACTGTGACCTGGAAGATGTAAGTCAAATAAACCCTTTCATTCCTAAATTGGTATTGGTTAGAGAGTTTTGCTAAACCAACTAAAAGCAACTTAGAACATATACTGTTTCCATTGTTTTGCAAATCAATTTAAACTAAGAAAGATGTTCTTTTGTTCAAATTCTCACCTACTTCAATTTGTGCTGTTACAAGATGACACACCCCCATCATGCCTAGGGAAGACTGAGCAGAGGTAGATCCAGGCAGAACTCTAGAGGAAATCTCCTTCGAGTCCAGGCAGAAACAGAGATTACCAATCAAAGAAATAAAAGGAGAAAGAGATAAGTGAGAAAGAGGAAAATGTATGTATTATATGGGGCAAGCACAAAGGGGTGAGCTGTGCCTGGGGAGTTCTGGAGCTGCTTACTTAGATAAGACTCAAAGCAAAATTAATGGGGTTCATGATGTTTTCATAGATCTTTTTAGTATTCTGTAAATATTTTAGGCATAGAGAAACTTCATAATTTTGACTCAAAAGCTAAAATTTATTGTAGTCATTCAGCCCTTTATGCAGATTGCTTATCATTTTCTTACTCATGGGGTGATGAAAGGTTGGGTATAGGCCTCCCTCGTGAATGGGGAGAGGTCAGTTGTTTTGGTGAAAGGTTAATGAGGCAAGCCAAGACTGAATAGTCACTCCCTCCCCTATAAGATTGAGTAATCTTATTTTTAAAATCATGTCTTAGTCTTTACTTTTTTAAAAAAATGCTAGCTCAACAAACTAAGGAATTAATGGCAGGAACTAATCTAGTGACCCTTGAGGAGAAGTTCAAGCTTTTCCTCTAGAGGTCTGATGCTCTGATACTAGCCTACTGAAATAAACTTGCAGTGAAAGATTAACAGGAGAAAAGTCTTAAAAAATGTATTTGGTCTGTTTTCCATGAAGCAGGAACCTTCAAACTGAAAAATCAGAAGATCAGTGTGAACTCTTCATCTTCATGCTCAGGTAGGATTTAGATTGAACAGGGAGTAGAAGTTCAACTCATTAACAGGGGTATGATTTGGTACTGATGGACTGAGGGAGGAAACCCGGTGAGGTCCATCTGTTTAGGCTCATGTGCAACCTTCCTTCCTGTCAAATGCCGCTAAGACTCTGTGAGAGAGGTACGTTACATCTTACAATCAAACAAGGCGGAGGAGTGAATTTATGGGCAGCCGGATTTCAGCAGTATTTTCGTTTTGTAGCTCCCTGTTGAAAAGGGGTCTCTGGGTCCTATGACCTTCTTTGGAGACTGGAATTATGCTTTATATGCCTTCTCTCAAAGGAGAATGAGGGGTGGGAGTCAGGAAAGCAACGAAAGGTCAGGGAGAAGACTGTGAGGGAGTTTTGAGATCCTCACTTTGTGGTATCGCTGCCTAAACCTCAGTGCCCTACAATTTGGTTTAGTAAACAGGAATTTCCAGTGCAAATGCCTGTCACTGGCTTTCCATACTGAGGAGACAAGCTGTTGTCTCTTGCTATAGTGGAACGCAAAGCTTTTGTGTATGAACAGACTTTAAGGGAAGATATATCTCCATGGCAACCGTAACTCCAGTCTTGTCCCAGAAAATGGACATTCTGTGATGCACAGAAGTTTATTTAGGTGGTGTTCCCTTACAGTTCTCAGGGTCTGGTAGCAGAAAAAGAAAAGGAGGAAGTCATCATCCACTGTCTCTCATACTGCGGCGTGGGCTAGTAGACAGCATCTCTATAGAGTTCATTTCCTTGTTTTTATCCTGCCATTATCAGTCTGGAAGGCACAGTTTGACACTGTGGGGAAGAAGTTGGCTTCTGACAATGTTTTCTTCATGATTTTGACTTTCTATATCACCCTGAATTGATTTTGAATATTTCTGTAAGAAATTATCATGTGTTTTATTTTCAATATTATCTTCAGAATGCTTCATGTAAAATATAGTACAACTTTTTCATTAGTTCCTACTTGTATATATATATTATATAATATGTATATATATACTATATATATATATATTTTACAAATACTAAAGCTGTAGAAGACCTATGATAACTAGAACTTAATTTATGGATCTTACCTAAGCCAATTAATGCATTCACTATGTTGGCTTGATTAGTATAGAAACACACAGTACAGGATGTTAAAATTGTGAGGAACCTTATAGAGATGTGGAAAAACCAGCTAGTCCAAGTACTAATTATAGAGATATCTGAAAACGTTTCTTTACCTACATCTTTTTTTCAATGCAAATGAAAAATTTGTTAAAAATGGGAAATTTCATTTTATGTTAGTAATATTAGTATTTTTATATTAGTAGTAATAATATCTTAGTAAAAGTCATCGTTCATTCATTCATCATTATTCACAGAAAGAATTGTAATGTTAAGAATTCCTTCTGTTACTCAAATCTATGGCATCAAATTGATTTTTAAGAGAGTATTTTTAAGTTAAATAAAAGCATGGCTCTATAAACCTTTATAAGCTTATGTTTGCATTGTTTGCAATCCAGTTATGCCAGTCAAATATGTAAAACAGTAAGTGAGGATACTGACAACCTTCGTATTCCCAGCTTAAATAAATATACCCAATTTAGATTACCTTTTTGCCCATATACACAGACATAAAATGTCATCAATATCAATCTCCTAGTTTTTCAAAAACTCCACTGAAGGATTAAAGGATGATATAAATGAGTAGACTATGACAGAAAGAAGGAAAAGAACTCACTTTCAAATACTTTTCATGACTAGGAAGTACCCCTTTTATTTACACTCAATTTGCACTTGACTCCTCATTAGCATATGGCTTTATTCATCTTTTCATTAGCAGCGGATCATAACAGCCTACAAAGAAACAGACACACACTGTAAGCTTTCTTGCACAATAGGCTGGAGGACAGAGTTGTCTTGTTTATACAACTTTAGGCTTTTTTGATATTGCTGAGGGGTAATAGAGTACCTCACAGAGAGCAAGCTTGAATTGCTGATGTAGAGATGATGAAAGAGCCATTCATCCAGAGCTTCCTTTGGATGGGCAAACAGTCTCAGACCTGTGTGTGAACTCCTCTCCAGGCAGCTGGGGAATAGGTCAAGTCAATGCCATTCTTTTCCTGAAAGTCGTTTCTGTTCTAGCCACTAGGATCTTTCAAAGCAGTAAGAAGTATCTACAGATGACTCAGCCTCACGCACAGGTGCTGGGTGGATTTAGTCTTGGACCTGGGTTCATAGCTTATTCAGATAACCAATAAGATGTTAAAGAATTCCTGTCCCAAATTAAAACAAAAAACAAAAAACAAACAAACAAAAAAAACAAAGCAAGTATTCTTTTTCTTTCAGCTAGTTTTCCACAATTCTATTAAAGTATAAATCTCTATTTTCTTAAAATTCTCAGCCTTTATTAAAATTCATAGTTAACCTGCCTTAGATCCAGGTCTATTAACTATTTTGCTCTTTATCATACAGATAATCTAACTTCTCTAAGATTTGCTGTCCTCATCTATAAAAATAGGGATCAGAATACCTAACCCATTGTTATATATATTTCCAGGATCTACACACAAAAACATTTACAAATTGCTGCAACATAGAAAAATAACTGTCCCATACATGAACCAGAGAGTCTGCTGCCTGGGCCCTCTGTTTTGCTCCTTCAATTAATTCTGGTGAAAAAAAAAAGCTAATAATTAGTATAATTAACTATCATGAGTATGTGGCAAAGCAGAATCCCACTGAGGAATCTTAGACAAAGGATTTCATGGTCTCTGCTGGCAAGTTCTGCTTGCCGATGGTCCTGCTTCACTGAAAGGTGAATGTCTGCACTGGAACCCGTTAGCAGATGCCTCTCCTGCTAGTGATCCTCATTTGTGTGAGGTTCAATCAAGTCCTCCTGGATCCGTTGGAACTATTAAGGAGAAGCAATCTTTGCAAAGTAAACCAGCATTTCCACATCCCCTCATAGTGGTGAGTAATTATTTAGAAGTCAACAGAGGAAAAATTAAAACAGGGTTTTGGCAAAAGTTGGAATGTACTTGGTATCTTAAAGGATTATTCTTCATTTTTATATTTTGTGTAGACATTATCTGAATTTAATCAAACTTAGGTAACTTCAAGCAAAGTTTATTTTAAAAAATTATTTTAAGGAAACTACAGCCTACCATCTTATTTTAAGGAAGGGTTAATGCCTTAAATATTATCATATAAGCTTAATGATTGCTAAAATTCAACTGTAGCAGAAACTCCCCGAACAATATTTAAATTTCACTCAGCAAATAGGGTCCTTCTGCAATCAAGTTGTGTGTGTCCTGAAGGTAGGATTGCATCACAGGGTCAGTCTACATCATGATATTTGACTTCATCTAAGTTGATCCATGAATGTGCATTAGAATGATGTGCTGCTAATGTGCCTGGTAAGAGCTGTAGACACTAAACCTCTATGTGTATCTTAACGTCCGCTGCCCTGAATCTACTTATCAGTCAAATGCTATACCTATTTTTCTTTTGGACACGTTTGAAAACTTTTGTTATAATTTTTGGCCAAGTTAATTCCAAAGTTGATTATGTACATGAAACTATAAACCTTGAGGAAAATATCAATGAAAATAATCCTTGAATAATTTCTGAGAATACATCATTGCTTTCTCTCTTGCAGTGTTCTCAGTCCCAGGGGTTATACACTTGGGAGATAATTTAATGTTTAATCTAAGATTTGTTTGGGGATTGTCTTATGATAGAATCTGATTGCAATTTAACTGGTTCAACTGTTCTTAGCATTCAAAGGCAAAGAAAGAACTGAGGAATCTAAACCATCTGAAAAAAAAAATTTAAATAAAATCTGGCTAAAATACCAAAGGTCAATCACTAATGAACAGGTTCTTAGCTCAATAGCTTTGGTTCATTACTTGAGAAATATTCACCAAGTATTACTATAAAAGATTCATAGTATCCTGTGATGTATTGAAACATTTGAAGTAGCTTGTAGATTCTAAGAGGTAGATAATTCACAGATTAAAACCACAGCAAACATTTGCACAAAAACGTTAAATGTAAATCCAGTTCAGATAAAAGCATAGGGATTGGTAATGGCATAGATGGTCAGAGAAAGGAGGTTTCTAAAGGAAAGCCAATGGAAGGTAAGGCCTGTAAAAGTGAGTGTGGGAGAGACAAAATTTTATAAACAGAATGCAAAGGGGGATCTGAATCAAAGAGATTCCATGAAAGGAAACCTGAGGTCAGGAAAGGACTGTACTGAAGTACAAGACAGGAAGCTATAATGGCCCCTGTGAAATACATATTACCATCAAGTGAGGTTAAAACCAATTTGCAAAGCCAAGTTCAAAGTGCTCATACAGAAAGAATGAAGAAATACAGAACTCTATCCCACTAATGTTAATGAAAACGATTTAATATTTTTGCAATTTCTCATTTCTCTTTTCCCCATGTCATCATTTCTAAGAATGTACCCTGGAGGATCAGAAATACAACACAGAAGAAGTTTTAAAATGAGTGTTTTACACTACTGTTAGTAATGCTGGTAAACTGAATTTCATATAAATATGACTGGGTTAAAGGTGAATGAAGAAGGGCACCCAGTGGAACAGGAAATATACATTAAAACTTGTGTTGAGAAATCTGTTTAAGTCACAAAGCTATAATGCTATTTAGTAACTTACATAGGCAGTTCCTGGTAATAATGAAAACATTGAAGATATCTTCTTATTAGTAGATCAGGAAATCCATGGACGAGTCCATCCTTTGAGTCTTCTTACAGTTATAAACTTTGTACATATGTTATTTTTTGAAGTGCATGTTTTTAAAATAAATTATTGGTGAAACATTGTCATAAAATGCATGCAATGTAGAATAACAATATGTAAGAGTATGGATTTGAGCAAGTTGTTTCTGAATGTAGAAATATGGAATATTATTCAAACAGAAGGAATAAGTGGAGGAAACAATCATACTTCGATATTATGTTGTTGTTGCATGGTGAAAAGGAGAAATGTTATTAAAATGTCAAGTTTAAACAACTGAATAAAAGAAAATCACTATGAGGCTGGAGAGATGGCTCAGTGGTAAAGAGCACAGGATGCTCTTACAGAGAACCAGGGTTCAATTCTCAGTACCCACATGGTGGCTCACAACCATCCATAACTCCAGGTCTAGGGGATTTATTCCCGTTTCTATTTTCAGTGGGCATTGCATGCATGTGGTGAACTTACATACATGTAGGCAAAACAACTCATACACATAAAAATGAATTAAATAAATTTAAAAAATTCATACCTTCAGGAATGAAAATGATAATTTTTAGATTTAATTATTTAAACTGAAGACGAAGAGAGGTTCCCCCAAATGAAGTGAATGTAAGGAATATTACACAACATTTTAAACTGGGGAAGAGTATGAAGAATGAATGAAAAACAGAGAGAATATGTACCCGTATCTTAGAGAGTCAGTCATAGCCAGAAATGCAAGAGAATAAAATACACTGAAAGAAATTGACTGATGAGCAGGGATTTAAGACGTCAATAATCCCCAGTGTTGGCAAGCAAGAACAAGCCAATGGACACTTGTGAGCTTTAGAAACAAAACAAATGGCATGCCTATAGTGCAGGACTTGGTTGGTGGAGGCCAGAGGGTTAGGAGTTCAAGATCATCATAAGCTCCATGATGAGTTCAAGGCCAGCCTGGGCTACATAAGATCCTGTCAAAATTTAAAATACAGTCTAATGGGAAAAATGTGTGCAAAAATAATCTAAAGTAGTCTATCAATAAGGAGATGACCTTATAGGAGGAGAGGTTAGTTCTTTAGTGACTGCAGAGTTGTGTTAAAATCTATTGTACAGCATGGAGAAGCTGAGCCATGAAAAATGTCTTCTTTTTCATTCCAGTGGTTTCTGGACACATGGCACCATGGACACATTGTATAGTGAGTGCTTGGGGGATGGAGAATGGAGCAGCAATTAAGAGCACTCGCTGCTCTTCAGAAGACTCATGTTTAGTTCCCAGCACGCACATCACATCCATCTTTAACTCCAGTTCCAAGGGATTTGCCACCTTCGTCTGACCTCCACAGGTACCACACACATGGGTGTACTTACATCGATTCAGACAAAACATTAATACACATAAAATTTAAAAATCAATCAAAAATTCAATTATGGAAACTTATCTGCATTGTTTCCTGGAAAATAGTTAGATAAAAATCAAGAATTTCACCATCTTTCGGAAGGTCATTTCCAACAATGTTTATTGATTTAGGAGCTACAGCGTTCTGGAACAAAATGATTCATCATAATTGTATATTATTATGTGAACTTCAGGTATCTTGAAGGAAGATTTCATGTCATAATCATTTTTAAATGATATGGATTTCCACAAAAGGGGTTTGATACTAAAATGACTTCTCCAAACCTGAGTGTAGAGCTTACTCTCAGTAGGATCCCTCCTGGACGGCTGTCTGCAACCCTTCAAGTGGAAAGTGGTGCTGACTGCGACTCTGAGGAACCTGGCCCAGGGCCCCACCAAGGCCTGTCTGTGCTGCATTAAGAGCTTGTAGCTGTTAATACTCAGAACAGTAAAAATGCTAATTTTGAGGAAGAGGGGGTCAGATGTTCTTATCACCTTTCAATATTTTTATTTGGAATCTCAGCACAATGTTCTTCAGATCATAAACTATAGTCAACAAAACAAATAGTTGCTAGAATCCAAGTGGCTATATTTAACATTTCAGAGCTTTTGTTTCAGAAGAGCTATCAATCAACTGCAGTAAGTAGTCAATAATCATTTCATTAAAAAAAATACTATTTTAAGGACAAAGCTCTTAACTTCATATTCTGTATTTCTTTCCCCTACCCCACAGATATGATCTCCTTTAATTATGATAACTCAGAGTTGAGTTTTCTTTTTCCTCTTTACTTACATACTTCCTCTAAAAAAGCCAAATTTCAGATTCACAGATAATAATAGTACATGTTTATGTGGTTCAATGTGATGTTTGATGCACATATACACTATTTAATGGCCACTTGAGGGTAATGGGCACGTTCTTTACCTTAAACACTCTTTTTTCTGGCAAGAATATTCAAAATCTTATCTTCTAGGGAGTTTGAAGCATGTAGTCAATTATTGCTGACTATAGTTGACTGACCCTGGCAGAGAATGGCAGAGCTTGTACTGTTCACCTATGACATAGCGCCCTACTAGTTGGCCGGCATCTCTTCCTTTACACTCCTGCCCGCCTTGAGTAAGTTCTGTTTTGCTCACTGACTTATGTTCTACAAGTAATATCTCATCAAAAGCACTTCTGATTTCTAGGCTGGAAAACTCCCATCTACTCTGTGCCTACTGCCATCAAGCAAGTCATCATTTCCCATTGTAGTCTTTTGTACAGAATGGGCTTTGAATCACATAATATGTAGTGTCTGGCATCTGGTTATTGCTTAATAATTGTTGAATGAATTAGTGAACAATTGAATGAATCTCTCATGCATTTATGAGTTCTGACTTTCTGCATAAAGTGTTTGGTTTAAATGAGTTTATATAAAGCTGAGATGACTCAGAAGTACAATATGCACTTTTTATTTCTTAACCAATTTCTCTGGAATATATATATATATATATATATATATATATATATATATATAACCATAAAACTGTTCCAGAATATAGGGATTTTATTTCAAGCTATAACTTAAAAATATGAAAGAAGAAATGTCTCCTGGAATCTCCTGTCTCTTATTTCTTTTTTTCCTAATTACATTCTTTTCCTTCATCCTTTAAGATGAACAGATGGGCTGTTCCAAAGTTTTTTGCAAATCTACTTGCTGAACATTCTTACAAACTAAGCAACAACTGAAGATGAAATCCAACAGTTGTTTTATTGCTCTTCCATCAAGTGGAGCAATAAAATGACTGCACAGGAGTGTGGAGACATGTGCTTCCAATACTTTGCATTTCCTTTTCTTTCATAAGTAGTACGCAATCATTTCTTCTTATTTCTTCTGTTCTTCTTTGCTCATCGTCTTCTGCAGCTAGCAATAATTTCATTCTTTTAGTAACAAAACTTCAACTTTTACCTTGTGGGCATATCTATTTACTGAAAAGCAGAGGTCCCCTAGGTGGCCATTGGGATTGTGCAGCTAGGAGCTGACTCTGGCTTGCTTTCTTCTGCTTCCACGGGATCTCTGAAATGTATCCATGAAATGCAGGGCCAAAACAACTTATCTGAAAAGTCAGCTTTACCATAAAGAAGAAAACATTCAATCCAGAGTCTTTCCAGAAGCTTGCCGTGAGTTTTGCTGTTACGTCCAGTTCTTAATGCTAACAGAAAGTCACTGATCAATGCAAGCATGATATGCTCTAGCTTGTCTGAGTATCTTGTGAAAGAGCTATGCAGAAAAGAATAACTATATGGGAGCTGAAGAGGTGGCTCAGTGGTTGGCTGCTCTTGCTGAGACCTGGATTGAGTTCCCAGCACCCACATGGTGACTGACAACTGTCCATAACTCCAGTTCCAGGGATCTGACACCTTCTTCTCACCTCTGTGGACATTACGTGACACGGGTGCACTTACACACATGCAGGCAATACACTCATACACATAAAATATAAACAAAATATTTTAAAGATTAACTATATGAAATTAAAAATGGAAATATTAGGGGACTGGATACTTTTAGGACTAACACAATACGAACGGAGATGGCCCTCAGGCTGCCAGTCCCAGTCCTTGCCAGAAAATTACCAACCAGAAAGTGTTTGCTGCTGACAGCTGTACCATAGTTGATTGAAAGTGGAGTACGAGTCTCCATCTTGTTCACATTATATAGGTGTCCACATAAGAAAATATAATTGGCACTGATTAAGACCACTGATGGCAGCTTTAGCCGTAAGGCCAGACACTGGGTGGGTGTCTGGAACTCAGCTCGATTTCCTCCAGGCCACAGTGGAAATTCCTTATAAAGCTAACTTAGTCTTGCTCTTTTGAGTCTACAGAAAGAGAAACTCTGTTTTCTAGTGCTAGTAAAGATGAGTCATTCTAGTATCTTCATTATTGAGCATTTAAAATATGCACTGGGAAGCTCATTCTCAGTATCACCTTTGATAATATGTTTGGGGTAAATATTACGCAGCCTGTTTGTTCACTAAGAAGGCAAAATAAAGGATCACTGTCACACATTCTGTTTGGTTCACATCCATTCAATCGATAGAAGCCATTATTAAGTGTGTGGGAGACCTGCATCCACTAATAGCCATGTACTTAGTTTTTAGGACATTTTGTCTATCCTTAGTTAACAGACTTTGTGTTTCAATATAATGTAGGAGTAATATTCACCACCAGACCCATCTGTGACTTTCATTTTGCTTGCATGGGGAAACAAAGTTGGCAGTTCAATTTACATCTTGGACTTGCCTTTCTGAATTGCATTTTTGTATTTTCAATCATGGTTAGACTATAAGCAGTCTCCTCACTTTCCCCAGCAGGCGGGTCTGTGTTCTTGTATGCTGATCTGTGGGAAGAAGATTCATGGGGTTGGTTTTCAGCAAGTGTATTTTCAAATTATTCTGTCTTCCAGATCCACATAGAGTTTTACATTCAGATGCAGACCTAGGTTGGGGATGGCAGGAAAATAAAGCTCTGAAGTAGGAAACCTAATCATATAAAGGTCTGCGATTTTGTTAGGAATAATAGAGACGCAATATTGAGAGAGCTGTGGGGTTAATGAACATGGATGTGCCTTTCATGTGCAAATTTCTTTTGATTAGGTGAAACAACAATTCCCAGAGTTGGGGCTGGTGTCCTCACACAGGCCTGTATCTGCATGCTAATGGCTTCATTAGTGGCCAGACTTGTGTGTACATGGAAGAGCTGGGCAAGGCACTCACTCTCTTTGCTTCATGGTCCACGTTCTTGCTGTGTCTTTTTGTTGCTGTATAAGTGTTGCACTTATCTTTTTTTTTTTTTCTCCCAATGATACTGCAAACAGGGAAAGTCTGAGAAGGCACCGTGCGGGAGGAATGGACTGTGAACACATTTGTCCTCTTCCGATTCCTGCAACCTGCAGACTAGAAACAAATCCTGCTCTAATTCCAAGTAAAATTAAACCTCCTCACTTTTACTGTTTAATTACGAAGGTTACTGTGTTCTCGTGTCATTTGTGAAAGGCTGACAAGAGAATGACTGTTATGTTGAACAAGGACATCACCCAGGAGACAAAGACTTTGGCTGCCTGCTCATTCTTCCTGGGTTCTACCGGGCCTCTAAAATACCCTGGGATCATACCTACCGATTCTGTATTTACAACCAAGAGGAGCAGCCTCTTTTCTGAGAAAAGCAGGCATGGTATTGTCCACATAGCTCAATGGCAACCTGAAGCATCGTTAGCGTGAATTGCTTCTAGGAATCTTTGGTTGCTTGTCAATTTCTTTGTGAAGCGATCTGGCTCTAGACCACTTGTTTCAGACGGGGCCATTAGTGCTGTGTGGGTTATGTAGTAATGGGATTCCTATTACAGAATGGAAATAGTCCTCGTATTAAGTCTCCTCTAGTTATAAAGGAAAGTTTAATATACTATTATTGAAGCCAAATTAATTGAATAGAAAATGTATAGATTTTAAGTGAGTTGTGTTCAATCCATACATAATAAAAAAGACATAAAAAGTCCTCTTGACCCAAATTAATTCATTAGTACCCATATTTAATCTTCCTCTGTCCCTTGCCAATGATCTACTTTTCTTCAATATATTAGATTTTTATTTTCATATAAATGGCATCATATGTATACCTGCATATCTGCCTTTTGCACCGCACCAACAAGTTTTAAAGGTTAATTATATCACTGTGTGTTTCAGAAGCTTGCTCTTTTACATAGATGAATAATATTCCTGTTGGTATATTTTTAATTTGTTAGTCATTTAAACGTTGATGTTTGGGAGCAGGTAGTTTCAAGAATGCATTATCATGAATACATCTTCTACAAATATCTGTTTACAAACATTTGGACATACATTTATACATTTATTCATGTATTTATTTATAGTACATGCATACAGATGAGACTGTAAAGTTAATGCTGCATTGTATCAGAAATTCTCAAAATGCTTTTTAATGTGACTATAGGTTTTCATGTGAATTTGTGTGTGTGTGTGATGTGAGGTAAAGTTTGAGTGATTTTCTTTTTTTTTTTTTCTCCATAAAAATGTTGTTTTTTCTTGCACGATTTCTAAGTACTATCTTTTCACTGATTGCCTTAGAAAGTTCTTAAAATTCAAGTGAAAATACATTTGTTAGTTTATCTCTGGTGTCTTGTGTTTCATCAGTCTATTTCTCTGTCTTTAAAGTAGTATACTTTTCTTAGTTATTAGATCTCATAGTAGCCTTGAGAAAAAAGAATATAATCTTTCCATTGTCCTTTTTATGATTATTTTAATAATTCTCACCTTTTCATTTTTCATGTAACTTTTAGTGTTTATAGATACAGAAATATTCTCATTTTCAATCTCTCTTTTATCTTGAGGAAAGGCCTCACTATGTAGCCAAGGCTGGCCTTGAATTCACAACAGTTCTCCTGCTTAGCATCCTAAGTATGTGAATTTCAGGTGTCTGCCATCATGCCTGGCCTCATATTTTTCATTTTTTTCTGAAATGTTTTGGGTCATATGTTTTTAGAGGGAGTATTCCTCTTAATCTAAGCCTCTAAGATTGGTGACATATCATTTTATGTTATTCTTTTACTTTCCATCTGTGAGGTCTACTATATTCTATTTTTGGTTCCTAATGTGCTAATTCTATCTTCTCTCTTCTATTTTTTCCTTGATATAGAAAGAGATTTATCAGTTTCATTATTCACCATGTTTCATCGAAGTCTCCATTCTTTGTTTCTATTGTGTATGTTTCCTAGACTAACATGTTCTAAATTTTGTTCACTGTATTTCATTTTTCCATTCTTTTAAGTTTTTTCTTGAGAGAATTGAGATCATTGATTCTAATCACTTTTTTCTCTTTTAAGCATTTCAAATTAAAAATTAAAACGGGTTGGAGATGTCATTCAGTGGAAGAATGCTTCCCTGCCATGTGTGAGGCTCTAGGCTTGATCCCACACCTCAAGAGCAAAACCTTTTCTACACTTTAATTTAGTGTAATCTCACACATTTTGATATCTCGTTCTTTAAATTTTATCTGGCATTAATTATTTTCTAACATCTTGTACACTTTATCTTTGTTTTACGAAGTCTGTCTGTAGTTTTTAAATGAATATTTGTTCTGATGATGTGTATTCCAATACACATGGAGTGTTCTGTGTTGGTTAGATTATGTTGAACCATTAATATTGTTTAGTACTTTTAGAGTGTTAAAGTCTGTAACTGTACAATATATGTTCTTTCATCTCAATTCTCTCATGTATTGTTTGAAGTATTTGATGATTTGGTGCTAAGAACATACATGCTTGTAAGTGCTCTTACTGGCAATATGTTGAACTCAAATCACTGGGTATCATCCTGCTTTGATCTCTCATATCATTCCTTGTTTGAAAGTCTACTTTATGAAAGACTTTAACTACTACTATTAACTACTTTAATACAGACTCTTACTTTATTATGATTCATGTTGTAAGGTATGTGTTATTTGAGACAGGGTCTCATGCAGCTTAGACTGGCCTGGAGCTCCCTACAGAGCCAAGGATGACTGGGAACTCCTGACCCTGCTGTCTCTATTTCTCATTATTACAGGCAGATGTCACCAATCTTATTATAGCTTACTTTTAAAGAGTCTCTCTTACTGTGTAAAATGGGGTTCTAATACAGAACAAATTGTGCTTACATTTAACCATTTGTAAATCTTTCCCCTAAATTGGAGTTTTTATATTATTTACATTTAATGGACTCATTGAATGTGTTTGAATTCATCTTTATAATCAGAATTTAAACATGATTTTTCTGTTTTTCTTTGATTTTTGCTCCTGGGTTCTTTTGCATCACCGAGGGAAATTTGACTCTACAGATATGCCTGACCTATTAATCTTTTTATTGTTTCTACTTAATAAGTTTTTAGGAATTGCTTTATATTTTACACATCATATTTAACACATCAGTCACTTTCAAATAAACTTTATCATATTTCTTTACAGACAAGAACAATTTCATTCCACCTTATTCTGATGAGTAGCCTATCATATAAAACTATTTAATATAAGTTGACAAATAAATAGACCAACTGAATCTGGTCTATTTCATTGGAATCCTTTTGATTCCTAGAAAGTCTGGCTACAAAGAAACGTGGTAAGATCCACATATCCACCGAGGAGAGTCTTTAGGAATGTCTGTAGGTCTCAAAAAAGATTTGATTGAAAATAAAAGACCGCTGGTCAGGGGCATGTGAGTTTTTATTACTTCATTTAAAGGCATTTTTAAATAAGAAAATGTGTGGAGTGGGTTATTTTTGTTGAGCAATTGGTTTTGAGGTAGTCTTCAAACAAAGCTACTGAGTTCAGTCCTACAGCTGAGTTCGTGACTCTGCTGACACACCCGTGGAACCATCACTGAGGAAAACCTTCTGAGACTTGAGTATCCAGGCTGGTCACTATCCTCATTTTTATTTCAATGCTTTAAAACTTTATCCATAGACTTCTGGAAATTCATGAATAACAAGGAGGGTTAGAGTAAAAAGACAAAATGTAGACACAGAAGAAATAGGTGCAAAAATGTAACTGAATATTCTGATGAAAATTTTCTTGTATGTGTGTTTCTATATTTTTAATATAAAATATTAATATTTATCATAATCAGATGATTATGCTTGATTTCATTTGAGGATACCTATCTTGTTCTATTTTAATTGGTTGTTCTATGTTTAATATTAATTTTTTAGTCTTTTAGTAAAGGTAAATAGGAGATAACATATTTTCAAGACTTGATATAGTGCATGTTCTAATATCCTGAGTCAAATTCCTTCTAAATCATATGATGGTCAGCACTGTCCACTGAGGAAAAGAAAGGTAGCTTCCTAAATACATTCATGTTTAACTCCTCTACTTACAGAGATAACTTATACAGCGTTTCACAAATTTTGGTGAAGATATGTTCTCACAGATTTCTTTCCTTGCGATTGAATAGTTGTCCTCAAAAAGGAGTTTTTCATTACTTTCAGATTTAAAGTTGAATCCTCATGAGGAAAACTTCTTATAAACACTGCAGGAAGTTGATGAAGCTGAGACATGTATTCCTTTTGAAGTTCTCACTGATGGCTGCGGTCAACACTATTTCTTTAGAGATTTTACTTGTGTCAGAGGAGGACTTTTTTCTGACACAGGTCAAGCTGCACTGGAACTTTCCTCCCTGTCCATGTCTGAGCTGTCAGTCTCCTTTCAGAACATTGGTGTCAGTGAGTCATCTTATGACAAGTATATGGGATTTATTGTGGTATATTCTTTTTATTTGAACTCTTTCTCAGAAACTTACGTCTCCTATTGTTTCAATTTCATGTCTCATACTTCAATAAATCCTTCCATTATTGGAAACCTATATCAAACAGTGTCTAGAGGAGATAATAGGATGAAAGGGTCAGGGCTCTTGCCAACTCAGGGTTTAATTTGAATAAAGGAGCAACTGTGTAAGCATGGAGGACACATGATTTTTATAAAGATTTGGGGAGCAGACCTTTTGGACAATACGTGAGCATAATTCTCAGGATGGGTAAACTTTGACTGGACATTTTACTAGGAGGACATTTTAGGCCAAAAAAATGAAGGAATCCCAGCATACTGCTTAAAATTGTGGTCATTTTCTAGGTCTGGAAAATAGTTGTATTCATGTTGATGATACTGAATATCTCGAGTTGAGAAATAAAAGTAACAAGGAACACAACTGTCTGATGTCCAGTTGGCAGCTCAGGTTTTCTAAACTTCCATTATGCCTCTGTAACATTTGCTGTCTGTGTACCATGCTCCAGAGAACCCTAATTGTTTACATCTGATTTGATAAAACATGGTCATCACTGAGGGTTTTTGAAGAAAGAAGTTAAGATGATCTGAGTCAAACTGAGGAATATCCCTTTGATAGTTTTGGAAGATGGAATAGAGTAGAGAGAACCTGAAGAACAGGAAATAAGTTGTGATCTGATTGCAGAACCCAGAAGAATACTAACAGTCTATACTACAATGAGGATAAGAGGAATAAGACATGGGAGGTGGGAAATCACACACACACAAACACACAGTGTGTGAAGTTTACAAGTGACTGGCTTTCTTGTCTAACTAAATGTAGGATACCACTGTAAGGGACTAGGGAATGCTAACTGTTTAATTTGGAGTTAT
The DNA here is from genome assembly GCA_035773235.1 of Eospalax fontanierii. NCBI lineage: Eukaryota > Metazoa > Chordata > Mammalia > Rodentia > Spalacidae > Eospalax > Eospalax fontanierii. The sequence goes on along the minus strand of CM069536.1, from coordinate 14,784,773 downwards.
AGAAGTTTGAAGTAAGCCAACATTGTCCACTGAAATAGAGCAAATAAGAAAACGATTACTTCTTCTGTCACAAGCTTTGTCTATTAGGTTACAGCATACAGTAAGAGGAAGTAAAGAAAATGAAAACAGTGCAGACATAGTACACTAGATTGAGATTATTTACAAAAAAAAAGCGGAGTGAAATTATGTGGCCCACCTCCGTACAGTGAAAAGACTTCTTAAATAGTCTGAGTCTCAGCCTGATTTTCTTCCCATCATGTTAAGGACTTTTGAGTACAAGAAAACCTAAGTCAACTTGTAAAGAAATATTATGTGACAGTTTAAAACCACACGAAACGTCAGGAGTATATTGAGAAAGAACACAGCAACTTTGGAGGTAGCTTACCATCTCCTGTTGGCAGATACTTGCAGCCCTGGTCCTCTTGTGGTCCCACAGTGGTTCTCAGCCCCTCCTTTCCATGTGGTAGCTTCTGCTTTGTGCTGAGCTTCCAGTTCCAGCTACTCCAAAAGAGCTGGAGTAGGGTTCTGCTGCTGGCTGGTCGCTTTCATGCACTCCACCAAGTGCTCATTTTCGAGTAAGACTTCACATACTCTCTTTGTTTGACCTCAGGAAAATGACTTGATTTTTCCCTGTCTTATTTTCTTCAACTATAAAATTGATATGGTAACAATAAAGCAAAATTATAGGGTTGCTTTAAGAATAAAGTGAGTCATGCACCCAAAGCACTTAGGAAGAATACCTGGTATATAATACGTGTTCATTATACACCTCTAAGTTAGCAAGTGCTCTGATTTGAGCAAAGCATCTTCCCTCACAGTGACCCGTGAGCTATCTGTAGCCTCTTGCATTATAGAGCTTCTTTATGAAACCCTTTACCACTCGAGGTCTACCTTTTGATTGTTTTCTTGCTCATAACTGAAAATGCTTGATTAAAAAAAAACAAACAGTAGAGTGAAACAATAATGGGAACTCTGTGTTTTGTCAGGAACACTAATCTTTATAGCTTTGTAAGCATGGGTCCAGGAAGCAGTGTCAATCGAATATATTCAGAATGAATCGCATTCCATAGTAGGGTAAGTATTTTTATAGCTGAGTCACTATAGTTGAAACAGGTTTTCTTTCTCATCTTTCTGGGTCCTCAAACCATTATCACTGAGGCTGAGGCAAATATTTACTATTCCAAATTGCAATGAGATTTGCATATTTGACGTAACTGTGAGCCGAGGTGGAGGCTTTACCCATCCCTTGATTCATAATCCAAAATCCACAGATTGGTATTCAGGCTTCTTGTGTGGCTTCCCAAGGATTTATTTAACAACTTCTTAATGAAGGTAGGTCAGGATTCTTGATGAGTGAAAGGTTTCTCTTCTGAGGAATGTCTCTACTCTTCTGACATATTGTTATATATCCTTTTAAGCCGAGATGTGATCTAAACGTAATTCAGTGCTATTGAAGTAAAAATGATAAAATAAATATGGTAATTTAATATTAGGTTAATTATAGCAAGCGAGCAAGAGAGCAAATTATTTTGTGTATGTGGTCTTATGTTGTTTGGGAAGAACTGTGAGCAATTAATTACTATGCAGACCTTGTGTTCTCTAGTGGTACACTGAAGACAGCAGAGAGACATAACCTTTGGCAAGAAATGATTGAAAATTACAGTAAAAATTAAACAAAGTTTTTAGAAGTGAACTTTCTGGCTCCTAGATTCGGCCTATAGAGACACAGGGCAAGGTTTGAACGGACGGGTAATTACTTAGAAGAGGAAAGATAATGGCAAGACAGGAAACAAGCTGAAGATAAAAAACTCTGCTGTGAGAAAGATTACCAGTCCTTGCATATTTTGACAGAACTAGGAATTTCTGTGGATTTTAGGCCTGAGAGCAGAACAATTCAGCATTACCAAACACATTCATCTCTCTGTATTCCTCCTCGCCATCCATCACTCTCTCCTTCCTTTTTTTTTTCTTCTTATTCAGTCTGGAAACCATGCCTTCTCCATTGCTAAACCTTCCATCCAGGTCATTCCATATTCGTCTGCTCAGTTCATTAGTTTCTCACCATCTGCCGCCCTCTTGTGGCCTCGGAATCACCTACCTATGACTCAATGCAACCCTGAGTAGCTTTCTTCAGGGGAAATGTGTTTAGTTTTTCCAGATGAAACTTACTCCTCAAGTTTAACTTCCTTCCTTTCACTGCCCTATATGGCATGGTTATTTCCTTAAAACATATATTCATAAAAATGAAAGACATTTCACGTGAACAAATATTTAAGAACAACATACTCCCATGCGTCATGAGGTAGGTATCTTTTTGGGAATATCTGGAAGTAATATCTATGACTTTCACATGTGAAGTCTTGAATAGAAAACCCATTTTATATTAGGGAATAATGCTCCAATAGAAGAAGAAGCAACACTTACCATGCAGTAAAATATATTGCAATAAGAAAACCATCTGGTAATTAGATGTTTTACTTCAGACTGATTGATTTGTTTCTTAATATTATATTTATAAAACAACTCTGAAATGTACTATTTGGGGGCAAGAGATTATATCTTTTTATAGATTTTTTAAAGAGATCTCATTTTTAAGATTTTTGATTTCCATAACAAATGAACATAAAATTCATCTCCAAAGCCAACGCACTTCGTTTATGGTCTTCTTAAATTATATAAAGATTTCAATGTTACTTTTTTGGCAAAAAAGAATGAAATCAGAGATGAAGAAAGGATAAAGAAATCCTTTATTAAAGCTGACATGCATGTCCTTGATGATCCTCACTGCACTGCTTTTTATTTTAAGCTTCTCATTACCATTTTAAATTAGGAATAGAGATATTTAGCTTATTCATTATAATGCTTTAATGGAAACTAAAGATCTAATTCAGAGTAGCATCATATACTCAGCTACTCTGAATGCTCAGCAAATCTGACGAGTTTATTTAAAAGGAGTATTTTTTTCTTCACTTAGGCTGTTGTTTAAATATCCTACTAGATAATTCAAATGTTTTTATTAAAATTATCCCTGTTCAAAATTACTGAGGAAAACTGAAATGGTGATTAAATGTCAAAACAAAATAGGCAGAAATGTTAAAATGGATCAGGACGGGTTTATTGGAATGGGAAATGGGAGGACAGGGTAGAGGATGGAGAACTGAGAATGATAACTAATACTAAAGGATGCTTGAAAATGTTATATGGAAATTAGTACTGTAGAAGCTTCATAAAATATATACATAGACATATATAAGAAGAGGTTAAATGGAGTTACCCTGTAACAGGGGGACAACACCATTGCTAGATACCACATGCTAACACATAAAAAGCTCAGTACCACAACTTTACTCTCTCTTTTATAGTCATTGACCAGAGGGTTCCATAGGCCCTCCAACCTTACTGGCTATTGCCATTGCTTTTGGTTACCTGATGGAACATGACCATATGGTCCTACTGCTGAAGACACTACATACATGAGTTATAGAACAAACAGAGACACCAAGCTTGAAGCTTCATCTTCTCTGGTTAGATTTCATGATGCTAGAAAGGCTATGCATCCTCCTGAAAGAAATAAAAAAGAACAATCATTGCAGAAGAGGAGGAATAAAGATAGTAAGGGCCAGATGGGTAGATGAGGAAAACATGTTTTCCGGACACAACACAGAAATTACACATATGAACTCACAGCATTTGTGAGGAACATGCAAAAGACCTGTGTACACCCCAAACAGACAAAAACCAAGCACGGAAGGCATAGGCGGGCGCAGAGCTCGTTTCTAGCAGAAGAACTATTGGCAATTGACAGCTGCTAGGAAAAGGAGATTTAATTTTCACTTTATTTAGTTTCACTCCAGAGGACAGCGCTATACCAAAAACTTTGGATAACACGAATTAGGACCCCTAGGCCCTAAATTATAGAGGATATGAAATGAGTGGGGATTTGGAGACTGGGGTAAATCTGAGGGCAGATGGAAGAGGGGTCTGAATATGATCAAAATGGGTTGTATGAAAATCTCAATGAGTCAATGAAAAAATATTTTTTTAAAAATTACGATACAACAGGAGGGTTTCTGTTTGGTGTATTTCCACTCTGGAACACATGTGAGACAAGCCCAGGAAACAAGAGAACTATACTAGAAATAATTTTGCATTTGGTGTCTTAAAAAGTCAATAGCATTGTGTGAAAAGTCTGAACTTTGTTGCAATTCATTAAATGACTTCACTCTAGTAGTAATTTAATTTACAATGCTTGCTTGCTGTACACTCTCTAGAGTTCTTAGAGTCTCTATGGGTCCCAAACTATCCCCCAGTATCATCGCAGCATCTTATTAAACCACCTTGGTGTCAGAAAGCTCAGGATAATGACTAAAGAGGCAGAACAGGAGCCAATGCAAATATTTGTCACCTGACATTCCCTTAGAATGGATTACTGATGTTAAGTTACTCATCACCAGTCTTCTCCAAAAATAAATTGTTTTTGTACTATGGTCCTACCTCTACAATGGAAAGGTAATTGTAATCATATCTGAAAGTGTGATTATATATGTATCATGTACGTAGACATATTCAAAAGCATGCCTATGTGTATATAAAATTTTTGACGAAAATCTATGCCTTGTAGAAATAAATAAACTAGAAATAAACAAAACGTCACCTTGGTATTATTTTTTAATCAAGACAAAATCTAGCCTGCAAATGCTTCTTCCCCTTAACAGGCATCCTAGTTCAAATGCAGACATGACTCAAAGTCAAGTTTTGCATTTGTAAATTTTCCAACAACCAAAAAATGACAGTAATTCCTACTGCCTTTCCTCAGTGTTTTATAAGAAAAGAAAAAAAGCTATTATATAGCAATATATATTATAAAACAATCACGTTTAAAGTAGTATGTTATACGGGTGGTGGTCTCAAAAGATACACAGGAAGTTGATGAGGGAATATAGGAGTGCAGTTGTGTTGGGCACTGAGCAAGCGTTCTCATTCCTTTGTGCTATCTGTCGAATTCCAATAATAAAGAAATGACACCACGGTTTCATGTCTCATTTAGTGTGATTATTTGGAAGTGGACACTTAACTTACGAATCTTCAAATGCAAGTATTTCAAAATTGCAGTACTAAGGGTTTTGGATAAAAAAGCTCATGTGTACCAATTAGAAATTTATTCCAGTAAAAACGGATATGTTTAAGATTCATTAGGCATCGGAATTTAGCTATTGTAACACTTCTATTGAGCACACACTTATTAGACACTACTATTCAATACGTATCATTGATAATGATATTTTATATTAACATGATGACCTCTTACATGAATGAGCTATGACTCCTTGTCTGAGAATTGCTTTCATTTTGGAGATTTGGGGCACACGTCGGTACCATTTCCCTGTGTTCTCTCTGCATTGCCCTCCTCGCTCCTTTCCTTTCTCATTTCTCTCTTGCTTTCTTCCCATGTTTCCTTTTTCTTTCCTTTTGCTAACCCATGAAATGCCCATGTGCACAAGCCTGATGGATGCCTCTCCCTGCAAATGAACTAGCTGTGTTGATCTATGGAGGTATGCAGACCACATATTTCTTCTAAAGCTTTGAGGCACACGTTTAAACTCAAATTTCAGAGACTACAGACCTAGATTGCAGTACAAATTGGTATGACCAACCAGACCCAGCCACCATCGATCTTCATTCTTCCTGCCACCCTGTAAACTGAAACCTTTTGTAGCAAGAGGTAACTAAAATTCTGAAGTCGACTTGCAATAAAGGGAAGCAACAACTTTCAGATTGGACTGAAATAAATATCTGACAGCTCTCTGAAAGAAAGCAAAAACAAAATGTACCCAGGTTTCAGTTACGGTCTATTTGGTTTCTTTTCTTGTTAAATAAGCACTGGCATATAACTCATTAGACACCTTGTGGGCAGCCCCACAAAGATGTGGGCAGTTCAATTTAGACTGAGTAGGAGGTGTATAATTCAGGGTTTATGCTTCTCGATAAATCAGGCTTTGGCATATGAGATTTTTACCATACACTTCAAATAATCTTATTTCCTTAGCTGCTGGCTCAAATTTGAATTTAAGCAGGAATATAAACAATACATGGAGGAAAGAAGTTTTTCAGTAACAATTTCCATTAATAATGAAACCTTGTTGGAGGCCATAAAGAAGCTGAAAGAACTTGTTTCTTTGATCCATTCCTTCACTTTAAATGTGGAGAAGAAAGCTGTGTCCTTATCTAACAGCCTAATGCCTGGAGATCATCTGCTTTGTCTATCCCCAGGTGCTTCTACATTATTTTATTTACCCTTGGAGATATGTATAGATATTGGTCTGAGGATGGGATTTTACTAAAAGGGACTTCAGATGATTCTGTGTTTGTGCTCCATTCATTTCTGCCTAGATCTGGCCTTTCTTTGTTCAGACAATGGGCCTGAACTGAATAAGAACAGGATGGGCATGCAGCTCTTTGAGTCACCTAACCAAAGCTGGATGTAGGGTGGTTGTGGACTTCCCTTCCATCATAAAGTGCATACCCAAAGCAAAGAGAAAAGCACAAATAACAAAAGTTTCGGATGTCACTTGAGAATCACCCCTTCTACAATGCCAGTTATGTTACAGAGTTTCCACAGGAGCAAGATGAGAGTAACTACTAAGCTCCGGCAAGCAAACAAAACAAAACAACATACTCACCTTCACCAGTTGTTTTGCTAAATATTTACAAGCAAACAATTCACTCACTTGGTGCTAATAATGGTGGAATGTACTAATGTTGCTGTTTCTTGCAGAATATTTGCAAAACCTCAGGAATCATTTTCCTACGTGAAGCTCCCAAACCACCACTTGAACTGTAACTTCTCAAATCTTTTCATCTAGAGATAAGGGTACCATTGCTCGCCTGTTCAATCCTGTAACTTGCTTGGAACAGGATAGGGCAATCAGACACATTCTTCTGCCAGACGTAAACATACTTTAACCCTCCAGAAAAACAGGATGTGATAGAGAATCATTTGCCATTTCTGTGTCAGCTCAGTAACCATGACCTTTCTGCAGGGTGGGGCCTGTGACTAAAACCATCTCATGCTTCTGGTCCAGTTAATTATCCCGGTCTCTCCTCACAATTCTGGTCCAGTCAGTTATACTGGTCCCTCCTCATCCTTCCACCATATTCTATTGCTTTTTTCACAACTTATATTTAGAATACACATTTTAATGAAATTCTTTAAAACTATGCTGATCCAGGCTAAGGTGGGGTAAGTAACACAAGAGAGGCACTGGTCTTCTCGGTGAAATGCAAGAAGGGATCAAAAACCTAACAGTCAAAAGAAATAATAGTTGATTGTAACATTTAAAAAACCAAATTAAACACAAATTTCATGGTTATTATAATATTAAAGTTTTAACTGAGATAGGATTGATATCAAACCTTATAACTTGGATTTGGGATAAATATATCTGAGTTTCATTTCTAGATTTTACCATTCCTACTTAAGGTCTTGGGAATTTTCTTTCTCCTTTCCAAATCTCTACTTTGCCAGTTACACATACCTGCTATGTGCACTGGGTAATTTAAAGGGTTAAATAAAAACGTGGCATCAAGTATTTAACATGCTTTTACCATCTATTACTACTCAGACAGTGTTACTGCTATTGGTTTTATTACCTTTTTCTATGTATGAGCTTTTCATTTTGAAGCTTACCATTTATTCAATAGATTTTTTTGAGTCTTTAGCAAATGTCCTAGGATTTGCTCTTATATGTTTTTATAATTATGATTATTAAAAACAAGCAAAAGCCAATGTGATATTCATGGCTCCAGATTCTATCATTCCTAGCAAAGGAAGCCTGGGCTGGGGTAGTACCACAGATCTCCAATCCCAGCATTTAAGAACTGAAAGCAGAAGGAGCAAAAGTTCAAAGGGGTCTTACACTACATAGTGAGTTATGGGCACCCTGAACTACATAAGGCTATGTCTCAAAAGGACAACATGACAAAATAAAAATTAAAGCACAATTGTGATAAATGTAGAGATCTTACTGAATCACATAATATATCACTATACAAATGTCAAGTTTGATGTATATTGGTAATTATGTAAATATAAGTAAAATCATAAATTTGGATAAAAGGAGTGGTAGAACAGGATTTCACAATATCGAATGCACTGAGAAAGTCCATTGGCTTTAATACCATGGGTCTTTGGTTATCTTATCTTAGAGAATTATCACTCCAGGTTTAGCATAAAAGAGGAAGTAGATGGAGCTGATAAAACCTATGAGGTCAGTATTTCTACAGGATCTGCGACCTACCAAGCCATGTTTATTGGCCTGTGTTTAAAGAACCACACATGAGTTCTCTCCCATTGAGCAGGTCTTAGATCCACATAGCAGCTACTGTTTAGCACCGAGATAAGCGTGCCACTATTGCACCAATAGAGATTGTTTGTTGGTATAATCATTATTGTGATTATTAGGCTTTACAGCTGGATAGGACCACTGATTTTCTTCCTCTGTAGCTTGTATAGTATCCTCTCATACCATGACAGCTAGTCTTCAGGGAGGAGGTTTCCAGGTTAGTTCCAGCTCCGTGGCTCCAAATCCTGTGTCTGAAGTATGGCCTGTTTTCAGGAATATGGTCTTGCCTTCAAATTCTGGGAGACAGTACAGGGTTATGGCAATAGCCTGTGTTATTGGGGGGGTGGAGTCTCTTGGATACATGTGTTTTTCTGTAAGTCTACAGCTGCTAAATTTTCTTACTAGGTCAGATCGGCGTAATGTCATCAATGTAATGAACCAGTCTGATACAGCAAAATCCCTGTAAACTAAACTGTCAGGCAACATAAAGTATTTCTGAGGAAAGACGGCAAGCATCAAGAGATTATTCAAAGTCTTAGTCAGGCTAAAATGATCTGGTTTTGAATGCCAATGACTAATTATAAATAATGGATTTAATATTATAGGCTAAAAGTTGGAATTCTCGTCTAGGAAACATAAATACTGGCAAAGACTTGAACTTCTTGTGGAGTGTTAGTCTACATTATGCTCAGAAATTTTTAACACAGCAGAGTGAAGGCAAAGGGACAGTTGTTCATCTACCTATTAAGCCACAGGCCTTGGAAATATCCTGTGATGCAGTACAGTAGGTTTGATATGATTGAATTTTAAATGAAACAGATTCTTTAAAATGACAGACTGCATGATGGAAAACAGAGTTGAGAACAGTCCGTAAACATGAGTTGCTGGCCTTTGAAGCACCTTTGGGGAATATTTGTACCTAAGATCTATGAAGATTTATGCATAGAACTTGAAAATCAATTGTGAGTAACAAACTTTAGTGGGATATCTATCCAAGGCAAAAAGACAAGTTTTACTTTTACTCTAATAACATTATTATTATCATATAGATAAAAAGCTTCCATCCTCTCCTCCCAAATTGTTAGATACTTAGTCTGATTCATCCTTTTTGTCTAGAGGAAAGACTGAAGATTGCACATTGAGAACTTAAGAAGATGAAAATGGAATTCTTTTAGAAAGTTATTATGGTAACTTTTGGGGTGCATTTTAAAGCATGAAGAAGCACATGTTTAGATCGTCACATGTGTGAAAAAGTTGGTGATAAACAGCCTATCTGGAAGCAGAGTAGTTGGCCTTGAAAACAGACAAACACCATGCAGCACAGCATGTGAAATTTTAAGAAAGAATGCTGCATGAGATTCAGGCCAAGCAGAGCAAGAGCAGGAATTAGAGAGTAAGGCTGAGCCTGTAGAAGCCTTTCAAAATTGCCACAGTTTTTGAACCTTCAGTTATTTGATATTAATTTTAGAATTTTAATTATAGACACAGAGCATGGAACTTTTGCCTAGATATATTTTATCAGCTTCTTTTAAAATTATGACCTTGGATTTAAATTCTAATCTCATAATGGGAAAATGTCACCAAATGTGACACATTATTAATGGAAAGTAACTTATGTGTGCCTTAAAATTGTTAAACGATGAGGCATAGTGGTAAAGACTGCACGTGCCATTTGCTCACTGTGCTAGCCTACGGTGAGAAGGATGTCCACATGATAGAGAAGGTCGTGCACAAACCCTTCATTGGACGTAAGGTGGGAGGAGCCCGAAATGTAGAGAAGGTCATGAATCAACTCAAGTTGCTGCCTCTGGAAAGACCAATATTTAGACACATAGACATTTATACTCAAAACTAGGCTGGAAGTGTAGCCCAAGGTCACAGTGAATTAAGTAGAAATTAACACAGCAGGAGTGAATGGTTGTAAAGACATGTGAGGTTCTAATTAATCAAGGAGTGGATTAGCAGCAGTTTGGATACATAACCACTACTACCTAGGAAAGAGTGTTGGTTTTCCCTCTGATTTTTTTCTCCCTTACTTTGCCCAATTTCCCTCTCTTTCTTCCTCCTCCTCCCCTTCAGAAGCTCTCTTACAGTTACGTTTGATTACTTTTTCATTATCCACAGGCATCAATGTTTGGCATGGCTTATATAGAGGCAGGAATGTACTGCTGATGGTAAACTCCTGGTCCAGGTTGATCATTTCGCTTTTTCTTATCCTTCCTTTCTACTTCGGTGTCCCAAGCCCCATGCTTGGCTTTGACTTGACTGGTGTTATTGAGTTGTTCCTTCTGACCATGCAGGAGTGTCTTATGGTACCTATCTGTAGGAATGTGCATATCCTGCTCAAATTCATAAGCTGAAATATTCACCCCTAAGGTAATGATATCAGAATCTGGGTCATGGGCAAGTCATCAGGTTCTAAGGTTCAAGTGAGCATAATGAGTGGAAGTAGTACCCATATAACAGAGACCCTAGTGAGCTAGCTAGGCTTTCCCTCCATATGTGCTCACAGTGAAGGACATTGTTTTTGAAGAAGGGAGTGGCCAGTCACGAGATACAAACTGCGCTTTAAACAGCCCCCCCCCAACACACACACACTTTAAGACTATAATAAGTGAATTGTCAGTTTATAAGCTGTGGAATCTTAAGTTCTTTGAAATTTTTAAGGATGGGGGTCTCAACTAGCCTGAAACTATGTAGACCAGGCTGACCTCTATCTTCCAAAGATCTGACTCTTTTTTGCCTCTCTAATACTGGGATTAAAGGCATGTGCCACCACACCTAGCCCTTAGAGTATTTTTTAAAAAGAGCCCCGAACGTGCTAACAAAAGCTCCTACTCCATAGACTTTCTGTAAGAAATATCATACCTCACCTTTAAAATCACCTATATCTTTAATTAGCATTAAACAAAGTGTTATTTTTCCACATTTCTTTAATAATTGACTTCTAATTAATAAATTGATAATTACAGGAGATAAATCAATTGAAGAGACACAGTGATGTGATACCCCATTATCTAGAATAAAATGCGTTTCTTAGATTAGCCAAAGTGGCGATATTTTTTAACAAGGACTTTTTGGAAGCAATAGCTTTTCTCTTTAAGCTATCAGTAAAATTTACCAGTGAATTTCACTGGAAACATAAGAGATTAAGTATTCTTTCAGTCCATGTTTGCAGAAAACTTCAGACCAACCCGATGACTGTATGAGGTGTGAGGATATTCTTTCAAGCAAAGGTAGATGTTGGTGAATATGTTGGAACTACTTATGACCACCATAAAGAATGTGGCTTTCAGGAATACAATGGCAGCAGGATGAAGCATCGGTAGACTGAGGACAGTGCAGCAGATGAAAGTTCCAGGAAGAGGTTGAGGCTAATAATGCAGAAGCCGTGTGACCCAGTAGTGCAGAGGATTTTCAGTGGGATAGGCTTACAACACAATGGCATGCCACAAAACATAGTCTTTACAGTGACCAGAAAGCTGGATGCTGCAGGCACGCAGGCAGACGGAACTGGACACGTGACGTCTCCACTGTGTGCCTTCTTCATGCTGAGTCGCTATAATTTACTTTGTTTGCTATTTCTTAATTTAATTCTCTGAGAATTCCACACATGAATATTATCTTTGCATGAGTCCATCCCTCCCGGTCCAGGTTCAACACTTCCCATGTCCCTCACTCCCTATCAGTTTTCATCCTCTTCTTTATTATTGTCACATATACATACATTGCTACAGTTTGAGCTTGATTTACCGCCATTCTGCATTGCACTGTGCCGTTCCCAGCCTCCTCTAAGGGTAAGATCCCTCGCTGTGAAAAGTACTTTTCCCAAAGGAAAAAAAAGTGGCAACTCTTTGGTATTGTCCTTTCAGCAGCTGGAGGAACGCCTGCCACGTCAGTTGTATCCAGTTAAGTGTTGGCAAACTGGTAAGTTAATAATCATTTTCTTTGTAAAACATGAAAAAATTTTTATAACATATTAAACAGAGATATTTATGAGAGTAAATTATGTTGACAGTAACCAAAGCCTGCAGTGAAAATTTACTAACAAAAATGAAGTCATTGGGTGTATTAGACATTGGGGAAAGTAATTCACACCTATAACAGATTACAGGAGTTCTACTTAGGAGACACACAAATGTGTGTGCTTCTTATGAATGGTTCCTAGGTGGATATGTTTGAATTGGCCGACATATTGACTTGGAACAAGGAAGAAAGAATAATAAAAATACTTAGAAGAGCATGAAGATATTTGCTGTTGAAAAAGTAGTTCTGAGATTACAATTACGAGGTCTTAACCAATGGATCCCAGACTCTGATCCACACTATTCTGGATTTGACTGATGTGTTTAGCAAATAAAAACATTTATTCTTTCTTTCTTTATTGGTGTGATGACTGGTAGGTGGAGCAGGCTCCAAGAAATAGACCGATACCCAAGAGCATTTGGATACACAGATTAGACTTGATAGGCCTTAAATAAAAAAGATAAATAATAAAGGACATGAAGTTGGGGCGGTGGCAAGTGGAGGTAGAGAGGGGAAGGAAAATGATCAAAGTACGTTGTGTAGATTCTTGAATCAATGATATGACAAGCTTGGAAATATAGAGTCCGAGTCAGAAATGAGGAGGTTCCCCAAGGGAGGACTTGTCATTTTCCCTCTGCTGTCAAATGTGGTAAGCTTTTGGGTGACACTTCTTTTGCTTAGCAGTATTAGAGCCCCTAAAAACTTCTTGATTCTCTGGGCCAGATAATGAAATCAGTGTTTACTGGTTTTGCAAAGGACCAGGATTTGAATTCAGGCATCCACATTGTGAATAACACCCATCTGTAACTTCAGTTCCAAGGGATCTGACATCCCCTTCTGACCTCCTTAGGTACCAAGTATGTACATGACACACTTACACATGCAGGCAAAGCACTTATACACATAAAATAGAAATAATGTATTAAAAAATGATTTAGTGACTTCTAAAGCGTGTTTAAGTAAAGCTTGATTATGTGTTTTTTTTGAGGCAGATAGGCATCAAATTGACTTTTTCCTTTTAGATTTGATTTCTAGGTTTTCCATCTTTAGATTTTATTATTTACTATCTACAAGTGAGTTTGCTTTTTCAGTACTTTAACCTGATGAATTACTATTCCAAAAACTATGATACAGTATAACCAACATATTAGACGAATACAGTAAAGTGGGGTAAAGAGCACGGCCTTACCTAGTATCAGCCCACACTCCCTCCTTGACGTTTTCTAAAGAACCTGTGGATTAGCCACACCCACCAAGGTCTAGCTAGCCTCAACCACTCTTATTGCCAACAGGGCAGAAATGGACACCACAAATAAAGTCAGTGTCATACATGAAGATGAGCCTCAGCCACTTCTGCAAGTCTGAGAGTGTTTGCTCAGAATAGCCTTTAATTTGCCCTGACTTTCCTAGTGTTCCTCAGAATGATGCTGAGATAAAGCTGTTTCATCTGTCCTACAACTCCTCGTCAATGCTTTCTTTCCTGTTGTGTCAGATGAAAATTTTGTCTACTGATTGTCATTTCTCTTGTCTTCCTAAATCTTTGTAAGGATTAGCTTATAGGGATAAAGGGAAAGAAGGAGCTCAAGAGAAGTGGGGCCATAGGAGAATAATATTATCAAGGGAGAAAGGGGTAGTGGGGACACTTTCAATATGGAAGGCCTGGAGGGAGGGTTAGACAGGGAGAGCAAGAAAGAGGAGAGATAAATAATGCCTAGCTAGCATAAAACACTAGAGGAAACAGTATTAGTCTAACAGCCTAGTGACAAGTTCCACATACAGTTCTCTAGATGAGCCCATGTGTGTAGCTGAAGGCTACATGTCAAGCAACAGTGCCAGACAGGAGAAAACCCTGTTTGAGTTGGTGACAAGGTTAGTCCAAGAGATTCCTAAAATTACACAGACTATTACCACAGCCCTTGAGTGCTTCCCAATACTTGCAGGTAAGACCCTATTGCTGAAAACAGGACATACTCCAGAGTCCATATTTGGAGCAATGGAGCTTCAACTGATTTGGAAACTACTTCCCCTGAAGGCTAGTTCTCATAGCTACTAAGGGCCCTATGCCAGCAGCCAAGGGACAACATCAATAAATGGCCCAGTGCCAGCTTCATGACCCCAAAAAGTATAAAGATGATTGAGATTGATTGAAATATTCTGTATGAAATGCAAAGAGATTCGATTAAAAATTTAAAATTTAACTAAAAACAAAAATTAAAAAATAATCACTTGAGGTCCTTTCTTGGTGTTATTTTTCTAACTTTGTTGCTTTTCAAGTCTTTTTGAGTTAAGAATTGCACATGAATGTCTATTACTTGTTTTCACCTTGTTTATGATTCTTTTATTTCCCAAACTAAGCTGTAGTTCCCTTGATGGTTGTGTGTTCTCTATGTAAGAAAACCACTTAATTTTTCCTATCCTTCTTTAACAAATTTACCTGAAAATATAATCAGAAGCATTCAGAATTAGCGTGATTAACATACACCACCAGGTTGGGCAGGATCCTCTGATTTGAAAATGTTGTCTTCAAAATTGATGCAGCTGTCCCCAAATTATTCAGACCATGACATGACCTGTAAAATCTGTTTCAGCTCTGTTCCATATTCTCTCCTCTTCTGTGTACATTTTTTGCTCCTTCTGGGCTGTGGGCTAAGCTTCTGAGTCTTTAGGTTTTCCACATTGAACTTTGTCTCCCTTTATGCTTTGGACATTTGTTCAATTTCAAACAGACTGCATCAAAGTGATGGGTTTTCATATGTTTTTTAAAGTATTTTTATTGATTTAACAATCTCATGGAGTACATTTTGACAATATTCACCCAAAACTCCTCCTGCTGCTGAATCTTCCCATATCCACCCAATCTTAAATTTTAATGACCTATCCAGTCCAGTGTGTGTTGGCCAAATACTCTGGGGTATAAGAGGTCACACCCTTAAGGAAAACTGACTCTCTCTCTTCTAGCAGTTATCAGTTACTGATAGTTCATCAGCTAGGGGTGGGACTTTGTGACCAACTGCCCTTCCCTGCTGGGATTTAGTCCTACTTGAGTTTGTTCAGGTCTTTTGCAGATCGTCACATATGTGGTGAGAGCAACTGCCTTATTGTTTTTGGAAACAATATTTTGATGCACTCAGCTCTGCCATCTGGTTTACAGTCTTTTAGCTCTCTCTCCTAAAATGACCCCCAAGGCTTAGGAGGAGATATAGTGTGATACAGATGTGCCACAGGACTGAGCACCCAAAAGTCTCTAATTCTCTGCACATTAATTAATTATAGTTCTCCATGTTAATTGCCATCTACTGAAAACAGAACCTACTCAGATGAAGGTTGAGAGATGCATTAATGTGTGTGTATGTGTGTATATATATATATATATATATATATATATATCTCAATAATACAATAAGAGTTACTTAATAATATGGCCATCTAACAGAATAATAATTGTAGATTCTCCCCTGAGGTCTATGACCTATCTAAATAACTTCAAGTCCAGATAATGGTGTCAGTCATGGATTCCATCTTGTGGAGCATGCTTTAAATCCAATAATAAAATATTTGATTACTCTCATAACATTTGTGCAATTATTGCACAAAAAGGCATGTCTTACCTGGCCGGTTATTATATCTTACAGGGTTCACACCTGGGTAAGGATGATTATTACTTTTCTCTCGGTTAGCATACACAGCATCTTCTGGCACTATTAAAGCTACCCAGTTGAAATGAAGATTTGAGGTCAGTACCAGCTTGATTTCTCTGTGTCCTATGACTTAAATATGTGGTGTCTTCAGAAAAAGGTTACCACTGAGCTCTAGATGTTAGCCAAGCATTCTTGAAATAACTGGTATAATATAATATTCCCACTGGTCTATGAGAATCCAGTGGCCAAAAACTAAAGGGATAACCCAATCCTGGCAATATTTTTAAAAATTTATTAGCCTGTGAGTGTTTAATGGGTGCATTGCCCATGCTCTATTGTAGAGTAACTCCATAGGCATAAATATATAGTATATATACATTTTAAGTATGTACGGTATACATACAAAATACATGCATGTGTGTCTTTTGGGAAGCTCACATTAGTGCGTTCTGACATGACTTTGCACAGGTCTTTACTGCTGATGTCCCATCCTGTACATTCTCCCTCCCCTTCTCTGACGCCTCCATACCACATAATCCCTCTAGCTTCACTGTTCTCTCATTTCCCCTTTTTACCAGCTGTCTGCTCTCTCCCATCTCTTGATAACTCTCACACTGGCTTTTTGCTCGTTTCCTGGACCGCATGAATATTCCAGATTAAGCCTATGTATCTAAAGATTTAAAACTAGCATCCACACAGGAGAGGGAACGTGATATTTGTCTTTCTGCATCTTGGTTAACCTATTCAGAATGATTACTTTCTGTTCCATGAATTTACCTGCAAATGTAGTGATTTCATTTTTAACCACTGAGTACCACTCACACATGTAAATGTGCCACACTTTCTTTATCGATTCATCCATTGATGGGCATCTAGGCTGTTTCCATTTCCTGACTGTTTTGAATAGTGAAACAATACAAATGGATGAGCCAGTATCTCTGCAGTAGTTTACAGAGTCCTTTGGGTAAATGCCTAAGAGTGGTAAAACTGGATCATGTGGTAGACATGTTCCTAGATTTTTTAATAAACTCCATGCTGATTTTCGGATTGGCTACAACAGCATACAGTACCAGAAGTATGTGAGAGTCGCCCTAACCCACACGCATGCAAGTATTTACTATAATTATTTATTTTAATCTCTTTCATTCTAACTGGAGTAAGATGAACTCTCAAAATGTTTCAATGAATTTTCGTGAAACTGGTTTTAATATCAGTGTGGACGTGTGAGTCCTAAGAACTGGAAACTTTAGACGTTTTCAGTGTTCTAAATTTAAAATGAAAGCAGATGGGAACATTGCAACATGTCTGGGGACGATATCGGACACTGTGAAGATTGGAACCTGGCAAGTTCTAGATAAGAGTCTCAGTTACAAACACCAGCTGGTTGTTGTCCTAGAAAAAGGGAAGAAATCTTTAATTGGGGGTGGGGGGCAGAATGATGACTCAGCAGTTAAGAGCCATACAGCTCTTGCTAGAGGACCCGAGTCCAGTATCCAGGACTCATTCACATCAGGGAGCTTAAAGTTGCCTGTAGTTCCAGAGATTCCTCTGCCTCTGGTTTCCTTGGGCACCAGCACTCACCATGTATATACACAAAATTTAAAATGATAAAATAAGACTTAAGAAATAACTATGAAATGGAGCTAAAATTCTAGGTCAGCATTGGCCTTGGTTGCTTACCTGAAGTGCATAGTCAGATGCTAATGCTGAAGACACCCTATATTTTGCATACAGGGCACAGAAAAATCAAGCTGAAACTGCTAGAAATTTACTTCCTGCTGTTTTTCATTCATAATTCCTGAAGATGCTAGGAAGCTTCTGGGGAAGGCTGTGGGAAGGGCCTGGGAAACACCATCTTACCCAGATATGCTGCAACATCAAAATGCCATGCTCTAAAGGCCTATCTGTGTGATAGTGGCAGGACTGCTTGGTAGGTAACCAGCTATTTTCTGATTGTTTTTGAGGTCCACTACATGTCAAGGAATACATACGTGGAGCATAATGAACTGATGGCTAGGGAGATCACAGGCCCTAACAGGGAGGTGTTACTGATGTTAAACTTCCTCCTAAACAATTATGTCAATACCCATGAGTTAGTGCTGCTCTCAGCCTCGGTCAAAGAAGCTTCTGTTTGCAATGAGTAACACTTAATATAGAGATCCTAACTGCTCAGAAAACTGAGAATATCTGTTGAGTGCCCAGCCATAAATGGGATTTCTATATCACCCTCTCCATGGCCCAAGGAACATCACAGAAGAGAGGGACTAATGACTGTAAAAGCTGGAGAATAGATAGAGGAAAGGAATGTTATAGATCCTGACTTCCAGATATGGTATGGCCATTACAATCATGAACACACAGCAGTTATAGGCAGCTGCGCAAGACCTCTGCATGAGCACACACACACACACACACACACACACAGCATGAAAATAGGAGTGAGTCCTTAGGAACAAGATG
Source organism: Eospalax fontanierii (assembly GCA_035773235.1). Taxonomy (NCBI): domain Eukaryota; kingdom Metazoa; phylum Chordata; class Mammalia; order Rodentia; family Spalacidae; genus Eospalax; species Eospalax fontanierii. The sequence continues at coordinate 14,766,307 of CM069536.1, read as the reverse complement.
GGAGTCATCAGGAGTAGGAAGAGAAGAAGAGAGAATAAGGGGAGGGGAGACAGCAAATTTCATCATAATAAATATATAAAATTGTCAAAAAATTAATAATAAAGCATCTAGGGGCATAATGGAAAGTCTGAACCTGGTTCTTTAAAGTTTAGAGTTGAACATTGAACTTGCTTTTAAATTTAAATTAAATTTATTTTTAAACTAACAAAATATAGAACTGTACATATCACTGTATTAAATGAGTATTTCAGTGCTTGTATACATTGTATTTTATATGTATATGTATATATATATATATGTACACATATATATATATATCATTTACCTTTATGATGAACCTTCTAAAATCTTCCCTCCAACGTTTTAAATACATCGTTTTTATCGTTGTAACTGTCATCCTGCACTTCAATAGCAAACCAAAATTTCTTTCCTTTTCTAACAAAAGATTGTATTAATTTTGATTTTATGTGCATGGATGTTTTACCTGCATGTTTGTATGTGCATCATATGTATGCAGTGTCCACATATGTCAGAAGAGGGAATGTAATCTGGAGTTACAGACAGTTGCTAGCTGCCATGTGGGTGCTGGGCACTAAATCTGGGTACTGTTCAAGAGCAGCCAGCGCTCTTAACTGCTGAGCCAGCTCTCTGGTCCTCTTTGCTGTTTTTCTGACCCTAATTGACACTCACTGATATTAATACTCACTGATATTGATACTCACTGATAAAACTTCCCATATCCCTCCTTTCCTTTCTGGGAGCCGACATTCTACTCCCAAATTCTGAAGATCCACTGTTTTGGAAATTCCACATGGGAGTGACTGTTCTTTTACCATCCTGTCGTCATAGTCAATAGCATTTCATTAATCATTTATCAATTAATATGCATTTAGATGCTTCAATTTCTACTATTGTGAATATGATCCCATCAGTGTGGAAGTTCAGCTGTCTCTTGGACATACTGGCTTCATTTCTTTTGATTATTAACACAGGACTGTGATTGCTTGATCACGTGATATTCAGTTTTTGACATTAAGGAGCTACCATACTATATTACATAACAGATGTGCTAAATTATAGTCCCATCTTCAAGCATTTCCTTTAATGTACATCTTGACCAAGCACTTGTTATCTTTAGTTTTTTAATACTAATAACTATTACAGGGGTGAAGTGATATCTTATTGTTGCTTTGACTTGCATTTCCCTAATGATACTGGGTATTATTTCATATTTCATATTCCTGTTGGGCATTTGTATTTGTTCTTTGGAGAAGTTTTTACTTATTTTACTGTCAATATTCTCTCTCTCTCTCATTCTGTATCTGTCAATAATTCTGTCTCTCTTATTCTCTCCCTCCCTCCCTCTCTCCCTCCCTCCCTCCTTCCCTCCCTATCTGCCTGTGTTGTGGTTTGAACTTGAAATGTCCCTCATAGACTCATGTCTCTGAACACTTGGTCTCCAGTTGGTGGTGCTGGTTTCTGCTTATGGTTGATATTCTGGAACTTTTAGGAGGTGGAGTCTTGGTGGAGTAAGCAGGTCACTGAGAGCTAGCTTTGAGGTTTTACAGCCTGGACTGTTTCCTGTTCATTCTTTGCTTCCTGATGGGGTACAATGTGACCACCTAACTACTGCTCCTGTGGCCATGTTTTCTTCACCATGACTGATTACATCCAGTCTACTGTAACTCAATATACATCATTCTTCACTTACATTGCTCCTTTTTAAATGTTTTGTCATAGTAACAAGAATAGTAATGAATAATACATGTGGTAAGATGTGTGTGTGTGTGTGTGTGTGTGTGTGTGTGTGTGTGTGTGTGTGTGTTGATGGGCTGTGTTCTTTGTACATTCTGGTATCAACACTTAGTTTTGAGGTTAGCTCACACATGCTTTCTCCAATCCTACGGGTTGTCTGTAGACTGTTTCCTAACTGTGCTGGATTTTCAATTTGTTGTAATCTCATTTCTCCATTTTTGTTCGATCTCATGTGCTTTTTATTCTGCACTCCCAAATCCTAGGCATTCCAATATCTAAACATATTTTCTCTCTGTTTTCTTCTAGTAGTTCTGTACTTTTTGAACTAACATTAAATTCTTTCATTTATACTGAGTTAGTCTCTGTAGCTGGTTTGATTGGAGTCTAGTATAATGATTCTCCATTTGGATATCAAGTTTGCCAGCACAACTTATTGAAAAGACAGACTGCTCTGCAGTGTTCTTCCAAGAACCTTTGTTAAAACCAGTTTGTCCTATATGTGCTAATTTATGTCTAGGCTCTCTATTCTGTTTCATCAAACTGTATGTCTAATGCTTGGAATTTCTTTTCATTTTCCCCAATGCTAAACTGTCTTGATTACTGTAACTTCATTATATAATACATATTTCATTTTGCTATAGCTTTATGTGTTTGGTGTTCTCAATACACATTAGGATTTATTAGTTCTGTGAAGAATATTATTGCTATTTTGATAGCTATGGTGCTGAATATATAGATTGCCATGGGTCTTAAGAACTTTTAATAAAAATCAGTACAAAAACACTTGATATATTTTCCTTTCTTTTTGGTATTACCTAAATAATTTTAATCAATACTTTGTGTCTTATAACACAGGTATTTTACTTATTTATGTAACTCTACTCCTAGGCATTTATGCTGATGTAGTTATTGATTTCTATTTCAGATGATTTCCTATTGGCATATACTGATGTTATTCTTATTCATTTATTGATTTCATATCCTTCAAATTTTCTACATTTTTATTAATTCCACAGTGTTTTGATGGAGTTTCAGGGTTTCCTACACACAGAATCATATCATCTGCAAATAGTGACATTATTCAAATTTGGATGTCTTTGATTTCTATGGCTAAGGCCTCTAGCCATATGTTGATTTCAAGTGACAGAAGGTGACATTCCTTTATTTTTTCTGTCTTAGAGAAAACACATTTAACTTTTTTTCCATTTAGCATAGTGTTTATCTATTTATGATAAATTGCCTTTTTTCCTGCTTTTTTGGGGAAGAGGTTCTTTTTAAAAATAGTTACATTTTATGGAATTTTTATAAATTTCATAAAATGTATTTTGATCATATTTAGGCTCCCAACCCTATCCCTGTCTGTAACCCTCTTATAGGCACACACCAAATTTCATGTTCTCTGCCACATATATTAACAACCAAATCAAGTTTGAGTTTCCAAAAGTCTTTCAGTTTGGGTCCATCCACTGGAGCCTGGTTAACCTACCTAGCATCACCAACTTGTATGGTGAGAATCTGTCTGACTTGACTTGTGTGGGTCTTTTGCATGCTGTTATCATTACTGTGAGTTCATATGAGTAACTGGAGCCAGCTCTCTAGAGACTGGGTTTCCTTGTGTTCATCTAACACTTGGTTCTTACAAACTCTCTTCATCAACGGTCCCTGAGACAAGGTCTCTCTATAGTCCCTGATGGCCTGGAACTCACTTTGTAGACCTGTCTGTCTTGAACTCACAGACATCTGCCTTTCTGCTGCCCTTCTGAGTGCTGGCATCATACTTGGCATAAATTGTCTTTGTTATAGTGAAGTGCATTTCTGCTCTACCTGAATTGTTGAGTGTATTTTTTAATTATGAAAGGCTGTTGGATTTTTAAAAACTACACTTTCTGAATCTTTTATAAGTGACCATACAAATTTGATCTTTATTACATTCACATGGAGTTTCCCATATATTGACTTGTATATATCAAATACTGCTTCAGGTCTTCTAATGAATCCCAGTTGATTATGCTGAATAATCTATTTAATATAATGGTAAATTCAGTTTGCAAGTATTTTTGAATGTTTGGATGTGTCCAAAATGAATTTCTTCTTTGTGTTGATAACCAGTCTGGGTATCAGAGTAACGCTGTCTTCATAAAATGTGTTTGAAAGACTTTCTTCCCCTTCTGTGTTTTTGAATAACTTAAGGGTGTGGATGTTAGTTATGCTTGTTAGTAAACATTAGTAAATGCTTGTTTGAATTCCACAGTGAGGCCATCTGCTGCTGGGTTTTTCTTTGAAGGAGACATTTTATGACTGATTCAGGTGTCTTTTCTTTTTATCCATTATTCAGATGTTCTATTTCATTTGATTCAAGATACGATTCATTTGCCCAATAATTTATCCTTTTCTTCTAGTTTAATATTTTTGGGCATATATTTGATTCTTCATAATCTAGTGATCATCCATATTTCTGTGTTGATGATAATGACAATGTCTCTGTTTGCATCTCTGATTTGAGTTTCTTTCTTTTCTGAATTTAAAAATGCGTTGATTTTATTTACAAAGAGACAGCCATGGCCAGTCACCCCACATAGCCAGGACAACCAGATAGGCTGATTGTGGCCCCTGCCATCATCTAAAGCTCCACCACCTCTGCTTACCAGAGACTGTCTTCCTCCTGGCCCCTCTCACTTTCTTTGGGATTTGCCAGATACCAGTCTATTGCCCATCAGGGATTCTCCTATTGTCCAGTCACCCCCACCAATGTCCAGTCATCTCCACATGGCCTAGAGGCGCAGACAAGCTACCTTATTCCCCCAAGTGCCACCACCCCAAAGCCCTGCCAGCACTGACTGGGAACTGCTGCCTCCTCCTGGAACCTCTCCTTTCCTTGGTGATTTACTAGATCTCAGTCCAGTCTCCAGCAGGGACCCTTCAATTGGATACCCAGGCTCCTCCCTCTCTCAGGACTCTGTTAACTACATGACTGAAACTCTTTAGGAGTCCCATCAATCCTTGAGACCCAGAATCAGTTCACCTTATCAGAGGAATTCTTGTGCTTCGTTTCTATGCCCCATGCTGGACATATTACCAGGGACATTGCAATGCTGGATTTTGAAAAATCATGTGCTACCTCTCCATGTTCAACATTTTAGTTTTCAATGTTTATTTCTTGGTCTTTTTGAGACAGGGTCTCCCTGTAGCCACAACTGGCCTAGAACTCACTATGTAGACCAGGCTGGGCTTTATCTCAAATAGATTGACCTACCTCTGCCTCACAAGTGCTAGGATTAAAGGTGTGGGCCACCATACCAGGAAATCATCTGTGGAGGTAAACAAAACACAGAGGAAAGGACTCATTGTCAGCAATATGGATTTGTTTCCCTTGCCCCTTTGATAAATTTGAAGAGAGGGAACTGTTTCAGGAACTGTGAAGGTAAGAACCAATGCCTAGGAAGTCTAAAGGCCTTGGTATATTTCTTAGGATTTTTTTCTTATTTTAGAAATAAATCTACAATTCTACACATGTCCTTTTTTACCTAAAACACAGAGACTAGAAAGGAAAGAAATAACAGAAGTTAAAGAGACTTCAAGGCTTATTTGATTCACTGTTTGCACATTCTCAAGTTCTTTATACGAAATATATATATATATATATATATATATATATATATATATATGTGTGTGTGTGTGTGTGTGTGTATCACTTGAAAGTGTTAAGAACTGAGAATATTATTATTGATTTTGTTATTAGGTCAGCCATGAGTACAGAGTTCCATACACACTCCAAGAGCAGTGTGATATTCACTCAAGAGAAGATTCTTCTCCTTCTTATTGTCCTCAAGACTGATAGGAAGTCAAATCTTGCTTTAATTTTTGTGCTTTCTGAAATCTAATTCTAAAAGCAAAATTTTTACCTATATTAAGATGCTAAAATACCATCTTTCCTATAAGTCTTTAAGATTATTTTGAAATTTAAAGAAAATCTAAAACTATGAAAGTCCGTCTAGATGACTCAGATAGCAGACATCTGCCTCAAGTGTGACAACCTCAATTCTATCCCAGGAACCTACATTATAGGAGGATAGAGTCTATGAACACACACATACACACACAAATAAAAATATACACAAGCACAACACCACACACAAATACACAGAAACACAACACACAAAAATAAATACAATACAATATTTTTAAAGAAACTTATGAAAATTGATGGAGAGGCTTGTGGAGTTATATCAGTGGTAGGTATTTGATTATCATGGGTAAGACCTGTTAAATGCATATTAGAAAGTGAAATAGGACAGTCTAGAAATACTATATACTTTCTGAGGTTAATTATGTTGTATCCTGAAAATGCAAACCTGTGGAGACAATAAAAATATAAGTGATTACCAGGAGTTTATTGAGAAGGAAGGACAAATAGGTTTGGTTCAGTGCACTTCCAGGGCAGCAAATTCACTCTACAAGATACCGTGCTAAGTGACACATATTCTTATATACCTGCTCAACCCCGTGGAACACATAGCACAAGAAATGATCACTGATGTAAATTATGGGCCTTGTTATTATTTATTAATAATGTATTGGTATTAATTCATCAATTGAAAGAAATGTACACACTAAGGCAAGATGCTAATAATAGAAGAGATTGCATGTGAAAAACAATGAATTGCAATTCTTCACTTTGGGTACAATATTATACAGCTGTCAATATGACTTCAAATAAACCTTAATAATGCAGACAATGGTATTCATATCAGTAAGGTTTTCGTGTCCTCCCTCCATACATGTGACTGCACAGTTGCCCAATGATCTTCTTGAGGAGTTGTAAGCAAATACTGAGTGGAAAGTTCATACTAATGCATGAAATTTAAGACAAGATATGTTTCTGAAGAAAATATGTTATGGAGGAATACCTTTAAAATTAACAAAATTAAAATAATTTAATTTCTCCTTTTTATTTAGTTTTAAAGTATTGATTTGGTGACAATAAAATTATCTAAATGAATGCAGTGGTGACATCATGCTGGCTTTTTAGTCATTCTTGCTTTGCATGATGAAGAGACCTTTCTCTACCTAGAAACCATTTGTCACAGACAGCAGATACTTTTATGTTGATGAGTGTGTGTGTGTGCGTGTGTGTGTGTGTGTGTGTGTGTGTGTGTGTGTGTGTGTGTGTGTGTGCATTTGTAAAGAACTTTAGTCAAAAGCCAGGAATAGTTTTTTGGAATTGTTGGCCTTTGGAATCAGATATAAACATTCTAGCCACTGGTCCTGATAACTCTCCACAACTGGGCAGTAAGACCCTATTACTGAAGATACTGCCTCTTTGAGTGATAGAACATAGAGAAAACAAGCTGGTACTGATCTCAAAGCCTCATTCCATTGACTAGTAGTAGCACTTTCGTTGTGCTGGAAGGTACATGATACAGGGAGACAATACGTAAGAAAAGCAAGGGCTGCTCCTTCAGAGGACCTGGGTTTGGTTCTCAGCACCCACATGGCACTAACAACTGTCCACAGCTCCAGTTTCAGGAGATCCAGTGCTATCTTCTGACCTCCGCAGGTATTGCACGACATAGGTACATTTACGGACATACAGCTGATACATTCACACACATAACATAAAATAAAAATAAAATTAAAAAATAAAAAAAAGTAAAGTGAGAGAAGAAATTGTGAGTCTTATTTCACTTTTGATCGCTGCAGACTGGCCTGGCAAGGTATGTCTATTGGTGCAATAGTTTCATGCATGTTGTGGGAGTAACCAACTGTGTTATGATTGGATTTAAGGCCCACTCTATAAGATGGAGCCATAACTGCCATTGTTCTAGGGATCAGGAAACTGTGGCTAGAAAAGTCACAGCCTCCAGGAGAGAATCTACAAATACTGTTTTGTTGAATGTATACAGTATTAAACCAACTCCTACTGACCTACCATTATATTCTTAGATTAGTATATCTCTCCCCCTTCATTAGTAAAGCTTCTTTTGGCAGTTGATAACATTTAGAGAGTACAGAGACCCACAAACTGGTCCAGTCGCAGAGAATAAGTGACTTTGGGTGCTCAGTCCCAGTAGGGACATCTGTATCACAAGCCTCCTCCCAAAGGCTCAGGGATCAAGGTGGAAGAGTGGGAAGAAAGATCATAAGTGCCAGGGGTGGTAAATGACTGCGAAGAAACTGTTTTCCAAACACAACAGGGAAGTAGCATGTATGCACAGCAACTGTGACTGCACTCACAGGACCCAAGGAAGCTCAAGACAGATAGAATCCCCGCATGGAGAGAGAGGTGGGTGTAAAGCCTCACACCTTGTTGAGAAGCTATTGACAAGTGGCAGTTGCTGGGAGATGGGGACTTAGTTTTCTTTAGGGATCCAACCACTGGTAGATTGACCAGGCACCACGGAATGAAACCACATTGAAGTGTATTTGTGTAACACAAATTAGCATTGATAAGCACAAAATAAAAGAGGATATACATTTGGGGGTGTTATGCCCAGAGAACAGCTCCCCAAGAACCACCACAGAGTCCGAAGTGCATGCAAAAAAAATAAATAACCTTTATTCAAGCTTAAGCTTGGTCCCCCAGACCTCACCAACACAGTGGATCTGTTCTGAGAGCCCTGAGGAGTGTGGGAAGGAGCTTTTTATAGATTTGAGCATATTTTAAATTGATTGGTTGCTATAAGCTGTATACTAAAATTAGTTAAAGGTGACTATGAAACCTCTTATTGGTGGGTGCTGTTTCCAGGGCAAAGGAATATGCTGACCATTGCCTAGATCTGTTGAAAGGTGCTGACCATTGTCTAAGTCTGGTCCTGTTATAATGTTTGCAGAGACTTGCTAAATTTGCCTGGGCTTGTTTCCTTTTTCAAGTCCCATGATGACTGAGGCTTGTTAGAAAGGACAAAATGGAGTCATCTCTGTTCAGTTTGATATTCTAAAGCCAAGCGTTTTGCAGAAGTAAAGAGAGCAGTTAATCTACAGATATTGGGTTGAAAAGGGGTTCCAGGGGTCCCACAGCGGGTAATGAGGTGGAGATGAATCTGGGAAGAGATGAGGAGTGTGTATGAAATTCCCAAAGAATAAACAGAAATATTATTTAAAAATAGATAGCTGTTCACGGTCCTTGCAAACTTTTTTTCCCTCAGACATTTTACACATATTTATCCCACACTTTCTCCAAACCTATATTCAAATGCATTTTCTTCTGGAAAATAAGAAACCCGGTTTCTTGTTTCCTTGTATGACATCATGTTCCCCAACGTGCCAAAAGCTATCTAGGAAGCACACTCTGATGCAAACAATACAAATATTAGACTCAGAGCTTAGCAATAAGAATAAGTTAAAGTAGTATAATTTTGACTTTGCTAAAACTTCTAAGAGATTTTAATTCTCTGTCTTATTAATATTTTTAGCAAGTGGGGCTCCCCACAAAGTCACAAATTTGGTACATACGGTGAGAACTAAGTCCAGACAGTCAACCCAAAGTGCCCATGTTTATCTGATAAAGCACATTGCCTCAGTCTAGTTCTGTTATTTCTCCCTTTCCTTCCACATATTTGCAATAGCTTTCTCTATTATGCCTGCCGGTGCTGAATCAGTTAAACTAGTGTTATCAAGTCTCCTAACTATGAATGTGGAAGAAAAATCTTAGGAGAGAACCTGCATTCGTTTTATCGATCTGCTTTTGCAGAATTGAAAACAAAAAGCCATCTTGAAGCACATCAATAGAATTATGGTTTCCCCTCTGAGAATTTACTGCATTGGCGTTCTGATTTGTTCTCTTCTAAAGAAGGAGCACAGAAAAAATTATTAGGTGCTAAAATAGGCTGGCTCTGATGAATTACTGACAGCTCCACATATCTTTCCACTATTTTGTTTTCCTCTACTCAAGCTAGCTTTACTCACTCTTTGCTTAAGAAATTATAGAAGGTTTGTTCTCATTCTTATTTATTTACTTAATGATAGAAGCCATAGGACATCAGCACACCACACAAGTTATAAGTCATTAAGTCAAGCTCTTAGACTGGTATATATTTTAGAATAAATCTTTTTCTTCCCTTTATTTTCATCACCTACCTTCAACTCATCTCTGTTCCTGAAAATATTGGCTGTGATTTATTATATTTCCTCACTATGCATTGCTGATATTGAAACCAAAATAGTGAAATATTACTGCTTTCAGAGAAAGCATTCCAAGATGTAAAATTACATCCACATTGCATTCATAGACAAAAACACATTAGGTTACATCTTAAATGTGCTTATGATATATGCACGTGCACACAGGGACAGAAACACATGCACAAGAGACTTCATAGCATCATCGTATGATTGCTATAAGTCAAATGTCTGCACAAATCAGTCTTACCTGCTTTGTTTCTGAGACAATTCTTTTAGAAAAGAGACAATTTAGATTCGCTCATGTGTAAGTGAATTAAATCACCACTAGCACATAGCTTTCTCAAATGATTCAAGGAAGAAATTGTCCTGATATCAAAAACAAAACAATAAAAATCAAATCAGGGTTGTATTGTACAGGTTTTTCTCTGTCATAATTCTGCTACTGCCCTCTGGAGCAGAAGAGTCAAAGGTTATGTGTAGACTAGGTTTGGTATCTGTCCGTCACTTGGCTGTGATGACCTGGATCCTCCTTGCTGCCCTCTGCACAACTTGCCAAGCTCTCTCTATACTTAGGGTCTTGTTTTCCTGTGTGATTCTGGAAGTTGCCACTTCTACTTAGAAAAAAAATACCAGGCTGAGAGGCAATGAGGCCACTAACCACGGACTCTGCCATTCAATCCAAACAATGCAGTTTTCCTACTTTAAGAGGCTTAACATGTCCAAAAGAAATGGCAGAAGCATCCTTGCTGAGTTAGAAAGGATTGGGAAACATCAGAGTAGATGCTTTATAACACAAGCTTCATTTCGCTGTTAATTTTCTTTTTGAAATGTAGTTGGCTTTTGATACCAAGTCAAACACTACATTTTAAGTATTCTGAGAGAGCAGCGACTCTTTCCCTGTTTAGGTTTCTCTTTATTCAGAAGCAGTATTTTAAACACAGTCAGTAAGGTTGAGAAAAATCCCTGAAACACTGTCCTCCCAAGCTGACCTTTCTTGTGAACAGTGATCCGATGTCACTGGACAAGTATAAAGCCGTTTATGCTTTGTGCCTATAAAATGGTTTATAAACGACATGAGTTTGCTTTTATTAAGTTACCTTTTCATTTTTAACAAACACTATCTGTTTGGACTTGGCAAGTCTCCCACAGGAAAAAGAAAAGAAAAAAAAAAAGGTATCCTGAAATAGAAATGAAAATATAGCTTTCTCTTCATAATTGACCCTGGTAATTTACTGAGGTTAGGTTGTGCTGGTTCAGAAACACAGCTTGTAATTATACAGAATTAATTTAGTAAATTTGCAAAAGTATTTTTTTTTAAGATTTTTAGAATTACTTGACATAGCCACTTCATGTCCATTATCGTCTTTACTTTTCACAACAAACATGAATGATTGCTGACAGCAACATTACAGATACTCTTTCATTCCTATTAGCAAATACAGGCCTGTATACTACAGCCTCTAAAACATGGCACACTGACAACATGATCATTAATTCATACTTACTCTCATCAAAACTCTGTTGTTCTCATTTTAATCCAGTCCCTAGGGAAACAAAAATAACACGAGCTGCTGGTCTGGGGTTACATGCCTTTAGTCCCAGCACTCAGGAAGGAAGGGCAAGGCAGATCTCTGGTAGATCAAGGCCATCTTGGTCTACATAATGTGTTCTAGGCCAGCTGCGCTATAGGAAGACCCTCACTCAAAAAAAAATACCTTGACTTTACAAAATAACATGAATTTTCCTGGTTTCCATGAAAACATGACCTTTTATAGCCTAGAGTGAGAACTTAGATTCAGAAGCACCAAGCAACTCAGCCATGAGCCATGTAGCATTTTTTACATGTGATAATGGTTTAGGTAGAAGAAAGACAAATATTGGCAAAGAGAGCTGCCCTCAAACAGAAGTTTGCTGAGGCTGCTTGATGGAAATAGTCCAGCCATGTTGGAATGTTTTGACCAGAATCTTGGATAATGGCCAGTGACTTAAGTGTCAACAAATGGAAACCTCTAGTGGAGCAAGATTTTAGGCAATTGACTTCTTTCAGCATCGGTTATGAGGATAAGACTTCTGTCTTATAAAAATGAGCCCCAAAATAAATGAATTTAAGAGCAAACACGTGTGAACTCCACATGAAAGGTGTCATGTGGGCTCCTTTGCTTATCTGGGAGAATGCTGGATGGATGCATACGTTTATAACTTTATAAACAGTATGAAGTAATTGTGGATGCTTCTGCCTAAGGTACTTTTAAACATGAAGTCATTCTTTCCAGAGTTCAAAAGTGCTGACATGTAAAGCTTCTACACTTTAGTTGAAAACTCTTATAGATCTTATTTGATAGACAAAGAGAATCTAGAGGTCCATTATCAAACAAGGACATATTGTGCTGATTTCTAATCAACTTTGTCTGAATCAAAACCATGTCAGCATTTGTTAATAAATGTTCCCACATTGCCTTTTGGTGCATTGTGACTTGTGGAGGAATTCAAGCTTGGCGTAGATAGAAGGTCTTGGATGTCAAGGGTGTGGAGAGCAGAACATTTGTGGCGCTCTGCTGACTATCTACAGCTCTTTCATTCTTATCCACTAGAGTGCCCATAAACTAATCACTCTTAGGTCCTTAGCTCCTCTTTCTAAATCCCTTGAGAAATACAGATCCTTATAATAGTGTCTGAAATAGCTGAATAAGTAAGATGGCCTATATGAGTACAACCTTGGCTTCAAGGACAAAAGTATATTAATTAATGGGAGCATAATTCAAAGTTCATGTCTAAAGCTTGCCATTTCATTACTGTCTTGGCCAAAGGACAAAAAGATGATGATCTTTATCATTTAACTCCAGTTGAACTGCCATAAAGTGTTACTGACATGAAAAAAAAAAGTTGATTACCTGGATTTCTTTTTAATTAGTCTCTTGAAAGGCAAAGAACACCCTTTCTTCCTCTCTACCTTTGGTTTTTTCCTTTTTCCATTTATTTCACTATAATATTCACTAGACACTACTAAGGATGCAGAGAAGTACTTTTCTTTCCATTTTAAACATTTAGACAGGGTCTTGCTACCTCAATGTCACAAAGTAGCCCCGGCCAGCCTAGGACTCTTGTAAGTATTGGGATCACACATGTGTCTGAGCACAACTGGCCTGGAAAAAAAAACAGATTTTAAGTTTTAAAATGCTTATTTTTATGAACAGAGAAACCAAAAGTCACAATAGTAAGGCACAGATTAAAGACATAGGGAAGAATGGGAAATGTAGATTAAAGTTTGGGCCAAATTTAATCAGTAAGTGTTCCAAATGTCACACTGAATAAATTGAAGTTTATTCAATACTTAATATCATGTTATAATTTCTTGAGGTTAATAGGTCAGTAACAGTTTGCAATGGCCACTGCAATTGCTCTTGACCATTCAATGGGCTCATCTTTTCTACTTTGACTATCACATACTGGGCTTCTTGGGAAGTAAATTTAGTGATAAAGACTAGTATGGAGAAGTTTACTAGTGAATGTTCCTAGAAATTCTCTTGTCTGGAAATAGTGTATGTCAACCACCCCCCATGGTGGGAAGGTCCTAACCTGCAGCTAGGATCTGTAACTTTCTGTAAACATTATCCACTGAGCTACATCCGTGAGTGTGGAAAACACCTCAAGACCAGCTGGTAAAGCCCCGAGTTATCTGAATCTTGTATTGTGAAGTAGAAAGAGCCAAGGCTACAGTATACTTGCATAGTATTTGACCCATTGATTTGATTTTAAAGCATAGTTAAATTATTCTTTAACATTTCTGTATTTGGTTTGACTTGTTAAATATTACTGCATAAGGATAATAAACCAGTAACTTCCTGAATAAATACATTTAATATATTCTCATAGTGTCATCAAACACAAAGATAGTTTATTCTGGAAATACTACATATATTTAGGGGAGGTGGAAAATTTCTGCAGGAAGTAAACAACCAAATAGCTTTAGGAAATCCCTGAAACTGACCAGGTTCACTAGACTCCTCCCTCCTTGAGCATATTTAAGCCATAAGAACAGTTGCGATAAGTGGCAGACCAGCCAAGACTCCCGGAATAAAAATGACTAGCTGAACCCCCTAGAAGAAATGGACCGCAGAGGAACCTGGAAGAGGCTCAGACCTGCGGAACTACCTGGGAAGGATGCTCTCCAGCCTGTGGGGCTGCCTGCAGGTTGTGCAGTGAGCTCAGGTTTGCTGCTTTTGTGAACTGCCACCCATGCAAGGGCGGATTTGGCCTTACTGCTGTGAGTCATTTTTGCCCCTGTTATTTACTCTGTAAATAACCCCAATGAAACTCATTGGCTCATCAGATTAGATGTGGGTGCTATCCTTATTTTGGTGTGGCATTTGGTCTCCATTTGGGGTGAGTAGACATTTGTTTACATCTTCCCAAGATTAGTTTCACACATTATTTTTCTGTTGTACAGGTGACTGTGATACAGTGAGTTGCATAGGTGCAATTCACTCTTTCTAGCAGACAACAGAGAGCAGTTACTGTAATTCTCAAAAAAGTGATGATGCATTTGAGTTTCTCCTAAGTATTTGATGTTCTAATATCCTATTACATTCACTATTTCCTAATCTACACCTAAAGGTAAGAAATATTACCATGTTTTACTTATGAATACAGTAGAATTAAGATAGTACATAAGCAGTTGGCCCAGAGACATCTAACTCTTCCTTTTAAAGAAAGCTGGGAAGTAAATCTAGGTTGTGTGTACACATCGTTCAGTAGCCTTGATCATCTCACGAGCTAGGTTTTCATTCCTGAGATAAAACAGAGAAACGCACTAGGGGAAATTGTGTGAGAACATGTACAGTATGGTAGTCTGCTCTCTAATAGGAAAAATCCTGACTGTGTGCAAGATTTTCCTAAATTTTTACACATTAATGCAAAATTGTGTGAGAAGATTCTGGCTTAGCTTCAGGAGAAGAGTATATTGAATTATAATTTATGTTGCATATATTCCACTGAAGAATTCAATCAAACAGTAACTCTTTACAATGAAGATTCTTCAAAAAATAAAATGAGTTCTGTTTTTGCTTATTGTCACCACAGTAACCAGAAGACTGAAAAAAAAATTGTGAGTAGGTTCTGTTTCATGACTCTGGCCCTACAGATTGGGTATATGTGCAAGTTTAGCAGTCAGCAGCTGCAAAAACCCATCAGTGCAATAGTCCATTCAGAGGAAAACAAAATTTGAAAAGAGGACAGCTGCCAAGGACACACTGTAAAAGACAATGGGTCCCACAATCTGTCTGCACACTTCCATGTTTACAAAGAGATGAGATAGCAAAGGCTAGTTCTGGGTATAAAGGTCTATAACTACTCTCTAGATACTCATTAAATTATTTTCATGAAAAGTCCTGAAATGGTATCTAAAGTGAGAAATAGCATTTATTGTAGAGGTTGAATAACGTGATCTAAGAACCCTACCAAAACGACCCTCTTAGCAAAGGACTGAGTGTGTGGGAGGAAGCAGTAGATGACTTGAGACAGTCTTTGGGGAGGATTTCAGTGCTTTTGTCCTATGTTAAGTCTTATACTATTGGGACTGGAGAGATGGCTCAGTGGTTAAGAGTACTGGCCATTCTTACAGAGGACCCAGGTTTGATTTCCAGCACCCACATGGCAGGTAATAACTATCTGTAACTCCAGTTCCAGGTGATCAACACCCTCTTCTGACCTCTTTGGGCACTGCACAACATGATTGCACCTACCTACATGCAGACAATAGACTTATGCACATAAAACAAAAATAACGTATAAAATATTATTTTAAAATTTATGAATATGGTGACTAGATGTTCAAGAATTATCAAGTAGATAAATTATGAGGTTACTCCATGTTATAAAATAAAATAGGGCCTCTAGAATGTGAGACATTAACTACAGCAGTCCCTGTGTCTCTTCATAAACAAACTAAAGTGTACTCCAGGAAGAATATTTCAGCACTATCAAATATCAAGTGATGAAAGTAGACACAGATGCAAGAGTCTGAAAATCAATGGGAAATGGAATGCATAAATATTAATACTTATAGTTCCATAATCCAGAAATTTCTCCAATATATTTGGTTTCATTTATTAAGTCTTCAGATAGTTTACTGTAACTGAAAGTTGAAATAATAGAAGACTTGCCATTACAAGTTTGCACTAAATGCCAGAATACGGGCTAACTTGATATTAAACCAGGGCTTGATTTCTGTGACAAGGCTGATATTTCACAATGTAATAACTTGGTAAGACATCTATGTGGCATTAGGAGACTGTGGAGTCTCTGATATGGATAAGACCCAACAAAACTTGACAAAGCTTGCCGTCTGTACACAGGCTCAGATGTGTTAGAGACAGAAGCAGTATGAACTTTGGAAGGAAAAGGAAGAGTGTGCATCACAGAATTTCTACCAGTTATTTTTTGTTGGGATTTAGTCACAGTGTTTATCTGCTGCCCAAAATCAATGTGGAAGACCTGTCAGTGAGGTACCCAGATATCCAAATCAGTGTATCATCACATGATTAAATCATTGGGATACTTTCCACAGATAATGAGTTATATAGATTTGGATTGGAAAATAGATGATATTAAATAATAGCTAACACTAACAGGTGGTGGAAGGATGATATCAAAAGAAAGAAATACCTTCAGGGAAAAATACTGAACCAACACATTTATTTGTAATAATTAAGATGAGACAAAAAAAGGATAGCAGTTATTCCAAGACTGAGTTTATCAAATATGTGCCTCTCTGGATACTGGTAATGGCCTTTTAAAAAATATGACCACAAGAAAACTGACTCACTCCCTGTTCCAGAGAAAAAAAATATAATGCTTAGTCCATAGTTGATGAGTCTGTGAAGTGACAGAAAGCACGGCTTAGTGACATTTGTTTCTTTCTTATCTTAAAGCTATAATTGGGATACTGTTCCCTATCACACTAAATTGAAGCCTTTCCAATGCTGTACAACTTGCTATGCTTTCTATTTTAGCTGCTTTTAACATTTGGAAAAAAATGTTATACTGTTGAGCAGGGGATCATTTTTAACATGTTTTGTAAGCCCTGAGTTCACAAGAAGTGAGCTCAGGTAGCTGCTTCAATCACTGCTTTGTTTGTGGGCACTGTTTTAGAGACAGAGCTAGAGAGTATTCCCTTAAATATTTAACAGTTTATGATTTATCAGGCTACTGTTTTCTTGGGTGTTAAAACTCTTATGGGAAATACAGTATTTTCAAAAGCCTTCCCCTACAAGCCAGTCACTTATTTTCTTTCTTTCTTTCTTTCTTTCTTTCTTTCTTTCTTTCTTTCTTTCTTTCTTTCTTTCTTTCTCTCTTTCTCTCTCTTTCTTTCTTCCTTTTGTAGTTTTAGAAATAGAGAATGTATTTCAGAACTCCATACTCCGTCCAAAAGAATATACATTGCATACTACAAACAATGAGTTTGAGTTTCCTTTATAAAATCATGATACGTAAAGGATTAATCATTGTTGAAAAATGTGTCTAGAAAATAAACTTTTATTTATTGGTATGTCGCTACATGTATATCCTTAAATGAATATCAGCATTGAAGCCAATCACACTAGCTAGGATCATATTACATGAATTCTAATTAAATTTGTGTCAGATGTCCTGTGCTCAAACTTTGAGGATGCCTGAGCACTGACCAGTTATGCAATTATGTTCCTTGTCATTACATGCCCTTACTCGCAGTAAGTTCATCTTTAATACCCTTGTGATTTTCCTTCTACCAACACAAATTTTGCCCAGTGCAGTGGACCACACCAGTTTATAGTTCACACATAATGTTTTATGGGTTCTTGAAATGTCTATTAACTTTCTCTCTCCCTAAACTCAGCATCTCACCATAATCCCCTGGTTATGCATGGTGTTACCTTGTTCTCCTCGTGTCCTTATTTGGAATGGGTTTCCAAATACCTGCTTAAACTTCTTTAGAGTTAGGACTGCATGTTTCAGTTGGCTTATAGTGTCACAGTAATTAGTATAATGTCAAGTATTTTTGTCTTTTTGGCTGTAAGCCCGAGAGTCTAATGGGTGCACTTTCTCTCCAACCCACATCTCATAGTTTTTATCCTGAGTTCCATAATTAGTTTCTGCATCTCTTCATTGTGATTCAGAAAGCATTAGGGTTCCTCTAAATTTCAAGTTCAGATTTGAGTTCTAGAATTATTAATCCCAAGGTTCAGTTAGTATGTTTAGGACAGAAAATAGAAACTATGCTTCATAGTCCTCTGTTCTAATAGGAAAGCAAGCAGGCAGATGCAAATACAAATGCCTGCCCCGTTTTCCCCACTTTCTTATCCAAATTACTTCAAATATTTTCAGATCAAACTTTCTAAACATCTCTATAGAATGATTGTAAAAATAATTCCATCATTAAATTATTATCTGTGATTCTTTAGGATTATATTCTCTTCACAACCTAATATTATTAACCCTCTAATTTTTTTTCAACTCATAAAAATGCAATGGCTGGATTATTAGTAGAAAACTTTGGTACCTGGACTTTTCATCTAAAATAGTTCTTTCATTCACCTCCTTTGATTGGATAATTTATTTGTGAACAAAGCACAATTCCTAAACAGAGGCTATCCATACAAATATGTAAGTCTTACATTAGGAATTTCTGACATTTTTGTCTTTAGGACCAAATAACAAAAACAGAGTCCCCAAGTCTTACATCCCTCCAGATCTGATGCTTAAATTATCCCAGACACAGAACAAATATTTGTTTCATAAATTGACTGTTTACTTCTTTGAGATTACAATTAAATTTTAACTATGCTTTTTATTAGTAAGGGATCAAGCCGTCAGTCTTGGGAGGGAGGGTCTGCACGCTCATTGGCTATTGTCTTCAGATAACTTGAGCAATACTTGTTAAACTTCTTTAAATTTTTAATGAATCTAATTGTGCACTTTATGCTAAAATTAAATTTATTTTTAATATTTTCCTGCATTAGTGAATAGGTTTCAACCAGTTTTATCCCTCTCCTTTAATACTTATGACTGATACCTTCTCTTAACACTGTTGAGTAATGTGCAAAAGACCAGAATATTGTCTAATAAAAGTCACAATTCTTTGAATATTTAAAGTGAAACCACAGGCAATTAGCAAATGTCTTCTATGTTTCAGTAGACCGTGTACAACTTAGTAGGTGAGTTTTTCACCTATACCATTTCAGAATTAAAGATTTAGTGTTTACAGATAATACATACTTTCCTCTGCCCCGAACTCTTACTTGAATAAGAAGCCCATTGCTTCCAGAAAACAGTAAAACTGTGCTTCCTCACTGGCAATCCAACACCACAGCACTCTCAGGCTCATGACCACCATACACAGGACACACAAAACAAAGACTGTGTCCTAAAGGAACGGGCTTGCTTACTATGCACCAACAGCTATTAAAACATGTTTTCTAACGTGTTTTCTATGGAAACAAAGTTCTCTATTCAAGTTATTTCTTAGAACTCTTGGGATTCCGATGTGGAGTATAAACATGGTTTGGGCAATCATTGATTTGCAACAGTGAAAATCAAATACTTGCAATCATCTAAGCATCATGCAAAGTAGTTAACATACATGGTCGCATTTCATTCTTTGTGGTAACCCCTTAACATTTGCCTTTCCCTTTTCACTTTGTAAGATGCGTCTCAGAAAAGGAAAATAACTTGCTTTAAATCGTATGACTATTGTGGACCTTAGTTTCAATATCCCAGTGCTTCTGTCTGTTCCTGGCAGATATTTACACATTTCTAATGGGTTGCTCAAAGAATACGTTGGCCATTTTACTTGACTAGGGAAGGAAGTTTGAAAGATGATAGTGCTAAACTGGAAGAAGCATTTAAAAATTTTACCTCTAAGGCCGAAGTCACAGCTCAGAGGTGCTGCTCGTAAAAAGAAATGGAATTTGAACATAGAATATTCTTCTGTTCGGTCATTCAGTGGGCAGATATTTTGAGCACTTATTAAGTACTCAATGATGTAGTCACTAAATATATACTAGACTATATTCTGGGCAAAGGTTTCTACAGTGAAAATTAGGTAGAAGTCACACAACATGACACTTCTCAGACCTAAAGACAAGGACTGACAAAGTGACTGCATTAAAAGCTGTGTTACACTTTTACGCTTCATTATAGAATTATGCGTTGCTGGGAAGAGACAGCACATTAGTTCTGCCTTTACTGTCACATAACTTATCATCTCATGCAATGTATTAAAAATAAAAAAACGTTGTTCCATGTATTTGAGTGCTTTCCTAGTGTATAGCTTACATATTCACCAATCTTCTAAATGCATTTATTAGTTGTCAGAGTGTAGTGTAGTAGTGCATGATTTTAGTACCAGCACTTGAGGGAAAGCGACAGTTGGAGCTGAGTTTGAGGATGGCCTGTTGTTCTACATGGCAACTTCCAGGGCCAGCAAAGGCCACACATACAGAGAGAGAGAGAGAGAGAGAGAGAGAGAGAGAGAGAGGTGAAATAACTATTTCATTCAAATTTGTATGCCTTTTATATTTAGTTCCACAGTAACAATGTTTAACAAAATGAGTAAGAACATCTTGTCTCATCTCCAATTTCAGAAGTAGAAAATTCTACAATTCAATTATTCCAGCTACTTAGCATTTCATTCACTAACATTTTTCCTATGAGATATTGAAACCATGATTGTGTGTATGTGTGTCGGGGAGGAGACGGTGATTCAAACCCTGGATCTAATGAATATCAAACAAGCTTTGCCCTGTGGCGCTACGACCCCAATGCAATTGGGTATTTGTGGCACCACACAGCATGTGCCAGATGAAGTAAATCCTCTTGTTTTCATAATTTGCTGAACTAACATTACCCTCACACTTTTTAAATTCTATTACTTACATTTTTTTACCATTGTGCTGGTTGTATGTTTGATCTGTATTTTTTTATGTGATTGATGACTGACAGTGTCGTGTAGTAAAACAAGTAGAATTTGTGATTTAATTTCCATTTATTTTTAAAGGTTTTGTTTATTGGGGCTGGAAAGATGGCTCTGTGGTTAAGAGCATTGGCTGCTCTTTCAAAGGACCCAGGTTTGATTCCCAGCATCCATATAGTTATCTGTAACTTCAGTTCCAGGGGATCTTACGCCCTCTCATTTCCTCCACTGTTACTGTATATATATATATATATATATATATAGTATACTTACATACATGCAGGCAAAGCATATATAAATAAGTAATAAAGAAATTTTAGAGTTGATTTAATAATATCAGTTTAGAGTAATTGCATCCATATTTATCATATGCTGTAACATTTAAGTTTCCTTGATACTTTTTATATCAAGTGAATTATAATTTAACAAGAGGCACAGTATATTATACATGTAATTCCAGAAGTTGGGAGACAAAGTGCAAAGGATCTTGAGTTCAAATCTAATCTAGGATATACAACCAGATCATAAATAAATAGTAATACTAATAAATTTATGGCATTTAAGAAGTCTCTAAAATTGTTATTCATTTATTTAATATTTATAAGAATTCCTGACATTGCATAATTACATTTTCCAAAGTATTAATGTTCCAAAGTCATTATCCATTAATCTTTAAATGGAAAGAGTGAATTGTTTTTCTGGCTGTTGTTAATACATCAACAATAAAAATAGAAGGTAAAGTATCTCTGTGGCCAGAGATAGAGTTAATCGGGTAGAGGTGGTTATGTGGTAGTAGTATAGCTATGTAACATGGTTGTGCTATTTTTAGAATTTTGAGAATCCTCCCTACTGTTTTTCAGAAGGGCTACACCAGTTTACAATTATACCAACTATGAATTCCTCTCTCTCCACATTCCCACTAACATTTGTTGTCCTTACTTTTGTTTTGCTTTATTTTACTTTTTTCCTGATATTTTTGAGACAAGGTCTCCCTGCAGCCACAGCTAGCCTGGCCTCAGTCTCCTGAGATCCACCTGCTTCTGGCTCCCGAGAGCTGGGGTTAAAGGCATGCACCACTATGCCAGACTGTCATTAGTTTTCTTGGTGAAAACCATTGTGCTTAGAGTGAGATGGAATCTCAAAATGATTTGAGTTCACATGTCTCTGAGGGATAAGGATACTGAACACTCTTTATTGGCAGTATGTCCTCTTTTTCTTTTGAGAATGGCTTGTTGCACTTACTGGCCTATTTATTGGCTGGAAAATTTATTTTGGTGTTTGATTTTTCAATTTCTTTATATGTTCTAGATACTTACACTTTGTGTGAAATGTAGCTGGCAAGTATTTTCTTCCTAAACTATATACACTAACTTTTTTATCCACTGGTCATTGTTTGTGCTGTGCATAACCAGTATTGGTAATCACTTCTGGCAGAACAGCTACTTTCACAATGTTGTGAATCTGTGGCTCCATCAAGCTGTCGTGCCACATTCTACATTTCTCTGGTTCTGCTGAATTTAAACTCGGATTTGAGTTTCAAGCAGTCCAAAATGTTTCTCTCCAGCCCTCACAGTTATAGGTGCTCAGAGTCCTTCTTCTCACTTTCCTGGCAGTATCTAGCTCAGAGAAAGCCAACCTGTGGGACTTATAGCATGTGGCTTTTTTTGTGGAGCAAATTCTACCCACTCACCAAGTCTTATCTCTGTTGTTTGTAGTCTTTCTCTTATTTCTCTATTGATTTTCTTTGATTCAGACTTATGGTCTAACAGATTCTACTTCTGATATGCCATGTCCCATGAATGCAAGATAAGTTTTTCTATTTACTTTTTAGTCAGTTTTAATTCAGTTTCACTGAGGTCAGAGATCTATCCCATAAAATGCAGTTTGCTGAAGCAAGACAGATGATTCCAGCTTGCAGACTCTGTTGATGTGCTACTTCTACAGCTATAATAGTCTGTATTCTGAAACTGATGGATAGAACAATCTTTATATGATAAGTAGGTCACATTTATTAATTTGGTAACACATGATCTGCATTCAGCAAACTGATTTTGTTACATTACTCTATGAGGTATTGAGAATACATGTGAATTTATTCAAATATACATATAAATATATTTGGGACTATACAATATCAACTTCCAGTGATACTGGCTGTCAACATTTATACTGCACCATTAACTAGAGGCTTAATGTAAATTAATTTTGATGTCATTTATATTCTTTTTTTAATCCCCAAATTTTCTTTTCTATAAGCAGAAAGTAATTCAAATATAAAGCAGACATCTTAATTAAAATTTAGGCACAATTTCCATATGGAAACCATATGGGATCAATGAATCAATCATATGGAATCAATCTGTGCCCTTCAGTTGAAGACTGGATAAAGAAAATGTGGTACATTTTCACAGTGGGATCCTATTCAGCCATTAGGAATCAGGGATTGTCATTTGTGACAACATGGATGCAACTGGAGATCATTTAATTAAGTGGAGTAATCCAGATACAGAAAGACTCAAATGTGGAGCATAAAATTTGATGCCATAAAATGTGAGAGCACTTGGTGACTACAAAAGTTTGGGACAGCAAGGAGTGGGAGGAGAAGACAAAAAGCTGGTGCTGTTAAGTCAGAGAGGATTAAATTCTCTTAGAGGATACCACACAAAAAGCAGTGTGGAGAGAGTGTGTACAGCATTCTAGAAGAAATTCTCTTGAATGTTTTCATCCACTATGAAGAAATTGAGGAATTAGAGATATGCATAAAGAGATTTTAACATCCTATGATGTACATACATATTTTGCATCCTTTGCTACCTTAATGTATGTGTATAACTGGTTTAATGCATCAGTTAAAAGTAACATAAACAACACATTTATATCTGTGCTTGTTTTCTTTTTAAATTAAGGTGTTGCATTTATGTTAAATCTGCCTTCCTAGTATTTATGCACCTTATTTCTAGTTGTTTTCTTTATTTTTCCTAATCTTTTTTCATGATTTCACATCTATTGAAGACATTTCAGAAACCAGACAGAAGCATTTACATTTTCATTGTATGGTTGTTCTCTAGATTCGTCCAGTATTTATTTTCTGATATGTCTTATTAACCTGTCACTTTATCAATACACTCTTTAAGGTGAGTAGTGAGAATCCATGTTAAATTTCTGGCCTGTATTAGAAGTCCATGTTTAGGAATGATCAAATTTTATAGAATTTCTTCAGAACAACAAAGGTAATTTGAAAAGTAAGATAATTCCAAGATGAAAATAAAATAAGTGTTCGTGTAATGTACCATTAACAGTGAAATAGTGCAGCTTTTCACCATGTTTCCTCCTACATTTTCCTAGTGATATAATCATAATATTGCAGTTTCCTCATCAACCCACTTTATATTGTCAATGTCCTTCCTGGGAACGATAGTCATACATTGTATTTTTTGCCATGGGATGCATAAATCTGAGTTTTGAACTTGAGGCATATGCTCATTATTTTATATAAACTGAGCTCTTGACCACATAGTGAATATAAACTGAGTGGATCAATGACAGTCATTGAATCTCCTTGGAAAGTTTCAAAAGCTGGATTCATCTTAAATGCTTTATTTCAATCAATAGAATTATTAGAAATGACAGCTGTGTTATTTATATTTTTCATGAGATGTTTTTGTTTCTTGAATTGAGCATTATGACATAAATTTTTTATTCTCAAAAATTTCAACATTTAATATATGCTTTTTCTGCTTTTAGTTATTTCACTAAGATAAATTAAATTAAACACTGAAATCTGATTTCTATGAAAGCTTCAGACTTTAGGGGCAATATGGTAACTACTTTGAATTAACTTCAAGGGTAAAAATAATTATGACTTGGGCTGGAGAGATGGCTCATCCGTTAAGAGCACTGAACGCTCTTGCAGAGGAACCAGGTTCAATTCCCAGCACCCACATGTGGCTAACAACTGTCTGTGACTCCAGTCCCAGTGGTTCCAGTGCCCTCTTCTGACTCCTGCAGGCATTGCACAACATGGGAGACTTGCATACATGCAGGCAATATACCAGTACCTGTAAATTAAAAATAATAAGAAATAATAATTATGACTAAATGTAGCATTCTAAGTAAATATTCTAAGTTAAAAGAGAAAACAAAAAGAGATGATTAGGATGAAGTGTACTTTACTGACTAAATATTTAAATTATCTATTGTAGGGCTCTGCCTCCCCCTGCATGCCCTTCTCTCTTAGTCCTAGGCTTTTGGCCAAGAGCTAGCAGGATCTTGTCAGTTGCAATTCTGAAGTAAACAACTTGACCTTTATTGATTTGACGGAGACTTCCTCATTCTGCATCAGATGTGGGTCATGTGGCCGGATGTCTCCTGAGAACCTGAACTTTCACCCTCCTGCAAAGGCCCCCCAGCCTCAGGTTATATAAGGCTTGCCGCCTCTCAGTAAAGTCAGTCATTCTCCTTTCCTCCTACTTACTGTGTGTGTCTGTGTCTCTGTCTTGTGTGTGTCATTCAATCCGCAGCCCTCCGCCAATCCAGACTTGGTCAACGAACGTAGCTCGGGTGCTACAATCTATTGCAAGATTTGAGGCAGAGGTTGCTGTTCAGTGCAGGACTGCTTGACTATCCTGCTCAAAGCCCTGAGTTTGATCCTTGGTCCTGTAAAAGAAAGTGTATTTAAGCAGAAACATCTGGACTCTGACATCATAGAGGTTTGTTTCTCTCCTTTTCTAGTTTACTTTTTATAATTATGCATGTGTCTCATGAGAGGAACCGGATAAACACCTTCTTAAGAAAATATAAACCAGCAGGCTATGATGCTCATTCAAATATTTGAGTCTAGGGATTTATTTAAACCACAATGAAATTATTTCTGATGTCATATTTTTATGCAAGAAAATAAGCACACGTTTGTTTGCCCATTTATTGCTCTATCTGATACCTCCACCTTTCTATCTGTGCACCCAGCAATACACCTATTCCTTCATGTTTGGGCACCTGCTGAACTGAGACTAGAGTAGAGTAAAGATTGTACAGATGACTTTCCAAATCAGGAGCACAGTGTCTAATTGAATTCAATTAAAAAAGCTGGAAGTGGTAGCTGTTGCCAGTAATTACAGTACTCAGGAGTTTGAAGAAGGGGGATTTCCATGAGTACATGACCAACCTGGACCTGAGAGTATGATCCAGACCAGCCCTGGAAATAGCGTAACACTTGGTCTCAAAACGAAGCAACAAACAAAAACCAAGAAAAGCATGCAAAAACAGTTAAAATTTTACATGAATAGTCAAATCACTTTATATAGAGTTCTTAGAAAAAAAATCAAGAAGGAAAGCATATTTTTTAAATATAGAATTAAACCATTATAGCACATTGTATAACCTTATTAAGCTGAATTTGAAACTTTAGACACATTTATGACTTGAACTGCTAGACCACTACAGTCTAACCAAATTAACAAAGTAGAAGTAAAAACTGAAATAACATTGTAAACATTAAAAACACCATCCCCTTCCTCTGAAATTGTGAAATAAGGTATTATTTACATATTTGAAGGCCTAAGCAGATTCCTAATAGGGATCCAAAATTTCATCATATAGAAATGTTTGATGGTGCTGGTAAATCAATTAGTGAGAACTCCAACAAATCTTCGCTACCTCTACTAACTCTATTAACACCCTACCCCTATTAGGTCTACTATTGGCAGCAACTGGAAAATCAGCTCAATTCGGACTTCACCCCTGACTACCATCAGCAATAGAAGGACCAACCCCCTTTCAAGAAGGACAAATAAAGACCTCTTTGTTTCAGATATTAGGGGTAGAAAACTTCATAAATGAAATGTCTGTGAATCAAATAAGCAACGTGTAAAATGATCAATCATTGTTAGAACTACAGTACTTGAGAATGATGATGTACTATAAAGCAGGATAGCAATTAACCAGATCAATGTTAGAAGACATCACATAAAAATCATACCTGTCTAAAGGTTACAGAGACAAAAGCAGTCAGGCCTAGGGAAGAAAGTGCAAACTTTGAGAGCAGGTGAGAGCAGGGAGGGAAAAGGTGACTGTCTGCAGTGAATTCTCTGCCAGTATTTGCTTCTAAAGATAGAAGATCATGTTGGTAGCAAAGAAATCAAGTAGAGTAAACAAACAGATTAGGAATTTAGGGATGACAGCCCAGAGTACAGTGTGGAAAAGGAAATAATACTTGACTAGGGAGCTCTTAACAGGTTCTGGGAAAGTCTAAGGCTGTTGGGACAGAGGCTGGGGCACAAGGGGAACCATTCTGATAGTTGGACTCTTCATTTCTTGCTTCTTTTTTTCAAGAGTTCAGGAATTTTGAAGTTACAAAGGCTAGAGCTGTGAGAGAAAGAAAGGTAGACTGTAATCAGGAGACTCCTCCAGTAGCAGCACAGGAAGCACAGGAAGCCCTCACCTCACCACACCACAGGAACGATCCTCCTCAAAGTAGTCATGGCCTGACAGTCTGCCCATCTGTCTGCCTAAGAAATGAGAAGCTGAACCCTCCCAGATGAGTAATAGCATCATGTGAGGCATCAAACATTATTATTTTATTCTTAAAATATTTTATTATTTTTATTTTATGTGTATGAGTGTTGCACTGAATGTATGTAAGTGCACCCATGTTGTACAATGCTTGTAGAGGTCACAAGAGGGCATGAGATGTCCTGGAACAGGAGTTACAGATGGTTGCTAACCACCATGTGAGCACTGGGATCTGGACCCAGGTCCTCTGTAAGAGCAGTCAGTGCTCTTAACCACTGAGCCACCTCTCCAGCTCCTTTTTTTGTGTGTGCAATATACAGATTTTATAAAAATATTCATATGATATCCCAAGCTATGAGCCATAGAGAAAGTAAACCAATATAAGTGTTTCAGATTTTAGGGTAAAAGACAAGAACTTTAAAATAACAAAGATGCTCCAATCACAAACATAAAGAAATGAAAAACAAACTAATGAACAATTGATAATTTTATAAAAATTAAAACATATATAAAATAGAATAAGATAGAAAACATGGAAAATATTAAAAATGAAAATAACATGTCAATAATTAGCAATAACCCATGTTAGATACAGAAAAGAACATAGTTGTCAAACTCAAAGATGAAGAAAAAGAAAACACTAATTCTAATCAATAAAGATTATAAGAAACATTGGAAGAAGTATAAGGTACATGTGGAATTTCGGTGTGACAGAGAAAACAGTAGATGAAATAATGGTATTTGAGAATACATAAATTTTATAAGGTTATGAAATATATTACCCTGAGATTTTAGCAACCTCTTAACAGTTTAACGCAGAAAAAGTCATCACCAGAAATACCAAGGCTGCTGTTACAATGTGGGAGAAATACAGTACCTTTTGTCCCCAAACATCAATATCAATAATTGATTTTCCCCAAATATCTAAGGTTCAGGAGTGAACAGAGTGATATTAAAAGTTGGAAACTTAGAGTTCTATAACCTGCAAGGCTATCTTTTAGAAATTAACAATTCCAGTCACTCAGAGCATAAGGTCAACATTTGAAGAATGAGGAAACATGAAACTTGAAAGCTTCTTTCAGCAAAGGAAACAGCGGGTGAAGAGGAAGGATTCGGAATGGGACAGGAATCTTTGATAACTCGACCTCTGATAGAGGATCAATATCTAAAATACATGGATACTTGGAAAACAAAATATCAAGAAAATAAACAATGCAATAAAAATGAGCTATAGATCTGAACAGAGAGTTCACAAAAGAACAAATTCAAATGTCGAATAAACACTGAAAATAATGTTAAGCATTATTAGCCTTCAGGGAAATGCAAATTAAAACTTCTATGAGATCTCATCTCACCCTAGTCAGTACGACTCACAGCAAATGTTGGTGATGTGCGGAAAGAGGAGCCCTTATGACTTTGTGATCCATTGCTTGCGGGAGTGGAGAGTACTGCAGCCACTATGGAAATCCGTGCAGAAGTTCCTCACAGGTAGAGCCAGAACCACGTTATGTCCTAACCATACCACTCTTCGGCATATACCCAATGGAATCTGTATTCTGCTACTGAGATATTTGCTCACACATGTTCATTGTTGCTCACTGGACAGCTGGACTACTACTCTGCAGACAGAGGAGCAGCAAATGGGACCAACAGTATTAGGGGACAGTAGCAGGAGAGGTCAAGAGAAAAGTGCAAGCCTTCCTAATACTGGGTTTATCTTCTTTACTGTTCTGTTTACATTCAATTATATTCAATTTCATAAGGAGGGACATGCCTTTCTGCGTTACTTAAAAGGAACTCCCACTGCTCTTATCCTGAGAATAGACTTTAGCAGAGCATGAACAGAAACACCAAGAACAGATAAGGATCAATGCAAGAGTTCAGGCAAAACATAATGGTGAATTCAACTAAAAACGAATAGTATAATAAATCAGTCTAGGCACATTTTATGGATTTTATTGATTCAAGAAGTTCATACATGTGTTCATTGTATTTTATTCATATTCAGACCTCCTCCTGCACCTTTGCAGTCCCTCGACATACCCCACTTCGTGTCCTCTATTAGCAAATGAAAAACCACATTCACCTTACAAAACACATCTGAACTGGGAGCCAGAAAAGTAATATCTCGTTAGAATGTCAGTGATCTATAATTCTTACACACAGATGGGCCAAAGTAAGGGTAAATCCTTTTCCTTTGTAGGTGGTTTTGGGTCAGAATACACCCATGTTTGTTGGAATAGAATTTTCATACATTTGCAATGAGGAGGTAGTAACATCTGTAATTTGATTAGGGGAACCATGTAAATGTTGAGGAAGGTTGACATATTATAAAACTTAGTCTTCTAATACATGAACACAGACTATCCCTTGATTTATTTGTCCTTTTACAATTTTTTGTAAACAAGTTAGTTTTGGAGAGCATTTTATATTACACCTTATTTATCCCTAGAAGAATTATTGAGATTGCGAGACTTCTTTTAGTTTTAGTCATTTTTTTCATTTTGATGCATTTGCTCAAAAATTCAGTAGAATTATATAATATATCATAAAGAATACTAATATACTGAGAGATAGTTTCAAAATATTTGTATCACTGGTTTTTAAATATTTGATAAAATTGCAACATAATTCAAAGAAAATAGGTTTCTGATCATCTGAAAGGGTGAAGAAGGAACTGTGGATGAAGGAAAGTGTAGTGGCTATATTTCTGTGGAGTAAAGAATTGTCAGTGACAGGCTTATTCAGAAGTTGCTAGCAACTCATTCTTTAAATATGATCAACAATTAAGTCACTAGCCAGGAATAGAAAAAGATTACGTCCAGAATAAGGCTAAACTCATATAATCACTTGGAGACTTTAAGAAAAAAAGCTTCAGTCTCCAAAGAGATAGACGGCTGCTTCTAGATTACTTTAAGACCAAACGGCAGCATTATGTTCTTGCTGAAATTGCTAGCCTGTTATCCTGCCCTACAACTTTTAAACTTCCCAACCATCATATTTGCTTAAGTCAGCACCTTAAAATAAACAAATTTCAGTCTGTGTGAGGGTTAGTTTTTGTTATATACACATACACAGCAAATGTATATCCATGCATATATTTGTATGTAGTAGACATATACTCATGTCTACTTAGGACAGACCTATGAATCTGACATGCATATGTGTGCACTCATTTATATGATCCATACACAGAGAGAGAAGAAGCTCTGTGTGATGAAGCCCCAGTAGAGAATGAACTTTTAAGTTCATTAAATTCATGGATTTAAGGGAATATCAGTGAAAGGCACGCACCTTTTCCCTTAAGTTTTGAGTTATGTTTTGCTCTAGAGCTAAATTTTTGTACAATCTGCCTTGAAACTTTAATTTAAAAAGTCATTTGGTTTTGTTGGAGTTAAAACAATATCCCTGATTTAAAAAAAAATGGCTTAGGAAGATTAGCCACCCATTTCTCCAGTTCCAGGCTGGGTTTTAGACTGCTTGAGTTTGCATGGATCTTGAGCATGCCAAAACCATTGTAGGTTCATATGAGCAGGGTTCCAGGAGCTTTTAGGATCCTATTTCCATATGGTCATACACCTCCTCACTGGCCCTTACAATCTTTCTGGGCTCTCTTCCACAATGGCCCCTGAGTCTTGGGTTAGTGAAAGTTAATATGAGTCCTGCCTAAGGACCCACACTTTGCAGATTCCTAATATCCACTCTTTGGCCATTTATGGCTTTTTGTGTTACTGGCCATCTGTTGTATGAGAGAACATCATTAGTTTTCCTAAAGCGAGGGACACTGGACTCTGGATAGGCTGACTAGACCTCAATGGATGAACTTGCACTGAGGAACATTTGGGGACACTTACTTGACAAAATAGACCTTAACACAGATGAAAAAAATGTATCGATTACAGTTCAGGGGCCTAAATAGGGTGCTGGAGGAAGGGGTATAAAGCTGATTAAGACTGATTGAGATATATTGATTGATTGATTGAAATACACAATAATTCAATAAAAAACAAAGAAAAATGGCTTAATTCTAGTTATAAGAAAGAACAGAGCAAAATACAGACACTTAACATACCACATTCTTAATGAGTTTAACAGAAAGCACTAGACGAACATTCAAAAGAGAAAAGAAACAAAAGTTAATTGTAATTCCATGTGTAAGATTTACTATTACCTCTAAGGAAAGCAGCTGACAATTTATTCTAACATGACCACAGAAACATACATGGATTTATGTAAATTGGAAGATCAGATTTCAAACACAATTGGTATCCATTAGATGATATACTTTGAGTTATTGTATAAGAATAGCTTTGAATAAATGGTAATTAAATATTATTATTGAATAGTAAATTTTTCTATATAGAATAAAATATTTAATGAACTTTGTAAGTTAATAAATATGAAAAATATTGGGAAAGTGCAATCAGAGTATTAGGATATGGCTAGGTGGGTAAAGCACTCACTGTATGAGTGTGAGGACCTTACTACAGATCCGATGAGTCAACATAAAACCAGATGCATTAGCTCACTTCTGCAACTCCTGCGTAAGATTTGAGATGGAGACGGGAGAATTGAGATATCCTATCTTAGCCAAGTCTTCAAACTAGGTGGAAAGCAAAGACTGATATCAAGGCTGTCTTCTCTCCTCCACTCATGTACTTTGGAACGTGTAATCACACTTTAGTCTGTCCTTAATACTCAATCTGGAGTAAATAGATGTCTGTTTCAGTTCCCTAGAAAAAGTCAGTGCATCATTAAACACACATTCTTCAGGAGCACGTGTAGCTCTGAATATACTGGGATAGGTAAGTTATTGGATGATTAGATAGATTAGAGTACGTACATTCTTATAATTCCCATATTAGTCACCGGCTTGTTTGGCTGAAGTTTCATTTCAAGGATTCATTGGCTATGTAACATATCATGTATTCTGTGTCACAGCTGACTTCTGGTTATGTTCAACAAACTGTAAACACTAATGTGTGTGTGAGTGAGGTTCCTATGTCATAATATTTCTTCCCCTTTTGCTCTACATGGCCTGATTCTGGCAGTAACTGTGTCCATATGTGTCCACTTTATTGTGTCGTTATTTTCCTTCGGATTGAAGTATTCTATCCTGTAGGAAGGTTCACTAACACCCAGGAAGTAAGTGAAACTTACAAGCATCAGAAGATAAATAAAAATCATCAGTCTCAGAAAGCTCCGGAAACATACAGAATTTATGAAACCCTTCTCCTGTGTTGTGTAAGTACTAACTATCCGCTGAGCTGCCTGCAAGCTGTACACAGAGCACCAAGGATTCAGCTTTCATAAATAACCACATGTGCTGGGATTGACTTTTTGGAAATGCAACTGCCTTTGAATCCTATTTGCTCCTGTAAGCTACCCTTTACCCATTCTCCCTAATGAACTCAGTGGTTCACTAAGCCAGGATTGGATGGAATAATTTTTGTCTGAAATCCATGTCCTATCTGGGATGAATATGTTTGTTCATGTCTCTCTAGTAATGGTCACAGCCTCTGATAGAATGTGTGCTCACAATAGCCATACCATTGCTATGGTACGAACTGTATGTCCCTTTAAAAAAACTGTATATTGACAATTATTTATGCTATAAGGCTTGGGACTGTGAAGGACGCTTAGGTCATGAGATTGGAGTGAGCAGAGCTCCCGTGGGTGGAATTCTGCCCTTATTAAAGATGCACTAGGGATCTATCTAGCCTTTCTACCGCATTCTCAAAGAGAAAATATGCCATCTATGGACCAGAAATGAGCCTCACACTAAGGATCCAGAACTATGAAGAATGGGTTTCTGGTGTTGCCAACATGGTATAACACACCACTGTCTTGCAATCCCTATTTTGGCTGCCAGGCGATGGGTGTAGTCCCCAATGTGCAGCCATACCTTGTTGCTCTGATAGCCTGCCTTCTTACCAGCGCCCCTTCATTCTAGGGATGGGGATGTCTTCCTGATGTTGCCAAGTTTGAGGTTACATCATGGCATTCTTCTGGGTTATTTGGCCTTTATAGCTCTTGCTTAATCTATACCTCTGTGTAAAATTTCCTCCACAAGAAAGAGAAAGAATAGGTTTCTGATTTTTCCTATTTATAATGTTCATAAAATAGGGTCACAGAATTCCTTCCTAAGGCAATGGAGTTCTCATAATTCAGTTAAGGTGTGTTATCTGGAATTCTGGGCTGAGCTTTCTGTATCTCTCCATGAATTGTTATGACATGTTGCACATTTGGTAGAAGAAAAATCAAATTTTTCTTATTATTTATGACATTTTGTTTTCCATCAGTTTTAAAACAAATGCCTTAAAATGCCTCACTTCAAAATTCTCTTTTATTGTCTAAGTTCAGAGCTGAGGATTGTGATGTCGATGAAGCACAATCACTACAGGGAGCTTTCTACTTTTGTTATAGATTTTAGCTATTTTAAAACTAATTGTGTTTTTGATGTAACTAATTACTTTGGAAATACTCCTAGACTTAGTGAAGATATCAGTGTTGGAGGGAATTTATAAAGACTTTACTCTTCCATCTGAGTAATATAAAATACTATTTCAGTAGACTCAGAGTAAATGCATTACAGATTCCTTATTGGATTGCCAGTGGTCACCGACATGGGCCACAGATTGAAATTTTAAAAATATTATAATAGTGACTTGAATTATCTCATATTATTCAAATATTTACTTAGAGGAATGATTTATATAAATGCTATTTAAAATAGTAACGTTGGGGGATTTCTTTCTCTGATATGTATGTGATTTATAAGCTTACCCGTATTTTAAACATTAATGTAGTTCACAATACTCTCAAGAGTGTCAGAAATCTGACCACTGTGCTGAACTGGACTTTGAGTGTAATCCAGTTAGACCCTAGGGAAAGAGTGAATATTAAAAGCAGCAGGCATTGAAAAAGCAACCCATTGGGAAAGGAGCTACATCCAGTTCTGACTGGATCTGAGCTCAGTGACCCAGGTGAGGCAGGGTAACATAAGAGCTCCCCAAACAATTCTCCTAACTTTCAGAGTAACTTCAAACTCCTCCCCGCACGTGAGAAACATGGAAAAATGTTGTCAGATGAAATAAGCAATATCTGTGCAGAAAGCTATTTATAAATACATTTGAAAATTATATTCAAATCAAACTAATGTATATAATAAGAAAAGCAAATATATTTGCCTAATATCCTGCACTACATTTATTCCAGTTACCTTTGAGTAAGTGACTTTCACGTTCTCCACTTGAGTAATGTCTTGAGTGTACACACAGCTAATCCTCAGATTCTAAGTCAGGGCATGTCAGGAAACCCGAAGTTGCTGCAGCTACAAACTCAAAGAAAACGGGAGGTTCCTCTTAATATTGTCTATCAAGTGATCAGAGGCCTTCTATTAGAACTTATTATTGATTCTTTATTCAACATTAGAATTCTCAGAAAAGTAGTTGAGAATCTCCAGGCTTTTATATAAAGTGCTTCAGTTATGATATTTCTTTTATGGTGCAAAAAGAATCAATATGGGTCAGCTTTTTAGGATTAGACGATCCACCAAATACTGGAGGGATTTAAAAGAGAGATTTTGTTCCATTCTGGCTGTCGGAAGGTCAGATGCAGTTTGATGGCACACTTTGTTTTTGTTGTGTGGTTATCGCTAAGTTTCACACAGGCCTAGCTCTGAAGCAGAATGCCAAACAGCAGAAGAATGAAGACGGCAAAAGTTTCACAAGAGTTCTAAAGGTTTCTATAAAGATTTCTTAAAGAAAACTAAAAAAAAAAAAAAAAAAAAGGAAAAGTGAAACTAGGCCAAGACAGCCTTAGAAGTTTTGGCTTTTGAGCTCTAAGCACCCCGGGGGGGTAAAATATTTTATCTATTTTGATCTAAATTTAACAAGCAATATGCAGGTGAGAAAATCGTTTGTCAACTATCTGTAGTAATAAGGCCTGTCATGACTTCATATGTGTTTGCAGGTTTCTAATTACATGCTGGAAATTCCATACCTAAATTGGAACTAGTAGCTTATATTTTCTTTGCAGCTCAGCAACGACATTTTAAGGAGGAATTTACCCACTTAAAAAAAATCAAATGCAATTGTTAATTTAGTTTTTCTCTCTTTACTTGTAAAGCCTAAATAATGTGTATATATGATAATCTTTATTACATATATTTGCTTAGTGATCTACTTATCCCTTATCAATTATGCTTAGTATTAGGAAGATACTTCTGTGATTCTGCTCAGCTATGCTGCTGTTTAAAACTATATTTTTATAACAGCTGTATGGCATGGTAGTTTCTAGGGCAGTTGTCTGGTCTCCATTTCCATTATAAATTGCTGTACATTAGTGTTAATAAAATAACATTATGGTGCTACTAACATCAGGAAAAGTCAAGATGTCTTACTGGCTCAAATGATAACTGGTGGTATCTGGATTTATCTTTTGTCAGGGTCAAGTTTGTTCCACACAGCAGCTTTATTCTGATTTCTCCCTGTACTGATAGTAAAACATACTACCAAGTTCTGTTTCATTTGCTTCAAATCCTGCATGTTCAAAATGAAAGTTCCTCCTGTTCTGTAAATAACAACTCTGTCCCCTGCAGCCTGGTGGCTTAGAGTACAGGCTCCAGAGCTACAGTTCCAAGCACTGAAATCTCACCCTGCTAGTGGCTAACTGGATGACTAAAGCCTATGTTTCGCTTCAGTTTATACATTTGTACATCTGGAAAATGATGCAGACTGCATCTTAGGATTGCTACAGGGATAAAATGAATAAATATATTCAAAGCAGTATAGTTACTCAGTGAACAGTGCTAGCACTCTCCTTAACCAGAAGTCCCAGGACTCTCAGGGCTCCCTCCAACATGTAATCATGGATCACATCTATTTTTGTAGTTTAAAAAATGTATTTGATTTTCTTTTACTTTCTTTTCTACCTGCCACCCTAACATGTGTGTGTGTGTGTGTGTGTGTGTGTGTGTGTGCACGCGTGCTTCTTATCCATTTTCCCACTACTACGGGACTTTTTCTGGCATGATTTTATGTGGGTTTTATACATGCTGTCATTATTGCTGTGAGTTCATATGTGTGATTGACCAGATGTCTGGAAAACTTTGGTCTCTCAAGCTCTTATAATCCCCCTCAATTGATTCTGCAATGACCCCCAAGTCTTAGCAGGCAGAGGATTGATATAGATGTCCTAATTTAGGATAAGAACTCATATTCTCTGCATATTGGCCAGTTGTGGGTCTCTGTGTAAATCACCATCTGCTGCATAAGGAAGCTTCGCTGATGAGAATTGAGAGATGCATTCATCCAAGAGTGCAACAATAAGTCATTAGGAGTCAGTTTAATTCTATGACCATTTAGGAGAATGATAATAATAGTTCCTTCCCTATGGCCTATGAACTGCCTAGCCACAGGTTGCTAGAATTCTATCAGTGCTGGATGGGAAATCCATCTTGTGAAGCTGTCCTTAAGTCCAACAAGAAAGAAGCTGGCTACTCCAGAACATTTGTTCCACTGTTGCACCAGTAGGCATGTTTTGACAGACCAGTCATTGTAGTTCCCAGTAGTCATAGTTGGTGACGTTCATGATGACTTTTCTATTAGCATGCATCCCACCTCACAGTGCTGACCATTGACCCTGCTCTGGGCTACCCACCAAAACTTCACAGTAAAACTCTGTTGTTGAAGACACTGCATGCCTGAGCTAAAGAACAAATAAAGAGCAATCAAGCTGGTACTGACGTCCAAGGTTCACCTCTACTGCCTTGCTTTCATTTCACTTTGAATCTCACTGCTGTCTCTTTTTCAAATGTTCTTATTTGTGGATTCTCAGAGCTCAATATTTACACTCTTCATACTATGCTTGCATTTCTGGTTGCCCTGATGTCATGAAACCCTTTTCAGTAAGGCTATTGTCCTTTACCTGGACTCTACCCCTAAGAAAAAGCACTCAATTTAACTTCCCGTAACCCTTTAAATTTCCAACATTTAAACATACAAGAGATGTTTATGAACCATGGATAAATGAGGCTTCATGTTTATTCTTTGTTGTTACTTAGACACTAGTCTAATCGCAGCGTGTGTGCTCTTCCTGTTTTCTGACCATCTAGTGCCTGTGCAGAATAGGACACTGGGTTCTGTCTCTTATTATTGGAGGTTGAGTTTTCAGGAACAGCTTTAGATCAACATAGAAAAATGTTATTGAATGTCATGTCAGTTTTCTACAGTTACTATGTACACTGCCACAAAATAGTGCTTTAAAATAGCCTAAGTACATTGTCCTACAGTTTAAGATAGAGAAATTCAACTGTACTCTCCCTATGCTAAACTGAAGATATCTGAAGAACTTTATTTTCTCCTAGCAGATCTAGTGAATAATAAAATATATTTTTTTCTAGATTCCAGATACAGCTCTATGCCTTGGTTTATAGCCTTTTTTATTTCTCTTAAAAACCAGAAGGAGTAGATGGGTCTTTCTCACACCTCATCTCCTCTTTGTACGTTTATACCTTCTTTACTGTACAAAATCCTTTTAAGAATTGCTATCCATCTCCATGTCCTTAATCATGTGGAGAAATCCCTTTTTTCATTTGCAAATATACACAGAGGTTCTTGGTTAAGGACATGCAAATTTTCATGGTCACACTCTACAACACACCCAAGAATATTCATAAGAATTATTTTCATAAACTCCCTTGTGTAATGTATACACAATGTTTCAGTTGCTTTCTCCCTCCCTATTTCATTTAATTTCAACAATAATTGGAAAAATGTTTCTCACATCATTGTCTTTTCATTGGTCTTAAAAATGTTCATTTATATATCATACAAACACGTCCAATTCCATGTCTAAGCCTGCGATATGTCATAACTTGATGGCATAGATTATATTTTGTTTATGTCCTAAAATTATCTCATATTTAGATTTATTTGCACATATTAGAGATGGAAAAAACTATTGTTAAAATAGAGTTATGTGATTTACCCACAGCAGTATTTAAAATTGTTTGAGCTAAAACTGTGATTCAGATCTTTTGAACCAAATTTTTTTGGAGTATGTATTGAAATCACCACATACTTCAGTGATGACAACACATTAGCTGACCTCATACATACCCTTCCATACACTGTCCTCATAGCGACCATAAAAACATGTCAATAAATATGCTAGAAGAAAATCTAGTAATAGTGCTGTATACTACTGTTTCTTTAATGTAAATTTTGCAGAGCTGGAAAATATCCTAAAAGAAATGAGTATGATTGGTATAGTATGTTTTAGCAAAATGCTCATTTCATAAACAATTTGTTGATTATTGTAGAATATTTTCTTGATTTTGTCAGCCTCAAACATGATGAGAACTATTCAGTTACACATATCTAACTGTATAAATGAGAAACGAAGAAAATTAAGGAATCAGGTTGTATTTATATCTTCTAATGGTTGATAATGTTAAAGAAACTAGTCAGTGTTAGAGAAATCCAAGGTATTAAGAAGAAGCTCTCAGTATGTGATTCTTTCAAAACTTTAGAGTTGATATTAAAATACATGAAACTTTTATATAACAGGCCTTCTTTATATATGGTCCCTGTATGAGGTTATACACGGATTCTTGGACAGAGAAAGTGTAATTTGATACAGAAAACTTCCCGAAGACACTCTGAATTAGAATACCAAGACTCAGGAAGCAAGTAGCATTCATTGTTGGAAAGTTCCCTGGAGCCCATCAGGCAGGTACATGGACACATTAAATGTGCACAATCATCTCAGAGTCTACTGCTTGCTGCGAGGACAGACTTCCCTAGTAGACTGAAGAGAAGGACAAAGGAACTCAGTATTATAGATGATGTACTGATGACAGTGTGAGTAGCATAGCTTCAATCTTTAAACATGTTTATTGATGTCTCATCTTCAAGATTATACCAGATTCACTTTAGCCAACTACTTACTTCTGCCGCTCAGGGAAGTGTGGAATAAGATTTCTGAGTTTCCTAAACTCTTGGGAAATTTTACATCTATCATGAAATACTATCCTTTAAAATGTTTAAATTGAATCTATCAGTGAGTGTGAAACATGATCCAAAATTGACTCTAGTAGTTCAGGATTAATCTTAAAAAGTTTACTATAAATAATGTTCTGTATCAATAAGAATATGATGCTAGTAGAATAAGCACAATCAAATGCTATTGTCTAAATAAGACTAGAACATCAGGGCATTGCAAACTTTTCTAATTTTTCACCACCTCCTGGAGATGGTACATACGTATATGCAGGTCTCTGAAGCCCAGTTTCAAGAGAAACTTAACATGGAACACTACAGATCAAGCATAATTTAAAATCAAGAATGCAATGTTTATGAACTTAATAATGTTATCATTTATTTGAAACCAAGATGCTCATTTTCTGTTGCATAGATTTCATTCTGACCTTAATAAGAAAATAGCATATTCCTGTGAGTGTGCTTTCTTCTCTGAAGCTATAATATAAAAAAGCATAAATCAAAGCTGTTTTGACAGTTGAACAGTACCATTTTGTAACAGGATGGAAATTTTTAAAAAAAGAAAAAGGAAGAAAGAGCAAGCTGATAAAAGATGAGTTGGACCAGGAGGATTGATGTTAGAGCTGAAGGCCCCATTACAGATTAGAGGCATATTGGTTTTGCAGCAAACCTGGTGACTCACTCTACATAAATGAAGTTTGTGATATGTAATGGAAAGCTTTCCATCTTTACTGCAAGCAAATTAGTAGGTATTTTGTGGCAGGAATGTTAATGTTATCTCACATTTGTTTCTGAGAAGAAGCACATTAACGGAGCAGGTTTGAAAAGAATTTCACTTTTATAACATCAGGTGCCGAAGGTATTAGAACAAGGTCACCTCTGTAATGTAATGAGGGAAAATTAGGTTATAAACATGCAATGTCTAAAAATATATTCAGTCTGCTCTGCAGAGTGAATGCAATATAGGATCGCCCCAAATTGCTAATTTTCTTTTACTCCAAATGACACTAAGACTCAAAGTTGAATTCAAACATTTGACTAAAAAAGCTGGAGTAGCGGAGGAGGACTCCTAAGGCCGATCAGGAGCACCTGATCAGGACCAATAGGTTATAATAGATACAACCTGCTTTATCATCTTTAAACCAGGAAGTTTAACACGCTTTATGCTAAAAGCCTCCGCATTTCACCCTGTCTGCTTGAAAGAAATCCCACAGCAGACAAAGGAGACAGAGAAAAATAACGTGTTGCTTGATTTGGGTGGCAATAAAATAAGAGATTACAGTGAACATTGGGGATGTAATAGAGATTAGGAGATGCAGTACAAGGTAAAATAATGGCAATAAAATTCTTGAAAGTGGGGTAACAAGAATGTGAATTGGGTCCTTCATTTTATGCACACATACAAAGAGAAAAGATGGTCACATGAGCAGAAAGAATACCAGATCTGGGTAATCAGGAACTAGGTAGGAAACCATCTTCTATGATGTACCATTAGACACAAATGACCAACCTCACCAGACTGGGGTAATCATCCCTACAGCATTCCCTGGACCGGAAACAGACATGCTGATGATGCTTTTCATCCTGCCTGCAGATCATTGACCCACTTACCATCCCTTCCATAACCTGGCAATGATTTCTGACTCATTACTTATTCTTGCAGCTACATTAAAGCTTGTTGTGACCCTTCTAGTCAAAATACAAATAGAAAGAGATTCTGTGGGATATTATGAGAAACAATCCAGATCCCCATCAACAAAATTTTCCAAAGTGATACAACAAAAACCAATTTCTTGACTAAGTCATTAGCTAGAGAGATGGGTCGGTGGTTAAGAGCACTGGCTGCTCTTGCAGAGGACCTAGGTTTGGTTCCCAACCCTCACATGACAATAAATAATGGTCTGTAACTCCGATTCTAGGGGATTTAATTGACATCCTGTTCTGGCATCCATAGATATTGAGTGCATGTGTTACACTCACATACATGCAAGCAAAATATTCATACACACACAAACACATAAAAATTTTAAAGTAATTAATTAGAGAAGTATAAAATAATAGATAAAATATTTGGGATAACACTGAAATTGTTCTAAATTGAAAATAATTTACTAAGATTTTAATTAAAAATTAAAGCAGCCTACTTATGGAAAATCCCTAAAAAGAGCATTATTGGTGGGGTCATA
This sequence comes from Eospalax fontanierii, assembly GCA_035773235.1. Lineage (NCBI taxonomy): Eukaryota > Metazoa > Chordata > Mammalia > Rodentia > Spalacidae > Eospalax > Eospalax fontanierii. The sequence goes on along the minus strand of CM069536.1, from coordinate 14,724,782 downwards.
ATGGTTGTATCCCAATCTGAAACAAAATGTGCCTGAATTTATAAGACTGTGAAGATTTATTAGCTTAAGCTATTTCATTCAAGTGTTTTATTTTGTAGATGCAAATCCTGAAGATTGGAGTAATGAAATACTTACCAAAATTCGCAAGCTATTACAGACAGTCATACATGCCTTGATTCTAGAGTTTTAGGCTTCTCTTTCATTCAAACCAAACAAAACATGAATATTAACTTTTCACTAGTACCATGCTTCTCAAGCCTTGGTTATTATTATTACAAATGTTCAGGGATTGTTCCAAAGCAGTTGAAGATGTCTGTGAGTAAGGTGCATCATTAAAGCTGTGCTAACTCTTTTCAAGTGCTTTAATGCAGAGCAAGGATTGAGAAACAGTGAGCTCACAGGAGATACTACTGCAAATTGCAGCATTTTTACCTGAGTGCTATTTTATTCCTAGTGATTTTGAGAGAATAACATACTGGGATAGATTTAGTGATTAGTATAGAAAGTGCCCCATGCATGTTTCCTCTTCTGCTGACATATATTCAGTTAACAGTAGGACATGAATCAAGGAAAGAGCCAGGTTAGCATAACATGGATCTCAATTTTAAAGAAACTCACAAAAATAAATCAATTCTTGTCTAAAGGTTATAGAGTAATATGGGAACTATTTGAGCTCTAGTGATTACTAGATCAGAAGATTAAAAAATAACCCTGAGGGTGTGCTTTGGAACAGCTTCCCCTGAAGATGTATGGGAGACTGACGAGAGAGGTGAAATTATTTTTTTATTGGAAATAACTTTAACCCAGGAAATGCATTAGGGTTGAGTAGAAATGGGGTAGGGGCATCGAGGAGGAATATGTTCTTTATGCACATTCTCTTATTTTTATTTCTGGTGAAGGGGATCAAACCCAGAGCATGGACTGTAGTGGGCAAGTCCTTCAGCACAGAGCTGCAGCCACAGCTTTAGGCACATTCTAAAAGGCAATCATTCACCTTTGGAAGAAATTTAAAAATCTAATAAATTAGTGCCACTGAAGGGAAGTAAAAGCAGGCAAGTTTGTACTGTAGTAGATTGTTTAAGGGATGAGATTAGGTTCCAGAAAGACCAAAGAAATTCTGTATCCCAAATTCATACATATTAACCAAACATGACAAGTACTTGAAAGATAACAAGTGAAAGACAAAATGAAATCTAGTGCTATTACGTATATTCAACCACGCTTATTTATGTAGTCAGATGTTTAGAAACATAAATATTTGGGAAATTATAGAAGCAAAGAAAATAAACACTTCCAATGACAGCCAAGACCAAATCCAACTACCTGAACTTGTAGATGACAGGCCCCTGTTCATCTCCCTTGCAGACTCTGCTCATCTTATTGTTTAGGACCTTCCACTTAGCATAACTCTTCCTGCTGAGTAATGGAAAGAAGACATTTGCAGTCAGACTGGCCTTTCTGAACAAGCCTCCCCCAGATATGCAGAGAAACAATACATGTGGTCTTTCTCCTGTCATTCCAGAAGAAGAAAATTTTAAATATTGTTTTCTTGACCTCCTCTGTCTGATTAAAAACTTTCTCTAGAATGGGGAAGAATTATTGCAAATATTCATAGGCATGATCATCAATTTGAAAGTATTTCTTGTTTCAAAGTCCTTGAATTCTTCTTTTGAAAGAAAATTCACAGATAAAACAATGATTAACATCAAGGACTAGAATGTTGTCTTGCCTTCTTCGACACTGCCAACTGGGGCTCTTTTAGTTGCTCATTCATTTGGTTGGTCCTTCTATCGCCAAAGGCAGACTGGGAACTAATAAGACAAAAAGTTAGAAGTAGTGGCTTTTATTTATCTACCTCATCACTCTGGCTGGAAACAGAGAGATAAATAGTAGGAAGAGAGGAACTTGAACATTTGGTCATCTGTCAACCGCAGGAGGATGAACTCTGTTACTTATGTGCTATTCTCCATTGACATCAACATGAATTTCACCTGATGATTAAAGAGAATAATGCATGACATTATAAAAGAAGGCCATGTGGTGACATAAAAATGGGCCATTAACACAGAAATAAAATATGTACCCTGTAAGACACATGTCCCACCCTTCCATTTTATTACACTATTTAATCCGTGGAGATAAGTGATTAATGCCCATTTTAGAGATGAAGAAGCTAAAAATTTAGCAATATTAAGCAAGACTACCTAATTAATAGAAATCAAAGCCCAAATCAAGCTCATTGTATTTCTGATTTCAAAGTCCACACAAATACAAATTATAATGGGTTTGTATCTGGCAACACAGTTTTAAAGACTTTCCTCAATTTCACATGCAAAAAGAAAAAATTGAAAAATAAAAAGAATAACCCCCCCGCCAAAAGTAGTAATTTTAAGGTGCTGTTGAAACTCTTAAGCCACTGTCTCATTGAGTGAAGTGGTAAAGTTATGATTGGGAATAATGCGGGCTCAGAATTAAGCAGACTGTGCAAGATATACTATTAGTGTCAAAGGGGAAGTAAAAATGTCAAGCATCCTAGAAGCCTTCAATTTTGCTTATTAGAGAGAGTGGGAACCATCTATTCAATTTTGGCATGTTAGTTATGTAGGAGGCAACCTTTATATCCTACTCTACCTCACCCTCAATTCTTATCCATCAGCAAGATTTGCATAATTCATATTCAAATTTTCTTCCAATTCTTGCTGCATTATTCTTCTGTTTCTTCTCTGGGTAGATCTGTCCCTCTTCTGAACTAGTTTCTCCAGCTATGCTGCTGGCACTGTTGTAATTAATTCCCTAAAATTAACTAGTATTCTTTCTGAATAGCAAATCTGTTTGTGTTTCTGCTATACTTAAACTTCTTGAGAGCAGAAATTCTGTGTTTATATTGATTTATGTCTATAGTTGTAGCTAATGTAGTAGTAAGGACAGAAATATGCACAGTAACTGTTTTACTGAATAATTAATGGATTTGTAAATGTTAGAAGAAATAGTTTGATATTCCTGAATATCATAAATCTAACCCAAATGAAAGAAACTATTCTCTTTATTGTAAAATGTGTAAGTCCCAGAGACATTACAGAATTTAATACAATATATACATACATGTATATCAAATATGGTATCTAAGACATTACATATAAATACATAACATATATCACTTTTAAATGTATACATTCTAACATAAAACTGAGAGGATTAATACTATCCTTTTTTTTTTTTTTTTTTGTCTTTTGAGACAGGGTCTCCCTGTAGTCTTAGCCTACCTGGAACTCGATATGGAGACCAGGCTGGCCTCAGTCTCAGAGAAATCTGCCTGCTTCTGCTTCCTGAGTACTGGGACTAAAGGCTTGAGCCACTAAGCTCAGCCAATATTTTCATTATAAATATGTGCAATCCAATTCAAAAGCCATCTAAAAGTAATTTATGTGCAATAACTTACAAAGAATACCGTTGTTATTTCAGAAGAGCTCTATTAGAATAATAAAGAGTTTTTCTATGTATGAGGCAGTAATCATTTACATTTTGGACTTTTTAAAATATATTTTTCTTTTCCCTCCAAAATTGATCTCCAGGTCTCCTTGGTAAAGTATGTTTCTGCTGGTTTCAGCCCTTGCTGAATTGATGGTTGTTGACTCCCTTCCAGTTTCTAGAGCTGGGCAGTGTGTTCTCTTGGCCACAGTAATTGTTTCAGGGAGGAGCATCTGACAGAGGCAAAGCTAATGAGTTGTAATCAGATATCCGCTGGGAATCTGCAAGTGGAATGTCAAAGGATATAAAGCTGAAGCTGTTGCATCCACCCTGGCACAGTGCTAGGCATGTCTACAAAAGTCTGGAGCCAGTGCAAAGGACATGGAGTTAAGGGCTGGGAAAAATTACGTTTTGGTTCTAGAATTTGAGTCCCAGGAACAACACAAGCCTTAACCAGAACTGTTCTGTATCTGAGAAAATAAACTTATCAATAAATTAACTTTGGGGTTGTTACTCTGCCACTGGTAAACACGATCACTCAAATATAAACTTAAGCATCGTGTAACTTGCATATGCCCTGGTTTGAGGGGAATAGTTCATCCCAGGCCACTAGACTCAGTCTGAAATGTGATACATTGTTTTCCAACCGGGGACATGGTTTCTTAGTTAGACAACCTAATGAAGTGTAAGCTGTAGCCACAGAGATGAAATTAAGTTCTATCTTACAGACTGTGCTGAGGATGCTATCTGGTAAAATGTCGCGCCTGCTACTCATGACGTTCCTAGACAAAGAGACTTCCCTAGGAAGCCCTGTCCAATATAAACAGTGACAGAAAACCCAGACTGACAAAGCATGCTTTGGCTTACTAGAAAACATTGTTTTTATGACTGTTAAGTACATACTCTGAGGCCTCTGTACATATTCACCACTTACGTGGACAACAAAGGTTTCAGTATAAGAGTCTTCATATGTTGTAAGCTCACATACAACTATGCTTTTAAATTCCTTAATTCACTCTTTCCGATTTTGTATTTGCCCTTTCTCCTGTGAAGAAAGGTAGGTCAGCTGGGGACAGGCCTTGTGTGATATGAGGACCAGAGGAAGGACTATGACTTGATCGACAGCTACTGAGCTAATTATCCCAGTCTTTGACACTCAAAATGGTGAAAAGGTCAGGGCAGCAGTTGTGTTACTGTATCTGCCTACAAGTGGTTGTTTATATGTGAAATAATGTCTGAAGAGTGTGCTTCCATGAAAGGAATTCGGAATGTGGATGAGTGAGGAGGAAACTCTGGCTAGTCAGGCAGTGGAAGCTAGGAGCTTGGTTGCTTGTGAGCTGCTCAAACATGATGGGATGATTTCTGAGAAAAGACTCAGAGGCCTCCCTTCTTCTTTGGCCAGTGGAGCTTCCGTTTGCTAGCTGTAGGAGCTTTGAAGCCGTTACTCTGATCAAGACACAGCTCTGCACAAAAGATTGAGGAAACAATGAAATGATTTTTATTGCTGATATTCTGGATCTCATCCTGCAAAGATAAATGGTGACCAAAGATTATTTGAGCCAGAGCTAAGTGACAAACAGGAGAAATATGTAAAATCATGAAAATCTGTGCTTCAACTGGTAAATGCTCCATGGAAGAGGCTGGATCTACTTTATGGCTAATAGAAAACCAAGAAATAAAATTTGTTGAAAAGCGAGAATTCAGGGCTAGAGATATGGCTTAGCGATTAAGCACACAGACTGCTCTTGCAGAGGACCCAGGTTTGATTTCCAGCACCCACATGTTGGCTAAAAACTGTCCTAACCCTGGTTCCGTGGGATCTCACGCCCTCTTCTGACCTTTGCGGGCATTGCATGACACAGGTGGACTTTCACGCATGCAGACGATATACGCCTAAAGTAAAAAAAAAAATAATTAAATGAAAGAAAAGGGAATTTCTGCATAAACAAAACTCAAAGTAAAACAAGTAAAATGTTTCTAAAATGAGAAAGACAAAGAAAGGATTCTGTGAAGTATGTCTTTTCTAATCCTGTTAAATATCTTTTGGAAAAGATCACGTAAGTTCTTTTTCTGATATAAATCAATCTTATAACAATTATTTCTTGTAAATAAATTAACTAAGGAATACATATATATATATATATATACACTATAATTCATACTTGGGATTTTTCACAAAGTATAAATAATATAGTTAGTGTGTCATCTTTGATGATATATAAACTTTACCAGGCTCAAAGGAATTTCAATTATTCCATTAAATTACTTAGAGTTGAACTAACATCTCCACTCAATAAAGCAGAGTCTCAAGTACAAAGCAGTTTGTGAGCTATTGTCTAGTGTCTTAATGGCTCCTGTGTTTGCCTGAACACTCACAGTAGTCTCCAAGTAATTATTGCTTAAAACTCTTTGGAATAATTTGGTATGGATAGTGTAATATAAAGCAAACACATTTCTCAGGCTTTGGCTCACATTGGGAGTTGAACTACAAGTTCTATTTGTTGTTGTTTGTGTGTTTAGCAGTAGATATTTTACGTTAAATATAAAGACATTCTCAGGTTTTCTTTTAGAAGATGTATTTTTAAATATAGGACACAAAATCCTTTGTAAAGAAGCTAGAAAGTTTTTGAAGAAATGCCTATTCCACAAAGCTCCACCATATAATTTGTGGACTGGTTTTACTGTTGCAACACAAAATATTTTTATGTAAATATCTGATGTAGCAAATATTTCACATGAAATATTTTTTTCATGTGTTTGTTATTTGCTATACTTATATTGAACAGAATTTTAAAAAATACAATTCATAGCAAGATTAATATAAATCAAATAATCTAAAATCCCATAAACTTTAGTAACTCCTGACCTATGTGTCATCATGTGACCAAATCATCTCCAGTAATCAGTGATATTGCTTCATATTTAATCTCTTCTTTGATAATACTCTTCCCCAAGTGCAGGAGATTAGATTTAGGATATGTGTCCAGACTCAGGTTCATATATTATAAAAGGAAATACCCATGTTCTTGCACTCAAGGGCATCTATAGAACCTATGTTGATGCCCAATAGTTGTTATATGCATATTTCTTCTCTGCATGGCTGATATCACCAAAACATGGAAACACGTCCTTTTACTATTCTTTTATTTCATATACTTCATAATGTGATTTTGTTTCCAATTTCCTGTGACAAAAGTAAGGATTCATAATTTTCAAGAAACTTCCTATTTCATTCATATTAAAATAATCATAGAATTTATGAGTATATTTCAAGGTAAGATATTTACAGATATAGTCAAGGGCATCATGATCTGTTAATACACATTTACTGTTCTCTTCCTACAAACAATTTGTTACTCAGGCTTTGAACAGTAAAGAATTAAGAGAGGAGAAATTGTGCCCATTAAACAGAATGGATATTACCTATGCTAAATGATTGGAACACATATGCAGTGAGGGTCTTCCCTTCTCCAGAGATGCACATACTCTGAATCTATTGGATATGAAAACACTAGTTATGTCCTGTTGATATACCACTAACCAATTTAAATGAGGCTTAATGATCCTGAGTGATTTACAGTGGATTATTCTGTGGTATAACAGTTAAATGAGTGAAATCTCCTAACAGTGTAGTACCTATCCAAAGATATCTAGAAATTAATGAATCTATACAAAAGTAAGCAACTGCTTACTTCCCGATCTGTTTCATCACAATATTGCTTTCTAAATTAACCTACCATTATTAAGAAAAGTATGGAATATTATGTGAATATCGATGAACTACTTCAAGAGTTATTTCATGATGTTTGCTTCTGCTATTTGACTGAATAATTATTTAAAATTCTCAAGTGCCTTATGTATTTAATACAAAACCTCAACATTATTTTTAATATAGTTTCATTTTTAGGAAGTTTTATATTTAGAGAGGAAAGGGAATTCTCAATGACATTTCTCCTATCTTTGAGTTCATTGCAAACATATAACAAATTGTAAAAAAGGTTTTTATTTCAAATTGCATTCAAACCAACTAGTGACACTAACTACTGAATAATGTACATGACTTGAGATAAAGCTGTCTTCATGAGCCTGTGGAGCTAGATGGCACCACTAATTGCCGTCCATGGGATTCACTTAGAATGTCTCTGGGTATCTTTGGGATTCTTGATTTGAGGCATGAAATTCCAAGGGATGTGTTTATTGCTAAATATTGTTACAGATTTGTCTACTGGTAAATAACTAAATGTGCTGTTTGCTAGAGAGGAGCACTAAAGTCATTGCATTAAGGAGAAGTCCATGGATTCTCTTGTCTATTCATTTTCCAGTAGCCTAGAGACTGAGCTGCAGTGCTGAGAGGCAAATTGGGATTTTTAACTCAGTATGCCAATATGGCAAATGTCCAGAACATGATCACAAAACAGCTGTTTTCCCCCATAACAGGGTGAATTATAGTGCATAGCGGAGCCAACAAACCTCTTAGCATTTGTGCAAAGGGTTCTTTTGCCAGCCAGGGAGCAAGCATCAGCAAGCATTGGCTTCAGAAGACTTGGCACTATTTAATTTTGCCCCTGACAAAAGTCTGTCCTTTAAGTTTTGTTAAATTTTCTCTTAAGGATTTAAGAGGTGATGAGGAAGAGAACATCCCAAATGAAGACAGATATGACATTTTCATAAAATACCTTTGTAAAGGTTTATACCATGGCTTTGTACTTCTCTCTATGTGTTATTGTACAGCTCACAAAAATATACTAGTAAATATTTTAAATAGTTTATATACAATAATATAATAATGATCTGCAAAACCAGGAAACATTGAGAGGCATCTTCAACAGAGTAGAAAATCTGGAGGACACTGAGTTATACTAGATCCTTGAGCAGTGTATTTAGTGATCTCCAACCTTGAGAATCATAATGTATTCCAATAGGGGTTATAGTTACCAAGGAACAGCAAATCCCAATAAGAAGATGAGAACATCTGAACATAAGAAAATATTTCTATTTTCGCAGAAAAATTTGTGAAAGAAAACTCAGAGTATGACCTTCACATGTGGAATTACTGGAGGTAAGCACATTGTAAGCCTTGATATTGAAAGCAGTTATTCTGAGACTGGGGCTGGCGTCTGTCTACCCTTAGTCAAGATTCCCACTGTTACCTAAATTTTCATTCCTGTATTTTCTGAACTACAAATAGATTTTTAAGAGACAAACACTCCTGTATAATTCAGGAAGATTTGAAATTACTATGCAGTTAAGGCTAGTCTTGCATCATGATATTACTCTGCTAACAATTCCCAGATGGTGGAATCATAGACATCAACTACCATTACTGGTTTTAATTTTTTTTAATTCTAAAACTTAAGCTCTGTGGTCTATCTGTGAATATATTCTGTCTGTCTCTGTCTTTCTTTCTCTCTCTCTCTTTGCTACCCTTTGTATCTTCTATTTCATAAATTCGGGGATTGGATACTTCTATATTTTTAAAAAGGTAAAGGTATAAGATCTGTCCATTTCTTTTACTATCTGTCCATCTCTGTCTGCTATGGTCCTTATGAGGATTCAATGAAAAGACAGCAGACAGCTTTCTACTAAGCATGAAAATGCCCTCACCAGACATCGAATGTATAATGCCTGACACTCAGACTTCCCAGACTCTGAGAGTACCATGAGGAATAAATGCTTGCTATTGGAGCTGGGTATTATGGCATTCTATTAGAGAATATTGGCCAGGAGGCTCTACTTATGAGACGACTTATCTAGTTTGGCCTCTCCATTTACTGAAGTGATAATTTGGTTGTCTGGGAGACCATTTAATTTTTCTACTGTAGTTGTAAAGAGTTTTATGCTTCCTGTTATATAATTCTTCAAAGATTGTTTGATTATCTAGATAAGAGACTCTTTTGCTCCATTTTCTTATTAGAATAAAGGTAGGGTATTTCACATCACAGTATGCACAGGTCTAGAACACTGTAAGAGCATTTATGTGGCTTAGATAGAATTCCAATTCCTTGTCAAGTCCATGTGGAACCTGAGAGTGAAGCACATTTATAATTAGAGGTCCACAAATATAGTACGTAAAGGATCTCAGTAAGAAATAATTGCTATGAAGGGGATATAAAGATGATTAAGATTGATTGAGCTGTTCTGTATGAAACACACAATAATGATTTAGTAAAAATATATTAAAAAAAGACATAATTCTGAATTGAAAGTAAGTTCTGAATCTGTGCCCTGGTGGCCCTACAAGAAGCAGAAACACAGCCAAGCTAGAGACACCATCTCTGCAAGAGAGGGATGCAGGATCAAGGACAATGTGGTGCACACAAAGAAGGTTTATTTTCTAATGGGTTCAGAGGAAGCATGGTTTTCACACTGCCTCCATAAACACTGGCAAGTCCATTTAGATCATGAACATATAGCATTTGATATTTCATTATGCCATGGTAGAATGCCATGTAGTGAGAAATCAATCAATATTTATTGAATAACTGTACGTTAATGATTACATTCTCAAATTTATGCTCACTGCATGGGTTTAACTTTGTTATTGAACAAGATCTAGAAACTAACAATATAATTTATTTTTCTAGAGGTTAATTACAATCTAATATCTGATCTTTCCAGCATTATTTTAAAATACGGTATATATGATATAATATAATATAATACAATATAATATATAAGGAAAACAACATTTGATGTGTACATTGTATGAAACATTGTCTCATTCTATGCTGCAATGTAAAATATGTGACTTGTTTTGGGCTACAATAATATAAAGGGATTGAAAAACACTTGTCCAGAGATTATTTACTAATGTGTATTGGAATCAGTACAGTAAACTTTATATTGAAAGAAATAAAAATTAAAAAATAAAATCGATCTTCTTTTCCATTTCGTTACTTTGTTTGTGTAAATGGCACAGCACATAATGGGAAGGCAAAGCTAAACTCCTTGAAGAAGAAACAATCTTGTATAAGGTAATAAAGAATCTTCAAAGTTCTATCTTAGTGTGTTCTAAACCATTGACTCACTGATTTGTCGTACTGCGTTTAGCAAGTTCTGCTCTACAATTAACCCAAAAAATCTAATATTATAGAGTTTTATTCCTCTAGTTGTAACAGCTTTAATTAGTGTATCTGGAGAATTTTTTCTTTCATACACGTTTTGAATTTCTATAAATTTTGGTGGTCAGATACCATAATTTTTCTTTTTTGTTCATTGGAACCATAATTATTTTAAACTCTGATTGAGCTAATTAATATTAACATATCTATATCTGCCTTATTAATCAACAATACCCTTGAATTTCATCCTCTAGCTTTAACGCAGTGAGAATCCTGGGGTTGGTTTGAGTACTTCTCCTCATTCCACAGTGCATAATTTTCCTCCAAGCAGAAAGCTTAGAAGATTTGAAACACACTTGTTTAATTTTTTAAAAAAAATTAATTAAAAAATTTTATGTGTAAGAGTGTATTGTCTGTATATATATATATATGTGTGTGTGTGTGTGTGTGTGTGTGTGTGTGTGTACCCGTGTCATGCAATGCCAGTGGAGGTGAGAAGGAGGTGTAAGAGTGTATTATCTGTATATATATATATATATATATATATATATATATATATATGTGTGTGTGTGTGTGTGTGTGTGTCTGTGTGTGTGTGCCCATGTCATGCAATGCCAGTGGAGGTCAGAAGGAGGTGTTGGATCCTCTGGAACTGGAATTATGGATTGTTGTCCATTACCTTGTGGATCTGTGGATGCTGGGAATTGAACATAGGTCCTCTGCAAGAGCATTTAGTGCTCTTAACCGCTGAGCCATCTCTCCACCCCCGTCACTTGTTAACTTTTACTTATTCAGGAAGGGTGTAGTCCTGTGTTGCCAGAAGGTATTTAAAATGGGAGGGATATTCTAGATCCTGTTATGCAGGTGTGAACAAAAGCCAAATATAAAATGTATTTTATTTCATATTCAGATTTTTGTTATTCTCACATTTACTAGGAAATGCCCATTTTCTATTTTCTCATGGTATAAAAGTGTTTCTGCCAAAAGCTGGGCAATTCTTTGAGCACTAATAGGTGTCAGGAGTGACTATCCTGTTCCGTGTCAGTTTGTCCATGCTTGCGCCCATGTCATGCAGTCTTCCCATAGCTTTCTAGAACTCTGTGCATACTGTCCTTTATGGTCTCAAGAACAATCTTCTTGAGGAGTGCCATGGGAATATATATTTGTATTTCTGACCAATCAATTTTTTAATTCAGTGCATCTATCTTATGAAAACTGATGAAATTTAATCTATAGAGGATTTTCAAAGAATTTCAGCATTATTAAAATTCTAAATAATGACCATAACAAGCTTATGTATGTATTCAAGATATTCTGTATTCTATCATTTCTTTCACTAGAATTTTATATTTTATAGTTTGGTCTACTACTGCATTTATTAAATTTATTTCATGGTTTATTTAATGTATTTCAAAACATTATTTTTCTATTTTTTACTGCTGATATATATCAATTTAAATGGCATTGGCCTCTGGAATTATACACTTACACCCTGCAATATTGTAAAATCTATTTATTTGGAATTTTTCATAGAGTTTTCTGGACAGTATATACATACCACACATCCATGAATTTTAGTACTGGGCGTGGGTCCTTCATGTTAGAAGGACCAGCACTGAGATACATTCCTAAGCATTCTTTTTAATTTTAATTTGTACAGAAGCTCACAAGTTTCCCAGACTGACCTTAAATTCACTATGTAGTCCAGCCTATTTTTAAAATTCCAAGTCCCCCGAGTAGCTGAAATTATATGCTTATACCTGCAGGCCCGATTCCCCATAATTCTTAATAATTCTTACCCTGTTTGGTGGTTTGCATTCTGGTGCTGCCTAACCCCACCAGTGCCACTTTGTCTAACCAGGGTGAAAGCATCTTTGTTTACAACCCCTATTTATCAGGAGATATTGCCAAAATTTTTCCATTGTATATGATATTTGATAATTACTAGATAAACATCCATTTACATTTTAGAAATTTTATTTACCCTAAAGGTTGTCTACAAACCAATACTGTGAACTGATAGTACTAAAGGGACGAGGCTGGGTTTGCTGGGCTCTTGTGCATGCAATCCGCCTCATTATTTTGGGCCTTGATGGTACTCCACCTGTCCAGCGTCTGCACGCCGGCAGAACAAACTGAAATTTTTGCTAGGTGAATAAAATCTTTATTCTTTGTTAAATACTGGATAACGGAGATCATGCTCTGTAGACACATTCTCCCCAGTGTGCGGCAACAGGAGGCGGAGCACACAGATCATTGGTTGTGGAAGAGGAAAAAGAAAGTCATGTGTAGGCCCTCTTGCTGTGCACACCTCATCGTTTGCACCTTTTGCACATGCTACACCATTGCCATTTTGAATATGCACAGTTTTGTCACCAACAGCTGAGCATTCCCTTGGTTGTATTCCAATGGAAATCCTGAATAGGCAAAGCCTAGTTCCTTCGGTGTCCGTACATCTGAGCTTTGCATGCCAGCAGCGCAGAGCACACAGAGTGATTATTCTGGTCTTTGTCAGTGGGGCAGCTCCAGATCCCAGTGTTAGCAGTTTCAGCATCCACCCATGGTGGCTTCTAAACCTGTGCTTCGGAAATTCTTTGGCAGTAGGGACCTGCCAATCTCTGCACCTCTCTTTCATTGATTTTTACCTTCTGTTGTCAGTTGCTCAGCAGGAGAGGTTGACAGCCCGTGTAATGTTAACACTAAATATGACCTGCTCTTGTAGGTGTGTGCGTGTGTGTGTGTGTGTGTGTGTGTGTGTGTATCTTTGCTTGTCTCTGAAATATTGACTCAGTCCTGACTTTAGCTGTTTTTAGTTGAGCTCATTAAACTCCTCCATCAATCATCTTTATAATATGGAAATTCTTTGAAATTGACTTTGGCTGTATAGTGGAAGCTTGTGAATTTCTGTATTTTATCATTCTAGCTTACCATGAATGCCAGAAATGCTGCTATTCTTTCTATCCAAACAATGACCTATAACAAGGCCACCCTTGAAGCTTACACTGTAATGGTTAATCTTGGCTGTCAACTTGATTGGGTCTGGAATTGACTAAGGGACATGATTTAGGGCAGGTCTATAAGGGTTTCTTGGGAGAATGCATTGAGGGCAGAAAACCTTCCCCAGAGGGTGCAACACCTTCTGGTTGCAGCCTAGATATAAGGAGGTCCAATGGAAAGGCAGAAGCTTTGCCGGCTTGCATTAGATTCTGGCTTCTGAGTGTATCTACCCTATTGTTACTTCTGCTACTGCTATCCTTTGTAGCATCACAGTACAGCTTCTTTAGCCTTCCAAGGTGAACTGAAGACCAGTGACTCCCCAGGTAGCCTATAGGCCTTCAGTACCAAAATGGGACTGCTGAGTCGTCTAGCCTTGTAGACTGAGTAGATGCTGGATTCTCAGCCACTCTACTGTACAGATAGCCACTGATGGACTAGCCAGCCACTGTCATGAAACTCAATCTAATAGTTACTCTTAGTAATGTATATTAATTCTACCTGTTGTGTTCATTTTGAGAATCCTGGCTAATTTACTCTGTTGAACCACAGTACCAGATGCAAAAATCCTAAATAAACTCAGAGGCAACCCAACACCTGTCTGGGCCTTTCAGTCTCTTGGCCATTTTGTTTCAGGGTTGTTTCCTCTGTCCATTGTTTTTTGATGCCCCACTTAAACATTTCATTCTGGGTTTTACACATGTTTAAGAAAATTCTTCCCTTTGTACATAGTCTATATATCCAACCCCTGTCTGGAGAGAGAGACAGCCTATAGTATAGAGATTCTAAGTTACACTTCTATCCCTTGAAATTTTCACAACTACTACAGGCTTTTGTAGATCCTATCTTTTTCCAAAATGCACACTCTCCCTGGCTTAGGGTTTGATCCCAACCTGAACCCAGAAACAACAGTTGACCCTTTTTCCCATCCCTACAGGAGAAAGCACAACAAAATCGGATGTACTAGCAGGAGGGAGTCATGACCATCAGCTTACTCTGGCCTTTCTACTTTCTAAAATTTTGTTATATTGTGTGTATTCCCTCATAGTTCTCTGAAACCTTAAAAATATGCTCTTTGCAATTCTTATATGCTATTCTAGCTCTTGTCAGCAAGAAACACCGGCCTATACAGACGTACAGAATCCTACCCTTAAGCACAAATTACTAATTTATTTCAAAGGAAAAGGCTTACCTTTGCAGAGGAAGATACAGCAGTAATTAACACAGCACTGCTAAGAGAGAGACAAATTAGCACTGCATTTTACTCATGTGATGGGCTGTAAGAGCTTTCAACATAACCCCAAAGAGTCAAGCAGAAAAATCTATAATGTGGGACTTTGTATTTGACAACTGCCCTTATCAGAAAAAAAAAATGGTCATGACAGAATCCCAGCATAGAAGTGGGGAGGTGGATAAGAAGCCTCAAGATTAGCTAAGTAACTATAGATAGCAGGTAACTACTGGGATAGGAAGAGATGGTTTTCTTTAAGGGTATGACATTCAATAGATTAACCAGGCTCTAGTGAATGGAGGCATACCAAAGCAAATTTGGGGACACGAACTTGACTTGATAAACCTTAACATATATGTATCAGAGTACATGGCATCAGGAGGGGCGGGGCTATAAGATGGGTGCAAATAAGAGAGCGTGTCTAAATATGCTCAAAAATGTATCACATGAAATTTCAAAAATTAAAAATAAAACTAAATGCAAAAACTATGGAAGATGAGTATAGGGGCACACTCCCTGAATCCAGGTGTTTCTGATGCTGAGGTAAAAGGATAGTTAAGCTCAAGACCAGCCAGGTGGATGGGGAAGGGGTGCTGTGAAATGCCGTTTTCTAGAAATGGCACATGGTTCTTGCATACAGGAACTCACAACAGCTGCGGTTACTTCACACAAGTCAAGTCAATAAGATCAGTCAGCATTACAATACATAGCACTAATTGGACTCAGTGGTTCACAAAATAATAGAGAAAACATGTCATGGGGAAGAGACTGTGTTGAGGGTGCCTGGGAGGAGTGGTATATTAGTCACTTCTCTGTTGCTGTGATAGAAACCCTGATCAAGGAAACATAAGAGTTTATTTAGCTTATAGTTCCAAAGGGGCAAGAGTCCGTCATGGCGGGAGGCATGGCAACAGAGGTGACTTGAGTAGACCCAGAAGCTAAGCACTCACATCTTCAAGAAGGCACAGGAAGCTGAGAGAAACTGGAGATTTGGCAAGGCTTAAGAACTCTCTAAGCCTGCCCCCAGTGACACACTTCCACCAGTATGACCTCCCAAAACAGTGCCACAAACTGGGGACAAAATATCCAAAGTCTATGAGTAACATTCTGATTCAAACCACCACAAGCGGGCAGAGGGAGTGTGGGTAAATATGATCAAGACACATTTTTTATAATTATGAAATTGTCAAATAATTAGAACATATTTTATTCAAATATTATTATGTTCATGAACTGAAACTATTAAAAGATTACTGATACACTAATATATATATATATATATATATATATGAAACTTTTATTCTTGGTTGAAAAAGAACACAATCTACAAGAATTATTTTATGTATATTATGTAATGTGAAGCATTTTAATTGTGGTTGTTGGTTATATGAATAGGAGAAATAATTTTGAGAAATTTATGCTGTGTGATTTATGGTAATGTAATGTGATATCTATATCTTGCATTCCCATCAGTCAGAAATAAATACATCAGTTACCATGATACCTAGGTTCTTAAAGAAAAAAAAGTCACTGTTAACTCCTCATTCAACAGAAACCACATGTCTCACAAATGCACACAATGATAGCTGTGATGGTCTCACAACCCAAAGCCTGCTGCTGTTGACTGGTCACTGTGTATCCCCAGCCATCCTTCCTAAGGACAGCAAATCATGTGCCCTGTGTTTCTTCCTTGATTCCCTGGGATTAGCCCTTTATTGGTGACTTTCCTGTTGCCATGATAAATCTCCATGACCCAGGCGTCTTAAAGAAGGAAGAATTTATTGGGCAACCAAGCAGAAAGCTAAGAGCTCACATCTTCAAGCAGGCAAAAGAAGGAGAGAGAGCAAAACCGAATTTGGGCAAGGCTGTGAGCTCTCAAGTCTGACCCTGGTCACTTTCCTCCTCCAGCATGGCCACACCTCTTAAAGGTTCCATGATCTTGCCCAAGCAGTGCCTTCAACTGATCTAGTATTCAAATACTTGAGCCCATTGGGGACACTTATTCAAACCACTGCAAACTCCCATGACATTTTTCTAAAACTGGTATCAAAACAGGGGACTGAGCTGAGGACATAGCTCAGCTGGTACAGCACTTGCCTGTCATGTGTGAGGTGATGTGCTCAACTCCCGGTAATAATTTTTTTTTTAGTGAATTTTCTAAAAATGATGAACATGGGCATGCCCAACAAGGATGACTACTTAAAGTGAAGTTTGATTCAAATTACATCAGTTTTCTACATTTACAATTTCATTTAGCTAAATTATATGAAAGATATTTGACAATGAGAATGTTAACATCACTGCTATTTGCCCAGCTATCAGTGAAAGCAAAATTCTTAATCTAAATGAAAACGAATGACTATAACAAATTCTTGAACAGGATGTGATACCAGAAATGTCAAACCAAACTGAAACAAAACAAAACACTTCACATAAAAAAATTCAGAAACCTTTAAGGAATGGAAGGGTTAGTATGAAGTGGAAGTTGATCCAAAGCTAGAAAGTACATCAACATGCCAAGAAATGTCATGTTTGAAGAAGAAGAAGCAAGTGTAATTCAAAATCCTGTTGGAAAGTGTTTACATGGGAATGAAATACTGTATATCTCAAGGTTCTAGTGTGCATAGTTTTAAATTCCAATTTAAATTATAGTGAAATAAAATATAAATATTGCCATGCTTCTATACATCTCTACCAAACAGTAATAGAATTAGATTTTAATATTTTGACACATTTTAAAGTGACGAGACACAGTGAGAGATTCCTGACTGATAGTTCAGATTGTTTTTCTCAGGCTTTTTGTTTTCAGGATCCACACTAACATGTAACGTGCTATATCTTAATGTGTTCTGATAGTGAAACTAAATGGAGGTGTATGAGTTTTCATGTGAGTATTCTTTAGCCTTTCTGAAAGACTAAAATTTTAGGATAATTTTCTTTTGAGGGAAAGAAGGGTTGGTTTCCCAGAGCAACGATCAGAATGATTCAAAAGCAGTCTGAGCTCCAGACTGGGTGGCCCATTTGGACCCTGTCCTGTGTGCCGTTACCACATCTTCCTTCATTCTTTGTCTTTTCTGCCGTTGCCTTATGTGGGAGATTTTTATTCTCTTGAATACCTTCAAACTTGTTGCATTTGAACATTTTTGGCATTTGTAGCTGCTGTCCACTTCTATGGTTTGTTTGCATAATGCATAAATCAGATTAGCTCATGATTATATTGTAATTAGCTCCCAATTTTCAATGTACATGGGAACAGCATGTACAAGTCCTATGCAGGCTCAAACCAGACAAAACCTCAGCATAGATATGGGGAAGCAGAGAAGAAATCTCAACCCAACCTAGGGGAACATTTGAAATTGATGGCTTCTAGGCATGGGAGAGACAGTGCCTTACAGAGATGGAACTCGTGGGGGGCCCAGTGAATGGACCCACACTGAAGGACAGAGGGGACACAAATCAGACTCTACGCTATAGCCATATTATATATGCCATATATGTCACATATATGCCATGCATTTGTCATGTACATGTCACATATTTGTCATGTATGTGTCATGTATGTGCCCACATATGTCACATGTGTGTCGTATGTCATATATACATATGACAAGCATCAAGATAACTTTGAAACCTTTATGTAATATAATTCAATACATGAAAAAATAGCCCATAATATGCTCAAATGAAAATAAGGTGATTTTTATTCTCCTTAATCTGTGAATTCAGTATTTTTCCAACGGTGACCTATCAATTCTATTTAGTTTAGTTTAGTGATTTGTTATTCATTTCATGTGAAACAGTGCATAATTTTACCTTTCATCAAAGTACTGAATGGATAGTCTAATCAATAATTGCAATAATCTTAAAGGAAAAGTGACCAGAAAAATTCATTATCTTAAGTTTTGATTCTGTAAATAACTTAACCAACAGCATCATATTTAGGAACCGTTAAAAATAAAAGAATTTAGTCAAGCATAATTACCTAAATTTATCTCCATAAATTATTGAAGAATATCCCAAATATGTGCAAATATTTATTAATAATTGTTAAAATGCTTAAAAAAACAAAGACCATCAGCAAACCCATCACTTGCTCAGGTTGCTTCATCTCGTTGAGCTGTGGGCCTGCAGGCAGCTGCTGAACATCCTCTGCTGAATGAAGCAGTGGTTAGGCTGGAAAGGGGCAGCCTCCTGTGACTTCAGATACATAGTGATGCTGTCAGTGAATAACAAATGAGTTAATTCTGGGTATGATAGTTCCTGCGGAGATGAACAGATGTGAGAGTGGCTGGCAGTAGTTTGGCAGAAGTAGAAATCTGGTTTTGAATATGCTCAAAACTTTTTGTTGTTGTTGAATTATTTTTATTGATTTCTTGTGATTTTCATAAAATATAGTTGATGGCGTTTAGACCCACTCCACTCTTCTCTTCTAGATGACCCTAGATATTAAGGACAGCGTTCTCACATATATAAGGCAAGTGCTTTACCATTCAGCTATATCCCTAGCCTTGATTCAGTCTTCCTTAAATTGATTTCTAGATAGGCATAGCTACTCCATGTGGAAAAAAAATATCTTCTGGAACAAAATTATGAGTGTAAAATATATAATATATATTGAGAATTTAATTGCTCAGACAATAAATTTAAAAATCTTTTTAAAGGTGGTTTTAGGTTTATTTATTTTTATTCGATGGGTATGAGTGTTTTGCCTGCATGTAAGTGCACTACATGCATGCAGTGGCTATGGAGGTCAGAAGAGGGTGTCACATACCCTAGAACAGGAGTTACAAATGTCATTAGCCCCCAGTGGGTGCTGAAAATCAAACCTGGGTGCACGTCACTGCTGAGCCATCTCTCCAGCCCCACAGATAATATTGTTGTTGATTTTTGAGAATTCCGTGAGTTTTGACCACATTCAGAGTCTGCCTTCACGTACTCCTACCTCTGAAATCACTTCACATCTTGGTCTTTTATTTTATTGTTTTCATGTCTGCTGAATATTTTCCTTATTCCCGAGATTCTCTTGGGTGTGATGTCATCCCCTGTAGCCTGATCAACAGGCTCTTATAGAAGGCTTACTTTCTTTTTACCAGCAGCAGTCAGTTGCCAATATTTTCTCAGCTATGACTGTGCCTTCTTGCTGCTTTTGCCTGACTGGAGCTTCCTGTCTTGTGCATCCTGTCACAAGTGCTGTAGGTTCACGTGTTCAGTGTCCTTGGTGTCTCTGGAGAACATTGTCCTCTGTGCTCATCTATCACCTCTGGGTCTTACAGTCTTCCTTATTCCAACCATGTGATGAATACATAAACACCATTGCACCTTCAATTCAGTTAAAACACATTACTAGCATATTTAATTTCCTCTTTTCTGGTTCTCCATTGCTGAATACTTCAAAACTTAGAGACTCCAAATCTCATTTATTTTGCTTATTGGTTTGCAAGTTGGGAAATTTAACAGGAATCACCTGCATTGTTCCTTCTGTTCACGGAAAAGCAAAGTGTCTTGCAGAGGCTTGAAACAGTTTAGAGTTCATTCATCTGCATGTCTGGAAGCTGATGATAGCTGATGGTTGAGTTGTTAGGAGTCGAACATCCAGAACACTTGCATGTGACCTAAGAGACACAATGTGGCTATGTTCCAAAAATTCGCATCACAATATATTTTGTATAGCTATAGTATATTCATCTATGCCTATACGATAATTTTCTGGTTGCATTACTGAGGAAAATTAAGATAATTTCTTTTCTTTTGCTTTTATGAGCCATATCTTTTAGTATGTTCCACATATTTCTTGGGCATGCATGTAAGCATTTTTATAGCACATAACCTATGTTATGTTGTTGGTTCATATGCAGAAATGTAATATATAATCACAAATTGATTATCACATATGTGGTATGAAAGCATACAAGTAGTATATGAGTCTGTCTGACCTATATGTGTTATTGGAGGATATTGACAGGATACGATGAGTCTTTGCTCATCTGTTGGAAGGAGTGGTTTCTTACTGTAACTGCATTCTAGCTTTCCTGATGATTTGCTGCCATTTGTGTGTTATTTTCATATTGTCTGTGTTTGCATGTCTCTTACATATTTCTTCTCTATTTTTTTAGAATTGGTATATATAATTAAAACTGTACAGTCTGTATTTCAATTTCTTTTCAGCATGTGGCCAATGTAGAATTGTTAACAGTTTTTTTCATTTTTCTGATTTCTTGCAATGTCCATTTGCATAATTCTATTAGTATCACTTTTATGTCCTTTTTATACTTTTGGGGTTTTTTTGTTTATGTAGTCTTTAAATCTCATATGCATTGTTCCAAATTCTTGGAGATATTCTCTTAGAATATCTTCTTAAAGTCTAATTTCAGCACTAATATTTAACACTTTATCCAATGGAGATGGATTTCTGTTGATTCTCTCTCACACACAAACACACAGAAAGATGAGAGAGAGAGAGAGAGAGAGAGAGAGAGAGAGAGAGAGATCTGTTTGAGTGTGGTTGCTCCAATGCTGAGGCACATATGTGGAAGTCAGAGGACACATTATTCAAAGAAATGAAAGTAGATTACCTATAGCAGGGGTTATATTGCCTGGATTAAACTCCACAGACCAGAAAAGCAAAAGCTCAAGGAATTGACTCCCTCTCTGCAAGTTATTGACCAGAGATCCCAAGCATAACTGGTCAGGCCATCTCCCCCGCTCTTGGTTACCCATCAGAACTTGACAGTAAGACCCTATTATCTAGGACACTACATACCCAAGATATGTGAGCTGCAGATACACAAGACACAGAGGCATGCAGATAAAAAGGGTCTGCAGGGTGTTTATTCCTGAACATTGTGGAAGAGACAGATGACACACTGTAAGTACCAGAGGTGGTGGACGACCACAGGGAAACAGAGTTTCCCAGAAACATGCATGGTTCTTCATATGAACTCACAGCAATGGTGAGAGTGTGGGCAAGTCCTACCAAGCTCTGGAATCAGGCAAAATCCCAGCATTGACATGGTAAAATGGGATAGAAGCCCTGGAGCTGTTAGGAACTGATGTCTTCTGGGAAGGGGAGAGTCGGTCCCAGTTAGGGTGAGACTCTTGGTTTGTTTACTAGGCTCCAGTAGATGGATGCACAGTGAAGGATATTTGAGGAAACAAGGGTTAGTAGGGAGATGCAACTTGGAAGGGGATCTAAATTTGATCAAAATATATAAAATTCACAAAAATTCTATAAAAATTAAAAAATATTTTTATTGACTCTTTAAGAATTTCATATAATTTACCTTTACCGTTATCAGATCCTCTTCTTGCCTTTCTATACTCCCACACGTCATGTCCTCTATTATTAACAAGGGGTTGTTTTGCTTCGTTTCTTGAGGCATGGTCTTCCTGTGGCCCCAGTTGGGGTGGAACTCACTAGGTAGACCAGGCTCTCATAGACATCTGCCTTCCTCTGCCTCCTGAGTGCTGGACTTAAAGGTAAGCATTGCTATGTCTGCTTCTTACCGCGTTTTAAAAGACCCGTAGAATATAATTTGTGTTCCCTAATTCTCTTAGTTTCTCTTCTATCTGCTGCAGCCTGGTTAGGTTACCTGGAGCCACACCATTCAATGAAACTGACATTCCTTCTGCAGGCATCTCTTAATTGTCAATAGATCTTCCGATAGAGTTGGGGCTTCTTGCTTACCTTCCAATCCTTGTTGGAATTTTGTCTAGCTTGATTTTGAGCATTTTCTATGTATGTTGTGACAAGTACTGTGGGTTCAAATGTGAAGCTTCTCTGTTGTGTCCAGAAACACAGTTTCTTTGTATTCATTTTTCACTTCTGTCTCTTCTCCAATGATTCCTGAGACTTGACAGAAGAGAGTGTGATGTAAGTGTCCCAGTTAGGGACCAAGACTCTGCAGTCCCTTCTTTTCTGTAAGTTGATCAGTTGTGGGTCTCTGTGTTAATCACCATATGCTTCAAGAAGAAGCTACTCTGGTGAGAGTTGAGAGATGTAGTGATCATGGACACAAAAATCACACATTAGTAGTCAGTTAAATACTATGTCTATTTAGCAGAATAATAATAGATTCTCCCCTACAGCCTTGACCTGTCTAGCCACAGATTCTTGTCCCTAATAACAGTGTCAGGTATGGGTTACATCTCATACAGAGGACCTTAAATCCAATCAGGACATGCTTTGTTACTTCCCTGAAATACCTTTGTGTTTCATGATAGGCCATATCTTGCCATTCTAGTGATTATTGTAGCTCCCAGGGACCATGGGTGGGTAAGGTTGATGATTGTTTTTCTCTTCCAGTAGCATGCATAACACCTTCCAGCACTATGAAATCTGTTCAGTAGAGATGAAGCTTTGAGGTCTGTACCAGCTTGATGTCTCCTTGTTTGTTCTGTAACTCATGTATGTAGTATCTTCAGCAATAGAATATTACTGTCAAATTCAGGTGGGTAACCAAGAACAATGCAATACACAGTGTTATTTCAGGGTCTATGGGACACTCCTAGTCAACAACTTTAAAGCACGTAATACATTTCTTACACTGGGCCTTTTATTTGGTAGTTAGTGGTTTCCCATAGGGGTATTGTCCCCTGTTATATGGCACCTCTATATAAGCCCTCTTTATATCATGAATGTTTGTATTTTAAGAAGATTCTACAATACTAAGTTTCAATAGGAAGTTTTCTTTCTAAAGACACTTGTTAGTCATCCCTCCCTGTCCTCCGTTCTCTGATCCACCCTCCACCGCATTTAACCATTCCTACTCTAATATTCCCGATTCCCCCTTTATGTCACTATTCACATTTACACGACTGGATGTTATTCAATTGTTAAAGAAAAAGAAATTATGAAATTTTAGGTAACTGAAACTGGAGACCATCATCCTCAATGAGATATTCAAGACTCAGAAACAAACATTGCATGGTCTCTCTTATACGAGGATGCTAGCTTTGAATATATATATATGTATATATATATATATATATATATATATATATGTGTGTGTGTGTGTGTTTATTCAAGGACTCTGGGGTGAAGGGTCTTCACTGGAGAAAAATAGAATCTACTGTTGATTATCATTTAAATAGTTTTTACTTTTGTATATTTAACACAGCAGTTCTTAATCAAATTTAAACCCCCTCCCCCATCCATGCTCCCACACACCCCCATTGGATCTAATCTATTCTGCATATATGTTAAGTCCTAATCAGTCAAGCATTTGTACTCAGATGTCTTTCATTGCAAATTCATCCACTGGAGTCTAGTCAGTCCATCTAGAGATCTTAGGTAAGGGCTACTCTCCTATGCCCAGATTTTTAAATATCCTTTGAGAAAGAAGACAAATCAGTTTTGATTCATTTATTCCTCCTAAATATATTATTAAATTTATAGTCAGTATCATGGGAACAGCATTTCATTACTGTCATTCAATTAAATCCAGTAATTTCTCATTCTAATCATCTATACTTTTACAAATCACTTGATTAGTATAGTAGTTGTTAGAATTAAACTCTCCATTATAAGGTTGGTTTTCTCCTTTTAAAGTTTATATTTTCATCCCTTTTGCTTATTTCTTTCGAAACTATTAACCACAGCATTTTATTTTTATTATATTTTTAACTTTCAAGTAAATGTAACATGTCTAAATGGTTGATGGTGTATAAAACACTTCAATATTGACTTTTTTCTTTTTTCTCTTAAATTTTAACTATAAATACCACCTTTTGCAGGTAACCCACTCATCTGTGTGCTAAATGTTGACCTCTTCCTAATATACATTTCTCCATTTCTAATAATTCACCAGATTTTTTAACAGTAAATTCCTTAATATTTCAGATAAGTTCTGTCTCTAGATGAAACATAACTTACTAAAACTTCTCTTATTTCCATTCTTTCTTTGTTCCATTTTTAAAATTTGATTTTTTGAAAGTGATGTATTCAATATGAAAGTTTACATATTTATGGGGAACCATATATTTTTAATGTACTTTTTGAAATATTAAAATTGGGTTGAACATATCTACATGCTCAAATATTTATGAACTCTTTTGATGAGAGCATTAAATTCTTACCTATAGTTTTTTGAATGGTCCAGCACAGTGTTATGTGTGTCCAGCCAACTGCACACTAGCACACCACCTCTTCCTATTCCTATGTGTATGCACCTTAGTTTCATTTCCTTTGGCTTTGGTGGGTGATAGGGTAATTCTCTTGCTAAACTGTTCTGAGGAATCCTTTATTCTTGTTTTCACCCCTTGATGTCATAAAACACTCACTATAACCAACTTGAGAGGAAAGGATTTAGCTTACAAATTACAGTCCTCCATGGTTGTAAGAAGCCAAAGCAAGATGTCAAAGCAGGACATGAAAGCAGGAGCTGAGCAGATAATGTGGAAGAACACTGCTTACTGATTTGCTTCCCTTGGCTTGCTCAGCTACCTTTCTCATGTAACCTAGGTCCAGCAATGGCACCACCCACAGTAGGCTGATCCACTAGCATCAGTTAGGAATCAAGAAAATACCCAACAGAAATGCTCACAGGCCAATCTGATGGATAGAGAAAAATTTCAGTGAAGACCCCCTGTATGTATACATTTATGTGAAGATGACAGGAAGTAACTATGACGTCCCCTGTACTGGTCCATTTTATAGGTATTAATCTTCCCACCAATAGTATACAGGAGCCCCCTTTTCTCCACATGCTTCCAAGTATTTGTTGTTTATTTTTTCCTGTAGTAATCCTACTGGAATGAAGTGATATTTCACTGTGATTTTGCCTTGCATTTGCATTTCCGTGATCCGTCTTGAAGTTGAGCAGTTTAGCTCATGCATGTTCATCATTTGTATATCACAACATGAGAAATACCCACTGTAGTGTATTGCTCGACTTCTTTATTTATTTTTAATTGAACTTTGTGCATTTCATAGAACAGTTCTGAATCACATTCAGACCACCTTCACCAACCATGCCCCATCCATTCTGACAAACCTCATACATTCTACCATGCATATTAAGTTCTATCCTGTCAAGCACTTGTACCCAGATATCTGTCAGTGCAAGTTCATCCAGTAAAGTCTAATCAGCCTATCTAGAGATTGGAAGTAATATCTACTCTCCTTCAACCAGTAGTAATCAATCTCTGACAGTTCCCAGGTTAAGCCAGTCTGCCATCCATTTCTCTCACTCCAGTCTGGGCCTATGATTGATTGAGTTGACTGGGGTCTTGGGCTCAACACCACCGTGGGTGCAAGTTCCCATGTGTAGTTCACATATTCCAGTGGTCTGAAAGCCTTTGTTTCCCTGTATGCATGGACCAACCTTAGCTCTTACAATCTTTGCACCCCCTCTTCCACAATGTTCCCTGAACTGTGGGTAAGTGAGATTTAATTTAGGAGTCCTAACCAGGACATGCATTCTGCAGTTTCTTTTTCTCTAAAACTTAGCCAGTTGTGGCCTACTGTGTATATTTCAAGTGAGGGAGAGCATATGTTGCTTGCTTTTTTGAGTTTGTTTTACTTAATATAACGTTCTCTAGTTATAGCCATTTATCTGCAAACTTCATAATTTAATCTTTTTTTAATGTTGAGTAGAGCTCCATTGTGTAAATGTGCCACATTTTCATTATCCTTTCATCAGCTGAAGGTCATTTAGGTTCTTTCCATTTTGTAGCTATTGTAAAGGGAGCAACAATAAAATGGCTGTACAGGTATCTCTACAGCAGGATGAGTCCTATGAGTCATGCCCATGGAGTGGTAGAACCAGATCATATGGTAGATTCATTTTTAGCTTTATGAGAGTTCCCCACACTGCTTTTCACAGTGGTTGCATGAGTTTACAATCCCGCCAGCAGAGAATGAGCTTTCCCCTTTCTCCACGTACACACCAGAATTGGTTTTCTTTTGGTCTCTTGATCTTAGACAGTCTAACTGGGGTAAGATGGAATTTTAAAGTGGTTTTTAATCTGCATTTCTCTAATTACTAAAGATATTGAGTATTTTTAAGGTGTTTCTTAGCCATTTTTATGTCTTTGTTTGAGAACTCTCCGCTCAGATCCATAGCCCATATTTTCATTGGATCATTTATTTTCTTGTTTCTTTGTTCTTTATGTTGTATGTATAGCAGGTAAAAACCAACTAAGAATGGATCATTTTCATATTAGGCCTTAATGTTTTATTCTCTTGTAAACAAATTATTTTCTTATAGAAATATATGCTGAACAATGTTATAACAGACAAATTAATATGATTGCATTTTAATTATGATACATACAAGGCACAATGACTTAAATTGCAACAAAATTTTCCATCATAAAATCATTATTTTCTGAGCACTTATATCTCAATTTTCCTAGTTTTGATGGATTTCACTCTGGTATGAAACTACTGTAATTTAAAGAATACTTACAAAGTCACAATGCAGTGTAACTCATATTTCTACAATTCTTTTTCCTGTATCCATGTTATTGAGTGGTTAAAAACTGAATATCTGATTTAAAACTGCCATTGAATACAGGCAAATCATAAAGGTGTAATAGGTCATAGCCCCATTTTCTTGAAATTTGACAACCTGGAGGTGGGGAGATAGATCAGTTGGTAGAGTCCTTGCTATGCCAGCAGGAGCACCTGAGTTTATTTGTCTATCACTCACATAAGAAGCCAGGTGTGTGGCAGATGTCTGTGGCTCCTGTGTATGGAAAGGGACAGTGTGAATCCTAGGGCTTTCTGGCCAGCCAGGCTAACCAAATTACTAAGTTTCAGTTTCAATGAGAACCCGTGTCTCAAAAACCATAGTAGAGAACAATTAAAAAAGATACCCAACCCCAACTTCTGTGCTCAATATGCATGTCCATGCAAGTACGCACATAGCTACCCATGTATATTCACATGTTATGCACAAACATGTGTGTACCACACTAGTAATATAATAGCAAGCATCTCGTGAGTGTATAAGATAGACCTTGAGTGTGCTGATCTTCTTCTCAGTCCTCATGGTTTATAATACTCCCGGATGTTTCCACCTGGCCAGGAACCTGACTCACCTCTGTTGGGGAGAGAGAGCAGGTCTCTAACCATGTGTCTGTGCTCTTCCCAAGCATTGTGTCTCCTTCTGGCTTACTGCTCCCTAAAATTTGTCATGGTCATTCCTACAACTCTCTGGTCTGTTCCAAATCAGTGGATAGAGTCTGACTTCAGAAAGGGGATGTCCTTTCCAAATATGATCCTGACAGGAGAATGATTAGGCAGCATCTATGATATTTATTTAGTCAATAAAATACATGAAGTAAATATGGTAAAATTTACAGTTTAATTCTGTATTTGGATATAAACTAATCTCTTGTGAAAAAATAGATCCAAATTTCAGAAACCAAAAACAAGTTAGAAGTATATTCTTATTTACTTAGAACGTAGGAGCTGTGCTAATTGACAAATCCAAAAGGTGGTCTGGATGCCTTATAGTGTCGTGCTTTGCTATTCCAAGGGATGATTTCCTGAATTGCACAGTTGGGGCTGGGGAGCAACAGTAAACAAGTGAAGAAGGTAGAGAGATAGAAAGAAAAAGTGAATAACTTTCATATATAGTAGTGAGATGAAATTTTATATATCACTTCTAATTTTATTTCATTTTCACAGACTTATCACATATGAACAGACGAGTATCCAGAAAACATAGGCTCCAGTCTTGAATCTGACAGCTATGAATACACTGAAAACTCTGAGAGCTGGAGTTGCTTCTTCTCCCAAATGAAAGATATACAGAGCAGAGAGCAGAAGCTGCAAAATGCGCAGCAACCATATTCCATTTTGCTTTGTGGCAGTGTTTATATTATGTTTAAGGCTTAGGAACTAAAGACAAATGATTTATTAGTAATTTTAAGAGATGAATGAATTAAGTGCCAGTGCATTTTTATGGATGTTGCTTTGCATTAATAAAATGATAGAAGAGGTGAATGGTGAATATGAA
This sequence comes from Eospalax fontanierii, assembly GCA_035773235.1. Classification (NCBI taxonomy): domain Eukaryota; kingdom Metazoa; phylum Chordata; class Mammalia; order Rodentia; family Spalacidae; genus Eospalax; species Eospalax fontanierii. Next base: position 14,696,064 of record CM069536.1, on the reverse strand, counting down.
TATATATATATATATATATTATTTCTTATGTCATTAAACAAATATGTTTAAAACAGTACAGAGGACTGTAGGTTGAACGAAGTGCAGGTCAGCATATTAACAATTAATCACCTGTCCAAGCACAACATTAATATAGCATGATGAATCTGGAGGGCAGTTCCTGATGTTACCTTCTGGACCTCATCACTTAAAAAAACTATTTTTCAAGAATTTCATACATGAGCATTGCATTTACATCACTCACACACTACCATCTTTTCTTCCACCTCCCCTTCACTGTCATGCTTTCATCTCATGATAATTGTTTACATATATATATTTATACACACACACACACACATATATATATATATATTATATATAATGTACTCTATACACTTAGCAGTGCTTTTGTGCATTTGGAATCAGATAACTTATCAAATGCCTTTTCTGTGGACTGAACTGATTCTCCCTCTCTCAGCAGACATTGATTGTGTGTAGATCTTCATTTAAAGGTGGGACCATGTGAAAGTTCATTGGCATGTCACTGGCATTGTCATTATGTAGGTTTTGTTTAGTGAAGCCTATTGTTAATATTTCAAGGTGTAGTTTTCCTGCTAGATAGTTTATTCTTGATTTTCACCTTTGATGATTCAACAAACGTAATAAGTTCAAAATGAAGGTGGTTAGTGAGTGAGTGTCCTTAAGACCTTGCTGGGGACACTTTTGAACTTCTAATATGTAATATGTTTTATTAGACATGTAAGGTGACAGACATTATCACAACTTTTAAATGAAAATGGGTAGCTGCCTAGAATAGAACTATGAAAGACAAGGCTTAGAAAGATAACGAGATTGAATAACTCATTACAATTTTGAACTGATAGTATGTAAAATTAAGCAAAAGGTTACATTTACAAGGATATACATAATACTAAAAATAGAGTGTACATTTTAAAATTAATTGTAGAAACTCTGAGACCAGCTAGAACATAATGAGGTTATAACTTTGCAACATTGTGCAATAAGTATATAGTTAGTCCTACTGTGCACATATGAAAAACCTGGTATTAAGAGATAAAACAACTACTTACAATATGGATAAAAAGACTATGAATGTAGAAATATCTAGAAATGAAGCTACCTATGGAATGATAGGAAGAACTGGAAATTTGTAATGATGAAAAAGAATTGCCACCCTAAGTCCAAGTGCAGTCCTTAGAGAGATGCACTGCATTAATGCATCCGTGTGTCTCTGTGCGTCAGAACAACACTTTCATTTATAGGTAAGTAGACAACATAATATCTTTCTAACTATGTTAAAAACTGCAGTTATTCAAATATATTCCTTTCTGGCAGAGATAAAACAGAGAAAATATCTCTAAAGCGTGCTTGAATTTAAGAAGTAGAAGTAATGGTTCCTACGAAACACTTCTACCCCATGCTTCTCGTCTAGTATTGAGCAGACGATGTTCACTGTTAACATACACATAATACACAAATATATTTTATATGAGATAGTAAACATATCAGCCCTTGCAGACCCTTGATTTTTAGATAATTTTGTAGAACGGGAAATTAACAAGAAAGACTGAAGTTTATTCTGTAGCGTTTGTCTAACAACAGTTGAAGTTATAAAAACTGCACATTCTTTTTAATTTTTAAAGCCCCTGATGTTGGAAGAATTCTTGGACCTCTTATAACATAAATCTCAACTAGGGTATTTGTAAACACAAGACAGGTGTTTTTACTGCCTAATGACAAAAGACTAGAACTTGGAGAATGTGAGAAGTTTTACGTCTCCTCAAATGTGCGGCAGGTACCACATCATAATCCACACAATTGTTCTAAGATTCTTAATACTTTACCTTTAAAATGCATCTCTCTGTTGGTATCCTTCTGTATCCTATCACTGTGCTTTTTGCTATATAATGCCATTCACAGAGGAAAAAAAAAACACCAAAATCAATGTAAAGACAGAATGTGAAACAAAAAGAGAAGCAGATGCTTGTGAGGTTACAGTTTGAAATGTTCATTAACAAATTTCAACTCTCCCTTGTTACTTGTAGTTCAGTAGAATAAAGACAAGAACTGAGGTACAGGTAAGAAACATGTTCTGTATCATCAATTAGATTTTTGGAAAATCATTATGATGCCTTTTGACACACTAATTTTGTAAGGTAGAAATAGTAATTGCTAAGAATTCTTTTTATTAAAAGCAAAATACATTTTGGCATGAAAAAACAAAGCTATACAAAGAAAATACATCATTATTTTGAGGTATATTTGATTTGTTTTTCTTAATTTAAAAAAAAAAACTGTACATGCATGAGTGTATTGGCTGCTTGTGTATAAGCACACACATCATGCCAACCCTGCAAAGGTCAGAAGAGGGCTTAGATCCCCTGTAACTGGAGAGTTACCCATGGGTTGTTAGCCGCCATGTGGGTGCTAGGACTAGAGCCCACTTCCTCTACAAGAGCAGCTGGTGCTCTTAACCACTGAGCCATCTCTCCAGCCCCTCAATTTGTTTTAAAATAATTAAGTAGTACTTGTTTGGTAATTTTGTTTCTTATTTCAAGATATTAATAATGCAAACCCCAGAATTAGGGGATTATTCTGTCATTATTTCAGACATTTTTATTAAGTGAGATTTCTAAAAATGCACAGAAATTATATTGGGTGTAAAAGCCATGAATAATGGATATTAAACCCAATAACCTTGGGCTTTTTCTTCTCACACAGCTATAATGCAAAAACAAACATCTTGTGAAATCTCAAATTTCTCATTGAAATTCAGGTTACAATTGAAAATAGTACAGAACAAACCAATGAAATCCATTCAGAATGCACAAAAACAAATAAACAAAAACACCAGGCTCCCACATTGTCAAAACTGTACTGCTGAGTTAAGAAGTCAGGCAAGAAAATCAATTTTCCCTAATACATGAATTAAATAATAAAAACTCAATGTGAAGACAGAGGAAAAATAACCTGGCATTCCTATGCTAGCCTCACAATTCTCTTATAAAGGGGAAGACAAAAAGTCTATTCCTACAGTTTTACCTAGATGTTAATGTAATTATTAATGCCTAAAATTGCAAGGCAATTTTGAAATACGAAATTGAGCCTCAATTAGTTAGTGGTGGTGTTTTTTGGCTTCCGAGCATTTACGAAGTGGATTCTTACTGGAGGAGTTGGGTCAACTGCTCTTAGTCTAGAGGTTCACATAGCCTGTTCTTGATTCACTTCTGTTCTCTGCTTTTTGATTGACCCAGATATGAACCTTGTGCTTCTGCCATCATAAAACATAGCAAAGATTATAATAAAGGATAAAAAGCTTAAGAAGTAATTAGAAGAGGCACCTCAAACAGACTGAAATGCTAGGGGGAAAAATCTTGGAAGATGTGACATCTTTATAATGGAAAATCCACTATGCATGAGTTAGGCAAATCATTGTAAGACCATTCTAAGCAAAGTCGCAAGTGCTCATGAGGAAAGTAAAAACTTGGGGACAGTTTGTAGGGCAAAACTGAAATAATTCAGCATAGTTAAAGTACAGTATAGGAATCAGACAAGGGCTTGAGAAGCCTGCAAATGATATCTACGTGTAAACTTGAGTACTCTCGGGGCATTGGTGACACCTTAGCATAGAACTCTTCTGATCAGATGAAGAACTGGGCATCAGCTTTGGGCAGTTGGTATCTCACAAGTAATTGTGTGAAAATTCTTGTTTTGTAAGAACTTTAAGAAGTGCAGGAGTTGAAATCTGTGTTTGTTGTCATCATCTATGTTTTGTTGCTTTATTATTTTCATGATAGAAAAATCTGGACATAAAGGCTCCATATATGCAAATATTGTCTTCAAAAGCTATGAGTGAAGGCAGGACGGCAGAGCCTATGAATAAACCTCCTTTCTAGCTGAACCCTGGGAATTCCTGGGACGTTTATGATCCTAAACACATGGTGTTTTAAATCTTAACTGCCTCCTACCAATCTAGAAATATCATTACATTTAAGATGAGGACTGGAGTCAGGTCTGGTGGCTCACGTCTTTAATCCCTGACTGTGGAGGCAGAGGCTGGCATGCCTCTTTGAGATTCAGTTCAGCTTGGTCTATGTAGAGAGTTCCAAGCCAGGGAGATCCTGTATCCAAAAGAAAATGTGAAGGCTGGACTTACTAATAGTAAAAAGTTTGTATTTCAGAAATTATGGGTAATTTGTTGAGTGCTATTGGTGTAGAATAGTCGTAAAATAAAACCAAATGGGATGTATGAAGTATTCAATGCAGCCCACTCCTTCTGGCGATTTGGTACAATGCAGATTAAGGCCTATCTATGTTTGTTTTGGTCATCTACATTGAAAAGTATTTTGCAAATGAGCCTTAGAGTTTTGAATAATGATATTTAAGCACTGAATTTGTGACAAGTTCTTTGTATAGAGCCCATTAGTGTATATATATATATATGTATATGTAAATTACTATATATAAATATATATATAAGAAATTATATTCAAAGACTTCTAAAACTCCAAAAATAAGGAAACATGGCAAACAAAAATAGTTTGTCAATTCACTAAAACTACTGAATTTCGTGTGTGTTTTTCCCACATGAAGAGATATTCTTTCTCTAATCTTCTGAGCCACTCCTGAAACCTTGGCTTGATTCTCTGATATAATGGACATTCTCTTTGTCCTTGTTTTATAGAATTTTATTTCTCTTTATGTTTTAAGTACTGTGAACTTTACAAACTTACCTATTGTGGAAACACAGCCAGAATGCACATATGATTTTACACATTTAAAGATGTGGATTTGATCAACTCATGCATCTCTGTTTATGAAAGAAAATCATAAAAAAGAAGAGCCAGCATCATTATTTTTCTCAGTGTTGTTTGTGAAACAAAACAAACCCCCACCTGTCAATATCTAACACACACAGTAGACATTCAATTCCATGCATTCAAACTATTATCTCATTAGGCTTAAAGGGTAATTTGTGCCTTGAGAGAAACATGCCACATTCAATAAATCAGGGTTAGTTAGAATATCTAAAGGGATTATTTTAAAATGTAGGCTCCCTGTTTGCTTTACCCTACTTCCACTGATGTACAAACTATTTTTTCTAACAGGTTATTCGTTAACATTTCTTTATTCTATACTAATTATACAAAATAATGAAATTCATTACGGTATGTTTTCATATGTGTATGTGATATACTGTGACCACTATTTCTCTCTTGTCCCATTTTGTCCACTTTCCCCTTCTACTTCCATAATTTCTTTTCTAATCTAGATTTCACGTTTGGGCAACGTTTGTCTTTCTTAAACTAGCTTATTTTGTTCAGCTTGATGAAGCGCAGTTCTATTCATATCATGAAGACATGATTTTATATTCTCTCTCCGTCTCTGTCTCTCTTTCTTTCCCTCTCTCCTCATATGTATGTGTGTTGTTATTTTCTATGAATTGAAAAACATTCTTTCTTGGATTGAGCAGTGAGGGTCATAAGACCCAGGAAGTAAACAAAGTTAAAGGCCTCGGGAAGTTCCTGTATGCAACATTGACATGTTCTCATTCCATGATTAACAAAACATTAATTTCTGGGTAGAAGAGACTCTAATTGACCTAGTAGTGCCAATTGTGCAAGAAGCTTCAAAGATGCGGCTATCATGAGTCATCAGCCAAGCTCGAGTGGGTTTCCAGTGACACAGCTGCTTTTGAGTCATTCATGTTCCCTAATTAACCCTTCACCCGTAAGCTCTGAGTTACCTCATTAAACTATCTGGTTTCAGGACACTTGGTGGAAGTATTTTTGGTCTGTTGTCTGTATCCGTCTTCTCAGGAAGTCACATACAGCATTGTGTGTGTGTGTGTGTGTGTGTGTGTGTGTCCACACATGTGTGTTATCACACTTTATTTATTAATTCATTCATAAGCTTTTGGCTGACTCTGAAACTCGGTGACTGTCACTACTTCCATGATAAACATGAGTAGAAGTCAATACCTAATTATTAGTTTTGTCTGAAGTATTACTGAAAGTTTCTGTTGGCAACTGATAACTACTGGGAGAAGGAGAGTGGGTTTTCTTTTCTATGCAGTGTTACATAGTGTCTTAGTTACTTTTCTGTTGCTCTGATGAAACTCTGTGATCTAAGGAAATTATAGGATAAAGAGTTATTTGAGCTTACAGTTCCAGAGGACTCAGAGTCCATCGCGGCGAGGAGGCAGGGCAGGAGGTGAGCAGAGAAGCAAGAGTAGGAGGAGGAGCTAAGCAGGCACATCTTCAAGCAGGCACAGAGGGCGGAGAGCCACTGGAAATCTGACACAGCTTTGGAACTCTCAAAGTCCACTCCCAGTGACACCCTTCTCCTAAAACCTCCCCAGGCCATGTCACCAACTGGGTACAGTGTCCAGACTCTCATTCAGCTATCACAGATAGGTTAACAAGGCTCCAGTGGATAGACACACCCACTTGAGTGGATAGTCCTTGGTATATATGACAGAGCAAAGTGTAAAACGACCGGAGTGTGTGGAGGGCTATAAGATGGGTGCAGATAGGAGAGGAGTTCTAAATATGAACAACACATATTATATGAAGATCATAAAAATTCAGTTAAATTTTTAAAAATTATTTTTCGACTTTTGTAGTACAGTCTGTATAGAATTTGTAGGAAAGTATTTTTTGACCATGAGCCATCTAATAGAATTCTTGAACCACATATAAGAAATCATGCTGAGGCTGGAGAGAGGGCTCAGTGGTTGAGAATACTGCCTACTCAGCAGAGACCCGGTTTGGTTCCCAGAACCCACATGACAGCTCACAACTGTATTTACCTACAGTTCCAGGGGGTCTGAGGCCCTCTTCTGACCTCCATTGGCACTGTATGAAAGCAGGCAACATACTCATACACATGGCTTAGATTAAGAGCACTGGCTGCTCCTGCAAAGAACTCTGGTTTGGATCCTAGCACATGGATGGCTAACAACTCTCTGTTAACTACATCCAGTTCCAGGGAATCCAGCAACTTCGGTTAATCTCCATGGGTACTGCACTCATGGGTATACTTACAGACACATAGACAAAAATCTCAGGCACATGAAATAACAATAAGTAAATTAAAAAAGAATTTTAAAAAGCATTTGACTCAAATGAATCCAAAATATCTGGCGAAAGTCTTACAAAACTGCCAGCCTGGTTTTTCCTTGATAGAAACATCCCTCAGGTACCCCAAGTTTTCTGAAGGATTATGTTACCTGTTCGACTGTGGAGCATTTGGGGAATTTATCTACAGAAAGATTCTTTCTTCTAGTTTTCCATACATGTACATTTGCTAAATGATGCAGTGCTTTCGTCAAAAGATAATAATGTAAATTTAGAGTTGAGCACAGACATAATTTAAATAAGTAATCAAATTTAGTATTTTGAAAGGGGAGAGCACCGTGCCTCCACCCCAAATCTAGCTCATCATGAAAAATGTGGGCTTTTTACTCTACTCACATAAACAAATTTTATCATTCACAATAAAATATGCAGAAAATATATGAGAGTGGGTCCATTTTGAAAGTACAATAAATAATCTAACATTGTGCTATAAAAATGAGGACAGTTCATCAGGAAGGGGTGCTTTCAATTGCATATTGTAAAAAAATAAATAACCATGTTTCTAAATCTACTCCACATGCTACAGGCTAATTTATGACCTGCATTATTACTTGCATCCAGAATTTTGAAAAAAAAATGTGGTCAGGAAAGATTTTTTTACTTATCAGGGGTTCCAAATCTTTAAATTTTCATTTCTTTGCATTTTTGATTCTTTACAAACTAAGAGACATAAAATGTTTCAAGCCCTCTCCTTATTTTTATTTCTGTTCCGAGCTGGTACTGAGGCTGTCACAAAGAGGATTATAGAGACATGTGCAGAATCTAAAGCTTGAATGTGCATTGAGACCTACGATCAGGAGGAAATGACAGTACTTCCTGTGTAAATGTGTTTTATTACAGTATCTAATCCCATGTAATAGTTATTGTGAAGATGAGTTGGAGTCACCTAAACATTCTGCATTTTTAGCACTGTGTAATTAAATGACTGCTTTTCCCGTTGGGCTTCCAGGAAAGGGGCTGCAGGATGCTGGTCTTTGGCTGTTCTCCAGGCTGGCGGGTCACTGTTGGAGGATAGCTTAGCTGTCTGGTGATTTAAAAGTGTATTTGACAAGTGATTTCACACTCCAGAATGTGAACGGCAGCAAAAGATATGGCTCTTTGAGAATTTATTCAAGGACATTATTCATTAAGTATTGATAGGTCTTTCTGACAATATTTGGTGACCTATATCAGATGAACAATGACATACATATTTGCAATTATCATACAGTGTTTTTCGATACAGCAAAACCACTTTGTCAGTGTGTATCCAGATCATTAGTATTTGTGCCTGAACGTGTAATAACTGGGACAAAGTACGAAGTTTGATGAAAACAGTTGAAGGTGAGGCAGTATAGGAACCGGAAGGCAAGCTATAAAGGGGATGCATTTTATAGGAAGAGGTGAGATTCAAATGCCAGAGAGAAATGAAAATAATCTTACTGAACAAGTATGCCTAATCAGTATCTAGAGTCACAGAAAGTCAGGAATGTTCCTCTGTGATTTATAAGATGTACAATGCAGCATAAACCAAGGAAGAATAACCCTCAGTACATGGAAATAGCAAATCTATCCTTTCCAGTTGCCATTAGTTAGGACAGAAAAGTGTGGTGATACAGGCCTTTAGAACTGATGCTACTTTGCTGTAAAGGACACTGTTGGTCATTGGGAGATATCTTACAGCATCTCCAGTCTACCCATGAGATGTCTATCTGTAGTAGTCTCACCCTATTGTAAACACCATCGCTGTTTGTATACCTGGGTGACAGTGCCAGCAGCCCAGATAGCAATTACATCGGAAGCATTGCATTTTTTCAGGGATGAAATGTTTTAATGGATCACACATCAGCCTAATTGATTTAGCATCAAATGGCGCTTCTTCATGCATTAATCTATATCTTAATCCATCTTCCAAATGTAGTAGCTTTATTTTCCCTCAAAATCCTATTCGGGTTAACCATTTTTATATTCATGATTTGCTTTATTGATGTTTTCTGCATGTAGGAACCTATGATCCAAAGTACGGTATGTAACTGACAATGTGATTGCAGTTAGACTTTAATGTTTCTCTTCAATGTGAGAATTAGGAATCTTCCTTGATAAGGGCTCGGGGAAGAATGGAAGTCTGCATTTCTCATCTGGCCAACACACAGTCACAAAATAACCAGGTATTGCATCAGGTGGCAAATATTGCCTTTGGAACTACAGATGAAATTATCAAAGGAATTTGTGATTGCAGATGTATGGGAAGTAGTTCACATATAGTTTTCTTGTGGTAATTCCTACATTCTTTATTATGAGTACTGGGTGAGGGCATATGTGTACTGCTGTCATAAATTGTTAATGATGTTATCATTTTCAGTTATTCTTTTCCCCCACTATTCTGTACACCTGGGGCTTGAAAAGGTCTTCTAGACAAGGTCTATCCAGTTTTAACTGGAAGAAGTATTAGAAAAGCATTTTATTTCACACCTTTTACAGATTTAAAGGTATTTGAGTTTCTGTAATATATTCAGCAGACTTCAAATCAAACACTGATACTGTCTTTCTCCTGACTGTTCTATTTCTGACCCTCCCTCCACATTACCTTCCATTGATGACCACTCTTTATGTTCAATTTAGAAATCAGATATATTCAGACATGCACCCTTTCACCTGCCCTCTTAATTTTCAAGCATTGGTAACATCTACTTTGTCTGATTTTCTCTGTTACGTTGGATGAAGTATCCCTCTTCCAACTGGGTGTGTCCTGGATCAAACCTTCCTAAAATATAACCTCTGCAATTAGTCTTCTCATTCTTTTGTCTGTACAGATGTAATGACAGCTGGAACTGTGTGTGAAATACATGTGAGACATCATGAAGAGCGTCTAGATGGAGGATTGATGGAGGACATCAGTAAAGAAGACAATATAGGAAAATTGCGGCACATCTTTAGATAAGTAAAGACATGCCATCTTCAAGACCTAAGGAAACCCAAAGAGAAATGGTAATTTTGTGAGATTTGATTGATTGATTCACAGAATGAAAAATATAACTTTCTGCCTTTCTCAGTTGGGCTGTGGGGAAGTCTTTGCTGTTGTCTCTGAATATGAGCATTCTTACTTAGGGTGCACCATTCTGCAATTGTCTTTCTGGAGCCAGTTTTTGTCACTCTTACCTGAGACTGAAGCTTGCTCCTTTTTGTTCCTGAAACTGGGTTTTGTGCATGAAAACAGTGTCCTCCTTATAATTGAATCCTATGGTTTTTATGCTTCTGATATTATTTTTGCCTTGTTATTTTTGAATCTGTGAGGAACTTAGAGTTATTAAAATATAAAACAAACAAATAAGTTGTGATTTAATGTTGTCTTTTGCTATAATCATTAATTATTCTAAATACATAGCCAAATGCTAATTTTCTACCACATTGTGTTATCAAAATATTAGTTTTGGGGCTGGAGAGACAACTCAGCGGTCAAGAGCATGGGTTGTTCTTCCAGAGTACCTGTGCTTGGTTCCCAGCACCCACATGGCAGATAACAACCATCCTTAACTCTAGTTCCAGAGGACCTGATGCCTTCTTCTGGAGTCCGTGGGTATTGCACTACATGCTGGCAATTACATACATGCAGAGAGAACACTCCTACACATAAAATAAAATTAGCAAATTAAATATAAGCAATATCAAATTTAAATTTTTTTCTTTATTTTTTCAGTTCTGGGTATTGAGCCTATTGCCCACCAATTTACATCCCTAGCATTCTTTTATTGTTTTATTTCATAATTATGTCTCTATTTCCCTGGCTGGCCTTAAAAATCTTCTGAAATTGTAATTCTATCATGGTCTTTCAAGCAATTGGGATGAATTGTTTTAAATATTCTTAAACCATGTTATTATTATTATTTCATCAGAATTTACTTACTGGTCTTTAACTTTCATTTAAGACATACCAAGTATTATAATTATTCAATTCCACTATTTTATAAGCTTATTAAAATATAATTAAGAAAAGGTCTGTATGGAAGTACCCTGCCTAGGAGCATTAGTAATTTTCCTCAGAGAAGCCATAGGTTATTATACAACAATTCCAGTGCCAGGTATAAGATGCCTTCCTATAAGTATTTACTCAAGGGGTTCCAAGAATCCCACAAATAACTCAGGCTATTGCCTGTTAAAAGTTGATGGTATGAACATATTTCTGAAGATTTTATACACTTTGGTCATGGGATGTGGCTAAATCAAGATGCTAGTAACCTGGAAGCTTTCTACCTCACTGACTAGATTTCTTAGCTCTAAAAGATGCTTGGTAGAATGATGGAGAAGAAAAGTCATCAATAATCTTTCTGGAGGCAAACTCCAAGAGTTAAAATAATCTCCAGCCCAGCAAGATACACTATGTGTGCAATAGTTGCATAAATGTTATGGGAGATTTTCTGGTCAGATTTAAGATCCATTCTACAGGAGGAAAATCATTCAGTTTACTATAACTCTGGCCAAGAACCTAGGGCTGGAAGGTCATAGGCGCTAAGAGAAATATTACTTCTATTTTTTTACTAAATAGACATAGTATCAAACTTCTCTGCTTTTACACCCACAGATCAGTGTAGCTCTCAACCCCATTCAGAGAAAGTTCTTTTTGCAGGAAGCAAGAGTTAATAAAGAAACAACTGGTCCAAGTGTAGAGGTCTATAATATAAATATAAATCTATCTATATAATATAAATATAAATGACTGTGGAGTTCTCAGCCCTAACCTAGACATACATACTCTTATTTGCCCTTCTTAAGGCTCAGGAAGCATCATAGACATGGAGGCAGAAAGACTGTAAAAGGAAGTGGTTTGGAAGGACTGTTATGAAATCATGCCCTCTGGACAGGGCATGACAAATGCAATCATGAACTCACTACTCCTGTGATTATCTGCATAAAGTGTCTACAAGTTAGGGTCTGTACATATTTCACTGTGGAAGAGGGAAGGGATCATGAGGCCTTACCTTTCTCTGAGAGACTATTGGCAGTTAATTATGCCTAGGAGAGAGTGTCACTTTACTTAGTGATATAACCACTAAAGTGTCCTTGTTCTAGTAGCTAACATCTCCTCATGCTCATTCAGGAAACCGTATTTAAACTTCTTGGGTCACACAAAAAATAAACATATGAAAGAAGGAAGGGGATTTTTTGGAAAGAAGATGGGTTTCAGTGAGAGATAGATGAGGAGGAAACCAGGAAATCGGCATGGACAGGGTTAAAATTCACTATACACATTTATAAAACTGACAAAGATAAAAAATTTTAAAAGACCTTCAAAGTCCTGTAATTTACATTATTATCCTCTACAACTGATAATGGTCACCATCTTCAATTTCAAGCACCCTAGGAGAATTTAAATTTCTTTCTAATAATTGTCAATATATGTTGAATCCGTTTTTTAGATTTTATTTATTACTTTTAGTATTTTATGTGTTTGATTATATTGCCTATATGTATGTAAGTGTACACACATTATGCAATACCTGAGGAAGTCAGAAGATGGCATTGGATCCCCTGGAACTGGAGTTGTAGGCAGTTGTTAGCTGCCTTGTAGGTACTGGGAACCAAACCCATGTCCTCTAGAAGAGCAGCCAGTGCTTTTAGCTGCTGAGCCATCTCTCTCAGTCCCAAGTTTACAAGTTTAAATACATGAAGCCATGTCTTCTTAAATATAAACATTGTGTTTAGGTATTTATTCTGTGTCAGCTTTATGCCATTGTCTTGAAAGCATGCAAAGAGGTACAAATGAAGAAATGATGCTTTCCACTTTTCACCAGTGGAAAGCATCGTGTTACAAATCAGTGACACAAATCAGTGGAGAAGCAATATCTTTAGACACTTGGACCCAGTCTGCTTTGATCTCATTACTGACCATTAACATCCTGGTGAGTCTCAGCTTTAAGTTATGAAAAGTTACTTAAGTTACTTTAAGTTACTTTCCTCATAATCACACATCAGATTATTGGGCTTTCCTTTAAATACTATTTTTATTCTACCTCAAAAGACCTCTAAACTTAGATTCTAAAAGTGGCTACATCCAACATCCTGAATTTACTTTCTCAAAAAACGCTAGTCAAGCTCCTCAATAAAGACCTCTACATGGTTACAATCACATGCTGTTTTGAAACTACTATCTGAAGATAAGGTTCTGAATAATTCTCTTGGAAAAATCCCACAGGAAGTTGGGCAGATTTAAGATCATCAACTACAACAGAAAGATGACTTGCTGTCAGGGCTTCAGGGGAGGCCATCCCATCATCCCTGCACAGCTTACTCCCTTAAGAGCTATTTCCTGTAATCTCCTAGGGTTGTCTTTTCTTCTTTGTCTGGGTATAAGAACGTGTATCTGTAGAAGTATTTTTTATCTGTAGCGATGTTATGATTATTCTAGAATTTGGAAATTAATTTAATTGCTAATTGAAATAGTAAAAATTGCTCATTTGGAGTGGAAAAAAATTTAAAAGGTGATTTAATTTATTACATTTTATGTGTACTTTTTTACTTTAGTCTTCAATTTGATTCTTGTTTTAACATAAAATTTCCTAAGACAAGTATACTCTTAAAACAACGACTCTCTAGAACTTTTCTTTCAGAAACATAATGAATAAATATGTAATTTTAACTATAGCCAAAAAGAATTTGGCTACAATAATATTTTGATTCATTTAAAAAATATTTTATGTACTTCTTTTGCAATTACTAAGAGAAATCCCTGTATATTTAACTAAACAGGAAAAGTATCAAGGGTAAGAATCTTATTCATTTTTAGTTTCTCAGGAATCATGTTACAATAGCGTGAGCCACCCTGTGAACTTTTCTTGTCAAGAATCATTGGACACATTTGTTCATCTCAGAAATGCAACAGAAGAGGTTATAGCATGAGACAGTGATCCAGCAGTTTGTGGACAAAGAGTTATTTTCTTCCTTCATCATTTGTTCTTGTCTTGTGGACATTACATCCTTAGCTGTTCGAGATTTTTCTAATTTCAAATACATTTAAATATGTCAGTAGATTTGAAGAAATAGTAAAAGGTGATATCTGCAATGGTAAATCTTGCCCTTAACCTACTGATTGCAATTTGTGCTATGTGACTGAATAAATGAAAGGCTCCGAGATGATTAAGACGACTCTTTCTACTTCGTACATTATTCTTTCCTTAATGCTGAGTATAAATCCTGGGTCCTGGAAAAAAGAAAAAAAAAACTATTAAGATTTCTCTATTCTTCCTCATTACATTTATCAGACAAAAATTTTATATTCATTTTTGAAGTAGCCCTGACTCATCTGATGCATTTGTGGACAGCTGCATATGCGAAGTTAATATATTGTAATTTCTCTAAGTAATAATATTCTTAAAGCTATTGCACAGTTTTATTTCTACCTGTCTCTATTGGTATTTAGATGCTGCACATATTGTATTAAATTTATTTATTAATGGGGCTGGGGAGGTATGGCTCAGCAGCTAAGAGCATCTGATGCTCTTGCAGAGGACTCTGGTTTAGTTCTGACTACAGAACCCACATCAGGCAGATCACAACTGCCTGTAACTCCAGCTCTGGGGGATCTGATAGCCTCTCTGGCCTCCACTGGCACTGTATTCATGTGCGTTCAAATGCACGTGCACATAAAACACTCATACACATAAAATAAAAATAAATCTTTAAGATGTTATTGATTTATCCATTTGCTATTTATGTATAACATTGCTCAACAGTACATAAAATAGTGTCCTGAATTGTCAGAAAAGATTAATGTATTGCTGCAAAGGAAGAACTAATTACATGCTTGAATTTAATTGACTTTTTTCAAAGACATATAGTAATTTCAAAACTAAGTTGCTGGAAAAACCATAAAATTTAACACCTTTGAGAAATTCAGTCTGTGTTTTAAAATAAATAGAGTACACTTAGGCTCTGGAGAGCCTAATTTCTATAATATAATTTCTATTATATTCAATATTTACATATTTGAAATGATTCTGTTACTCTGATCTGTTTTCCATGAAGTAAGTCCTTTAGCCTTCTTTTAAACTCTTAGATTACCAAGATATGTGTTTTGTCTTTTTGAAGTTCTCTCTCAGTTTTTGCAGGAATTTATTATTCTCTCAGTAAATATAACTCTGCATTATCCACTGAAATAAACAAACACCTAATTAGGGTAAGTGGTATTTCTTGATATTTATCACACATATATTGAGGATGTAGTCAAGTGGTAGAATGATTATCCAGTATGCAGAGGGTCCTGGATTAACTACCAAGAAGAGGCAAGAGAGAGGGAGAGAGAGACAGAGACAGAGAGACTGAAAAATTACACTCTGCCTCTCCCTTTGTGTTCACAGTCACTTACCTAACTTTTGATTTTGGCATATAATTTGATTTCTCACGTTTAAACCAGTGTGAAAGTTTTTATTCTTACAGCTAGTTAATTGTCACATGTAGAAATAGCATATTGCACAGAGTATTTCTAAATATGTAGTGTAAATATCTGAAAGTCTTCTTTGAAAGTCAGTAGTTAGTAGTTTGAACTCAAAAGTTGTTGGATACATTACGTTACAGGCCTTTTTCATTTTTGCACTGTGTTTAAGAGAGGATTTCATATTTTTATGCATAGAATAGATTCTATTATATATATTAAGCCAACTTTTGACAATAGGGAATATCCTTGGGCTAGAAAAATCAATAACATTTCATTAGAACATGTATCCTCAGTTATCCTATATTATAGTTATGGCTTCAGCTATCTTCAAGTTGCAAAATGTGATTTATTATTTTGAAATCATTCTCAATGTAGCCTGAACTCTTTAAAATTGATAGAGGCTATAGTCCTGCAAGGCAGTAATGCAACTTTCTGTTCAGAGCTCAAACAGTTAATCTTCAGCATTTGGGACCAGTTTGGCTAACGTAAAAGATCCCTGGAGTAAGAATGGTCTTTATGGTGAGCTACATTCAGTGCACTTAAATTCTAAAGCACCAGCAGTCCTTTAGACAAGCGTTTGTTTTGTTAATGAGCTTAATAAACCTCATGAGTATTTGGATGAGTTACTTTTTGGTCAAACAAATGTAGTCTTTTGATCATCTAGTATATGAAAATAATGCTGAGCTATAGGCAATGGGTAAACTTGTGTTTTGTTTGATGCTTATAATTCTTCAATTCATTTTGAAAATGTCAAGTTTGAGTAATCCTATAAATCTGTCTTGGAGGGAACTAGATATAAGCAAATGTGACATAGACTAATGAGATAGATGAGCTAGCCTTAGCTTTAAGTATGTAGGCCCCCCGTTGCTAGGTAAGGCTGTACGGCAAGGGTATTATATAATTCAAGAAATGGTCACATTTAGTTTTTCAAAGAATGATCTCTAATTCTTGAAAATGTGTGTTGAACATAATGTTGTGCAGGGAGACCTGGCATGATATATATGCAGAGATGAAGTCCGGTTAAGTCATCATTCTGTGCACAGTTGGTACAAAGTACATACATGGAGTCACTAGTGCTGGCAGATACCAGGTAATTTGCAAGTTTGATTAAATTAGCATTCCTACGTTGCACACAGTTTCTGTGTGCAGTGAGTCTATCAGATCATCTTCTGCTCTAAATTGTATCTTTTCTTTGTGATATCTAGTTAAAAACTTTAGGAGTCAGAATTGACTGAAGACTTCTTCCAGTTCAAACTCCTTATTGTTTAGGAAAAAATTAAAGCTCATACAATCAAGGGACCTCACTCTGTTACCTGGATAGTGATGAGGGTCACTACTAGATCCAAACTCCAAACATGCAGCTTTCCTTACAGCATTTTCTTTCCCAGATTCCATTCTAATTCTCTTTAGCTTATTAATGGGTTGGCAGCCACCTCTCACCTGACATGAAACATCACAGGGAAGTGACCTTACAGTAATAGAGTCCTAGGTTTCGCCTCTCTTCAAGTCCATGTGGCTCTAGGGATTCTACATTTTGATCTTCGCTTGTTAACCTCATTAGCACTGATTCTCAACACCTGTGTTTATAGTTAGTTGGGGACTTAAAGAGCACGACATTTTTGTACCAAAGTGTGGCACTCCCCGACCCAAAAATATTTCTCTCATGACCCAATGACATACAAAAGTTGAAGCAGTGGACATGGGATCTTAAGTAGATGCTGAGTAGGTTATCACAAGTATTTTGTACACGTCTGTGTTTTATAATGTTTCAGATGACAAAGGTTTGGGCCACAGGCAAAGGAATGGCAAATGAAGTTAATTTCCTTTGTCTTCCTCTTTTCTCCTAGTGAGGTTGATGGGGTTTTGTTTGCTTTCCTAATGAGATGGTGATTTACATGTCTTAGAGAACTGCTATTTTTATGCCCTGTGTGCATGGTTTCAGCTTTGTAAATGTGAATTGGAGTCATGTGTGAACTCAGAACAGATGTGTGCAGCTGGGCGAACCTTTCTGCCATGGCTCTTCCTCGGAATGATAATCCACATGCGGAGATTTCAAATGAGTTTAATACACATTTTCTTGATTAATGGAAAATGGCAGAGTGTAGGAGACTGAAACAGTGCGTGCTTTGCTTGATTAATTAATAAGGGACTCTCTTTTCCCAGCTTTGACTCATTATGCTAATGAAGTGTCATCAATTAAGGCTTCCCCTTGATTATTGAATCTGTCAGGTAGTGCTCAGTGAAAATGTTGCGTTCCTTCCCTGTCTGGGTAGAATTACCGTTTCAGCTTTTTATGAACCGCTCCTGCCGTGAGCTGCTGTTTGTTCTGCTTTCTCATTATTGTGTCTTTTGTTCTTGACCTTGAGAGAGGTGACCCGGGAAAGCTTGGCATGACCTGGATAACGTGGTATCTGGAGGATGGGTCAGGAAAATGTTTCAATAGAGACATACACAGTGTTCTTCATCCAGAAACTATTTGCAATTATTAATTCTAGAGTTAAAAATGAATTCCAAGAATATGTTGAATGTCCTACATAAATCTTGGAATTGCTACTAAATTTGTAAAGTAACTCTGAAACAAATTATCACTAACCACTTCTCACATCATTATCTACATTAAATTTAAAAAGGAAGGGCTTCTCAAGGAAATAGCTCTAGAACAAAAGAGTGCATGCTAAATATTCTATACCTTACAGGTAAAGTTTATCCTCTCTTTCAAATATCACTTATATTTACAAATGAATAGAATAAAAGCAGTGCATCCTATGGTTTGGAAAACAGATGTACATTTATGTCTTAGTAGGCTCTTTTCATCTGAAATTGAAGCCCAGGGTCCTAATCAGCCTCATGGCCTTCTGCTGGCTAGCTAATACACCCAGTAGGGAACATAGGACTTTACGAGAAGGAGGTGCTCATTAATGAGAGTCTGTCAAGTCATTTATAAAAACTGTAAGTAGAAGAACTATGATGCTCACAGTCACCATCCCATTCCCATTTTGGTAATTGACATCTTAGGGGAACAATGATAATGGATTTGTTTAATTTTCTCTTTCAACTTCACCTGAGGGAACAAAATAATTTTATAGCTTTATGGTACATTCCTGGCCCTAGAGAAAAAGCATTTTTTTCAGCTAGTGGTATCATGTGTTTAATTAATCCATCAATGTCTCAGTTTCTCTAAATGAAGAATGAGGAGACAATACTCATTCATGGCTAATTTTTTTAAGGCTCTCAGTATAGACAAATGGAGAAATAGATGGGATATTTTATCACCTTTTTAGAGATTAAATTCATATTTTATCTTCAATGATTGCAATTAAAAATTAAATGGCACAGAAAGATGGAACACTATATCAAATTGCATCATTTCAGCTATTTCTTTTAAAATACCAAGAACTAGTATCTATGAAGTCTGAAGTTCAATACATAAAAAATTCAGATGGATGGTATTTTGCCATTTTTTTTTCAAATAAGTCACTAAAACTTCATAAACATGAAATGGGATGTAACAAGTTTAAAAATTATATATTTTAATACTTATTATAAATACTTTGCCATTATTTAAGACAATATTTTTTAAACATGCCAGAGTCTTTTATTATAAATTCAATGGATCTACAGATCAGTTGAGGAGAATTGACATTTATAATGATGAATAATCTAATACATGACAAAATGCAGTTTAAACAAAGTCATACATTCTAATGCATTTACTTTTTCATTACTATTTTACATATTTATACATGTTAACATAATTTTTCCATCTTCTTTTTAAGAATAAATTTATTCCTTTAATAAACAGCTTCTTTTTGATAGAAAACATTGTGATATATAGAGAAGTATTTAAATATATGAACCCTATAGTCAAATAGCCTAGCAGACCTCAACTATTGCTTTTACTGAATAGCCACCCATTGCTGCCAGGTTCCAACATCCTGCCCCATAGAAAGTAAAACCTACTTCATGGGATTGCATACTAAGTGAGCCAAACTACTAAAATTGTGTTGGGATTCAAATATACAAATTCTGTAAGTCACATACTATTCCAGGAATTAGAGTGCCAATGCCTACTGAATTTTAGGATCCCACAGATGATATAGTTTATCTTTAGGTACCAATCTACAGGTACCAATTTTCTCATCTATACGGTAGGCATAATGAAAGAATCGACCTTATTTTCTTTTACAAGAATGAAGTAAGACCAGTTGTGATACATAACAAATGCTTCTAAGTGGAAATACTGTGCTCAGTTTTCATTTGTATAAAGAATGCATCAACACACTAAAATAGCTTATTTCCACTGAACAAATTAGGATATGCCCTCATTGCCGATGCATTAGCTACAAATAGGAAATGCATACACTGTCAGTAGCAGGCACGTGCTCTCGAGCCAATATTAAAATGCATTCTATGGCACCTACTTTGCAGTCCAGAATTCTCTTTTCTTGTAACAACAAAATCCTGAAGTATATCAGAAAAGCAAACATGACAAGCTTAATAGAAATGAATTATATAGACACAGAAAATCCTTCCTGCTGTTACAAAATATTGGTTTTTCTCTAAAAAGAAAAGTAATATTTGTCTTTTTCACTGACGTATGGATAGCTAAGTCAAAATGATCTGAAATTACTTTTATTGAAACTTGAATTTTGGTCCATTTCCGCTCTGTTGTTCTCTCTCGGTGTCTCCTCTCCTTGTCTCTGCCAGTTCAAAGTTCCTCTGTGAAATAAACTATAAAACTGTAGTATAAATTATTTACCACAATTATCATCATTATCCAAACATGCATGAATAAATAAGGAATGGTACACTTGCATGCATAACTGAAGAAAAATATCTTTTCTTAATTGATAAAATGAATATTTAATCAGTTTCCACTTACTTTTATATTCTCTTATTGCTTTCATATTTCGCTTAGTTGTGTTCATAATTTATATAACTACTACGTGTGAGGTAAGCACCTTCCTAGTAATCCTTTTTTGAGCTGGGGCTTCCCTGTAGCCCCAGCCGCCAGGCATTCAACTCTGTAGACCAGTCGGGACCTCCATATCACAGAATGTTCTGCCTGTTTCTGCCTTCCAAGTGCTGGGACTAATGGCATGCATTACCATACCTGGCTTAGATACTATTTTATAATGAGCTTATAGTTCAGACTAATACAAATGTCCAAGTGACAAAGTATTTGCCTCTGAAATTCATGCTCATTTCCAATATCACTTTAGAACAAATGTAGTTCACACCCACCTTTTGTGTTTTCTTCTGGCTGAATCAGAACCTCTTAGTTTGACATCAGGCTTAATCGTGGACTTGAATGTCCTTAAACAGTTATATGAGAATATCTTCACTCTCATGAAATATTGTGTGTAGTTCTAGGTTTGTATGTTCAACTCAGATGACCAGAAATGATAGAGAAATCATAATATCACCATAGAATGCTGCTTTAAACTAAATATTCTGATCTGTAACAAGTTTTTGTTCTCACCAAAGGAAAAGCAAATGAAAATCATGTACTGATGGTAGGAAAAGCATGTAGAAAGCTGAAAGGATAGGAATATGGGTTTGGGCTATTCAGCAGAAAAACAATCTTTAAAACTCTCACCTGCAATTATTTGGAAGGTAAATTAAGAGCCTAGTAGATCTGGAGCTCTGGAGGAAAAGATGAAAAAAAAAAAAAGCCAGGATATTGATGAATGTGTGACTGTTATTTTCTGCATTGAGCCATGAATTATAAGAAGGAACTAAGCTCAGGCAAGAATTAGTGGGTTTTAAACAGAGCTTGAAAGGAATAAAGAAAGCCACAGATTAAAGCACCATGGAACTAGAAGACCCAACTGCTCTGAACCCTGAGAAACAAGAGATAAGACTGAAAAGGTTCTGAGAACTGATGGGATATTAAGACTCTTTAATCAAAGGGCTTCAGTCTGTGCAAAAATCAGCTTAAGAGGGTATGGTTTCTTATCTACT
Source organism: Eospalax fontanierii (assembly GCA_035773235.1). NCBI lineage: Eukaryota > Metazoa > Chordata > Mammalia > Rodentia > Spalacidae > Eospalax > Eospalax fontanierii. The sequence goes on along the minus strand of CM069536.1, from coordinate 14,674,551 downwards.
ATTATTTCATATGTGGAGAGAGAGAGAGAGAGAGAGAGAGAGAGAGACTCTAATAGAGCCAGCTTAAAAACTTTGGCAACAAAAATAAATTTGGCAACACTTAATGAAACAGAAATGACTACAACATGGAATTTATCCCAGGCATGTTTTAAATGAAATTTTATTGTTCATGAAACAAGTTCATCACTTCATTAACATTTCAAGAATTCAATTGATATAAATTCATATCTTTTACCATTGCTCATGAAGCTTTCTGAAAGATTTATATTAAGATAAATAGATTTTTAAATCAACATTCTTTATTTAAGAACAAAAATGAAAGAACTCTGTGTTGTATGCGTGTGTGTGTGTATGTGTGTGTGTGTGTGTGTTTACCATGTGAGAGACAGATAAATACTATTGTGACCAACACATACTTGAATTACAGAAATTTTATAAGCACTGAGGTGGCTGTCCAAATATTTAGCCACCCTGTACCATACCCAATTCAGAAGAGGCTACTAGAGATTACAAAGAAGGAAATTAACCAATGGCTGAGTCAAAGACCAAAACTATATTGAAGAGGAAAATAATAGCAGATCTTCTCCTCTGAGGGAGACTTAAAAAACAAATAAAAAAAATATCAAAAACCAGTTTTCTTTACATATCTGGAAGGAACAGTTCAAGCACCTGACTTGCAGATCAGTTTGGCCCTGAACGGAAAGAAGTCCTCTCTTTGCACATTCCTCTGCTTCCTAATTGCCTGATGTTGAACATTGGAGTATCCATTGATTCTGTTGTATCAATTCATAGTTCATTAGAGAACAAGGGACCAAATTTGACCCTAATGGGCTTTTGAACTGACTTATGTAACCCAGGGCTGTCTGTGAGGTTGTCTAAGTTGGGAATCAGCTGGTGCTCACTAAGGGAAGACTAACATGCACGGAAGAGGAGATAAACTATATTCTGATTTCTCTTTCTCAAAGAAACCTCTTCCTTCTGGGTCACATGTTTCAGTCGCCTTTTAGGTGGTTACATGTATACAGGTGTATTCACTTCAACCAAACATGGCCTTCTCTACTTTTCAGTCTCTTAAAGGAACTTCTTGTCCATTTCCCTTATGAGGGCTGAGTTCAACCCAAGGACAGTCATGGAATCTGATCATGAAGGGTTGCCCACTGCTTTGGTCCTGAAAAGACTTTCAGTATAAACTCCTCATTTGGAAAGTCTATGTACTATGTGAGTAAGACATCACATTTTATTATATGGTCCTATTCCACACTTGAGTACAATGGTTCCTTACTAATTAATACAAAAGATAACTTCTATCAAATGTATAAGTCTAAGAAGTATGCTCATATAATCTGGTCTAAACTGACTGGTTGAGGAGTTATTAGAAATCCCTCATCATCTCTAAAATATTCAGAAGTTTCCAAGTAAGTAGAAAATAAAACTGAGTTTAAATATACATATAAATGATAGACTGACTATATTTCCTAACACATCATCGATTACACTTTAAACAGATTCTGACGTCTTCTTTGTTTTAATGGACAAATGGAAAAAGAAAATCTGAAAACTCTTCACTAATTGTGGCTGTAGCAAGGATGAGCCAAAAGATCACTACTGTCAGCTGGTATTTTACTCAGGAATACTGAAGTTTTAAAAAAAAATATCTGCCATTTAAATTTTTTTGAACATAAATTCTTTCACCACTGAACCTATGAATCCTGGGATCACAAGATTATTACTATGACTCAGAATTTATATGAGCATTTTGTTTGTGTGTGGTCATGTATGTGTGTTGGTGCATGTGCACATGTGTGCTGGTACAGGCACCTCTGTGCATCTGCAGAGATTACGGGAGCATGACCCATAGCCTGGTCAATCACTATGTGGTTTATTATTTGAGATCATGTTTCTCACTGAACTGGGAGAAAGCTTGTTGACCCTCAAGACACAGCAGTTCTGTCTCTGTTCCCCACAGTACTGTTGTTGCAGGACTATATGCAGTCACACCGGATTTTTGCGTAGGTGCTGAGAATCTGAACTCAGATCCGCAGGCTCCAGTATTAGACACTTACCTGCTGTGCCTTCTCTCCAACCTAATTCATGAATATTTTTAAACAAACTCCAAAGAAAAAGATTAACAGTATCTACAGTTCATATTTACTTCAATGAAAAAAACTGTCCTGGTGTATACCTCACTATCAAAAAACAATAGTTAGAAATGTTGAGTATCCTTCTGACTCAGGAATGAATATGCTTGAATTTGATTGATTCATGTCAGCAGTACATCTTGTCATTTGAATTTCTCATGTGTTGGAATTGCCTTTGCTTTCTTGTTACATTTCTCACTGTGTTTTCAGGTGACTAAAACTGGAGTCTCGGGTGCCAAGTTCCTCATTTTTTTTTTTAACTCACTTTGTATTTCTTGATATATCCAGGAAATTGAAAAGTAAATCAGAAAACAAAATGTTCTGATAAACAACAGCCAAAACAAAACAAAACAAAACAAACAAGAGGATTTCCTGTGCTGAGATCAGTGCAATCCGAAACTCAGGTGTCATGGCCACAGAATCAGTGCAGATAGAAAGAGGCCAGGAATGTGGCCTGACCGAGGTTTGTGGGCTAGTTATGGCTGCGTGGCCTTCTGTAAACACAGTGGCGTTTTCAGAAGGATTTACTAACCTGACCTTTATTTTTGAAACAGAGTATGCGATTGCTGCTATGTTATTTAATGGTTATTGGACATCCTGGTTTCTACACAGATATTCTTCAGGTACATCCAAGAATGGGATACAGTTTGTTTTCTCCAGAAGGAGTATAGTAAGGGTTGAAATCCACCCATTACTCTTTGAGACAACGGAAATATGATAGACTGTGTGATGAAATATGTGTTTTGTACATCATGCTCTTTTTCAAATAGTGAAGGTAACAAACATGTTCATCAAAAATGTACAGAAAGCCCTGTCAGGAGTAGTTGCCTGTCCATCTGTCTATCAGTCTCTCTCTACTGTCGCTTTCTCAAGACTTCTTATGTGCATTGATGTGTTTCCTGGTTCTTTTTAATTTTTGCCAAAATTAATTCTGTAACTGGGTAACTGTTTTCATCTTTCTGCACTTTCCATATGTTGTGGGCATTTTGCATCACTGATCATTTAAAGCAGCTTTTAGAACAGAATTCTTTAGAGTTCTATCTGGTATGTGTTTATTTGTAGTCAGACACCTGCTGTTTCCTGTTTTATCCCTTACTACTATCTCTCTCTATTTTTTTCATCAAACTTTATAACTCACAATTTTCTCTTTCCTTATTATTGATTCTGAGAGTTTTCTGGATTCCAAGAGGAGACATGTTCTTCAAAGTACTTACTTTGAGCAACACAATGGTTTTGAATAGCTAAGCCAATTTTTATGTGAACCTTTGGTGCCTAAACTAGCCAAAAATAAACATTATATTCACTATCATATTTGATATCTGACCAAACAACCTATATTTAGTCCTGGTTAATTAGGTCTTATTTCATTCTATTTAACATATACTGTACTACATAGTCCTCTATATCATTCAGGCTGGCCTTGAACTTGCTAGTTGATGACAGCCTCCAAATTACAGTCCTGCATCAAGATGTAGGGACTGAAGAGGTGTCCATCTCTGCTGAGCGAGAATGAGTTTATTTTCATAACTATTTTCTTTTAGGTGTTTTACTTCATGTTACAGCCTCATTTGCCCCAGATGAGGTTCTGTACCATTTCAAAGGAAGACGATTTAGAAGAATGAGTTCTATAGAAGCTGAAATTATCTTTCCCTGTAGCATACAACCGTACAAAGTAAAGTGCTTTATGAATACTTTTCTTCACTAAGACTATGCCTACAGTTTAGTAAAACAAAAATTTAGGTGTGTTAAATCTTAGTAAACTAGGGCATGGAAGTAATTATTCATGTATAGGCTATATTGTGCTTAACATTTAATTATTGATTTTAAAGGTCTGGATATGCAAATTAAGATAAATTTTAAGGAGGTTAATTCTTAATCTACCTATAATAGATTGCTTTTAAGAATTTTAGAAATATGATTTCTATGCAAATAGATATGTGCTAAGTTCAGCTATTTCTTGTCCTTTTAATAAGCAAGAGTTACAAAATGGGCTTATTCAGCAATGCTGTTAGCTGCTAGTTGTGTGTATGTGATTGATTTTATTTCTAAATCAATTACACGTGAAAAAAATGAAGGACCGTATTCAAGTAAGCATTGCTTTCTTCAGCTCTGCGGCTCTGAACCTTTCCATGCTGACTTAATAACCTCACAGCCATTTATAATCTGCTTACATTTTCTCCTGTAGACATAGTTTTATATTTTGTAAAATACTTTTAAAATATCTGTACTGGTTGCAGTATGGATTTTATATTCAAAATTGCAAAACTTTGGGAAGCAAGGTATTGAATTCGGACACATGGCTGATGATCACACACTAGTTCATAGAGTGTACTGTGTGCACAAAGGATTTTTTCCATAAAAGCATTCATACACCTTTATTCATGTGTACACACTATAATTTTAGCCTTTTTCAATTTTTAAGAATAAATTTGATGTTTTTTTATAATTTTAAACTGATTCTACATGACCTTTCTCATTATGTAAATAGTTTGATTCATAATTTCACACAGGGTTATTTTTTGGCCCTACACATTATTTAAATGTGTTTTTTCGTTTGTCACATTTTTTTATCTCTGTGGTTTCTGCTTTATCCTCAAACATCTACATTATAACCTTAGACAAAACTTTATTCTTCGTCAATTATTTCACCAAAGGTACCATTCCTATAATCTACTTACAATTTTAGGACAGACAAGATGGCTCCTGTTTCCAAGCCTGGTGGTCCAAGTTTCCCTCCACTGGATTCACATGTTAAAAGGAGAAAACTAACCTCTTCAAGTTGGTCTCCATGAGTGTGTGCAAAGGCACATGTGTGCAAGTGTACATTCACGCAGAAATAAAGAAATCCAATTTGTTGGCTCATAGTAATTCTCCACGTTAAATACCTGAGATTCTGAGCATCTGTCTTGCTTCCCTGGCTCTTTGTTAGTGTCGTTCTTGTCTAATAACCACAGCCTCTTTTCAGATTCAGATCATTTTATAAAATCTGCTGCAATGCTCACGCATAGACTGCTGGGTAAGTATTCTTAGAATAAAGGCAGACCTGTTGTTGTCCTCCAAGAGCATTGCTGTCCATGTGGCACTGTTATGTAGAGGTACCCCAGCGGGGCCTCTTTCCCCACATCCTCACCTTCATTGCAATCTTTTGTCTTTTTAACACTGTAACAGTCATTCTTGTTGGAGTGAGGTATTATTTCAATGAGCCTTCAGGTTGTATTTCATGATAATTAGTCTGTTAATGGTCTTTTGTACAATTTTATTGTCGTATGTTTAAAGACAAGGACAATCAGTACAGCTCTGGCTGACCTGGTGGATAATCTGGAGCAGCATCATACTCATGACAGTCTTCCTCGACTGCCTGAATTTGAGACTATAGGCATGCACCACTAAATGATGCACTGTTGGAATTCTTTTGATAATTATCAATTTAGTCTAATCCCCAGGTTTTTTGTGGTTGCTGGTAATTGGGATGTTTCCTTTCGTGTTGTTAATGTGAAGTTCCTTATATAGTCTGGATATCATTCCCTTGTCACACGTCTGTGTGAAGCATCATCTTCCATTCAACAGGCTGTCTGTTTCTTCACTTGACAGTGTTGTACTCCAATTCATCTGTTTTGTCCTTGTGGTGTTATAAAAAAAAATCTTCGATCAGCTTCTATTATTTTTTTCTAGAGTAGTTTCAAATTGCTGGTCTCACTTTAAAACATTTTTCTACTTTTCAGTTGATTTTTTGTCATTGGCAAGGAAGTTCTTCTTGCATTCTTCCACATGAACATACACAGCTTTCCCATCACCTTTGAAAGAAAAGATTATCCTTTCCCCAACGAATATTCATGGTACCCTTATACAAAATTCATGGTTTAATTTCTGTGGTTTAGATATCATTGGTCAGAACATCTTTACTTATGCTAATACCGTGCTGTTTTGATTATGGTAACTTCCTATTATATTTCTCAGTTGGATAGGACGATGTCTTTTGCTTTGTTTTCCTTGTACACACTGCTTTAAGTATTTGGAGATTTTTGTGGTATCCTATATTTCAGGACTGAGACTATCAGTGGCATTTGATAGGAATTTCACTGAATCTGTAGTTCATCTTGAGTCATGGAAATCTAAGTTATATGGTTTCTTTCAGATGATGAGCATAGGCTTTTTTCATGTATTTGTGAATCTTCTTTAATTTTATTCATAAATAATTTATAGTTCTCATTGTTGCAATCTTTCACCTCCTTGGTCAGATTGGTTTCTGGGTAAGTGAGGTGGTTTTTTCATATTGATTTCAGCTAACTCACTGTTTGCATATGGCAATGGTTCTGATCTTTTTTGTCACGTAAAGTATCAAGTATATGTATGCCTGTTATGCCACTGTGTTTGTATGTGGATATGTGCACCTGAGTGAGGCTGCCTGCTGATACCAGAGACATCAGATCCTCTTGGAGTTGGAGTTAAATGTGGTTGTGAGTCGCCTAAGGAGGAGAGTGCTGGGAACTAAACTGTGCTTCTTTGAAAGAAAAGGCTGAACTGTGACCTGCTTTAACTGCTGGACCGTCTCTCCAGTTCCTGATTTTCTTCCTTTCGAAAAACTCACATACAAAATACAAAAAGAACCTTGATTTCACAGAAACCGAGAATCCTCTGGTGATTACAGAGAGTAGAGAATGGTGGAAGCCAAAGCTTTTTGATCAGTGAAAAAGGAAATTGGAAGCTCTGTTGTTTGGTTGCCTCAGACCTTAGCTTCTGATAGCACTAAGGCACTTTAAGTGCTGTCTAAAGTGTCACATAGTTCAGGAATCTAGAAATAAATCACCATCACGATGTGTAGGGACATACATTTAATTTTATTTAAATACTATACAGTATATAAATGTATCAAAGTAACACATTGCCTCATATGTATATATATATATATATATATAATTTAATATATTTGTTTAAGAACACTTGAACTAAGACATGCACGATTCAACATGATGAAAATATTTACATAGTAATACTTTGTTTTAGAAAAATAAAAAGCCAACCAAATAAAATGTATTTAACTTAAAGATGTTTTCTCATTTTAAATTAAATTTTTGTAATTGTTAAGCAATATAATTTGATGATATTTAAAACGCACTCCTATCTACTCTCTCCCTACCGCCTCCAGTCAATTTAATGCACTCGTGTGTGTGTGTGTGTGTGTGTGTGTGTGTGTGTGTGTGTGTGTCTCCAATAGAGACTAATTTGAGTTCCCAAATGTCCTTCAGTCTGAATCCAGGAACTGGAATCTGGATTGCCTACTACTGAGTCACGTGGTTGAAGGAGACTGACTCCCTTCCTCCCAGCAATCGTCTGCTGCCAAGAGTTCCTCAAGGTTAGGTTGGGCTTTCTTTCCCATGGCTTGATGTTTTGCTGGGATTTGGCTTGGTTTGAGCTTGCAGGGGTCCTGTGCAACCTGTCATCACTGCTATAAGTTCATATTAGTAACTGGCCAGCTGTCTGAAAAAACTCCATTTCCTTGTGGTCATCCACTACCTCTGGCTCTTACGCCCGGCCTTCCATCCCTGTGCTTTGGGAGGCAGAAGTCTGATATAGGTATTATATTCCGGGATAAGCTCTCTTTAGCCTCTTGTTCCCTGCACATTGGCCAGTTGCAGGTTTCTGGGTTAATCACTATCTGCTGCGTAAGGAAATTTCTCTGCTGAGAGTCGAGGTGTATTAATCTGTGGGTATAACAATAAGTCATTAGGAGTCACTATAATACTATAAATATTTTAGTAGAAAACTCATATTAAGCTCTCCCTTATGCCCTGTGACCTGTCTTGCCTCAGGTCCCCAGGACTGATACAAATATCAGGTAGAGGCTCTCTCCTATGAAGATGAGATTGAAGTGAATTAGAAAGTGATTGGTTAGTACTATAATATTTGTACCAATAATGCCCTGGTGAGCATATTTGGCCAGGTCTGTTGTAGTTCACAGGACTCACAGTTAGGTAAGGTTGATGATTATTTTCCCTTGCAGTACCATGCATAGTATCCTCCAGCACCACGAGAGCTAGCCAGTAGATGAGGCTCTGAAGTCAGCACCAGCTTGATTTCTCCTTTTTTCATTCTACAGATCATAGATGTTGTGTCTCCAGAAATAAGGTCGTACTGTGAGGTTCTGCTGGGCAACTATACGCAGGGGCCATGGCCAACAGTGTTTGATGATTTATTGGCCCTCTGATGAACAGCTTCAGGAAAGGGGGTCCATTTCTGGCCTTGGAGTGTGATTTCTTTAGCCTGTGCTGTAGTAGGTTTCCAAATGGATGTTCCAAAAGCTTTCAGTGTTACTTGTCCTTCCTCATACTCCCCCTTCTGCCTGCCCTCACCACCCCACCCCACTTAATGCTCTGACTTTCTTAGTCAGCTTTCTCCTTCCTATCACTGCGTTCTACCACCACTCTCAGGAAGCCTACTCCCCTAAATGCCGTTTATTAATTTTCTGACTTTTCTGGATTGTCAAATTGAAAAACAATCTAAGACTTCTATGCTCACATCCAGCTATGAGAGAGAACATACAATATTTGTCTTTGGGGATCTGGGTTACCACACTCAGGATGATTGCTTCCAGCTCCATCCTTTCATCTGTGACTTTCATAATTTTGTATTTTGAGGAGCTGAATGATACTCTGTTTTGGACATGTTTCACATCTTCATTATTCCTTTCTCAGTAAATGGACATCTACATTGTTTCCAATCTGTGGCTCAGAAAAGGGCAACAATATAAGTGAATGAACACTGAGTTCTGTAGTAGAGAATAGTGGCTTTGTGGTATATGTCTAAGTGTGGTACGGCTGGATCAAATTGATAGATCAATTTCAGCATTTGTTGCTTGTTTTTAGGAACTTAGCCATTCTGAGTGGGGTAAGATGAAGTCTCAACGTAGTTTTAAACTGAATCTCCCTGATGACTAAAGATGTTCAATATGTTAAAAAGCCATGCTCAGTCATTTGTGTTTCATCCTCAGGGAACTCCCTGTTTGTTATTGGGTTACTCCACTTTCTAAATGGTTTGTTTTTTAGATGTTTAATTTTTTGAGTTCCTTTTATGTTTTGAATCCAAAACCATTTCACAGATATAGCTAGTAAAATTTTTTCACAGTCTATAAGATGCCTCTTCATTTGAGTGATGATGACATTTGAGGTACAGAAGATTTTTAGTTTCTAGTTTCATGCCCCTATGGTCAATTGTTTAATTTAATGCATGTACTAGATGAGTCCTGTTCAAAAAGTTCTTTCCCGTTCCTATAAGTTCCAATGGACTCCCTACTTTCTCCTTTATCTGAGTCAGGTCATCACTTCTGTTGAGGCCCTTGATCCATTTGAAGTTTGAGTTTTGTGCATGGTGAGAGACAGGGCTCTAGTTTCATTCTTCTACATGCTGCTATCCAGTTTGACCAGTACCATTTATTGAATTTTTCTCCATTTTTAATTTCTTCCTCTTTGTCAAAAAGTAAGCTACTGTAAATGGGTGTATTTAAACGAGTCCTGAGTTCTCTTCCAATGACCCCTTTTTGTTTTGATACCAGTGTTATGCTATTTTTATTATTACTGCTCTGCGGTAGAATTTGAGATCAAAGATAATAATTCCTCCAACAGTTATTTTATTGTTCAGTATTATTTTGGATATCCTGGGTCGGTGTTCTGTGTTTCCTTATGATATTTGAGACCATTTATTTATATGAACAATTGTGTTGGAATTTTAAAGGGTCTTGCATTGAATTTGTAGACCACATTTGGTATAATGGCCATTTTCACATTATGAATCCTACCAATCCATGAGCTTGGGAGGTCTTTCAATCATCTGATACTGCCTTTAATTTCACTCTTCAATATCTTTAAGTTTTTACTGTACATGTACTTCTGTTGATAGATTTATTCCAAGATATTTCAGGATTTATGAGGCTATAGTGTATGGAATCATTTCCCCAATTTCTTTCCTGGTATGTTTGTTTTTTGGTATTAAGGGAGGTTATGATTTTTTGATGTTAATTTTATAAACTGTTACATTGTTGGACATATCTATCAGCTCTAGTTTTCTTGCATAGTCTTTAGGGTCTTATGTGTAAAGAATCATATTTTCTGAAAATAACGATACTTTGACTTTTTACTTCCAAATTTACATAATCTTTTTTTTGTCTTATTGCTGTAGTTAAAACTTAAAGTAGGATACTGAATAGTCATGGAGACAGTGAACATCCTTGTCTTTCTCCTGATTTAAGTTTGAATGCTTTTGATTTTTCTTCATTTAGTACTATATTGCACGTGGATTCTTGGTATACTGCCTTCATTATTTTGACACAGGTACCCTGTATTCCTAGATCTTCCATGATTTTGATCATATAGATGTTGGATTTTCTCAAAGGCCTTTTTTATATCTATTGAGATGATCATTTGGTTTCTGTCCTTGAGGTTATGTATGTGGTGGATTAATTTTATTGATTCCATATGTTTAATCATCCTTCCATCTCTGGCATGAAGTCAACTTGATCATGGTGGATGGTCTTTTTGATGCGTTCTTGCATTCGGTTTGCCAGTGTGGTGTGTGTGTTTATGTGTGTGTGTATGTGTGGGCAAGTATGTGTCTTTGTGTGTGTATGTGTATGTGTGTGTGCATGTGTGTGTGCATGTGTAGGTGTGTTTAGATCTCTGAAGCTATATTTATCAGATAAATTGATCTATAATTTTTGGAGGTTCTTTTCTGATTTTGGAATTAGAGTAATACTGGTTTCATAGAAAGAATTTGGGGTTATTTCTTCTTTTTGTATTTTACGGATACATTTGTGGTGTATTGGTACTAATTCTTGGAAAGGTTGGTAGAATTTCATGCTGTAACCATCTGGTCCTGGACCTTTTCAGTACAGAGGTTTTTTAATTACTGTATCTCATTGTGCACTGCAGGTATGTTTATACTGTTTATGACATTTTGATTTAGATTTGGTAGACTCTATATATCTAGAAAATTATCCATTTCTTTTAAGTTTTCTAGTTTAGGAGGAGATAGATTTTTAATGTATATTTTTGTGGATTTCATAAATGCATATTAATTATGTTTAGACCCCCCCTTGCCTATCTACATCCCTATATCCTGCACAAAAGATTTCATGCACTCTGTCATATATGCTAAATTCTATTGAGAAAAGTGTGTGTACAGAGATGTCTAGGTGTGAGTTCATCCACTGGACCCTGTTCAACCTAAACACTCCCCTAAAGAAGATCATCTCTCTCTCATCACTCAGTGATCAGCTGTCAGTAGTTCCTCAGCTGAGCTTGGGGCCTTCTACCCATTTCCCGGTTCTGTGAGACTATAGATGTTTTAAAATATGCCCATATATTTTATGCCCTTCCTCTGGGTCTGTTCTAATATTTCCTTTTTCATCTCTGAGTTTCTCTATTTGGATCCTCTTTCTCTTTCTTTAGGTTAATTTGGTTAATGGTTTTCCAAACTTGTTAATATTTTCAGTGAATCAACTCATCATTTTATTGACTTTTAATTACTGTATCTATCTTACTGTTTATTATGGATAAACATTTATGTCATTTTAGTTACTTTTGGTAGGCCATACATACCTATTCTTTTCTTTTAAATTTTCTACTTTAGGAGACTATAGGGTTGTTCAGGGTATATTTTTATTGAATTTTTTGCTTTTCATATAATACAACTGTGCAAGTAAGTCAGTCATCTTCTTAACCCTTCCATTTCATATATCTTAATCATATTTAGACCCCAGCCGATTTGCACTCCTTCCATATCCCCCCATCCACTTTCACACATTCTGTCACATATGTTAAGGCCTATTGAGTCAGGTTTGTGTGCCCAGATGTCCCTCAGTGTGAGTTCATCCACTGGAGCCTGTTTATCCAGTCACTACCTTAAAGAAGACTGACTCTACCTCACCTAGCAGTCATCAGCTGCCACGAGTTCCTCAGCTAAGGTTCTGGTCTCTTACCCATTTCCCCAGTTCTGTGCTGGAGTTTTGTCTGACTGAGTTTGTGTGGATCTTGTACATGCTGTCACCATTCCTGTAGTATACCTGTCACCACTCATCAAAAAACTTCTCTGTACAGCAGATAGAGACTCTTACAGAGTTCCACAATGGGTCAAACACAGAGACTAGGTGTCTTTGAGATGCCTAGAGTTAAAAAAAAATCTAAATTTCTTTACCAAACTTTGTGCTTGACACCTTCACATGGTTCCACAAGTACATTTGTACAGGTGTACAGAAAACTCAGTTTTTCCCGTTATTTACAATATTCACTATTGCCATTCTCCAATAACCACATTTTCTTGACAGTGTTATTGTGACTGATATCCATGCTTCTTTCCTTCTGAATAATTTAACATCTATTGTAATATTTTATATCAAATTATGCTATTTCTATATTATTTTATAAGCAGCTCCGTGTCCCAATACCATTAATAATGACTTAATAAGACATCCTAGGAAACTCCTCAGCAAGGCACTTTTCACTGCCATCTTCACAACTTCTACAAGTCAGTTTGCATCCATGTGTGCCCCTTTCAGCGCCTCAAGGGATTCGTGGCTCTTGTATAACTGACATATGTACTGTGTCAGGCCTGAAGTCAATGAAATTGTTGTCTTGCTCTCCCTGCAGCATGTGATCTTCCTTTTCCAACAGGAAGCCGTTGCCACTATTTATGTTGACTTTACAGTTATCTTCTCTCTAAAGATCCTGATTTAACTTGAATTGTGTTATTAACCACGATGTTTAATCCATGGCAGATTCTGTGGCAAAAATGGAAACTCATTTTGGATTAACAGTGATTTTGGATTTATTCAGATATGTACTGGACCATCTCCATTTTAATCACAGATTCAACTTGAAAAATGACTACTCTATATGTTAATATATGGACTGATATAATAATTATATAATAGATTATAATATGCTGTAATATGTATTACTTTTAAAAAGAAAAAAGATATATGAGATATTGAATAATACAATTGTCCATAGCTCCTCCTACAGCATTTAAAATAATTTAACCAAGACTCTGCACGAATGCTTTGTACTGTGTTTATGAAAAGTAAAATAAGATATTGCTTTAAAGCCCATAATTTTATAGTATATCTGTTCCACAAAATGGAACTCTAAAGAAAAATTAAACTAAAAAATGGATAAATCAATCTAAGGGATCTAAATTTCTAAGCAATGAAAGCATAAGGCAAGGCTTCTCCATGCCTTTTTCAGTATTAATGTCACTGCAGTAGGAAGAGTAAACAGCTAGATGTTGCATTATTCTCTGAACCTTGACTTTGGCATTACATGAGTATATTTTAGACATTTCGCTGCAAGAGCTCTTGTGACATTTTTTTTATGAGAAACAAGACTTCTTCATGAATTGCCCACTCTATGAAATTCAGAAGCCATGTTTGCTTCCAGAATTTCTATTTTTGAGATTCTACAAATAGGCTGTTTCTCTCTGAGTTCCTGTCTAAGAAATGAGACATTTAGATGATATGCCTGTCATTTAACTACCACAACCCCACTAGAAGGTTCTGCGGTGATGAAAATGTTCTACGAACTTGCTATTATCCAAAATCACTCGTCATGTGACGGTTTTAAGAGTTTGAACGATGTGGTCTGCAACTAAAAAATTGGATTTTTATTTTATTCGACTTAAATTGATTTCAATTTAAATGGCCATGTGTGGCTGCTGGTTTTCTGTTGGACACCAAAGTTCTAATCAATTATGCTGTTGAGAATAATTACCACAAGTTACCTGCTATTACGGGGTATGGATTTACTTTTCCCTTTAACTTGTTTGTTAATTCGTGTCCCACATTTTATGTGTAACAGCTTATAGCTTTATCACATATCAATTTGATAAAGCCCATTTCACTTCCTACTATTAACACTACTTGGACAAAAGTTTACTAGTATGAATGAAAGGTTTTTGATACTCATTCAAATGAATTTTATCCAAATTAAAGGCTTTCCTTCTTATCTTGCTATATTAAGGTTATGAAAAGAAAGGCATTACTTGTTTATATTCATGTTTGTATAGATATTAATCCTGTCTTCTTTCTTAGCTTTTATTAGTTGAAATATTGCCATCATGATTGTGTGTTAATTAATTATGCATATAAAACCCTGTACATGTATTACTCAGCACTGACTCAGAATCTGTAAACCGTTTGTTTCTTCTTTCAATAGAATACATATAAGAGCTTCTTAATATTTGTTTTTCTGGGTACAAGACTGGCAATTTTGGAGTTGGAAAGAGAGAGATTGTAAGCTAAAGGAAGCAAGGGTGACAAAAATCCACTCTGTTTTTTCTGCATTACATATCACTATAATTCATTAAGTTATTTACTATAATTTTTAAGTATTATGTACTAACAGCACTGTACTACCAAGTCTCAACAATACTGTGAAATTAGATCTAATCCCACTTGGGCTTAGATAGCCTCTCATGAAACTATTCCCTGGAGAAAACTGATCCTCTGTCCCTCAGTATTAATTTCCTGCAGGTCTTTGTCTCATGGTGAGATTTCGTGACATTTCCCCCATTCACCTTGGCATATCAACTGGTTTTGTCATTATGCAGATCTTGTTAGACTACTATACTGTGTAGAGTTATGGGTGCAGCTTCTCTGACTAGAATTCATTAACTAGTAGCAGGTGTCTTGTCGCTCTGGTACCTATGATCTTTTGCTGCCCTCTTCCAGGATGTTCTCTGAGCCTCAGGTGTAAAGGTTGCATTGTGATGTGTCACTTAGCATTAAGAACCTCACAGTTGTTTATTATCTGCGTTTGACTAGTTCTGGAATTTTGTGATACTCTCCATCTGCAAAAAGAAGCTTCTTTGGTGAGTGGTCATAGACACATTTGTCTGTGAATATAAGGACATGTATTTAGAATACAGTACAAAATGACATTGGTCCAGGAAAATGACAGTGCTAGATTCTTCTCTAGGGTCTGTGAGCGCTCTAACATGGGTAGTTGGCTCTGATCACTCTACTTCTCTTACTTTACTATTTATGGTTTACTTTACCCACACGTGTCTTCACTCACCAGAAATGCTTAGTGTTACCCAGTGACTTTGATGTTTCAAACCTGAGCAACTTTCTCAGCTGAAAACAGTAGAATGACCTCTCGTTACATATTGATTTCTAAACATAAGCAATGGAAATGTTAAGTGGCAAAGACCTTGAACTCCAAGGCTAACGTGGTCAACGTGGTCAACGTGCTGCAGCATTGGTGGTAAACATCAGTGTGGCTCCCAGTCTGCAGGATATGCAGAGCACCAACTTGTGGCCTAAGGGTACCTTGAAGATGCTTGTTTCTGCTGTTGGAGAAATACAGCTTACTAAAGATGGCAAAGGCAAGGCGGGCGTCTGCTACTCACTTCCCCAGTTCCATGCTTTGTTTTTGTCTGCTTGAGTTTGCACAGGTCTTGAGCATGTCAAAACCATTGCTGTAGGTTAACAGGAACAGGGTCCCAGGAGTCTGTAGGATTGTATTTACACATGGTCATGTACTTCCTCACTGGCTCTCACAATCTGAAGAAGAATGTTGTGGTTTTAATACATAACATATCCCATTTAAATGGAAATAGGGAGGAAGGGTTATAAAGGAAACTGTGGAGATAAAGGGGAAGAAGGAGCTCAGGAGAGGTGGGGCCTTGGGAGACTCGGATTATCAAGGGGAAAATAGGGACACTTTAAATGCATAAGGCATGGAGGGAAGGTTAGAGAGAGAGGGAGGGAGGGAAAAAGGGAGGAAGGGAGGGAAGAAGAAAGGGAGAGAGAGAGAGAGAGAGAGAGAGAGAGAGAGAGAGAGAGAGAGAGAGAGAAGATAAATAATGCCTGGCTAGTGTAAATACCATAGGGAATCATATTAGTCTGAAAAAATAATGAATTCCTCTGACAATCTGAATCAAAACTGTTTAAAGTACACAGGTCTAGTCTATGATTATACACAGCGAGAACAGAATTCCACGCATTTGCAGAGTCCTTGGTTACTTTTCCCAACGTTCTTGTACAGAACTGTGGTTTCAAACTTTAACAAGCTATCTGGTCAGCTTGTCAGTGTGATGTGAGCATGGGTGAGTCAGCGGAGCTAGTAGAAAAGGGTGTTTAAGTAACTGTTTTGTGAAAAAAATCATCCTCTGCATTGTGATTGTCACAAACAATCTCCTAGTTGATGAGATCATGAGTGCTGGAATGTTCTCTTTGAAAGGATAAATTCTCCCTTGAATTTGAATCTGGAAGACTATAAAAGGTTCTGGAGCAAATGGTCATTTTTGCCCAAGATTTAAGTAATTTTTAATATTCAACAGAATTTTTCTCATATAAATAATGGAGAGGTCACTTGGTACCCGGTCAAATTACAATGCTGTAAAATCACAATTACAATGTTTTTCCACTGTGTACACACATAGAGCAGGTCCTTTTCTACCTACTGGATGTCTTAATGCAGGATACAAAATTACATGTTCAATGAACAGGTTGTTTGCTTTGCTTCTTAAATGTTCTTTGAAAAATCACATTAGTTCCACTTTTCTCCGCTGAGCATGGTGGTGAGTGCCTGTAGTCCCAGCCCTTGTGATGAACCATCAGAAAGATGACCAGGTTTGAAGGCAACTTGAGTTTCATGAGAATTTGCTCAAAAGAAAAAAAATGACAATCTTTTTCAACCTGTTAAACATTTTTTATGTTTATGTAATCACAGCTGAGTAACTTATGGTTGAAAAACATCTCTAATAAATACTTATGAGTAAACAATAACAACAAAAGTCTATCATTTCATTACAGCTATGAATGTCTACCTATTGCTGCTGCAACCAGACTGTCTCACATGTAAATTCTCCCTGAATAAACTTTTGGTTGTTTAATAAACCTAGAGGTTGTTGTCCTCTTCCAGTCATATATAGCTGGTTGGTAGCAAAGTTTGACAGTAAAAAAAAATGTGTCATTGGGTACTAGAGAGATGGCTCATTGATTAGGGGCCCTGGAAGTAGCCCCAGGTTTGAATTTCAGCACCCACATATTGGCTAACAAATCATCAATAACTCCGGTTCCTGGGGACCTGATGCCCTCTTCTGGCCTTCATGGGCATTGCATCACACAGGTGCACTTACATATGTATAAGCATAAACTCATATACATAAAACAAATAAACAAATTTTAAAAATTAAAATAAGAAAATATGCCCTACTCTCCTCAAGCAATTACTTGTCTCCTCCAGGAAACAGGAATTTAACATTAAAATGCCCAGATTATGGGAATATAAACTCATAGAATTTATAGTAAATGTAAGCACTGTTACTTCCATCTTCTGATAATAAATTCATATTTTATGTACCTATTGAAGATCCTTAAGCAAAAGGTCTCTGACTTAGGTTAAACAATAAATCCTGAAAAATGTTTCACCATCTTTGAAAGTTAGGATTTCAAACCAGCAAATTAGTTACTGTCTCTGTGAGGTCAGTCGCTTCTTGGCCTGAATTAGGCATAGGTATTAGTATCAAAAGGTTGCAATATTCTATGTTAAATCTCAAGTCTTTGCTTGAAAATGGGGATATATCATGCTGGATCTTAGATGAGTGGTCAGGCTTGATAGGACTCTGATTTAGGCCTTTCGGAAGATAACACATTGTATTCTTTATGCATTGATTCCACTTAAGAAGAGTCTACTTATTGATTCCACTATGCCTTTTAATCAATATAATTAGTTCCTTGCCAGATAGCTGTTTATACTATTAAGGAATAATATTATAACATAGGCCAGGAGTTCGTCTTAGCTTTTCCACAGCATTAGCTAAGTACACATTTGAACCTGGTAATCTAGTCATTCCATTCATAATCTTTGTTCCATAGCTACTGTATTTCTGAGCACAGTTTTTCTCGCCCAGCGTAGACAATGGTGGATATAGTTGCCATTAACAATGTTAATTTAGTTTTAATAGCTGATGGTTGTATTAGTTACTTTTCTCATTGCTGTGAAAAAATATCTACCAAAGCAATTAAAGTGCGACTGGTTATTTGGTTTACAGTATGAAGAAAAGTTCATGACAGCAGGGAAGATAGCAGCTTGAGGAAGCTGGTCACATTGCATCCATGGTCAGGAAGCAACAAGTGATGAATTCTCTTACTCAGTGCCCTTTTTATAGAGAAACGTCACATTTAGATCGTGTCTTCCTAACTTACAACCCTAACCTATGTAACCCTTTACATGTATGCCTAGAAATTTGCTTTCAGAATGATTCTAAATCATGTCAGCTTGACCATCCAGATTAACCATCACAATGGCCTTTGAGTAGAAGCTATTATTGGATATAAGGATCTTAATGAAAACCAGAGAACCCCCTTTCTGTAGATCCATACAAGTGCATCTCCTCAGAATTCTTCACTTCCTGTGCTCCAACATTTCTCCTCTAGGCTCCTCATCATCCAACGAAGTCACTGGATACTGTCCATAAGTACAGGTATTCTTTCTTGGAATTGTTTTTCCCACACATGATAGAGAATCAGGCTTTTTTTTTTTAATGAACGTGTCTTTTATTACTTGCTGTGTTGGGAGGTCTTGCATACAATCCATTTGTAGCAACCAGTTAGATCTTGTAAACTTGAGTAGTCTTTATTTAAGCTAAAATACATAAATCAGTACATTCATATAACTGAAACATGCTGAGCCTCATTTTCTAGTTATAGTTTATTGGTCTTCATTCCATGAAGCTGTAGGTATTTTCTGAAAGAGAGACATCAGTGCAAGAGTATTAACTGACATGGAGCTGTGATGATACTATTTTTTTAAGTTTGCATGATCCACTGTTTCTGCTTCTTTTGCCCAATGTATTCTAAGTGCTGCCAGGATACCCATTCTTATGATTCAGTAAGTATAAGAGAATTCAGCTAACTTTGGAAAGTTGTCATGGGGTTTTCTTTTTTCTTTTTTTGTCTTTTTGAGACAGAGTCTCCCTGTATCCCCAGCTGGCCTGGAACTCACTATTTATTTAGACACAGACTGGCCTTACAGACACCTGCCTGCCTCTACCTCCTGAGTGCTAGGATTAAAGGCATTCACCACCACACCTGACATGGTTCTTAATGTATATAATCAGAATCAGTGTCCAGCAGCATGATCTTTGTCCAAAGGTGGTGAGATTCTTCTTCTAATTCATATATTGGTACAACTATAAACACTGTAATAGTTTTAGGGTTCTAAGATTCAAATAGCAAAGCCATTGTAGACCAAGTCTCCTGCAGATCTTTTAATGACATGTGTCTCCCCTAAAACTAGAGTCCATCATGAAAATAGGTGAGTTAAGCAGTGGAGTAGTTTTAAATAAGGAATATGCCCTAGCTAGTATTAAAAATTCTTCCTTCTTATAATTTGATGTGCAAATTATAGCAATTTATTGTTTATTTTGGAGAGGTTATATCAGTATGATTCAGACATCTTTTCTCCTGTTACCTGAGGCTCAGGTATCCTACCAAGGTCTTACTTGATACTCCTTACTCGTCTGCCATAATACACTTCAAATTCCTTAAACAGTGAGTCAAAATGTAGATTTCCTTCCTCTCATTGTTTCTGTCAGGTTTTATGGTCACAACTGTGAAAAAAATAACTGATACAATGTGACTGAATTTGGCCATTTGGCCTGCATCACAGAGGGTTCTTACCGTTCCAATTTCTATCAATCACTCCTATATTCTATATCTTATGCCAGTAGTTCTCAAAGGGCTTTCCAATGATGATTCTATTATTTTCCTTAGAATATTCTTTATTGTTGTGTAAACAGCTGGCTATATTTCTAGTCTGCCAGCACCTCCCCTAAACAATATAGTTAATTGCTAGGCTTTCTTTTTTGTAAATGTATACTATATTTCATGCAATAAGTCTTTATCTATTCCACTAGCCTGTGTCATTTGATGGAGTGTTGAAGTCATTGATATTAAAGGTTATTTAATGTGTATTGATTATTTTTATTTTAATTTGTGTTCTTGGTCCTATTTTGTCTTTCTGTAATTATACCTTCATTTGCTTTCGTTCTGTAGCTGCTTCTGTATAGTCATGCCTATTGTTGATCCTTTCTTATTTCTTTGAATATTGTCGCTAGGACTGGTTTGATGGACATGAATTTTTCAGCCTATTCATGTAATTAAAAACTTTCCACTCCTTTTTGACTTTGGTAGATTTGCTGCACAGCGTGTTCTAGGTTGGCATCTATGGTCATTCTAAACTGGGAATGCTTTGGTCCAGGCTCTTCTGACTTTGATCATTTGCACTGAAAACTCTGCTGTAATCCTCATGGGTTTTCTTTTATAAGTGACTTGTTTTTCTCTAGCAGCTTTCGGTACCCTCCCTTTGTTCTGTATAGTTAATGTTTTTACTGTGATATTCCCTGGGGAGTTTTCATTCTGGTCTTTTCTAGTTGGTGTTCTGTATGCTTCTTGAATCTGTCCAGATATATCTTTCCTTAATTTGGGGAAGATTTCTTCTATAATTCTGTTAAAGATCTGGCCAATGCCCTTGGCCTGAGACTCTTCTCCCATGATGTACAGACTTGATTTTCTCATGGTGTCTTATTTTTCCTGCATACTCCATGCCTGTGTTTTTATTATTTTTTTATGTTCTTTGTTTGCGCAGTCCTGTTCTTCCACTTTATTGTCCACTCTTGCTGTTCTCTTTTCCATTTCATTCATTCTCCTTATGAGGCTTTCTTCTGTGATTTCAAACCCGCTTACTGAATTTTTCAATTCCATCTATATTTCACCTGGGTTGTCTTCATTATTTCAATCACTTTTGTGAATTCACTTTTGAAGTCCTGAATTGTCTTTGTCATTATGTTCAGCCATATATGTTTTTTGAGTATTAGTCATAAGTGTATCCTTATCCTCTTGAGTTCTTTGAATTGTTTGTGTGTCAAGTTCTTTGATAATGTTTATGATTGTTCTTTTAGATTCTACACAGTGGGTTTCCTCTGGATGATTCTCATTGTAATACATTTCTGTAGGACTTGGTAGGTTTTCTGTGGACATATTCTCTTGGTTTTTCATATTATTTGTCTTTTTGCATTGTTGTTTAGACATGTCAGATGTGAAAGTCTATTTTGCCTTTATTTAGTTGAAATTTGGTTCTGTTTATATTGTTGATGCAGGTTGGTTGATTTTTGCTTAGATATGAAAAGTTAGTTGATGTATGTTTCAGGTTCTCTCTTTTGCTTTTTTTTACTCGCCGGACACAATGGTTCCAATCTGAGTAGTGAAGTGCTTTCTGGTGGGGCAAAGGGAATTGAAGGCTGTGGGGGTCCAGTGCTTGTGTTCTAGTGCTGGGGCCTCAGGCAGGAAGATAAAGAGTCAATTTCTATCCTGGAAAGAGTAATGGTTTATCTTTAATTGGATACATACTAACACTGCATGCAGGTTATCTTTCCAGCCCATAACACTGCTGCAAGCCTGTCTTCTAAGCATTCAAAGAATGCTAGATTTACTGATCTTGGATTCTACATGATGGTGCCTTAGGTAAATGGCCTGTTGTCCTGAAAATAGCATGGAATAATGAGCACACACTCCAAACACGAATATATCCTGCTCTGTAAATGCATCACTAACAAACAACTAATGGAAAGACCAACTAAAGGCTCACCAAATGTATAAATTTTTGAATGAGATTCTGACAGATTGGAACATTGTTTCAGGATATAGCAAGTATGCTGAAATGTTTATGACATTCTGTCTCCAGTGCCTACAAATGATATTCTGTTAACATAATACAAAAGGTAAATTAAGTCCTCTTAATTTACTTCCAATAAACCACTTGTGTTGCAGGTAATTCCTATGCTTGCCCACAACATTTTGATTGACGAGAAGTCATAAATGAGACAATCTGTCCAGGTTATAGCCACACTTTTCATTTTGGTGCAAAAAAGCATGGAAAAAATAATGAAAGGATAGAATAATAAACATGATTATTGTGAGAAGCTAAGCCTAAAGATGTATTCCATAATAGTAGCATACTGAAATTAGTGTGAACCTAAAGATATTTTTTTCATATCTAGACAATCCACAATTTCAAAAACTCATAGGATTACAAAGTGTGAAATAGCTGGTGTTCGCAGCCTTTGGGAACGAAGGGGTTAACTAACCTATAAGAGAATAAAAAGCATTTAAGATGGTGGCCAGGGGCAGGAGCACTCCATGAGTTAAATCAAAATATTTATAAACAATCGTATGTTTTATACCTCATGCTTTTGATTATCTGGTTTTCTATAAATCTATACAATGGTAAGGAAAAATTCAAAGAAATGATATCCAGGAGATAAACAGTATTCCCAATATCAGGCACATAACTTTACATTTATTAAATGATTAATTGACTGATTGACTGAGTGATTGTGTGTGTTGTGTATATGTGCACGTGTGTGTGTGGAAGTCAGAAGGCAACTTGCAGGATTTGGTTCTTTCTTTCCACCATGTGCTTCTGGAGTTTGACCTCATGTGGTCAGGTTTGGTGTCAAGCACTTTTACTTACTGAGCTGTTTTGTCATTTCCCATGTAAATAAGTTTGAGAAGCAATGTATATTCTCTTTTCTGAAAAAACTGAAGAATCACATCTGCCCACAGTGAAGTCTTAACTCTCACATAATAAGTATATCATACATGAATTCTTGTCTCAAGCTGCATAACTCCAGGACCTGGAGTGGTGAAAAGAAAAGGTTAAGTGTATAGTCAGTTGCACATGTGTAAAGGGAGAGGCACAAATATGTCTTTTCTCTCGTGGAGAAGTATAAGAAATATCAAGATCACTTATTTTGGATGCTCGGTAGGTAGGGACTTCCCTAAAAGAATAATTTGGAATCAAATATTGTGTGAGATAGTAACAACAAAAGTAAAATAGTTATTACTGGCAATCATTTTTTCTTCTTGAAATGTCTACATTAAATATCTTTTTTCAGTGAGCATGATTTCCAGCACTAATCATAGTGGAAAGGCTCTAATACCTTCAACCTATCAGGTGGCTGGAGAAATCCTATGTTGCTCTACCTTGGTAAACGTTTTAAACAGAATATGATTAGGGGATCCAGCATTCTATTTCTCAGTGGTGGAAATATGTTGTCCTATATCAGGAGAAATTGCTATACTTAAACTCCTCCATATTAAATATTATTTTCATCATGAAGATTTTTATTTGACTGTTCAAATACCTTTCAAATGAATGTTAAGCACATGTTTAGAAAGATGATCTGCCATGTATAGCTTGACTCATTCTGACAACATGATTTGGAAAACCTCCACAGACGTGGATGACTTTTTTGTGACTATTATCATGTGAAACAATTTTAAAGTCTGTACCTATTTTGTGAGATTTACCAAAATGCCCATACTTCAGCTTGCTGGTCACAGCACTTAAAATATGTTCTCTCCATTTTTTCTAACTAATAAAAGAAAAGTAAACATCAGTGTAAATATATTATATATATATATATATATATGATACCTAATGATATTTAAATTAAAGAGGGACAATAAGAAATACCACTTCACACTCTATCCACTGCTATGATGTCTTCCTCCAAAACTGTCTACCCTTCCTGGTTAGATGGAAAGTGTCCTATACCCGTACATATGGATTATCATCCTTTTTCTCTTCTTCTATAAACGTCTCATAGAAAATCCTTCTATGAGAATCCATTCCTGTGCAATGAAGACATGATGGTAACACAGCAGAGCCAGATTCATGCTATCTCATGTCTTCTTGAGCTTCTCAAGTATAATATCAAATAACATATGCTCAGAGGATAAGGAACTGATTATAAACACTTCTAATATTATGCCCTGTACATCATAGTCTTAACTCATTTCTTTAACTAGAAGTAGATAAATATTTGTAATAAAATATTTTGACATCAATATTCAAGAATAATTGAAATGGTAAAAAGTAGTGAAGTGATACTCAGTTCGTGTCTGCTCTAAGTGCAAATTAAATGTGTGTGCTGTCTTGGTGACTCAAAAATATGAGCAACATTTCTATTTATGAAGAACATTTCTGAAATATTCAATACTTGATATATTCCAAACATAGCATTCAAAATCTAAATCCTATTGTGTATATTTATGATTTTTATAGTGTACATAAGGTTAAATATACCCCTAACTTCTAGTTATAATTGGTTTTAGAAGGAAGAAAAGTAATACAAAAGATATACAGTGTTGGGATGGGAGATGCTGCTAAAAAGAAAAAAAAATTGTCAAGAAATATGTGTGTATCTGAGAAAATTTCAGGCCGTGTAGCAAAGCCTGTTTCTGAACATGACTTTCCAGGTGCAGAAATTTCTGTCATAACTATCATGTGCTCATAAAATATCATGACACCTTAAGCAAAAAAGGAGATTTCAAATGAAGAAAAAGCATATATAATTTTATTTTCTTAATTTTAAAAAACGATTTTTAATGACATTTTCTTAAATTTTGCTTTAGGGTACTATCTATATTTCTTTGGTTGGAAAATAATTAGTAAAAACTGTTATTAACTGGACTCATAAAATGTATTACATAAGCTATTACTAATTTTGCTCTTAAGGAATAAGGTTTTATGATATTGTGTGACATTTTTATTTTCAATTATTTAGGCTATATAAAGCAAAAAATTAATTTATTATTTTGACAACATAAACATGCCTGAATATAATCCTTGCCAGATCTCAGTTTCAAAACTTTGAAAATTGATAGCTACTTGCATTTTTATTTATTTACTTTAATTGAAATCAGTATATTTTAAATAATTTAGACAATGAATAGTGGGTACTCTTTTCTACAGAAGAATGTAAACTAAGGAATATTGTAAATAAAATGCATATTTATCTACTGATTAAGGGAAATGCTTCTTATAATTAAAGAAAAACCACCAAACACTTCCTTTCCCATGAAGCAAAGAGATATATATAATATATATATATATATATATATGACTTTTATGTGTACAAAGGCTCCAGTTTCAGTACATTACTCCATTTATTCTATGACAATTTCTACAAGCTCAAAGAATTGAA
Organism: Eospalax fontanierii; assembly: GCA_035773235.1. Lineage (NCBI taxonomy): Eukaryota > Metazoa > Chordata > Mammalia > Rodentia > Spalacidae > Eospalax > Eospalax fontanierii. The sequence continues at coordinate 14,649,370 of CM069536.1, read as the reverse complement.
TTAATCAAGTTCATCCCCTCTTGATCCTATGCAACAATCTGAAATTAAGTTTTAAATTACACAGATATGTCGACTATATAGATAAAAAATACATATACATTCCATAAATATTAAATAGCAATAAGATAAAACATATTAGTAAATCAAAGAACTAAGTGAAATGTGCATATTATTTGCAAAATGCAAATTAGAAAACTGACACAAGATGAAGTAGATGTTCAAAGTAGTTCTATACCTATACAAAATTGAATTAATTATTGAAAGTTCAGAGGGTGAAAAATCCTACTCTGTTTACAATGATCTCTTTAATGAACATTTCAAAAGAAATAATGCTAACTACCTACAAATTTCTTCAGAAAGTAGATCAGTAGGATTCAGTATCATAATTTGAGAAAAGATTCCAGATTTAAAATTATACAAAAAATATAGAGGGTACCACTAACAATTTCCTTTGTTATTAAACTGGTAAAAGCAGCTTTACTAAAATATTCTTCTGTTCATTGTAGAATTGATGAAATTAAGTTATGATTTCTTCTTTTTTTCAGTATATACAAAATGATAAAGAAGAAAAAATTTTAAATGATAGTACCATACAGACACACACACACACACACACACACACACACACACACACACACACGCTGATTCTCTGTGTATTTAGTTCCCTTTCTGCTGTATTAAGTGAGCACTGAACATTTGAAATCTTCATCTCAAGGAAAACTCACAAGACTACATATGACAAATACTACATAATGCCATAAATTTTTGTGTTTTAAGGTGAATAATCAGGTCTTCTGAAATGTCTCAGTGCTTGAAGGGATGTTCTAGGCAAGCCTGGTGACTAGAGATTGAGTCATGGAACTCTCATAGAGGTAGAAAAAAAAGAATTGACTACAAAATTGTTCTTTGACCTTCATGTGTTCTGTGGCCCCCTCATACCTTTCTCTTTCTCTCTGTCTCTGTTTGTCTTCTCTCTCTCTCTCTCTCTCTCTCTCTCTCTCTCTTTCTCCACACACACACACACACAGAGAAATAATGAATTTTAGTATTAATAATCAGCTAGGCATGTTAGTTAATGCCTTTATTCTTAGCACTTGGAAGGCAGAGGCAATGGCAGAAGCAAACACAACTGCAGGCAGACCTCTGTTATATCTAGTCTTTTGCATACATTGAATTCTGGGACAGCTGGAGCTACAATGATTCCCTTTCTCGAAAAAAAAAATTACAATAACATCAAAAAAAGAACACTCAAACAGAGTTCGGTCATATGACTAGAGCAAGCAGAAAGATGTCAAGTCCTTGCAGTTTAAGGACGGCTAACAGCCTTCTAAACTTGGAGACTTCCAAGCTATTAGCAACATCTCTTTGGGAATTAAGATTTCCTCAAGAGTCTGAAATCCAAACAAGTCAGTTAATACAGCTGCTTCCCGTTCCAGAAGTGTGGCTTTCAGAGGTTTTCCGGAACTTAATGGAAATGGGAAGTATCTACCAACAATAATGCATTTATCATAAAGAAACAAATCTTAGCTTGCTATAGTGGTTAGATTACATTTAAACTATGATTTTTTTTATTACTTATTTTCTATTCAGGCAGTACTTGACTGCTATGAAAGATCAAATTCTCTATCAATTTGACTGGTTTTGAACTAACTAGAAGAGACCCTTTTGAATATGTCTATAAGAATGTTTCCAGATGGTCCTACACCAGCTCCCCTGGCTCTTACAGTCTTTTGCCCCTCTTTCACAATGGTCCCTGAGACCTGTGTTCATTGTCCTCTGCTGCACTAGAGAGTGTTGAGAGATGCATTAGTATTCTCTGACCCCGTGTTCCACTCTGTTCCATGAGTCTTAGTTGTAGGCTTCTGGGACATTGCTAATATGAACCACAGCAATAGTGACAGCATACACAAGACCCATACAAATTCCAGCAGACAAAAGCTGAGCATTGAACTCTGGAAATGGGCAGTAGACTCCAAAGCACTATTGAGAAGCTACTACAGGGTGAAGAAGAGGTGATCTTCTTCAAGGAAGTGAATGTAGAGATAGGCTGACTATAACCCAGTGAATGAACTTGCACTGAGGGACGTCAGAGGATACTAACTTTACTTGATAGGCATTAACATAAATGACAGAATGAAGGAAACCCAAAGTGGGGAGGCTATGAGAGGGTGCTGATGAGGAAGGGTGTATAAAGATGATTAAAATGAGTATGAAATACACAAAAATTCAATTAAAATGTGCTAGTAAAAAATGAAAAAAAAAACTAGAAAAAACTGTTTTGAGGGAGGTTTAGGTAAGAGGGAAGATTCACTCTGTATGTTAGTTATCATCCTGTAGCCACTTCCTTTGTAACTTAGGGACAAAAGAACCCAAAAAATCCCAGTGCACTAGGGGATAACACACTTCCAGAGACTCAGCTGACAAAAAAGAATATCTGCACCTGCTCCATGCTGGATGTCCCCTCCTCTCCAAGGATGTTGGGAGTGGGGTTGAGTCTGGACCCAGAGTGCAGAGAGTAGATTGGAGAGATAACACAACCATCACAGGCTGGTTAACAACTCTCACTTTGTGCCTGCAGCTTCAATACTTGAACAAGGAAGTCTGTTATGCACTCTTAGCCGTGACCAAGTGTCCAAAGTCTTGAGTAAGTCTAACCATCTCCTGACTATAGCAATAAGAAAATTCCTATGTGTTTTGTACTTCTTAAGCATTGATCATGAGACCTTTGTATGAATTCTTTACACTGAGCTTTCCTAGTAAAAGCCTTTCAGGGTGTCATAATAAGCACTCATAAGCAGCATAGTCTGGAGTCCCCTTATCTTATAGGGTCCTCCAAGTATCATCTTCAGCACCAGTTACTTCCCAGCATCCACGCCTTCCCATGAGTTTGGAGCTTGGGCCAAAATAAGAGGAGAAAATGAGCTGATCCAACATTCATCTCCCTTCTTCCTAACTGCAGATGCAGTGTGACCAATTGCCTTAAACTCTGGCCATCGTGTGTTCTCCACATCCAAAAGTAACCCTTCCTCACTAAAAAAAAAAAAAAAAAAAAAAAAAAAAAAAGGACGATTAATCATTATTTCTTTACCTGGTCAATAAATTGGTGACCTCTGGCCATTTTGAAAATAACCTCCATCTTGAAATTTGTGAAAACATTTTCTAGTAGAAAGAGGATCAGAAAATTTAGAGAATATTTCTTATATAGTTTTGCTATTTGGTTATGTAACAGAAGAAAATTATGCTTCTTGTAAGCTATTTAATATATTTATAACTATATTATATAGCTTACAGTTTTGGGAATACCTCATTTAAATCAATAATAGTTCGTTTATGAATATTAGAAATTTTATTGTGGATGTTGACCATAAAGAACAAGAGCTCAAAGCAGTATATATGCTTGGAATTTTCACTGAAACTTCCCCAGCTAATTTGTAAGAGACTCACAAATCCATATATTTTTCTCCATTCTGTATGAGGAACACATATTTCTAATTAGTTCAAGTTAGTCATTTGTTAGGGCTTTATTCAGAAAGAACTGAATTTTCATTTTGCTTTATTCAATTTTGTTTTATAATACTGGGGATAGAATTTAGGGCCCTGTGTATGCTGAAGATAAAATGTGAGGCCAGCACTGAACCAGTATGCTTGGAAACCAGGAAAGCAACTTGCAAAGTACTTTTATTATGATACTCTTTCGGTTCTATTGAAATAGTTTCCAGACCCACATTTTTGCAAGATGATAATGTAATTTGTTCTAGGTGATATAATTTGCCAAGAAATTTTGAAATTTTATTAAAATATCTGATTTACTGCCTGAATTCATAACCCTGTGATCCAAGTTGCTATTATTTTTACCATTTTGGAATCTAGAAAATATTAAATTCAGAAGCATATCATATATTTATTTGACAGTCTGGCAATGGCAAAAAGGAAGTCTAACTGGTTATTAACTTGACCATCATTATGTTTGTGTTAGCAACATAAGCTATTGGAATTATTCTTAGGATTGCAATTTATTAAAATCTATACATATGTTCTTTGTGCCATTCTCCTGGAAAACAGCCATCTTGTTGAGTTTCATAGTGCAATTATATTAATTTTGAAATTTCCAATTTAAAAGATAATTTTACAAAAGGATACATATAAGTTTTGCTTTATTAATGAGAATTTTTGTTAACTATTTTCCAATATGCAGAAATCAAAAAGGTGTAGTTGTATAATGGTCCTCACTGTGCTCTTCTGTTTAAATTACCTTGTACTTAGAAAAAAGTTTCAATTTCTTGACAAAATCAATACACCTCTCTTTCACGTTCTAACCCATCCTTGTCACTCATTCTTATTTCTGTCTTTAACATACTTAGAAAATAATGTTTGTTTACAGCAATGTATGTAAATTACCTAATGCTGTTTGCACTGTTTCTGATTTTTCCCTGGCACATATTCACTTTTTACACTTGTTTCAGAATACCATGAAAGTTTCCTAAGCACCTAACACCCATATTTACTTCATGTTACTGAAACTTTTTTGCCCATTTATTTTGCATGATGAATTATTTTCTTATTGGAATTGAGATAAGTATTATCTATTTGAATTAGGCTGTTTTATCATTATGGAGGACATTAAAAAAAATACTGGTGAGATGTAAACATTAATGACTCCAAGAACATTACCGGCAGAGAACTTTTGACATATTTTATTTATTACTTTTATTTTATGTGTATGAGTTTGTTTCCTGCATGTATGTAAGTGCACCCATGTCGTGCAATGCCCGTGGATGTCAGAAGAGGACATCAAATTCCCTGGAACTGGAGTTAAAGACAGTTGTTAATCACCATGTGGGTGCTGGCCATAGAAGCTGGGTTCTCTGCAAGAGAAGCCAGTGCTCTTAATCACTGAGCCACCTCTCCAGCACAAGAGAACTTTAGTTGTCTTCTTGGGTTCATCATAAAAAGAAGAGAACATGACTGGGTGATAGTTGCCCTCCATCACTTTCATTTTCATATCTTGTGTTCACTTACTGTACTCGCCCAGATACATGACCCCAATTGCAGAATCAAAGCACTTGGGCTTCAGCAGTGCGTGGGCTTTTATCTCTACAGCTCTTTATACATGCCCTCTAAAGGGTTAGAAATTTCACCCGCACTCCTAGTTTTCTAAAACACTTTACAAGGAATGGTGTGTTAGCCTCAGTCAAATGACGACCTGTGCCAACAGGTGGATGGTATCTTTTTCTTTCTTATCTTCTTATACCAAATTACTGGAAGTTTCAAGCGTGAAATCAAAGCTGCACTCTGAATAACTTTATTGGAATTTGATTTTCATAAAATACTATGGCATTACTTTAAGTGAGCAGCTTCAAAGCTTTGGCCAGTTTCCATGACCTGTTCAAGTATTAGGTTATTTCCCTGACACCCCTCTTCCTTTGGGGTGCTTTGTTCTTCCACAATAGAGTCTGATGATTTTGATCCTTGCATGTTGTTCTTAACTCTTACAGAGATTCTTGTTAAAGTAGTTGTAAAATTCTATTGGTTTCCTTTCTTTTGCTCTATACAATATGCATTGATAATGTTTATTTTTATTTCAAAATACCAAATTTAAATATATTTACAACAGTTTGTCACTTTCTCTGGTGATGGTCTTCATGGTTAAGTTTATTCAATGACCAAGAGATATTGGAAAGGTTATATACATTATTATCCAAGTCTTTGCATGAATATGTGTTTATATTTTAAATAGATAAATAGCTAGGATTGTTCCAGATCTTTGTTAAATATTATCAGTCATTAATTCCAGGCATTCTGAGGATTATGAAGATGTGTCTTGTGATTCAGTTTTGATTTTTCTGTTGTCTGAAAATCTTGAACATTTTTATATTTGTCATATACATACTGTGTGAGACAATGTTTAAATGGTTATCTTTGTCTCAGTCATTTGTATATTATTAATATTGTTATTATTCTCACTAATTTGTGGTACTGAGAATTGAGCCCAGGATCTTATGTGTGCTATACAATTGCTCCAAAGGTGTGAAGTACACAAATGTATTTCTTTATAGTTTAGTTACAAACATTTTAAAATATTCTGCAAATATGCTTTTCTTTCAGTTTGTAGCACAGATTTTCACTATTGTAATGATGCCTTTTAAAACAAAGATTGCCTTATTATTTTTAAATGGAATCATTGTATATTTCATACAGAATATCTAAATCAATTTAATCATCTTTATATTCTCTTACCCACCAGCACCTCCTCCACAGCCATCCAACTGGAATCCATACATTTTTCATTTGTGTTAAGATCTATTGTGTCAAGTTAGTGGCCCCAAATGACCTCAGTGCAGGTTCATCCACTGAGTTCTAGTCAGCCTATCTAGAGTCCTTCACTTTAGGAAGATTAGCTCATCCTTACCCAACAGTAATCAGTTGCTAATATTTCTTCAGCAAAGATTTGGGGTCTGATGTCCATTTATCAAGTTCCATACTGAGTTTTGTCTAATTGAGTTTGCATGTTACTTCAGCATGCTTACTCCATTGCTGTAGGTTCATACTCACAGGGTCCCAGGATCTTGTAGGATAAGATTCCATATGGTCGCACACATCTTCACTGGCTCTTACAATTTTTCCACTCCCTCCCTTGAAATGGCCCCTGAGCCTGGGTGAGTGAAACTTAATATAGGAGTCCTGTCCAGTGACCCACACTCTACAGTTTCCTGATCTTCATTCTTTGGCCATTTGTAAACTTTTGTCTTACTGGCCCTCTGTTGCATGAGGGAGCTTCATTAATATGAGTTGGGAGATTCATTAGTGCCCACTTTACCCTTTAGGTTTAGAGGTTGCATTGTAGATGTGCTGCTTAGACATGAGCCAATTCACAGACAATGACTGTGATACTCTGTAGTAGTCTCCATCTGGTGCAACAGAAGCTTCTATGATAAGTGATGGCTAGGATACTTGAGTGTAAATATAAGGACACATATTTGTACTTAATAAGAGGTTACATTCTTCTAGGCATGTGACAGCCTTGGGAATTTTGCTAAGATCTATGACTTCTTCAGCCATGTGTATTTGGCTATCATTACAGTATCACACATGAGCTTCTGCCCATTGGGTTGACTCAAAGGCCAATTAGGTAGCTGTTTACTAGCCACAAGATAAATGTGCCACACTATTGCACCAGTGTGGAGTATTGTACCAGTCATTGATGTAGTTATTGAGTCTTGAAGCTGGTGGTGGACCATTCATTGTGTTCTCCCTTCACAGCTTGCATAGTGTTCTCCAGAGCTATGAGTGCTAGCCTTCAGGGGAAGTGGCTTCCAAGTCATTTTCAGCTCCAAATTGCTCTAGATCCAATCTCTGAAGTATGTCCTGTTTTCAGCAATAGGGTTTTACCTTCAAGTTCTGGGAGGTAGTCAAGGGCTGTGACAAGAGCCTGAGTAATTTTGGGGGTCTCTTGGATCACTTTGGCCAACAACTCAAAGGAAGGTTTCTCTTGCCTGCTGTCTGGTAGTATTTCTTGTTATTTAACCTTCAGCTATGTACATGGACTCATGTGGAGACACTGACTATGGAACTTGTCGTTAAGTTGTTAGAACTTGCTTTTTTTCTCAGAACTTATGCTTCTTTATGCTTTGTCCTTTAAATACTGTCCTCCACAATATTGCAAAGAATTTCACCTGTGTTCCTTTCTGTCCATTTATAATATTTGTTACAGCTAGAATTTTCTTAAAAATTTTATTATTTATTTATTCATTTTTATTCCATAGGTGCTAGTCTGATGCCTGCATGTGTGTACATTCATCAATACATGTAATGACCATGGAAGCCAAAAGAGGGTGTTGGATCCCCTGGAACAGAATTTATGGACAGTTTTTAGCTGCCATGTGGGTGCTGGGACTTGAACCCAGGTCCTCTGCAAGAACAGCCAGTGTTCTTAACAACTGAGTCATCTTTCCAGGTCATTGCTAGAATTTTCGTTTGACTTTGCTTATATTTTCTGAGGATACTTTATACTTTTTAATGGAAATATATGGTGTTCTATTTTACTGAGAATTTAATAGCAACCTCTAAATTCTTGCCTGTTAACCTTATCTGATTGGTTTATTTCTGTTTGGAAGTCAATAGGTTTTTCTCCGTGTGATATTGTGCCCCATTGTCTTAGTTGTTACTTTTTGATCATCTGTATTATGCTATGGATATTATGAATGTCGCATTTTGTAGAGCAGATAGATTACTGGTTTATATTTCTCCAATATCTACTGTTTCCTTTCAATAGATGTTTTAAATAATTATGCTTAACTTTTAGTATTTTATTTCTTGCTCAAAGAAATAAAATGTCATGATCCCAGCACTTAGGAGGCAGAGACAGGGGGATGGAAATTCATTGTCAACACAGGCTGTGTATCAAAAATAAAATGTTTGTTTCTTTCAAGCAATTTTAGTCTCATTAGTTCAGACCTCTTTCTTTAATTATGCTTCCTTGGTTCTGTTTAGCACATGTACTTCAGCAGCCAATCATAAGTTTAGTATCACGCTCTCTGGCTCTTCTCATTCATGATTCTCCAATTTTGTAACTCATAGCTTTACTTTTTAATTTCCCCAGACAAAAACTGCAATTTCCAGAGTGTGACTTAGAGCTACCACTGTGTAGGCCTTGCCGAAAGTGTAGAAATCTTGGCTAGCAGCTGTGAGCACCTACCTGTGTCTCCACACACCCTCCAGGAAAGTAAGTATAGTCTGCTTCAGCTCATCCCGAAGTAGCTACTGTCTGCATTGGTTCACGTTGTACCTTCTTTTATTTGGGCATTAGCTAAAAGTAACTTTACTGTACTATATTCAGAAGTGCTGAGCAACTTGCCTTTGTTTTTTCCGTTTAAATCAGAAACAATTATAAACTCTGTTACTAGTTCCACTCATGTGTCTATAAATGGTAAGAATTCTAGAAAAAAATTACATGTTCTTGAGTAAAGTGCACTACATTATTTCCATCAATACTTACATCTTTACATTTTTAAAAATTTGTGACAAGTTCACATGTATAAGCTTTCAGTGGCCTCTGCTTCCCTAAGTTCATGAACCAGCCCTGGCGCTTAGACTTTCTGCTCCCTCTTCTGCAAAGTTTCCTGAGCCATGAGTGGGTGAGGTTTAGTATAGGAGTCCTATCCCGGGATACACACTCTTGAGCACAGGACCCACATCAATGCAAATTACACAAGAACCTAGAGTGGAGCAATAGAAATTGGTGGCAGGCCAGACCTAGACTGAGAACTCTGGGAGACTGATTACTGCTGGGAGAGTGAGAGTATGCTTTACTTACAATCTCTAGATAGCCTGACAGACGCCAGTGGATGAATTTGCACAAATGCTTGACTGGATAGGACTTAACATCTGTGGCAGAATACATGAGGTCTGGCAGGATTTGGGAGGGTGGATGGAGGAAGGGGTTTAAATTCGATTAGGAATTGTTGTATGAAATGTATAAAATGCAATAAAAACATTTGTCAATGAATAGTAGTCACTCCATTATATTTTTGATATAGCAACAATGATGTCTTGTTTTCAAGACAATCTATTCAACCCAATAGTACATATTTACATTATATGTATATCTATGTGTGTACTTAATAAAATAAAATCACTATACTGTTCCTCTCCTCAGCCTCTTCAGCAGATGAGACGATAGGCACATATCACCATGTCCTGCTATAATTTTTGAGATATGTTTTATAAGATCAATGGACATCCTTCAATTTTTAGAATCTGTTGTGCTTTTAGAGTCCAGTGTGCTATTCACTTTGGGAAAAGAAGGTTTGCTAGGTTTTTAAAATACCAAGTGTGAAATGAATGTATAAGTATTTAATTATTGATGATTTTATTTTTCTATTCATATTTAAACTATGCTAATTGAATATCTAATTATATCTTCAATTCATTATGTACAGTCAATATGAATTTATATATAACTAATTTAAATTGTTATTAATTTGGATGTGCTTTTGCATTTAAATGTGTATCTTGGATTTGTGTATTATGTTCTTTCCTTGGTAGACTTTTGAATCAATATGAATTTATATATAACTAATTAAATTTGTTATTAATTTAGATGTGCTTTTGCATCTAAATGTGCATCTGAGATTGGTATATTATATTATTTTCCTTAGTAGATTTTGGAATTAAGATTATAAGCCTCTTACAAAATGACACGGAGAGTTTCCCTAGTATATTTCTCACATATAATGGTGTTTGGAATTGAAATTATTGATTTTTTTACTATTTTGTTACTTTAGTTTTTATTTCTACGTATTTAAACATTCACTTAATAATTTTACATTATTGCTTGCTTATTTTTCTGTACATGGTGTGGAAAATTGTGTACAAAAGCAGACAATGTTTTTACACTTACAAAATTGTGATATACATATCTGATGTTGTAGAGCAAAGTTTAAGGTGTTTCAGTATTACAACATTCAAACATTAAATGTGACAAGATTAATACACTCTATTAATGTTGGCATGAATTGTACCTGCACAGAATTCTCATTTGTCTAAATAATAAACAGATTGATCTAACTTTGTGAAGTTAGACATTTTAAAGATAAAAGACCCAATCCATGAAGAGTTTCTTGCACTCATCCTAAAATGAGGGCAAATAACTCTCATCTCTCTATAACTGAATTATTCTAGACAAATACAAATCAGGGTTGATAAGCATGAGAAATATGACTTGTAGAAAGGAAAACAAGCGTCTTCAAAACTTCCTCATCTCTGTCTTCATGTGCTCAGCAATAAAATTTTTCTGTATGCCTTGGAAATTTTATTATCATATTTATAAACTGAAAGAAATGTCATTAATTTTCTTAAATTAAGCTTGAATAGCAACCACACTGGTGATCACAAATTTGTTTGTTCATTTAGATCTTTGTTATTTATTTTAGTGTTGATTACAGTTCTGTTTACTGATCCCTTTTGAATTGGTTTTGATTGTAAAAGTAATTATACATATTTACACAGATAGTTGTCATTATTTTCTTGATTTTAAATACATAGTAAATGAAGTATTAAATTTCCCCTTCGATGTCAACTTTTTTCATTTTCTGTGTTAAACTGAGTAGTGAAATCTGGACATTTTATTTTAGATGTATGACTCCATTGTTTGATTTCATTAAAATTCAAGTACTTAGTATGGTAAAAATTATTCTGAGTCTATAAACTAGCTTTAAACGCATCCTATCCATAATGTGCTATAATCATCCACTGAGCTCTAGTGATCTTTTTCTCCTTAGTAGCAGCTTGCCACATGTCATTTGTGTTATAAATTTACTATATTTTTCAAACTTTGATGATTATGTGCTTTGACAGAAAATCTAACTGAATATTTATTTTTCAGAAATTGATGTACTCTTCATTGGAGACACTCAAAAGTTGACTGTGTTGAATTACATGTAGATAATTTGTACATATACAGAATAGAATTATTTAAATAAGGTCAAGCCATCTGACTGTATGTAAGTAATTTTAAATAACTAAGTATTTAAATTTTGGAATTACCTGCTTTGAACTCACTACAATACCTTAAGGGATACTGTTTGAATGTGAAATTGATTTCTTCTTATTTAACACCTTTGAGGTGACTTTAACATAATAGTTGAAAATTTCAAGATTATTTGCTGTGATATCGCCACATGGAAATCAGCATCAGCTGTCAATGAGGCAATATTGAAGACAACACTGGATTATAGCGGTGAAAACTTCGCCTGCACTGAAACAGTTGTAAAGAGAGGAACGATTCCCAGAGACAGTACACAGCAACTAGAGTTGCTAAGACTTCATAAACAAAGGAAATGCAGAGGTTAAAGAAAAAAAAGAACCCCAAAGAGGGAAATAATAGAGAACAGATGTTACCGGGGGAGTCGGGGAAATGAGAGTGCTCCACTAGGAGCGGAGAAGGGAGGGTCAAACATGGGACCGTGGCGGGAGAGATGGGAACTCTGGAAAAGGGGAATGGCTGCGGGGAGGTGGATGTTATTGCGGAGAAAGTGGGGATAATGGGAGTGTTTGGACTGGGCTGGAGGTCAGATGGTGGGAAGAGAGACTATAGATGAATGGAACTTGAGGGACTAGGAAAGCCAGAGTAAAATGTGTTTCCTCAGGAACCCCCATGAGAAATGCATAGACAGGATCTGAACATACACACACACACACACACACACACATACATACATACCTGGGGGTTGTATACCAAGAATATATATACCTGGGGGTTGTATACCAAGAACACAGTGCCAGACAGGAGAGACTTCCCTTTAGTAGTTGGTCAGAGTAGTCCAAGAGACTCCCCAAATAACACAAGCTATTGTTACAGTTCTGGGTTATTTCCCAGAACTCGAGATAAGACCCTACTGTTGAAGACAGGACATACTTTGGACAAAGGACTTAGAACAATGGAGCGGGAACTGGAAGCCTCGTCCCTGAAGACCAGCTCTCATAGTTCTAGAGAATACTATGCTAACTGCTGAGGGAGAAAAATCAATTGAAAGTTCATCCAAGCCCTAAAGCCTAATAACCGCAATGACTGGCACAGAAAACTACCTCTTCTAGAGCAGTAGTGGCACTATTATTTGGGGGATAATCAACAGCTACATAATTGTACTTAAAGACCAGACCTCTTCATGGGAGTGAATTTATTGGGTGGCGCTGTAAACACAGCCAAATACACATAACTAGAAAAGTCAGAGATCCTAGAAAAAACCCCATGTCTGTCATAGTTCTAGACAAATGATATTTCTTACCATATGCTAAATATGGATCCTTATACTTACAGAAAGTTATACCATACAATACTCATCAAAGAAGCTTCTTTTTGCAACAGATTGAGGCTACTACAGAATCCCACAACTGTTCACACACAGAGAATAAATCTCTGAGAGATGCCCAGTCCTAGGTGACCTATCTACCGTTGAACCTCTATTTCTATGACTCAAAGAGCATAGCAGAAGGCGGGGTGGGTGGTAGGGAAAAAACTAGTGCATCCCTCAACTCTCACCAGTGAAACTTCCTTATCCAACAGTGTGAGGTACACAAAAGGCCACAACTGGCTAAGTTTTAAAGAATAAAAGACTGCAGAGTGTGCGTTCCTGGGAGTATTCCTATATTAAACCTTACTCACTCACAGATCAGGGACCATTGTGGAAGAGGGGCCAGAGAGATTGTAAGAGCCAAGTTTGGTCCATGAGCATAGGGAAGCAGAGGATTTCATGCCACTGGAAGCTTGCACATGTGAACTGTGGCAATGGCAACATCGAGCACAGAACCCATGCCAACTCAACCACTCAGGAGCCCAGAGTGGAGCAAGAGAATTATGTGGTGTTCCAGGCCTAGTCTGGGAACTGTTGGAGACTGATTACCACCGGGTGAGGGAGATTAGACCTTATTTACAATCTCTAGATAGGCTAAGCAGAATCCAGTGGATGAAGGCTAAATTTGTTTAAGAACTGTTGTATGAAATGTACCAAAGCTCAATAAATCATTAAAAATACTTAGTGAGCATACATGATTTGTGTTTCATTTCAATATACAATTTTCAGTGGTACTTCTAAGAATAAGCATAATTATCTTGTATACTATCACTTTTTACTTTGTTTTAATCTTTGACAACTTCATATCGAAATTACGTATCAGCTATATGAGTTTCTAAGTAGAGTCCTGGGGCCTCTTATATATGGAAGCGTATCATCAGTAAACAAAGAAACTCTGACTTCTTCCCTCTATTTTTGTATCCTCTTTATTTTTCCTCTTATTCTTCTAGTTAAAACTTCAAGTTTTCTATTTCATAGGAGTGGACTGAGTGGACACAATTCTATTGTTCCTGGTCTAACTGGAATGCTTGAAGTTTTTCCTGTTTAGCATGGCAGTGGCTATAGGTTCATACCTTTTTAATGTTGATATTTGTTCTTTCTTGCTCTAGTCTCTCAGGACTTTTATAATGAAGGGATGTTGCATTCTTCAAAGGCCTTTTTGCATCTATTGATATCTATCATGTAATTTCTGCCCTTGACACCATTTATGTGAATGATTACATTTATTGGTTTATGCATATTGAACCATTCCTGCATGTCTGAAATGAAGTCACCTGAATCATGATGGATGATCTTTTGATGTAGCCTTGAATTCAGCTTTGCAGGCTTTCTTATTTAGAAAATCTTTGGGTCTCTGTTCATTAGAGAGATTTACCCAAATAATTTTCTTCCCTTGTTTGGTCTTTACCTAGTTTTGGTTTGGGAATAATACTGGTTTTATTCAGAAAAAGTTTGGAAGTGTTGCCTTCCTTTTCTATTTTATGTAGTAAGTTGAATATGTTGTTGTTGGTTATTCTTTGAAGGCCTGGCACAACTCTGAGGTGAGTTTATCTGGAATGAAAGTTTTTTTTGCTGCAAGGCTTTTTGGTTTTGGTTTTTATTTTTACTGCAACTTAACTTGTGCATTTGTTTAAATTATTTATTTCATCTTGGTTTAACTTTGGAAAGTCATACTTCTCTAAAAATTCATCCATTTCTTTTATGTTTTCCAATATGTTCTTTTAAGGCATGTCATTATTTTCTGAATTTCATTGCTATCTGTTGTAATATACCCCTCTTAATGTCTAATTCTATTAATTTTGGTCTTTTATCCTTGTTAGTTCACTTACCTGAGGGTTTATTAATTTTGTCTACCTTTTCAAGACACCAGTTCTTCATTTCATTAATTTTAATTCTGATTTTTAATGTAGGCACTTAGATTAATAAACTTTTCTCTTTAGATTGTCTTAAATTTATTCCATAAAATATCATTTTGAAAGATCTTTTCAATGAGCTATTCATCATTCAGTGTTATGTTAATGTCCATGATTTATGTATTTTCTATAGTTTTTCTCATTGTTGATTACTAGCTTTATCCCAGCCTAGTCAGTTAAGATACAATACATTATTTTGGTTTTCCTATTTGTATAGACTTGCTTTGTATTCCAACGTATAATTTACTTTGAAAAACATTTTATGGGCTTCTGAGAAGAATATATATTCTATAGTGTTTGGCTGGAATATTCAGTAAACAAACATCTGGTAGGTTCATTTTATGCATGGTGCTATTTAGCTCCAGATTTTCTTTGTTTAATTTCTGTCTTGGTGTTTGTAACGGTGAGAGAGGGTATTGAAGTCTCCCATTATTACTATATTGGGGCTAATCTAGTTGTATTTGTTTGATAAACTTGAGTCTACATTTGCTTGATACATATATGTTTACAATTATAATGTCCTCTTGATGGATTATATACTTAATCAGAATGAATGAAGTGACCCTCTTCTGTTCTACACAAATTTGACTTGAAATATATTTAGACAGATCACAATCAAAACACATTGTGTAGCAATTTCATTCACATTTAAACATTCCTTCCCTCTTGGAGGCAGGCTCATGAGGCTCAGGAAGTAAACAGACTTCAGCTGCCTAGAAAAGCTGAAACAGGAAATTCATTAGGCCCTTCTCCAGGGCTACAGAAGCCTTGAGCTGCTACTGAGGGATGATTTGACCAGTCAAGCTGCCTGGAGGAGACTCTCTAACATGTTTAGCTGTCTACCAAGTCATGCAGTGAGCTCTATGGTTGCAGAGAACAGACTAATCACATGGATATCAGTGTCAGGTAGACAGGCTTGGTTATTAGGAATAAAGGCTCTTTGAAGAGAAGGAAGTGGTACAATAGAGCACTACTTCTTTGTGTTCAGTGCTGGGGATCTATTCTGGAGCTCTGTAAGTAGGTAAATCACCTACCACCACACCACCTTCCCAGTCAAGAACTGTTTTGTGGAGTAGACGGTTTTAGTGCTAGAGAAGACACTTAAATATTCACTTAAATAGGAATGATTTTTATCTCTTGTCCCAGAATGGCAATGCAAACAGTTTCATCAATATACACACCAGTTTACTTATAGAACATTTATAATGTTCTAGGAATATTGATAAGTATTTTTCATGGATTTCATAATTTATTGAACTTGTGAGATATTATTAGATAACTTTACAGATATATCAACAGAGACATATGCAAATCCAATAGTTTGTCCTTAATTCACTCGGTGAAAAATGGCAGATTTAAAATCCAGCCACTGGGCATGAGATCTTTTTCTCTTGGTTATGGCTGCCCCCAGAACTCAAATGACTCTGAAAGGGAATTCACAATAGAGAAAAGCCGGGGAGGACTAAAATCAAGATCAGGTTTAGTTACTTCCGTACACACTTTATCTGAATGCTTAGTGAAAGTACAGTAATTCTATATGTGCATGTCTTTCTCAGTATATGAACTAGGTTTCAGGAAATCAGTTCAAGGTATAGGTTTTTGTTAAAATTTCTTTAAAATAGTATTTGTATGTCCACATTGCTTCTGGGAGCTCGTACATGAAACAGGTCTTATAGTTTCTGTAATGGATGTAGAATGGTGGGTGCACAGAAGGAATACTGATATTTTTCTGAATTTATCTTTCTTATATGAAACAATTTAGATTAAAATAGTTTAAGAGAATTCTATCTTAAGATTCAGAAAGCACTTTGTACCTTATCTCAAAATGTTCTTCATTTTTCAAAAACCTTTGTGCTCTATGTATAAAAAGATTAGCAAAATAGTCAGAGGCTTTATTGATTTATGCACATGGCCCTCTCTTAGTATTCTAGGTAATCTCTTGGTTTTTCTATCCCTGTCAGCAAAAAGTGTGATTAGCATTTATTCAAGGTATTATTTTTCATCTAGAAACTGAACATCCGAATTCTTTAAAAAGGGAAAGGGGAGAGTACACACCTGTTTTACCCAAGCAATTTACACTTTCTAATTGGTGAAGGGGCAGGACGGATAACATTGAACTGGAACACCAAAATAATTAAGCTTTAAACTCCTATTCAAAGACTTCAGCTTTGAGGTCACAAGGAATGTGAAAACTTTTTTTTCTTTTTAATCAATCTTAGATGATTAGTGACTTTGTTTATAGAATGATCATTTTCCAACTGCAACAGTGCAGTGTCAGAGTGAAATAGGGGAAAAGATTAAGGAGTTTAATTTACTTAGCATGTTATGACTATGTTTATTAAAACACCAAGAATTACAGCAAACTTTATCATTTGTTAATATTGTGTTTGCCTCAATGGGGGTTATATTGAGAAAGTAATATTATGCACATAAAGGCCAGTACCTAGCAGTATTTTTCAAAGAAAAGTATTATTATTCCATATAAAATAATCTCCTGGGTACTTAAAGTGAAATCTATTTGTTTATTGAAATGTGATTTTTCTCCCACTCTCAAAAAGTGTTCAAATTTTCTGATTTATTAAAACTTGTACAAGTTTAGAATACCACTACATTAGTCAGAATGTTGCATATCAGAAATAGGACAGAAGGCAGTGTCTTGCGAAAACAGTGACACATATAGGGTCTGGCCTCAGACTTTATCTGATATCAGTTGACTTCAGAAAATATATTTAAAACTCTGTTCAACAGAGAAAATAAATAAAAGGAAAATCTATCTCTAGAATGGAAGTAAACTTTTACGAAAGGACTGATGATGTCTTTAGCTCTCCAACCCTGAAGTTTGCCGTTTTTGTAGACATTTCTGTCTTTTTCAGAATCAATGGATACTCTAGTTTTGCGCCATGGAATTTGGCAGAGTATTGGTTTTCACAAGGTTGAAAAATTGATACAGAGAAGTGGAGGAAGGTTGTTAAGTTTTAGTAATGATGGAATTATAATGTTTACTAATGCTTTTAGGATGTCATCTTTGTTATGACAAATATGGTGTTACATTCTAAAATTGAGAACAGCACATATTTATTAGGGCCAGAATAATGTTCAGTTAGGCTTCTTTTTTTTAATGTACTAAACAGCTTGGGCAACAATTTATTATAAACAATTCATCTTAAGGATCTCCCGATGGTATCTCTGAGAATTCTGTGTGATAAAATTCACATGATTTTCTCTGTGTTGGGAATTCCATGTCACATACTAAGCATAGATGAGGTTCACACCTGCTATGGAGTAATTATTGTTTGTCAGAACTTTTAGAATTCCCCAATGTTATTACAAAGACTGCTTTGCATACTGCAAAGAAACTTGGAGTGCATACTGACAATGGCAATATTAACAATTTATAGGCCCAAGAGGGCTGTTACTTAAGTTGCTTGTTGCTTCATTCACAATTGCCCTAAAGCAATTGTGACTTAGTGTCCTTTGGATCCACAGAACAATTTTATAGAAATACAGATATCTTCTCTGGACTTAAGAAGAAACAATGACTGCATAGAACAACGCTCACAAAATTAAACAAGGACAGTATACCAAGCATTGCCTACCTTCTGGTTAATGAAGTATATTTCTTGCAAATACACACTTACAAAACAAAACACCACATAGTTTGTTCTTACCAAAACATAAACCTATGCTTAAGATATCATTGCTGAAGAAATATTGGCAACTGATTACTGTTAACTGAGGATGGACTAATCTTCCTAAAGCAAGGGACTTCCGTTAGGCTGATTAGACCTTAGTGAATGAACCTGCACTGAGGAACATTTGGGGAGACTAACTTGAAATAAGAGATCTTAACAGAGATGAAATAATGCGTGGATTCCAGTTGGGGAGTTACGTGGGTACGGGAGGGGGAGGGAGTGTAAAGACAATTAAGATTAATTGAGATGTTCTGTATGAAATAAACAACAATTTAGTAAAAAAAATCAATTGTGACTGACTGTGGAAGTATAAAATTCTCTTTGGAGGAAACCATTTCTTCATTTCATTAGTTAATTAATTGATCGATTAATTAATTAATTTTAATTAACGTTTCATGGGCCAGAGAGATTGCTCAGCAATTAAGAGCACTGGCAACTCTTACAGAAGATCCAGGTTCCATTTCCAGTGCCCAAGTGGATTCCATCTATGACTTCAGATCCAGGAGATCTGACGCCCTCTTCTGGCATCTGGCATCTGTGGCTTAGCATGCACATGGTAGACATATGTCCATTTAGGCAAAACAGTCCTGTGCATAAAAATAAATAAATACAAATTTATTTTTCATTCATGACTTTTTTTTCATTGACATGTAACTTTACACTGATTTGTGAGGCACAGTGTTATGTTCTTCATGCATTCATTACTTTGTGACCAAATCAGTATAATTAGCACATCTGTCATACCATATTCTCATTTGTTTTTGGTGAAAACATTAAACATCCTCTGTTCTAAACTTCCTGGGATACATAAAGCATAGCTGTTCACTATACATACCCCACTGTGTCATGCTGCATAATACTAGACCGTACTGTTTCCTGATAACTAAAACTTTCACCCTTTCACCAACCTCTTTTGATTCCTCTTTTACTGTCCCTATCTCTTGCAACCACAATTTAATTCTCAACTTTTATTAGAGCAAACCTAAAATAGTAATCATAATTTCGAAGAAAGAATAGAAGTAGCAGAGTTTCCCAACTAAAACTATAAGAAAAAATTAAACATATCATTAACAAGAATAGACAAAATAATTATCAAGTCAGAAATAAACCAATCACCAAATAGAAATTTAGTAATGAGAAATGTCCTGTATAAGATAAGAATAGAAAAGACTTGCCAATAAAAAAGCTGAAATAATTTTATAGAAGTATTTTTATATTTAATATGGATGTCAATTTTAAAAATATTTAAATATTAACAATATTAACTGTCTTAGTAATCAAAAATCCATGGACATGATTCGTACTCCCTTTTATTTTCTAATAACTTCTATATCTATAAATTAATACAGATATATTATGGATTCTCCTTTTAACAAAAAGAATTTATAAAGACTCATTATCCTAGTCACATATATGATGTACTTTTTTCTAGTTTTATCATAAAAATGTGTAATAATTTAAGTACTCTGATGGCTAGTATTGATTGTTGTTTTCACTGAGTTATGCCTAGGAGCTTAGTAAGTGATTGTGTTCATGCCTGTGTGTGTGTGTGTTTCCCTAGATGAAGAGATCACAATAACTCTGATCTAATTAATAATGTAATCCATTGATGGAGTCTTAAACGGTATAGGTTACTAAGAGGTGGCAGAACTGTGAAAAGTTTCACTTCGTTGGTGGAAGTGTGTGGATCCCGTGATCATAGACTGTCATGCCTAAACTGTGAGCCAAAATATTTCCTTCTTTAACCTGATTTTTCCACATATTTCTCCCAGCTGTTAAGCCTTAGTAACACAAGAACCATATTCACAATTCCACTGCCAATTTATAATTTTAAATTTATAATTTGTGTTTATTATGAATTTATAATTTGCATATAGAAATATTCACTGTTTTGGTTTATATTTCATCTGTCAGTTTTGACCCACATAGAGATCCATGTGCCTGCAGCCCTCAGCAACAAATGGGACAGTTCCATCAACAATCACATTTTCTCGTGTTATCTCCGTAATCACTCTGGCATCTAACCACCTGTTTTCAAAGTGTGTATAAATTTGTTTTTGTCAATGGTTCATACAAACTGGATCACTCAACATGTAGCCCTTTGATATGATTTCCTTCCCTTATATTAAGACCTTGGAGATTTGTGCACATGAATATTTGAATCAATAATGTGTTCTTTCTTATTACCGAATAGCATTCTCTTGCAAGGATTCACCACTGCTCCTTTATTCCTTGAAGCATATTTAGGTCATTTAGAAATAAGTTACATTACAAATCCATACATGGAATTCACAATGAACAAACACATTGTTTTCTTTGAGTAGAAGATATAGGAAAAGAATTGTTGTGTAATATGATCAGTATAAATTTACATTTATAAGACAACGTCAAATTCTCTGCTCTGTCATTTTTGCATTCTTAACAGCAGTATGTATTTTTTCTAGGTGCTCTCCAGACATCCCAACTCACATGCTTTAGTCAGTGCTTGCTACACTCGTTCCTGCCAGTCTAATGGATATCTGCTAGTAAATCTCTCATCTCTCCTTTTTTTTCCATTTTATATGTGAGTGTGGAACAACACCATAGATTTTGCTGCTTCTAGCTTTAGATGGAAGGCCACGGGACTTCTTGGCCTCTGTAATCTCTTGAGTTCTTCAAACCATTATATCCTATATCACATTTATATGATCTACATTAGATAATATCTATCTGACTTATATCCATATCTTACTGGCTCTGCTTTTTACTGGTTTCTTAGGTATTACAGTTACTTTATTATTAAACTGTCCATCTTGAAGTTGGTAATAGCCTAATGTCTAGAAAAACATATATCAATGTACATATGCATCCTCTAAAAACTAGAAAGTATTGTACACGATTCTATCTGAGCCCCAAGTTCTCACAGAATCTAAAGAGAATCTTAGAATTAAATGATTTGCTGATATGTTTAATGAATAGAAGAATTATAACTGCATCTTATTTTCCTTGTTCTCATCCTGAAAATTTTCTTTTGCTTCAGAAAATGAAATATCATAAATTATAAGAAGCCACATGTTTCTCAAAGCCTATTCTCTCTCTCCTTCTTTGTCTCATTCTCTTTATAATTCCTGATCTCCTGTCTGAGAGCAATTGACTAAATCCAGTTACGTTTTGCTCAAAAATGCATACAATATTAATTTATGTTTACATAAATCATTTTCCCTGAAGTGAGTTTCTGAACAGCATTAGAATCTGTGTCACGTCTTCGTGTTTTAGACTATATGAATATGTTCCTTGCAAATGTTTGAGCACTGTAATAGTAACATTATTGAATACCTTCTATTGGGGATACTCAAAACACCATGTATATATAATAATTACAATATTATAAAAATGTAATAAGCAACCACATGCTAAGATACATTTAGAAAGTTTAGAATCGCATTACGTAAATGTAAAGAGGATTAACTGTGAATTGCCAAAATGGCTGCGGAGCTGATTAAACGTGAAGAGAAATTCAAATCAAGCCGAGCACATTTGTCTTTGGAAAAAGGAATTATAAAATGTTTGGCAATAAAATGAAACTGCCTATAAGTCATTTAAAAATAATGGCCCAACCTTGGGTGACTTTATTGCTTCTATAACTTTAAAGCTGTGACCCAGTGCTTTGTATGTGCTTTCTTGTAAAGTTATAACCCAATTATGAAGAGACCAAATATGAAAGAGCCTCTGTGAATCTGTGGCAGCCTCTGAATGTTACCTCTGATGTTTAAAACTCTTCTAACGAAAATTGCATGCACTAACTATCAATAGAGAAATATTAGATGCTACTTGCAGTCAAGTGAAATATAAATTGGTTTTTCTCCCTGTTAGCGTTATGATTGGATTATCATGGACTCAGTATTTGACCAGAAGAAAACTATTTCTTTCTTTAGACATAAAATATAATAATTGAATACAGAAAAATATTCATGGACGTCTAGGCATATTTCAAATTCAGTAAAAATGGTTATATACTGCATTTTCTGTTTACATATTCTCAATGCCCCTTCAGTATCTGAAATTTGACTCTTGTGCCTGTTTCATCAAGACAAAAAATGCCAAGGAGATAAAACAAGTTTCTCTATGCACACACTTGCAAAGGTCTGTGGGGTTTGAATCAAGGATGGGGAAACCCCTAGTTAGCTTTCTGTGCTGTGGACTTCTTGTAGATGCTTTGCGCTTTCCGGCCTCACTCTTCATTCATGTGCCATTCTGAACTGCTGCGTTGATTACTCTACCCAGGACTCTTTTTGGTGTTTCTGCTGCAGATTAGTTGTCCATACGATAAAACTTCCACTTTTTTACATTTTTATCAAGCATTATTTTTTTACATTTTTATCTAATATTTTATTAAATCGTTGTGTGTTTCACACAGAACATCTCAATCAGTCTTAATCATCTTTATATCTCTTCCCCACTGGAGGCACCCCCCCATGGCCCCCAACTGGAATGCATACATTCTTTCATCCGGGTCCTGTGAAGTACAAATCAAGTAGCCTAGCAAGATTGGCCCGCAGAGCAATAGTGGCACAAATAATATGGAAGTAACAAGCCACTTTTAAATTAGATTTAAGGTCCTCTTCCTAGGATGGAGCCCATACCTGACATTGATATAAGCTTAGGAACCTGAGGGTAGGCAGGTCACGGGACGTAGTGTAGAACCTAATATGAGTTTTCTACTAATTGGTCATCATATTAAACTAACCCACAGAATGCCACAATTAGCCACCATGCAGAGAACAAGCATTTTCACAGTGCCTACTCATGAATAGGACACCCATATCAAACATCTGCCTCCCAAGCTCAAAGATCATTGTGGAATAGGGAGCAGAAAGGTTGTGAGAGTCAGAGGAGGTGGATCACCACAAAGAAACGGGATTTTCCAGACAGCTGGTCAGTTACTCTATGAACTCTCAGCCATGGTGACAGCATGCATAAGTCCTATGTAAGCTCAAACCAAAGTTCCAGCATAGATATGAAGAAACAGGTAAGAAGTTCTAACTTCACCTGAGGAAATTTTGACAACAGATAGCTGCTTTGAGAGACAGAGACAGTCTCTTTCAAGCATGAAATTCTTGGAAGGTTAATCAGATTCCAGTAAGTGGACCCACACTGAAGGACATTTGAAGACACAAACCAGACTCACTAGGCCACAGATGGAGAGAGAGAGAGCATTACATTGGGCAAAAGCAATGTAATTTTCTATGAAAATAGTAAAAATTCAATTTAAATAATGAATATAAAAATAAATCTCAATACGTTCTCATTGAAATGTGAATGTGAATTAGGGTTATACAACTATACCTAGGTATATATTTATCTAATATAAGTTATTTACATATTGTCATCATACATATTTAATAAATATGTAATAAATGATGATACTTTAGAATATAAAATTATGATCATAAATTATGACTTCCAAGAATACTTCATGCTTGTATTCTTGCATGTTGTTGAATTAATTTATATGTCCCAAAGGAACTTTGTAGATGAAATTAAACTTATTGATCACTTGATTTCAAAATGGGAAGATGACTCTGGTGTGTTCAGCATAAGTGTCCCTATATCATGACATTAGACCTTCAAAAGAGAAGTGAAAAACAAGAAGGAAAATCAGATAAATTTGAAGTACAAGAAGGATTCGGTGTCTAATTTTTTTTGATTATGTACAAGACATTATGCCAAGTAACAGAGACTAAGAAATAAAAGTTGGAACTGGAGAGATGGCTCAGCAGTTAAGAGCACTGGTTGTTTTGGCAGAAGACCTAGGCTTGAATCCCAAAACCTGCATGACAACTAACAACTGCCTGTAACTCTAGTTCAAGGAAATTCGTGTCCTTCTTCTGTCCTCCGCAGTCATTGCATGGGATGCATGCACTTACATACATGCATGCAATACACACATACATATAAAATAAAAAAATAAAATAAAAAATCAAAGTCTACTGAGAACCAGGAACCTTGGAAGCCCATAATGTGGTGGTGCCCAGGTGAGAACTTTGCTCATGCTCTGATACTATGGCTACATTCATCCATTGAACAAACATACTGTAAAATACTTAGTGAAAAACAGTTTTCCTCAGTAACATTTATTTGCTCCCATTTAAACGTAAATCAGATTGAGCTCCTGTCCTTAATAAATTTCTATGGGAATGTAGAGATAAAGTACATGTTGAGTGACACGGAATATTTGAGGACATCTTTTTATAAGAAGTATGAATAATTGCTCTGAAAGCTTAGAGAAAAGAAATGTTAGATGTACATGCAGTTTGGAAGTCTCCTTAGAATAACTGACATCTTGACTAAGTTGACTCAATTTCACCATTTTATTTTGACAAGTAATTGCAAGTGTTAATTTCTGCATCATTAACTCATTCAAGTTCTGATTTATACTTGACAGCTATTCAATAGCTACAATACTGATTTGGAAAGTTGGGGGAAAGTGATAAGTTATACATGGATATATATTATTATCTTTGTGTTGGCAAAATAAGACATTTTACTATAGTATTTTACATTAATATATCAATGATATTAAATTAAAATAGATTCATTTGTGGTATGTTCCTAATATTTTAATTAAAATTATTCTGACTGTCCCATACATTATATGTATACATACATAATTAGTCATGTATTCATATATGACACTTATGTTCCTGTCTTATCCTCTCCTGTTGAAACCATTATTTTTTTCTAACAAGTTCCCTTCCAACTTTTAGTTCTTCTTTGTGACACTATTAAGCATAATTAGGGTTGCTTATATGACTACGGGGTGGGGGGGAAGAGGTAATTACTGGATCAAAAGAAGGTAACCAGTGGTTACACAAGTGAGGATAATGTTTCCCATCCTCTAGATTATTTTGAGTTACCCTTCTGTCATAGAGCAATAGTACAAAACAAAGAAATATTTAGTAACTGTGTTCGGTATCACCGAATTGAAAGTGGACCTAGTTTGAGACATACTCACAACTTCCTGTTAGCTGCCACACTTTTCAGTAAAACAAAATTTTCACAACCCCCATCCTTTCAAAGGGAAGCAGAAACAAGTGAACTTCCAGAACAATCCTCATCTGTATCTCTAAGCTTTCAGTTTAACTTTAAAATAAGCTCAATATAGATATCTTTGTTAATCTTTTCTAAATTTGTCTCTGAAACGATTCTAGATGTGACACATTCAAGCAACACTGAATTTGTGCTGAAATCTCTAACTGCATAGCACTCAGCCTGTAACGGGGGCCCTGTTACTCATTCTCTGCAATACTTCTCAACACGTTTGGAACTTTGTCACTTTCTTGAAAGATTTATGAACAAAATCCGAACAGCAATGTTTAAAGAACGCGGAGTTTCATACCACCATCTGTGTGTTTTCAAATTTTATGTTTCGTTGGCTAAAACTGTGCTCACTCAAATTTCTGCTATGCAGCTGTGCAAATCACATGTTCCTGTGACCAGGTGTGCCAAGGATAACTGTGGAGATGGCCCTGTTAAAATATCCTCTCACTGGAAGAGATACTGATGATGCTGGTTTTCAGATGTTGACAGGTTGTTTGGCTTAGGAATTAGTCAGTTTGAATCCGTTCCAGAATGTTTTCATTGGCAGCATGAGGGCTAACTGTTTGTTATAAACTTCAGGAACAGTCAGACCACCTTCTCTGTGATAAAAAAAAATCACAGTTAATGCAAAGCATTGTCATCTACAAATTTAAGAACCGTTATGATGTGATTTGTTTCTGCCTTGCCATTAATGTCTTTCTTTACTTCTTCTGTTAGAAAAATGAATAAACCAAGTCAAACTTCCTGTCTGAAAAGTATCAGTTACTCGACATAATCAAAGTAATACATTGATTGATTGTTGATTGAGTGATTGATTGACTGAGAGCTGCTCTGAATCCATGTGTCATTATGTAAGTATGTTATTATTATAATTCAGTGTTGTTTTACAGGGTACCTCTTGGGAAGATGATTACATCTATATTCTCTGTATTCCTGTTATGGTTACAAGGTGTGAAAGTGAACAAACACTTAAGAAGGGAAAAAATTGACTGGCTTTTACTATTAAAAGGGGCATTTATTTTAGTGTCCCTTTTCACTTATGATCTAATATAAAAAGTAGTTATTAAGGGTGTATTTTAAATCATAAAGATGTATATTTATTCCATCTTTTTATTACTTAGACATACACACACATGCATACACACACGCACAGACACACATAGACACACACACACATACACGTGCTTTTTAAAAGAGTGGAGAACTAATGTCTTTTATATATTTTGTCTTGTTTTCTGTATATCCCTTGCTTATAATAATAACACTTTTGCTTATGTCTTTCTCTAACCTAATTTACTATGAAGTGTTCAGAAGTTAAAGATAAATAACACCAGAAGCTAATCACCTGTTTCAAAAACAGCAAACTGACACCAGCTGTTCAAGGTACTCAGACGAGGAAAGAATTCTGAAAGTTTTATATTGATGATGCAGACAGATTAGGCAAATAAATGTTTTTATTGCTTTTATTCTTATTTTACTTGGTACCGATCTTCTATGTCAATTTATAAACTAGTAAGCAGCAATAATGCCCTACATCTCCAATCTTTGTCAAGCACATGTTGTTGTGAAGAATAATGACACAATTTCTTCCACGGCATTTGGTATACATAAAATGGGCTGGATGGATATAAGGCCATTTCGTAGTTTGTTATGAATTAGGGAGAGAGCCTTCTTGTTTGCTTTAGATTTTCTCTAATTGCATTCAATTTTTAAAATATCTCTTTCCTTTTCTTGTTTTCATATTATCTCTTATATTTCCATCTGTTTCTGTGTAATCTGTTTCCTGAGACATTCCTCAAGAGGCATCACAAAAATGCCTCAGTATGCTTGAAAACTTATTTGCCCACAGTCTTAATATAATAAAGAGCACATCAAATTTATGTTGTGTCCAACTACACAGTAGATAGAAAGCTCAGTTATACATTTGTTAAAGGAAGGCATTGTTTTCTTTAGGTGCTGGGTTGAACACAGGGTTTGAAGCATACTAGGCAAGTGTTCTACCACCAAGTGACATTCACTGGTCATTTCTGAAGTTATAATGTCTCCTAATTTTATTTTAGTGAAATACTACTACTGTAATTTTAAAGTTCTATTCTTTACACTCATATAAGTGTAAGATGATTTATTTTAGCATTATTTTTATTCATGGGAATGCTAACTTTAAAACCTGCACTATTTTTCTAGCACATGTGCAATGAGAGAGAGTGGAACGCTGTATAAATACAGGGACATCCAAAGTCACCCTGTGGTAAGCAACCTTCTTGGAGTCTAGGACAATAGCAGAATATTTAAATTTTTTCCCTAGATCCCTAGACATTGATCATGACAAAGACATGGCATATAGTATATGCTTTCTTGAAAATCTGACAATAGAGATAACAATTTCTTAGTACTTGATATGCTAAAATTTGGAAGATATCTTACAACTTTTCCAATTCATCCTTAGCTACTGAATTGTGTTTCAAAACTCCCAGTTCCTTCCTGAACCCTTCTATAAATAAGATAAATAAATATTTACAAAGAAATGAGCTTTTAGAATATGTTTTGTCACAATGGTGTATCTTTACCACTTCTTACTACAATACAAAAATCCTTTCTTTGGGGAAATTTCAATTACTTTATACATATTAGGGCAATTGATTAGAAAACGAAACTTAACTTTCCATGGTTAACATATCTGCCTGTACTTTAGCATATTTTTTTATGTTAAGTCCCCAAAATAACCAACAACAATTTATGACAGTACATTTCCTCAACTTTCTGTGTGTTTAAATAATCTTAGCGTAGAACTATTCAGTTCCTTAAGCAGCCATGTGTGCTCTTATTTTTTTCTTTAACTCAGCATTATGTATTTTCTATGTTTCAGATTTTCTATAGAAAGTGAATTTGTTGAAATGATGGTAACTTTACTTACCTTATCCTAGAGAAAGCTCAGGTGTGCTTTTGGTGAAGATATCTTTTTAAATACTCAATTTGTTTCATTAACATAAGAAATCACTCCAACTTTTAACTTGTATCTTGATAATATAATATGACTTTGGAGTCTTTTAGTTTCCTTCAGATGAGTCTATACTGGACTCCACTTAGATAGAACTACATTTGTTTATACTTGTCAAGGATTTGGTCCAGATTTCTGTTCTAAATTTTGTTTTTTTATTTTTTTTTTGCAAAATTCTTTTTGCATTTCTTATTCATATTTTCACTGACTTCTTGAGAATTCCATGCAATATATTTCATTTTTAGACCTCCCTCTGGATTTCATGTACTCTGTCTTATACTGAGACCTATTGAGTCAAGTTTGTGTCTCCACATGTCCTTCAGCACCATCCGCTGGAGCTCAGTTCATTTATTTAATATCACACAGTGAAAGCCAACTCTCTGTAGTTATCTTACCCATTTCCTCATTTCTATGCTGTGATTTTGTCTGGCTTGAGCTCTCATGGATCTCTGCATGCTGACACCATTGCTGTAAGTTCATATGAGCAACTCCCCAGCTGTCTGGAAAACACAGTTTCCTTGTGGTCAGCTACTGCCTTGGATCCAGCAATCTTTCCATCACCACTTACACAAAGGTCCCTGAGCCTTGGGTGGCAGAGATTTAATCTAAGAGTCCTATTCAGAGATCAGCACTAAACTATCTCTCATTCTCTGCACTTTGGTCAATTATGGATTTCTGTGTTAATCATCATCTATTGCATGAAGATTTGCTGGTGATAACTGAGAGGTACATTACTAGTCTTTCCTTCTCTGTTTAGCTACGATCCCTGTAGATGTGTCACTTATGGCTAGATACCTCACATGCCCTTATTCTCTGAGTTTGACTGCTTCTGGAACTTTGTGATAGTCTTCATTTGCTGCAAAAGACACTTTTTTGATCAACAGTTAGGGGTACACTTATTTGTAAATATAAGGAGCCTTATTTAGAATACAACAAAAATATTACATTGGTCTAGTGATGTGATGAAACTCAGCTTTAATCTAGTATATATGACCTCTCCAGCAGTTTGTCTTTCTCTATGCTTATAGTACCACAAGTTTCCTCCTATTGAGAGAGCCCTATATCCAACAAGCCAAAGGGAGCTTTCCCCTGTCTAGCACTATGCAGGCTTAGGCTGTTCATATTTACTCATATGTACATTGTATGTCTACTTTTCAGTAGACTTCTGAAGTAATAGCTTCCTTTCTGTTTTTTCACATTATCTAAATGCCATTTATCTCCTCTGCTATAAATTTCAACCTCAAACAGGATTAACCTACAGACTGGTAAATGGATTAAACTACTTTGTGCATGTTTCTATTGGAAATTAATATATTGTGTGAAAAAAAAGCAGGATCATAAGACCCTCCACTAGCCAACACCATTTTAAATGTATCCAGCCACCATTTTGCCTCTAATTTATGATGAATCCTTGATCATGACTTGCTGGGAAATATAAATGCTCAGCACTCTACATTACTTTATAGGTTCAGGGAAGCAGAAGTTACCGTGGTTGAGCTTCTGCCCCAAGCCACTTGATGAAAGGAAGTGTTTCCATGAATGTGACTGTGGGTTTACATGGATATAATTTATATACAAATTTAAATCTGGCTTCTACATCTGGGAATTATTACTATAATATCATTTATGGATAAAAATGTTATAATGATGGCTGTAGAGATGGTTCACTGATTAAGAGCACTGGCTGCTCTTACAGAGGACCCAGGTTCAATTCCCAGCATCCAGATGGCAGTTAACAATTATTTATAACCCCAGTTCCAGGGGATCCAACACCTTCTTCTGACCTCCGTAGGCATTGTGTGACTTGGGAGCACTTATATTCATGCCGGGAGCCAAGTGACCTCTGCCTTGCCTTCCTGCAAATGTAACATCCTGAGACTTGCTGACACCAATTGTTTCACCTTGGAGTCTCTTAAGTGCCTTTTAGAGTTTCTTAATATCTTGACAGACAAGTTCCCCCACCTGTATCTGCCCTACACATGCCCTTGGCTACAGGAACATCCTGAACATCCTGTGGAATGTAAACAACCCTAGGCCACTACACCCCACCTAGCCCCTTGCAGCAGCAGTATATAAAATCTCTGTAAAAAATAAAAATTTGTCAACTTGATCAGAGAAACTGTCTTGTTGGCTCCGTGTGCCTCTTGTCCCTTTCATTCCAGGTTTCTGAGGACTCATGCTCCTGTTGCTGCCCTGCGGGCCAGGGTACATTCATGCAGGCAATACACTTAAGAAAATAAAAATACTAAATGAAATATTTTAAAATGTTATAAACTCATTATTTCATATGTCAACTTAAAAATTAATGCTGAAGTGAGATTATTATTACTCAAGTTAATGTATTAAAATATTTAATGATTGTTTAGTGTTCTGTAAGTGTCTTAAAGTTTCTTTTAAACATGTGAAAACCTTTTTTAAAATATTTCTGAAATAAATCAAGATTATTTCCTTTTACTGTTTGGAAAGACAATGATGGTGAAGGTCTTCAACAGAAATAGGGCAAACAAAAATATGAACTAACCTACAATTCTTATCTTTGCTCCAAATCTTGGATTAAAGTCTTGTTGACCTTCTCAGGCTGCCTACTCAATATCCCTATCCAGTAAGAAGAGTTATTCATATTCTCCATTTTCTTGGTTTGTATTGCAATAGATGGGCAAATACTTGGATATATGGATGAAGGTACCTTTAATTTACTGGTCTGGTATCATTTATAAACTGGTTACTGGAAACAACTGACTTCTTAGAGTGTCACAAATACTAATCATTATTTCTTATACAATAGAATCACATGTCAATTTTTTTTCAGATAA
The DNA here is from genome assembly GCA_035773235.1 of Eospalax fontanierii. Classification (NCBI taxonomy): domain Eukaryota; kingdom Metazoa; phylum Chordata; class Mammalia; order Rodentia; family Spalacidae; genus Eospalax; species Eospalax fontanierii. Next base: position 14,618,023 of record CM069536.1, on the reverse strand, counting down.
AGTATCTCAGAATCCACTTTTTTAAAATGGTATAATTATCTATTATCTCACCTAGACTTGTTCACAGTCCTATGAATTCATTTACTGAGTCATTCATATGAAAGCCACTATGCCAGGGATAATCATATAATTTTCTTCCATGGGAAAACATATATGTAGTTAAATAAGGTGTTGGTTCAGCATGTGGTGATAAGTGCTATTTCAAATGAATATACTGGTATTTATACCTATTTCCCACTTCATAATACTCTCCTGGCTGAGCATAATTCTAATTTTTAGCAGACTTCTTAATGGGTATGGCTTATTAATGCTGATTGGGAATGGATACCCTCAATAAAATTCTCATTTAAATATTTTCTCTTTTGTTTCGTGTATGTTCATACTCTTTTGAATATGGTATATTTGCCTTAGTAATCTTAATGAAATGTATGTAGAAATATGTGGTTACACATAATTACACTTATGAGGGAAACATCTTTGGCTGATCTAGGTGTAATCATCTACACTTCTGCTAGGGTCATAAATTTGTTTCATATAGTTGTTGCCCTAATATCTCTTATCTGGCCAGACATAAGTTATATGAAACCGCCTTATATCCAGTCACCTATGCAATAATAAATATCACCTCCCTTGCTGATTGTTTGAAATAGTATGTTCTTCCTCATCTCACTGATCTGCATTCTACAATATTGTTTAGTTAGTAACCACAATGAATTTGCACAATCAACAAATGTCATGAAGGAACTATTCCTTTATCCTTTGATTTAGGTAAAGATTAGAAGTTCAACCGACAACCAGCAAGGAATAATACAGGGCCAGTGTAGAGAGTAACTGCTAAAGACTTTAATCAGGACATGGTGTCCAAGACCTTCTCTTGCTCTTCCCTGGTGGGATGAGGGACGGCTGCCTTCACGTACCCATTGATCTCCAATCAGAACCCTCAGCTTGTCTATATCTTCATATACTGTGCTTCTTCTATGTCAAGTGTTTTGCTTTCACTTGCTCACTGTGTCTTACCTGACTGAACTGGCTTGTTCACCGTCAGAGCACTGTTAGCATGAGATTATCTCGGCTTTTGGCCACATTCTAATGGGATACACCTTAAGACCAAACTGAACAGAAATTAAAACAATGAAATTCCAAAAATCAGTGATATTTGTATTCAGAAATTGATTAGCATATTTTGTAATATATTTCACTTTATTATATTTGTACTAAAAGCAATGGATTTCTAACTTTAGCATAGGAATCTATTTTTAAAACTTGCTTCCAACAGCTGTGGTTATGCACTTTTAATCCCAGTACCAAGGAAAAAAAGGTAGGTCGATCTCTGTGAGATCCAGGCCAGCCTGATCTACACAGTGAGTTCCAGAGCAGCTGAAGCTACAGAGAGTCTGTGTCTCACAAAGCTTAAAACAGCGAGGCAAACAAACAAGCAAATTGCCTGGTGCGTTTCTCATTTCAAGGACATGTGAGCGGAGCTAACACTACTTAATTATTTTATGGAAATGTCAACCTTTGCATTCCATAACTTTGAAAATAATGCAATTATAATCCTCTGCTTTAATTTTTAAAAATATGCTTAATTTTTCTGAGCAGTTCATAGCACAATCAAGAGGAATGTGCAGACACTTTAGGTATCTCACAATTCACACTCCTCCAGCATGAGAATAATTCTGTTCTTAAAATTAATAAATGATATTTCTCATTATTATCATTATCCACATCATTATCCCCAAATCCACGGTTCACATTCGGGTTCACACTGGGTATTTCACACTCAATACTTTTGCCCAAATGTGTAATAATGTTATTTTCTGTCATAATGCCATATAAAATAGTTCCTCTGACTTAAACCTTCCACAAGCTCTGCCAATACTTCTCCTTTCCTGGCAACATTCACCTTAAATTGTGTCTGTGGAACTGTCTTTTTCGGAAGACCATGTAGCTCATTCAGATTTACTTTCTCCTCATAAAAATATGCATATGAGTTGCCTTTGCGTTCTTCATTCAGTAGTATGCTGTGTTTTAGCAATAAATATTTCATTATTTTGATGTTGAGTTGTCCATGTATCTACTGAAGAACATCCGTGTAGCTTTCAAGCTTTGATAATTACTAATAAAACTTTTAAAACCATCCATGTGCAGATTTCTATGTGTATACACTTTCAGCTTACTTGATTAAGCATCAAGGAGTGCAGTTGCTAGTTTGATGTGAATATGCTAAGTGTTGTAAGAAAATGACAGACTGTCTTTCAAAATGGCTGTGCCACTGAGCAACTCCACCAGCAATGAGTTACGGTTCTTTGGGCTCTACAAGCTTACCTGTATTTGTATTGTGCCATTCTAATAAGTGTGTGGTCATATCTAATGGTTGCTGTAATTTGCAGTTCCTGAATGCTCTGTAATATAAACCGTTTGCTATGTGCTACTTTTGAGTCTGCATATCTCTATTTGGTGAGATACCTTTGCAGTTATTTTGACATTTTGAAATTTCATTGTTTTCCTTTTATTGCACTGTTTTTGAAATGCGGTATTGCTCTTTTCCTTAGGCTGGTCTCATGCTCCTATGAGCCAGGGAGCCTCCAGCCTCGGTTAGTAATTTACACTACAGTCTCCTACCACCACACCAGAATCATTATTGAATTTTAAGTGTTCTGCATCTATTTTAGATAAATCTTTCATCAGAAACCTCTTGCAAATATTTTTCCTAATCTATCACTTGCCTTCTCCTTCTCTTGGACACATTTTTCTCTGACAAGAATTTTAATGAAGTCTAACTTATCATTTTCTTCTCTTATAGATAATGCTTGGACTAATGCATCTAGGAAGTTGTCATTAATTCTATGATAATCTTAACTCTCTATTTTAACTTCTGGGAGTTGTATGCAGTCTGTCTTCTGTCTATAATCCATTTCAATTGTTTTTTGAGTGTTATAGGATGCATGATGGCCATTTTGCTGGAGGATGTACTTGTCTCCATATCATTGTTGGAAAGATGATCTCTTTATCCATCACTTTCCTTTTGCTCCTTTGTCAATAAGCAATATATTTTGTTTCTTTTTGTTATTTTTATTCACACTATTATGCCTTCTACATATTTTCCCTACAAGTTAATTTAGCTTAAATATACTGCTATAAATTAGTCACTTCTCAAACAAGAGCACTCTCAGAACAGCTCTTCAGAGTTTTCTCCCATTCCCCATTCACTTTGATCCTTTATGGGCTAATTACTTAAAGAGGTACATGGACAAGTCAATATTGACTAAGGGGGGATTTTGTTAAAGAAATATCTAAGTATCTGTTACTACGTACAAATGACCTTTAGTGTTTCTGAACTGGAATTGTGTTCTAAAATTTTCAGGACCTGCAGAATGCTGGACAGTGAACTCCAAACTGTTGGATTTTTACAGAAGTATAGCTTTCTGGCTTTATAAATGTGCTACAAAGTCTTTTCTAATGGCAGTGGAAAACTAAACAAATTTGTCTTTCCTACCACCCAGTGTGAAATTGTGTTCAAAGTGACAGAACAAAAATAGTCTGATCATTTCACTAATTGTTACTTTAATGTGAGGTAAGGAAACAGGAACAGGAAAAGGCAATGTGATTGAGAAAGGCTGCATTCCAACATGTTGAAAATTAAGTCTATAGCTAGTTACTTGTGACATGGAAAAGCAAAAGAAAGAATTGTTTGTGAGGAGCATGGCTTCAGTATTTCAAAAACTCTTCCTCATCTACAGTCACCTATCATTCATATAAAAACCATTTTTTCCTTCAAAGGACTACAAACACACACCCAAGCAACTGTCATGGTTTGAATGTTATATTAGGCATTTTGAATTTGTTTTTGAAATATAACCCAAGAATTTATAATTGTAATACTTTAGGGTTGATAGAGGCTTTTCATTTTATGTATACCCAAATCTGAAATTAGGAAAAAGTAAGATGATTTCTAGAGAACCTGATTATGTTTACATATGACATGATGAAACAACTAATTTATTTTCTTTCTCCAATTGGTATGAAGTCATCAGCAATCAATATAGAGCAGGAATCCACTGAAAAAAGTATTTAGTGTAATGTTTGCTAAATATTTGTTTTCATCACCGTTCATTCACTTTTGTGTCCTTTCAATATCCATACAAGGTTATTATTATATTTTCATTTTATATATACTTTAAAATAGATTAATTAACATATTCAAGGTCATAGTACCAACAGGAAATTAAATGTAAGTTTCAAGCATCATTTTACTTGACTTTCAAATCCAAATGCTCTGAAGGCATTAATGTTAAATTTTTGAAATTTTAATTGAGTCTTAAAATGACTTTACCTATTTATATGTATGTATGGAAAACTGACATTTGTCAGCTAGATTATTTCAGAAGTGGTCCACTCACTATTTCACGACCTGAACAGATTTTTTTTTGTATCTATGTGTGTAGATACATAGAAGAACTGCATTCATCACCAGAATATCCAATCGAGAAAGTCTGCAATGCTGATCAACACCCGTTGTGCATCTTTTCCTACAATCTTACCATCAACTTTCAAAATCCAAAGTTGTCGCTTGAGGTTTCTCAATGTCTGCCTACTACATTTCTGAGTTAACAACAAATGCAGATTTGTCTTTGATGGCTCTTTTATAGCTGCATGCAGCTGGAGAAAAACCAACCGCCAAGGGAACTCAATTTTCTTTATCATCAACTTGACATTGGTTAACAGATGGCTTCTAGATACTACGGTCGTCTTAATTTGTCTCTTTACATGGTGCTGCAGACACCCTCGGTTAACTGCCTGATTATTACATTTAATTCCTTGTCAACAATGTCCATCCTTCTTTTGAAAATTTCCTAGCAGGAATGTTGCACAAGGCAGGGATTTTAAATTAAAACTGCTACAATGTCTTTGAAATAGAAAATGCCTACCTGAGAGTAGACAAAGGGGTAAGCGTCCAGTGGTCTAAAGTCTACTAGGTTTCTAGTAGAAGCATGCTGTCTTTCCCAGGATGAGGAATATTATCAAGAGTTAGATTCACACAAGAAACAGAGGAAATGATATTAAAAAATGAATAATTTCAAAGATGAAATGCATTTTAATAGAAAATTAATCATAGATTAAGTAAAACAATGCCTATTTTACTTTTCTTTGGGGCTTTGACTAAGTAGGATTGAAATGTGCTACAGTGGGCAATGAAAATCTCCAATGCTTCCTGGAGAATGTCAAAGTTCAGTTTATAATTTACAATATCTGCAGCATTCCTTTCTCTACTTTGGAAATTCAAAGTAGTGAACATGATTAAGAATCCATACATTGAGGAGTCTGTTCAGTCTGACAACAAATATATAGTACTATGTACAATTCTGCATGCATACATAGTTGTAGATGCACAAGAAGAGAATTCGGTATATCAAAACCTGCACTGATTCACATGGAATCACTATGTTGTTGATTTGAAATAGTGTATTGATCATGCTTAACATATCAACTGAAACAGCTACTAATTTTCACTTTTATTCTTAGCTTTTTATGTTTATTTATTCATTTTAAATGATAAGGCTGTCAGAAATGATGTAAAATTATAGTCCTTTTCCTATAACAAAATAAATTATTCATGCCTTTTCTGCTGCAAGAATTATAAATAAATTCAAAAGATTGCTCAATGAAGACAGGAAACTCTAAAAATAGTACTTTTGCCATTATTATAGAAGATCTGAACTAATTTTGTCAGAAATAACTATTCTATCGAAGTTTTTGCTGCCACCTATGGGAATGAACATTCTTAGTAATTAATTCAAGTTGCAGAAATTAATGATGCTGAATATGAAAGAAAACTGGAACCTTTAAGTGGATTTCATTACTACTTAACTGCCAGAGTAGTGTCCATTTGAATAATTCTACAAATTCCTTCTAAAAACCCAAGTTGGATAAGTACACAAGGAAACTGAGATATATAATCAGCTAGGCTCCTTTCTAATAAATAGCAAGATGCTCAATTCTGAGTCTTTAAAATCAAATAACAGAAAATTATATAAGCTAGATCAACTCTATTGTGAAACTTTTAAGTGAGCTGATTTAGTAATACCACTGCTTTCTCCAAATTCCACTCACTTCACGTTATCTCTTAACTAGTGTTGTCTTGTTCAAACTTGGAATTAACTGGCTGATGGTAAGCCCACAGCCTACCGAGGTCAGAATATAGCAAAATAGAAAGAGAAAAAAGTTACATGTGTAACTAACATAACCATGCACCTGCCTCTTTACAGGAAAAGTAGTCAGGTAGCAAGGCTCTAAGAAACATAAAATTGTCTTATGAAGCTGAATGGAGCCAAAGAAGTAGATTCTAAATAAATAGCTGTTCTCATTTCTTTTAAACTATATTCTGTGCTATGTCAACAAGATGAAAAAAAAAACAACGCTGAGTTATAAATTATTGGATAGAATTGGAATAGGCAGAGAGAAGAAATACAGGTAAAAGAATGAGAATTAGGAACGCTCCTGTTTCTGTGAGTGAGGGATGCAGAACAGTTAAGGCAGCTCCCATGTCCTCGCATCACGGTGTAGACATCTTTGTGTAAGCCTTTCTCTTTCAATTTAGGTAGAGCCTCTGACCTTCTTTTCTTGTAAAGAGAAAAGAAAGCACACCTGTCATGTATCTAAGGCTCCTACTGGCTTCAAAGAAGCAAAGAGCTATGTTGGAAGTAGGGCGGTCTCTAGGATCATTCAACAAGAAGCCAAAGTCCCGTTTTTCTGTCTTACAATCACTAGTCAATGAATTCTGACTTCAACCAGACTGAGTCTAGAAAGTGACTTTTTACTAGTTGAGTCTTCATGTGAAAAGTTGGTCCCAGCCCACACACTTACTTCATTCTTGTGGAAGACCTGGCTCATATTACTGTGGAAATCTGACTCTCAGAAATGTTCGAGCTAATAAATGTATTTTAAAATCTGTTAAATTTATGCTGTCACTTAAAAATGAAATGCTAATTGGTTTTTTGGTAATGTAGATTGTCCAGACTTTTGAAAGTAGAAGGCTAATAAGTAATGGAAAGAACATTAGAATATGTATACAATATAAAATAACTATCATGGCCCTTAGAGGTCACTGACAGGTACTGCTTCTTGAGAGTCTAGAAGAGAAAATGGAAAGGGATTGACAGCAGGATACCTGATGTCCTCCTCTGGCTTCTGCACAGGCATGTACACCTGCACACATTTGTGCACATACACCACACACAGATTTTAAAAATACATATTCAAGATGTATTATTTAATTTTCTTTTTCTTGTCTTTTTTTGTGACAGGGTCTCCCTGTAGGCCTACCTGGCCTGGAAATCACTGTGGATGAGGCTGCCCTTGAACTCACAGAGATCCACCTGCCTCTGCCTCCTGAGTGCTGGGATTAAAGGTGTGCGCTACCACAACAGGCTAACATTTATTATTTCTTATCATTATTTTATTTGAATTAGTACTATTCATACAAATATTTATTCACCCAAACCTGATTAACTTGTTTGAGTAGCAATTGTTTAAATATTTCATTAACATGCATATACTAGTATTTGAGGAGAATGATATGAAATACACTGTGAGATGATCACAAGAACACTAGCGTTGTGGGCTCTATGACGAAGCACTGAAAAGCGAACATAGTTTAGGAAGTAATATGCATCGACTTTGGCCTCCTCCCTTTTTCCCATTAGTCTCATGCTTTATTTGCTCTGCTTCTCTGTAAAAGCAGTTTGCACTCTTAACTGTTGAACTGTCTATCCAGTTTCTTTAGGGTCTTTCATATATAAAATTATATCACCTACAAATGTGAATAATTTTAACTCTTCCCCTCATAATTGTGTCTTTTTATTCCATGCATCCTCCTTGTTGATTTGGTGATAATTAAAGGTAGAGAAAGATGCCCTTGATTCGAAGGTTGGCAATGTTGATTTACTGTGTTCTGCCTTTATCTTGTTGAAGCATGGTCATAGTTTCATAGAGGATTTTATGATGAAGGAATTCTGAGCTTTGCAGAGGTTCTTTCCATGAGTTTTGATACTAATAATAATCTCATTTATGCGAACTTCATCATAGTGAAAAAGGTCGTCCCTCTTAATGCTCACCCATAGGGATTACGTTGCAAGATGAATTGTGGAGGGATACTGTCTTTAAACCAGAGTAACTTAATTTAATGTTTGTGCTGTAACGCACTTTTCTTTTTCTCTTGGAAATGTTTTTCTTAACATTCATTGAACCTAAAGTTGACAAAGACACCATTGCTTTCTTTGGGCTATTACTATCATGACCTGTAACGTTTTATGCTTTATGTTCAATTGCTACATGCCTCGTGGACAGAATTAGTTGGATCATTGTTTTTAAAAAAGGCTTTCTTCCAATTCCTGCTTGTGCTTCCTGGAATACAAGCTCACCAGAAAATTCTTGCCATAGCTTCAGTTTTCTTCTGACAACTCAAACTTGGAGTTGAGACTGTCTAGGGTATTTGACCTCTAGAAATTTCATTTTTCTACTAAATAATTTCTATTTGTTTCATTTGTATTATTTTATCTCTTGACTAATATTCTGCATGCGGCAAGATTGTTCTTGTACATTCTTTCGTATTCTTTAATTGTTCAGAGATGGATTCCTTTATTTTGGGGCCCATTTATTATAGGAAATTTAGATTGTCACATACATTCAGCATCTGAGTTTTCTGAGGAAGTATTCTCCTTGACACATCTTTTCTGTTTTGTTTCTTTAAGTGTTTTATTTATCTGTATACTTGTATGTATGTGTGCATATGTGTGTGTGTGCGTGTGTGTGTGGGTGTACAAAGAAACCTCTTTCAAAAATGAAATGTGGAAATTTCAGAAGGCACATTTCTGTGGCACATTAGACTTTCAGTGTCATTTCTTGTTTATTGGTTCCTTTCCCAGGACAATTCTTTAAGTGTGTTCTTTCTCATGTGTGACCAGAAATGTACCTCCTGCAGTGTTCACGCATCATATAATGTTAGACAAATATATCCTTACATTTTTAAAATAATGTGTTACATATATCTTGGAAGAGATTTTGTGTATTTGTGTGTTGGAGCATGATATTTACTCTCAAAGGTTTGTAATTCCATCCCTAATTTAAATCCTGTGTTGATCCAAAGTCAACTATAAGTGACAGGTCAGAAGACTCACAGGCATATTTGAACTTTTTCAAAACTCCTTATGACTATTTCACAACATATAAATCATAAAACTTCAATGTTATTTGAAATATATATATATATATATGTACAATATATATTATACATATTTTTTTTAGATACACTAGTGGATTTTGTTTGGTTTTTGCTTGGATTTTGGCAGATCAAATAGTGAAACATTTAATCTTGGTCCTTTGTTCATGAGAACTGAAGAGTCACTTATTTCTCCCTAGCCTAATTCTAAAATAAAGAAGAAATATTTTCTTACCTGTAAGAAGTTTCGATTATTGCTGAAATTGTTAGAAAAGAGCTGGGTATATTTTGCAAAGGAGGCTATTTCATAAAGCTAGTCTGCACCATAAACCTACTCATTCTGAATCCTGGTTCAGAAACACTGTGACCTTGACAACTCCATGAATAAAAAGTGTCACAAAAGTACAGCATTGAACGTTCAAAACTTATGGAGAAAGATCTGATTTTTCCTTGGAATTTCTAAGACTACCCTCAAAAAATTGGGACCTGTGCTTACACAAATGAATCATAGAAATCCATATATTTTTCATTACTTAATAAATCAATCCTTTGCCTGCAAGTTTCTCCATCATATTGTACTTTCTCCCAGTTGTTTTTTTATTCAATTGTTAATGTTTCTTTTCTTGAAATATGCCTGGTGCTTTTTGATAATAAATTAAATTAGGAAGTATATTAAGAACTTACCACTGTGGATTAAATTAGATATATAAAATGAAATTAAAACAATTTTAGACCTCATGTGTCTTAGAAATTTAACTAACGTCCTTTGTTTTTGTTGTTTGAATGTTTTATTCCTACAAAAACTGTTACTTTTCATATATCAAGATAAAAACTATGGGTGCCAGAGAGACTAAATGAGAGATCCTGACAGAATATTTATAAGAAATGACTCTTGAAACAAGTATTAAATATATTTAAGAATTGCTTCATTTTCATGTTAATGAAAATTTATACAATGTCTAGAAATCCATACAAATACCTGTTCTAGTCATTGAAATTATGACATTAAAAGACACCATTCACTATTACATGTCAGTAATAATAGCTGGATTTCAGATATTTGAACTATTGTGGACTTTTACACTTGAATAAATAAAATGGCATAAGACTATCAGAAGAATTCATAAATACAAATTTAAAACTTGGTGTCCTCCAAAAAATCAGATAACTAAAAATACCTAATTTAACCTTTAAACTATTATCTTCTGCAGTTGAAAAACATTGAAAATTTGCTGTACTTTGAATTGATACTACATCTTTTTGCCAAGAGCAAAGTAGAGAATATGACCTTCAAATCTACATTCTGGCAGTTATAGTCCAGACTTTGGACTATAGTATAGTTATAGTATAGACTTTGAGATGAAGTCTTGTAACCCCAGCTGGCCTGGAACTCACTATGTATTCTGGGCTGTCCTTGAGCACACAGAGATCCGCCCACCTCTGCCTTCCCTTCTGGGTGCTGGAGATAAATGCCTGTGTCACACTCCACTGAACAAATGATTTCTAATCAGCTCAGCCTACAGCAAAAAATATCAGACTGAGTGTCCTAGACAACAAACTCATCTGTAAGCAGTTCTGGAACCCAAGACGTTCAAGACCAATGTGCCAGTAGATTCTGCCCTTGGTGAAGTCTGTCTTCCTAACTGACCCACTGCTACTGTCCTGCTGTATCCTCCCTGCATGAGGAGATCCTGTCTCCTGTTATTAGGAGGGCTTTAATCTCATCTTCATGTCTTCATCTAATCCCAGTTGTCTCTAAATATTCTACCTCCTATTTTGTCATATTGAAGGTTACTGAAACAGCATTTGCTTTTTATTTTTTACTTTATTTTTTGGCTTCTTGAGGCAGGGTATCCTTGTAGCCCCAGTTGGCCTAGAATGGCCTGGAACTCTCTATGTAGACCAGGCTGACAGAGATCTGATTGCCTCTGCCTCTGCTTAGATTAAAGGGGTGCTCCACCATGCCCAGGTCAAGGAAAACAACACTTGTATTTTGTGAGTGACACAAAAATTTAGTCTATAAAATCCAGAAAGACATGAAAAAGAAGATAATTATAATTATTCAACCCTAACAATCTGCAAACCAGCTAGAGGGACCAAAGATAATGAGACAAATAAGAAAAAAAAAATAGAAGGTTGGACCAGGGCTAACTAACCCCAAACCTCTTAATAATGCATTCCCAGGAGGGCAGCAATCAATGATAGAAGAAAATGACAAGGACTGTCTGCAAAGGAGACCATGCTATCTCAAGTTACAGCAGAGGCTCACAATGAACGCAACCACCACAGGAGCTCCTCACCAGCCTGGCAGCTCCGGAGGAGACAAACTGCCTTCCTACAGAGAAACCAATGAGAGCTTGAAGGCATTTGGGTTTTTGAAGAGAAAGAGGAACTACAAGGAAGAATTTAAATTTTGTGGAAATTATGTGACCTTTTAGAAGAGAATATAAGAAATTGGTGAAAGCAACAATCTCTTATGATCTGTACTTGAAAATGCTGGAGAAGTTTTTAACACTTGGATCCTACAGACAGAGAAGAAAGGCAAACAGTGGCAATATTGATGCATTGTGTGATGCACCAGTGGAAGATGAGGGAAGGAACTGTTATGTCTCCTACTATGACAGGTTGAAATTAGAAGAAGTCAAAGACACAAAAACTGTTGAAAGGTTATTTGCAACAGTTTTCCAGTTCTGTTTGGATAGGACAGAGATTGATACTTTGTTTGAAAGATTGACAGCCTACTCAAAAAAATTTGGACCTAAGAGAAGACAGTCTGCTTAAAATATGTAGAAGTGTTAATAGTTGCAGGATAACCCATGAAATTTACACCTAGTACCAGGCATTGTCATCTTCAGGTAACTGTCTACCTCTGGCTACAACATATATTCCAATACATTATAGTAGGTTTCCTCCGTAAAGTCTCTGTGCAATGCTTGTGGCTATAACGCTCACTTTATCTAATGCAATAGTGTCAGCTCTTCTGTATATATTTTTCCTGTTATTTTCCAAATGGTATGTTTTTAGCCTATATTACTATAAAATTGCTTGTAGGCACTGATGAAAGAAATAAGGACAGACATTAAGAAAGGAAAAAAAAAGAAAGAGAAAGAAAAATACCATCTGGGTCACTGAGTTTAGCTTATATGAAAGGTTAAAATAGCACAGTCTCCATGAGGTAATATCAGGAGGCAAATATGTGGATTCCAGTTTTTGAGTTCCAATAATAATAGAGGAACCCTTTCAAATTATGCCTCCCCTATAAGAAACCTATTTTCTTGAAAACAGGTGTATCACTACACAAGAAAACATATATAAAACTAAGTAATAAATACTTCAAAAATATTTCACTCTTATTTTGATAAGTTTGTTAGAATGTCTCTTATAATATGTAAAATAAGTTGCTTGATTTTTATTATCATATACGTTCATATTCTGTGAACAAGGTCATAAAATACAAACTATTTTATCTATTAATTAAACATATTTCATTCTCATTTTAACAGGTTTTAATGCATCATATATATATATATCCATAATTTATTGTTTTAAAGGCTAAAAACGGTTTCTGAGAGAACATTTGGCTTGTAGGAAAACAGATTTTTCATTCACTTCCTTTTCTGACAATTAAGAAAAACCTCACCCTATTATAAAGTCTTTCAAAAACTTAGCATTGTGTTATTAAGATTTTCTATGATTTGGTAAGGCTACACTTGGTTTCCTTTGTGCATTCCAAGGACTGATGACATGCCTCTAGGTTTTCATAATGAAATTTCGTATAATATTTAAGACCTCTTAGGCAATTTTTATTTAATTATTGGGTACATCTTTTGAAATTAAGCTGTAAAATACGCAGGTCTTGTCAAGCTCTACATTTCAACACTGAAGAAAATCTGACACATGCTAAGAGAATTTCAATTTACATTAGTTCATGAAAATAAGCAGAGCAAACTCTTATTATAGGAAATATGGAAAACTAAGTCACTAAACCATACTGGGTTAAAATCATGGAATGTTGAACTATTGCATTTCAACCACTCTAGGTAAAATATGTGAAACCTGATTTGCATTAAGCACCCACTGTGATGCAAAGATAGTATAAATTAATTAAACTTGATGAACTTTTTAAAATTTATTTTACAAGGATGCTAACAATATCCTCACTGAGGGGAACAAGATATTTTCTCCAGAGGTCTATGGTTTGTGTGACTTCCGGCCTGAGGTAAAAATATGCACATCTTCCAGGCTAAATTTGGAAAAATTTTGGGTTTTCTGTAAATTTTTGCTGAATTTTTGTGCATTTTATACAAGTCCATCAATCTTAATCTGTAGGGTCTGGCCCCCCTGCATTCCCTTCTCTCTTAGTGCTAGGCAGATCTTGTCAGTTGCATTTCTGAAGTAGACAACTTGACCTTTATTGATTTGTCGGCAGACTTCCTCAGTTTACATCAGGTGTGTGTCATGTGGCTGGATGTCCCCTGAGAACCTGAACTTTTAACCTCCTGCAAAGCCCCACCTCAGGGTATATAAGGCTTGCTGCCTCTCAATAAAGTCAGTCATTTTCCTTTCCTCCTACCTAGTGTGTGTGTCTGTGTCTCTGTCTTGTGTCTGTCATTCAATCCGCAGCCCTCCACCCATCCGAACTTGGTCAATGAACGTAGCCAGGGCGCTACAGCTGGAGGTTTCACCGAGATTGAAAGAGAGGATGCTACATTAATCATCTTTATATCCTCTTCCCCACTGGCATCTCCCATAGCGCCTCCACTAGGTACATTCTGTTATTCGTGACAAGGTCCACCATGCCAAGCAAGGGTCCCCCAGACCCTACTTAGTGAAAGTTCATCCACTGAGGTCTAGTCAGCTCCTCCAGTGTCCCTCAACTCAAGAAGATCAGTTCTTCTTCACCCAGCAGTAACAAGCTGCCAAATCTTTCTTCAGCTAAGATTGGTGTCTGCTGCCCGTTTCCCCAGTTCCATGCTGGGTTTTTTCTTCTTGAGTTTGCATGGGTCTTGCACATACTGACACCATTGCTGTAGGTGCATATGAGCTGGGTCCCAGGAGCTTGTAGGGCTGTATTCCCATACAGTCTTGTACCTCCTCCTTAACTCTTACAGTCTTTCTACCTGTTCTTCCCCAGTAGTCCCTGAGCCCTGGGTGGATGGAGTTTAATCTAGGAATCCTGTCCAAAGACCCACATTCTGAAGGTTCTTACTCTCTATGCTTTGGCCATTTGTGATCCTTGGTGTTCATGTCCCTCTGTTGTATGAGGGAGCTTCATTAATGAGAACTGAGAGATTCATTAGCATCCTCTTTATCCCATGTTCTATGTTCTGTGAACCTTAGGTGTAGAGGCTGCATTATAGATGTGCCACTTAGGCTTGAGCAATTCACAGACAATGTCTATGTGTGACCAGTTGTAGTACTCTGTAACTGTCTGGTGCAAAAGAAGCTTCTTTGGTGAGTAGTAACTGGGACACTTGTCTGTAAATACAAGGATCAATATTTTACACATAGTAAGAAATTGCATTAATCTAGGGATGTGACATTCTTGGGGTTTTCTGTAAGATCCATGACTTCTCCAACCATGTGTATCTGGTCATAGTACCACATATGAGTTCCTCTCTTGTAGCTTTACGTCCAATTAGGGAGCTGCTGATTGTCCACAAGATAAAAGTGTCAATGTGGTGCCGATGTCATATGCTGTGCTGGGCACTGATGTAATTATTTAGTCTCGAAGCTGTGGTTGGACCATCTATAGATTCTTTGTTTTTTGAGTTCTCTATGTATTATGCATGTCAAACCTCTGTCAGATACATGTCGCTGGTGTAGGTATTCTCCCACTCTGTGGGTTTTCTCTTCACTTCTTTGGATGTTTCTTTATCTGTACAGAAGCTTTTTGATTTAATGAGGTCCAGCTTGTTGAGTATTGATGTTAATTACTGAGAAACTAATGTCCAGTTTATAAAGTCCTTTCCTACACCTATATCTTGTGTGTTACGGCCAATGTTTTCTTCTAACAGTTTCAGAGTTTCACACTGAGGTCTTGATCCATTTTGAGTTGACTTTCTTCAATGTGACAGATAAGGGTCTAGTTTTATTCTTCTACAAGTGGAGATCCAGTTTTTCCAGCACAATTGTGAGGATACTCTTTCTTCCAGTAAGTCGCCTTATCTACTTTTTCAAATATCAGGTGGCTGAAATTGCACGTTTGAGTCTTCAGTTACATTCTATTTTTCTATGGGTCCATTTTTGTGCTAATGCCATGCTACTTTTATAATTATAGCTTTATAACATACTTTGAAATCTGGTATAGTAATTCCTCCAGCATTGCTCTTTGTGCTCGGAGTCTTTTGTGCTTCAGTATGAATTTTAGGATTTCTTTTTCTAATTCTGTGAAGAATGTTATGAGGATTTTGATTGGGATTTCATTGATCTGTATATTGCTTTTGGTATGGTCATTTTCACACTATTAATTATATGAATCCATGAACAATGGATCAAAGTTACTAAGAAAACATAAGCAGCTGGGGCCATACCCAAGTGGTAGGGGATGGGCCTAGCATGGCTAAGATCCTAGATTCTAGCCTGATCTCTGCTTACCAAGAAGAATCAGTGAATCTCCACCAGCTATGGTGGAAATTCTTTCTCATTCTTTTTTATTGGAATCATTCTTTGGTTCAAAGTTGGAAAGAGGCCTCATGGAAAATTTGTGAAAATATATGTATCCTTTGATTACATGGAATTATGGAGACATATTTTATTAGTCACACAGATGACAGAACAAAACTTAACCATTATTTCCATGTTCCTTTGCATTCTTTCACTTTGTAAAATCAAGGCAGTTCATAAGAAGTTAAAGAAACTCGGTCTTCAAGGTCTCTTCATGCTGCCATCTACAACCTGGTACTTGTGCTTTTAGTCCAGCAGCTCTTACAGAAGACTTTAGAAGTTGAATACTGTTTCTTTACCCAGTAATGGTTGTGAAAATTTTTGGTGTACAGGAGGAGAAATAAATCAGAGTTAAAGGGGGGCAGATGAAATTCTTTAGAAGACTTATGTGAACTTACTAAAATGACTAAATGCTTACATTCAACATCAGACATTCAACATCAGACTAAATGCTTACATTCAACGTTCTTTAGTGCAATGTTCAACTTTTGGGATAATGCACAATTAGGCTTATTAAACTCAATGCCATGGAGATTAGTCCTTTGATGAAAATACTAATGGATATGTGATTGTGTGTGTGTGTATGTGTGTGTGCATGTGTGCTAAGATTGAACACAGGGCATTGTGCAGACTAAGAGAATACAATTGAGCTACATTCAAGGCTGTTAACTATAAATACATTAAGTAAAGTCATCTAAAAATCAAAATAGGTAAATGGTGAAACTTTCTGGAATATTTAATGACTTGACAAAATAATGCTATTGAACAAAAGC
This sequence comes from Eospalax fontanierii, assembly GCA_035773235.1. Classification (NCBI taxonomy): domain Eukaryota; kingdom Metazoa; phylum Chordata; class Mammalia; order Rodentia; family Spalacidae; genus Eospalax; species Eospalax fontanierii. The sequence continues at coordinate 14,601,367 of CM069536.1, read as the reverse complement.
TTATAGATTCCAGCATGGTAATTTTGGAGCATTTAAAAACACCTGACCTGTAATGAATAGTCCTTTATGAGAGACACACAAAGATACTGTAAAGGAGTGTTCTACCTTCTCTGTGAGAGAAGGAAGAACCATGGTGATTAAGTTCATTGCACACTACCCTTCTGTCTGATGCTTTGTGTAGTGTAAAGTATGCAAAATGATGACTTCCTTATTTTTGTAAAGCTCCTCATCCAATTTATCAAATATACAAAGACTCATACTATGAAATATTAATTCCAATAAGTATTCAGAAATATGAGAATAATTATTCAGTATTAATGATATGCGAGTTACTAGTCTATAGAGTGGGGATACATCAACAAATCATCCCTGAAAGTCCAGTTTCTGATTTAAAAAAAGAAAAAATGATTAATAATTGGGGAAAACAACACATAGTTCATGTGGTAAGACAGAAAATGATGGTCGGCACTCAAAGCTAGTGTTTGATCTTGCTTCCGCTGCCCTCATTACATCATTACTTGATCTCATTTTCAGAAGTCTAGTCTTATGTTCTTTACCTAGCTTCTTATTTTACTGTCCATTTTGTTTATGTCCTTTTTTTTATTCTTTCTTTTTAATTTAGCCCACTTCTGCCCAAATGAGCTAAGCCTGACATGTTTTCTTGAGAATTATCTTCTTCTTGCTGAACAGTAAGCATCTGTTGTTTCGGCCTTTCGTCAGGCACCTGCATTCTTCAGTACTTCATATGTGTGTTTCATCAGCTCCCTCTCCTGTTTCCAAACAGTTCTGGAAAACAATAGCTTCTTCCCCAACTAGCCTCTCATCGCTCCCCAAAATAACTCATCATTTGCCTACTTCATATTTTTTAAGAGCAAGAAATGCAATTTTCTCAACAATTTCATTCAAACCCATGACATTTCCTGTTTTGTTTACCCTTTGCTCTGCCTTTACAGATTGCAGAAGAAGCAGAAGCCTGCCCTCAATCTACTTATCTGCAGGCCTCTGACCGGCTTCTTTCTGGGCATCCTTCAACCATTTTGTAACTTTTCCTTCAAAACAAGTACCCATGCCTGTGACATTTTCAAAACCCGAATAACAATGATTATCAAGTCTTCATTGTTCACTTTTATCTTGGTTTGGTCTTTTTCTCTTCATTTCTCCTTCAAATTAGATGGAGCAGGAAAGGCATAGTTTCTGTGACCTCTGGGCCTGATGCTCTGGAGTACCGAGCCAGGCACATCTGCAGTCACTTCTGGGTGGCGTCTGCAGGGGTCACAGAAAACGGTCTCCTGGCCAGGATCTACTTCCCCTGGGTAATGCTGCAGGAAAACCAGAGTAAACCCTGTTTCTTGGCTAACCCTGTCATAACCCCACCCCTCCTTAGAGAAAACTGGGTAGCCTAGCCTTGAAGAACTCTGCGTTCCTAAATGTCTTGTACACAATTCAGCTCATTTGCATTTGCACAAAGATGTTCATCTACATAAGAAATTATTTGTATTCTTGTTGACACTTTTAGTCCTCTTTTCAGATACAAGTTTTGAGATAATATGTACTAAGGATTGTTTATTTAGAATATTATCTGGGCACTGAGGCTCTTTCTTCTTTGCAGAAACAAGTTATCAGACTGGCAAGGCCTGTGATCTCAGCACTCAGGAGGTTAGGGCAGCAGATGAGGTAAAGGCCGGTGGGGGTTACCTAGTGACACCCTGTTACAAATAAACACAAACCCATTCAATTACAAGCTTCATCTTTAGGAATTTCTGAGCTGCAGCCTTTTCTACTTCACTACCTTCGACTGGCCATCTTCTCCAGTTTCTCCAGTAGTATGCTTAGGTATTAGCATAGCTATTATGTGTTGTCTTTCAATTATAAGAATTCATATTTTGTTCTGTTTTCAGTGATAGAAAGTTGTCATCATTTCTGTAAATAATTAAATTCAGACTTTATTTTCAATTCTACAATCTTAAAAGCATGCTCATCTTCTCATGCTGCTCTGCCATGATTTTTCATTTCCTTCTTTTTTATTCATAAGTGCCTCGGCACCAAATTCTATAGAACTTCTACAGATTCTCTTGTAATTCTTATTTCTAGCTATACTTATATTTAACATGTAAAGGAATGCTTTTGTTTTCATATAGCATTAATTAATTTTTTAAGACAAGATCATGTCACATATCCCTGCTGGCCTGATACACATTCTGTATGCCAGGTTCATTTTGAACCATGAAGATCTATCTACCTGTTTCAACTGCCTCAGGGCTGGAATTGGAAATGTGCCACCATGCGGGTTAAACATTGTTTCATCAGCTGAGGCACCTTTTAAAATCTCTATTTCTTCCATAATTTAAAAAACACTCTACGTTGATCCTTTCAAATTTTTGTAAATTTCACATAATGTAATTTGATCATATTTAGAGCCCCGCCCCCTTGCCTATCTGTACTCTCCTTACTTTTCCCACTTGGTTTCATATTCACATATATAGAGTTTTGTTTTTGTGAGGTCTATTGAGTCAGAGAAAACTAGCCAGTAGAGATGGAGCTTTGAAGTCAGTATCAGCTTGACACCTCTTTGTTTCTACAACTAATGTATGTGCTGTCTTCAGCAATAGAGCCTTACCATCAAGTTCTAATGGGTAATCGAGAGAATGCAATGGTCAGCAGTGTTTGAGGGTCTCTGGGACCCTGGTCAATGGGTTCTAAAGAGAAAGTCCGTTCCTGGCATTGGGCTTTTAGTTTATAAACCTATGGTATCCAGCAGGGGTAATGCCCTCCACTTATTAGGTAACTCCTGTTAATCTCTTTTTATAACTATTTATATGAAGCCGTTTCTACATTTGTAGATTAGCATATGAAAGCTTTTAAAAGTTGTTAGTACTAGTTGTCCCTCTTCATGTTCTGGCCTCTGCCCTGTCCTCCTGTTCCTCATCCCCTTTAGTCCTTCCTACCATTATTCCCCTTTCTTCTTTCATACCACTGCATTCTATCTTCCCTCCCACTAAGTCCACCTCCATGGCCGTGTACTAGTTTCTTGATCTCTATGGATTTTCTACTTGAAACATGTATTCAAAGCTAGCATCCAGTTATGAGAAAGAACATGTGATATTTCTTTTTCTGGGCTACCTTGCTCAGGATGATTGTGTCCAGATCCATCCATTTACTTGTGAATTTTATTTTTTTCAGCAGCTAAGCAACATTCTACTGTGTAAATATATCAGATTTTCATTGTCCATTCACCAGTTGATGGACATCTAGGATGTTTGTCATTCTTGGCTATTGTGAATAGAGTGGCAATGAACATAGCTGAATAGGCCTTGCTGTACTAAGACATGGAATCCTTTGGGGGATATGCACGAGGGTGATATAGCTGAATCATGTGGTAGATCTGTTTCAAAGGATACTGGGGACATATTTTAACATGATAAAGGCAGTAAACCATAAGCCCACAGCCAATATTATATTAAATGGAGAAAAATTTCCAAATATTTCCATTAAAATCAGTAACAAGACAAAGATGTCCACATTTTCCATTCTTGTTCAATAAAGTACTTGAAATCTTATGTAGAGCAACAAGACACGTGGAGGAGATAAAGGGGATACAAATTGGAAAGGAAGAATTCAAAGTACCCTTACTTGCAGATGATATGATCTTTTACATAAAAAATCCACAAGAAAACTCCTAGAGCTGCTAAGCACATTTAGCTAATTAGCAAGACAGAAAATTAACACCTAAATCGTAACACACCTATATACCGACAACAAACTTACTGAGAGCAAAATCATGGATATGATCCCATTCATGGTAGCCTCACAAATATATAACAACCTGGTAAATCTAACCAAGGAAATGAGGGGCTTTTATAATACAACTTTAAGACATTGCAGAAATAAAATTGAAGAATATATCAGAAGATGGAAACACCTCCCACACTCATGGATTCGTAGGATTAATACTCTGAAAATGACCATCCTACCAGAAGCAATCTACAAACTCAATGCAATACCCATTAAAATGCCAACATAATTCTTCACAGAAATTGATTTTTGGGGAGTCTTGCCAGCTTCCTCTCCTTACAGATAAATTGTCTGTAAGCACTGATCTCTCATGAGAGAGAAAGTATTTGTTGCTATACCTAAGAAATGTCTAGAACAAGGCTGACATACTAAACTTGCCTTCTATCGCACTCTAAGTTGTCACTGTCACTATTTCTACTTTAGGTTCATTATAAGGGGTTTCTTAGTTTGCTTTGGAACCATTCCACCCCCTCATCTGTTCTCCTTGTCTAAGTTTATCTCGTCATAACGAGATAATAGTAATCCTTCCTATAGCACTAATTTTGGTGATGTTCTCCTAATTTTCTTTAGTCTGTGTGACTGTGAGTTGTCCTATTGCTATTCTTTCTGGGTTGTTATTTCCTTGCTGCACTTTGACTTCATGGACATCCTTGAATCTTTTATTTTTCTCTCTGAATTCTTCTTTTCTCTTTCTTCCATCATAACAGAGTTTCCTTCTTCAGTTGGTTATTGCCATTTTGTTTAAAAAAAAAACAAAACATTTTTGTTGTATTTTTCTTTTATGTGATGAGTGTTTTGTCTACATGTATGTAATTGCACCCATGTTGTGCAACACCTGATGAGGCCAGAAGAGGGTGCCAGATCCCCTGGAACTGAAGCTATAGACAGTTGTTAGCTAATATGTGGGTGCTGGGAACAAAACTAAGTTCCTCTGTAAGAGCAGCCAGTGCTCTTAAATGGTGAACCATCTCTCCATCTCCACCACTGTCACTTTTTACATTCAACAATCACCTTATATAATTCATTTCATCCAGATGAATTTCCCCTAAATGGTGATCTTACACTAGAAGCCCAGCATCTCTCCTGGAGTATTTATTAGCCACAAATTCTTAAAATTATTTAGCAAATTATACTCACATAAAAACTTCTAATTCTTAAGATTTCCTATGCATTTTAGATATTTCAATATACAGAATTTCTCTCTAATTATCATTAACAAAAATTTGTGTGTATGTATACTTATGTTTCTTGATGAGATATGAGAAAATATCCCAGACAGAGAATGAAGGAGAGAACAAAGAATTGATTCCATCTATGTTGAACCAACAAGTTTACAGGGTTTAGTTATACAGGAGCAAGAGTGATAGATTATTTATAGGCACCTGGGTTAGCGAAAGGTGACTGCATCACTCTAAAGCCCACCTCAGCATGAGTGAGCCTTATGCCAGCTGCATCCCTTGAGGTTCCTGCACAGTTTGAAGGCAGATCCACTCCAGTCTCTTCTCCCCAGAAATTGGGTACTGTTTTTATAACTTTGGGGAGGGATTCTTGCAAATCTTATTTTCCAAGACACTTCTCATTAGCTTTCTGAGCTGTAAGGTCTTCCTTCTTCCTACAGGAGGGAAGATTTCAATTTGGAAGATATTGATAAACAACAAAAATCAATAAATACAAAAACATGAAAATATACTGTTAAATACTCAATATCTAAGGAATTTGTGAGAAAGGAATTTTTTCTTGGGATGGGTGATGACTCACCCTACAGAACAGAAAATGGCTACTCACTGGATGTTTTATCAAGGAAACTTCTTTTACAACATTTTAGGAACGAAACTACAAAAATTATGAAAATCAATAGTATTAAATACTGTTATAACTAGTAAGATTTATGCCATATTTTGAAACAAACATCTGGGATTCACCTGAAGGAAATAAGATTGGGCAGAATGAATATGATTCAGACATCGTTTGCTAAGGGTGCTCGCATAGGACAGATTATGTTTTCTATTGTCCTCTTATCCATAATGTCACCCCAGCTACATTTAGTGAGGACACTATGTCTGAAGCATAAATGAGCAGGTTTATGTCTTTCTATAGTGTCAGAATTTATTGAATGACAGTGAACTCACAAGGCATGGTGATTTCAAAGATGGCAGTTTGCCTGATATTCCCTACTTTCTTTGATAGGCCTGGAATAAAAGTTCTTTTATTCCAATTTTAATTTCTATTATTAATTCTCGGGATCACATGGTACACATAGATTACAGAATTATTAAGGGTTAAGAGACTGCAGCAGAATTCAAGACATTTCAGAGGTCGGGGGAAAGCCAATAGACATATGAATAATCTCTGTGAAAGATGAGATAATCAATCCCTGGAGCTGCTTCCGTTGTAAGGAAGGCTGATGCAGGTCACAGACGTGAGAAGGAAACTGCAAAGATGATTCCAGCGGCAGAGAAGAAAGTGCAAGGCAAGGTCCAGACAAAGGAGCAGGCAGATAGATGGACAGCAGGTCCAGACAAAGAAGCAGGCAGATAGATGGACACCAGACCCAGACAAAGGAGCAAGCAGATAGATGGACAGCAGGCCCAGACAAAGGAGCAAGCAGATAGATGGACAGCAGGCCCAGACAGCTGAACAGGAGGATGGGCTGGTAGCAGATGTATATGCTCTATCAACAGCAGGTATTGAATTGGGGGATCCAGCTGAGCTGTAGTCCCTGGGACAGTCAGGAGTCCTCTGTCTCTCCATTCCTGACCTAGAGACAAGGTGGTCAGATGACAGGACAGTGATGCCTATTGCCATCTAGGTTCTAAGTGTCCAACTCAGCATGGGGTCCAAGAGAGGGAGTTGTACACTTATTTGTCTGGTGTGTCTGATAAATCCTTGAGCCCAGTTTTCCTGATATGGTTTTGATATGTCCACGTACCACTACAGTCCCAATCCATCCTGAAACACTCATAACATGTCAGCCTTTCTAGTTCTAGAAACAAGTCATCCTGTGCTACATGGCTGTGCAGGATCATGTGTCCACTCAGATGCACAGTCATCCTCCATCTTCAAAATGGAGTCAAATCTGTGTGTAAAATGGAGTCTCTGGGAGCAAGGCAGAGTCTGAAAAGCCACTGTTGTACAGTATGGAATAATTTAGAGCAGAAACAGCCAGAAAACTCAGTGCTATTCACGATTAACTGACGTGTTTTTCTGCTCAGTCCCTACACTTAGAGTCTTTAGGGTGGATTTTTCAGGAGTATAACATTGGTATTTTTGTGTGAGGGACGTTCTCCTTGCATTTCTGAATCTCTGTGGTTTTCTCTTTTCATCATAAGCTGTTTGCAGTTCTTTGGGCAGTGGGCCATTCTGGTGTGTGCTGTGATTTGTTTTGTTCTGTGGTTTCTTATCATGCATAGATGAAGTGCCTTTTTATCACTCATTTAAATTATTGTTTTCCTCTGGTGATGGATTTTGCAGCTTCTCTGTTTACTTTATTACTTGTGACGGAGGCATGTTTTCCTGATGGGAACCCAGCAGAGGGTGCATTTAGTATGGCTTCATCATCATTCACACCGCACTCTCAGCAACATCACCACAAAGGGAAGCAAGCAGTCTCTAGGTTACTTTCAGCAAAACAGCTCCTTCTATCCTCCAGTCTCTACCTGCGTGTGAGGCAGCTGATTAGATGTCATATTAACGTAGTTAATTTATTTTCTGGGATCAATCTTTTATGTGGCAATGCTTTTTCATTACTATGGGGGAAAGCAGTAAAATGACATGAGCACTTTTCCTCCGATCCTTTCTTTCCTAACTCAGATATGGGAGTAAAAATATTTACGACATGTCAAAATCATCTCTAACGATTTAAATGAGTGAATAACCAATAGCCAGACTTCTGAAATTTCTGTAAATCGACTGAGGATCCTGAATTACACATTCATATACACACACATACAAACACAGAGACACACACACAGACACACCCAAGCATACAAACACACACAGAAACACAACACATGATACACAGACATAAATACACACATATATTATCGTACAATAGAAAGAAGGGACCAAAGACAAAAGGAATGTGAAACAATTTCTTGCAAGCTGTTATCCATTAATTTTTTCTTACATTAATTCTAGTGAACCAGAAATTCAGACGATTAAAGAATTGGAACAGTTTTATGTGGTTCTGAATTTGCCCTAGATTGAAAAATTTGGAAACTGTCATGGAAGATAAAATTCTCCCCTATTTGTTAAGAACCTCAGAGGAGAAATGTACTTCCTCAGTGACCACTCCTCATCCACTACCTCCTTCCCTCCATATTTTCAAAGGTATAGCTGAAATCTTAATAATAGTATAAGTTCATTGTTCATTCATATGCAAATATAACAGAATTCTATTTAAAAAGTGATAGATCAGGTCCCTGTAAACCATCTGAATCAGAAACACATCCATCTGTCCATCAAACAATATTTTAGCATCTAAATAAGGTAAATTCAGTAATTAAAGATCTTTGTAAATCCTTTATAGAAACAATATGGAAGTAGCAGAATCATTCATTGTTCAAAGAAATGTTGAATTTCCTATATCTAACAGGTAAAGGACAGACTTTGAAGAGGTTTCACCACTAGAGAGCTCTTTGAAGTCCAGAATCGTGGGAATGTAGACTAACCACAGTATAAATGTGTAGATAAAGTTAGATAGAAGGTACAAAGTGTTGACCATATCTCTTGGCACATAGAAGTGCTCAGTAAACAGCAGCAAACTGATTTTAATGATGGCAAGTACACCAGTATGTATAAATCAGTTTGTCCATATCATTCTTTTGTTATGAATTGAAAAGTTAAAACTTCCGTTTGGTCAATTCCCATAGATTCTAAAAGAATGTCAAGTGAGGGGATGGGGGATGGCTCAGATTTTAAGAGCACTTGCTGTTTTTGCAGAAGACCCAAGTTCAGTTCTCAAAATCCATGTCAGTTAGACACAACCACCTGTAACTCCAGTCCCATGGGATCTGATGCCCTAGTCTAGAAGCCAAGGGCACCTGCATTTATGTGCACACACACACACATTCAGACACAGACACACATATAATAAAAACAATATTTAAGTAAAGATTATCAGGTGGTGAATAATAATTGAAAAACTGAGTTTCATAAAGTTTAACTTAGAACAAACAGTCCTGGTAAATTGGTAAGAAATGAATTATAAATTTAATTTCATTCCTTAGAGAAATAGACATTCCTTCTGAGGTAGGAAAAAACTCTCTGTAAGTAGTAAGGGAAAAGGACCTATAATAACTCTGAACCTTCTGTCATATGTTGCTGTAAGAACTGAGGCTAAGGCTGAAAGAGTTAAAATGGAAGATTCTGGAGCCTTGAGGAAGATGAATAAGATAATAAGCTTGTAGCTGGGTATGGGATATCCAGTCTAAACAGACGAGGGGAAGGGCAGGGCTTGGGTCAATGACAACAGACCAGGTGCACCTACCACCCTTGCCAACACCCAGAAGTCCTTTAGGAACATACAGAAAGCACAATTGTTCTTTCATATATTCTTGGGTTTAATACAGCTACTTGGGGCAGACTAACTTCAAGGAAGGATGGGCTAAAGCACGCCTGCACCTACTTCAAAAGAGAAGCCTAAGACCACCCCATAGACAAGAAGCCAAAGATGAGGTTGCCAAGAAAGACATGTCTTTGGCATTAGACAATGAACTTGGAGTCACTGTCCCAGATCAATCTTTGATGACTGTGTCTGGCATCTTGGGTCCTTAGGTCATCTTTTTTTCCTCTAAAGTCTATAAGCTTTAATATGTTCATATTCTTTATGAAGAATATATTTTATCATGGTATATATTTTATTATATTCGACTATAAAGAATGAAATTGGAAATATCAGTTTATTTGGTTCAAAAATAACCCAAACATTATGTATCTTTAGTAGACATAGAAACACTAAGGCTGTTTGTAAAAGAACGTATGGAAATCTATTTTATAAGCTTCATATATATGGACATTCATTTTCTATAAGAGTTTAACATAGGAGTCCTATACAGGGACACACACTCTGCAGTCTCTTATTCTTTAAAACTCAGCCTTCTGTATGCATTACACTGTTGTATGAAGAAAATTTACTGCTGAGAGTTGAAAGATATATTAATATTCTCTGTACCCTTTGTTCTGCTAAGTTCCATGAACCTTAGGTGTAGAAGTTCCACTGTAAATGTGTCATTTGGGACTGGGCATCTCAGATATGTATTCTCTGTGTATGACCAGTTGTGGAACTCTGTAATAGCCTCCATCTGTTTTAAAAAGAATCTTCTTTGATAAGCGGTGTATTCTGAAAATAAAGGGATCCATATTTAGCATTCAGTAAGAAACGTCATTTGTCTAGAGATATGACACGGATAAGATTTTCTCTAGGATTTATAAATTATTTGGCCATGTGTATTTGGTTAGGTTTATAGTGCCATACATGAGTTCCCTCTTATTGAGATGGCTTTAAGTACAATTAGATAGATATTGATTATCCCTAGATAAAAGTGTCACTATTGCACCAATAAAGATATTTTTCTGTGCCAGTCATTGTAGTTATTAGCCTTTAGAGCTAGGTTGAACCAGAGATTGAATTTCTCCCTTAGCAGCTTGCATAGCATCCTTTAGAACTATGAGAGGTAGTCTTTAGGGAGAAGCTTCCAGGTCAGCTCAAGGATCTTTGTGGAAAAAGGAGCAGAAAGATTCTAAGAGCCAGATTTGGTGCATGAACATAAGGAAACAGAGACATTCAGTCCACTGGAACTTGCTGATATGATCATGTGACAATGGTGACAGCATGCACAAGACCCACACCAAGTCAATTGTACAAAAACCCAGCATAGAACCAGGGATGAGCAACAGGCCCCAACCCTAGCCTGAGAACTATTGTTACTGATTACTGGAGAGTAGATCTTCTTGAAGTGAGACACTCTAGTTAGGCTGACTAGACTCCATTGAATGAACTTGTACTGAAGGACATCTGGGTTCAAATGCTTGACAATAAATGACTTAACATATATGACAGGGTGTGTGAAATCTGGTTGGGAGCACCTGTAGGGGAATGCGGATGGAGGACAGGAGAGGCATCGAAACTTGATTAAGGTCTATTATATGAAACGCACAAAATCTCAATTTTTTAAAAAGTTTAATTGTAGTTACCTTACTCATGGGACAACGTTCCTCCCAGAAGCTTTAGGCTGCCAAATAAAAATCCAGTGCCAGTTGTGGGATACTCCCTTCAAGGTTTTGCTGATCACTGTCTTTGAGAACCCCCAAACAGTATAAGCTACTGCCATTGCTCTTGGATGCCCTCAAGATTGGATGGAAAAACCTATTGCTGAAGTCATCACACTGTGGTCACAGGACATGGAGAAATCAAGTTGTGGTTCGCCATAACACTTCGGTCCTGCTGGCTAACTTCCACAGTACTGGAAGATGCCATACAGGCTACTGGGAGAGAAGAGTCAGGTACGATATGTCCAAAGTGCAATAGAGCCATGAATAGGACGGGGGTCAACAACCTCTTTCTGGTCTGACTTGTGGCCTGCTGCACAGGAGAAAATGTGTGCTTAGTGATGGAAATTGACCAAGAATTCCTCATTAGGAAGCTGCTTGGTACCAGGGTCAGCCTACTACTATTATTTTGCTAAAGAGACATAATATTAAGTCACCCTCTGTGGGTGCAGCTCAGTCTTGGGCACAGGAATGTCATGCACACACTCAGGCACTCTGGTCGACTCATGACTCAGGCACACCCTGTCATGTAACTGCCAGGTAAGGCAGGGGCGCCATGGGCTGACTTGTTTGCCCACATGTCTCCCCTAGAAGGAGAGATAAGCTAAGGTGAGGTAGATGGTGCATGGTGGTCTCAGATTGGCTTGGTGGGGATGATACAAACTCACCCTATAGTAGAGTATAAGCCCCTAGCTAAGTCTGAATAAATGGTTTTGCCTCCTGATGCAGTCCCCGGGATATTCTTGGAGTAACCCTGCACCGCACCCTCCTCGGCTGTTCATTGGGGTCTTGTGGATTGGAACCCCCAAGATCTCAACCCTCTAAATTCATATCTCTGTACTCATAGATTAATGCAGCTTTGACACCTCATCAGAGAAGTCTGTTTTTTTACAGGCAGGTAACACAGAAACTCCTAAACAATTAAAGTAAAGAGAATAAATGTCTATATCATATCCACTCCTTCAAGGCTTAGGGACCCATAGGGAAGACAGTTTGGAATGACTGTAAGAACCAAAGGTTATGGAGGAATGGCACAAAGCACACAGATGCCACTGTTACCTGCACAAGACCTAAATAAGATCAAGCCAAGCAACATCCCGGCATGGATTAGGGAGGGACTCATAAGCCCTTCATACTATATTTAGGAGCTGCTGACAGTTGATGGATGCTGGAAAAGGAAGAATGAGTGTTCTTTAAGGGTGTGGCCCCTGATACATGGGCCACGTTCTAGCAGAAGGCCGCACTTCCATGAGCATATGGGTAGCACTACATTCCCAGAGTGTTTTTTTGTTTTGTTTTGTTTTGTTTTGTTTTAATGACAAAGTGATACAAAGTTGAGAGAGGTGTGAGCCACATGTGGATCTGGATCTGGATCTGGATCTGGGAAGGATTTGGGGTAGACATGATCAAAATGCATGTATGTATGTATGAAATCCTCAAAGAACTAAGAAAATACTATATTAAGTGTAGTAATATTTATTACTATATATCCTTCTGTCCTTCTGTTCACTCAGTCTTACCTTTTGACATTGCTCAGAAATTATACCTTCTATTTTTAGAATTGATAATAATTTAGAAATTCTTATTTTCTTATATGGTGAGCATAGTGTGTTCCACCAAATTTGAGTTCCATAAAGACAGAAAGTGTCCCTTTTTTGGAAACTGGCATGTGACATGAAGTAGATAATGCAGAAATAAATTTAGCTGCCTAAATGGAAAGTATTTGACTTGTGATTATAATCATGGAGATGCACAATTGCTACCCAACTATTACACTTCAAAACTCATTTTTATTTAATCCATTAATAGATTACCTTTAAAGGAAAACACTACCTAGGTGGACATTATGTATTAAGTCACCTTAACATCTGAATATGTTAACTCGAATTTGATAATCTACTATCAAGAGAATAGCAAAGACCTAAGAAAATGGGATGCAGCAGAGATCTGTTTTGATGAGTAAGGGATGATTATGGAGATTGGCAGGAGGCAGGAAATCAGGGATCCTTTGTTATGCTAGTTAGAGTCTCATGCAGAAATTCCTAATAACAAGCACACAGTACATGTGTGAAATAGCTTCTCATTCTAAAGTTAATGGTTCTGTGGTGTTTTAGATCTGCACAGAGCACTAGAGAGCTGGGAAACACAGGTACCACTTTAAGATATATTCAGTGGATGATTTATATCAGAAAGTTATCATCACGACTTTCAAAATCTTTCTGTAACTGCTTACAACTTTTCCTACAACAAAGATGCAAATACGTAGTTCTCAAGCTTGTAGCAATAAAGAGTAATCCCCTTTACTTTCTAAAATTTCAGGAGCCTAAACATGTTAACTCCTTACCTGTTATTTCAGCAGGCTAGAAACATAATTCTCAGAAATATAACACAGCACTAGAAGTGTGCTGTATTTGTGATATATAAAATAGCCTTTAAAATAATCTAAAGCTTGCTATCCCCCAATTCATTGTTTTTGTTTTTTTTTTTTTCCTGTGATTCCAGAGCCTGGTAGAACTCTTATTCTATTTAAAAACATAAATTCTGAAAAATGTCCATCTACATTCTATCTACTTTTGATGCCAAAATACAGCTTTCACCTCAAAATGAAAGAGATAGTTTATTCTTGAGCCACATAATAGCGACCACAGGGAGAGAACACAGACTCAGTGTGCTCCATATTCTGTGTTCCAAAGTGCTAACAATTTATGAAATTTGTTGTAACAGAATGAAGAAAATCAAATCAAGACACCTTTCAGAAACATTGCTAGAAATATCGGGAAGGTGGCTAAGAGCAAAGTGAAGCTGTTTTTGCTGCATGCTTCAGATGCTATCTGCAACATCTTTAGCCTTTTAGCTGATGGAAGCCAGTGGTCCATAAGTGCATTCCAAAAGTTTTCAGCTGGTAGTAACAACAATGTGAAGTCAGATGCAGAGAAGGGCGAGGGAAGGCTGCTAAGGAGGCTAAAGATAGCGAAGATTTACTGACTTAGGCTCTGAGCCTATAACATTCCAACCTCTCCACAATCTTTGAAGTTTGAATCTGTTAATCAGCTTTGTAGAAAGTCAATATGGGGTTCTTTCAGGGAACATAACAGAACAAAGAAAGCCATGAATCAACATGCCTTCAAGTACACTGGTGAGTTCATTACCTATGAGGGTTACCACAAAGCAGAGAAATCTTTGTTATTGTTCTCAGATGCTATCGGAAGTCTTTGTTAGCGTTTGGGTTGGTGGAAGCTAGGAGTTCATTCATATATTGCATGGATTTATCTAAGAGTCATAAGAACGTTAGGTCCCATACAGACATATGCAATAAAGAGCCATTTAAGGGGGTAAAGAGAGCCCAAGATAATTTAGCTCTGGACTGCCATGCTCCATCTTCTCCACTGTTGCTGAACTTCCAATCCTTCTCCACTGTTGCTGAACTTCCAATCAGTCAGTCAGCTCTTAAAGAATGTTCATTGTAAGGCTGCATTCTGGGAACTTGATTCATAATATATATTGTTTATATGAAAGGAGTCATGGAAATTATAAGTTAAGCAGTAGCTCACTTAGAATTTAGAAACCTAAGTTTAGTTAGGAGCTTTGTAACTAACCTTCATCACACTTCTGGCCTTTCCTGTGCTTTAATTAATAAACCGGTTTTATACTTCATAAAAATTTCACAACCTAGAAAAATATAAATCTTTCCTTCTCCCTCTATTTCAACAACAATGTTCAGTTACCATGGGCTCAACTACTGTCTCCTTGGAAATGACCCTATAGTGTAGCATTGTTGTCACAAGCCTATGCTCCCTCACCTTACAGGTCATGGCTTGTCTTTTATCCAAGCCATCCTCCATTCATGATCACATTTCTGACCTTCATCTACTGTTACCAAATTCAAATTTATAAAGACCTTGTTTTCTTTGAAATTGCCTTAAGAATCTCCTCATAGTCCCATTTTTGTTTATCACATTACATTACAACTACTTTCGGTCTTCATTCTTCATTTATTGAAACATTTTGGCCTATCCTTAGCAGATACTGTAAGTTGCTTTTATATATATATATATATATATATATATATATATATATATATATATATATATATATAGTTTATCTGCTTATTTTTCTTTCCTAAATAATCCATAATCCCTTCTTTCTTCAATAACCAATAAAAAAAGATAGCACACTATGATTTCCTAGGTGACTATGAGTTGTGATTTTGCTAAAGAGAAAACAATTTCAGGGAACTTTGAGAACTTTGATTTCTCTTTGCCTTCTTCCATGGTAATGGGCAGTGAGCACTGTAAAGGTGATCAGGCTACCAGTAGAAAGTGAGAAGACCTTGCAGCTCCTCCTGTTGGAGAGCTACCATACCATCCATGAGTGATCTGCCTTGAGAATCCTTGTTTTATTTAAAAATACAACAAGAACAACAACAACAAAAACCCCTACACATCTTGGTTGGACCACTACACTAGAGTGAAGACTGACACCACTATCTGTCCATAGTAATAAACTTGATGTTTGCTTGACTAATTCAGTTTCTTTTCCCACTAGCCCCACTAAGACACTTTTCAGTCATGACACTGAAATTCTCTTATGTTCATCACTGTGTTTGGAGTTATGGGTTTTCATCTTACCCTCAAAAGCAAAATAAGGATTTTTCATCTGACCCAAGCCTTTTAATATTCTGCATATTCTTCAAGCAAATTCAAGTATCATTGTCTCTCTGCTCCCTCCTCCAGCAAACTACTGGTCTGAATTGCTACAGTGGATTTGCTCTCCATGATACTGTTAAGGTGGGCAGGATAGAGATACAGATCCCCAGTGTGACCCTCAGCAGCCGAAAGAGTTCCCCCCCTCTCTGAGGGTCCTTAACTCTGGTCAAACCAGGATTCAGAACATGGATGCTAAAAGGGATCTCAATATTAAGCAGTATGAAGAACAGCTGAGATTTTATTAAAGGTATCTTGTTAGCGTGGGTGAGATGGCTCAGCTTGGAAAAACCCTTGTCACTCAAGCCTGGTGATCTGAGTTCCATTTATCAAATCCACATAAAGTGATAGGTGAGACTAGATTTCACAAAGCTGCCCTACATTGACAGTACACTATGGCATATGAATGCCTCTACACACACCATATGCACAAAAATAATAAATGAAACATTTTAAAAAGATATTTTAATATAGGCTTAAACATGAAGCTTAAATGAGAAAGAGAAGTGATCACAAAGAAAACAACAAACACTCAACACCAAGGATGTGGACTTCGGTGAAAGAGAACTAGTTTGTGGTTTAAAGACATATGTAACACTGATTTTAATCAGGAAGGTTAAGAGAAGGAGAGAGGTTCTGCATAAAAGAAAACCATGCTAGAGTCTGGATGTGGGTTTCTCAGAGAGAGGGCCACGTCATTGTCTTTATGATGAAGACAGGATAGAAAAGTGGATCACACAGTTTAAAAACAGAGGCCTTGTTTCTTATCTTTGGCCAGTAAGGGGCATGGGTCTCCTTCTATCCTGATCAGAAGCTAGAAATGCCCTGAGGGGCTCTGCTTCCTGTTGTGACTTCTTCTTTTCTTTCTTCTTTTGCACACTCAATGAGCACCACTTCCTGGAAGCTATGGTTGAGGATGTGATGGAAGCTGGATCAACATGTGGTGGGTGGGCCAGCTGCACTGACAGGTTCATCTTCCGTATTCACATTTCAGTTTCTGCTGTAAGTCCTATGAAAAGTCCTGTGACTGGTGGGTTACTGGCTGGGTCTTGGACCTGCTGATGCTCTACAGAAGCTCCACTTTCCTTCTCTTAAGCTCATATCTACGGTCCTATTTAAAAACCTCTTTTTAAACTCACCCTCTGTGGAATTCATTCTTCTTGTTTAAGACAAGGACCTGGAAGCCACTGGCCAGGGGTGGCTCTGGTGGCCCCTGATCTATCAGATGTGGTAGCTTTCCAAGATACGTACAGGTTAGGTAAGAAGGGTTCTGATGCAAGAGCCTCACTGCTCTCAAAGACAGCGTCCATCCCTGCTTTTGCCTCATTTCTTTTACAGTAGTCCCATATAGGATTCTGGCAGGTTTTGAAGCTATTATTTTCAAGGGATTGTTAGGAAATCCTGATGAGTCACAGTGTTAGAGAACAAATAGCTATCTAAATGGGATAGACAATAAATTCTCTAGTTTATCTGTTGAAAGACCCACATTTCCAGTTTCACTGGTCAATCACCTGATCACAGGACCACCCTTAGGAAGGTGGGTTCAACTTAAGTTATACTAAATAGATGGGCAGAATACAGCGTGTGTTAATGAGGCAGTGAACTTCTCCTGCCTGGAATCCTGCCTCCCAGTGCAGTTCTTCTGGACCCAGCCACAGACATGTAGACTGCCCACTTTTCCGAAGAATTCAGAAAAGCATAATCTTTCCTTCTCTTCTTCACATCCCTTTTCTAAACATGCACTCTCTAAGGCTCTGGGCTGCCCCAGAATCCTGTATTTCTCTACTTTTTCTCCAACACTTCTCCCAGCCATGTGGCTGCCAGTCCCATGCAGGCTCCAAACCTGCATGACTTTTTGACTTCTCTTCTTCTCCCTCCATTCTCTTCCAGTTGCTGAGATCCCCAGCTTGTCTGCCTTGAGGATTTTTCTTTAGATTCCAGTAAAATTGTCCTAAAGCTTCTGATTAAGTCCATTCTTAAATTCATTTATGAATGAGACTAAGAACCCACTAGGGGATGTTCTCTCTCTCTCCCCATTTCAACAGGATGGTTCCTGAGAACATCTGATAGATTTTAGCTGACAAGATTAAAGGAAGGGTGGATATTTTTACTGTAAACAAAGTAGACGATCTTGACTGAGAGTCCAAGACAGTGAGTAGGTAATGTGGTGGGGCACCATACCTACCATCATCTACATTAAGGCCTTGGCCTTGATGCCACGTCACTTCAACCAAATTCCTGTGTAGGAAAGGACTATCATCTCTACACATTGGCATTCTTTAGAGAAATGTTCCTTGTGCTGGAATTCTTGTTTTCCAGCTGGTAAGAAGCTTCAACATATTGTGAAATGAGGTGAGGGTCTCCATTTCCTCTCCTCGTCCCCATAATTTTCCCATCCTTTCTCCACACATTAGACAGTAAACTTTTATTTGTCTTGTAATTTGATTGACTTTGGGTCTGTTTAACACTTCACTATATTATGCATTCTCTAAAGATTGGGAAATTCCTAAAGTTAATGAAAAATGGAAGTACCTGAAAGGCAAGACATGTTTTCACTTGTAGCTTTATTCACTCTTACTCTCCTATGGAACTCATACTCTGTGGTCTAAATTCACGTGCCAAATAGCATTCATCAAATGTGTACTCTCCATGCCCCCATTCCACCCCCAGTGATAGTGACAGGGGTATTCCTGTGGGTTACAAGTGAGGGCTGTTAAAGCTGATGTGACTAAAAGCTTAGGTCTCATGATAGAAATCAGTGCCTCAGACAGTGACTCTGAGGTCTGACTAGTCATTCCCCTGTGTGAGGACTCACCAAGAAGGTGACGCCTATGACCAGAAAGCGGACCCTTATGAGACTAATTTCTTTCAAACCACTGAGAAACAAATTTAACTTATTTATTGGCTGCCTCATGTATGGCATTTTGTTTTGGAAACTCAGACTCATCAAGTGCTTAGAAGTAGACCTAAGTTCTATACATATTGGCAAGGAAAGATTTGTTCAATTTTTATTTTAACTAAGTGGGCAATTAATGATTAATAATATTTAAGGTAATGTTCTCTCTGTAACTATGCAGTTTATGTTATAGTGTAGGTAGCAATGGAAATTTACTGACAGTGAAGTGGTTGCAAAGAAACTTGAACAGTAGAAAGCCCCCAAGATGAAAAAGAAAGAAACAAGAATGAAGAAGGAAAACAAGAATCTGCCATCACTCCCCTCGTGCTTTCGTCTATTACAGTCCACCAGTCTACCCACTGTTGAAATCTTCATTTGCCAAACTGCTGCATTCCTATGATCCTTCGTTATGTATAGCACCATACTTGCATATGAGTTCACTAAATTTCCCTACAGATCTGAGGTTCGGGCTGATCCTAGCATCAGTCTGCTGATGTGAATAAACTCTTTCTCCTTCATCTGAACCAGCTTCTGGTTTCTTGATTTCCAGAAGTTCTCATAACAGCAGTATTATAATTGTCCTGGCGGAAATGAGAATTTATTGATCTTATATATTGTATTTATTATCTTTGTTTTATGTGTATAAGTACATGGCCTGCACGGAGGTAAGTTCATCCATGTTGTACAATACCCGTGGAGGTCAGAGGTGGGTGTCAGATCCTCTGGAACTGAGCTTACAGACTGTTGTTAGCTGCCATGTGGGTAGTGGGAATCAAACCTGGGTCTTCTGCAGGAGGAGTCAGTGCTCCTAACTGCAGAGCCATCTCTCCAGCACCCACCCTGCTTTATTCTTAGGAATGAGAATTTTACAGAAACACTTCTACCCTTCCATTCAGCTAGTAGACAGTGACTGCACCAGAAGGTGAAATTTCTCCAGGAATCTCATACTAAGTGCTGTAGTTTGAATGAGAATGTCCGCCAGAGGTTATAAGTATTTGGACATTTTGTCCCCAGTTGCTGGTACTGTTTTGGGAGGTCTTAGAAGGTGTGGCCATGCTGGAGGAAGTACATCACTTGGGGTGGGCTTCGAGAGTTCTTAAGCCTTGCTGGATCTCTAGTCACACTCTGCTTCCTGTGAAGATGTGAGCGCTTGGCTGCTGTGGTTATCCAAGTCACCCCTGCCACCTTGCCTCTCCACCATGATGGAGCCCTAAGTTAAATAAACTTTTCTAAGGTCCTTTGGTCAATGTTTCTAGCACAGCAACAGGAATGCAAACTAATACATTATGCAAAGGGAAAACTGAAACCAGGTGATGATGAAAGGGCAGCTGGTCTCCAGAGAAATGCCTCGTAGTTCTGACAACTCACCAGACCATCTTGTAGGAGGGACTGGAGCCCTGACAGTGATGATAGGCCAGACCACACTTTGACCAAGACTACACGACTGCACACATCTCTAGCCTTCTATCTAAACGTAAGCCTCATGGCAGGGCTCTGGAAGACAGATTTTGGGGTGGTCACTGGACTTCTTTTTCTTCTTCCCAGTATGACCATACCCAAAACATCTCTTTTTTCTATTTTTTACCATCAATTGTTTAATTTACTTACTGAAGAATGATGGGAGAACCTAGCTTGTTAGGCCAGCCAGAGTCAAGGCTCAGGGCCTAGTAATTTTAAGTTACTGTCTCATTCCCTATTGCAAATCTTCTTGCTCTAAAATCTTTAGTAAACAATTGAAACAAAACTTCAATTAGAAATTTATTTGATTTTGCCTATTTTATATGTATAGGAATTTTCCATGATACTATTTAAAAAGTTGTGAAAGTTAACCTTAGTATCTATTTATTGCCTAAAAAATGGAAAAGTATTGAAAATTAAATATGTGCTTCTTTGTGTAGCTCTCCTCACTCGAGTCTGTTTGAATAAAGGATTGTGCTGAAGGTTAACCTATGGAGAGTGAAAAAGCTCCAGCTTGGATTTCCTGACAACCTTAAATCTTTCTAATAAAGAATCTTGTATATTATTTAAAACTCTAATCACTCTTTCCCTGGGTCTGGGTGAACTGAATGTGTCACTATTAAAATCACAGCAGTCATTCTAACATAAAAATCACCAAGGGAAAAATGAAGATGTGAATGCAATAAGATTTTTTTCACACCCTATAAAGTCTTTCCTCTTGTTAAGCTTTAAAGATTTTCTAGTGTTTGCCCATATTAGCACTATTTCTAAAATATATGACAGTTGCTAGACCGCCTCCAGTAATGAAACTGTACTGGAGATGCAGAGTAGCCGCACTAGCTATTGCAAATGAAATCATTTGCGAAGTTAAAATGGCGTCTGTAGGGGCATTTTTCGTTTAACATTATTTGTACTATCCAAGTTTGGAACAAGTTCTTTCCTTGTTTTATTTTTCAGGCACATTCCTGCTTGTTTTCGAAAGAGATGTGTAGGCTCCAAGGGCAATGAGAATGGGAACTTGCATCCTACCAAATGGGCTTCACTTGCGTTCTTGAATTCCTGTTCATTGCCTCTTATTTACACCACCATCCTCTCACTGCCACCTGTCAGGGTAATGTGTTATGCCCAGAGAACGGCTCTCCAAGAACCACTGCGGAATCCGGAGTGTATGCAAGAACAAAGTACCTTTATTCCAGCTTAAACTAGGACTTTCAGATCTCACCAACACAGTGGATCCGTCCTGAGAGCCCCGAAAGGAGGGCTTTTTATAGGTTAGCTTTTTATAGGTTAGGGAAGAAGGGAGGTGGAGATTTACCGCGTTACATCTGTATTGGTTAAGAAAGCCTGCGCACGCCGAGCATATTTTAAAATGATTGGGTATGAACTGGATACTATGGGTTACACACCAAAATTGCTTAAAAAGAGCTACAAAGCTCCTTATTGGTGGGTTCCATCTCTGGGCAAGAGGATGGAATGCATTACTCAAGTTTACTGAAATGTGCTGACCATTGCCCAAGTCCAGCCCTGACCCTTGTTTTTCTAAGCTTATCACAATGTGCCTATCACTCCCTGGCTGTACTGACTTAGATTTGTTTTCTCATTCTTTTAGACAGGCGACCAGAGGTTTATTAGAAGGACAAAGTGGAGCCATCCTGGCTTCATGTGATATCCCTAAGCCAGGCTTTTTACAGAAGCGAAAAAAAGCAGTTAATCTACAGACATTAGGAACAGGGAAGGAATTTCTAAGGGCCACACAAATGATAGGATTTTGACTGGAGGAGAGCTTGTACTGATGTATTATCAATGTGATGCTTAGCGCTGATTCTTTCTCAAAGAATCCTTTTTTAAGGATTTATTTTATTTTTGTTTCTATGTATATATGTATCATCATGTTAGCATGTGCATATGTGTGCATGCGCCTGCAAAGAACAGGAGAGGTGACGGATTCCCTGAAGCAGGAGTTATTGAATAAAAAGCACTCCTAACCACTGAGATATCTCATAAGGTCATCAACAATTTATTTCTAGTTCTGCAAGTGGGTGATACACCAGAACATTACATGAAGATTTCCCAGAAGAAAAAAGCAAAACAATGACAGCAACAAAAACAACAAAACATACCAATGGTGGAGGGAAGCAGAGATGACTTGACTATCCATGTTTTCTCTTGTGATCAGGAGGCAGAACCGCCCAAATGAGTACAGTTAACTGCACAGCAGTTCTGATTGACTGGAACACCTTAGTATCTTAGTAAATATCTTTACTTTGGAAGTCTGAAGCAAAACAATTGCCTATTGTTGCATCCTCAGATGAAACATTCCATCTAGGAAGGAAACTCCTTAAGAGTCATGGTATTCCAAAGGAAGATAAAGCATTCCATCCTTTTGGGAAACTTATTAAACACAGGAACTAAACAACTTGACAGCTTTGTCTGTAACTGACCGCATTTTCTGGGCCCCTTCTTCCCAAACCATGTGTAAGCACCAAGGACAGCTGAGAGACACTGGGGC
Organism: Eospalax fontanierii; assembly: GCA_035773235.1. Lineage (NCBI taxonomy): Eukaryota > Metazoa > Chordata > Mammalia > Rodentia > Spalacidae > Eospalax > Eospalax fontanierii. The sequence continues at coordinate 14,578,740 of CM069536.1, read as the reverse complement.
CTACAAAACTGCCTAGAAGAGAGCAAGACCAGACCAGCTGTCTAAGAAGAGGTGCAGACTAACCACGCTGCCTGGAAGACACTGTCCCACCAGAGCTTCCTACAAGTCCTGAAGAAAGTTCCAGGTTCCAGTCTTCAGTGGTCCATGCTATTCTGGTCTCTTGGTAATGCAGCTGCTTAGAGTAATTCCTACTCCTGCAAGTAAGCCATACTTGCACTCCTGTGAGTGACACCTCACTGCTGTAAGGAACTCTGATAAGCTCAATGGCTCACCCACTTAGACTCTGGAGGTACCCTTACTTTAGTCTGACGTTGATTCCATATCTGAAGTGAAACAGACTTTTATTTATGTCTCCCCAGGAGAAGTGTCATGCAACAGTCAACACTGATAAAAATTTCAAGTTGCATTCACTTTAAAACCCTTCATTAAAATTAGGAGAGGAAAGCTCATATTGAAAGCATGAAATGGTGCAATTATCTTTAGGTTATTTAAAATTCCACACTTAAAATGCTGAAAATTCCAATGACTTCTGTTTTTTCCTTAGCCATTAGTGATAAAGGGCCTCTGAGACTCTTGGATGAGGTAGATTTAGAACTAAAAGTTCTAGTGAGAGAATTTTATTTTGGATACAAAGTTCTACTCTTATGTGCTCTTGTTTCTGCACCATGACATTCAGTTCAAGATATAATTTGTAAATGGTAGATTTATTTTTAGTTATTGAGTGACCATAGCATGGTTTCAAGATCAGATTAGTAGCATGGACTCTAAGTTTTGAAACAGAGTTAAATAAATTCGCTCCATCTATAATGGTGGCCCAATCAGGAAGAAAGATTGGATGGCATGCTGGCAAGATAGCTGAGGGGATAAAGATACCTACTGACAAAGCCTGACGGCTATTGCCATTGCTCTTGGCAGCAGAACCTGACAGTATGATGCTAGTGGTGAAAACATTGCAGATGTGAGTTGCAGAACGAATGAAACATCAAACTGGAACTGACCCCATTTTTATTTTTAAATTACAGAGAGCACCTTGAGATCTTCATGATCATTTCTGTTGTCATCAGTGGTATTACTGGAAGTCTGAACCTCTGCTGCCAGCAGCATGGGAGCTAAACATAACGTGGCAGGTAAATTAGGAAAGATAGGAAAGCAACGTTTATTACAGACAGAAACTGATAAAGAAAATAATCACTTCCTCTTAAAATTGGTCACCAAAAATTGCTCCAGAGACAATAATTAAAAATATTGGGCAACTTGAAGACTGTAGTTACACTCCCCATGCACTCTGTCTCTGGAGAAGAATTTGACCTTAAGAACAACCTTTTGGAGGTACTGACAAGTTTATACAAACTTGAAAATCATAGAGAGACATATGAGATCCATACTTCTAGTTTATGTCTTTACCACATTAAAGTATTGTCAAATATAATACTATCTAGCAGAGACAGTGACAAAAATTTGTACATCTTTGTAAAGTACCTGTTGATCCAAATGGCATCCTTAAGGAATATCTCAAGCACTTAGAATCCAAAGGTTGTGTACAACATTCATACTTCTAGAACCGCTATGCATGCCATCAGAAGAGAAAAGTAACCAGCAGCCTTACACAGATGTAAACCCTATGAGCTACAATAATGAATGTCTATGCAAGATATTGTACCTGATGCAACAGTAGCATGAATGTTGTAAGAGTAACTAACCAAATTGTTTGTGGTTGGATTTATGGCACATTTCCCAAGATGAAGTGTATAACTGGCCCTGTTATCAGTGCCAAGAACGTATGGGGAGACAGATTACAGGCAGCAGGGAAGAACCTACTATCATTCAGCTAAATGTACATAGTATTACACCAACTCCCCATGAATTATCTTTAGAACAGTACATCTCTCAGCTCTCACAAGGGATGCTTCTTCTTGCAGTAGATGGTGATTATCACAGAGTCCCACAACTAGTCAACTTGCAGAGGACCTCAGTTCAGTTCCCAGAACCTATATCAGATACTCTAACTCCAGGGAATCTGGCGCCCTCTTCTGGCCTCTGTAGGCAGCAGCTCTCACTTTCACACATGCACACATAAAGAGACATATATATATTCTTAAAATTAAAAATAAAATAAATCTCAAAAAATTAATTCTTATCTTTGTTGTTATGTAGACCTTTACTCCTCATCGTGTCTATCCTCAACGCCTTTCATCATTTTCATGGCTTTTCTTCAATCTTGTCTATACTGGTTTAAGACATAAAAGTCTGTGTTTTACATAAGGCCCTTGCTTTGCTCATTAAGTTCTTATAGCTTCACGTTTAACCCTTTGGAATGGTAGCAATTGAGAAAGATTATCTTGAAAAGGTTTTATTGCTTAACACTGTTTTATAATCACACTATTGCTTAAATAATCACCGTCAACTCATCTTAAAATAGATCATATTGTCTTTCTCAATCATGTGACGTTGAGTGGGGATGGGAAGGGTGAATATGACAGAAATGGATTGTCTGCATACTCCAACACTCACACATTGCCTGGCATCTGGGGCTTTCTGAAACCTCAAAGAAAGAATCCACATTATCCTTACTCTAACATCCTTTATGCCTCCAAAGTCAGTACCCAGTGAACAATACTCCCAGCATAGGATGGACCTTCACGGCTTCAATCATGTTAGCATAAACTTATATAGTTTGAAGTAAACACTTCTAAGAGCAAGCAATACTCTAGGATATATTTTTTCATAAGTTGGAAGCTTAGGTGCACGGGGCCTTGCCCTGAAGACACTCTTACATTCCAGTGTAGAGCACAGAGTATCTCCTTAGGGGTCCCAATCTCTGTAATAATTACAGTATTTCTTTCAGAACTTAGCTTACTGCCATCCTTTTTCTCTCAAAGTGTACATATTATATTTCTTTCTGTTCCAAATGTTCTTTTTTCATTGCAGACCTGCATAAGAACTATCAGGTATAAGTATGCCATGGAATCAACATCATGCTGTCTTGATGTTCATTACGTTTTAGTTTAACCTCGCATAAATTCTCACAACACAGGCAACAGCCAGCCACATTCATTGCCAAAATATCAGAGTGATGATCTATAGCCAGTTACTAATACTGTCTTTGCTCCCCTCTGAAGCCTCATGAACCTGCCCTTTACTGTTTGCATTACATAGGTGTCTGCACACCTGTCTTCCAGGCTCTGCTAGAATTGCCTGTGAAAATCTGTTTACAATATTCAACCACTTTTCTATCTCTGTGTGACAAAGTCCTCCGTTGTGTTCCAAAAAAAAAAAAAAAAACAGAAAGAAAGAAAGAAAGAAAGAAAATAACATGGCCAAGCTAGTTACAAACCTTTCCGTTAGCAACTTCTCTATTAGTTATTTTTTTTGGTGCTGTGATAAAACACCATGCTCAATGGCAACTTGACAAAGGAATGGTTTATTTTTGACTATATTTCCAAGAGAGCGTCTATAATGGCGGGGAGATATGAGGCAGGTAGCTGAAGATAGAAACTGAAGCTCACATCTTCAAGCACAAAGCAGAGAGAGCACACTGGAAGTGGGGTGAGACTAAAAACTCTCAAACCGCCCACAGTGACACACTTCCTTAGCAAAACACCGCTTTCTAGTGATCCGACAACCTGCCCAAAGCACTACCAAAAGGTGATCAACTGCTTGGATATAAGACCCCATGGGAGACATTTCTCCTTCAAACCACCACAGTTTACATAATGTGAACCGACCCCTGAAAAGTAAGTGACTACAGCCTCAGCTGTGGTCTAAACAGAAATGTCTAGAGCTACTTTTTTTTTTTTTTTGAAACAGTCAAGTAGAAAATGTACTTCAATATAGTTTTGACTAGGATATATGTAGAACTAATGTATAAAAGGAAATTTTAAATCTACAAAAATATTAATTTAAATGAAATAACAGTCTTGTGTTCTACAAAAATAATAGTATTTAAGAAAACAAAGCAAAAAACCCACCACAAAATACAAACTATATACTACATGTTACAGCATCATTTACATATGGTGAAATTAAAATTATTGTTGTCTCTGTAATCTCCAAGAGGAAAATCATTATGAATATGCATTTATATTCTAAACTGGAAATATTTAGTTGAAAATATTTTTACTTTAAAAGCCATCAATGAATATATATATATATATATATGTATATATATATGTATATGTTTGATTCTACCATGTTAAGGAACTTCAAATGCTATAAAAGAATAAATGTGCAAATATGTATCATCTGTACTTATTTATAATTCCTCAAGAAATATGAATTTTACAGGTTCAGTAAAATATATGCAGAAATATATATCAAATATTTTGAAATATATCTATGGGTAAAGAAATGCCAGAGAAAATTTTCAGCTACTCTTATTAATAACTGGTAATTCTTACATTTGTAGACAGAAACACTTCAGTGTATGATAGACATGGTGTCTTTTCAAGTAAAAATAATAATAAAATAATTACTACTGTAATGAATTTTGTTGATAATTTTGGCCCCTAAATTTTGGGTGAAGGTAGTCACATTCCAGCATTTACATTAGTAAAAATATTATCTATGAAAACTGCAAGTCACATATTTATCTTTCAGACATACATACTGCATTATTTTCACATTATTGTTATTACTATTATGATGTAAACAATCTCATTATCAAATTGTTCAGATAGTTCTTAGTCATTCTCAAATACAGAATAGAGTTATTATGTAGTTATTAAAATGAATATTAGACTGTACTCTTGTTTTTCTACGAATTTCAGATGCCAGTAGAATCCACATTTCTTGACAGTGCATACTGAGCTTATGTTGAAGAATAATTGCATCTGTTCTGATACTTTGGTCATCTGATTCCCTCTGGCAACTGTAATACACACTACTAAGGTACCTGTTATCTATTAAAATTCTGTATACCGTATCTGTATTCATTTTGAAAGCAGTAGTAGTAGAATACCACCTTAGAATTTTTAAGTTCATGTTGACATAGCACATGTGATCACCCACTATCACTGCATTCATTCCATCGGTTATACATAAAACTCACCTTGCCTTCCATGTCTTCACATTTTTATCACTGAAGAAAAAGTTACAATATAAAATTATCTGGAAGAGTATGATAGTAGATTTTGAGAATAATAAAATAACTAAAGCAAACAGAATTGAGGGCAAAAGGCAACGTTCAAGTTCTTTTTGTATTTGCAAGATCATATTTTCTCAGTCTTTTGAAAATTTGTCACATTTAACTTTAGTCTGATAAACTACTAGAAATTGTTTCAATTTATATAGAAATAGTATAGCTTCTTTTCTTCTTTCCCTCCTTCCATTTTTCCTTCCTCTCTCTCTCCTTCCTTTCTTCTTTCTTTCTTCCTTCCTTTCCCGTTCCTTCCTTCCTTCCTTCTTTCCTTCCTTCCTTCCTTCCTTCCTTCCTTCCTTCCTTCCTTCCTTCCTTCCTTCCTTTCTTCCTTCCTTTCTAGTGGATCTCCCTATAGTCCCAGGTAAGCTAAACTCCCTTTATAAACCAGGCTGGCCTGTATCTCAAAGACACTTGTGTGCAAGCACAGGATTAAAGGTGTATGCCAGCACACCTAACTAGCCTTTTTTCTTTATATCTTTCTTTAGATTATTTAGCCACATCCATGAGCCAGGTTTTAGCCAAAATATATACTTTGCTTCAGACAGTTGAGAACTACTCCTTTGTTTATGCTAATTTTCACTTTACTAATGACTTCATTCATTCCTTTGGATTTAGAATAATACTTTACCATAATTATTGACAGACTCCAAAATATTTAGTTCAATTATATGTTCTCAAAATTTTTATTGTTAAAGAACTACTGCTGATGAATTAAGTTTAAAATGCTGTGATCCTGGAAGACCATAGTGCCTCCTCAGCAAGATCCTGCTTCTTAACTGAGCTCCGGGTCATTACCCATCTCCGGATTCTTAATCTTATAGCAGAGTTCTATCTTCTTAGGTAACACATTTCAAACTCTTAGGAACCAAATCATATTGCAGTTATATGCTAAAATGTGTTTTTAAAAGTTTCCAAACTATAGTGAAGAATAAAAATAAAGGCTGTAGATGAAAGGGGTATTTTAAGCTAGAAAAAAATTCTAATCACAACTTTTTCAAATGTGTTGAGAGATGACACGCAGAAGAATAGCGAAAAGCATGCTGTATTCATCAGAAGATACATGATGCACACAGCATGCTGGCCTTTTGGTGAGGAAATTCCTTCCTTGTAATAATGCTCTACTCCTCCTTTGTCGTATGTTCTGCCAATTATGTCCTTGTCACTGTCTAGGTTTCCTCATTAATCCTGAAGATAAGGGTAGAGAGCGCTATTATACATCATGAGATATATTGCCTTAATTTAGTAGTATGACTATTTGACAGTTACATATTTGCATGTAACTTACGATTTCAATGGTATTTCCTCACTTATGTGTAGGGAAGACACTGTAAGGTTTTGAAAGTCATTTGGAAATCCTTACAAATTGTTCTTCGTAAATTCACAACATGATCAATATAGAAATTAATTAAGCTATGCCAACACTTGTTGTTTATGAAGAGATGCTAATAATCAGTGATCAATCTTTTCTTATAAATAAAGGATAATATATTTAGACATGTGATCCATATTTTGTGGGAGTCGATTTCCACTTATTCAGTTATTTTTCCGAATGTTTATTTGTGAAAACTAGGGCCTTTTCTCCTCTTTCCTAATTTGGATACTTAACAGTGCTTTGTTTTATGATGTTTGGGTCAGGAGATCTGTTGGAGTGAGTGATTGTAAACAATTATTATTTAGTTATTAGTGGGCATTTCTTACATCTTTTTCTTTTTTTGAAAAAAATCAATTTTTATTTTTTATGTGTATGAGAGGATTGTCTACATGTATGTAAGTGCAGCCATATTGTTCAGTGTTCACATAGGTCAGGAAAGGGTGTTGAATCCCCTGGAACTGGAGTTACAGCTGGTTGTTAGCCACCATATGGGTACTGGGAACTGAACCCAGGTTGCCTGTAAGAGCAGTCAGGGCTCTTAAAAGCTGAGCCAACTCTTTAGCCCCTCATGTTTTTCTTCTTATTTCCTTTCTTCTCTCTCTTCCTGTTATTCCTCCACTCTAGCCCCTCCCTCCAGTCCCCCTCCATCCATCTGTCCTTCCCTCCCTTCTTCTGTCTCTCTCTTTCTTCCTTATTTTCTTCCCCTTCTTGTATCTATCAGAAGCACAATTCCTTCCTTGAGGTCTCATGCAAGTGATCACGGCATTAGGAAAACTAAATTTAAGCAAAATCTCTAAACAACCTGCTGAATCCAATTATTGCTTGCCTTGAACATACTGAAGCATGTCATTTTTCTCTCCTTTAAAATGCTTATATTTTTATCCTCTGTAGGATTTAAGTTTCACGATACCCAAGACAATGTCTGTCTCATTCACCACTGCCTTCTCTACACCCAGTGTAGCTGCTCAGGAATTCAGCAGGGATTTGAGAGTGCAGATAATTGTTTAACTTTTGGATAAACATTTTAAAAGACAATTTGAAAAATCTATTCATTAAATCCATGATTACAGATCACTCTGTTCTGCCAGGTCTTGTTCTTGGTGCCAGAAATTCAAGGCCTCTACTAGATCCAGTGAACTGGAGATCTAGATAAGTATGAAAAAATTTTTATTGATTAAGTATACCAAAGTCAAAATGAATATTCTATAAAAATTAGTAATACTTCCATATATATATATATATATATATATATATATATATTTAAAATGTCAACTTTTTTCATTCTGTATTTAGTATGGAAATATTCAAAAGTTAAGTGAAAATTTCTTTTACTTTTGCCTTCTTGTTTATGGATACCATGCAGGAAACGATGATGTACACAGGAAGTATCTATGAATTTTACTTATGGTTTTACTTTATTTTTATTTTTGTCCAGTGTGTACATATTTATGGGTATGTATGTGTATGTGTGTGCCCATGCATGTATGTATATGTGGAGTCCAGAATCAGCATCTAAGTTCTCCAATCACTCTCCACCTTATTTTTTTAGCCAGGATCTCTCTGTGAACCTGGAAATACTGGCTCAGCTAGATGGGCTGGCCAACAAGCTCCAAGTTTTCTCTTGCCCCCTCACCCCAAGAGCTGGGACTACCGGGAGGCACACTTGCACTCGGCTTTTTCCAATCTTACATGACTTCACTATCTCCCAATCCCAATGAATACATTCTTTTAAAGTCCAAGAACTTGTACCAGCTTCTGATCCATTTTCATGTATCTCAAAAACTTGATTTTAATTGACAACAACCAAATATTGAAAAAGAGCTTTTAGAAGTGACTGACTGTGAGAACTTTCCCTGATTTTTAAAAAGATTTTCTTATGATAACAAGGCCAGGGGACTCTTTTGCTATAATTAGAAAAAAAACTGATTTTGCCTTGATTGGAATCTATTAAGTATATTTAACGCATCCCTCCAAATCTCATAGATAGTTTTGACACATATCTTACAGAGCTTGGAAAATTTCATTTATTCCAAAAGATGCTGATTTGAAAGAGACATGGATGCCTCATAACTAATGCAGTAAAAGACCTTAGGCATACATTCCATGTGATAATTGCTTTCTTTTGCATCCAAGAACTATAGGCAAAAACAAGAGAAATCAAGCTACTCTGACCACCCAGAGGAAAAGCCATCACAATTCTTGTCAGGTCTGTGAGCATTTCTCCAATCTAGGGAAATCTTTGAAAAATAAAATCACATTGATGGATATCTCACTGTACACTCAGTTAAAGTTAAGTTGTCCCATCATTTTCTAAAAAAATGTCAGTCATTGCCATTACCAGATCTCTTACCCCGTCACATCAATGGTAAATGTGTTCGCACTACACTATTTGAATTTGTCAGGGGCTAAGCTAAATCAAAAGACTGATGCCTAGCTCCTAGGTATTCATTCCAGTTTCAGTTGGGGTAAATTATATTCACCTTGCAAATTCTTTGGCCACAAACTATTCTCTTTACTACCTCATCAACCTCTGAAATGAATCGCAGTAGAGAATTTTGTAATTTCAAATTACAGGTTAAATGCAAATGGTCTGTGCAGAGCTGGGTGAGAATCTTAAGTGCTCTGCACATCAAATAGGAATGGAGTATAGATACAACTCCTGAGAGCCTACCTTGGAAACCATTCCAGAGCCTCAGACTGAAGCTACTGTAATCAAAGCGTGGTAAAGAGGAGACAAAGAGTTCCACAATGGTAACTGTTTCTCAGGTGATTCTGATTGGAAAAGGCTACCTTTCAAGACAGAAGGTTAGATTCAAGAAAGTTTGTTTGAATGACGGCAGGGCAAATTGCTGCCTCTCTTGCCAACTCCATCTTTCATGTGTCTAATATCTCTCGGTCCAAAATCCAGCTGAGGAGCCACAGGCTCAAGGCCAAATTTGCTCCTGGGATGTATGAGGAATAGCATATCCATTTTAGACATAACTCTGAAAAAATTAAAGCTGTTTTCTTAAATTAATCTTCAGTTTACCTGCTATTTTTTACTTGGACCTAAGAGACAGTGTCTTTTTATTTTTTTCTAGTTGTTTCAAAGAAGTAAGAAATGTGAAGATTATCTGCAGAGCACCTCTCAGTACCTATTTAAATCTATCTATGTGCTGTATGAATTCTCATCTAAGGGTTGTGATTTCACCTGGGAATGGCTTCAATTCCAGGACTGTTGGCTTCAGGATTCTGATGAGGATTCCTGCTTCCTGGACTGATGAAAACATGAGTATAAGATTGGATTGTTTGTTTCAAGCATTCCTTTCTCCAGAAGAAGAAGTCAATTCATGTTCTGTTCATACACATTTTCAAATGACTCCTCGTCCAAGGGATATCTGACATAATTAGTTCTATAATTATTCTGGATTTTTCATATTTAAATTATTCTGACTAAATTTCCATTTCTGTCAATGTTTTGTAGATGAGAGATCTTCATTTACATGGAAGACTGAAAAAATTCTGCACACATCTCATTCTTGCCATATCTGATTATGTTCAGCTCATGGAACAGAGGAGCCTAGTGACTAAAACTGCATAAAGTTGGAACAAGAAAGGGTTTTCATTATTTTCCTTTTCTTTCCCCAAAGGGTGAGTCCATTTGGATGACTTTTGATTTGTTACTTGACATATTTTAAAGCTCCATTTAAGGGTACATTTTACATGGAGCCACATCTTTCACTGTGACTGAAAAAAATAATGAAGAATACAAACAAGAAAATATAGCACAAATGCCAAGTTGCTATAAAAATTGGGAGTTCTGAGGAAACACAAATAAATTATTTAAAGCAAACACAGAACTCATTTATTTCAAAAGGCTCCCTATTAGAAATACTGACTGTAATCAATAAAAGTATTTGTGTTTAGGATTGAGGCTCTAAATTCCAAATGATAAGTAAAGTTATTGCTTACTAAAGGTCAGTTTCTTAATGACTACAGTTCATGGTATGGAGTCAGCTCTCCATTGAGAGCTACACTGTCTAAAATTTCAGGTTCAAAAGACTAATGACAAATCATGTAGCCATTTTAGGTTTTGTTCATTAACTTTTGCTTAAAACTTCTTTGTGGTTCTGAAAATATGTAATGTAAGATTTATGGAAAATTAAGGCTGGAATTGTGCAGAGATCTGAAATCTCATGTATTCATTCAGATGCAAATGCTGAACCTTCTCCATGTTCACTATAATTCTTCAAATGCCAAATCTGATCTCAGACACTCTTTAAATGTATATCTATTCTGCCAATAGAGACACATAATTGTATTTCAAACTTGATTTGCACGTATCTTCTAGTGATACCGTACTTTCAGCTATTTGTTCTACCATAAATGGTTCTGTCTTTCCATTTAAATTGGAATATGGTTTACATATGAGAAAACATAGAGTGGGCAACATACACTGAGCATAAATCTTTCTTCATGTAATATTTTATTGATCCATCATAAAAATTTTCCTTTTAATAGAACTCATCACTGGGAATCAGTTTAAATGTGTAGCTACATGAAATACGCACTTGAACCAGGGCCATTTAGAGAGCTGGCTATACACAGCATTGCTTTAGAAAAGATTTTGTTCTCAAATAACATTTATGTATGGGTCAAGCTATACAAAAGAAAAAGAGAAGTTGGAATAGGCATTGGGCTGAACGTTTACAATTCCTAGTCTTTTTGTTCAGACTAAATACAGAAAAAATTAAACCCATATTTTCTATGTGTATTGTGCATAACAAGTAAGAAGTTTATTTTGTGTGGTAAATTTATATCCAGGCAAAATTGTACATGGTTAGTAGCATCTATGTTCTCTACTCCAGAAACATGGAGCTTCCCGGGACAATAGATACTAACAGCAAGTAGTTATTTTCTGTAAAGGTAAAGGGACATATAATCTGGGCTCTGTCTTTTCAGACAAACACCCACCCTGAATGTGTCCTCAAGTGGCTCTGAGGGTGCTACAAATCTCTAACGGCTTCTATCAACTGAAAACAAGAATCTGTTTCTTCCACAGGGTTCCTGCTCTGCTCTAGCCTCATGCTTTGGAGTAGTCTGAAATAGTTCTTTCATCTGTTTTATCTTTTCATATTCTAATCTATCAGATATTCTGGTTTCTTCCTTATGAACAGTGCATTAGTGTACAGACATTCAAACTCATGAGTTCAGGTGGAAATGATCACCAAATTATCTTGTTTTTGTTACTTTTTAAAATCAAAACACTTAGCTTTTTCCCTGAACACAGCTAATCCCAGAATCATCACTCATTGGTGATTCAAAAGGTGAAGACAAACCATCCAAGTATGTAGTCAGCAAGGAAGTCATTACCAGTTCAAACATCATTCCAATGACCCCTTCAAATGTATATGCATCTATGAAATTCTCTTCTATAGGATATATTTAAAAACCAAAGCATCTCTGTTATAGTTTGGCTAAAAACTATTCTGCAAAAACTTTGTGTTTTAAGTGTTTGGTCCACAGTTGGTAGAGTCTATCATCGAGTAATTATTGAATGATAATCAATGGATTAATCCATGTATGAATTCATAACCTGATGACATTGTTGGGAGGCAGCAGAATCTTCTAGATGCAGGGCCTAGTGAGAAAGTAGGCCACTGGTTACATAACTGCAAATAAATCTTGTCTTCTGTCCTCTTCTTCTGTTTCTGATTCCTAGCTTTCCAGAGGCAAGTAGCCCCGCTCCACAATCCCCTCTTCACTGTGATGTTCTGCATCGCCCTAGACCCACAGCAAAGGCATCAAATGGCCATGGAATGAGACCCGTGAAATGCTGACACCAAACAAACAATATCTTTAACTATTAAAAATGTTTCTCTTAGGTATTTGTCAAAGGAATGAATGCTGAGAAATACAGAGTTTCTTAAAAGAACTGTGTTTGTTTTTCTATGTTCTTAGTTCAATGTTGGCATAGAACACATCATACAGGACTACAGATACAAACATATATTTTCATGGATGCTGGAATACCAGAGTGTTTTGTCTCTAATTGAATTCTACTGCTAAGGGTAGCTGCTGCTATTTCTTTTAAATAAATTCACATGATGTCTTAGTCTAGAGAAATGTACAGAAAAAGTCATGATAAAAAAATAGTACATCTAAGCCCTTCTGGTCTATATTAAGATAAACAACCCCTTCTCATTTTTAAGAAGGGGAACAAAGGTGCTGGTGTAGTAGAATTCAGTCTGTCTTATCATTAGTCTGTTTCTATTAATGAAAATTATTATTTCCCTTGCTTAAAAAAAGAAAGCCAACTAATGGAAACTGGTACTGGACCTTTTCACTTGCAGTTTTTAGTAGAGAAAAACTAGTAGATTTTTAAATATCAGAGCTCTTCAGAATACCCATAAGTAAATTTTATTTTCTGAGGTCCAAACTATAAAGAAATGTGCAAACATTACAGATTTTTTGCTGTTTACCCTTTTTACATTCGCATTACAATGAATAAGAATAAATTCCTAATATTCCTTTCTTTTACATGCATTAGCTGAATTTTTGCAGTAGAAATTAAAACTGAAGAGGTCTAAGGCAATTATGTGGGTAGAACATTGAATAATTTAAGCATTTTTTTTCAACACAAACTAAAATATTTAAACGGTTGCTGAAGGTTATAGCCTTGAAGCTCCTGTTTTGTTAGTTCGACTGTTGTGCTTCTGTGAGTATGATCAGGAGTACCGGTTTCATTTAAAATTCCTGAATTGGCAAGGCCATGGACAGGGTTAGAGTTTGCTGGTCTTACCATTCTTGACTTTCCAGTGCACCATCATGTGAAAGCAATTCTAAAAACGAATTACAAAGGTGTTTTGCCTCCAGTTATAACTGAAATTAGCACCAACCTGCTACTTAGGACAGCTTAGTATTGTGTTGCCTATTCTGAATGGATTTCTTTATTCTGGTGTTTAATGGTATAACTTACCACAGAATATTCTCATGCAGTATAAACCTAGATATACAGTACCTGGCACTACACATTATAGAGGTGTATAAATTTTCCAAAAAATGAAGGAGAAAACCAATGACAATGTTGGAATGTGGTCCCTGAAGATCAGAATTGACTGGATTTTGTGGGAGACATAAATGCTTTGCAGCTGTTCTCATTGGCTGCATTCTAGGGGCGTTGGGTAAGGGGAGCAATGCTATGTGAAGAGCTGCGGTTTGCCCTACAAGTTCATTCTGGTATCTGATCCCATCTTCCACTGCTCATTGTCATCAGAAAGGTTGGAATAGATCCCAAATTAAATTATAAATCTAATTGGTTTGACAGAAAGTCACATTGGAGTCTAATCTGTAGACACACGTTTGAAAACTTACCTCATAAATGATTTAAAATACTACTGAAGGTAATCTATTGCAAAGAAACTAATTGTAGAAAAAAAATTATGCCTACAATATGAATAACCAAGGCCACAGTTAAGGTGAGGCCTGAAAGGGCTAGTGACAGATTCCACTACCGAGAAACACTGAGCTACAGCCAGCTCTGATGAACACTAATGATTTTCCTTATCTTTGTTCCTTACTACAAAAAGATCTTTGCTGCCCTTCTTTCTCCTTAGAATGTAATTAGCATCAGTATAAGGAATTGTGCAAAGGAATCTTATCTTTACACATGCTCACTTCAGTCAATGCACCTGGATATTTCCATATTTGCCATATGAGCCAAATCTTAAAAGCGATGAGATGATTTACCCAAAGTGTTCCACTAAGTGATGTGGAGATGGACATCAGTTACTAATCTTTCTGAAGACTCAGAGAAAATTGCCATCTGTAGGGATTGAGATGTATAGCTAGCTAAAGGGCAGGGTGAGATCTTGATAGATGTTGTCACCTTGGATAAAGGATGTGAAAAAGATGGTACACTAGAATGTTTTTGAACTTCAAGCTTTTGCTAGAAAATATAATACAGAAAGAAGAGCTATTTGGGCAAAATAACAAATGAAAACAAAGTTTGTGTGATAGTCAATCTCTTTGAAGTCTTAGGACAGCCCTGATCTGAGGTAGAGGCAAAAAGATGAACAAAATATATGGACCAATTCAAAATATGGAGAAAGGAAGATGTGTTTCAGGAAAAGGTAAAGCTGAATGTATGTGGGAGTTAATAAGAAGACAACAAAGCCAACGGGGATACTAAGAACGAGTAGCTAGTAGTGGCAAGAACAGACTCAGAGTCTTAGATATTACAAAGTATAATGGCAATAAAGAGAATTGGATGTAGGTGTGTCTTGCTACAGAAATTCACAAGGCTGGAGCTGTTAAGTGACCACGATTTCATATGGTAAGAAATAGTAAGATAATAACCAAAGAGCAAAATGAGAGGCTTTTTAGGATAGAGGAAAAATAAATGAATGCTAGCTGAGTAAATAATGTGAGATTAATATCAGCATATTTGCATGAAGAGGTGAAGGCATAGATAACTGATGGGTAGATGATTTGGTGTGTCAGACATGCAAATCCAGAGAAGGACTCAAGGAAGAAGACCATCACAGTGTTCACTTCAGTTACAAGCAAAGCAAGCTATCCTGTTTTCTTGTCTGCCTGAGGTCAGCATCAGTTAGTGACACTTAGGAAGGACACTTGTAGTGATACAGAACAAATTTAAAAGGTTGTAAGTAAAGTTCCTTGATTGGATATAGAATAAAATTTAAAATGGAAGCTAGGAAGATTGTTATCCTAAAAGAGGGAATGCTAATTACAGCTTTGTGACAAATGGCAGTGTTGAAAAACATTGAAACAAAGGTGCTAAGGCATAGAGCATATTTCTCACAAGTCACAAGAGATTGTGAGCATCAAAAAGAATTAGCAGCTGAGTTTCTGATGGAATTTTAATGTAGTTTTATCACCATGAGAAGGATGAACAAATTCTGTTGCTAAGCTCAGTAAATGAAGACAGTCCAAAGGAAGGCCTCAGCAGATTCATGTTGGGAGAAAGTACATGCCAGACATATGGGACATCTGCAAGTCTGTTATCAGTTATATTTACACATAGAGTACAGTGTTAAACATTTCTCTAGGTTTATTTTGAAACAAAGCATTTCAGTGTAATTGTTTCTCTGTAATAGCTGTTTCACTGTTTTCTATTTTGAAAGTCAACCCAAGGCTTTGCATAGTGACTTTCTATCATAGTTCTTAGTGTTTTAAAAAAAATAAATTGTGTTTTCTCTCTACTTATGAAGAGTGTGTTAGGTCTGTCTTCTTTCTTTTTTTTCCTCTTATCTTTTTAAAGTAACGATTGTCCCTTTGTTTATATAGTTTTTTTTTTATGTCTCTATCACTCAATACCAAACTTTTCTTTATACAAAGCATTATGGTATATACCATAATTTGCTTATTTCATATTTCTGAAAACAAACATTCATTAAAATCATATCCCAGGCTGGATTCCTGGTAGGCTGCTGACTCAGGTGGCTCCATCATCTTGATCTTGTCATCTCTCATCTGTACCATCTCTAGGACTCATTCCTACTTGCTCTGTCTGGTACCTTCCAAACGTTGGACCCATTGTTTTATCTATTCATAGAACAGAAACACATATGTCATTGTTGTTTACATTCTAGTGCTCATCAAACAAAAACTCCCCTCCTTTGATAATCTTCTGAATTTCCTATGTATGATTGATAACAAGTGCAAAAAATAAGGAAGTCTCTGCCATAGTACATAGAAAATATTCTTAGTGCTTTATTCTGGCACTTTGTGTGTTTTCTGCTTTGACAATTAAAATGTGAATGTCTTCAAGTTTTCTTTAAATTCTGTAAATATTTTTGTCAGGGAGTCCTTCCTCATCCCATAACCGCTGTGTCTTCTCTTAAACTTCCAGTAGATGCCCTTTTCTTGTTTTGTACCTCAGTGTGCAGTCATGTTTTCCTCAAGTGTCTTCTTTCTTTTCACTAATTTAGGATGTCATATTTCACATTAGTACCTTTAAGAATTTTTATCCTCCTGATTTGTATAAAAGCCTGTAATACTCAGAAGCATGTGTGGAGCGATGAGCGCAGGAATGGAAAGCATGCAATGTGCCGTTCTTCTCTGTGGGCGATCTAGGTGGACATCTAAGATAACCCCTCCTCCTCCCTCCTTACCATTCCCCTCCAGTACACATTCCTTTCCCATTTTATTTCCTTTTCATTGTTCTCTTCTGCTATTAAGACAACTCATAAAGGACCATTTGAGTGTGTTTTTGGAGTATGAAGACCAGATTTGTATATTATAGTGTCCTAGATTAGTATCTATTACTGGGACAAAGTACCCTGACACAGAGCAACTTAAGAATGAAAGGATTTATTTCACTGCTGATTCCAGTTTGCAGTCCATCACTGCAGGAAAGTCAAGACAGGAGCCTGAATCAACTGATCACATTTATAGTCAAGAGCAGAAATCATAAAGGTGTTCATGCTTATTGCTTGGTTCACCTGCTCAAACTTTATATAGACATAGCCAGAAACCAGGGAATAGTGCTGTCCACATTCAAGGTGGATGATCCCAGACCAATTAAGTCAGTCAACACAATTCCCATGCACCAATCTGATCTAGACAGCCCCTCAATGAATCAGTACAGATTCCATACTGTGATCACATATGGTAGTCTAAGTAAAAGGTTCCCAGTGATGGATCATTTGTTTGTCTGTATGCTCACATGCTTTTGTTTTAATGAGGGCACATGGCTTGCTTTCATTGATAGCCTGTTTCAACTTCTGTATCCCTGGACTAAACCTCCAGTGATTTTGGAAAACCAAAGAGGAAAAACCACCTAGTGAACAAAGCCAGAGATTTGGGTGCTGGAGTGATTCTTTACGGTTTTCAGCTCTCCTCCTCAGTGTAGACTTCTTAACCTATCCACAGGATTGCTTAGTGACACAAGTGATTCGGTGTGACAAGTAAGTTGGTTCTGAGTTGACTTTTGCCCATTTATACCTCAGATTTCTTGTCTATATCGTTTACTTCTACTCATCCAAATGCTTTACAGCTTTCACACAGATGATTTTTCTTTTAATTTTTAGGGGTTAATGACTCAAACATTATACTACTTTGACTTGTTGAAAGTTCATTAGATCAAGACTGCAACCCTGAGGGAAATTAAAAAAGATGCTTGGGTAATGAAGAGATGCCTCAGTAATTAACACCACTGGCTGCTCTTGTAGAGGGTCTGGGTTTGATTCCCAGCACCCACATGACGGCTAACAACTGTCCATAACTCCAATTCCAGGGGATATGATGCTCCTTCTGACCTCTGTGTGTACTGCTCGACATGGACTTACACCATGTTGGGCAATATATTCATACACAAGAAATATATAAATAAAAGAAGAAAGTTCATTGGATAACAAAATAGGTATGATATCAAATCAATCAACCTTTCTTAATTTCTATTCAGCTTTGTTTTTTTCTTCATTTCTATTCACCTTCATTTTTAAAGACACTTTGTGAGACTTGTGCTCACATTATTGAAAGATCTAGCACAAATTTAATGCTAGATACAGTTTTTAAATTAGCTCAGACTTGAAGAATAAAGTGATACATGGGTAAAATGTTGTCAACCTATTGATACTAATTAATGAGTTAGTAGATAGATTATTGGAGAAAAGCATTTGGGAGCATATATGGCACAGTCACCATTGAGAATTACATGTTAAGATTCAGGAAAACACATATGAAAAGTTAACAGATGGTTGTGGATACATGAAAAACAGACGTTAAATATTTTTACTGTTTGAACACACTGAACCTTAAAGTAGTCAGAATAATGTAGTTGGAAAATCTTCCCACTTGATCAAAATATTCTGGGACTGAAATTTCAAATGAGAAATTTATCAAACAAAACACAAACCAAGTTACAACGCAAGCTCCTCTTTGTAGTTTTCATGAAACAAATACCATCAATGGAACTGGATACAAGGAAGCTTATAGGTACAAAATAACCCACAGACGAGAGAAGAAATTTATTCACCAAATAGCCATTTCTGTCCCAACTCTTGATGTGTGGTAGGCTTCTAGGACAGTGGGCTGTGGACTATGAGGAGCAGTGATGAGACAGCATAGAATAAATGCACATGGCAGGCTAGCTCCCTGAGGCATTCCGGCTGGCAGAGGCTCTGTCAGCCTAGATCCTTGAAGTCTGCATGAAGGAGAAGAAGCTTGGCACTGCTAAACCTAGGTGAGAAGACATTATAAGCCAGATGTTTTTACATTTAAGTGACTTAGATATTGCCAGTTTATTTCTGTGGATGTAGTGATGATGACACTACAAATTTTGAAGGCATATTTTAGCCCTAAAGGAATACATTCATATAAATTAGAAATCTTATTTAGGTTTTGTATGAAAATCTTTTATCAAATTATTTTCAAATTTACCAAATTATATCAAAATATTTTCTGACTTGCTTGGCCAAAATCCAAGAGGTTAAAAATTTGATCTGGCTAATCATTAAATAATATCTAAATGGTAGTTGGAGTATGAAAGCATATTATTGGCATAGAGCTATCATAATAAAAATACATAAATGGAAATTAAACTGAGTGATCAGATATGCAAACTTTTGGAAATATATTAAGGTAATTCATTATTTATTTTGGTGTCTCTGTAGAGAGCCGCGGATTGCTGCCTCTTAAAGATGGCGCCTGCTCCCGCCCCCCACCATCCCCAGGTGGGCGCTCTCTGGAGCAAACAGCTCCATAATTGGCTGTGGCTGAGGTCTGGCCCTGCTTCCGCCTGTGTGCGCCTATCTGCTTTCACCACGTAGTAGTTTGGGGTTGGCTGGCAGGAGGGAATTTAACTTTGTGGCGGGCTTTCCCCGGAGGAGAAGGAGAAGCAGTAAGGGGAGGGAAGAAAAAAGTTATAAAGTTAAAAGCCAAAAGGTTGTTCAAGGTTCCTGAATAAACTGCTTTTGGAAGACTCCGGGGTCGCGTCTTCCTTGCCGGACGAGGTGGGCGCGATGATGAAAATGCCCAGAAGAACAACTTAAGGAAAGAAAAATTATTTCTGGCTTATGGTCTCAAGGAATTCAGTTCTTATGAAGTTGGCTTCAGCGTCTGTGCAGAACATCATGGTGGCAGGAACATATGCACAGAATCTTCCTAAATTTGTTGGACAGAAAGTAGAGAGCAGAGAAGATAAAGGAGGGGACAAGGGAAGATACTTTTGTGTCCGTAAGATCATGTCTCTATGCTTCCTCCATGTAGACACCAAATCCCACTTTTCTCCACCTCCCCATAATGCCATCATATTACGGACCTATCAAGGGGTCGATGCATTGATTATTGCCTAGCTTCTGGAAGTACCTTTGAAGATCTGTCGAGCGGTATTCTAAGCTAATGCCCTAGAGGATTCTTAATCTGATCCAACTGAAAATCAATCTGAACCATCATAGGGCCTCACTGAAAAACACAGTCATATCATGCACTAAAAGATTAAAAACAAGGGGTTGAAGTTAAGAACACTGGTTGCTCTTGTAGAGGATCTGGGTTAGGTTCCCAGCACCCATATGGCAGCTAACAATAGTCTGTAACTCCAGGCGATCCGATGCCCTTTTCTGACCTCCATGGGCATTACATGACACAAATGCACTTACATGAGTGCTAGCAAAACACTCATACACATAAAAAGTAATTAGGAAAGTATTTTTAAAATAAAAATAAAGCAAAGACATTATTTTTGCCACCTCTTCTGCAATGATTTCTGAGCCTATCAAGGGAAATGTTCATATGTTTCAAATTCAGGGATAGGCATTATATATTCTCTTATTCTTTGCAAGTTGGCCAGTTGTCAGTTTCTGTGCTAATCGCCATATACTGCACAAGGAAGTTTCCCTGGTAAGAGTTAAAAGGTGCATTAATCTATGGGATTAAGAGTCATTAAGAGTCACTTTAATCCTGTATCTGTTTAGTAAAATAATAACATTGAGCTCTCCCCTGTGACCTGTCTAGTCACATGTTCCTAGGTCTGATGACAGGGGTCATTATAGCAGAGGCAGAAAGAGTATAAGAGCCAAAGGTGGTGAATCACCACAAGAAAAGTTTCCAGACAGCGAGGAAGTCACTCGTGTGAACCCACAACAGTGGTGACAGCATGCACAAGTACTGCCTCAGTTCAAGTCGGGCAAAATCCCCTCACAGACCTGGGGAAATTAATAAGAAACCTCAACACTATCTGAGGATCTACTGGGTTCCGACAGCTGTTGGAAAGGGAGGAATCAGTCTCTTTTAAGACTGTGACTCTTGGAATGTTAACCATGCTCCAGTGGATCCATTATTTGGGGACAAATCTGATTGTATAAGCCTTAATACATATATAATGGATTATT
This sequence comes from Eospalax fontanierii, assembly GCA_035773235.1. Lineage (NCBI taxonomy): Eukaryota > Metazoa > Chordata > Mammalia > Rodentia > Spalacidae > Eospalax > Eospalax fontanierii. The sequence continues at coordinate 14,557,898 of CM069536.1, read as the reverse complement.
TGAAATTGGGAGGGGGATAAAAAGGTGGGTACAGAGAGAGGAAAGGAAACTACATATGATCAAAGCATATTATATGACATTCACAAACATTCAATAAAAAGGTGAAGAATTAACAAAAGATAATTATAATGCTAAAAACAATAAAACAAAAAAATAATGGAAAATCTTACAAACATATTTATGACAAAACAACTGTAAGAATCAAATTTAAAAATATAAAGTATTAAAATATGTAAGACATATTATCTTTCTGTGTCTCTCTGCCTTTGTCTCTCTCTCTCTCTCTCTCTCTCTCTCTGTCTTGGTCTCTCTCTTTCTCTCTGTTGCTGTTTCTCTCACAAACATACATACAAAGAGAGAGAGAGGGAAAAGGAGAGAGACAAAGAGACAGAGAGACATTTTAGAAGGACACTCATTACAAATCCAAGATAGGAACAAGAAACGGAGCTCTGCCACCCTAACAGGTTTCCAGAAGTGTGGATTATAGGAATTAGAGTGGAAGTGTAATGCATTTTTCTAGAAAATAATAAAAAACAAGAACATGGCTTAGTAGATCAAATGGAACAATCAGAGATGGATGCTAGAAGCACCAAGAGTCAGCCCCAACAGTAACAGAAAGCTTTGCTGAATTCATTACATCTATTTGTTTAAATTGAACTTATAGTATTTGGGCAAAATTTAACAAGTCCTAATCTAAAATAGAGATAGCCATTTAAAAATGGAACAAACATGTAAGCTGGTCAGGTGGCTTCTGACCTGAGTCACCTGTTGCCTCAACAGTCTCTTCAGCATTTGATCATGATGTGATGAAGTATGGAAACTGTTTGTCAAACATGATAATGACAGCGGCCAAAATCAGACCAACAAAGTAAAACACTGAATCTTTCCTTCAAAGAAATGTGGGATTCCTGAAGCAAAATTAAGCAAAATAAAATGAAGGGTTTTTATAATTTCCAATACTGAACTGCAAACTATGAGTGCAGTGAGCAACTTCAATGGATTTTCAATTGTGCTGTACACAATCCATGTTGGACGAAGGTGTCACTTGTTCAGCTGAGTTGTTAATGTCATCTATGTGCCAGCAAATTTGGCTTAACAATCATTCAATTAAGGAAGGAGAGATTTTTCTGGCTTTCCTTTGTTGCTTTATTGATTTATTTTTTGTTCTGTTTTATTTGAGACAGGGTTTCCTTGTAGCCCCAGCGGGCAGGGGGTTCTTTATGAGATCAGATTGGCCTTGATTTTGCAGGGATTCCACCATCTCTATCTTCCAAATGTTGGAGGCATGTACCCCATGACGAGAGTTTTTCCTGTGTTTTAACTGATGTATAAAAATATAATTTGTTCATATTAGTGGGGCACTACTTTGTATTTTGATAAACTTACGCAGTGTATAATATTTGAATAAGGCTAAGCCCACCTAGTTTCTCAAACATTTATTTCTTTAAGATAAAAATATTCAGAAACTGTGATAGGACACATTTCAAGCTTAGAGAAGAAAGAGACTTAAGTTTCAAAATATTCTAGTAGCTGTTGTTTTGGAGAGGAATTATACTATTCAGCTCAGTAATAAGAAAAAAGAACCAGTAGGCAAAGTTATAAAAAAAATTACTCAGTTTTGTCTGAATATAGTGGCACAGGCCTCTAATCCCAGTAGTCTGGAGGCAGAGGTAGATGGATCTCTGTGAGATGGAGACCAGCCTGGTCTACATTGGGAATTGCAGGCCAGCTGAGAATATAAAGAGACCCTGTCTCAAAAAATAATAAATAAATAAATAAACAAACAAAGGAAACTACTCAATATCAAGAATTCTTTTCTGCATGTTGCACTCTGATTAGCAGAGCAGATATCTGGTACAGTTAGGGCCCTCCCTTGCTCTGAAAAGCCAGGTCCTTATCTGTGGGATGCTGATTGAAATCTGGGGATTGCTTTTCCTCCAGCATTATCACTATTGTTCTTTGCAAGATTCATAGTATTCCTATATGCATACACTAGAGCAAGAGAGCTTTCATGGTTTTAAAAACTGTGATTTAGTGCCAGTAGTAAATTGGGTATGTAGAACAGAGGCTGATTGAAAAGAAAACTTAAGGAACTGGGTTTTGAGTTATAAAAATCAGTAAAGGAGTTGTGAGAAACAGAATGAGCAACTGCATGGAGCGTTAAATTCAGCACGTTTGTACAGCACCAACATGTCGCTGTCACATTTTGTTTTTGCTGCAAGCTGTGCTTTTAACTAATGATACATGAGTCAGAAGAGGGCCGTGGTGCAGTTCTCAGTTCACATACTCTCCTCAAGAAAAGCCAGTTTGTCTAAATGAGAGTCTGCAGGGACAGGAATAAGTTGCTTGTGTTAGTTAAGGAAGAAGACTGCCACAGGATGGGAGTGAAATGTGGGATTTTGATTCCCTGCAGGACAGAAAAGCTGCCATCATTAGTATTAAAATCCCATCAACACCCAGCATGTTTTTGAGGTAGTGGTTCGAAATGCTAAGTGATACTGACTCAAACATTTTTAGGGTCATTTGTCGAGAGTGTAGTCAGAGTTAGACAGTTTTAAACTTGATGAACAGAAACTGTATTTTATAAATGAAGTACTTGGGTTTGCAGAGGTAGCATTCTATTTTAATGCCACCGTTATTTACTAAGCTTTAAACACGATACCTTCCTTCACATACAAACAGTACAGAAAAGACATGTAGGCTTCATTCAATTAGTTCATACAAACATTAGATTAAAATGTTAGGGTATCTTTGATATTCTGTTTTCTTCCAAAATGACCATTATAAGATTAGCACTAAAAGACAAATACTGACAGGCACTGAAACGGCTCAGTCAGAAAAGGCTCCTGCCATGTCACACAACCCGAGTCTGTAACCCACATGATGAAAGGAAAAGGCAAGTTTCCCAAGTTGTTCTCTGAACTCTCTACAAGCAACACATACACGTTTACACATACACACAGCACATACAAATAAATAAATGACATAATAAAAATACTTTTACAAAGGAAAGTAGAGGGAGATCTAAGAAAACCTGAGAAACACATCAGATTTAATGAGGTAAATTTTATAATTGAAATGGGATAGTAAAAATCACTACACAAAATGTTACATAATTTTTAAGTTCCCAGTTTTAATTGTAATTGCTTTAAAAATGTGCAGGATGATTCATTAATTTAATTGTAGATCTTTTGAGACAAGATACTCAGGTGAATATTTTGAAAACTTTGACTCATAATTTAGAGTTTTAATCCCACATTCCTTTCACCACTTTCCACACACACATTTCTGTTATTTTTCCTTGTTAACCTTTATTCATGAAAAGAATAAAATTTAAATTGAAGAAAATTTTGAAATCACCATTTCATTGGTGCCATTTATAACCCCAAAATGTAGAATATTTTAATTAGTTATTTACCTTTGTTCATTTGTCTGGGGATAAAGATAGAAAGAATTACCAAATAATTTAATAAGCCTGTAAATTTTGAAATTTAGGACTCACTACTGTTTAAACTATAAATTCAATTTATTTTGACAATCATAAACCTAATGAGAGAGAGAGAGAGAGAGAGAGAGAGAGAGAAATGAAATCTAAATAGTTTGGCATTAAATTCATCAGCTTATGGTCTCATTTCTTGTTTTCCTTGTAAGGTAAATCAGTAGCAGCATGGTTACCATAGTTTAACAGAAAAAAATAAAAATAGCCACACACAGAGGCATATGAATGCACACACACTCCCATTTCTGTTATCTGTTCCTTCTTAACCATTGATGTGCACAGGAATCACCTGGGGATTCTATTGAAATGGAGACTCTGTTTCAGTACTTTGAGCTAGAAGCTGAGGGCTGATATTTCTAATTAGCTCACACTGGATACTAATGTTACTGAGCCAAGGGTAAACGTTTAATGACAAGGGTCTCAAGTCCCAAATTCAGTATTCTATTGGCAGTCTATTTTTGTTTGAGTATTCTCATATGAAACTCACTGAATCAGAGAGTTTTCCTCGGTATTTCTACAGTATATATTTTAAATGATCATTCTGTTTCTGTGCAGCCCTAATTTTGGTAATGATGATAAGTAAAAGAGGAAGTATGAGACCTGAGACCAATACTCATTATATTGTGAAAGCACAACCTTTAAAACCATAATGCCAGATATCAAGTCCGAAAGAGAAGAATCCCTAGTCTGAAATAGTCAAAGGTTGAAATTTCAAAATCAAAATTCTGAACGCTTAAAATCTAGATTATAGAAATATCAAGAATCCAATTCTTAAAATCAGTGATTTCCACCATGTTGGAAAGCAGATTATGTTTGCATGTTCTTATAGTCTTGGCACTCCACATAGAGACTATGACTAGAGAATCTTGGGTTTGTGCTCATCCAAGGCTTCATAGCAAGACTTTGAAAAAAAGATAGGGGAAAGAATTGGAGAATAGGAACAGTTTTCCAATACCTCTTACTCACGAACACATGGCTACATGTTTATCCTCAGAAATGACCTACCAAAGAATTCAAAAGCTCAGTGACATTATGTACCAGCCATCTATTGATACAGCAGTTCCTCTGGAATTCCAGAGCACACTGAATTGTGAATCACACATGTTTACTGAGTTGATTGTAGAAAAACTCAGCCTTGTACTAAATCTAACAGAAAAACCAGCCCATGGTTCACTTTGGCAATGAGAAAGTGATTCAAAACAGTCCCCACTGTTCTTTTAGTCAAATATATATAACTTATGTCTTTGTTGGGTAAAAAAAATATAGAACTTTCCTGTCTTTAATGTTTTAATGACTGCAAAGGAAGTAGCATTTTATGTTTTTATTTGATGATCCAGTGGGTGTTATAGAAGACAATGGATTCCAATGAAATCCTTATACCATAATGGCAGATTTGGAAATAGGCAGGCCCAATACTTCTACTAGTAAATTTCAAGGTATTGTTAGTCAAGTTTGTTTTTCTTTTTCTATTCTGCCCAATGCATTTTCAGAAAACCCAGTGAGTTTCCTGACTGAAAGTTGAGCTAATCACAAAACGTTAGTGTAAAATATACCATTTGTTCTTATTGACATTTATTCCAACTCAAGAAAGTCCAAGAGCTGTTAATGAACTCAGCTCCTTTCTCCTAAAGAGAAAGGCACAAAAGCTATTGACTGGTTTGAAATTAATCATGTGCAAAATGGGCTAAAGCAGGTAATGAGATGGATATTGGATACTATTGTTTCTGTGAAGTACATAGTACATACATGAATGTATATACAATGGATTTCTGAAACCCATAACAACAGAGCTCAGGATACAGAAGACACTCATGTTGATATATGTCAAATCATAGCAGAACTTCAAAAAAGAGCAGCACCATGTAGACATGAATGTGAACATACTTTCCTGATGGGTATCATGCTCTGAAAGAAAATATTCTTGTAACACAGTAATGCAAGATTTCTAAATGTAGTGACTGTAAAAATTAGACCGTTCTGCCTTGACATTGCAGTTACCCTTAGTCCTGGTGGAATGCATTTGACACATGTTCTATTTGCTGTTTGGACTCTAGTTTATTTGTTTTTTTCCTCTTTGTTTATTTTACTTTTTCCCCTCATTTTAAAGTTGTCAAAAGAAATTTTTATAATTCTCTATGCTATCTATTAAATTTTCTAGAAATCGAATTCCTAATTTACCTTGTGTGAATTAAAGTTGTGTGAAGACCTTAGGAGTGTTTTGATTTGATTTATGCATTTTCTTGCTTTTTTCTTAGGTTGACTACATTAAAATAGTGCAACTTTGCGAATGAAGGTGCTTCTTCTTTGGACACCTACTTTTATGACAGAAAATTTCTTGAGCCTCTTTAGGGGAAAACATATGCACTGCTGATATTTCAAAGAATTTGAATAACACCGTCAAAAATGTCAGAGTGTTCATCATAGTGTGTTCAGATATCTACAATTATAATGCTGGGTACTCACAATCACCAGCTGTGCTCAGGTGTGCTAAGATAGTGCCATTTATGATATTTTGTTGAAGGAATTCAGTCCATCTGCTTAGAATCTTTCCGTCCTTCTAATTGTGATGGAGTTGAGTGTTTTTGCTTACATGAGTATGTGCACTATGATTGCCTATTTTGATGTATTGTAGAAGGTCTTACAAAATATTCTTTCATGCTTTTGATATAATTCTAAAACAAAAATCCTCTAAAGGTTTTTACATTAATGTCTCAAATAAGTTTTCTATACTTATTTTTCTGATAAAAATAATTTGGGGATTTTGTCCTCTTCGATTTTAGACTATGAGTTTTGATCTTTTAGAATTTAATGGCTTACAAATATATCACTCAGGATTATGTTGGATTAGGTACCAAATTCAAGATGATGCAAATTGTCAGCAGAAACTGTGAGGTTATGGATCACAGAATTTGGAGAAAGTTCTAAAACAGAACTCATACTTCTTTTGTCTGTCATATGAAAATAAAGAACCATAGAATACATCTTTTGTGCAATTTTTAGGTTCAAATTTTTAGGCTAACGTTTTAAAGAACGGTGACTTTTAAATATTTTCATTAACTTAAATTTTATTGTTATTTTACAGTAAAGAAATACCATTAACCTGATTTAAAAGGTGATGGTTCAAGAGTATGTAAAAAGTTAAACATTTCTCAGTTCAGGTGGGGAGCCAGGATTAAATTAATAGCATAACCAAATAAACCTTTTAAAAGGAGAGTCAGGCACAGTGGAACACATCTTTAATCCATGCACTTGGGAGGAAGAGGCAGGAAGATCTTTGTGAGATAGAGGCCAGCCTGATCTACATAGCTGATTACAAGTCAGTTGGGACTACAGTGAGACCTTGTCTCAATAAAAAAGTTTAATTAGCCAAAAAAAATTTACTATTTCATAATATTACAGGGAAATATTCATCAAGAAAAATGTTTGCAAATAAAATCTTTCTATCAGAAAAAGTGTGCTGTAACTGAGAATTAAATCCATAAGACAGAATGTAACTGCAAAAGCCAACATCCGTCATTTTAGTGAATGAAGAAAACAGATTTGACAGAATCAATACCATTGATGATAAACATGAGTAACAGCAAAATAGGAATGGTGGAAATTTCCTCATTTAGACAAAGACATACAAACAGCAGATTTAAATTTAAAATATAAAAAATAAGACTTTTGGAAAAAACAGAAAGATCTCCACAAACTAGTGCCGTGTAAAATATTTGGAAATTACATTTTGATCAAGAACTTTCATCTGCTCTTTTGTAGAAATCTCATCATCACTCAACTTTTAAAACAAATAATTCAATCATAAAATTAGTAAGGTACCATAAATAATTTATAAAAGAAGATATACAACTATCAAACAGGCACATGGAAATATTGTCTTCGGGATCCTCATGGTGGTGGTAGAGAAGGCTGACTCTGGCAGGTGTCTCAGTCCTCCACACACAGGGAATGCCATATGTGCCCAGCCACATACTCTGACTGAGGCCCACACAAAATAGAGAAAAGGAATAAAAACATTTTTAAAAGAGACTACTGCTGTCTGCCTATTCTAAAGACTAACATCTAAAGAAACAACACTAACAGGCACTAATTGTGAGGTTTCTTGAGCTGTTAAAAGTAGACTTACCATAGGATCCCCAAACTGCACTATTGCTCATTTATCTCAGAGAAATTAAAACTATAGCCAAGCAAAGATGTTTACATGGATATTCTTAGCAGCTTCATACATAGTGGGCTCAAATCTGTGTGTCCTGGCCATGGAGCATTAAAAAGGAACACACTATTTTTCAACTCAGTAGCCTGGATAAATCTCAAAGGAATTAACCAACTCATAAATTTCTGTATGATTCTAATAGTCTCAAAATAATGAAATCACAGAGACAGGGAAAAGATTAGTATTTTTCAGGGAATAGGAGCAGAGTGAAAGGTGTTGGGCAGTGGTCTGGTTGGACAACACCAGGGACTCCTTGGCTATGCTTTACATATTTTGGTCTGCATCTTATCTCCAATGGACCTTCCATAAAGAGTGCATATTACAAAATTCACAGACATTAATACAAAGGCACAATATATATTGGATGCTGATAGACTTATGAAATGAAAATTAACACTGCCCTGTACTAAATATTAGTTGATTAGTTAATTCTGTGGCTACACAAGAAGACAATAGTGGAGAATGAATACATGGTAAACTAGAATTTTCTGTACCTCCATTTAAAATTTCTGTGACTCTGTAACTGTATCTATGTGGTTATAAAAAGTTAATTCATTCCTTCGGTGTTTCACATGGCATTAAAAACATGTTCCTAATGAGTCATGCTGGAGTTGGACCTTCCAATATCCAAATCAAGATCCTTCCTCTGAGTAGGAGAGAATGTCAGGATACAAAAGCCCATACCATGTAAACATGCCAGATACACCCTGATGCACAGTTTTTGGAATCCTGTCTGTGCTAGATGGCTTCGATTGTCAACTTGATATTTCTGGAAATAGGAAACCTTGATCAGGGAATTTTCTCTGTTCAACTGGCCTGTGGGCATGTCTGTGAGGAATTTTCTTAGCTGTTGAATGATGTGGGAGAAGGGCTCAGTCCATTCTGGGTGCTGCCATCTCTGGGAAGGTGGTCCCGGGTTGTATAAGAAAGCATGTTGAGCACAGGACGGAGGAGCAAGCCTGTGAATCGGAATCCTCCACGGTCTCTGCTTCAGCTCCGGGCTCCATGACAGCCAGCCCTGAATTCACTCAGTAATGGATTATGACTTGAGATTTGTAAACTGAAATAAACCGTTTCCTCTGCAACTTTCTTATGTCCAGTGTTTTATCACAGCAGTAGAAGACAACTGGAGCACACTTTATTTGAAACCTCAGGTACATTATCTGTAGGAAGCATTCTTCTCTTTTCGTACTCACACTTTCAGTGCTTCCTGAGTAAAAGGTGTGTTGAAATGGAAATCTAGGACAGTGCCAGGGTGGCTGTTCATATGACACCTTCCTTGTGGGCTACAGTATCCTTCTATGAAAGACTTGTATAGGACCAGCACTATGTTTTTTTCTGACTTTGATTATGGTTTTAAGTCAATGATATTAGACAGATAAATCTTTGGCTTAGATTCAGTAATTTTACATTCAAATCCATGACAGTTGGTTCTTCCTCACTAAGTGATCTCCAGATTTTTTCATTCTTCCTCTCACCTCTCTCGCTTGCATCTGCTTAGCTTAGGGACAGCTGAGATTGTGTGCAGATTTGGAGAGTAGGAGGCATGTTGTTAAGGAGATGATTTTTATTCTCTGTCCCTCTCTGGTGTGCATTCCGACAGTTCCTCCCACACCTTCCCAAAAGTTTCTCCCCAGGCTAATTGCCTGTTAATGAAAGATAAGTAAGGCATTTAACTACATCCTCTCTTCTAGTGTACACAATAATGCTGTTGTTTTAAAAAACAGGCTTTAAGCCACAGTGTTCCATCTTGTTTTCTTTCTGTTCGACAGAAAATAAGCTGGTGTGGTGAATTTAGAGGTAGATTATACTTTCTTCTTTATTTCTTCTAGGCCAAGCAGTAAACTGATGATGTTGAAACCTCAGGGACTGAAAGAAGGCCAGTATAGTATGAAATTAATACATACTATGATTTTATTTGAAAAATTCCTTTTTGATTGAAATACTATGCTGGTATTTTATTTTTCTCTTTCTGTGAAAACTTAGTTATGTGTTGTTAGTGTGGTAAATTGGGTACATATTTAATCTAAAAATCAACTTCCGTCCTCTTCAGCCCAACAATTTTAATATTATAAGTTATACCCTTTAGATTTCCCAGCTTAAAAAATAAAATTTACATCTAATTAGACTGCTTCCAGACTTGCTATGGAAATACCTAGCCATCACTGAAAAATGAAATAGCCTCTCTAGTTGAGGATTCTCTGACTTAAATTGTCTTTCAAAGTTCTGTCCAGTGTGACTGTTCCAACATGAACCTCGCAGAGGAAGATTGACTCTCGAGGAAAATTCTGTCTGCATAAATAGTTACATAAGCCAATTTGAAAACAGACTTTCTGAAACATAAATAATTCAGTTAATTCCAGGGAGCATCCATTATTCTAGAAACTATTTCTGGACCATTTCTTCAAGTTAACAGCTTAAACATCAATCATTTTTGCAATAACTTTCCTTCTTAATTATACAAAATGCATGGTATAGGCTTAATTATATGCAAAATGAACTTTCTCGAGTACGTGTCTGAATACGCTATCCCCTCAAAACCAACTCACTAACTCTCAGCTCCACTGGCTATGCCAAGGTGTGTCTGCCCCTTAGACTGTGAACTTCACATGAAATCAGAGCAAATGTCCCCATTCCAGAAATGGAAAATTTACTTAAGAATTAGTTTTAAAAGATTTAAAGAATTTAATAAAAAATCCATATTTACCTCAGAACAACCTGAAACATCACAACCATTCTCAATATAATATGAAATTTCAAGGAATCATGATCACAAAAATCAATCTCTGAGTTCTGGGTCCAGTCTCCTTATTGTAGCATACAGTTCTCTTCACAACTGGAGAGAAGCTACAACCATACCCCACAGCACCTCAACACTTTCATACATCATGGACTAGTACTACCATTCTACAAACTTTTCATATTTTAATATATCCCTGAGCTCCTCTGAGATCCTCTACTTCTAGAATACCTTTTCCCAACTTTGAATTGTGACTCACTACTCACCTTTAAAGTTTACCAACTCATGCAAGTGACATTTATATTATAACTCTGTATATCTAAAAGAATTACAAATAAATCTATTATAGAAGATTTTATATTGTATCAGGCTTATTTATGTATTTGTTACTTTCTACTTATGAGATCCTTGAAGTAAAGGGACATGCATTATTAATATCTTGCTCCTCTGGTGTTTTATAATATGGTTGCAAATCAAATACTTTGACACTCTCCCTCCAAGAGTGAGCTTAGATCCCCTCCCTATAATGTGAGTTATATTAATATAACTCCTAACAAATAGATGCCAACAAAAATGACAAGTGTAACTTCTAAGTCTCAGTCAAAATTAATAAAAGTCTTGCTACATGGAGATGGCTCAGTATCAGGTTTATACAAGGAAAATGTGAAACCTGAGAGCCATTTTGAATCTGAGGGGTGAATGCAAAGGGTAATGAATATGGCAAGAGTCTTGAAGAAACTCTATGTAAAAGATTAAGATACTTTAGAAGACTGTATTTGGGGGAAGAAAATAGATACTAATATCATACTGGAAATTGGAAGAAAGGGTAAATCTTATATAGCAGTAAAATTTTAGCAAGTGTGATAAAGGAAAATTTAGGAAGTGGAAAATATACCCAGAGGTCTGGGATGTACAGCTATGGAGTTTTTCAGACCATGTATTTTTCAGACCTTGGTTTCATCTTAAAATGTTAGAAGAAAAAGATAAAGTACTCTTAAAGGACTTGATTGCTCAGAAATTTCTTCACATTTACAGATGAGAAACAACAGCAGGAAACATTCTCTAAAGAAGAAATCAAGATCAGGACTGTAAAATCTTTGTTAAGCATAAAGGACCTCTAAAGATTTCAAGAGTACACCTCAGAAATCCTCTATATAATAAAAGGAAAAAAAAAAAGAGTTACTAAGAAGTTTTAAGGAAGTGGCTCTTAGCAAATGTCAAACAGACAATCTAGTATATTTTGGTGTGACTTTTGGCAAAATAAGGCTCAGAGGAAAGCCAGCAAATTTTAAAATAATTACATTTGTAGAAACTATGTCATCTTGGACTGAAGGAGACAATATAAACTGGCAGTGGTTTTGGCAGTATGATTTTAATTTTCATTCTTCTTGCTTGTTTTTGAGGAGCTACCAACACGGTTTAAGTGGTGACAGTGGTGTAAAGTCCACATTATGAGGAACAGAAATGCCTGCTAGGAGCCAGTGAAGGACTCAGTCCTCCTGCCAACACCTATGTGGTTAAACTAACTTAACAGTAACTCAATAGTACATCAACTAGTCCTGGTAGAACTTGAAGGGACCCAGTCTCAGCTGGCAGCACCACAGAACCCCAGGATCCACTCACATCCAAAGTACACGAGAAGTCCCTGTGGTCCTCCTCTGCAATAGTTATATAATAAAATTTGCTATATTATAACATTGTTTTGGATAATTATTTTACAGAAAGAGATAAAAATAAAATTCCGCTTTCTATCATTTGGCATGAAATTGGTATTTTAATACTTGCAAAAGTTAATGGTTTGAAGGAAAAAGCTAAAACTGTTTGGAGAAGCTATATTTCAACTATTTTTAAAAGTGTCTTGATAAAAAATGTCTCATTCACATTTAAATTTAATTGTATTTCAAATTTAAAATGTTAAGTTGACAGAGACACAATGAAACATGTGCCAGCTGGGTTTAATAGTGGTGAAAAGTCCAATGTGTGCTACTAGGAGAGAAAAGTCATCCACAATTCCACCCAACTGTGGACTCCATGAGCTGCAATACCAGCCTTTCTGGAATGATGTGTCCACCCGTGCAATAATGACAAACAGGTTGCGAGGATAAGCAGCAACTTCTGATTTGAGTTAGGTCTGTTCCATGGGAGGGAGCTCATGCTTTGTGTCCTAAATCTGGTCAAGACTTCATAGTGGGGAAGTTATAAGCCTAGGCATGAACCCGTGACTTGTTTTATTAAGCAAATGTGTCAATCTTTATTATAAGTATTTATGTTTATACTCATAGACTAGTGAAGCTCTCTGTCAGAAATGTCTGTTCTTCAGAGGGAGATAGTTAGTGCAGAAACTTACTGCTGGTTAAAGTGGTAGTTGTATCCTTGGTCTTAAACAGGATATCTGTATCATCCCCTCCAAGGCTCAGACTACATTGTCAGAAGAATCTCAGAGCCAGAGGACAGGGAAGAATGCTGTGAAAGAGCCTTTGGGCATGGCATAGCTGCGGTACTTATGAACCCACTGTACCTGTTGTTGCCTACATAGACCTACACATGAATGAGCTCATGAACATGATTTCATGCACAGGGGAGGAGAACATAAGGCCCTTCCCCTTCCTGAGTGTTTATGGACAATTCATATTTCTTGGGATACAGGTGTATGTTTTCAGTGATATAGCCCATAATAAGTTGTCCTTGTTCTAGTAAATAAACCCTATTTAGCAATCCTAATTAAACCCAGTGGCCCACACAGAGTCCCCCATCAAAGTAGACATCAAAGTAGAGAGGGCATGTTTGGAGAAGCATTGAAACTGGAGAGTTAGGGGTAAAGAGAGGGGAATGGGAGTGAAAATGACCAGAATTCATTCTATACATGTATGGAATTTTTAATGAATACAAAAGTATTCATGGAAACAAATATTTATGAAACTTTTCTCCACATCAGATTCTACTATTAAATTTACTAGGATTTTTCATTTAACCATAACCAAAATTTTAAAAGTTAGTCTTAATCTACAGTTCACAAATGAGGGAACATGCTTGAAACCATGAAATAACTTTCCTTAGTCATTGATTCAGTAAGAGGCAGCGGCAGAATCTTATTTTATGTTCATTCAATTTCATTTTATCTGACTTCACTATACTATGGAAGATATTAAAGATGCTGAAAAGTAATTATTCAGACTACTGGTGATACTATAGCAAGAGACAAACATTTTCGTTTTCATGCAAGAGTTATTCCATCAAGTTATATACTAAGAAGTTAAAGTTATTAATAGCATAATTGGGGCTACTCTATGATCAGTTATGCTTAAGTCTATTTGTGGATTGGAATTACCTGAAGTAAGTGTTTAAAAAATAGGAGGGACCTGGCTTGCTGTCCGCTAGCTTAGGATTCTGCATTTTGAAAATCCCCGTCAAAACATGTGCAGTGAACCATTTATTTAGACTTTAAAATGAAACCAGATAAATTTTTTCTCTTCCAATCACAAATTTGAATTTAATAGTAATCCCTTATTTCATTTTAAATAAAATATCTGATGGCTCCTTCACTAACATTTTTAGGTACACATAAGTAAGCAGTAGCAGAAACAAATTACTACACAGTTTTTAAGATTATATATAATATATGAAATTCTATTCATATTATCTGTGTATCTATTTACTTATCTAGCTATCTTTTTTCTATTATCTATCTATCTATCTATCTATCTATCTATCTATCTCTCATCTATCATCTATCTGACAGTGCTGGAGCTTGATGCAAGGGCCTGCTACATCTAGGCAGGTACTCTACTACTGAGCTATACCCCTAGCCTGTTAGGACCCTTTGCTTACAACAGACTATTTTTAATGATGATGGAACTGCAAATACAGAGTAGAGTTTGTTGCGATTTGTAGATGGAAACAATCTGAGAAAAACTAAAACTAAGGCAGGAGACAGACGTCAGAGGTGGGCTATCTGTCACTGTGGGCACATAAAATAAGTCATTAGGATAAAAGATTATAAAATATATACATCCAACTTGAAAAGTAACAAGTCATTTTTGAACCCTTTTTAGAAGATATTAAAACAACCTGCAGGATAGGACAGTTAGCAGATGAAATACTTACTGGAGCGTATCCATGTTAAGCATCATGAAGTACAGGAGCCGAGTCATCCTATCTATGCCTGATGGAGCCCAGTCAGCCTCATACAAAGATTAACACAGTACTGCAGATGATTTGGAAAGTCGGACTGCAGGGTCCTACTGCAGTACTCCAGAAAAAAAGCTCAGAACTGGAACGAAAGCACTTTGTTAATGAGTTATAGGAAAGGATGAATTGGCCTAGTATTACCAAAGACGGGAAAGATCCAGGCCAAATGAAACACAGAAACAAAAAGCAGTGTTGGAATACATAACTTAGGTAGATTATTGAATGAAACCAACATTGACTGTCTTTGAGGAACTGGAATGAGAAACTTTCACAGTTTTATTAATGATCTTCAAAATAATAAGCAAATCTGAAAGTCTCAGGGCCTTAAGTAAAAATACACGATTTATTGATCTGAGTGTAATGTGGACTCCGTTCTCTTGTCTTTCCTGAGTAGCTCTATTTCATGCAGTGAATCAAGAACAAGCTTGTCCATGAACTAAGACTTTCCTGCCCTTTTCTTTCTCCAGCTGCAAGAGTGAAGAAACAATGAAAACATAACCAGGGAGCATAACTTGGAACTAACCACATAAACCTGAAAATGTATGTGTATGGATTGAGGGCCTGATTCTCGTATGGCTTAAAGAACTTCACTCCAAATATACTAACCACTCAGAAAGCTGAAAACAGGAAGTCAATTAAAAGATTCCAAAAACACAAATACATTCAAGGGAAGTGGGAAACAGAGGGTTCCCAGGAAGAAGGGCGGCAGCACAGAATTTCTGAACATGAGTGATTTCTGTTATAAATATGAAATAGAAAAGTTCAAGAGAATCAAAGATGGGGATGCACATTCTAATTAGATACCAAAATGCAAATCTATGCATGGAAACATTTCCTTCCTGTTGTAGATTGTGTTTGCAAATATATTACAATCTAACTTGTTATAGGCTCAAGAAAACACAGAAAATCAGTTATTTAATTTGTGACCACAAAGCACTAAAAACCGAAAATTCTGCTCTCTTCGTTGTATGCTCCCCATCTGTCTTCCACTTTGCCTTGATGTTAGTCACCGTTTTAAACAGAGGCTTGTGTCAGTGACAGAATATCTTCTACAGTAACTCAAGACGGAATGCATTTATTTTGGAGATTGTTCCACAGCTTCTAGTCTGTCATGGGAACACAGAGCTGCCCATCAATGTATCTGGAAACAGAGAAGTGCCTCAGGTATAAGTTCACTTTGTTTCCTTTCAATTATTAAAGACTTATTTTCCTTTTAATTGTGTGTGTGTGTGTGTGTGTGTGTGTGTGTGTGTGTATGTCTGTGTGTCTGTGTGGTGTATATATGCTCATGAGTGTTATTGTCTGTAGAGGCCAGAAGAGGATGTCAGATCACCTGGAACTGGAATTACAGACAGTTGTGAGCTACCCAAGGTGGGGGCTAGGAACTGGAGTCCTGTCTTCTGGAAAAGCAGCAAGAGTTCTATGATGGCTAATCTTGGTTATCAATTGACTGGATCTGGAATTAACTACTTGACAAGCCATTTAGCACACCTGTGATGGATTTTCTAGATTAGATTACTTGAAGCCTAAGATCCAGCCTGAATGAGGGCAACACTTTCTGGTGGTGGCCTATGTAGAAGGACATAGAGGAGCGGAGCTTGATGCATTTTGCCTGCTCACCTTTCGCTCTCACTTATGAGTTTATCTATTTGGCCACTGTAATATTCTTTTACTGATATTAGAACCAAGTTCTTCAGGTTCTAACATGGACTGAAGACCAGGAGCTTTCCAGGAATCCTTCAGGCCTTCACCATACTGAGACTCCAGAGGTATCCAGCCTTGTGGACTGAACAAGTGCAGATTCTTAAGCCTCTCCAGTGTGGCACAGGCATTGTTGGACTAACTGGCCCTATTCTGTAATTTATTAAAATAAATCCCCCTTTAACACACACACACACACACATACACACCCCACACCACACCATACACACTCTCATTCTATCAATTATGTTCCTCTTGAGAACCCTGGCTAATGCAAGGTCTTAACTTCTAAGCCATCCCTCCAGCCTCTTTGCTTTCCTTTGTATTCCACATGTGCCCCCATCCTATAGGATGGTGCTCCCCACATTCAGGGCAGGTTTTTCCCTGTAGCCAGTCCTCTTTGCTAATATCCTCATAGACACAAGAGAAGCCTGTTTACGTAAATAATGTCTTGTGTGTGTCAAGCCAATGAAGTTGGTCCCCCAAAAGGAGCCATTCCAGGGTTCCTGGAGACTGACTGTACTGATAGCTCATTTATCATTTCTCTTACATTCAACCCTTTGGTAGAGACCAAAGAAATTCATTTTGTCTATATTCTGTGTATTATCAGTATCTCAGAACACACCTAAAGTTTCTGTCTAGCATATCCAGTTTTCTCCCCATGTGTCAGTCTTTGGAATAATGTACCTATTTGCTCATTTACTCAAAAGCATAACCATTTTATGTTCTGGAGCTTTAGCAGAGCCACAGCATGAGTTTTGTATTTGTATTTTTGTTGTTGTTGTTGTTTTTCAGGAGCTTTTATAAGCCTATTTCCTAAATTTTAAATGTACTTTAGGTCAATCATATGATTTCTAAGTATGTGGGTTGGGGTTGGGAAAGCACATCTATGATACTAGAACAAGGACAGAGAGTGCTTGAATAGATAGATAGATAGATAGATAGATAGATAGATAGATAGACAGACAGAGAGACAGACAGAGAGACAGAGATGAGAGATAGAGAGAGACAGAGAGAAAGAGAGTGACAGATAGACAGAGGAAGGAAGATTATGTTTCCAATTTTTTGTTCATATTTTAAAATTTTTGTTAATTTTCTGAGAATTTCATATAATCTGTTTTGATCATATTCAGATCCCCTCCCACATCTCCATTTTCACCTTTCTATCTACCTGACTTGTGTCCTTTATTATTATTTTTAATGCCTATTTAGTTTAATTTGTTTCCCCAATGCTCTTTGAGGCAGAACCATCCTCTGAAGCCTACCAATCTACCTGGCATCACACAATGGTAGACTCTCATTGTCCCAGTAGCTATCAGTTGCTAATAGTTCCTCAGCTACAGCTGGGACTTCTTGCTCACCCTCTCCTCTCTGCTGGGATTTTGTCTGGTTTGAGTTTGCATAGATCTTGGGCATACTACCACAATTGCTGTGAGTTTATGTATGGAGCTTCCCTGCTATCTGGAAAACACTGTTTCATTGTGGTCATCCACCACATCTGGCCCTTACAGTTTTTCTGTCCCCTATTCCACAATGATCCCTGAGCCTTGGAAGGAGACAGTGTGATATGTGTTCCATTTAGAGCAGAGCACTGAAGACTGGTATTCTCTGCATGTTAACCTGCTGTGAGTCTTTATGCTAAGTACTGTCTGTTGCTAGAAGTTTCTCTGGTGAGGGGTTGGGAGACACATTAATCTATGAGTATAACTATAAGTCAATAGGAATAACTTTAATATTGTCTATTTAGCAGAATAATAGTAAATTCATCCGAGATAGTGACAGAAATGCTTTTGTGCACAATGGACAAGTGCATCAATAGTTGAGGCCTAATCCTGTGGCTTGTAGTTAGGATGGTGGTTACAATAAAGATAATTTCTGAGAATTGTTTGAATTATAACTGTCTCCAAGAGAATGTGGTCATTTTGTCCCAGTTCTTGGAAATGCTGTCTGCAGTTTGCACAATTGACACCTCACACCCTTTGCCTACACCCTGTCTCTAAGGATCCTGCCACATGTGTGCAGTCATATGTGAATGAGCCTGAAATTACAACAGCTAACCATTTACATGTCACAGCCAAAAAGTTTTCCATTGGTAAACTTCTTATTTGGACATAGAAAGAAAATACCTTGCAATCTATATTTTTGTTATAAAGTTTAAGCCATTTAAATTGTTTACATGAGCACCAAAAATTCATATAGAGAAACATTTAAGCATTTGGTCCAATTAAAAAATCTCCACCACTTAGAGATAGGAATCTTAAAAATGTACCCATTGAAACCATAGTGCATGTACATAAATTTTAGTTAAAATATGAGGAGTATGCTAGGCACTTATCTGTGGAACAAGAGAATCTCCTAAGTAACACAACATATTATAACAAAAACAACATAAGGTATTCTGTTGTTTTTATTTAAGAATAGCAAGAGCATATGTCTGATAATATGTTGTTTGAAAGAGAAATTTCCCAAAGAATCAAGGTATAGTTCAAAAAATAGACCACAATGACAACTGAAACAGTATGCCAGAGATTAAAGACACACACAAACACACACACACACACACACACACACACACAAGCCCAGATTAATCCATACAACATCATATGTACCAGTGCAGAGGAAAGTTCTTAAAACTCATACTTGGCATTCAGTTAATTTTAATGATGAGGCTGGGTAAGATGAGAGATGTTTGCATTGTTTTCACTATTAGAGATTATACCCGGGTCCTCTGACATGCTTCTTCAGTACTCTACCATTGGTACACATCCCAGTCCCCTTTTTATACTTTTTATTTAGAGACAGAGTCTCCTTAAGTTGCTAAGGGTAGCCTTCAACTAGTTCTGTAGCTCTGGTAGATCTTGAACTTGTGATCCTCCTGCCTCTGCCATTGGAGTAACTGGGAGAACAGTCCTATGCCACCAGATCAGCAGTGCTTACTCTAGCAACAGTAATCTCCCAGAACTCATGAGGATTTTCAGTAGATTCTCCTCGTTTTGAGGTCCCAGTTACAGATCTAACTCCTAGAAGTATATCTCAACAAACTCACTCGGGGCTACAGATGCAGCTTGCTCGGTAGAGTGTCTGCCTACCATGCACAAAGTTTTGAATTTAATCCTCAGCACTATATAAACTGGGGGTGGTGGTAGTTAATGCATGAATGTAATGAGTTCCAGGCCATCATGGATGACATATTGAGTCTGAGGGCTGCCGGAAATCCAGTCTGAAAAAAGCGAATTGCAAACAAACAAAACCCCAGCAATTTGATTATAGAACAAGGTTTGGAAGTTTCCTTCTTTTGTGCATAAAATATATAGAACAGTTCTAGTAGAGCTATAAGTTGTGATGTATTCCATCTTCTTCTCTGCTTCTGAACATTATCTCCTTGATTTTATAGTCATCACAGAGACGGAGCCAGAAGCAAATTACTCTTCAATTCAAGAAATATGGCCATTAATGAAGACTAGTCAGGAAGCATTAGCAGTATAGACCTTGGGAATCTCTTATATAATCGTCATGTGCCAACTTCAGAATCTTTTTCCAGTTGTAATGAGTTTGACTTATATACAATCTATAAATTACAAAATACCAAATGCAACTGGGATTAGTGCATAGATCTGGGACTGGGTCTAAGTGACTTTATCACCTGTTCTGAAGCTTTTAAACTTCAAATTCTGCCTAACTTCTATATCCATACATTAGGATGATAGACAATGAAAATTTAAAGTGCAAGGACAAATTAAATGTACTGGACATTTTAAGAACATATTAAGGTGGTTATGAATTTTTTCATCTTTGTTTTTATTCTTAGAGACAGATTTTCACTATATAGCCCCAGGTGGTCTGATTCTTATTATGTAGATGAGATTTTCTTTGAATTCATGGAGATCTGTCTGCCTCTGCCTCTGCCTCTGCCTCTGCCTCTGCCTCCCAAATGTTGGTTTAAAGGTATGTACCTCCTTACCTGACTGGAATTCTTAATTATATGATGATAAGTCATTTCATGTTTTCCAGCTATGACTACTAAGTTTATAAGTAATAGCTTTAAAGTAGAAACTTTCTAGAACATGTCTTACATAATTAATCAGAAAT
Organism: Eospalax fontanierii; assembly: GCA_035773235.1. Taxonomy (NCBI): domain Eukaryota; kingdom Metazoa; phylum Chordata; class Mammalia; order Rodentia; family Spalacidae; genus Eospalax; species Eospalax fontanierii. Next base: position 14,537,468 of record CM069536.1, on the reverse strand, counting down.
TAGTTACTATTAGAATAAATACATAGTTGCTAAAAATTTCCTTTACTGTTTAATTATTTAGGAGAATATTTCCTAGCACATTGATACATCTTTTTGGTGTCTCCATTACTGTATATAGTTGTTAAATAAGAAGACTGAATCATTTCTTTCATGATTTCACCTTGTAAATCAATTTGTTGATAATAATACTTTAATTAATTTCCATTTCATTTATATAGTTTTTAAATTTATTTTTTATTTTTTATTTTATGTGCGTGTTGCCTGCATGTACTTAAGTGCACCCTGTGCATGCAATACCTTTAGAGGTTGGAAAAGGGCACTGGGTTCCCTTCAACTGGAGTTAAAGACAGTTGTGGAAGCTGGGAACCAAACCCAGTTCTTCCGCAAGAGCATTAGGTGCTCTTAACTGCTGAGCCATCTCATTAGCACCCTTAATTTAACATTGTTAAGAAAAACAAAAACAAAAATTAATATTGTCACATTTTAGGGTCCAGTTACCTGTTATTGAAGCAGAAAATCTCTGCCAGACAAAATGCACAAACTCTTTTTTCCAACAAAGGATTTCCCACAATTCAGTGACTAGATTAGTTCATAGACCAATACAGATGGATGTAAACACTGATGTTTAGCTATTCACATAGACATGGAAAATTCCATTTAGAATGATATCAACTTAAACTCACAACTCCGAGTGGTAGAGGACCTGCTTGATTCTTTGAAAACCAAGCAAATACTGAGAAGGTATATATGACTAAGGGGTTAAAGTAAATGTTTTAAAATAAGGAAAAATGGGTGACTTTCCTTTCTTGACCCATATCATGGCTGTACTTACCAGAGAGTCAGTCAACAGGAGACATGTATTTAAATCTAACTACTGCTATTCAACTAGATAGTGAAAGGCTTCAGGATGAAAGTGAATGATTTTATCTTGGTGATCAATGTTGTGTAACGTGATATCAAGTTAGAGTAAAGCATGTCTTTCAAGCCCTACTGCAATTTCTGTAATTATACCCATGCCCCAAAGAAGCAAATTTGTTACCCTCAAAATTATTTTCTCATATCAATATCTTTTCTAGTTTGGTCTTAGATGGCTACTTCCATTATTTTTGCTGCAGTAAGATCAAGTTCAGTAGTTAGCATGAGGTAAAGAGAGTTTGAAGATTTAGTAATTGTGGAAATTCCCACAAGATCATTATGCACATAGACCCACCTCTTTGCACATTATTATTTCCAACTAACAATGTCAGAACTGGACCATTCTTGATCTTTCTATTCTCTTGAGTATGAGTCACATTATACCAGAACTAGTAATCCTTTATCTTTTATTAAACAATTAAAAACAACCCTGGTAAGTCCATCCATCTGCACTCCCCTCTCTCCCTCCTCACTAAAGATATATTGCAGCAATTAAAAAGAACAGTTTATCTACTTGAAAGCAGAGGACAAACAAGGATACCAGCTGCCACATTTTACCAGTGGATGGGCATAAATATATAAAGCTGACAAAAAAAGAAAAACAGTAAACACATGGATATTCTCATGTCAAACAACAGTTTACCAAATGGTAAAGTATTTTTGTCCTAAAGAGGTCAACTTGTTTCCAAGTCTATTATTTTACTTATTGTTACTACTGCATTCAGAGAAAAATGAAATGATGCTATTATTTTAGCCCCATTTCCCAGCCAAAGAAACAGTTGCTGTTGTATAAGGAGCACACTGAAGATTACTTTGCATTAACAGTGACAAAGTTGAAATCTTTGGACTTCCAAACTATTGTCTAGACACTGAGTCATTTCACCTCTTAATAACATCTGTTTTCACACAAACCTGGAAAACAAGCAATGTCTTCAGAAAGCTGGTAATTTAAGAAGCTAACAAAGGTCTGCAGAGGTTAAACTACAGACATGGCTGAGAATTGAATAGGTAACTTAGCCTTTCACCAGTGTTTCCAAAAGCAGGGGCATACTTTTTAAACTAGAATGTTTGTGCGTATAGAGCTGACTTACTATGTTTCAGTGCAGGTGCAAATGTAGTCTGCATATAGTTCAAAATATGTATTTGTTCTCTATTTACGTAATCAGTTTAAAAATCATATTACAGAAAACATTAAATTTAAAAATCTGTGAACATACTGTTGTCAAATGAAATGGCCGTTCTAAGAGATAGAACAACATCAGTGTGTTTCTCCTGAGTGAAGCACGAATGTGTACTTAAACTATTTATGAAGAAGGTTGAAAACTAGGGATGGAGAGAGGGCTTAGCTATGAACAGTAACTAATTCTTTTGTAGAGGACCCAAGTTTAGTTCTCAGCACCCACGCCTATGGGCTCACAACTACCTAAAACTCCAGCTCCAGGAGATCCAATGCATCTTCTGACTTCCTTGTGCAATGCACTGCACTCATACACATATATCCCCCCACATGACTTTATATGCACGGTTAATGTTTTTTAACTTTAAAAATAAACCAAAATGATTGCAAACTTAAAGATGCAATCCCTCCATTTTACTTTATAGAACAGAAAAATAAACTATAGATTAATCAAGTATGCTTCTCAAGGTAACTAACATTTATAAATGTATCTATTAACTACCCACCTACTCAACTACATATCACCAACTATTTCAAAGTAGATATTATCTGTCTTATACATATATTTTAGATATAAATTTTTATATAGGACACTAATCTTTTTTTAATTTCATAGGATTCTGATAAACAATGATGTGACAATTTCCTATTCAATACTCTTTTTGGAGAGTTTTATTTTATTTTATTTAAAATATTTTAAGATTAACTATCTTAAAAATAGTTAAAGAATAACTTAAAGAATAACTGTCTTTATTTGTGTGTATGTCTATGTGAATGCATTCCATGTGAGTGTGGGCGCCTCCAGAAACTAGAAGAGGGCATCTGATCTCCTGGAACTAGATTATAGGTTGTAATCTGCCAGGCATGGGTGCTGAGAAAGTTTACAAGTGCTGTAAACTTCTGAGCTATTTTTCTAGACCCTTATTTTATTTTTACCATAAAATGTTTTTCTGTATAAATGTCAGAGAAGCTGGTGCTTCTATTCTCTTCCTTTTTCATAATCAAGTGCGTGTGTGGCATATAGTGCTTCAGGCAAGGAACATTTATTAGGTTTTCAATGAATATTATTGTGGCAGAAGATATGGAATACGGGAGAAAGTACTGAAAGGGGACACACTGGCTGACAACAGGCAGTCGGAGATAAACGTTGCTATAATGACCCAGGAAAGAATGAAAAGAAACCGACCAAAGGCTGCAGTGGTATACAGAGGGGCAGTAATCTGAAGTAACAGATAAGTCAGTAGTGAATGAGCTGGTGGAATGTGCTCCGTGCTGTATGTGGAAATGTTAAGGGCAGACAGGAATATGGATGAAGCTACTGAATTCTTACATATTTCATGTGATTCTGAGTTTAGAGGTGGTTAGAATTAGACGCATCCAACAGTGACTACATTAAGGACTCAGAAGAGAGGGAAAAAGAGGAGATAAAGGCTTGAGGGTGACCTGTCGTATTTGACAAGAAGAACTCATGAAATTATCCTGAGAGCATTCATAAAATAATACCAGAAGGCCAAGGGCAAAACCTCCATGAATGTTAAATCTGGTGATGCGTGTTGAAAATATAGCAAATAAATGAAATAGAAATAGTAACTTTCTGGGGGTGCTTACTGAGATAGGGCCTCATGTGGCCCAAGCTGATCTTAAACTGGCTTTCTTGTAGAGGATGTCCTTGAACTCTTGATCCTCCTGCCTTCACCTCCTAAGTGCTGAATTGACAGGTGTGTTCCAATATACCCAGCTAAAAAGAGTAAGTTCAGGTATAAAGGCAATAAAATCGTCAGTGTGATTACTGGGAGTTCATGAGAGTGATTTGGAAGGTAGGATGTGCTAAGCCTGCTGTGTCCACTCATAGTCACAGCCATTTGAGAGGCTAAGTTGGGAGGACAGCTAGAGCTGGGCAGTACAATGATATTACTCCTCTCACAAACACAAACGTTAGAAGTGCAAATGTGGACAACTGTGTTAGCAAGAGTCAAACAGGTTGATAATGAATTCAGAGCATTTGGCCTGCCAAATTTGAGCTCATTATAAATTTAATAAAACTATCTCAGAGCAGTGGGGATGGAAAACAATGGGTTATTAAGAAATATAATGTCTTCCAGGTGTTGTAGCACAGGCTTTTAGAAAGCAGAGATGGATCTCTGTGAGATTGTGACCAGTCTGATCTACATAGTGAGTGAATTCCAGGCAAGCTGGGCCTACAGGACAATCTTGTCTCGAAAGAAATATAAAATTAAAAAACCTAAACACCAACAACACACAAAACAAATCAAAACAACAAAAATGAAATATATCTCACAGATTATTTTTGTATACAGAATTAGATATGGTAACTTATGAAGTCTTAGCTGACATCAGTGTTGATGAATTTGCAAACTAAATAGTATGTCAAAAATGGAAGAAACCATCAAAGCTATGAAGAAAGTCAGGAGAGAGTTGTCTTTAAGGAGAAGGTGATAATTGTTTCTAATGGGTTGTAAATGAAGTGCCATCTCTGTAGAAGTAACATGAAAGTGATCTCCTCAACCTGCTCAGTCACTTTGCATTTCTTTGCCTTCTGTGTGTTATTTCTCTGCTATGAAAATAAGAAGACAGAGGTTTCTAATCTCAGGTCAGCTTTGGCATAGAAGGATATGTCAGAGAGCAAGCCAGGTAGAGAGCCATGCTATTTTCTTAGATCACATTACATCACTGAGAATAAGGGAAAGGCTTAAGATATATGTACTCTAGTTCCAACTTTGCTTACACTGATAATGGGGAGATGATTCCTTTAACCCTTACAGTATCTACATGAATAGGATAATGTAACATGTAAGATTCTCTCTAATTATTTGACAAGGGTTGTTACTTTGCAGAGAAATAGTGTGAGACTGGGTTACTTATTAGCTTTTTGGTCAGGGAAGATTTACTGGAGTGTAACAGACATCAAGTTGAAGTCATAATTCTACTATATAATTTTTTGAGTTTTGGCAAATGTGCAAACCCATGTAGCCACCTTTTGATCAGGAAAGAAATATTCTCAGCACTCTGAACCACTTATTTCCCCTCTCTGCAGTCAAAGATTCCTACTCACCCCTCACTTGGCTTCCAGTAATAACCTATCTGCTGCAAGCCTATAATTATCTGAAAACTGAAAGTTGAATCTCAGATTTTCTCACAATGCTTGACCTCTGTTGACCTTTGTATCTGCTTGTACTCAACTGATTGACATTGCTTTCTGGGAATCATTTGAAAGTCTGAGTTTGTATTATCAACAGCTGTATGTAGATGCTCCTTTAAGGGAAAAAAAAAAATATATATATATATATATATACATTCACATGTGTGCATGTGTGTAGAGGCCAAAAGACAACATGGAGCATCATTCCTCATGAGCTTTCCAGTCTGATTTCAAGATAGCCTATCTGAGAGTGTCACTTTATGCATAGCTCAGTTTGAAGCTATGCATTCTCAGAAAACCAGACCAGAGCCCTCTCTAACCCGCAATTTAATGCCTTAAAACAAGTGACTCATTGCATATTCCTCAAGCTTTATTGTTATTTAAAATAATAATGTATCAGTATCAGTTATCAATTATAGCAAAACAACACACACCAGGTTAGTTCTTAAATTATTTTCTACCATGGATAACCCTACACAATATAATATTATCAGTCTCAATCTTCTGATTTATAAAAGGATCACATCTAAATGAGATGACCGTCCTACAGAATACTATCCTTCCAATGTTTTCTGTGGGGTAAAAATTCAATAGAAGATAAATCAACTATGTTTGAAATTTAATTGTGCAATTCTAAAATTGAGGTTAAGCTATGATGTATGTCAGATATAGTAACATCTATATTTTCAAAATGTACCACAAATTCCTTAATGCATGGATTTATTCTCTTAATAGCAATAATGTTTCATAAAGTTATATTATTATCAGGAAAGCTTAAAAACATTGCCAAATATTATAACCTTATAATTTAACAAAAGAACTTTGAAGGCCTAGATTATAATGACACATCTGCTAGAAACTGAATTTTATATGAATCATTCACCAACACAAAAGAAGTTCCATAAACAAAAATTACCTCTCTTGTTATTTTGTGAAGAATGAATACAGATTTGAAGACAAATTATTAGGTTGCTCTGACAGTCTAAATACACATTTCTTCAGAAAAACATAGGGCTTAACCAGTGCTTTTCTTAAATCATTTTATTTCAAACACAATTATTCAATTAGAATTATTTGGGATCATTAAATGTCTTTTTCAAAGTTACAAGATCAAAAGTAGAACAAAAAGTTCTCTAGATAAATAAATCTAAATGATAGATTGTAACCTAGGAACCTTCAGCTGCTAATCTCACTGCAATGAATTGCTTTCTTTCTGTTTGACTGACATGGAATTGATGCTTTGGATGCAGTAGGTGGACAGTCTGAGTGCCCTGAACCTTAGGGGAAGCAGTGGGTTAGTCCCTGTTCTCAAGTTTCATTTCTTTTATGACAACAATGAAAAAGGATTCACTTATTTCAAAATTTACATAGATGGCAGAAAATGGCATGTGTAATATCAAGAATGAAGTAGAGGCAGGAAGTCCTATATTTTCAACATTTCCATTTCTAGCTATTAAATTGACCCTGAATGATCTACAACTCCTTAATCCTATGACCTTCATTTCTTTCCCTCTCAGTCATTTCACAGCAGTCTTAATGTGGCAACATATCTTCACTTGGATATCTATAACCCTCAATATTTTGAGTTTGGAATGTCTTTATTCCTTTTTGTGTTTGTTTATTATGCCATTTGTTACCAGTATGCCTCTTTCTAGCTAAAAATCATTTCCCATTGACAGTAATAAATCTACACAAAGGAAACTCAAGCTCCGGAGAAGGGAGCGGAAGCACACTCCCCTAACTCTGCATGAATTGACTCTTAGGAAGCAGTAGGTACTCAGAGTATGGCTGAGCTACCAACTTGTTTCTTAGAAACAAGTCCAGATGGGAGTCACCAACAAAGAAATATTGTTAAGTCAGTGACATATAACTTTGGGTCCTAAATATCCATGCCTTTATTGTAGCTGTTAAACAATGTTTTATATCTAATATGTCTACACTTCCAACTACTCTGGAGGAGAACTAGAGGCAAAAGGAGCATGTTTCTTTCTCAGTAGACTAACAGGGGAGTTTCAGGATTGCCTTTCCTTTCTGTCATCTGTTTTAATCAGGTATTCAACATTATTCTTACTTCTCACTATGTAAATCATGCAGATAATGGAAACTATAAAACTATTTCCTAAACTGTTAGTCTTTGCTAGTTATTTTGAATGTCAAAGATGGATCTAGGAGGCACCATTCCATAAATATAAGAATAATAAAGGTCAAATCCTATGCTTCTTTACAGAACATTTTTCTGTAGTGCACAATACCTCCAAAATAAACAGATGTTTGTGAGTTCTGCTTGTGTAAAATCAGCAAACCAGAGAGCGAAACCATCCAGACAATCTAGAAACTTACAAACAACAAAACCAGAACTCTCAGCACATCACCGTGCCAAGTGCACATGCATAAATTGCTTTGAAGCCACCCTCTGCCTCAGACGCCTCTTACCATTCCTGTAAGTGCTTGACATTCAGCACTCAGTTCACAGTGTGCCCCGTCTCCTTCAGGGAGTGTGCTAAGCCTAGGTTTGCTGCATCTGGAGAAAACATAACAAGGCATTTCTCATTACCTGAAAAAACAATTACTTTCATAGTATTTAAAACGCATTTGGATGGGTGCAGTGGTACATACCACTCCAGAGACAGAGACAGATAGATTTCTGTAAGTTTGAGGTCAGCCTTGTCTACATAGGAATTTCTATGCCAGTCACAGATGCATAGTGAGATTCTGTCTCAAAAAAATTTTTTTTAAATATTTGGTATTATAAGTAATCAACTTATGATACAGGATGTGCAGGAATATGTGCACAGATTATTTGCAAACACATTTTATTTTATGAATTTTATTAAGGCACCTAGATTTCTATATTAATAGAGGTCCTGGACCCAATACCTCACACATCTCTGGGGAGCACTGAATGCACTAGCCTATTAGTGTAGTCCCTGTGCTGTGTAATGTGCTTAATATATTTTAGCTAATAATATTGCCATTGCCATTTTTCCAACAAAAGATTACACTAATAGTAATTTATTAGATATGGAGAAGTATAGGAAATTTTCCTCCAAAGTTAAATAAGCCACTTAGAGGACATAATATCCAGCTGATATATGAAGGTGTTTCTAAGATAAGAGCAGAGGAAAATAGAACGAGGAGAAGACCAGGTAGGGACCAGGCATAATTTTGTTTAGAAAAACTGAGGATTGCCTAAAACGGAAAAGGGTAAAAATTAGAAATGTATTATGGAGAATAGAAATAAGATATAAAGTTGGTAAGATGCATAATAACAATTTCGAAAGCCTCCTTCCTTTCTTACTTACATATCATAGGGAGTATGTTTCTTCATTGAATGCCGCGTTCAGGAAGTCGTAGATAAAGAGCTTGAACAGAGTGAATCGTGTAGTCTGAATCACGTTGAATGAATGTGTTTGTTGATGGTTTTATTGAATACTTATTAGGTGATGCAGATAACATAAATGAGGACTGTTGGCTTTGTCTGACCATGCCAAACTTGGCAGCACAAATTCCTCCGAAAATATAGGAATGATTCACTCCTGACTCTGAGTTGCCAAGCTAAAACGAGGGCTAACTTTTTAATTCTAACACATATCATAATTTTTAAATAAAATATACAATCTAGATTTAAAAGTAGAATATCTGTGACCTATTATGCATCTATCCATCCACTGATTTATTACTGTTTTCAGTGCTAGGTACACAAGAACGACTTGTTAGCAGGTATGTTAATGATTGTGAAATTTGAAAACATTACCCAAGAAAACTATGTAGAGGGCTAGATGGTTTGAGTGGACATCTGGGGAAAGAAACTAATAAGGATATTATTTAGGTAACATTCATAGAAATAAGGTAGATTAAGATGGAGGGTCTGTGGCCGTTGATAGATGCTGTGAGAGAGTCAGTTTTCCTTAGTGATGTGACACCTGTAGATGGACCAGATTCAACAGATGCACACTCACGATCATTTGGAAAACACTAATTAGACATATTAGGCCTTTTAAAGATGACAAATAATGTTAGAGGACATGAAGTTGTGGTGGGGTAGTAAGGTGAATGAGGGGGGCAAGGTCTGAATATGAGCAAAACACATTATATGAAAGTTTGGAATAATTTAAAAAACCTTTTTAAAAAACTGGATCCAGTCAAAAATAAATGAAGAAATCTACACAGAGCTAATGATAAATTATGAAAGCTGCAATAGTCAATAGCAAAACTTTCTGAAAGATGCATATGATTGGGATGAAAACAGTTGATTTAACAATAGTTATTTCCATGGAGTATTTAGAGGAAATGGTACTATAGAATTAAATAATAGCCTATCTTTTTTACAACCTGAGAAAGAACAAAGGGTGAAGATGGAGACTGTGGTTTACGGTAGCAACTTGTCCACTGGGGGGGGGGGGTGTTAAGACTCCCGTAGAAACCTGGGGCTGTGGAGAACACCACACACATATATCTACTTCTTTTTCCTATTTTCCCTAAAGTAGCAAAAGCCATCAGAGCTAACTCATCCCCAACACTGGGGGACTGGGCTCCTCCATGGTGACTTGGCATGCACTTTGGGAGTAGATTATGTAAAGTAATGGCTACTTGAGCATATTGAGATAGTCACAGGTGTTGATCTGATAAGGTCAAGAGTGGGTGCCCCACTAACTGAGGAGGGTATGCAATCTGGACCCAATGGACAAAGGGCTGATTCATTCCCTGGGATGGAAGGTGTCCTGGTTAGATGCTCTTGTGTTTGAATACTCAGTCTGTGCATGGTAGTTCTGCTGGGGCTTGTGGGAACTTTAGGATGAAAGGCCTAGATGAAGGGTGAAGATAAAGGTAGAGGATTGGAGCAATGTTGAGGGTTATAACCTAGCACAGTCCCCAGTGCCATCTCGCTTTTAGCTTGTTATCTCCTAACACATAGTAACTAGTAGCCTCGTGTCCCTGGCCTGGTATACTTAGTCACCTCTGCTGATGCTTTCCCTGCCATGACACACAAACACAGAAGAAAAAAGAAAAAAAGTAAAAAGAAGAAAAGGAAAATCTGATTGTCCTAGGGCTCAGGAGTTAAGAGTTCTGGCTACTCTTGCAGAGGACTCCAGTTCCAGGGGGATCTTATGCCCTTCTGACTGCTGAGGGTATTGCATGATACAGGTGCGCTCACATACATGCAGGCAATACAGTCATACACATAAAATATCTCTTAAAAAAAGAAAATCTGATCATCTAAGATCACAGATTATAAAACAAGGAAAAAATGCAGGAATTCAGTTTGATATTGATTATGGAGAAGGATAATACGGGAAACAGAAAGAAAAGAGTGCAATATTAGATTTGAAAATGCAAGGATAAAATCTTATGGATGTGTGGTTCAACATCCTAATTAAAACTTTCTAGATAATGTATATCCAAATGGAGAGCAATTCTCAAAACCCTGTGAGGTGGCAGTTTTTAAATCAAATCAAGTTTTCTTTATAGACTCACTATTTCAGCAGATGATCTAGATGACATTTAGGCCACAGGAACAATATTCAGGGACCAGTGAGGACTGAAAGAAAACCAATATAGTCATAAAGTGAAGATGATGCAAGGGGAGAAAAAGAAGACGGGTCTTTGGAGATGTAAATTACTGGGCTAAAAAGGAAAAATAATGCAGGGTCTTAGTTAGGCAAAGGATCCAATCACAGAATCTAATCATATGCTGAAAGATATGGAAAAACAAAGTCTAAGGAAGAGCCTAGTAGTTAACCTAAGTAGGTAGAAACGAGAAATGTGAAATGCATCCATCAGCTGTGCAGAAAGAAAATTCATGTTTCTTCATATATTCTCTACCTTTTATGAGATAAGATGATAGAAAATAATGAAAGAATCAACTGGGGAAACATATGTTCATTTAATATTTTCAGTTTTGTTTGTGAAATATGGTAGTGTCAGAGTATAAATAAGAATAATGTCATAATAATGACATTGTTTCCTTGCAGGAGGTGACAGACAAAGGAGCGTCCTGCTTGCTGGAAAGACGGGGCCAACCTCAGTCCTAGCTCATCAGGGCTTTGCTTCACTTGTAGTATTGCTCATTTCTCTGGCTCTGTATCAAACCATGCTTATCTTACAGAAGAGCATTTTCTCTTAAAATTGTATTACCAATTATCTATTAGATTATTTCTGTCCCTTCTTTCACAGCCAAGCCTGTAGGACAAAACAAAAACAAAAAATAACTAAAAACTAAAACAAAAACACATAGAAGTACCCCAGAAATGATTTCACTTTCTATACTCAGTGACCCACCCCAACCCTAGTGAAACACGGACCAAAATATTTTATTAAAACAATCTCATAAATAAATCATTTGTAAATATTTCATTCCATCTGCATCACTTTCCTTTCTTAACTCTGTTTAAATTGTGCACCTTACTTGGGATCTCTGAATTGGCTGACTGGACTCCCAGTGAATCGGTTTGCACTGAGAGACGTCAGGGTGCAGGTGCTTGACTGGATGGAACTTGAAATATGTGGACGAGTACGTGCGTTCTGGACTTGATTGAGAACTGTTATATAAAATTACAAAAGCTCAATAAATTATTTTTTTAAAAAAATGACTGAGTGTGGTGGAGCAAGCCTTTAATCCCAGCATTCTAGAAGCAGAGGCAGGTGGATTTCTGTGAGTTCCAGGCTAGCCTGGCCTACACATCGAGTTCCAGGCAAGCTGGGGCTACAGGGAGACCCTGTCTCAACAATAATAATAATAAAAATATAATAAATGACATAAGAAGCAATTTACATAAGAACAAATTTGTTCTGGTTCATGGACCAAGGCTCTCCCTGTAGCCTTGGCTGACCTGGAACTCACTATGTAGACTGGGCTGGTCTTGGACTTACAGAGATCTGCCTGCCTCTGTCTCCTGAGTGCTGGGATTAAAGGTATGTGCCACCATGCCTGGCTGAGATTTTCTTTTTGTTTAGATGTTTATTAAGCTTCATTAATAACATGTATTAAACTGATTTTCAAAGGTCAATTACAATTTTCAAATATTCACATATCAATCTGTCTATCTTATGGACATTTGTACTGGAAGCACAGTTATATAAATTGAAGGAATGTTTTCATTTTAACTTGTTTATTTTAAATGACGTTCAGCTAAAAGAAACAAAGTATGGTATAGTTCAAGAGGATTGTTTCACACTGTCCATACCTTGTATGCAACCATCTCCCGGATTTCAGATAGAACAACACAGTAAACTATTCTCATGGACACTTATCATATTGAACCACAATAATGTTTTCCTCTATTTTAATAGTTTTTGTACTTTATATGAACACATAGAAGCAACACCTTAGTGTTTAATAATCTATGACAGTTTTAGTAGATTCTCAGAGATTCCCTAAAACATAAACACCACTGACATACATGGAGAGGAAGGATTAAATGACTGGATGCTGCCAATATTTACTCATCATATTCACTATCTTAGAAGTATGAAATCTAATTTCAGGAGAGAGGTTATATTGCCTACATAGACACCCTAAGATGGCAGAGGTGGTAACTCAAGCTACCTATTTTGAGCAGCAGTGTTTTTTCATAAATAGCTTTCTGCAATCCATCTCTGTGTTCTCTATACAGTTTTCTAACCTGATCTTTGTTTCTTAAGAAGATTCAACACATGTCCAATACCAACCTGCCCACATTTGGCAGTTATAACTCTCTTGGTAAATCAGTAACTCATAAAACTATGCCTGGCATGTGACTCAGTTTATTAGAAATTAGTTCTCTTCAGCTGTAACAACCTTCAGATGAAACATCTAGTCTGCCTCCTATGTATAGCTATTATTAACTGAACTTCTGTGTATAAGATATCTCATTTACATGGGCTGGAGAGATGGCTCAGTGGTTAAGAGCACCGGCTGCTCTTTCAGAAGACCCAGGTTTGAATCCCAGCACCCACATGACGGCAAACAACCATCTGTAACTCCAGTTCCAGGGAGTCTGACACCCTCTTCTGTCCTCTGCAGGTACTACCTGACATGGGTGCATTTACATACATATAGGCATAACATTCATGCACAGAAAAATACATTTCCTGAAAATTAAACTATCTCATTTACAAAAATGAAAGGAGAAAATGTATATAAGTCCCTAGCAGACAGGGTTGATTATGAAGATTTTATAATTGAAGAATGGCAATGATATCACACACTATGTCCTTCAAACATATGTTAGTCAGTGATCAGTTTGGGGGACATACACGGCTTATATATGTTTATCTGAGATATTACATGTCAAAACAGAGTTGAAGCTCAGAGCTGAATGGCAGGGCACTGCCAAGGGAATGCTAGTTGCTGATTGTTTGAACAGTCAGCTAGGCTTTCTGAGCCGATAATCCATCCACACAGTAAAACAACAAAAAATTATCTTTGAGGATGTTTTTTACTTGATTCTCAACAAGGAAGCAACTGACCACTCACTCATTGAACATCTGCCTGTAACTAGGTGGTTGGACAGTGTGTCCAGCTCCAGGTTAGGAGTTCACTAGGGCAGGATCATAACTCATTTGTATTTCTGCCTTCATTTCTTGAAAGACAAGAGTAGATGCTTTTGACATATGATCTGGCTCCTGCATTCTGCCTCTGACTTTATATCGCATTCCTCTGCCTGTAAATCTCTCCAGTCTGCAGCATCATTCTAGAACACACCAGGCCTGACTTGATGGCTGTAGCAGTGTCTTTCCTTTACGTAGTTGTTCTCCTCTAGGTATTTGTAGTTTGCTACTTTAACCCATTGCTTCTTAGCTCCTATATTGCATCCTCAGAAAGACTTTTCCTGACTACTCTGTCCAAAATCAGTCTTTCTTACCCAACCTAATAAAGAACAATGTTCATTCCTTTACAGACTTCTGCATGTATTGCAGTCTTTCTGTGAAGGACTTCTTTTCTGCATCTCAGCCCATCTACATTCTTCCTACTCTTGGTCACTCTCTAAAGGATGAAGGAAATGTTTGGTCTCATTTTATTCTTTCCTGAATTTAGTATTATTATATGCACAAAGATCATTATGCCATGAGTTCATTATAAATTGTGTCTTGATAATTAAACTTTATAAACCTATCATTAGAAAAGTGAATCTATAGATCTTTACTTAAAAATAGAAAACAAAAAGTACAAATCTTATAAAAATAAATAATTTTCATGTTAAAAATGGTTAAGATATATTAGTAATTACATACTTTTAACATTCTGCCTCTAGGCTGATGTTAACGTTAAAATTTAAATATATTATTTCTGTATCAACTCAACTAGTGAAGATTAAAGATGATTAAGAACCTTTTCATGATAGACTTAAACATTAGGAATGTCTGGATCACTGAAGAAGGGACTGTAGACACTGTGATATCAACATATATTCTGTATTTTCAGCAAATATTTAAGTTAAAAATTCACTGATACTTCCTCAGTCAAGAAAATTATCCAGTATAAAACTCATTTGTCTTTTTCTTAATTACATCTTTATATTCCAAAGTTACAAAAATGATTAGTGCATATTATGAGCAAATTACTTTCAAACTTCATTTTAATTAACAAGGCTATTTTTGGAGACAGCAGAGCAGCCTCACATAACTCAAAAAGAGCTTTGATATTTATATTTCTGTCATTCTCCTCTTAACTTAAAAATGACGATTTTATTTCCTTTGAATTTATCAAAATCAGTGCTCCCCTGGGCTCCAACTTAGTATGCTAATCTTATTTTAGAGCAAATTTTTGTAGTTGAGAACATTAGGGGTTTATAATGGCTAAGTCAGCAGACCTTTAACTATCATTATAATAAAGGGCATCTCAAGCGGAGAGATCATGCTCTCAGAAAGGCCTCCACAGTAATATCTTGAAGCTAAAGAGGAACAAGAGCCCCTGATTGGCACTTTGTTACTTGAATGGTCCCCCACTGATGAGGCAGAAAGGACATTAAGAATGATTTTAGCACAATCTAAAGTCTAACCGATACCAAACTAAAAGCAGAGAAAGTCATAATGCCATTTCTAAAATATGCTCAGGAATCATGAAAGCTTGCTTTCCCAGGCACCCAGGACTTGTTCTGCCTCCTGCTTATCACCATGAAAGGCCCGCTTCATCACTGTGTCTCCTGTCTTCCGCTTCTCAAGACAAACTAGGGAATCGTCTCCATTTATATGCAGCACATTCCTTCTGGCCTTGCTGACACAATATAAATGTGTTTTATTAAAAATTAAAAATATTGGTTTTACTTTCCATCAGGATGAAAAGTGAAGTCTCATTCTCTTCTTAGCCCGTGTCCTCTCTCCCGTTCTTCTTGCATTGTCCCTCAGACACTGCTATTAACAGATAGGCTGCATTCCCAGAGCCTTTAAATTATGTCAGCCCTTGGTGAACTCTCAGTCGTGAGACAGTAACAGAAGGCAAAGGACTTTTCAAAGGACAGCAGAGGAGATGCTGGGCTCCAGTGGGAATAAGCCTTTTTTCTTCATCTTGTGTCAGAATGACGCTGTGAAAAATATATGTGGTGTCTTATCATCCTGCAGCACATGGCTCTTAAAAGTCAAAAAGGCTATTCCACACCGAGGAAAGCTAACAGCCCCAGGAATTACTCCACACAATCCAACACCCTTTAAAAAATAAAAAATAACGACGTCTATTCTGGATGGCATTCCTGAAGAACTGTGCACTGCACGCAGACCTGCCTGTCTTTGTGAGCCTGTTTCTCAGGCTCCTGTTAGTTCTTTGGAAAGCAGAGGGACACGTACTCTTTTAGTTGCCAAAATTGGCTTCTAGAGCTGCATGGTTTGCGATTTGAAGGTTAAATTCCTTTCAAAGAGACTTTTGGAACTGCTCTTCTCATTCCTATTAGCTAGTGGAACTGTCTGACCTTTGTAAGTGCAAGTCAATATTCATACTGTCAGAGGATCATCAGAGTAGTAATCTTCTCAGTCCCAGGGAGAAACGGTTTGCCACAGGCACATTGTGACTAGAGAAGGCGAGTTGGTGAACACTGACATCAAACACTTTTAAGTGAATTCAAACAATGTCTTTGACACAGCTTGGAACTTTATCCAATTTTAGTTGTAATGGTATCTACCAGTCACACTAAACTATGGAAGTGTCATTTTGAAATAATACAGAGATAGCATGTGAGTCCCTTTCAGTTGGCTCATCCCCTTTTATCCACCCAGGTGGCTTTCTCCCCTAAAATATACTTCACTGAAGGTCATTCAGAAATGAACATTATTATTTTTAATGGGTATCAGTAATCCACTTGCTCCATGTAAGAGTCAATACTAGGCCGAAATTTTAATAAGCTTGGGAGAGAGGATTATGATGATTTCTTTTTTAACTTTTGTGTTCCAAGTTACCATAAGAATTTAACTTCAAAATCATGCCTTCAAGGAAGGAAATTTCAATGTGATACTCACAAAATGAAAATGGGAAAAGGGACTCTATGGCTGTGAGATGGTTCTGTTAGTAAAGACACTTGCTTACACAAACCTGGGTTCCATCCTAGGACTCATGTGGCAGAAAGAGAAAACTGATTCCTGCAAGCCTTGCCCAGAGTACACATGTACTATACCACAAACCCACACACAGCAAATACATGTGAAGAAAAAATACGAAAAAGAGAGAAAAAGTTGCTCCAAACAGACATCTTCAATTTGGATTTGCTTTTGTACTTAGATACACATCACTATAATTACACTCACAGTTAGTTTCATTGCAGGGCTTATTTTAATTAAAAAAAAAAAACTATGTACTGATAGACTTATTTTCTGAATATTGTGTGAGTTATTTGGTTACTATTCTTATCAATAGCTGGACTATCTTATTATTTTAACTTTTAATGCATGTACACTGCACATTAGTGGGTTTCCTGTGTCATTTTCCTAAGTCCATTGTGTTTACTGTGCTTTGGTCATATCCATTCTCCCTCCCTCTCCACCTTTCTTTTCTTCCCTCTCATTCCCTTTTGCTCCTTCAATTGTCCTTCTTCTACTTGCAAACACAATGTTTGAAGAACAAAAAGATAGCTTGACA
The DNA here is from genome assembly GCA_035773235.1 of Eospalax fontanierii. NCBI lineage: Eukaryota > Metazoa > Chordata > Mammalia > Rodentia > Spalacidae > Eospalax > Eospalax fontanierii. The sequence continues at coordinate 14,520,173 of CM069536.1, read as the reverse complement.
ATCACTTAACTGTACAGTTGGTGTGACTATTGCACGTAGAATCCTAAGAAATAAAGATAGATTAATCAATGCTAGGAACTATAGGAGAAAGTTGACAGCAATATCCCAAAATGACATGTTAGACCAAACTCAGTGGTGAAGCCCTTTAATCCCAGGACTTGGGAGGCAGAAACAGATTTCTGTGAGATCAGTCAGCATGGTCTACATAGCAAGAATCCAGGCCAGCTGTGGCTACAGGGAGACCCTGTCTCAGAAAACAAAACAAAATGCAGACTGTTGATAAAACATTACAAATGTTTAGTCACATGATCATGGAGCTCTAGTTAACATTACAGCATATAAAGTTAGTGATATGTAGAGTAAATATATAAACATCTAAAATAAATCTCAATGTCTCACAAAAAAAGCAGAAATTAATACTACATGGTGAATATATTAGCCAGATCGTGAGAATCGTATATGGTATACTTACATTAAATATGCTGTGTTGGCAGGCTATTTCCACAGCCTCCCAGAACTTGAAGGTAAGGTCCTATTACTGAAAACAGGAACATATTTTGGACACAGGAAATGTAACAATGGAGGTGGAACTGAGCCACCTCTCCTGAAGGCTAGTTTTTATAGCTATGGAGAGCACTATACAAGCTGGTAAGAAAGAACATCAATTGATGGCCCAACCCCAGCTTCAAGGCCTAATAGCCACATCAATGGCCAGCACAACAAACAATAGTGCAGTAGAAGCACTTTTACCTTGTGGCTAATCTACAACTACTTAATTGGGTTTAAAGCCCACTGGATGGGAGGAAACGCATGTGTGGTACTGTAAACCTAGCCAAATACACATAGCTGGAGAGATCATAGATCTTAGAGAAAGCCCCAAGGCTGTCACATCCCTAGATAGATGTAATTTCTTTCTATGTACAAAATATGGATCCTTAAATTTACAGACTAGTATCCCAGTCACCACCCATCAAAGAAACTTCCCTTTCAACAGAGATTATTAGAGAGTTTCTCAACTGGTCATACACAGAGACTGAATGTGAATTTCCTAAGTGGCACATTTATAATACAGTTTCTATATCTAAGACTCACACAACATAGAACAAGGGATATAGAAAACATTAATACATTTTTCAATTCTCAACAACAACACTCCCTCATGCAAGAGGGTCAGGAACACAAAAGGTCATAAATGGCCAAAACTTAAGAATAAGAATCTATAGAGCATGAGTCATGGACAAAATGCCTATATTAAAATCTACTCACCCAGGATTCAGGGACCATTTCCAAAGAGGGTGCAGAAAAATTGTAAGAGCCAGGGAGGAGGTGTATGACCATATGGAAACAGAGTCCTACAGGCTCCTGGAGCCTTGCTTATATGAACGTATAGCAGTGGTATCAGCATGCATAAGACCCACGCAAACTCTAGCAAACAAAAACTCAGTACAGAACTGTGGAAATGGACAGAAGGCCCCAATCTTAGTTGAGTAATTATTGGCAGCTGACTACTGTTGGGTGAGGAAGAGGAGATTTTCTTAAAGGGAGGGACTCTGGATGGGCTGACCAGGCTCCTGTGGTTGAGCTGGCACTGAGGGACGTCTGAGTACACTGACTTGATATGATAAACCTTACACAAATGACAATATGAATGGAATTCAGTCGGGGAGATATTGGTAGTTGCCCTTAGGAAGGGAGTATAAAGTTGATTAAGGTACTCTGAATGAAATACAAAAATTTCAATAAAAATTAAAGAAAAATTCTGTGTCAGGATTTTGGTGTGTAACAAAGCTGCAGAGGGTACATTGATCATGTATCAAATCCTAATTAGATCACTAGCATATATACATATACATAGTAAAAAGGAGAAAACTATGTTATACACTTTAAAGACACGGTTTCTTGTTAATTGAACTTGATTAATGCTAGAAAATAGATGATATTTCTCCCAGTCCATTCAGGCAGTTATAAAAGAATAATTGTAGCACATGACTTCACATTATAGATGTTTTAAATACAATGTTCTCGAACCTAAGATGTTTAATTGAGTCCCAGTAGACTTGATGCCTTCTGAGGGCTGCTTGCAAGACAATGCCTCTCTCTACTCTTTTCACATGACAGAAGGGACTCCCTTCTCTTGAACTCCTTTGTGCGGGTGTTGATTATAAGTACTTATGTTACCAGTGGTTGGAATCTAGATCAGGTGTTTCCAGGTTCTTGGAATCTTATTTGGGGAATTGAAATAAAGATTTGCATAGACATAAAATAACAAGGTAACTTTATTCAAAGGAAAGTGAAACAATAGGTCAGAATTAAAATATGCAATCAGGACTCAAGAGTGACAACAGTGTAGCTACTGAAGGGCCCCACGTCATTGCCTGGGGCTTCTTTTTATGACGGTCTAAAGCAAGAAGGGATTGGTTACTAAAGGTAGTAGTTTGGGTGGTTCACCATTTTGATTGACAGATAAAAGCACGAGAACCTCTTCTCTACTTTGTATGACCCTCTCATAACATATCTAATTTTAATCATATGGATCCCCGAGTATGCAAAGGATGGCAAATAAGAGACTCTCCCTGATGGTTCATTTTGAAGACACAATTTTCCGTTACACATCCATCTCAAACCAATCTAGACCTGATCACCCCTTCTACCATCATATTCAGGGATAACCGGTGTAAGAGCGAATAAAATTTGTTAAGCTTGGTTAAGGTGAAGAGAAACTTATTCCATTGTTTGGAATGGAGTGTGTTGAGTTAGATGCAAGTGAGGATCTTAGGTTGTTAACGGGTCACTAGATACATTTGTCAGTATATATGTAGTCATGTGTCTCAAGCTGCCAAGAACATTATTAGATGAGAGGCACTGCCAAACGAAGTGGAGCCCCAGATTGCCAAACAGTTCCCTATGCTTTCTGCTTTGGTTGTAAAAATGAAGCCTGTGTGACAACATAATTCCTGAATATGTTCTTTATGTGTACTATGGCATTGAGTAACAGATTCCAAAATGTGAGATGTGAGGGAATGCCAACATTCTGAACACAGCAATATTGAATTAAATGCTAATCAACTGATGTTTGTAATTATTACCAAACAGAAAAACTTGGAAATTTGAGAAAATTGCTTCCTTTACAAAGAAGCATAAGGTCAAAAAAGCCATTAAATATAGAAAAAATATAGATTTAGGAAATCAGCATTTTACATATAGCAATAACAGATTCTGAAAAATGTACTTATTAGATCATTAAGCACCGCAGAAAATCTTTGAAACAGTGATATCCATGCAGGATTCAAAAATTATGATAAGCCAAGTGCTTTCAGATAAATTTAGAAAAATTTAAATTAATTCACTAAAATTAATACAAGCTATAATGTTATAGATTTATATGAACTCTTCTGCAAATTAAACTAGTTACTCAAAAAGTATTTCTACCTAAATTCCCTAAAATGAATCTAACACAGAAAACAAATGGTCAAGTCCTAATGAAGAGTCATTCTGCAGAATAGTCTACAATAGACTTTTTAAAATGTCAATATTACTGCAGCATTTAAAAAGCAAAATTTAATTTTGTAAATATTTTTATTGAATTGTTGTGTATTTCACACAGAACATCTTAATCAATTTTCACATCCCTTACCCCACCTGCACCCCACCCATAAGCCCAGCTGGAATCCATATATTCTTTCATGTGTGTTAAGGGCTTTTGTGTCAAGTTAGTGTCCCCAAATAACCTCAGTGCAGGTTCATTCACTGAGGTCTAGTCATCCTACCAAGAGCCCCTCCCTTTTGGAAGACCAGCTCGTCCTCATCCAACAGAAATCAGTTGCCAATATTTCTTAAGGATTCTATTTTCATATGGTCACATTCCTCCTCACTGGCTCTTCTAATCTTTCTGCCCCCTCATCCACAATGGTCCCTGAGCCCTGGGTGAGTGAAATATAAGATAATATAAAAGAGTCCTGTCCAGGGACTCACATCCTGCAGATTCCTAATCTTAAAAAACAAAACAAAGCAAAAATAAACAACAACAACAACAAAAAAACAGTCTACAGTGGGAAAGAGAAATCTAAGGGAGTCAAAGGCCATAATTGTTAATGATTTAAGTTGTTTTTTAAACTAAGCATGGGAACCAGGCATGGTGGGACACATCTTTAGTCCCAGCAGACGCAGGTAGATCTCTGTGATATAGAAGGCACCCTAGTCTATACAGTGCCAGGCCAGCTGGGGCTATAGGGAGCCTCTGTCTCACAAAACAAAACAAAAAATGAACCACAAGCTCCCTCTATTAAAGCAAAAATTCTATAGGGAACATTTATAGTTAAAAATGAATCAACATACATGACAACCGAATGAAATGCACAAATTTTTGCATTCTAGATCTTTTTAAAGTTTATAAAAAACGTTATCAGCTTACTTGATAGTAGAATTAGCACAGACTGTATATTACATAAAGGATCATGTCAGTGCTAAAACAGTTTGTATGACAATTGTACTCTCTCCTTTTAGATAATGCTTCATGCTGAATTCATTAGAGAGAAGAGTGTCATAATATTTTCTGTTAATCCTAAAATGGTTTATTGAGAAGAGAGAGAGGGAAGCATTTTACAGTTGGAAAAAAGAAGTACGAACATTTAGCATACAACAGTAATTATACATCTTCTTGTTCAAACAATTAAAAGGTTCAGAGGGAGAAGGGAGGGGATGAGACAGGAGAATCAGAGTGAAAACAAATATGTTATATAAATGTATCAAACAACAAAAACAAAATTTTGAAATTAAAATAAGATAAAAGAATGGAACATCATAACAGTTGTTTTGAAAAATCATGACCCGGTAATTGTGAAAAATGTAAAAGGTCAGTTCTTACTATTCTGTGAGCCCCAAATAAAAGGATAAAAAGGTTTATATCAGTTTTAATATGTGTTGAATATGTGCTGCATATGTGCTTAGATTACTTATAATGATATATCTAATGTTAAGTGAATCCCTGATAAAGTAATTTATATACCTGATTCCTATAATATTGGAAATTTAGAGATGTTAGAATTTCCAAAATCAGAAGAAAACCTCATAAATTCTTATTTTTATGCATTGGATGTTGGTTTTGCTTTCTCGTTCCTGAACTTTCAACTTCCGCATTTTCCCTCTTTCTATCCACATATTGCACACTAGTTTTTTCAACAACAACAAAATACACTAAAATAAGCCTGCCTCAGGGCTGGAGAAGTGACTCAGTGAAGAGCCCTGGCTGCTCTTGCAGAGGATCCACCCTCCTCATCTGCCCCACCTCCCAGGTTCAGTTTACAGCACCTACAAGCTACATGGCACTTAATAACCATGGGTAACTCCAGTTCCACCCTCTTCTGACCTCTGCTGGTACTGCATGGCACAGGCACACTTAACACGCATGCAGGCAGTACACACATATACATAGACTAATAAAAATAAAAAAGAAAATTTTTAAAAGAAAATAAGCCTGCCTTACAGAGGCTGCTTCCAGAGACCATTTACCATGCTCCCCTTTGTCAAAGGTCAGTCTTCTGCTGCCTGTCCTCCCCTTAGCCCCCTTCCACAGGAGGCACCCACCGCCCTTACAGCAGCAAGTCTTATCAAGGACATAGGAGACAGATTGCTCAGCTCACTGATACTTCAATCACCTGAACTATTCTTTTCTTCCTTCATCCTCTAAGGATCAAATAACAAGGTCAACTATTGTGTTCTTAAAGAAAAAGGAAAAAGGAAGGAAACAACGAATGATTTCCTTCAGTTTCCCATCTTTCCTGGATTCTCTCTGTTTACCGCATTACCTTGGGTCTTATTTTGTTGGTGGTCTTTGTGGATTCTGTAGTTCTCTGACTCCTCAGCATGTATATTTGCCAGATGCCTGTCTTAGTTGTCTTTCATTAGCTCTATATCGGTTGTGCATTTTATCTAGTTTGCTTCTGGTGTCAAAAATCTTCATTAAAGAAGTATCATTCTTAATTATTATAATTCACAATAATACAACTTCTAGGACAACTTACAGATACCTGAAATTAAAAGCATCTAGATATTTATACTCCCCTAATGACTCCTCTGCTAATGGACTTTGCTTACATATTTATTTATGCATATATTAACACACCTATAATCCTAGTTTCTGAAACAGTCTCTGTCTGTGTAGTCTGTGTTGGTCTGGAATTTGCCATGACAGCTGGGCTGTCCTTCAGCACATGTTCCTCTTACCTCAGCTTCTAACACAGCAGAAATAATGCATGTGTCACCATGTGTCTGGCTTATATTCTTCTAATCAAGTCAGTCTATGTCTTAAATTCACTTTCATTTGCCCATTCTTAAACATTCTCAGAATGGGTCATTGAGATGGCTCAGCATATAAATATCCTTCCCATCAAGTAAGACAGCCTGAGTTCCAGCCTAAGGACTACCCTATAGGGTGGAAAGAGAAAGAGAACCAACCCCCTTCAATTGTCCTGCGATCTTGACCTTAGTGTGTTGGTACACACACACACACACACACACACACACACCACACGCACGCACACACAAACACACACACACGCACGCACACACAAACACACACATACACAATTTTTTTTCTCAACAAAATGATACCAAATTAAGTGAAAATGTATCTTAAAGCATCATAAACATCAAATAATTAGGTATAACAGGAATAATGGGATGATTTAGCATATTGATAGACTATAAGGAAGTTTCGTCTGGCTATTTCAATTAGTGTAAAAAACATTTAACAAAATTCAATAACTACTTATCATGATCCTATTATGGTCAAAAAGAACATTGACAAAATAGAAATATAACACAATATCTTCAAATATATATATAAAGATAGTTGTGGAAAGTCACAACAAATATTGTCAAGTAGATGAAAATATTCCTAGCTGGGTACAGTAGTACACACCTGTAATTCTAGCACTTGGTTGGGGGAGGTGGTGGAGTGTGGAGGCAAGAGATTCAAGAGTTCAAGACTATATTTAGTTACATACTGAATCTAATGAAAACCTGAAATCTATGAGACTCTGCCTCTAAAATAAATTAGTAAATAAGAAAATGCATAAATTAAACAAAAACAGGCAAAAATAGAAAACAAACAAATTCATTCTCTCGAAGAACAGGAAGGACAAGGATGCTCAGTTTTTTATTTTTATTTATGATTGTACTGAATGCTCTAACCAGGACAATTAATCAATCAAAAAATCAAAGATGTCATCAGTTTTGAAAGGGAATGATCAAGGTATATCTCTATATGTGTTATGATCTGCATGATTGACATTTAAATATTCAACGCAATTCCACCCTCCAATCCCAAAACTTCCAGGCTTAGTGAATTGCCTCATCAAGTTTTTAAGACAAATATAGACTAAATGTAGCTTCCTGCGCTACACTGGACCCAAGTACTGCAGGCGAGGAGCTGAGGATTGAGATGAGACACAGACACACAGAGAGACAACAGAACAGACTGAACTTTATTGCTGTACAGCTTATATAGCTGGGAGGACAGGAGTGGAATTTTACTGGTGGAAGTTTCTGGGTCAATAGTTCATGTTCTCATGAGATGTTTCGAGATGTTTTTTTCTGTGATGTCTCCAGATGGTTTGGGAACACGGAAGCTGCAGTTAGGCTCCGAGAGAACACGGAACTTGCGGTTAGGCTCAAATGTCAAGTTGTTTACGTCTAGCTGTAGGGGCTAGTAGGGCAGTGTCAGGACCCCACGTGTCCCCCTTTTCTGTAAAATGAATGAGCACCTGTCTTAAGTTGCTGGGGGCCTAGGCGAATGCCTTACCAGTCATCGAAGGCCAACCGTTACCTGACTACAGGTTGGTCTCTTGTCTTAGGTTGGCAATCACCCCCACCAGGCTGACCCGTCATTAGTAACTCATTTCCTAGGAGCAGACAGCAGCTAGTTCCGGCAGCCATGAGCCAGCTGGTACTTGGACCAGGGGAGCCAAGGAAATGTGGATCAGGGGAAAGGAGAGGGAGGGAATGGTGTCTTGGTATGGCGATGTTGCACAGCGTAAGTCGTAGTCGAATGGTGAAGCGGCATCTAGGTGGATGGTTTGTTGTACGTTTATTCTAAGAAGATAAGACTCAAACAGGAAATTAAAAGGAGGCATTTTAAACATGATCATTTTGAAGTCTAAGAACCATTAATTGGACAGATGAAAGTCAGCCTCGAACATATTGGACCAAGCGGTTGATGATGCAAGGTCCGAAGGTAAGCAAGAGAAAAAGAATTAGTAGTGGGCCCATGACTGCAGAGAGCAAGGAGGTTAGCCATGGAGAGGAAGAGAACCAGGACTCATTCTATGAAGTGTTTTAGTAAATTTGGTAGCTATTTCTTTTTTAATTCTTGTACCCTGCTCCTTAAGGAGGGAGATCAACTGATCTCTGAGAATGTCATGGGAAAGAGAGCCTCCCATCCTGAAACAATCCACCCAATGATATCCTACCTTGGAGGAGTTTTAGCAGGCCAGCCTTTTGGGGTGATCCTTCAGTGGTTTCCTTCTTTCCAGATCGCAGTGGAACCTCCACTTGTAGCGACCACACTATTTTCGTTGACTGAGTCTAGATCGGCAGAGGGCTGCAGATTGAATGATGCACACAGACACACACTTCTCCCCAATTTTGTATGTCTACAAACTATATTACCTAGATGAACTTGATAACTTCCTAGACACATAAATAAATAAATCAGTAAAATTGGGTAACATACTTTGAGATTTCTAAAAAGAAGATGTATAAGAAGACAAATTTAGGAAAAATTATTCAAGTCATTGACTGTCAAGAGAATGAAGTGGGATATAACATTACTCCAGGTAAAATGCCAGTTATACAAATGAAAAAGGTAACAGAAGACAGAGTGTAATTGCCCGAGTCCGGATCGGCGGAGGGCTGAGGATTGAATGAAACACATAGACACACACTTCTCTCCAAGATAGTCTCCGTTTATTGAGCTGTTGTGGGCCTTTATATACCAGGCCAAGCAAGCTATGAAAAAATATAAGGGTTCAAAAGGGCACGTTCTCAGGAACATCTTCTGTTGATGACACACAGCTGCAGGCAGGAAAAAGGAAGTTACGGTTGGGCTAGCTTAAAGGTCAAGTTGTTTACTTGAGCTTTGCGGTCAGAGCCAGAATGCAGCTGGCATCTGTTTTTGTCTGGCATCAGTCTAATCTCCTGGCAGGAGACAGACAAATCCCTGGGGTGTCATACATGTTCCCCTTCTTTATATAAATGAGCACCTGTCTTAGGTTGTCGATAATGCTAGCACGGACCTTACCTGTTGTAGATATGACAACCACCCTATAATGACCTCACAGGTTAGCACTCTGTCTTAGGTTGGTATGTGCCATCTCGAGCTTACCCATCATTGGTAGCTCATTTAAGATGCCATTGTCTGCAGATAGTGCTGGAGAGTACAGCTCTGAAGAGCCTAAAAAGCTAGACCCCATTTTCTGTCGCGGCGTGTGGTCTTTCGGCAATTTTGTCAGCATCTTCGTATATGACGATCCGCATTTCTAAAAACAGAGGAAATCCTAAAAAAAAACTTAAGAGTAAAAGCAAAATTTATCATATCAAAAATTCAGAAATTTTCTTTCTGGGAGCGTATTACCATTAGTTGAACAGAGGCCAAGCGATCCTTAATGAAGGTCACCGGGCAATTCAAAATGCAGGGCACAAAATCATTATAAGAAGAAACAGGAGTAAGGGTCCTGCCAGGGCCGACAACAAGGATGTAAGCCAGTGAGAGTTGGAGAAAATGGCCTCATACCAACTTTGATTAACAACACGTGCATTTTCTCCTTTAAACAACATTACAGCTCATCTAGTGACTGCCGTATGACCCCAGAGCTCTGGGGTCCTAGCAGAAGCTTAGAGCTCAGCTCTAATAAGGAGAGTGCTCTGAGGGGCCTGCTTAGTTACAAGCTTCTAACTTTTGAAACTACCCTCTAACTTCTAACTTATACACTCCTAACTTATTATATTATGGGTTTACACTATCACTACTTATAAGGTAATTGTCTCTCACATGTACTTTACACTTATGAAACTGTGGGCTTACATTGTTACAACTTACAACTAGTAAACTGATAAGACTATGGGTTTCCAACTTACAGACTTAATTACTTAGCACGTGCTTCTTATACTTATGAATGTAAACTATTTATCTAATACATGAAGTTATAAACTTATGGGTCTACATCATTACAATACAAACTAATTATTTAATACATGCTCCTTACACTATTCTATTTTCTTTAGCTACTTACAAAAAAATTCCATATGTCTTCCATGATTTGATGTTTTTAGCCAAATAATACTATACTGGAACTTACAAACTTTCTTTTTATAAATTGACAAAAATATTAAAAATAAAAGTAGTTCTATTTTGTGTGTTTTCTGAATGAACCTTTTATACCAAGTCGACATAAGGAAGGAACCTTAACCAATTACTGTTGGGTGAGGATGAGCTGGTCTTCCTAAAGTGAGGGACTCTGGGTAGGCTGACTAGACCTCAGTGGATGAACCTGCACTGTGGTCATTTGGGACACTAACTTGACACAATAGACTTTTAAAAAGGTGAAAGAATGTATGGATTCCAGTTGGGGGCTGTGGGATTGCCATTGAGAAGAGTATAAAGATGATTAAGATTGATTGAAATGTTCTGTATGAAACACAAAATGATTCAATAAAAAATATTTATCAAAAATTCAGTTACAAAAGAAATCGCACAACACTTAGGAAAGTCAATCATTTTAATAATAAAAATACAAGAGGTTAATAAAAATCTGAAAAGAAAAACTGTTTATCAAGTAATCGTTAAATGATATGAAATTTAAGAAATAAGAGGAAGGTGGAAGCACCTAAAAATTAATTACACATCTGGCACCAATGGAATTGGCAAAAGGAATTTCCCGGGAGTCTAATTAAAGATATTTGGAAATGACATTCATCTGCCCTGGGGTTTCGGTTAGAAACACTAGTAAACAGAACACCACAATAACTCAGGGAGGAAGAAGGACAATGTTCATATCTTGCTTCATTTCTTCTGCCTTAGTCTTCTAACATCCCTTGCCTTTCGTTAGAAAAAATCAACCAGAAGGCAGATAATGAGGAGCCCGTAATTAAAGACACCTTAAGGTCAGCATAAATTGTGAAATTTACTGATAAAAGTACTTTTATAAAGAAGGATATATATGTCATAGTTCATAAGCCTACTGAAAAATATACATTTAATATAAATGTAAGTATATATGTTTAGCTGATGGCTATATAGCAAAAATCACAGTGCCAGGCATGGGAACGAAGCCTACCTCTGAGATGTTGGTCAAGGTAGTCTAAGAGACTCCCAAAATAACACAGACTATTGCCACAGCCCTTGATTGCCTCCCAGAACTTGAAAGATCCTATTTCTGAAGAAACAACATACTATAGTCTGGTACTGACGTAGAGGCTCTTCTCTAAAGACTCACTTTCATAGTTCCAGAACATACTATGCAACTGGCCAAAAGAGGAAACAAATCAGGGTTACTACCCTGGTAAAGTCTATGAACCACAATGACCCTTCCAGCAAATAATTTCTACTGGTACAGTAGTGGTATTCTTATCTTAGGCAGAAGCAACTGCTGTCTAATTGAGCTTAAGGCCCCTCAAAGGGAGGAAATTCATGTGTAGTATGGTAAACATAGCCAAATACACATGGCTAGAGATGGCATAGACCCTAGGGAAAACTTCTATCACTTCCCTAGACCAACTTAATTTCCAAATGTGTTCTAAAAACAGGCATGTATCTCTCACCACTCATCAGAGAAGCTTCTTATTACACCAGTTGGAGATTGTTTCAAAGTTCCACAAATGTTCAAACACAGAGAAAATGTGCCTCTGAAGCACTCAGCCCTGAGTTGTACAAAACAACCTCTACACTCAGGGCTCAATAAACATTCATGAAGAGGGGGAGGAAAGAAATTAAGAGCCAGGAGGACAAGACAGCTGCTGCAGGTAATTCATTCTAGACATGAACAGAAAGCTTCACCAGTGAAAACTCCACCTTAGGGCAGTCTTACAAAATTGGCGTAATGACCAAACCAGCTGACATGCCAAGGTGAATGGGAGAAAAGACACGGGCTCCACCTCAAGATGAAGGGCTGCAGGCAACCAATGGATGCCACAAATGACAAATAAGCTTTCTCCAGGGACTACTTCCCTGATACATATATAAGCATATGTATATAGTAATATTATTATGTAATAGTAATAAAAAAGAAGATAGGAAATTGAGAGGGAATGGAGAGACATGGAAGGATTTGGTAGAGAGGGATGGAAATTATGCAGAGATAATACTCGGTATGAAATTCTCAAAAATAAAAATTCAAAAAAATACATGTACATGAAACTTGGTTTAAAATACTAATTTTAAGTAAAAATTGAAAAATGTAATTTGATAAATGCAATGCATTGATCAACTTTCCATTTTGCTCTGCTCTGATTTGATTTGGTTTTGTTATGTCAACATACTTCAGCCTTGAGGAGAGCTTAATTTGCAAAAGATTTCAGATTTTGCAGGACAGTGAGCGACTCACATTGGGGTGGTCAGAAAACAGAGACAAACATTGCACATGCATGCAATGTTCATGGAGGCCAAAAAAAGATGATAGAGCCCTGGAACTGGAATTTCAGATGGTTTTTAGCCCCATGTAGGCCTGGGAACTGAACCCAGGTCCCATATGAGCCATTTCTCTTAACCACTGATCCATTTCTCCAGTCCCTGGAGAAATTATGAACAAAAATTTGAGTATCAGTTCCACAATGTTTATAACTAACATAAGATTAACAAGGATAAGAATAAAAGTCTAAAAATTAATTAAAAATCATAATTACCTAACAATGGACAAAGATTCTGAAGCTAAATTTAATTAAAATTAAGAAAAATTATTCCTAAGCAAAGTAAACATGATGTATTAATAGTCACCATTATATATGCAATAGAAGATTAATGTCATGTTTACGTCATATGAAGCAAATCAATTAAAATATTTTAATGACTGTAAGTCATGAAAACGTTGTCACAAAAGCATTTTATATCCTTAGTGTGTGGATATGCTAAGTAATACAACGTTTAGAAAGCAAAGTACTGATATTTAAATTTGTACATGTACAGTCTCTGTGAATCAGTAAGTCCACTCTAAATATATCACCCTAGGGAAGCCCTTACTCATTTGTACTTGATGATGTGGAGAGGAATTCAGGAATGCACTGCAGCTTTGCTTCTGACTGTAGAGCACTGGTAAATCATCTGAATGTTAAATAGAAAAGCGGAAATTGGTGTTGTATTCACATAACAAAACAGCAACCTCTAAAAAAGTTAATAAAATACATGTATATCTAATGACAAATGATAGGTACTGTTACTTCTTCATAATTTAGTGGCACGTGCAATAATAAAGCCAATAAAGCCGGTATTTAGAGCCTATAAGGAAGGTAATACCAAATTTAGGTGAGACTTTAACTTAAAGGCGTGGTCAAAAGATGCAAAAGATGTGACTTTGAAATTGCTTTGTCTTCTCAAATCGTGTGTAAGATAGTGTAGATTATATTTTGCGTAGTAAACACTTAGCTATGTCTGAACTATGACTGCTAATAAGTAATATTATTCCTTGACACATTTTTAGTTATTAATTAAGGCTACTCTAAGAATGGCATGATATTAGTCACTTACTGCTGTTAACAGTAGAAATGGCTGATACAATAGTAAGTCTAAAAAAATAAAGATTAAGGAGCCATCCTATAGCGGGAACAATGCTTCTCACAGACAACACAGGCTATCAAACAAAAAGCCCAGTGCCAGGTGCGGGTTAGCTTCATTCCTCTTGTTAGTCACTGGAGTCCCATAGATACCAAAGCAATACAGATTATTTTCATTGCTCTTGGTAAATCTCTACTGCTGAAGACATCACATACTTAAGTCACAGGAGAAGGAGAAATCAAGTGGGTGTTTCCCTGGAAGCATCATACCTACTGGCTAGCTTAAATAGTGACAGAAAGTTCTATTTACCCTAGTGGGTGAGAAAAGTTATCAACAGTATTACATAGGTGTGAAGCATCTAATCAACAGTCATGGCTTGCTTGACAAGATATGCCCATTGATACAATGTGGAACAAATGTCTGAGGCATCACCATTAGCTTTCTGATTGGATTTAAGGCCTTCTTTCCAACATGATGCTCATGAATGTTACTGTTAACTGGAGAAGAACTCACCTTTGAGATCTTTGAGATCTAGGGGAGAACCTACCACTATCATTTTGAAATTGGACATAGTATTAAACTGCCCCATAAATACATATCTTTATACCTATAGATTAGTGCATTTTTCAGTTCCCATCAGATAATTGTCCTTTTGCAATATATGCCAATAAATAAAGTGACTCAGCACCAGTCCAAGTGTAGCAGCCTCAGCCCTAAACAGGACATCTATATTACACGCCCCATCCCAAAGCTCAGGAGTCATCTCTGAAGAGAGGGCAGAAAGATCGCAAGAGCTAGCACTGGTGGAGGACTGCTTCTTTTTCTGGGTATGGAAGTGCTGTTTCAGACAGTGCCGTGCCACAAGCGATCAAGCCAGCAGGAAGTCCAGTATGGATGGGGGAGAGGAGAATGTAGTCTCTCCCCTAATTGAGCAGTTTTTGACATTTGAAGGCTGCTGAGGGAGGGAGAGCATGTTTCTTCAGCTGTAGCCCCTGATAGTCTGCCCAGGCTCCCCTGGATGGTCCCAGAACCCCCACATTCTGACAGCAATAGGTGGATTCAGAGGTTTTATCAAACATAATACATGAAGTTAGGAAGGAAAATTCATAGGGGAAGGATTTGGAAGGAGTCAGAGGGGAGGAAGTGGAAAATGGACTTAACTAAAACGCATTGTATTCATGCGTGAAACTGGCAAGGAGTTAAAAATTAAAAAGTGAAATCTGTATGTGTAACACACACAAATAAATAATTGATTAAATAAATAAATATTCCAACTAAGAGCAGGAAGACCAAAACTCAGTAAGACTCTTAAGCTCTTTATCATCAGCTCAAGACTATTTCTTCATTACTGTTTCTCGTATGTCCTCTGCCATCCTCTGGGTCATTCAACTATGAGTCTGTAGCTTTAAGTCCTTTTGCTCTTCGTTCCTCTCTGCATGCAATAAGTACCTTACAGAAGCCATTATCTGACTTGGTGTCTTTATCTTCCCATTGATATTCCTTGTTATGGGGTATTGAATGTATTGTATTTCCTGGATCTAGTTTCTAGTTCCCTCTTCCTGTAGGTTAATGAAAGAAAACTTTTTAAGTATTAAGAATAATCTTATGAAAGTCCTGATCCAAAATTTTTATTTTCGGTTTAATACACGTCTAGAACCTCAAGGGAAAATGTATTCAAACCTTTTCAGTTTCCTGATTTTCTAAGCCACCCACTATAATCCTCCACATTCACTTTGAAACCAACTCCTATTTGTAGCCTGTGGCATTGGCTTTCCATTTGAGAGCACCATTTCTGTCCTACATAAACAATGCCATCGATTTGTAAATACAGTGTTATCTGTCTTCAGCCACTTGTGAGCTAAAATGTTTATCTATCTGTCTATCTATCTACCGATCTATGTTTGAGACAGGCTCTCACTGTGTAACTCAGACTGATCTGGAACTCACTATGTAGACCAGGCTGGACTCAAACTCACACCGATCCCCTTGCCTATGTCTCCCCAGTGCTGAGATTAAAGTCCTGTGCCCTATTTCTGGCACAATCATATTTTACTTATTTCTCTTTATGCACTGAAAATTTTTTTACCTCTTAGTGACCATGTCTGAAGCAGTTTAAACAGCATACGTTGTTATACATTGCACTAGTTTTTTCATAAACAATTATAATTACATTTGAGAACTTTTCCCCATGCTTTAGTCTTATGTATGCAATGTCACTAATTTTTGTGTCTTAGGAAATATAAAAAGCTATAGCATTCATATGGATACAATAGCACTGTAGATGTAAGAGGGGGTGTAGGAATGAGTAGGTGAAAGGCTCCTGCATCTTGGACAACTTAGATGCACAAGTAAGTACACAGTAACTCATAGAGGCACTCTCATCATATGTTGAAGTTCAGCAACCAGGAAGTTGTCCCCACATTGCATATTTAGTTATTGAATATTAGGCATAATAAGTTAGCTTAAAAAACCCAATAAGAGTCAAGGGCACTTTATATTTAAAATATCTAATACACGTGACCCTTTTCTGTATCAGTCTTGCTAATCTTCATCACATTAGTTCCTTCTAAGCTGTATGTGCAGAAAGGATGAAACTCTCAATCACATACAAATTTGCTACCAAAGGGATTATACTTTCGTTGAAAATGTCAATATTTATTAAATATCTTGCCACTTTAATGTATTCACGTTAACAAAACATAAAAACATTATATCAAGTGCATATATACCAAGTGCATATGATATTTCTAATTTTCAGATATGCTTAAATGAAAGACTGTCCTGTTTTATAATAAAGGAAATACAGTACTTAGGAGTTAGTCATTGATATAAGAATGTATCTTTCACTTGCACTCCCAATATGTGATATCTTCCAGATAACAGTTTTTCAACTTGCTTCTTCCTAAGCAACAAGTCTTAAAGAAATGGTAGCCATGTAAAAATTAAAATAGTCTTCTGAGTGGCTATTCAAAAAGTATGTAAGAATCACACAAGGAATCAGAAGAAAAAAGGATTCTTGAATAATCTTAGCAATACAATGAGCTCAGTGATCTTTTCTGTATGTACGATTTTCAGGAGAAGAATGTGAGTGCATGGGTGTGACCGCAAAGTCACTGAGTGCCAACTGTGCATGCTGGGTTCAGCATCTGTACACCTCTGCATTTTTCCAGAGTCAACCTTCTCAATAATCTAGAGGGAAAACATTGTTTTTTTCCCTTCAAGGCCTTGTTAGGGTTGCATCACTAAGAATCCTGGTGAATGGAATTCCGCCAAAGTTGGAACTAATCTTTGAGGAGGGGTGAAGAGGACTCAGGCAGTCCCTAGGAGATCTGAGAAACATATTTACACCTCCTGCTTTGCCAAGAGTGACAACAAAGCACATCATTGCTCCGCTCAGGTGGCCTGGATGGAAACATGTTTAACTGAAAGGAAGCTAAAAACAACTGCTCAGATTGTCTCAGAATAAAGCATTTCAAGAGCACTTTGCATTTTTCTATCTTTTAAATTTTTAGAGAAATTATGAAAATTTTCATCAACTTTTTCTCTCTCTCCCCCATACTAATATACGCTATATAATGGCTTGGGAATGAATTTTTGCTGATGCATTCTTGCTGATTTTTAGAATGAAATGAAAAATCTAGATCATAATTCCAGAGAAAATATATCATTGACATATAAAATCATCAAAGAAGTAAAGACACAAAGCCAGCTTTTGTGATGATTTTGGCTTTTACTGGAAATGAGATTGGAGAAAGTCTTCTTTCTTGTCTTAAATTATTCAGTCAATGTCTCGATGTAGAGGCTATGGAACGTGCTGAGATTTTAAAGAAGACATTTTGCAGGTTTTGTCTTACCCTTTCCCTCCTTCTACACCTTGAAGCACATATTCATATCTTGTGTTACAGTAATGTTTGCAATCATAGGCTCAATTCTCAAAAAGCCACCCAATCAATGTGATAGCTTTGTAAATCTCTGGATGTATACCAGCTTACAAATAAGTTGAAGACACACAGTGCCAAATTCTGAAGAAGCAAAACATTTCCATCAGTTGTATAAAGTCTCCTATTTAAATATATCATAAAATGATGCCACCGATGTCTCTAATAGAATTAGTCCATCTTCTAAGTGGACTCAGTGAACTCAGCTTTTTTCAGGATGGGAGACATAGGCCTCTCTAATTTTCCTAGTCACTTGACTAGCTAGTAGTAGATTAATCACTATAACTGACAGCTCCTGTCTTCCAAGAAAGAGCTACCATAATCTTTATTTAGGATGTATTTATTTTATAACTGTTCTCCTTCTAATTTATAAACAGTGAATTATCTGAATCTAAAAACTCATTTGCTCCTAATGGTTAAACCATAACAAAAATATTAAAAATATACCAAATTTCCAGAATAAGATTTGGATGATGGTATATGTAAAAACAGATTTGAATTGGATTTGGTTCTTCTTGCCAAGAAATGATACAGAGGAAACATATGAAGCCTCAAAGGGAATGGGCTTCTAAGTTCAGATATGAGAAAGAGTTTACGATGCAACTCAGTGGGTTGAGTGATTTCCTGAATATTCACGGTCCTCGGTTGAGTCCATGGTACTGGAAGGATGATGCCTGCAGGACTACAGTTCCAGCTCTCCTTCCTGAGGGCTGTGGCCCACCTCCTGATCACACAGATAAAAGAACACTCCTCCCGTTCTTCTCAGCATCCTAAGGCTGTGCTGTCTGTAGGCCGTTTTCTTTTTCAAGTTTATTCTTGGTCTTCACATAGTCTTTTAAACTCAGGAAATGAATGCATTGCAAAATGCAAATCTGTTAGAATAAGTGTTCAAAGTTTAACTGGATAATCAGGCACTTCTAAGAGTTCTAAATATTTATCTGTGAAAAACTGAATAGGTTAAATGTAACGAAAATATATTTACCAAACTACCAGTTTCCACAAGTCTAATGTCATACTTTTAATAATTATGTGGAATGATCAGACATGATCCTCTCTTTGCTCCTGAAATACTAATTAATTTATTCCGAAACATAATTGGAAGATTGAAAGCACGAAAACTATAGATGAAAATAGGTAAGGGTGAAGTATTAGGGACAGTGAGAGCTGGAGAGATGATTCAGTGACTAAGAGTGTACTGTGCTTGCATAAGACCTGAACTATGTTCCCAAAGTCTATATAAGGTGGCTCATGACTACCTCGAGCACCAGGGGATCCAACACCATCTTCAACACTCTGTAGGCACTTGCTCTCACTTTCACATATACACACAGACATGTACAAATATATATAATTACAACCAAAATAAATCTTAAAATTAAAATTTAAAGACACAAATGTATACATAGTACATAGTATGTAATTTTTTAAATCTAGGAAAGCTCATTTTTAGTTGGCTGTGAGGATAGGTGATATTATATCCTATACCATAGGAAATTCAAAGAAGGCCCCCAAAGGCTTTTGAAAGGAGGTAAATGTGAAACCAAATAACAAACATTGTTCTTGGTTTAACATTTAGATCTAGATCCCACTGTCTTCTGTGAATGTGATTTCATCTATCAGAATTTCTGTACATTAACTAATTACGTATCTGGAACACTATTATACCCTGAATATCAGTCACACTACAACTGTACTGAGAGGCTGTGGATTAGGAAGTATTGAATGTAGATGGAAGATCACAGAAAACCTAGTTCCTCATGTTCCATGGAAAAATATCAAGCCAGTGTGCTTAGAGGACAACATTAAAAAAGACTACGATTTCCTTTAGACACATAAAAGCAGTTATCAATACAGCATATATTGAAATGCTGAGATAAAATGAAGTAAGGATTGAAAGATCATGGGCTATATTTGGTCACCAATTTTGTGGTGTTGTTTGATCCTTTATACTCTCATCAAATTTTGCTTAGAGAAAAATAAAACAACATGAAAACACGGAAGCAAAGCTAAATAAAAAGAAATTCCATCAGGTTTCCATAAATTAGAGCGTATACTCTCAAAAGAATACTTTGGATGCTGTCAAATACATGTTGTGTTTTTCACGTAAACTAACTTTCCTAATGATCAGTTCAGTTGAAGGTCCATTTTTGTCCTTGCTTGAATCATCTTGGTTTTATAACCTACTGAATTAACATGCAGAGGCATGGTCTCATGGTCATGCGTCCTGAAGTAGCAACAGAAAAATCAAGTGTGAATAACTAGGGTAGAAACAGGTGATCATACAATTGTATAAAGCAGAAGTCGTGGTGGCAGTATCATATAGATCAACTCTGCGTAATTAAATCTGGAAAAGTATTTAGACAGTGGTGAGAGGATAAATAAATGAGAACTGTACACTAAAATGCATTTATGTATGTACATATGACATTCAGATGTGCACACATACATACCTGCAAATTCTTAGTAAGACCAATTATTATTTTGCCACAAGAACTTCTGTTTTCAAATAACCGTAATGACAGGAGATACGGTGTGTGTTATAGATGTTCACACAGCCATCTAACTACGACACTTTAACTGTTTTATACTAAATAAAATTAGGTCCTACACTTTTAACTTATTTCAGCTTACTGTCACAGACATTGGCTGCAATATCTCTATAGAGATATCTTGGAATAGTTTATAAACATCGTATTGTGTGAGAGTTCCATGAATTTAATATGAGAAAGTGTCAGCATGAAAAACTTCAGTTCATGAATTTTAAAAACACAATTGTGATGTATGATTCTTGGTTTTGTTCTGCTTTGTTTTGAATGTCGTTGTTGATTAGTCTGTCAACACTTAGTCTAGGTGACTACTGCAGCCGACGCCACAGGAACATCCTTGATCTTCTCACACACTATGGAACTATTCCTTTCAGAAAATTCTATTTATCAAGGTCTCTTAGGCAAAGCCTTCCAGAGTAAGAGAGTGGAGTTACTTTATGGGTACAAGAGGGAACTGCTTGAAATAAATACCCAGGAGAGATTCAAAAGGAGAAATAAATCATGAAAGGGCATGCACATAAAAATGAGGTGGGTAAGGGATTTTAAAGATCTCTGCATGCTATATTCTCCTTTTCTCATATTGAAGAGGGAAATTCAAGTAGTTCCAAGCCCAAGCACACACACATACACACACATACACGTGTGTGTGTTGTGTGTGTGTGTGTAAATATTCTCAAGTATTTTCTTATTGATAGAAATAGGTCAGTTTAAATTCTAAGTACTCCAATAAAATGATTTTATCAAGAGATTTTTAAAAAATAATAAAATGGAGTATTCTAGTTTGCCTTCAATTGCTGTGACAAAACACTCTGATGAATACCAACGTCAGGAGGAAAGGGTTTGTTTGGCTTATATCTTCTAGGTTCATCACTGAGGGAGTCCAAAGTAGGAACTCAGGACAGAAACCTGGAGGCAGAAAATGAAGTACAGGCCATGGAAGAATGCTGCTTACTGGCTTGCTCCCCTGGCCCATGCTCATCCTGGGCCACCTGCCTAAGGCTGATACCACCCAGAGTGGGCTGGATTCTCCCACATTGCTCAACAATCAAGAATATGCCCTACAGACATGGCCACAGGCTAGTCTAGTAGAGGTATATCCTCAATTGAGACTCCCTTTACCAAGGTGTGTCATGTTGACAACTAATGCTACCCAGCATGTGGGATATTAGGTGCTTTTAATTAGAGGTAAGGGTTAGTTCAGCTCAAGTTTCAGAAACTTCTTTTGGTAATGATAAGATACTATTCTAAACTTTACAGATTGTAAAATCATGATGTACAAATGAGCAAGAATAACTGTGTTTTAATGAATATGATTCTAAAACACAAACTGCTGGTGGAATCTGAATCATAGGCTCTAGTGTGTCAGGTCTGGCCTTCAGAAGTACTACAACCAGGCAACTAGTGATGACCAAATCTTCACAGAATGATCAAGTCCAAGGAAATCTACAAGAATAAACAGAGTAGTCATTTGGAAAATCAGACTTCAGTGCAGGAAGGTGGTAGATAGCTAATGTTTAATGAATGCCCTTGTTATATCTAGCTGAACTACATAAGGCTATCAGCCAGAACGAGGGTTTCTTTTCTACATACACTGAAACAAAACCTGATCTGGAGATATGGCTGATCTTTTATCATATGCCACGAGAAATAAAAGCAGTGCCAGTTATGGAGAAGGAAAGAATACTGCCATGGTTTCTGAGAACATTTGATCATGGAGAATCCAACCAGGGTGAATGTAACATGGGAAAACACAAGACATCTGATGGCTTGTCAATGTGTGAAGGGGATTATCTTCTACTCCGTTAGGTCTCAGTGATCCTGGATCACTGTCATCAACGATTGATGCACAATAGGCTTCTTGTTGATCATTTGAATAAGTGGTTCTCCGGTCCTGAGAGAAACGCTAGCAGGCAAACGAGGGAGGTGAGAGAGAAGAGAGGACTGGAAGGTGGTGACAGACAGGATCTTTCAAATCTCTTCTTGGCACTTGGTAGGGTCTCCATAAATGTTACACTTCTATCCGAGATTCAGCATTCTCTTCACAAATTTGGTGCATATCTAGAAAATGTATAATGTTTGAAATTTCCTGTTTGAGGGTATAAAAATGTGATACTATTAAATGTCCTGTCCCTTGGCACAGTAAAGGATCTGATGAATTATAAATGAATAGAATGGAAACTTGGTCAAGCATGTTTGTGAACATACAGGGGGCCATGTCAAAGACACGCCTTTTATATCTTGCCTGGAATCACGTCACAACCTCCTTCTTTGTGTGGGTTACACCTCTACTTTCTTCTGACATTGTCCCATTCCAGAATTATCTCTACAATGACATGTGCTTTGGGCCATTCTGTGTTCAAACTCAACTTTCACCAGTGATGTTCTTTTCCTCTGCCACATGCACTGTTCCTTATTTTTTCTTCTTTATTGCCACTTTGACATTCCTGTTGGAATGAAATTCCTGGAACCTGAAATGCTTTTCTCCATAACTGTATCCTGTTGAACTGTCACTCATTCTTCAGATTAAGCTCTGTCATAGGTTCCTTAAAAAGCCTGGACTGGCTGCTTTCTGATTTAGGAAGTAAGCTCATCATTCCTTTCCCACAGGCCTGTGAAAGGTAGGTCAATACCTCTCATTCCATTGCCATAGTTACCAAACTGTTGCTTTATATCCATTCATGTAATTATCTAATTAATATGTGTCTTCCCCTAAACTATTAGAAACATTGATAGAGGCAGCATACTCCTTACTTGATGTGTAGTCTATAGCACAGCTAATTTTTATAACTTTCTTTTACTAACAATTATAATTCACTCTTATAAAAAACTAACTCCAAAGTTTTCACACTGAAAATATTACTAATCCATGTATTAATTCATCCTTGTTTTCACTTGTCTTTTATGACCTAAATGACGCTGATTTCTGTAGCATAGGTATTGATAGGTAGAAAATGTTTGTGCTTGCTGAACATGGAGCTGAGAGCAGGAAATGCAGCACATGCCAACACATGCATCCTTATTCAAAACACAGAGTGAAAAGAATTAAGGCGGCAAACACGGAGAGTTACAAGCATAGAAAATTAATAGATTTGACCAGATTATAAAACAAATGAAGAGGTTTGAAGAAGTGTCCCAAACACAGGCTTGAATTTGAAGGATGTATGCTTAAGACATTAGACAAACATGTTTCATATACACCTTGCACAGGACAGTGTACAATGAGTGTGCTTTCAGTAGTACAGCGACTATAGCTTAGAGAACAAAATACCCAAATCTCCAGAAGCATTCATGGCCAAGGCCTGAGCCTTGGCATGGCTCAAATTAAGCCAATTTATGTTTCTAAATTTTAGTCTAGTACTGAATTTAAAGACAGTCTGGATTAGTGGATTAGGACCCTTCCCTTCCTCTCCCCTCCCTCCTCTTCTTTCTCCTCCTATCTCCTTACCTCCTGTCCTCCCTTCCTCTCTCCAATTCATCTCTCCTTATCCACTCACATACACACACAGACCCACATAAAGTTACACAACACAGCATAAAACTGTCAAATAGACTTTACCTAACAACAATGGAATTCCTCAGATCATTTGAAACATTTCCAGTTAGATATATTCCTATTCAGATGCATTCAGATACTTTAAAAATTTCAGTATTCTTCCTATTTTTTACCATCTTTATTCTCTAAGAACTGTTTGTTCACATTTTGTTTTTTTTTTCAGAATTACAATAATGTATAACTTAAGGAATAAATATTCTCCTTTGTCTCTGTAGTGTGTTTTCAGGGGTAATTAAGGCAAATGGGGCATGAAAGAGAAGTAATATTAGCTTCCAACCAATAGTTTCTAAAACGAAAAAAAGTCATCAAAGTACTTTGGACTAATGGAAATCCAGTCTAAAATTGTGAATAATTTGAAAATAACAGATTCTACTTTCTCAATTATATTTGATAATTAAAACTGGCTTTCAGGACTATATATTTGAAATTAAGGAATAGGTGAAATGATTTACAAGTACATATTGTTGGGATAAAATTCTATTGAAATAATGTAAAAATTCTGCTAAAATGATAATGTAAATATAGTTTATTTTGTATGGGGTTGGATAGTCTATCCACAATTTATTTATATAATTAATTCTTTATATAAAACATTTATATTTAAAATCAGTTTAGAGATGAATATCACTTTTTTTCTTACTGAATCATTTGGAAATATTAGGTAATGAAGTTCGTCTTTTTTTTTTCTTGCCTGATACCATATATCATTGACATTCCTCTGGCAGTGCTATCATGTTTAATATACTCTAAATAAATATGAGCACTCATACAGCAGGCTCAACCCTCACCAGATCCAGTCAATAAAGTGGGAGTGTTCAGCAAGTCCCTGGTATTCTTTAACTTTTCTCCAAACATGTAGATTAGATAATTACACAAAACCCCATTTTTTTTCTTTTTACTATATCTTAAGGGAGCTTTTTGTGTTTTTTAAGAGAAAACCCTGGGGAGAAGAGACCCTTGAGTGCTGAGCTGTCAATCCAAAGATAATAATAACATATGTTTGTGAAACACTGTTGGCTCAGAAATGTGCTCATGTCAGAAGTAAACGACTTCACTCGTTCTGGTAGTTCTATTGCTTCTGGCAAAGTATGATTAGAAATGTGTAAGTTTCTAAAACCAAAAACGATTGAATTGCTAAGCACACTATGAAGGAGAAAGCCTGGGCCAAATGGAAGCTTTATCCCCACTTTCCTTCCTTCTAAATGTAAATAGCATGCTGCAGTGTCCTGTAAATGATGCTGTTCATCACACACTGTCAGAAGATGCTGCTGAAAGATGCGTTGCCATTGGTTCCTTTATTTTGCTTGATTTGTGAAATCAGATTTAAACAGCGGGTTCAATTGAATCTAAATTTCAAGGACAGATAAACCTAATGATATTTAACATAACTGGGACAAAGTCTTGAAACACTTATCCCAACTCCAGCATTTAGGATTTGAAAGCACTGTGGATTTTATTTCTACATTTAAAAAATTAGTATGGATATAATGAATTTTGATTAATTATAGACATTAACATTACGAAACCTAATATCTACTAAAATCTTATTCTGAACACTGCAATTGGTATACTAAGGTACTAGAATGATCTCATACATTCTTAGTATCATTGCTAGTTTTGACATCTACTTAATATAATAGAAATATTATTTTGACTTATAATTATTTATATAATTATGGTAAATATTATTGTATGCATTCTTTACTGTCTTTGATAGATCAAAACAATATATGAATACAGATTTCTTTGGCAGACTCTCATGTATACATGAAGTTAAAAAGGCATAGTTACTATATTTTCTCAGTCCATTATACTCATTTTGAAAACAATATGAACCACACATTCACAGCAAAACTTTTGGATCTTTACTATTTCATGTAACCATTTTCGTAAGAAAAACATTTCAGGTTATCAACTTTAGAAATGAGGAGAGTCTCGTTCTTACATGCAGGCATATGTAACAGGACGTGAGGGACGCTCTTTTTTAAAATGTATTTTTATCGAATCATTGTGTATTTCATACAGATTTTAATCAGTCGTAATCACCTTTATACCCATCTCCCCAACAGCACCCTCCACAGCCCCCCAACTGGAATCCATACATACCTACATCTGTGTTAAGGTCTACTGGATCAAGTTAGTCCCCAAATGTTCCTCAGTGCAAGTATGTCAACCGAAGTCTAGTCAGCCTATCCAGAGTCCCTCGCTTTAAAAAGAGTAGCTCATTCTCAATCAACAGTAATCAATTGCCAATATTTTTGAGCAAAGGTTGGGGTCTGCTACCCATTTTCCCTGTTCCATGCTGGATTTTTGTCTGCTTGAGTTTGCATGGGCCTTGTTCATGCTGACACCCTTATTGTAGGTTCATATGAAACCTACCAGGAACTCATAGGATTCTATTTCCATATGGTCATGCATCTCTTCCCTGGATCTTACAGTCTTTTCACTCCCTCTTCTGCAATGGTTTCTGAGCCCTGGGTGAGTGAAACTTAATAAGTCCTGTCTAGGGATGTACACTCTGCAGATTCCTAATCTCCATTCTTTGGCCATTTGTGACCTTTCATGTTACTGGCCCTTTGTTGTATAAGAAGGCTTCATTAATGGGATTCATTAGTGTCCTGTTTACCCTTTGTTCTATGTTGGCTGAGCTTTAGGTGTAGAAGCTGCGTTGTAGATGTGCTGCTTAGGCACATGCAATTCACAGACAATGTCTGTGTATGACCAGGGTGTGGTACTTTGCAGTAGTCTCTGGTGCAAAAAAAGCTTCTTTGATGCGTGGTGACTGTATATACTTGACTGTATATATAAAGATACATAATTTTCACTTGTGAAAAGTTACATTAGCTTAGGGATGTGACAGTCTTGGGGATTTCTCCAAGATCTCTGACCTCTTCAGCCATGTGTATTTGGCTATGATTACAGAATAGATAGTAACATGTGTGACATGTGTGTGTTGCATGTAGGTGTGTCTATATGTGTTATAGTGTTTATATATGTGTGCATGTTTAATGTGTGGTATGTGATGCATGTATGCATTGTGTGTGTTGTAGTATATGTATGAGTGTGTGGTATATGTGTGTGTGGTATATGTACATGAGTGTGATGTGGTGTTTATGCGTATGTTATGCTGTTGTGTATGTATATTTGTATGTATGTATGTGTGTGTATTTTATAGTGTATGTGGTGGCATGGTGCATATAGCTGTTTGTGCACACCTATATGCATTTGCAAAATTCCAGGAAGATGTCTGGTACTCTGCTCTGTCACTGGCTTGTTCTCTTGAGGGTTTCCCACTGAATCTGAAGCTCAATGTTCAGGCTAGGATGGCCAGCCAGCATACTCCTGGGATCTTCCCCTCTCCAAACCTTTACACCAGGATCCTAGGCATATGCAGCAATGTCCAACTTTTACATAAGTATTGAACTCAGATCCTGATGATTGCACAGCAAGTGCTCTTACCCAATTAAATACCTCTGCACTCACAACAGTAAAATTTCGCCCCATTATGCCAGTATGGAAAATGTTTTGGATGTCTATTAATACACTTTATGTCAAAGTCATTCAAATAAAATTGGGATTATCAGAACTGGGCATGAAAGTGTTTGAGGCAAAGAAGAAAAAAGTTTCTGTCCTGAGAAACCACAAGAAACCACTACTTCAGTTTAATCGTTGCTCACCCAGGATACCCTGATTTTCCCTGGTTTTAATGACTGTCTACTTGGTGCACGGTTTAGAAGGGGTGCTTTCACCTATCTTGGAAATCTTGTGTCTATTCACTCTGATTCATCATGAAGTCAGATCAATTCCATCAACTCCTTAAGGAGGCCAGACACAGCCAAACTCAGAATTCTGGGCCCATTACCACCTTGCTTTCTTTTGCTTACCATGCTCAGTGAGTAGCACATAACGTCAAGGCTTAGATCCTACAGTGCACAGATGTAGAAAGAGGAATGTTCCTCAAAAGAATGCTGCCAAGAGTAAGAGCATCTGAAATTATACACTGAACAGATAGAATACAGTATATCCATTTGTGCATTGACCACTGACCAACAATTACTAAGGATGGGTCTAAAGTAGGCATTGTGTTAGTGTCTTCAGACAGCATTGCATTTTTGGTTTAATCATTGTCTCCATATATTGGTGTTGAATTTGGGAAACTCCTCTGACGTGTTGGTTTCATGATTAAAATAAAATTATGAAATGTTTTATCCTCTGGGCTCTTACCTAGTATGATATATATTTTCCTTTACTCTAAGTTCCAATTCATAAAACAATGATAATATACATTTGTTGTTTATACTTTTATGTTGCTGAAATCTGTACTGCAGACATTTTATGTTTGTTTGTTTTTTGGAAACAATATGGCCTTTTATTTTTATTTGACTTGCACAAAGGAAGTCATCAGAAGTTGTAATGTTTAAATGGGAGAGAGACATAATATGAAAATAAAAACTTTGGGCTTAAAAGAAACCTAAGTGTCACAGGAGCCAGGTTGAAGAACTTGTATTCTAATAAGGGAGATACACTAAGGATTTCTCTCGAAAGCTTCTAAAAGTTTACTGGGGAAGAGGAGGATAGTTCTCAGACTCAAAGTGATTTGGGGAGGGGGTTGTTCACAGAGCTAGATAAACAGTGATGGGACAGTGATTACTGCCAAGAGCCTTGGAGCAGATCTTGCTATCACACAATGCAGGGAAACAAGAATGCAGGTAGGAATTAATCAAAGCATGAAAACATTAAAGAGCTTTGGAAAGCAACAGTGCTTCACCTTTATTAACACTTGCTTGGAAAAACAGAGAAATAATAGCTAGCAGAAGCAAGGGCTCTTGATCAGCGGGTGGAACACTTACCCAGCATCACAAGGTTCGAGGTTCTGTCCTCAGCACCATATAAATTATATGTGGTGTCTACTCTCTGGTGGCCCCAGACAGGACCATTCCAGAAAGGTAATTGCCTTGCCTCTGTGACAAAAATAGAGGAGTAATCAATACATTATAGAATTCATAAAGCAACGATAATATACATTAGCTGTTTTTACTTTCATGTTGCTGAAATCTATACCTTAGACATTTTATTTGTTTACTTTTTTAATAGAATAGAACTAATAAATTAATAAATAGAATTTACTAATTACATTACCAAGATACTCTGTGTGGTTAAACTTGAGAAATTATAGACATGCTTTATTTTAGTAGCACTTCTGTATTTAAAGAAATTCTAATATATATTAGACTTCTTTTAAGACTTAGGAATCAAGGACAATGGTAATATATTGCTGTTTATTTGTGAACTTGGTTGTATCATGCATCTTAAAACAAGAAAAATGTGTGATAATCAGTAATAAGATTTTTTTCATTTTCTTGAATTTTTCAAACTTTAGACAATATAGTATGATGGAATTTAGGTCCCCTCCCCTATTTGCAACTCCCCTTATATATAATAAGGCCTACACAGTCTAATTTGTGTCCCAAATCTGCTCCACTGTGGTTAACATCCCAAAAGTCCCATCCTTGAAAGAGACTGTCTCAGCTGCTCTCAGCAGCCATCAATTGTCACAATTAGTACTGAAGAAAAATTTTGAAAATAAAGTTGGTTCTCCAGTATGTGCTAAATGTCTATAACAGGAGATAGCAGGGATACAACATTATGTTGAGATTTATTTCTTCCAGATGTGGTATTTTTTGAAAAACATGAAATTAGTAAACTCATTCACAAGTTATCAAAGAGTATGTTGCTGAGGTCTGTTCTTGCTCTTAGCACTCCAGATCTTTGTACTACTCACTAAGTTCAGAACCATCCACTGCATCCTGATCCCTTGTAATCAGACCAACTAATTTTTTCAGTCTAGTGAGTTAGAGCCTTCATAGGCTGTCTCAATCCACAATATGCCTTTGCATTCCTGAAACCAGCCTTCTACCTGGCAGTACCCACCCCAGCTTGTCTTGGATTCCATAAACCAGTATTTTTCCCTGGTAAATCTGATCCTGCCCACTATGTCTCCACTTGCCTACTACCTCAACAACACCAATCCCTCATCCCACATTCTGTTCACCTTCTAGCCTTGGGCACAGGCACACTTCTATTCTTAGTCCCCCAGATCTCTGGGCTATGATTTTATCGCTGTCTGACTGTGAACTCTACAAATCCCACAGTTCCCATTCACATACCTCTCCAACTGCTGCAATCCTGGGATTTTGTGCCTTTTAGTAGGGGGCCAGACAATTGAAGATTGCCCGAGAAAGCCTGATTTTAGCCTCTGACTAGCAATCTTCCCAGTTGTGCTGTGCCTGCTGGCTAAAGGGGCCCAGACCTTAAGAGAGAGCATGAGAGCATCTCCCCTAATTTGTGACTAGTCTCACCCAACTTGTGCTTCTGAGACAACTCCTAAACTGCTGCTGGACTAGAGCCATGTAGTCTTCTCTAATACCAAATCGTAAGAGAGAATCTGAAGTCTTCAACAAACAGCTTTTCAAACCCAGTAAGAAGACAACAAAGTCACATGAAGTATACAAACAGAATCAAACTTCAACTCAACAAAGGAAGGCTTGAGTGTCACATCAGAAACACAAAAAAACAAAAGAAATCCACATGCCAAGATCACAATGAAAAAAACAATAATATGAGAAATCCAAACAATATGTTCTCATAAAAAATTGTTAGACCTATAGAAGAGTTCTACAAGACCCCCATAGAAATAGCCAAGGATACAGAGTTTAAAAGAAAAATCATAAATATGATAAATGAATTCAGTGAATTTAAAAATCACACAAACAAATCAAAGAACTGAAAGATGATAGAGATAAACTTCTGACTGAATTCACAAAAGAGATAGAAGTATAAGAAAACTCAGGCTGAAATGAAGAAGGAAGTGAAAAACTCAATAAGCCAATTTGAAACGACAGGAAAAAGTCTCATCAACAGAATGAATGAAATGGGAAACAAAACGTCAAGACTAGATGATAAAGTTGAAGAATTGGACCACTCAAGCAAAGATTATTAAAAAAAAATTAAGAACATAGTAATGGAATATGCAGGAAATGTGGGACACCATGAAAAGACCAAATTTATACATCATAAGCTAGGACGAAGAAGAATTTCAGGTTAATGGCATAGAACAGATCTTCAAAGGATCTGATCAAAGGATTAATTCACCAAGAAGATAGCACAATCATGAACATACATGCACCAAACTCTGGTATACTCAACTTCATAAAATAACATAAGTATATTGAATATATATTGAAACAGTAATATATAAAATATAAAATAAAGTATATTGAAACAGTAATAACATAAAATAACAAAAAACTTTAAGACACAGATTAATTCCAACTTACTAAGAGTAGGGGACTTCAGTACCCCACTGTCTCCAGTTCAGAGGTCATTCAGACAGAGAATAAAGAGAAAGACATCTGAAGTAAACAATACCATACATCAAATGGACCCAAAAGACATCTGCTGAATATTCCACCCAAGCACAAAAGAATACACATTCAATTTAGCACCCATGGAATAGTCTCCAAAATTGACCACAGACTGGGCACTAAACAAACCACAACAAATACAGAAAACATGAAATATTTCCATCTATTCTATCAGACCACAATGCAGTAAAGCTAAAAATCATCACCAGAAGACATCTTATATTCCCAGAACTTATGAAGACTAAACAACATGCTCCTGAATGATGAATGAGTCAAAGGAGAAATTAAGACAGAAATAAAACATTCCTGGAATTAAATGAAAAGGAAAATATAACCCAACAAGAACCTCTAGGGCACTTTAAAAGCAGTCCTAAGAGGGAAGTTTATAACTCTACGTGCCTTCATTAAAAATTCAGACAGAGCACAAATAAATGACTTAACATTGCAATTCAATAATCTTCAAAGCCAAAAACAACAACAAAAATGCAAAACACAGCATACAAGAAGAGATAACAAAAACCAGAGTAGAAAATAGTGAAACAGAAGCAAATAAAACAATAAAAGGATCAATCAATCTAAGAGCTGATTCTCTGAAAGAATAAACAAGATAGAAACACCCTCAGTCCAGTTAATCAAAAGAAAGAAAGAGCAACTCCAAATCAACAAAATCAGAGATGAAAGAAGAAACATCGCAACAAGGAGCAAAATGGTCCAGAGCATTGTAAAAGAATACTTAAAATGTCTATATGGTATCAAATTTGAAAAGCTTAAAGAAATCAAAAGAATATC
Organism: Eospalax fontanierii; assembly: GCA_035773235.1. Lineage (NCBI taxonomy): Eukaryota > Metazoa > Chordata > Mammalia > Rodentia > Spalacidae > Eospalax > Eospalax fontanierii. Next base: position 14,488,161 of record CM069536.1, on the reverse strand, counting down.
TAATATAGTGGGACTCACCAAAGTTAAAACAAGATGAGATCAACAGCTTAAACAGACCCATAACATATAAGGAAATTGAAACAGTAATATAACATGTCCAGAACAAAAAAGTCCAGGCCCAAATGAATTCATCCTCAGAATTCTACCAGATGTTCAGAAAAAACTTATATCCAATGCTACTTAAACTATTTTAAATGTTTAAAATGATAACAGTAGAAGGAGAACTCCAAAATTCCTCCGAGGAAGCCAGCAGGACTCTAATACCAAAACCAGGTTAAGATACAACCAGAAAAGGAAATTGCAGACCCATATACTTAATGAATATAGATGCAAAAATTCTCAATAAAATACTTACAAACTGCATACAGACACACATTATAAAGATTATCTAACATGATCAAGTCGGCTTTATTCCAGAGATGCAGGGATGGTTCAATATATGTAAGTCAATAAATGTTATAAAGCATGAAAATGGACTCAAAGACAAAAATCACATGGTCTTCTCAATAAATGCAGAAAAGGCATTTGATAAAATTTCACATGCATTTATGTTAAATGTCCTAGAGGGAATTGGGATGGAACATAATTAAAAATATATTCAAAACTCCACAGCCACTATCATTCTAAATGGAGGAAAACTAGAAGCATTCCCGTTAAAATCAGGAACCCAACAAGGCTGTCCTCTGTCTCCACTCCTTTTTAATATAGTGCTTGAAATTCTGGCCAGAGCAATAAGAGAAGAGAAGCATGACAAAGGAGTACTCATTAGAAAAGAAGAGGGCAAATTACCTATTTCTACAGATGATATTATACCTGAGATGCCAAGAATTCCATCACAAAACTCCTAGAAATGATTAAAATTTTCAGTAAAGTGTCAGGTTACACATTAATTTACAAATTCAGTAGCCTTTCTATACACCAATAACAAGCAATTGGAGAAAGAATACAAAGAAACACTCCATTCACAATAGCCTCCAAAAACAAGTATGATGGAATAAACTTGACCAAAGACATTAAAAAACTTTAAAATGAGAATTTTAGAGCTTTAAAGGAAGAGATTTATAAGGACACTAGAAGATGGAAGGACCTCCCGTGCTTACACATTGGAAGAATTTATATTGTGAAAAATGACCATCCTACCAAAATCAATATATAGATTCAATGTAATACAAATCAAAATCCCCATGATATTCTTTAAAGAATTAGAAAAATAATCCTAAAATTCATATGGAAGCACAAAAGACCCCCAGGTAGTCAAAGCAATCCTGAGCACAAAAAACAATGAAGGGATTACTATACCAGACTTCAAAGTGTATTGGAGAGTTACAGTCATAAAAACAGCATGGTAATTGTACAAAAATAGTCCCACAGACCAAAGGAATATGAATGGTGTCTCAAGCAAAAGTATATGAAGTACATGCAATTTCAGCCCCTTGCTATTTGACAAAGAGGTAAAAAGCACTCACTGGAGGAAAGTTAACATATTCAACAAACAGAATAAGCATAACTGGATTTCTGCCTGTAGAAGGAAACTAGACCCATATCTTTCACCTTGTGTAAATGTCAACGCAAAAAGGATCAAAGACCTCGCTGTGAAACCTGAAACTCTGAAACTGTTAGAAGAAAATGTTGGTAGTAATCTATAAGATATAGGTACAGGAAAAAATCTTTCTACAGTTATATTGTAGTTGCTCAGGAATTAAGGTCAATAATCAACAAGTGGGGCCTCATTAAATTAAAAAGCTGCTGTATAGCAAAAGAAACAACCAAGGAAGTGAAGAGAAAACTCATGTAGTGGGTTTTCATTAGTGATGAATCTGACAGAGGTTTAACATATAGAGTATCTAAAACACAAACAAACAACAAAAAAAAATCAAGAAAGCAAGTAACTCAATTAAAAGATGGACTAAGGATCTGAGCAGAGAGTTCTCAAAAGAAGAAGTAAAGATCCCTGAGAAACAACTTCAAAAGGGTTCAATATCATTAATAATTAAGGAAATCCAATTAAAAACCATGTTCAGATTTCATCTTACCCAGTCAGACTGGCTAAGATCAAGAGATTAAATGATGTAAAATGCTGAAGAGGATGTGGGTACAGAGGCTTGTGGTTCACTGCTGGTGGGATTGTAAACTTGTGCTACCCCTATGGAAAGCAGTGTGGAGAGCTCTTAAAAAACTAAAAATGAACCTACCATTTGATTTGGTTGTAGCATTCCTTGGCATATAACCAAAGGACTCTTTCTATTGCAGAGATACTTGTACATCCATGTTTGTTGCTGCTCTTTTCACAATAGCTAAGGAATGGAAGTGACCTAAGTGTCCCTCAACTGAGATTAGATGATGAAAATGTGGTGCATTTACAGGAGGGAGTTCTACTCAGTGCTAAAGAAAGATGAAATCATGACATTTGCAGGTAAATGGATGGAATTAGAAACTATAAAGCTAAGTGAAGTAACACAGACTCAGAAAAGCAAATGATGGGTATCTGCCGTCATTTGTGGATATTAGCACCAAATCCTGATTTGTCAGTTACATACTGACAAATGTATGATGTACATCTACTGATATAACTACAGGAGACAGGACAATGGAAATGAACCAGGGATGTAAAGAGAAAGAAATAACTCAAAAGAGAAGACTAACAGAAGACAGATGTTACTTAGGGAGAAATAGATAAAATGGGGGCATTTAAATTGGAGGGTGGAGGAAAGTTATATAAGGAACTGTGGGGATAAAGAGAAGGAAGGAGCTCCAGAGAGGTGGGGCCATAGGAGACTGGGATTATCAAGGGACAGATGGGGAAAGTGGTCACTTTAAATGGGGAAGACACAGAGGTAGTGTTATAAGGGGAGATTAGGTAGTGTAAAACACAAAGGGAATAATATTAGTCTAACAACCTAATGACAAATGCCATATAATATATCTCTTCATGAGTCCTTGTGCATAGTTGAAGGCTACATAGAAAGAAACAGTGCCAGACAAGCAAAACCATCCTTTGAGTTGTAGGCAAGGGTGATTCAAGAGACTCCTAAAATTGAACAGCCTATTGACACAGCCCTTGATTGCCTGCCAGGACTTGATGGTAAAACTCTATTGATAGAAATAGGACATATTTCAGAGACTGGAATGAGAGCAATGGAGCTAGAACTGACCTGGAAGCCACTATTCCTGAAGGCTAGCCCTCATATCTCTGGATTGCACTATGCACGAAACCTAATGAGAACATCAATCGTAGCCCAACACCAGCTTCTTCACCAAATAACCACATCAATGACTAGAACAGCACTTGACACTGGTGTAGTCATGACATTTTTATCTTGGGTCCAATCAATGGCTACCTAATTGGTCTTAGTACCCACTCAATGGAAGGAAACTCATGTGTGGTACTGTAAACATAATCAAATACACATAACTTAAGAGGTAATAGATCTTAGAGAAATCCCCAAGGCTGTCACATCCCTAGACTAATATAACTTCTTACTAAGGACAAAATATGTATCTTTTTATATACATTCAAGTATCCCAATCACCACTCATCAAAGAAATATCTGTTGTACTAGATGGAGACTACTGCAGAGTACCACAACTGGTCACACACAGACAATGTCCGTGAATTGCCCATGCCTGAGTGGCACACTTACAATGCAGCCTCCATACCTAAGGCTCATGCAACATAGAACAGGGGTAAAGAGGACACTAATAAATCTTTCAGCTCTCATTAATGAAGTTCCCTCGTGCAACAGAGGGCCAGTAACTCAAAAGGTTATAAATAGCCAAAGCATGGAGATTAGGAATGTACACAGTGTAAGTCCCTTGACAGGACTCCTATATGAAGTTTCACTCACCCAAGGTTTAAGGACCATTGTGGAAGAGGGAACAGAAAAATTGTAAGAGCCAGAGAGGAGGTAGGTGACCATATGGAAATTGACTCCTACAAGCTTCTAGGACCTGCTCCTATGAATCTGAAGGAATGTTTTGACATGCTCAAGACCCATGCAAATTCAGGCTGACAAAACTCCAGCATGGAACTATAGAAATGGGTAGCAGACCCCAATCTTTGTTGAAGAAATATTGTCAACTTATTACTGTTGAGTGAGGATGAGATAATCTTCTTAAAGGGAGGGACTCTGGATAAGCTGACTAGGCCTCAGTGGATGAACCTGCACTGAGGAACATTTGGGAACATTGACTTGACTCAATAGGCATTAACACAGATGAAAGAATATGTGAACTCCAATTGCGGTGCTATTGGGGGTTGGGATGCTGGTTGGGAAGGAGGTATAAAAATGGTTGTGATTGAATTAGATATTCTGTATGAATTATGCAGTGATTCAAAATAAAAAAAGAAATCACACAATCAAAATTATACTGTTGAAACATCAAAATAACATCTGAAATGTAGAAGGAGAGAAAAATTCTGCTTGAAAGTCTGCAGAAGTATTGTACTCATGGTAAATGGATTTAGGTGTCAGAGATAAACAGGAATGAGTCAGGCTAGATATAGAATCTTACTGAGCATTTTTTCTTGGTATGGGGTTAGAATGGGACAGGAAAACCAAACAGACAAGGGAAATTTAACAACAAACATGGTGCTGTCAAACAAAATTTGACCTGGGCTTGCTTTTCAACTTTGAATTTCTACACAAAGAACTATAACCTCAGTAGGAAAACAAACCAAAATTCTTGCTACATTTATTTCAAGAAGCACCTGAGTCTCAGTCAATCACTATAGCAAAGAGTCAGACACCTGAATATCACTTAACCAAATGACTACTTGTGACGTGCTGCTCAGTTACAGCAAATGTGAAATCTATGACCACTGTCTGTCCACAGGTGAGCACAGCTCTTTGAACTTCTCCTGTTTTATATGTTGATGGAATCTTGAAAATCTTTGTTTAATAGATTGTGCTAAATTAAATTTGCCTAAAGGTTTTGTTTGCTGACTTTGTTTAAATTTCCTTTTACAACGATAAGGAAATTGTGGACCTGCTTTTTCAGAGTATTGTGTGACTGGTAGGGTGTGCATCGGGTTTCCCATGTGCCCTTGGAAGCTAGGTAGATTTCAAGGAGTATACGTACATACGCATAGGAAGAAATGCATTAGCCAGATTCTGGACATTAAAGATTTGAGTTAAACATAGGTTAAAATCTCCTTATAATCAAGAACAGGAAATATATTTTATGTATTTATTAGTAAGTTTTAATTTTATATTAATTTTATAGAACATTTGATTCCAAATATGCATTTTAAAGACCTTTTAACTTATTATTTTATTTTATGTGTATGAGTGTATTGCCTGCCATGTGCGTAAGTGCATCTGGATGATGCAGTGCCCATGGAGGACAGAAGAGGGTGTCAAATTCCCTGGCACTGGAGTTAGTTATAGATAGTTACTAGCTGCCGTGTGGGTACTGGGACACAAACCCAGGTCCTCTGCAGAAGCAGCCAGTGTTCTTAACCGCTGAGCCATCTCTCTAACCCCAAATGCACATTTTTAATTTAACAGTAATTTACTGAACTAATTTTCGTTGATAGAATATCAGTTTACATCAGTTTTAGGAGAAGAAATCCATTCTCTTCAGCCTGATAATTATAGAAATATGGGTATGTTGACAAGTTTAGAAGAAACTTGAGTGGGAAACTCAGATTTTATGTATTTATTTTTTGAGAATCAAGGAGCATTTATGCAATCAGAAGAAAAAGAGCCAAGAAAACATGATAGTGGTTCCAGTGGGAGATGGAAATATCAAGAGATGCCTGGTTTATTTTGTCTTTCTTTTTCCTGTTCTAGTAAATTAGTCTTATATATGTTCAAGGTGAGAATCTAAAGGAAAATGCAGTTGCCAAGATAGTGTGAAACAAACACAAGCCTGAAATCCAGCCCTGGATGGAAGAGACAGAAGAGAGTGAAAAGCAAGCCTGGCTACATCATGAGACCATTTCTAAAGAAGTGAAGAGGAGGAGGAAGAGAGGAGAGTGTCAAGCTCTCTAAGGGAGGGTCAAAGGAAATATGATATCCAGTAAGAACGTTATTAGAGGGGAAAAGAAAGAAGTTTACTCTTTTGTCGACAGAGCAACCATTAGGTAAAGAGGCCTCTAGTTCTACTTAAATATAAAATACATAGAATAGTACTGGGTAAAAAAAGGCTGCCATCTTCTAACATGACTGTGGGCTGAGCCTCATTTAGTTATACACTTAGGCTGTGTTGGTCACAATGGGTCCAGGATATAGGTATCCTGAGAAACCGTTTATGCTCTACCATAGCTAGAAATTTAGGTTTCTCTTTAATAGAACACCACATCAGGAAGATTTCATTAGACGCTAATGAGAATTGATGTGCATTCCTCCCGCTTTGTGCTTCAGTTCATAGGATAATATCGGTACTAATGAGGGTGGGGAGAGACACGATATACTGAAGCCACCTTGTGTCATTTAGGGTACTGTTAGCAAAGCTGGGAAACAGAAGGCGATACTCAAAGACTTAATGAAAGCTGCTTGGTTTCAAGAAAATTAGGGCATTTCCCAACTATTCGGAACTGCATCTTTTCAAATGATTACATAGGGGCATGATTAGAAATGGCTATAGATACATAACTTGCAAAGTCAGAAGAACAAATGGAATTTCAAGCTCATTTTGAACTGCTTTTCATGCATGTACTTTACCTTATGTAACAAACACGTCTCTAGATATATTATCTCTGTTTTCTTTCTTTTCTTTACATTTTTCAACTTTTCTGTTATATTTATTTTCATTAACTGTGTAGTATATCAATGATCAGTTTTGGATGTACCATATGTATAAATGTATACAGTATAAAGTAGTAAGACATAAATGTATACAGTTTGAAAGTGTTAGAATTTTGTATCAGATTTCTGAACATGAAATATAATTTATGCACTCATTCAAACAAAGATAGAGATCTGGATTCTTCATCATAAATCATGTGCAGAGATGCTTTATTCAAAGATAAGATACACACATTTTTTGTCACACATCATTTTGACATCTCTGGAATTGCTACATTTCTATCATGTGTGATTGTAACACTTGCAAAGTTTGGATTATTCTTATAGCCTCTTTCTAAGCAGCACTAGAATATGTTGTTTTTAATTTTGCCAGGTCTATTGTGTACTGGTTATCATTTGACATCTTGGTATGCATGCTAGGTGTAGACAACAAATCAACTACATGCAGTGATGTGGATCAATTTCACATGCCAAATGCTGGCTAAGAAAACTAAGCACAAAATAAAATTTACACTATAATTTACTCTATATAGTGTTTCTAGCTGGCTGCAGCCAAAATATATGATATATATATATATATATATATATATATATATATATATATATAGAGAGAGAGAGAGAGAGAGAGAGAGATATAATTAAAGAGTCAAATAAATGACTACTAAACAATACATTCAATCACTGTCCTGAAGCCTGTCAATTTAAGATGAAGAGAGTTGCATACAATTATTATGTTTCTTGCCATGGGGATCTTGGGTACCTAGATATTGAGGTGAATTATAGTTTCCAAAGTGGCAACACTTTACTCTCTTTTCTTTTCCACATAGACTTTTACTTCTTAACATGCAGTCGGAGATTGTGTTGTTCAGATAGGTAAGTATATTATGTATCTCATCTGGTGAGTAGGGAATTTTGTGTCAGGATCTGTGTTCTTGGAACCCATTTATCAATATAGGATGGTATCCAGATTAGCCTTCAGACTGTATGTAGAGGCTACAGAACAGACAAACAGAGGCCTTCAGCCAAAAGATACCATGGCCTTGCATTCTGTTTGTAGTTTGTTTGGAAACAAGATTTCAATTTGTAGCTCATTCTGGCCTTAAACCTTGCTCCTTTCTGCCTTACCCTAAAATGTGTGGGGACTTCAGGTGCCCACTACTGTTCCACCTGTCACTGTATTTAAGCATCAACTTTATATGTGAGTGGGCCATGCAGCTTTTCCAAGAGGCCTCATCCACTGAAGCAAAGAGAAGCAAGAGTCTAATGCTGTATTCTAGTGATTGTGAAACTCAGAGACACCAGAAAAGATAGTCTCATAGTTCTATTTTTTAAGCTATTTCATATTTTTCCATAACAACTTGGAAGGTAATTTCTTTATAAAAGCTGTGAAATTGTATTTATAGTTATACGTGATTTTTATAATGTTATCTTTAAATATATTTTTCTGTTACTTATTGAAGTTTTGCATTAAATACAATACATCATGATCATATGGAGACCTTTCTTCTCTATCTGCAATCCCATCTAGTCCCTTGCATGTTTCATGCATTCTGTGATGTATGTTAAGGCCTATGGAGTCAAGTTGGTATCCCCAGATATCCCCCAGTGCAAGTTCATCCACTTGTGTCTGGTCAGCCTATTAATAGTATCTCCCTAAAAGAAGACCAATTCTCCCTCCACTGACAATAATAAGCTGCTGATAGTTCTTTGGCTACTGTTGGGGCCTGCTGCCAATTTCTCAAGTTTCTATGCTGGGTTCTTGTCTGCTTGAATTTACATGGGTCATGTGCATGTTTGCGCATTGTAGTAGGTTCATATGAGCAAAGTTCAGGACCCTGGAAGACTCTGTTTCCATTTGGTTATGTACCTTCTCCCTTGGCTTTAGAATATTTCCGTTCCCTTTTCTGCAGTGTTCATTAAGCACCGGCTGAGTGAACTTTAATATAAGAGTCTTGTCCAGGGCCCCACACTCGAAGGAATCTTATTATCCTCTGTTGCATGAGGGAGCTTTATTGATAAGAGTACATTAGTATTTTTCTCAACTTCTTGTTTCATGATGTTCCATGAGCCTTGGGTTTAGATGTTGCATTGTAGATATGTCACTTAGGATTGAGCATCTCACAGGAACTTATTTTCTGTGTTTGACCAGCTGTAGAACTCTGTAATGATTTTCATCTAGTGACAAAATGAAGCTTCTTTGATGAGTGGTGAGAGGAATACTTTACTGTATATGTAAGGATATATATAGTATACAGTAAAAAATTACATTTGTCTAGGGATGTGACAGACATGGTTTTCTCTAGGATCTATGTCCTCTTCAGCCATGTGTATTTGGATGTTTGTAGTGCCACACATGAGTTACCTTAGGTTGGCTTTAAGTCCAGTTAAATAATTGCTGATTGTTCTCACAATCAAAGTGCCACTGATGCACCAACAGAGATAATTTGCTGGCTTGGTCATTGTTGTGGACACTAGTCTTTACAGCTGGAGTTGGAACACTGATTGATTTTTCTCCCTTTGCAACTTGTATAATATCTTCTGATACTATCAAAGGCAGTCTTGAGGGAAGAGGCTTCCAGGTCAGAACCAATTCTATTGTTCCAAGTCCTCTTTCCAAATTATGTCCTATTTTCATCAATAGGGGCTTAGCTTCATGTTTTGAGAGGAAATCAAGGCCTATGTCAATAGACTGTGTTATTTTGGGAGACTCTTGGACTACCTTGATGAACTAGAAGGGAGATTTTCCCTTCCTGTCACTGTGTTTCTTGTTACAGTGCCTTCAGTTACACACATGCTCTGAGATAAATATATCTACTGCCGAAACCTCCTTCCTCCCTCCCCGGTTCACGTGCCCCATTTCTCAGTTTCACCTTGATAACGCCTGTCTCCTATGACCCCCTCTCTTGAGCTCTTTTCTCCTCTTTATCCCTGTGGTTCCCTGTACAGCCCTCCCTCCTCCCTTTCTAGTTAAACTTTCATTGTCCACGTTCTCTCCTTGATAACATCTGATTCCTACTATACTCTGCTCTCAGGACTTTCTTCCTAAATATACACATAGTTCTTTTCCATTTTCCTCGGTCCCGAGACTTCATTAAGATGTGTAGTTACATGTAAGCATTTGGACCTTAGATCCACAAATGAGAGAGAACATACATGGCTTTTTTTCCTGAGTCTATGTTACTTTACTTTTATTCAGTCTCAGACCCCAAATCATAGAATGGTGTCACCTACATTTGGATGTGTGTTTTCACCTCAATTAACCTATCTTGAAGGATTTCTCACAAATAAGTGAAGAGGTTTGTCACCTAGATGATTATAGATTATGTTGAGTGCACAATAAGTATAACTACCAGATTCAGTACATAATGAAGAAGAGAGAAGAAATTCTATTTTGTTTAATTTATTTTATGTGTACGTCTTTTCCTGCATGTGTTTAAGTTCATTACGTGCACACAGTGCCCACTGAAGGCCAGAAGAGGGTGTAAGATCAACTAGAACTTGAGTTATAGACAGTTATTTGCCATGTTGGCCCTGGGAATCAAACCCAGGTCCTCTGCAAAAGCAGCCAGTGCTCTTAACCACTGAACCTTCTCTCCAGCATGTATGTAAATGCACCCATGTTGTGCAATGCCTATGGAGGTGACATGAACTGACAAAAGGAAATGAATTCACAACGGGGAATACACAGAAGCAGCCTAGATGTTCATAGACAAATAAGTAGATAAGAAAATTTGTCACATGTGATTTTACACAGTCAAAAAATAAATGAAACTGTCATTTGAAAGAATATAGGTGTAGCTGGAGGTCCTCCTGTCAAACAAAATAAAGCAGACATAGATCAAATATCACGTTAGCATGTATGAGAAGGGAACAAGCAAGAGGACCAGCAATGCTGAAGGAGTGATTAAGACTGAAATGCTTGTGTACATCATGAAATGTCATTGTCACATATTTCCTCATACAAATAGAATAAATTAAAAATGTTTCTGTAGACCTTAAGACACAAGCACCCCCACAAACACACACACACACACACACACAAACACACACATACAATAAATTAGATGTGAAATTAAAAGGGGTGCAGATAGAGGAGATTTAAATATGATCAAATAAATATATTTTAGGGAATTCTCAAATATTCAATAAAAATGAAAAAAAAGATAAAAAGACAATTACGTTGAAAATAGTTAACAGCAGCAATGATAAGAATTAATTGGCCATGAAGAATGTTAAGATACGTAGTATTCTAGAAATGTGTCAAAGGGTGGATTTATGATGTAAGACATGAAAAACAGAGCGATCTCTAACATGCATAGGCAGAGTGGTTCCCCCAACCGTTGCCCCATGACTGGGATTCCAGTTGCAGAACAGAATCATATTTTTATCTTAAACTCAAAATTATAAGCTTTCAATCAAAAATCTTTGTAGAAATGAATGAAAACATTGTAATACATTATGTGTAGCCTGAAAATGGTATGGCTGTTGAGATACCCTTCATAGTAACTGAAAGCTTGCTATCACTCTCAACAAGAGCATACCTTTTAAACATCCATCCATGACTAGAATGGAACAATTCTATATTCACAGGGTAGTAAAATGAAAAAGAAAACATATCAATGCAAATAGCATAGGTCCTCTCTAATCCAACATGAAAAATGAAATTTCCCACAGAGAACCAAAAATATAGCAAATAAGTATTGTTTAAAAAAATTATATACTTTGGACTTACAGAAAAACTATGATTTTTTTGTCAAAATTATAGAAACATTAATACCCCTTGAAAACTGAGAATATCAAAAAGTAACAGACAATTGGTGAAATCTTCTAGAAGTTAGAGTAATGAGGAAGAAACTGCAAATTTGAGGCAGATTTATGTTTATGGTAGTAGAAAGGACAAATGAAATTGGCCATGCTTATTAACCATACAAAAAGGTTAAGAATAGATGTACACATGTATAGTTCCCCTACACAAAAAGCAGGATGCTTCCCCCCACATACTCGGGGAAAGAAGTCACAAATAGCTTACAGGCGGAAAAGCGGGAAATCTAAGGTGCAAAACAAGGATAATGAGGCACTCCAAGCCACTTAAATAAGGAGAAATAATTTCTTGATAATTACTTTAAGTATTAGTAATATCTTAATTATTTAGGAAAGCATAAATATGGAAAATGCAATATAAATAAAAATTGTGGTTGAATAATAGTTCAAATTAAAATGAGATTTACTTAATCTAGTAATAATCAATTGTTTTCTTTGGGTTGACTCTTGTGTGCATTGTGGGTTCTCTGAATGGAAATGTCCCCCACAGGCTCTCGTGCTTGAGTGCATAGTCCCCAACTGGTGCTGCTGTTTTTGGCGACTGTGGAACAACTACGAAGAAGTGGAAACTGGATGCAGGAAGTGGCTTCTTGTGGACTGGTCTTAGAGGTTATCCTGCCCTGATCAGGTTGTGCTCTGTCTCCTGAAGCCATAGACAGTCGTTGGTCCTACACGCGATGAATTCCCACAGTGAAACTGTGAATCCAGATCCTCCCTAAGCTGCTTCTTGTCAGCTATGTGTTCACAAGAGAAGTAACTAAAAACTGTCTTGTTATACAGAAAAGTAAACCTGAGCTAAAGTAAAACTGCTTTTCTTAGCAAAACTTCTTTAAACACAGTTAGAAGCTTTTACGTCGCCTCTAATTAAAGTCATGGGATGGTCCTCAATACCATTTGCTTTTATTAAAAATAGTCTGATATATAACATGCACATTGAGTTATATTATAGGCTTCTCTCAGGACCTTTGGCTTAATAATTCTATAATTTACCTTCTCAATAGGTTTTATCTAAAGGAATGCCTTAACACGTTAATGGACTATTTTGGAAGAGAGATTGAAACTTTTTATTTTTTGATCAAATAGACATTGATATGACTTGGAAACACACTGAGAAATTAAAGTATTTTTTTCTCAGTTGTAAAAATTACCCATAAAAATGAAACAAAATCCTTGCCACATACACTCAGTAGGACACCTTAAAGATTAAGGAGGCGATACCACACAGAGTCCTTTTAGCTGCTCATGTGCATGGTGCTTTACAGAGCTACTTTCTTATATTTACTCTTTGCATTTACCGTTAATACCATGTCTAAAGGTTTTTAAACTGGAGGATAGCGTTCCAGTATACAAACGTTTTTTTTCAAAGTCATCTGTTTCAACCTTGACCCTAGCTATAATTATGTACTTAATTATAATGTTCCTCTTAAAATTTGTTTCTATTGTGAATTAATGTAATGAATTAAATGAGATTATGTAAAGGAACTGGCCCTTTATAAGTAAGACAAAAATAAATGATTATTTTTGACATTGTGTTTATGTTCAGAAGAAGTAGCTACAGTAGAGATTATTTTGGCATCTGAAAAAATGAAGTTTGGAAATACATCCAGAATAAAATTCAATGCAGAGGAAGCAGCAAAGGTAACAGGGTGGCATCTCATAGACTACCCAGAACAAAAGGAAGATCACATGCTTGGATGGTACTTGTTTATTTCTGAGTGATCACTTCATTTGCTTCAATTTGGGGTTTGAAATTTCCAATGTTGATCCCTATAATGATCTTTTTAAACAATCTGATAAGCAACTTAGCACTAACTACTGACTGCCATTGAAACCATTTCTTCCTCGTAATGCAAAAGATGTCATTCAAAACCATTTTTCAGTTTACTAATGAACTGGACCAGTTAAAAGCCAGTATTATCTTTTATATCATTGTGTCTTTCTATTAAGTAGTCATTATGACAAATATACTTGAAGAGCTGCTTGATATTTTGAGCCCACTTGAAGCACAGATATATTTTTCAGTCCTCTAAAGGAGTCCCAGGGGATACATACCTCAGTCTTATTTTAATCAACACCTACCTTGAGTGCAGATGGGATACATGATGTTTCTTTCACCAATGAAGTATGACAAAGGGAAGCATACTGCATCTATTTTTAGATGGCAAAATACTGATTTCTCTGTTGCTAGCTGGCAGTTACTTTCTTGGATAACATGATTTTGGAAACACATTACTGACAGGAGAATTCCTTGTATTGAAGAACTAAGGACATTGACAGCTAAGAGCCAGGAAAGATCTGAAGTCCTCAGGAACTGTATGCTACCTTCTACCAAAGAGACCTGAGAGCAGGTTCAGTTCTTCATGGTGACATCAAAAGAGCCACAGGCCCATGTTAACACCTTGGCTGCAGCCTTGTGAGATACCATGGCTTAGAGAACTTTTTCCTAGCATGTCCAGATACCTGGCCATACTGAATCTGGATAATAAATGTATGATTTCAAGCCATGGATTTGTGTGTGTGTGTGTGTGTGTGTGTGTGTGTGTGATATGATCAACTGATATTCTTTTTCTATAAGTACAATAGAGTGTTTGAAATTTAATTTTTATTAGTATTTGTCAAATAATCTGAAGATCTTTTATAAAAATTCAGTAGGACTGATTCATGAGTTTTAACTTCATTAAGTTTTATAAAGAAAAAAGTGACGTAATTTTAATGTTAAATATCTCAAAACCTCTATCCAGAGAGTGTAGCATATGCCATTAATCCCAAGACTCAAGAGGCAAAGGCAGGTAGATCTCCACAAGGTTGAGGCTAGCCTGATCTACATAGTGAAGTACAAGCCAGCTTGAGTTACTGGGAGACCCTGTTTAAAAAAATTAATTCTCAAAACCTTCCTTGTTTTAGAAGTAGGTTTAATTTGGGACATTAAAAGCTATCCAAGACATATTAACAGTTTTTACTTAAATTTGAAAAGAACTCTTTAAGAACTGATATTCATTTTTTTGGGAAAAATAATATTAAAAACTTATAAAAAACAAATGCAATGAAAATTGTCTTAAACACCTTTGGTATTAGTATAAATAACTTCAAACATTAATATCTTTCTAAGGCATATGTGCTACTGAATAGGTTCAGCTTGGGCAGGATCTGAGAATCTGAATATGATTGAACCACATGACTAAGCATCTCAAAATATCTTTCCAATCTTTTGACTCTTTTTCTGTCTCACATGCAAAGATATTGGTCTTAAGAAGGCTCCCACTCTGCATTGTTCTCATTTGAAAGTGAAACCACAGCCTATCCATAGTATTATGGGTTGTCTTTTACCACTTAGCTATAGCTGAGATACTTTTCACCTACATTTTATTTTCATTCTTCAAAGAAAAAGAGCCCCAATACCCCAAATGGATACTTCTACCTAACTTGTCCCTTTGATCACACCCAGTATTTGGAAAGATGTGTTTCTCTAGGGTCATTATAAAAAGGGTTCTGCGTTCAAGTCTTAGCACCCATATAACAGCTAATAACTATCTGTAACAGTCTGTATATGCAGACCATCTTCTGATCTCCTCAGGCATATCACTATATGGATGCACTTACATACATGTATACAATACACTCATATACACAAAATAAAATAATAATAAATAAAATATTTTTAAACAGGGGTTCTGCATCTGTGGTCTGAGGCAGCCAGGTTCTATCTAGAGGTTGCAGTAGAACTTGGGCAAGTTTCATTGGAGATTTCTGGACCTGTTGGACAGGGGCTGGCACCATCAGAAGCCACTGTACATGCTGGCCTCACAAGGGGAGTCAGTTCCTGAAAGAGGAGGATGTTCACCAGAGTCTCTGATGGCCATTGCGATGCTACCTTGAGAAGGTCCTACTGAGCAGGTGTTAGCACCATGCTTTCCAAAAAGCAAAACTTTGAGTTAAGTAAACTCCTTGATCTCATAAAGTTCATAGGTTCAAATGTTTTAAAATTTAGGAACATGAAATGGACTAAGACAACAAGTTTTTGTAAATTGTGCTTACAGATATATGCTTTCAGAAGTATATGGGTTTTTTCATAAGTTTTAAATAACACATTATTCTCATACTTTGGAACATTCCAATGTTCTGGGTCCATGTTAATGAATACTTATAACTATTTGGGTTAATCAAAAATCATTCTGTATTACAAATATTGATGACATACTAATTCAATAGAAGATACTACACATATTTACCTTGAAATGTTCTGTTATGTACCATAAAAAACTATGTTTTAAGAGTTACTTAACTGACAGGTATTTTAGATAATTATTAAACAGTTCCATTTGAAAAGTGTAAAATGACTACTGACCATGACTGATCCTGCAATTCCCATGCTACTAAACGAAGGAAACCATGTTCACTGAACAGGGACTGTTATAGAAAGCCACACTTGAGAAAATACATTTTTCTTTCTGTCTCTTGATTCATGCCTATGCTATAGAATTAAAATACCACTGTGCTAAACATTTTGCTTTTATGTTTCCATAAATATTTTATAGATATTTCCCACATTCAATTTTTTATTCTGACTTTAAAAAAGGCTATCTCTTTCCTTTCCATCTCTCTTATATAGACTAACATGTATCTTGATAGCAGGAAATAGAGGAAAGAAATATGCTTCTTGCAATTACGATAGACACTTTCATAAATAATGTGTTTCTATGGAGTATATGACTGTGTGTGCATGTGTGTTAGTGTGTATGTGTGTGTTTATTGCATTAGGATTTAGCCCTGAACTGTAGCATAGAAGATAACATAAAACAAGATTTCTATTTATGACTGCATAAAAGAAGATTTCTGAAGGAAAATAGTATTTGAGCATTATTTACTCCCTGTAGTGCAGCTCAGTGGACAAGTGTATTCAGATATAGTTTATTGTGCATTCAAGGATCTTTGCCCAGAGGAGAGACTCCTGCACTTGCAGGCTCAGCAGTCATCCCTCAGGCTTTTTGTGTCTGTGCCAAAGTAGCTTTGGTAATATTAATTGAAAAAAGCCACACGATATTTTAAATAGAGTCATGGGACTTTATCCCATTATACAGCTGAGTAACTACTCAAAACATCCATCAGTACTGACCACACCATCAAATATTGTATCATGGCATCAACCCAAGACATTGCATTTATCTGATCATTGACTTTACATTTACCTCAATGTATTCCAAGAAAGGACATGAAATCCTTGCTGCAAAATTACATTTCCGGCAACTTCTCATAAAGGAAGGAGATGAACTTTGAACAGAGCAATTGTTTTCTAAATGGATTTTTAAGACATAGTATGTTGGGTCCTGAGTTCATTGATTTGTATTGGTCCAAAAAGCACAGCTTGAAGGGAATACCTCCCCAATAAAAAAAAGAGTTGGAAAGAGAGTGTTCCCTGAAGCATCAGGGTCAAGGCCAACTTAAAAACCTTCTCACAGAGAAAATTTTTTCTGATTCCTTAAAATAAAATTTCAAAATACCAGAAGCATGTGGTGATCTTATAAGTTTGGGGGTATTTCAAAGAGAACAGTGTGTTAGTTCAGTATATATTTCAAAGGAGTGGAAATAGGATATAAGAACCTTCATCCCTGAGCTACAAGTGCAACTCATGCTTAAATTGATCATGTCTTTTCATCACTGCGTTATGATAGTATAAGGAAGGAATCCTAAAATTTTTTTCAAGCTATGAACCTCTGCATTGTCATATGGAAGGATATTTGTGGATTATGGAATTTAATTTCTGAATCTGAAAAAATGTAAGACTATGAAAATAGTTTCTGAGACTTACTTACACAGAGTAAAATGACAGGTTTCTCCAAAATGAAATTCTGCTATTTAGTGGTAAAACATATAAACATCATATGGTTTTTAACTATTTTATCCCTAGCTAAAATAACTATACAGAATCTTCCCATTCATTAATTCACATCTGGGCTTCTTATCCATGAACTTTGCTTTGGTATTTTCCTGTGGGGAAACATTTGTTTTAATATTTTTAAGTTTAATTCTTGTTTATTAACACTGATGAATGTGCTTTTATTTTTTATCCATGAAAAGGTAAATAAAAATATAAACCTAGGAGATAATTACCTTTCATAATTTTTGAAACTATATCCTCCACTATTAAAGATAAATACTTTTTATAAAGTGTTTTATTAGGATTTAAGATTAAATAATGTATGCAACATATATATGCATATATATATATTTATATTAAACTTTTCATAGTTAATGACTAGGTTTCAAGGTGGTGCTAAACCCTTAAGCAAGATCACATCTGACATCAAGGTAGCCTGACACGGTTTGAACTGCTGGTCTCTAGTTGCTTTCTCCTTTCTACATAGTCCAGAACCCTAGCTCAGGTAACAGTGTCACTCCCAGTGGACAGGCTTTTCCATCTAAATTAGCCTAATCAAGATAGTTCTCCTGACATGCATGTATAGAGGAATATCTGCCAGGTGATCTCATCAAGTTAACAATTGAGACTAACTATCATAATTTCATCCATTGTCAATTTCATACATAAACATATATATTTGGACAGTGACCAATCACCTCTTGTCCCCTAAATCTCATGTTTTTTTATAAAGCAAAATACAATGCAATTTCAGAAGTCCCCATAGTTCTGAACAATTCTAACAGTTAAAAACTCCAAAGCCAACATCTCATCTGAGATTGCAGGCGATCTGTTAACTGTAAGCTCCTATAAAAGAAAAAGAAATTCAGTGATACCACATAAATATTTCCATTCCAAAATGGAAGAATCGGGGTCTAGTAAGGAACCATCAGTTGAAAACAAGACCAAAATCCATCAAGGGACACCAAATCGTACAGCTTCATGACAAGTAACTGGGACTCATAATGTACTGCTAGTAAGTGAAACCACAGCCCACCTATACTATTGTGGGTTGTCTTTTACAGTCCCACGGAGTATAGATAGCCCCTCCCTTCCAGCTGAGCCCTCAGTTGGGTGGACAATTCTAAAGTTGTACAATCTTTTATTTTGGTATGACTTCTTTTTTCCCTCTGAAACCTTCATGACTTAGCTTTGCTTTCACAAACGTGTTATACTGATGTGAGCTTATTGGAATGATTTTAATTCATTAGTCTAGCAGTTGGTGGGAAGTCATTTATGTGGAGTGATTTTTGCTTCATCTACAGAATCTTATAAATGATCAACTAGTTAATTTTTTCTTGCTCCTTTGCTTTGATAGGCTACAGCTTTTATAGAAAAATGTCTAAACGTGTGACTCCTACCACACGTTCATCTTTCTTTCTGCCTGATCCTCTGCACGTTCGTATTGTAACTTTCTTGTTTCTTGACATAGTACAAGAGAGAAACAACTTTAAGAAGAAAGATTTATTGTGCTCAAAGTTGAGGCAATGCAGTCCATCATGGTAGGGATGAGTGACAGGTGAAGGGCTCCAGCTGTGGCAGTGGGAGATGGTGGGGCTAGGTACACTATGTTGTCTTTCAGCAAGCAATAAGCTGGGCCAGACTAGGGTCTGGTTATATCTCACGATGCTTGGCCCCTGTAACCTACCTCCTTCTGCCAGTCCTTTCTACCTAAAGGTTCCACCACCTCTCAAACAGCACCCCAATCTTGTTGCATACACAAGAGCCTATGAGGAACATTTCACATTCACATAGTAACAGGTTTCGGCTGGCTTTTGTTCTTTGTTTTGGCGTGTGTGCATTTTTTTCTTCTTTTTATTCCCAAATAGCCTCCAAGTCTGCTAATTTAGATATAATGATTTCATATTAAATTTCTCAAATATGTGAATAACATTTTTATTTATTATCTTATTTTTCTTTTTGTCCCTAAAACCCTAGTTACTTATAATGTTTTCTTCCTGCTTGTTTTCTTGATGGAGTCTTCATTTGGGCTGGCAGAGTGTGTTAATTGCTATGGAAATCACACAGAACATACAATTATAATGCTCAGGAATTAACTGTTTATTACAAGAAAATGATACAAAATATCAATAGCTCTGAAGTAGGGAAATGCAGGTCACACAAGTTGCCTCACAGTATAGGTGAGTGAGCCAGGAGGCAGCTCTCCTGATACCTGAAAGAGGAGCTCAAGCAGGAGCTGCTAGGGAGGGACACGGCTCCCTGAACTAACCCATTTCACTGTTTGTAGACATGTAGGTGAACCTCAACCTGGAAGTATTTTATTTTTTTAGATCAAATGTTGGAAAACTTTTTCTTTTTTATTATTTTTATTTTTATGAGTATGCATGTGGGTAAGTGTGACTGTGTCATGCAATGCCCACGAAGGTCAGAAGACGGCATCAAATATCTTAGAACTGGAGTTACAGAGAGTTGTTAGCCAACATGTGGGTGCTGGGAATAGAACCTGGGAATTCTGCAAGATCAGTCAGTGCTCTTAACCACTGAGCTATCTCTGCAGCCCAGGAAAACTGCTTTCTTAAAGAGCTAGAAAGTACATTTTTTCAAAGATGTGGAATAAATTGTTTGACTAATCAACTATGCACAAAGCAACTGTAGATATGGAATGGTACGGGAATGGCTACAATCCCATAGGTTCTGGTGATGGTGTGTTTCAAGGAAACAATGACTGTATGAGTCCTGATCTTCAGTGAGAGATTAAATTTCTACAAGGTGAGAAAGAAGTATTATTACACGGAATGCAAAAACAAAATTAATCACTTTTACTCTTCTACTCAGTGTCCGAATTTTATCTTCATAACACAAAATGATGCTCAGTGGTTCCTGGTTTTTATATATCCTGTGCATTTTACATTTAGCAACAAAATTTGTTAACTTCTTTTCAATTTTATTTTTTTCTGTGTATGAGTGCTTTTACCTGCATGTATGTAAGTACAACCACGTGTGCAATGCCCACAAGCCAGAAGAGGGAGTTGGATACTTTAGAACTAGAAGCCAAGGCAAAGACAATATGAACAGTCAGTCTAGTTCATTGATATCTGTTTGGTGTTTTGAATTTTGTTTTTTTGGAAAGAGTAGAAACAAGTGTATTAGATGTTGCCAACTGTACAAGACAAAGAAACCAAAAATTTTTGAGAATGTCTACATGAACTATACATTTATAGAAGTTAGGGAGCTAGAGCAATGCCTCAGTCGAAAAGAACACTGGCTGATCTTCAGGAGGACTTAGGTCACTTCCCAGCAACCAAAAAGCAACTAAAAATGATTTTTAACTTCAGTTCCAGGGAACCTGACACCCTCTTCTAACCTCTGAGGGCACTGCATGACACAAGGGCAAACATTCATACACATAAAATTGCAAAGTTAATTAGTTAATTAATAAAGAAAAATTATAAGTAAGTATGGAAACTAAACAGGATTAAATGTGAAAGTAACCAAAGTTTGGGGTCTGTGTGACTTCGTCTACCTACTTACAAAGATAAACTATGCCTATACTAGATTTTACAAAGGCGTGTGCTAATGATCAAAGCTATTTTACTCAATTTGGTAAGTGTAAGAATAATTATCAAGTGAAAATTTGCACTCCTTCTAATGTTGGTGTATTCATGTCACAATATAAATTATTTAGAATTGAATTTTTTTAATTGAATATTTGATCTTGCTCCCCTTAACTGTGATTTAAGTATAACTGAGGTTTGTAAGTGAAGATCATATATTAATAAATGCATTCATTCTGCAATGAAATTTCTGTATAATTAAATTTGAATTTTAAATATATCTACAATTTACGTTTTACAAAGTAGACCTTTTATTTTCAAACAATACCAAAAAGTAATTAATTAAATTTAATCCTAGATATTTCACTTCCTTTAAATACAAAGCATGAATTAGCATTTCTGAATAGTAATCACTGAAAAAAAATCACTGTTCCAAAGGCTGTATGGACAGTGTTATTTCTTATTCCAATTTAGAGCAGAAAGATAAATTAGTATAAATTGCATTCCATCCACTCTTTCCTCCGTTTAATGGTGGGTACTGTAGTGGCCTAGCATGTCTACTTTTATTCAATTAATTTTCTCTAACTCTATAGGAGGAGAAAATGTATGCTTATATTAAGGTATACTTAGGACTTAAAGGGAATGGTTGCATCACAGCAAACTATGATGATGATTAGTCCATGGGCTTTCCAACCACAAACCACAGCACAAGAACAAGCTTTCTTTCAGTGAAATTTCTAGTAATTTGCATAGAAACCAACACATTGCCGACATAACTGAGAAATGGTGAACTCCATGGTTACCTAAGCTCATGGTACAAATCTGAGTAGATGCTCTAAGACTAAAATCATTCAGTTTTTTTTCTTGTCAGCACACATTTAAATTGACAGATGACTTCCAGACCTATAGTATGAACATTGTATCCTATTTTTATTCTGTTTATGAAGAATCTAGGTCATAATATAATTTCCATGTGTTATTTTATATATACCTAAAATGTGTTCATACTTCTCTGTTAAACTAAGTCTGTTCTTAGACAAAAATCATGGTATTCCATATACTGTTACTACTATCCTTCAAAGGCATTATGAAGGAAACTTTTGAAGGTAATTGAAATGGAAATCTCATCCTCAGAAATTTTACTACCATACAGTCTGTAGGCAGAAATTGCTGACCCCGTAGAATAGTTGATTGGTCTATTAAAAAACATATTAAGATGTTTAGTGAAGGTGAAGAAATGGCTTCTGAGTCAGTAGTCAATAAATGACTTTCTTTTTCCTATAACTAGGAATCCTGAGTCACTAAACTGAAGGTCAATGTGGAAATGACTCTCTATATATCAATTATCATAATCTACTCATAAAATTGTTATTTTCTATCTCTCTGAGATTAAATATTGTTGGTTAAAACGTTGGTTTCCTAATAATATTCTATAACTATTGATTTAGCCTGAGGTTCACTGTTTTCTGAGGAGAGGATGACACTGTACTTCCTTTCCAGTATCACATTCACTCCTCAACTGTGTTCTTTTAGACATCGACATGGCAACAGATCAACTTCTCCAGAACCACCATGGGCTAATGGACCATCTACTGCACTTACCCAGTACCCATGCTTTTTATAAATGTGCATAAAAAAGCCAGCATTCTAAGTAAAACTTGTCTATTCCAAGGGCTCCTATATTTGCTATAAAGACATGAACACTTAAAAAGAATTGCTAGTAAACAACAGGATAAAAGTGTCATATTTAAACCCAGTATATTCTTTAGGGTCTTTTAACAATTCTATAGTCTAAATGTTTGCAGAGAGCAGTAGCTATCCAATACAAGTAGAATCATTAATATTTGAATACTTTGAGTAGTTTTATATGTGTGCAATGAATGGGAACCACAATCAGTGAGGAACAAAGTAAAGCACAGTCATTGAAAGAATGGAGGACAAACACAAGGCCCAGCACCATAACCACTGTATAAATGAATACTGTGATGCCTGTGCTCCACACACATACGCACATAAACATATACAGACCTGCATCTAGTACCCACCAGCCTCCTCCACTCACACCCTTGCTTACTATTTTTATGCAGTTTGCTCATACCATGCAAAGCATAATTTTAATCAATACGTCTTTTGAACACAGAGAAATCTGTATTAAATTAATAGAAAAGCTATCACTTAGAGATGGAAACAATGGGAAGTGACCACTTGGATTTCTATTTTGAGTCATCTACGAAAAGCATGACTTTGCTACAGATGATTGTATCATGATGTCTAAAAATGCAGAAGCTGTGGTTGTTACTTGGAACCCACACATGGGTAGAAATGGACAGTAGGACTCTCCCAGCCAGGGAAATGAGCTGAGAATTTAATCTTGTTAGCTCACCAGCACCCTTTTCTCTTTTGTATTCTCCACAATGTCAAAAAATGGAAGACTGAAAAATATGTTTTGAGATTCCTTGCAAGTAGGAATCTATATTGGATTCTGCCAGACATTCAATTAAGATCTTAAAGGGAGAGAAAAAAACCAAAGGTTGATACACATACCCGCATCACAGCCAAACTTGCACATGAGGAATAAACCAAGTCTTATATGAATTTCCTGAAAGGTAAGTGTCTCAGTTCCACGGGAAGCTCTGGCCACACCGTTGTACTTCCTGGAAGTATCTAACCTTAACTAAAACCAGCTGATCAAACTTTGTAGTCTGCATGCTTCTGGCCCTCTACCATTTGGGAAGCATGTAACTGCCTCAAATGCACCTTTACCATGGGAAAAACATAACATGGGCTGTTTTCCTGCCATGCCTGATTAGCTCAGCAAAGTTAGATCTTCTTTGAATAAACAGCACCATGAACTACATGGCATTTCCATTTTTTGCTTTTGACTCCAAGAACTTAATCATAAGAACACGTACTCAATTTTGTTGTCCTAGTGACTTTTAAAAATAAGGTTCATCAGTATTTACATCCTATCTACTGAGCCTACTTAATGGCGTTTTATATATTTGATTGTAAATTATATCATTAAGTCATAAATATTAAAATAAATTAATCTATGTCTGATGAAGTTAAGGTCATTACATGGGAAACATCCTAAAAAAGATAATATAAATTAATGTTTTGAAATCTCTAGATACTTCATTTAACTGAGTCTACTTATTCTTAATGGGCTGTGAATAAAATAAAAATATATGACAGTGCTTTCCCAGAAGTATGCCCAGGTTACCAGGCTGGAAGGAGTGAACAAGAGTTCTCCAGCTGAGTGGATCTAGGCATGGTCTCCTTCCTGAGAGTTTCCACTCTCTTACTATAAAAATCAAGTGTCCAGGAAGATAAACCAAGCTTCAGTTGGAAGAACAACACGAGAGCTAGGGTACTGAAAGAGCCTATTGTGTGGAATTATGAATAAGAAGGAAGTAGAACATATTTTTGAAAACTAGACTTGGGTCATGTAAAGGCTTGTTGACATTCTGAAAGTCTCCACTTTGTCCTGCATACAGTGTGAATGTAAAGAAAACAGCTTACTCACTAGAAAAGGGAAATATGGATTTAGGACTCCTGGATTAAGCAGTCTTTTCAGAGGTCTGCCTTTTAAACCTGTCAGTAAATTGTATCTTGTCGCTCTGTTTATAGGCTAATTTTTAAGAATCTACTAGCTATGTAATATGCTGATTTCTCTTAAAATACAGTGGATTAGTTTATGGATGTGAAAATGACTCTTTCCCATAACCACACTATAAATAAAGAACTGACTCTACTCATGAAATATGATGGCAGCACTTAGATTTTTCATTGATTAATTAAATTTAAGTTCTATTTTTGAACTTTTGCTCTGGTTGGCCATTCATCACAATTATAGCAAGTGTTCAGATGGCAAGCAGTTCAATCTTGAAAGCTCTCACTGGATGCTGTCACACTGTAAGATAATCTTATTTGATCAAATCTAAAGTAATTATGAAGACATTCTTATCACCAAACTATTTCTACACCAGAAACAATAGACATTAGTCTCAGATATTCTCTGTGACGTATATGAGGTTGCTGTAGTTTGGATGCTGACTGCTACCCCAAAGCTTCTTGTGTCAGAGACTGTCTCCAGTCACAGACTGTCTCGCAGTGTGAAAGAGACCTGGTTTCCTTCACATCTTTCTCTTTCTTTTTCGCTTCAAACTAATTTTGTAAGTGGTTTGGTTCCACCAACAAACACCACCATAAGCACTTTTTTCTGACAAACCCTACAAAACGAAGCCAAAACTGTGAACCAATTCTACCTTTTGTTTTTACAAGTTAAATGTGCCAGATATCTATTTTCAGTGACCAAAAGCTATAACACAAAGGAAATAAAATGACAAAGAATTAATATTTCATATTTGGGGAGGGGAAATCGATCCATGACTACATAAAAATTGGTCTTTGATTGTAAAATTATTTTTATGTTGAATGAATACTCATATTTTAAGTAAGAATATTAGATACAAGAAAAATGGCTTCAGATGTAAAAATTCTTCACTAAAATTTCTGTAAAATAATCACCTTATAATATATATATATTTAGTAATGAATTATGAATATTTAATTCATAATACTATATCCAGTGTAATAAATTGTTTTTATTAATAAAATTAAATGTTTTCAATTCATAAATTCATCATAGATAATTTACTTTTTACCTAGTCATACTGATTTTTTTATTGTGTGTTACTTAGTTTTCTATAATGTTCTCATTCAAATCATTAAATGTATTTATTTGGAAAGTTGGTTCAGGACGTTGAACAAGAAGCATATGGGAAGCAATTGACACCTAGCATCATGTATGAGAAGGTTGCCAATTGAGTTTTATGAAAAATGCAAGTATGATTGCAATTTCCTAAGAATCCTGGGTCATGAAGTCCTTAGAATCAAAGCATGCCTTTAAGAACCAGAAAAATAATTACATTTTTTTTTATTTTAAAAAAGAATCTTTTGTATTTCATACAGAACATCTCTGTCAATCCAATCATCTTTAAATTCCCTTCCTCACTGGCACCCCCAATAGTCCCCCAGCTGAAATCTGTACATTCTTTCCTCTGTGCTAATGGCCTATTGTGTCAAGCTAGTGTCCCCAAGTGGTCCTCAGTGCAAGGTCATCTTCTGAGGTCCAATCAGCCTATATAGAGTCCACAGCTTTAGGAAGATCAGCTCTTCCTCATCCAGCAGTAAGCAGTTTCCAATATTTCTTCATTTAAGTTGGGATCCGCTGTCCATTGCCCCAGTTTCATGGTTTTCTGTCTACATGAGCTTGCATGGGTCTCATGCCTGCTGCCAGCATTCCAAAGCAAAATGATCTACATGAAAACATACAGAGAAAGACAATAATCTGTGCATATTTCTTCCTGAAATTTATAGCTTTAATAAAATCAGCAAGTTGAGTAGGTGAATATCAGTCTTTCTAGAGAAACAGAGTCAAAAGGAAGAGCACTGTCACATTAAGAATCCTTCTTCAGAATTAAGTTGCCTAAAGTCTTTCTTGGCAAAATCTAAACTCTTAGAAGTAAGCACATTTGAGTGAGGGAAGAAGTAAGTTAAAGAGTGAAGATCTCCTGAAGGCAAGGGTAGGCTTGACCTGTCCACAGGTAGATTTCCCTTGCTGATCATCAAATGAAGTTGTGACCCTCTTTGGAAAAAAATAATCGAGCATGTAGTTCCACACTGAGCCTTAAGTTTTATTTAAACTCGGGACTATGTAGAAAGGTCTCCTCTCTATGTTTAAAGCACACTTGCATACAAACACACAATATGTTAAGTATCCCAGTCACATGACTTGGTTATGCATATTTTTCACTTATTTTTTAATTAAAGGACCAAAATTGCTATGTAAGGAAAACACAAATCATACTTTGCATTTATGTTTGATATGGACTAATAATATGATTTAACTGAACTTTAAGCCGAGTAAAATGTTTAAATTTCAAAAGGAAAATATTTACTTTTCTTTTACTAACTCAAGGTGTTCTTTCAGTGTCCTTTATCCATTTTGTCCCCTGTGTCCTCTATTATCTGCAGAACATCTGTGGACAAGTCTCTCTAATTAAATAAATCTTACTGAAATAAAGTACACTTGGGCTCATAAACTTCATCTTTTTCCTGAACGCATTATATTTATTTGGATATTTCAATAAACTAATGTGCCCCTAAATCTAAGGAGTAAAATATAAGACTATGCTTTTTCCTTCACAAATGTTTCTCAAATTTTGCTGTGATCCTGCAAGATGGCAGTTTTAAAAATTCCTTGATTTGGAACTGGAGAGATGGCTCAGTGATTAAGAGCACTAGCTGCTCTTACAGAGGATCAGGGTTCGATTCCCAGCACCCACATGGCAACTAACAACTGCCATGGATTCAGGGAATCCACGCCCTCTTCTGACCTCCCAGGGCATTGCATGACACAGGTGCACTTATATACACACAGAAAACACATTCATATGTATAAAATAAAAATAATAAAGAAAATATTTTAAAAATATACAGTGCTTTTATATTTGTTTCCTGAGAATGTCATACATGCAGACAGTAATAAATAAAGTATTTAAAAATAAAATAAAATTCCTTGATTTGCCAGGAAGGGGTACACATTCTGAATAATTAAATATCTAGCTACTACATTTATGCAGATTATGAGCATTTATGTTGCTTTGTTAGAGATTTCATTTTAAATAATGTTAGTTATGGGATTTCTAATACCATCACATCTATGTGTGAGTATCCATGTCTACTGTAAACATTGCCTGACAGTGCCTCTTTCATAATACTTTCTTAGATTATCATCAAAATGTGAAGATAAAAATATGCTGTAAAGTCCAATGTACTTAATAAATATAATGAACATCCAGTTGCAGAAAAGCATCATTTAATTAAGCCCATTCACTTTTACAGATCTTGATAACTATGTGTCATCTGGTAACTCAAGTTGTCAAACCCTGGAGATAGTGACTTTAACTCCAGCACTCAGAAACTAAATAATGATAATCTCAAATTTGAGGCTATTTGGGGATACAAAGCAAATCTTGTTTAGATTACATGGTGGGACCCTGTCTCAAGACAAACTAATCAAAACAAAACCAAGATGTTAGTCTAGAATTTGTGATTGGAGAAGTAGGTGAAGGCACAAAGATTCTAGTAAAAAATAAAAAGTTTACATTATTGGTGTGGAAATAGAACATTTATTATAGCAGAAGTTCACATGACAGATTTGAAATATAAGAAAAATTTCTTTAAATATAATATATATGTAAAATTCTTTAAAATTTGGAGAGCCAGATCTACAGTGCTGAGAAAGATGTCATGCATTTTACATGGTATTTCATAAAAGCAGAATTATGACTGAATCATAAATGATGTGCAGACTGAGGCCGAATTTAATTTCTAGGCCATCATCGCATGCAAGCTATTTAAGACACCAACAAAGGCAGCTATTATCCACAAGAGCTACATGTTTTAAGGGACTGGAACATCACAGTATCCAAAACACTACCCTTCACTCAAGGATATGCATATGTCTGATGGGTGACCTTCTGAGATCAGAGGCCAAAAGCTCCAAACTCAGTCACGCTGCCATTTCTGAGCATGTACCTCAAAAGGGTGATTGGGCCCAAGCACATGCCTTGTGGCTCTCTCCGCCCTGGAATGCTTCACAGCAACCTCTTCCTTGCCTCTTAAGTCTTCTGCTTCCCGAGGTGGGTTTCACACTTGGGTCTCCTACTTTCTTATTTGACTGTGCTCTGAATAAACTTCTGCCCAGTGTGCAGCAGGCATGAAGGCTCTGATCATTACCTGACTCTGTGAACATTCTACCATTGGTCAAGTCTTTTTTCAGAATCCTTAAACCTGAGAAAGTCACTGCCCACTGGGTTTTATTTTCTTTTACTTCAGGCTGTTTTCTTTGCTCTCTCATGCCTAGTCTTCTCCCTTTCTCTTCATGCATGTTCTGGGAGGTCATTTCAGGCTTTTTTTATAATCACCATCTGCTCTCAGAGAACTATCCTTCATGTTCATTTTAGTTCTGGAAAAGGTTAAAGCATATCCTTGAATGTGAAGAGCATTTCTTGTGTAATCTAAGATAAATGTTAATTATTTAACTTTCTCTTTGTAAGTTATTAAATGTTGGAGTCAGTAATTTCTCTTCTGTTCAAAAAACTCAAATAATTACACCAATTCGCTGAGTTATTATCCAAAACAGAGGAGACAGAAAAATATCATGTTTGTTCACAGCAATAGTTTGCTATTTGCTGCTGTAGCAAAACGTCACCAACTGAAGACCTTGAAACAAGACAGATTTGTGATGATAAGGTCTGAAGGTCCATCATTTACTCTATGATCCAAAAAAATCTAAGACAGTTGAATGTTCTTAAACTAAGAAATGATAAATGTGTGAGATGAAGGATTTCTATGGAAAGATTTGATCATTACACATTGTATAAAAGTATCAAAATGTCACATATATTTTCAATGATTATGTGCAAGTAAAATATTAATCTGCCATTAAATTACAAAGGCACTAACACAGGACTTACCGCACACTAGAATTCTTTCAGCTGTTTCATGTGTTCTGCTGGTCTTTATTTCCTGACTACAGTGGTGTATATATTTTCCAAAGCAGAGCAATGTCTGTATGGTTCAAAGATGAGTTCTGATGTCTGATACAAAATCTAGAATATAGAATCCACTCACTAAATATCCTTGCTTAAACAAATCAAAGTTGGGAGCAGGAAACCATTGTTTATATTGATAACTTGTAATTCAAGCCACAGTTGTTCAAAGCATATAATTAAATAACAGAGTTTTCATGTCTTTTAGAACTTTATGCTTAAAATTTTGTTTAAATTTATGTATTTGTTTTGTGTGTATTTGTGTGCGCATGCCATGCTGCACATGTGGAGGTCGGAAGACAACCTCCCACAGTCAAATCTTTTCTTCTGCCATGTGGGTTCTGGGAATAAAAGTCAGGTCATCAGGTGAAAGGTACCTTTACCCACTGAGCCACATCTCAAACCACATAATAAATTTGACTCTTAATTACTTCAAAATTCAAATCTAAGGAATGTATTTTTTATTCCTTATAAACAGTTGAAGAACTGTGTCAAAATATGTTGTTTATTGAGATCCTGTCACAAATTATTGAAGACTTTCTTTTTCTAGATCTGTTTTAAGTTTATGCCATTAAAACGGAGACATGAAGACATCCCATCTATACTGAATAGTTCACCCCATTATCAGCTGTTCCTAGAGCAACACATGCTGTGATCGATGAATATACGCCAAAGTCATTTTGTAATCATTCAAAGAACAATTCACTTTTTTCTTGCATATTCTGTGCTTTCTTGTGAGTTTGGGAAAAAAAATGTATGATATACTCATTAATGTAGTGTCACAAATATTATCACTGTCCTAAAATCTCTGTGTGCTGCATTTTAATTCTTCCTTCACCAAACCCTCACATACACCGATCTTTTTGAAAGTAATATAATTGGAATCATAGAGGAGTTCCTAGTGTATACAGATGGCCTAAACTGGCTTCTATCACTTAGTAATACTCACTGAAATATTAGGATTACAAGTGGGCACCACCACGCTTAATTTATGTCACACTGGGGGACTGAACTGTACACTAGGCACTCTACCAACTGAACGACAACCCCCATCCAAATTTATTATTTACTATTTATATTTATTCTTTCATTTTGAAACAGGATCTCACTTTGTAGCCCTGGCAGGCTCAGAACTTGCTATGTAGACCACAGTGGTCTCTAACTAGAGGCAATCTTGTCTCTGCCTTGTGATTGCTGAGACTACATGTGTGTGTGTGTGAGACCCCACAGTCTTTTACTTTTAGCACTGAGTTATATCTTACCTTCTGGATGCATCAAGCTATTTGAGTCACTGACCTACTGAAGGGCATCTCAATTATTCCCTTGCCTTGAAATCAGCTCCATTTGGAATGGAAATCAGCTCTGTTTTCTTTTGCCCCACTGTTAGAATGATTTATTTGTCTCTACTTGTAATCTGTTTGCTCTTGTATGCTGGTTTCTTATAGGTAACATGAAGTTGAGTCCCTCTTAGGTCTACTATGACAATCTTCTATGATTCTTATTTATCTCAGAGCTGGTTATGCTGATGAGTCTCTGCTCTTGTAAGTCACTGACTGCTCTCTATTTCTCTGTCTAATCTTCTCATTTTGAGAGGAACAATTTACTCATGCGTTTAGCTCTCTTATGTACACAAGAGGAGTTCTTTAGTTTTCTGTGTTGATTTTTACTTATTTTGGAATTGGGTGGTAACCTTGAAGTTCCTTATACATTAAACCAGGAACTAGAAGTCTTTGCACATCATTATTTTCACTATTGCATTTTGCTTGCTACCCCTGATCTGACCATAGTGAGCACATGTTTAGGTACAGAGATGTGGTAATAATCATTTTATTTTCATTGCTATTGTTGTTATGATAAAAAGAAATAGTTACTCACTGAAAGGAGTCTGAAATGAAAGTGGGTGAACTATTCAGTAATTAGATAGATAAATAGATGATAGATAGACTGATTGATTGAGATAGATTTTCTTACTCTAATTTTCTCAGTGCAGCTAACAACAATGGCAATGTAGATTTTTTTGTTTCTGATTTCAGTATAAAAGTGGTTACTGTTGTTTTGTATTAAATCACACTAGCATTGTGCTTCTTTTGTATAATAAAAATTACCTCCCCGGGAACAAATGTTCACATCGACCAGTTTTTCAACTCTTGTCCTCAGTGACCAGTTCATTCCTTAACTGGACCATAATGAGTCCAAACACAAGGGGGCCATGTTATAATCTTTCAGCCCCTTTGAGATACTCTTATGTATTCCAGGTAAATAACGAGTTAGATTCAGAGAAAAGAACTCGAACTTTCTAGAATCTCAACCTAGTCTCACCTTATCATTCTGTGATAAATGGTATTAGTTACAAAGATGATTGTCCTCTGAGGGCAAATATAAAGTGTTTTATAACTATATCTGAGCTACACACTTATTGCTACAAAATAAATATTTGATTTTATAACTGACTTCCAATGTGGATGCATTCAGAGCAGAAAACAATTGGGGTTCTTGCTATAGTAAAAAGCAGTGTGTGTGTGTGTGTGTGTGAGGGGTCTTAAGCTATAGTCACTAAGTGATATTACCAGATCATGAAAACTCATGTTCTTTTTCTTAAACATCTACTCCATAGTCTTAGTCAACATATTTGTAAGTACACTTAATATTTTAAAATTTATTTTAGTTTTTATTCTAAAATTTCTTTGAATAAACATCAGAATCTGACTCCAACAAACTCTATAAAATATAAAAGTTTTAAGCTTTTATTCTCTAAAGATAACTGCTAATGACTTTAACTGACTGTGTTTTATGCTATCTTGCACAACTAAGGTGGCCTAAAATGTCCATCAATTAATGCTAAAGAATATGATTCTATGATTAAAATGGAAATATTCTTTTCATGCCAGTTTTCAACCACCTAGAAAAATTTTAGAACATGTGTGGTCTATACCTACAGCCTGGTTGTAGAAGGCAAGCTCTACATGTATGCTGTCTGATAATTACCAAAATTAAAATGGTTCAAATTGCCTGACCACTGTACTCATACTGTCCCTTAAAATACAGTCATTCTATTGTTTCCAAAATATCAAGCTACTCCTTAACCTCAGCCACACCCAAGTCATCAAGAAAGTGCTAAGAAACCATGTATTTTCCTTACCTCACTGGAGAACTTTAAGTAAGAGCAATTCCTATGAAATATTAAGCATGCACTTTCTTTCAGTTAATCTGAAATCTTGCCAAGCAGAAATAAACATCTATATATCAAGTACGACTGAGAATAAAACTTATGGAAATTAATCGAAGGCAGTTGATCATTATGAAGCATAAAACTATGTTAATTATAAAGGCTAACATTCAGGGCTGGAGAGTTAACACAGTGGTTAAGAGTGTTGACTGCTCTTGCTGAAGAACTGAGTTTGGGTCTTAGCACACTCATTAGGTGGCTCATTAGTACCAGCAACTATAGCTTCAGGGGATCCAACAGTCTCTCTACCCTCTTCAGGGAACCTACTGTCATGTACACACACACACACACACACACACACACACACACACACACACACACTTAGAAACATAAAATAAGTTTAAACAAAGACTGTGACATAAAGGTGAATGATCAGTTCTTACTTCAAAGCAGTGGACGTTGGGTCTTAGTAAGCCTGCATTGTCCAGCCACTGTTACTGAGAGGTACAGTAGGAGTTTGTACAATACGGTGTCTGACAAAGGCATTATGGCCTTCATAATGACAAAAAAGAATTTTACAGTTGAGTCCTGTTAAATATTTTTATGTGAAAGATTAATCCACACATCACAGCAAGGGAAAACAGTGTATGAGTCATTGGTGTGTAAAAGGAATCAGTGAAAGGCTTGTCAAGTTGCAGGAATGAGGTGGTTTAGAAAGGAATAGCGAGTGAGAAAGGCAGAAATCAGAGACTATAGAAACCTTGGAATGCGTATGATACTCACAGCACCTTCAGAGCATGCATAAAAACATGCCTGTCTTCACAATTTCTAACCATACGCACACTAAATTATGTGGCAAAACCTACAGACTAATTTTTACAGATACCTAAAACCATACATTGTATGTAACAGTGCATCACTAGCCATGTTTTCGTGTCCTATGTATACACACACACATATACACATATATATTTAATTAGACTATATGTTCAGTTTATTTATACTTTATGTGTAGATATTAAACTGTCTCTGCAATCACTTATCACATCTTTATGGTGAAAACTTTCAACATTGTTTCATATAATGTCTTGATATATATAGTACAAAACTGTCATCTATATTGACCTACTGCAAATAGGTTTTCAAATATACGGTTCTTTGATATCTTCTTTTTATTCCTCAAAATGACCTCAAAGTGGCCCTCATCTGGTGGTACTGATGCAGTGTGGTGGTGGTGATAAGGCTTACCTTTCAGATGACTCTCTGCAGAGCTAACTTATGTTGATAACATGACCATTATCATTACTCTAAGGCAAAGGAATACCATAAAGCTCTGCTCTCTGGCTGCATTCATTTTAGGTTCTGTTATTTTGGGAAAGATGAGAAATGCATTTCAGTGGTGAAGGTAATTTTCATATTAATATTAATTTTTTAATATTGTGCAGCTCAGCATGTAGCACAGATGTAGAAAGTTCATAGAGAAGTTTTCAATGACATAATGCCCTGATTTATACTCTGGCCACCCTCCTGGTTTAATATCAGCTCATGGAATCAAAAGATATTAACTGTAGAGTTAGTGATTTATTTCCATGACTATTATTACAGTTACTTCATTGCCTCGGTGATTATAAGCAATCAGCCATGCATTTAGCTACTATTCTATATGTGCATATTTAATAACATAGGGACATACACATAGTACGCAGTCTTCTCTGAGCAGAGTCTTTCCTCCCTTTTGAATGCAGGTTTGTCAACTTCCAGTGCTTCATTAAGGCCTATAGTTTTATCCTATCAGATGCTCCTGGTGTGTAAATGGTAAATCTATGAAATCCAATAATGAGTTCTTAGAATTCTTTATACAGCACCTGTTATTTTTGGCACTTCTGTGACTTCTTTTGTGCAAATTAACAAACCAAATTACATCAGCACATCTGCTCATCTGAGATATTTAACAAATAATAAAAGCTTTTTACAATAGGTTGGCAATATCTCAACATTTATTGTGGGCATTTCCTGATTGTAGAGAACAATGGCAAGATTATATTTTTCAAGAGGAAGTAAGTACCTTCAGAACTGCTTGAGTCTTTGTTTCAGTCTGTTAACAGCACTACAGAAGATGACACCACCAATTCTTAAGGCAAAAGTTAAATATGAAAATCTACATGTCAGTACAAACACAGGAGATACAGAGAGATTGAGAGGACAGTGCATTCTGTCCTGCCTGTGACTAGCACAGAAGTGATGTGTACTTCCCCAAGAGACCCTCTGGACTTTCACATGATGTGGAAGTGCCAGACTGGGGTGTGTGGGGCCTGGTCCTTGGTAACTTCATGTTCTTTTTGTTAGAGAAGGATCACTTCACTGATGTCTTTCAGAGAAACTTTCCTCAAAACCAGCTTCTTAAAATTTGAAGCTTATCTAATCAAAATATTCATAAGTACTATCCACTCATTTTATTACTAGAAGCTTAATGGTTCTAGAAGAATTTCATTTAATATTCTCTTTGAATCTTATTTTTCTCAAATCAATTAATTCATAACTCTAATTTCAGTTCTTCTGGGCCATTGATTCTTTTCCTCATTAGGCTCTTTTAATCAGTTGAAGCCTCAAAAAGCCACAGTTCAATATTTTAAGAGAAAAGTTTTCTATGAGAAATATAAATGTAACATTCTAAATATACATTCCCTACGAATATTTTCTTCTTCTGTGTTTGTACAGGGTGAAGAATTTTATGCAAGATGAATAAAATGAGAACCCTCCCCATTCCTTCGGCACATCTTTTCAATTTCTACAGTACATTTAACTGTGCCTGGAACCTATAAGCATATTAAATGCAGCATTCATTTTGTGACATCCCGAGTGTGATAAACTGGATGGCTTTCAAGCATTGAGACAGACTACAAAAACTATCTGCATTTACTATCAAATGCAAGAACAACAATTTTCTTAAATGGCAATGCATTGTTTAATGAAAATGGGTCATGTGCATATGTGTTTGTGTGTGCATGTGTGTGTCTCTGTATGTATGTGTTTGTATTTGTGCAGGTGTCTGTATGTATGTATGTGTATAAGTGTATATATATATATATACATACATATATATGTGTGTGTGTGTGTGTGTGTGTTTAATTTTCTTTTACCATCTACATGGAATGTATGCTCAATTTTTTATTTTGCTATTTATCTAAAAAACGATAATAAAAAGATATCTTCATAAATGTACCTATGTTGGAAGCTTAATTTGCAAGATTGTCTTCAGGGCTACTGTTCTAGATTCTGAAAATTTTAATTCACTACTCTGTGCTATTAAAAACACTACCAGAGCTTTGTTAGAGACAGTTATTGATCAAGCTTAGGTCTGACTCCATTCACTTACTGATTGACTCTTTAAACAACTTTAACATGTTCTGTGAGTGGAGAAAGCAGTTAGGATGGATGTCAAACGCTCTTCTGGATTTTTTTTTTTTTTTGGCTTTTTGAGACAGGGTCTCCCTAGCACCAGCTGGCCTGGAACTCATTATGTAGACCAGGCTGTCCTTGAACTCATAGAGATCTGCCTACCTCTGCCTCTGGAGTGCTGGAACTAAAGACGTGTGCCACCACACCTAGCTCAGAGATTTTCAAAACTAATACTAATGACATTAGTAATCAGCAGCAACCAAAATATTTTCTTATCCTCCTGTCCTGCTTTTCACCTCCTGCCACAAATCTCTTTTTTTACCCTTTTTTCTTGGTCACAGAAAGACATGCAAATTTACTTGATGGGAACTTATGACCTCAAGTGATGGATTTCATTTTCAGTCTTTCCTACTGATAAGGACAAAACCTCTATTAAGTCATCAGTGTTATTTGAGTTCCTATTTCTGCAATTATTTCATCTTACCTTGACTCTCTCCTGTCCCTAGTAGTGAAAATTTTCTGAAAGCAGGATATTTTTCAAATCCCATTAAATTTTATTTCTTGGCTCTATCTAAGGGGCTCCAGTAGAATTGAGACTTTCTGAATAATGGCCAAGAGCTTAATAAGACTGAAGAATAGCAAATATTCAAGTCATCTCAACACTTTCTCTCTCAGTCAGGCTTTTATAGATCTGTTTTAAAGGACAGAGATGACTCTTGCCTTTATCGAAGTCATTTCTCTGGTTTAGTGCTCTTTAATCTCTGTTCTCCAGGAGGCCAGTTGCCAAATGCTTTTCTCATATTTTCCCTCTTAATGATTCTGCTCAAGAAAGAATCTTTGCTGGGCCTGGTGGTGCTCACCTTAAATCTCAGCACTCAGGATGCAGAGGCAGGTGGATCCCTGTGAGATCAAGGCCAGCCTGCTCTACATATGTAGCAAGTTCCAGTACAGCTGGAGCTTTAGGGAGATCCCATCTCAAAAACAAACAAACAAACTCAAGAAAGAAAACAAACAAACAACAATGAAAAATCCTTAAAGAATCCTCAACAGGAAATGAAGACACAGATAAAGATGCAAATTTTTAATAGGGGAACATTGTCTACCCTTCCAAAGTGTATGTGAATCACACACAGATGTTTTTCCTTAACCAAAGTAAGAGGCCTTGACTTTAGAAGTTCTGACATTGACAAACTAGTGTGAAATGTATTCTGGAAGCATCATACGAATTCAATACCCTTCATCTTATATCAAAGGAACTAATTTTGTTGAACAACTTTAAGATGCTGTGATTATGGCTTCACACAAATTATTTTATATAATCCTAGAATAATGCTGCAAGAATCATATTATCTCAAGTTTCCAGAAGAGGAGTTTGACATCAAAGAGATTAAAAATGTGCCTGAGGCCAAAAAGTGAGTATAGACTTGATATTATAACATAGATTTATTGGACTTCAAATCAATGTTATTTCCACTGATTTGCATGTTTACTGGATTCAGACAATTTCTTGAAAAATACAAGCTGGATGGTATAGTGAAAGCAGAAGAGGCATCACTTAATATTTATATCTGTCTTATTATTGTTGTATATTTAATGTTATTATCACTGTTGTAAAACATATGTACTGTAAAGCTTTATTCCTAAAATTTTGACATAAGACAAGGGTTTACTTATCTACATGCAAACAAATTCATGGAGTATGTGGCATTTATTCTGTTTTATTCTGTTAGAGTAACTGAACTAAAGGGCATCTAATGATATAGATGAAAGACATAGAGAAAGAGAGAGACAGAGATGGAGGATCAAGGCTGGGGTAATTGAGGAGTATGATTTGAAATGGTGTTTCATGCAGCAATCACTGAATCACTGTTTAAGTTACTTGTCTGGTTACTGCAATGAAACACCTTGACCAAAGTAACATACAGAAGGAAGAGTGTAAGTTGGTTCAGTGTGTGAATGTACAGTGCATTGCATCAGGGAAACCATTAGGCGCTTAAGTCCGCTGGTCATATCATATCTGTAGTCAGGGAGGAGAAGAAGATGAACGATCGTGCTTAGCTACCTTTGTCCTTTTTTATGCAGTCCAGGACCCCAGCACAGAGAATGGTACCGCCTGCTATTAGGGAGGACCTGTAGGAAGCACAAGGCCACAGGCAGCAGGGTGCTGCTTTAGGTAACTGACATGGGCTATGAGTAGTATAAAATGGCTGACACCAGATGTATGGGCACTCCTGTATCTATTATATAACTATTTTTTTGTGGTTCTGTATAAATATGGGCTGAGATCAGAGGCCAGAGCCCTCTGCCTTTGTCTGACTGCCTGTGTTGTGTTTGCCTTTAGGTCTGTGTGCCTACATCCGTGCAGCCTGTGTGCCTGTGCTTGCTCATGTGCAGCTTGTGTGCTCCCAGATGCCTGCTGGCTGCTATGCCAGTGAAAGAAGTATATCTTATTTTTCTGAGACTCCTCTCAATTTGTTCAGCCTCCTGGCCCCCATTGACCCTCCTCCTCTCCTAGCTTCTAATCTTGGACCTCAGAGGGTCTTTCTCTATCACTTAATCTTATCGAGATAAACCCTCACTGGTGTGCCTGGAGGCTTGTCTCCAAGGTGATTGCAGACACAGTTGACAATTAACAGGAAACCATTACAATGTCTGGCACAATTACCACTGATTTTGGAAAATGTGGATTCCTTTGGTTTGATTTGTTTCACTGAACTTGTGATTATTGATTTTTTTCCTATTTTAAAAGTTGTCTTTTGATATATTCAGGATTATCTGTCTATTAAGGTTTCTGTTTTGCCTTGCTAAGACAGCCTGGCAAAAGGAAAGTCAGTCAAATGCAAGCAGCGATGAAAGCCAGGTGCTTTACTTGGTGAGTATGATTCCAGTATGTCTGGTTGATGCTAACATTAAAGAGTCAGAATATGGCTCACTTACTTAATTTCCTTTAGATAAAAAGAAAAATCTTACAATATCCTGGGGTCAAAAACATAGAGGATTTATTGTATGTCCATCCTGGTAACTTTGAGATACATTTGAAAATATACGGATGACAGCATGTGACTCACTTGAGGTACTTGTATTAAGACCAGTCTTTTGTAAGCATTTTCTAAGTGTGTATTCACTAATAACAGCTTGTATATTAGAATTAAATATGGACAATTCTTGGCCTAGTCCATGAAGCAGCAGCATTCTTAATAAGCACCAGTAAAGACTAGTAAGACTAGGGTCAGATGGTCAATCAGTAGTTTTAACTATTGTTGTGATACCTAGCATTGATTATCGACTTGACAGAATCTAGAATCACTTGGGAGAAGGGCCGCTTCTGAGCACATCTGTGAGGGATTATCTCCATTAAGGTGTATTATCTCCATTTGTGTGGGAATGAGAATAACTGAATCAACTGAACTGGGAGTGCTGTGCTTTCTGGGCAGAGATCTTGGACTGTATAAAATGGGGAAAAGGAATGGAACAGCATCACGATTTCACCTCTCTGTTTCCTGATTGTGGGTATCTGACTAGCTGCTTCAAGCTCCTGTTGCCTTGACTTCCCTACCATCAAGGTTGTTTCCTTGAACAGAATATATCCTTCTTCCTTAGTTTTCTTTTACACGAGTATTTTACCATAACAACAGGAAAAGAAACTAAGACAACAGATGATCAGTTTTCTCTGCTACAGTTAGCTATATATTAAAGAATTCTCTGTTTCAGTTGTTCACCTTTTCAAAATCATCTTGTATCCTTTAATTTTAATGGTTTATTCTTGTTTTCCATACAACTTCTAATTTCTCATCAGCTTAATTCTTCAGTAAGCATTCAATATATAGCTATTAAGTTGTAGGAGCTTAAGCTGAAGGAGAAAGGGGTCCATGTCTCAGTAGCTGTTGATTGTGAGGTCCATGTTCTCGTGACAGGAAAAGGAGGAGAAGGAGAGGTTAAAGTGAGTTAGAGTACTCACAGGCAGATAAGACACTCTGGGCAAAGGCCTGTTAGCAAGCAGCCCTAGACAGACAGGCATGCACAGGCCAGAACATGGGCACACAGAATCAGACACAGGTCAACACACAGTCTGCAGTCAGACGCAGGCACAAACACAGGTCAACACACCATCCACATGGAGTTAGGCACGCATTCTTATGGACAGCCACATTGAGGCTGGCAAATGTCATAGAAGCCTCTGATCAAGGGTCATATTTATAAAAAATCACATCAAAGTAGGACTCTGCCAAAAACAGTCGGATAACAGATTATGCCAGTGTTTACTTTTAGGGCTCCCGAACATCATCGTATGTAAGTTACATCTTAGCTGACTCCTACTGGTTACTCGTGTCAGTCAATGTCATGTTGTCTAAACATAAATTGGCACTTAAAAAGGTTTGTTTTCAAAAATAATCAGTTGATGAAGTGGGCTAAGAGGATCACAGCAAGATTAAGATTGATCAAGATATTCTGTATGAAACACACAGTGATCAATCAAAAAATATTTTTAAAAATCCTTAAGGAGAAAATCATATGCCACTCTCTGTCAAGGAGCATCTACACCTTTGTTCTAAATCTATAAGCTTATTCTATTAGTATTCAAAGGTATTGGGGCCATAGTTAATAAAGCAGGAGACTATAAATGACTTTAAATATGGAAAAAAAAAAAAGAAGTTACTGATTGTCTTGCTGAGAAATGAGAATAGAAGGTCATCAGAAGAGGAAATGGAACGGAGGCCACAAGTCCATGTGTGGAAGAGCTTTTCTGCATATGACAGAAGGGCATGAGGAGTTATAATACAGGCTGTGGGTCTGGTGACTGGAGACTGAATGTTATTGGCTCCTTCATTAGAGGCAGGAAAGCTAAAAGCACAGATAGATTACAATTGTGCATGAATATAATTAACTTAACATTAGACATTTGAGTATATCAGTTTGGAACAGATAATTACTTAAATCCAGGAGTCTGAACTTTCCTTACCACGACACTCAGCAAATCTTACTCCAACAAGACATCATGAAAATTCTATCCATGTTTGAGGTCAGATTTTACTTGAACCAAAGTTCATCTAATCGCTTATGTGCTGCCTCGGTTTTTCTTGTCCAAAACCTTATCTTAGTCTGACCAAACTGGCCCCAGCTTGAGCTTCCTTCCTGATGTCTGACTGCCAGAAAAGTCTTTCCTTGACCTCTGCTTCTTTCAGAGCTGCTAATCTGTGTCATCAGAATGACTTCTGTCTTTGATTGCCTTCCCTTATATCTGCTTTTGTCCTTCCGGTCCTGAATATCACCCCTTCATCCTTAACCCTCTAATGTCTCCAATCCAGACACAGGGCTTTTTCTTACCTGACTCATAGATAATATGATATATAATGAATATGCATCCAAGTGGAAATTTCAGATGGAAATGCTACTCTGTAGGTCAATTTACTTGCTTAATAACTTTTGTTTAGTTAGAAGCCATGAAAACACCTTGAGATGGTTAGTCTCTCAAGGCTCATTTAGGCAGTTTTTATGTAGATGAGCGGTAACAGTGATTATTAGAGAAACTTTAGTTATTTGAAATATCTTTCTAGATCTCCTCCATGTCCTCCTCAGACTTTGAGGAGGGACCCCATGCAACTTTTTAAGGGCAACTCTAAAGAATTCTTATAAATAATCGTACAGTTCTCTTTATACTTAAATTAGGATGTCTAGATTCATGCCTTAAGCTAACAATGATCCTTACGTGCTATCTAATCATCCAACTTATTTGAGGTAGAATGAGCACTTTCACCTTTTCATCTATGCTACATTATTCTGCTAACAATAAGCACTAAATTGTAAGGTCATACATTGGGCTGAAATCAATAAAATGTATACATCTTCTCAGATTAAATTTTAGAGCAATTTTCATGTGCTTCTGTGAAAAATTATAAAACAAACCAAGCCATTTGAAGGGATAGAAAAGTTTTCCACATACTATAGTCATTTCCCAGAGGAGAGGATTTATGTATCTTTGAATGACAGTCAACACTGTAGAAATTTAGTTAGAAGGATTATAAGCCAAAGGTCTTGTCTATGAGTGACACTGGCAGCATGAAGAAATGATCAGGGAATAAGTTTGTTTGAACTTCATCAGTCAATTTTTAAAAGTCAGAAATCTTATAAAGCAACCTAAATGGAGAATTTGTCAAATACAGTTCTTTTCTAGAAAAAATAGAAATAATACAAAATCAGATGGACAAAAAATAGCAGAGTGAGAGACTTAGGTTTAGCTTACAATTAGTAAAACAGAGTTTTTTTTTTCTTTTTGTCTACTTCAAATAATTTCAAAATTATTTCAGATTCAGTGAAGAGTTTCAAAGATAGTACATGGAGTTCCCATGTGTCTAGAATCTAGTTGTTCCTAATGTCACAGCTCATACAATGTACAATCTGGTGTACCTATCATAACTAAGGCAGTAACATTAATGCATCCTTTTAACTAAGGTCTTTGGGGGTATTTCTGGAGACTTCCTCAAATGTCCTTCCCATCATAATTCAGAAAAGGATTCACAGGGTCTTCAGGATCATTGTTCTTCTTAGCCTTCATAAACCTGTGATAGCTTCTCAGTGTTTCTGCATTTTATTCCATAGCTTCAGCTGTAGTTTGTGTAAGACATTGGCAGTCATTTTAAAGGACAGTGTTATGTTTCTCAACTGGGTTTCTTCAGTGATTTTTCATACTTAATCAGTGGTTTCGGAATGGTTATCATGTTTATGAAATGGCCTTTTTCACATTACATCAGAGGCTATGTAGTAACGCTAAGAATTCTTGGTGATTTTAGTGTTGATCACTTGATTTAAATGGAATTTTCTCTATTTCCTACTTTAATTACTTTCCATTTCTAGTTTCTTTTGGGTAACAAAAAGGCTGAGCCTAGGGGAGAAGAATCAAACCTCTCATAGCAACAAATAAAAAAGATACACATCATGAGCCTGTGAGGAAGAAGAGTTCCACAGCATGGGACATAAAGGGCCAGGGCTTTGAAGACCTTGAACACCTAGAATGTTGAATAATATAACAGAGTGACTAGGGGTTTACTGATTGGGATTCGGTTCTAATCAAAATGGCAAGGATGCTCTCTTTCTGACCCAAGGGAACACTTATATAAAATTAGGCCACACTCGTGTGTTTTCTTCACAATATTTTCATTTGCTTTGATTGGCATTGGCTTTGGGTGTTAAGTCAGGTATATCTTTCCTTTCAATTCAGAAAACTTTGGAAAGAGAGCATCAATATAGACTCCTAAATCATGCTACATTTTAAATTTCTAGTACCAACTTTTAAATCTTATGGAGCAGGTGAATTGAATATTCAGACTATGGCTGAAATACATGCAATGATACTTTGCAAATGCATAGTCAGGAATTCCATTTACCTGACAAGCAGACTACTGCCAGAATTGGCTGCATGCTCCCTAATGCCAGAATTTATGTCTCAGAGATATGTCTCACTGACTGCAGTAATGTGGCCTTCATGCATCCATTACCTGCGTGCTAACTTTACCAATCAGCCCTCGTAGTAGGCATCACTATCGCTGTTCTCATATGAGATCTGTAGGCGATTCAGAACTGTTTGAAATGGATGGCGTAACATGCCCCTGCTAATCTAAGTTTAGTATTTTGCTGCTGCATTATCCTCACTTTCTGTGTGAAGCTGTGGTCATTCATTTGTTAAATTCAACACTCTCATTTATAGGTAGACAGCAACTCTCACTAGCAGTTGCTAGGAAGCAAACTAAACCCTAAGATGAGGTGGAAGCTAACTCCAGTTACTCTTTACATTCCTCAAGCTTTTGTGTCCTGAGAGTTAACTGGTGTACTGTTGGTAGCACTGATTGATAATCTCTGCTTTGAAATTTAGAAGTTTTGTATGTTGGATATATTTTTAATGTATATATTTGGAATATTTGATGATAGTGTGTTCTTACTACTTATGTTATATTAGCTCTTTGCAATAAAATGATTCTCAGAGATTATAGGGTGGTGGAGTGGCAAAACCTGACTATTTGGTTTTGTTCATTTATTCTAAAGGTCTTTACCTAATAACATTCAGCAGATGACTTAACTGCATACCCCTAAAATATAAACTATGTTATATAATTTGGAAATTTTTATCTCAATAATACCATTGTACATGAAATGTATAGAAGATAAAGCTATCACAATCCAAATTTTAGTAAATTTTGAGTCATTTTCTAAAGAAAAATGTTTCATGATTTCAACTGTAACAACACACATGAAACCTAAATTGATTCTGGTAGCAGGCTATCTACTAAAACGAGTACTGCTTCTGTGTGTAATGGCTTATATGATAAAAGAAATGGAGGAGCTGGGTATTGGAAACTGTGTACAATAATTGCTTAACCTACACAAGGTTCTGCCTCCAACGTCCCATAG
Source organism: Eospalax fontanierii (assembly GCA_035773235.1). Lineage (NCBI taxonomy): Eukaryota > Metazoa > Chordata > Mammalia > Rodentia > Spalacidae > Eospalax > Eospalax fontanierii. The sequence goes on along the minus strand of CM069536.1, from coordinate 14,443,573 downwards.
CAAGAAAAAAGAGCAAAAAATGTCAGATTGAGGAAAGTGCTAACAGATTATTTTAGCACTCTGACTCAATAGACCTTAACATGTATGACAGAATGCATTAAATCCAGTTGCATGGGGCAATGGGAGTTGCAGATAGATGAAGGGGGTCTAAATATAATTAAGAGGTATTAAATGCACAAAAATTCAATAAAATATATATTAATAATTATTTCAGGACTACCGTGTTTCTTCTTCAAATTTTGATGTTTTATAATAGTTTACTTTTGTCTATTTTCTATTTGGTTTGTATATTTTCTTCATTTAATAAATCACTTAGAAAAGAACTATTTTAAGTAACGGGCTGGGTTAGAACCGATATTGAACATACCTGCACAATGAACACTTCCTGGGATCGAACCTGGGGCAGTTCTCAGGCTAGCAGCCATCCAGAACCAATGGGAGTAATGAACTTCAGATCGTCAGGTGTTCAGGACCTACCAGAATGAAGCACGTCAAAGACCTCCCCTAAGCCTGACAAAAGTATAAATCCTGTTCCCTTCTAAAATTGAATGAGATTGCGGTTCCACTTTCTCCTAGGGTCTGTGACGTTGACTCTGCGCCTCCTTCCCCCCTCCCCTGAGGGATCCGCCAATGGCAGCCAACAACTCTCCCTCTCCAGAAGTCATCAATTCCCAGTGGCTTCGTGGGTAGGTGTGGGACTTCGTGAGCCTCTCCTACATTAATGCTGAGAGTTTGGCTAGCTAAGTTTGATACAAGTCTTCTGCATGCACTCACAGCTTCTGTGAGTTCTGTGAAATTTCATATGCATGTCCCACAAATACTGTTTCACTACAAACATCTGCAATCTCTGGGTCCCCTCTTCCACCATGAAACCTTAGCCCTAGCAGGGAGGAACTGTGATGTAGATGTCATGTTCAGAACTGAGAAGTACGTAGTCTCTTATGTTCTGTATGTTGGCCAGTAGTGGGTCTCTGTATTTGATCATCATTCACTGTAAAAGAAGCTTTGTGGATGAGGGTTGAGATATACTAATGTATGGGCATGAAGATAAGATCTTAGAGGGCAGTTAATTACTATGTTCATTAAGTAGAATAATAGTGCTATGCTTTCCCTGAGGCTGGTGACCTAGTCATCCAAGGGTTTGTGGCCCAGTTCAGGGTACCTGGCATGGATTCTATCTTTTGCAGCCTAGTAAGTAAGCCTAACTAGTAAGACAGTGGTGGTTACTCTCAGTAAATTCATGATACCATTCCACTGATAGGCATATCTTGCCAGTCCATTTGTTGCTATAGTTTGCGTGCTTCATAGCTGGGTGAGACTGTTGATTCGTTTCCTCTGCAACAGCAAGTATTGATTCTTCCAACACTATGAAATCTAGCCAGTAGGGATGAAACTTCCTGGTCAGTGCCTGTTTGCTTTCACTAAATTCTATGGCTCAGTTATTCTCTATCTTCAGCAATAGGGTCTTACCATCAAGTACAGGACGGTAACAAGAGCAAAGCCAAAAGCGTGTGATGTTTAAGAATATCTATTGGATCTCATTGACCAACAACTACTAAAGAGGTCCCCCATACCTGGTACTGGGCTTTTTACTTGATAGTCTGTGATGCCTGGGGGTGGGGGGGCATTGTCTACCAGACGTTAGATCACTCCTTTTAAACTCCTGTTTTGTGTGTGTATGCATTTTACATGAGGACTCTACAGTGGGTTTCCATATGGTCACAGAATGGATTGTATTGGGGTCTTCTGGGGACTGCCTAACAACTGGTAAAGAAGTATGCCACACTTGGCATTCAGGTTTTTATTTAATAAGACTTCTGTGAACATCACTATCTACCCATACAGGGTCCCTTTACTCCAACTGTTTTTTGTATATATTTATTAGCTTACAAAATAGGAGGGTTCCATATCACCTTCTCATGCACCCTTAGTTTGAAATATCGCATGAGTTCTATCTCTTTCTCTAAGGCTGCTGCCCCCAAATGGCCAATTTCTAACTTCCTGGCCTCTACAAACACTCCAAGTTAAACAAAAATCTTATAATTTGAAGCTAATGCATATGAGAGAGACTATGCATTATTTGTCTTTCTGACCATAAGTTACATAATGCAGTGTTGTATTTTCAATTCCATTAATTTACCTCCATACTTCATGTTCTGAATAAAGTTACATTGTGTATTTGGACGACATCGTTATTATCTTTTCAACAGATGGAGACTTATATTGAGCCCTTTCCCTAGGTACTGTGAATAAACCAGCAATGAACACAGATATGCAGCCACAAGTATAGAAGGATGTAGCATTCTTTGGGTACATGTCCTGGAGTGGTAAACCTGTGTCATATGGTAATTTTATTTTTAGGTTTATGAGATTCTGCCACACTAATTTCCATAGTATACCAGTTTACATGCCCACCAACAGTGAACACATATTCCTCTTTCATAACGTTGCTTCCAGCTCTTGCTGTCATTTATTTTAAATCAGCAGCCATCTTACATATCAAAGAACAAACAAAGAAAGAAATTAATAAAAAATACCATTCACCATAGCCTCACAAAATATCCTGGAATAATTCTAAACAAGGAAGTGAACAGCTTAAACAATGCAGTGCAACCTGGTTAACCTACCAACAGTTTCCTGCTTGAAATAGACTGTCATTGCCCCTCCCAAAAGTCACATTATCACAATTTCCCAAGTGTAGTTGAAGATTCTTGCCTAATTCCTCATATCTATGAGGGAATTCTGTCTGATTTGAGATGCATGGTACTTGTGCATGCTGTCATTATTGCTATGAGTTGATCAGAGTAACAGAATAGCTATTTGAAACACTCTGTTTCTTTGTGGTCCTCTACCACCTCTGGGTCTTGCAATCTTTCTGTCCCCTTTTCCATAATAATTCCTGAGCTTTGGGAGGCAGAAGTTTGATATAAGTGTCATACTCAGGGATAAGCACTCTGCAGTTCTCTACATTTCTGCTAGCTTTGGGTTTCTGTGTTAATCAGCATTCACTGTATAAGGTAATTTCTCTGGTGAGAGTTGAGAGCTGCATTAATCTATAGGTATAAAAATAAGTAATTAAGATACAGTTTATTTCAGCGGTTACACTTTTATCTTGGGGATAATCAATAACTACCTAACTGGACTTGAAGCCAACTCAATGCGAGGAAACTAATGTGTGGTACTATAAGCACAATCAAAGACACATGACTGGAGAGGTCGGATTTCACATTCCTAGACAAATGTCATTTCTTACTATGTGAAAACAGGGATCCTTATATTTACAGACAAGTGTACCAGTCATCACGCATTAAAGAAGCTTCTTTTGCAACAGAAGGAAATCACTACAGAGCTCCACAACTGGTTATATACAGAGATTGACTGTGAATTGCTCAAGCCTAAATGACACAACCTCTGCACCTAAGGCTGACAGAACATGATGGAACAAGGGGTAGAGAGGACACTAATGCATCTCTCAGCTCTCATCAATGAAGCTCCCTCATGCAAAAGAGGGTAAAGAACACAAAAGAGCAAAAATGGCCAAAGCATAGAGAATAAGAGTCTACAGAGGGTGGGTCCTTGGACAGGACTCCTATATTAAACTCACCTACCCAGAGCTCAGGGATCATTGCAAAAGGGGGCAGAAAGATTGTCAGAGACAGGGAGGAGGTGTGTGACCATGTGGAAATCAAGTCATACAGGCTCCTGGGACTTTGCAATGAATCTACAACAATGGTGTCAGTATGCACAAGACCCCTTCAAACTCAAGCAGACAAAGTCCCAACAAAGATCTGAGGAAATGGGCAGCAGGCCACAGTATTAACTGAGGAACTACTGACAGCTGATTACTGCTGGGAGAGGAAGAGCTGATCTTAAAGGGAGGCATACTAGCTATGCCGACTAGAACTCAGTGGGATGAACTTGCACTGAGAAATGTCTGGGGACACTGACTAGACAGGATGATCCTTTACACAAAAGACAGAATGTATAAATTCCAGTGGGGGCTGCTATGGGAGGGTGCCAATGGAGAAGCCTATCCAAAGGTGATTACGATGTTCTGTAAATACCCCCAAAATCAATAAAAAAATTACAAAAGAAGAGTCAGTTTAATGTTTTGTAGAAAACTAATATTATGCTCTCCCCTGTGCCCTGTGATACATATAGCCTCAGGCTATTAATTCTGATATCAACGGGCTCCATCCTATGAATCAGTCCTTAAGTTCAATCAAAGAGTGATTGATTAGTCCCAGGATATTTGTGCCATTGTAATACCAGTCACTGTAGTTCAGAGGATTCACAGCTGGGTAGGTTTGATGACTATTTTTCCTCAACATTAGCACGCATAGCACCTTCCAGTGCTGTGAATGCTAGACAGTGGAACTGAGATTCTGAAGTCAACACCAGCTTAATTTCTCCGTTTGTTCTATAGATCATGTATGTAGTGTCAAAATGTCCTGTCATCAAAATAGAGTGTTACCATCCAGCTCTGGTAGATAACCAAGTTTAGGGACAATGGCCAGTGTCATTGAGGGTCTGTAGTACCCCTGGTCAATAGCTCCTAGTGAGTGAGACCATTCCAGGCACTGAGTAATTTTTTTCATTGGTCTGTCATGTCTAGAAAGGGCAACGTCCCCTGGTTATCATGATCTACTTTTAATTTATTATTGTGATGTACATGTATAATTTAAGAAGCTTCTATAGTATGTAAAGTGAATTAATTCTCTGAGGGACAAGTGGAATGAGCTGTAGACAAGCATTTCTCTCCCAGCCAGGTGGTATTTACCAGGGAAAGTCCTCTGCCCCGCAACCAGTTCATTGGCCTTGGATGTAAGAAGGGGAGGGGCTAAAGACATTTAAACTGAGGGCACCACAAGGTGGGTCTTTTTCTCTTCCCTCCCTCTCCATTTTGCATCAGACTGCCAGGAAGTTGCAAGATCCAAGCCTGGTTGTGGATTTACTAGTGTAATTTGTGGAGGGGAGGGTGGGCCCCCACGTTCTGTAAAACCCCCACCCACTGCTCTGCTAGCAAGCCCAAGTAAATTAGCTAGAATCTGCCTAACTGTGAGTTGGGGAATTTGTGTCTCCTTTGTTGTAGGACCTGGGCAGGAAGGGATTGAACTTAGCCCCTCCAGGGGGAGTTTTAGCTACCAGTGGAAGGTTCCATATGAGTTTTTCTAAAAGCCTTTAGTGTTAGTTATACTCCCTCATCTGCCTTCCCTTTCATTCCTCACCCCATTTTACCCTTCCTAGTCTAACGTTCTCCTTCCCCCTTCATATCACTGCATTCTACTACTCTTCCCAGGAAGCTTCCCCCCCCACACACATAGCCATTTACTAGTTTCTTGACTTTTCCGAAATTTCGAAATGAAATATGCATATCTAAAGATCCAAAGATAGCATTCAGCTGTGAGTGAGAATACATGACATTTGTTTGAATGAGTATGTGTTAACTCAACCAGAATGGTTGTTTCCAGTTTGATTTGTTTACCTGCAAATTTCTTAATTTTGTTTTTTAAGACCTCTTCTGATATGCCTAACCTATTTCATGTGTTTCCATATGAAATTTGATATTATTTTTTCAAATTTCTGAAAAACTGTATTTGAATTTTAATGGGTATTGTGCTGAGTTTGTAGATCATTTTTAGTTGATGGCCCTGTGTGCAGTATTAATCCTATCAATCCATGATCATGAGAGGTCTTCCCATAATTGGTGATCTTCTTCAGTTTCTTTCCTCAGTGTCTCAAAGATGTATTATACAGGATCTTCACTTCATTTGTTAGATCTATTCCAAGATATTTTATGAATTTTGAGACTATAGTGAATAGTGTTTAGGAAGGCTATCGATTTGGGGGTGTTAATTTTGTATCCTTCTACTTTGATGAATATATTTTTGTCTAAAAGTTTTATGATGTAGTCTGAAGAATCCTTTATGTACATAATCATATAGTCTGTATATATATTTTGAATTCCTCCTCTCAATTTATTTCTCCTCTATATCCTTCATTTTTCTTTTTAAAAATATTCTATTTGTTATTTTTATTTTAAGTATATGAGTGTATTGCCTGCATGTAAGTAGGTACTTCCATGTTTTGCAGTGCCTACAGAGGTCAGGAAGAGGTGTCAGATACTCTGTGACTACAGATACAGACAGATCTTAGCTGCCATGTGGGTGCTGGGAATCGAACCTGGGTCCTCAGCAAAAGCATCCAGTGCTCTTAGCCACTGAGCTATCTCTCCAGCCCTCTCCTTTTTTTTTTTAATCATTGTTCTATCTAAGATGTCAAGTGTTCTATTGAACAGGAATGGACAAAGTCAACATTCTTATCTTGTTCTTGATTTTAAGATGAATGCTTTCATTTTCCCCCATTTATTATGTTGGCTGTGGGTTTGTGGTGTGTTGTCTTTATCATGTTGAGATATATCCAGCGGATGCCTTTGTTCTCTATGACTTTTATCATGAATGGATGTTGGATTTTGTCAAAGGTGTTTTCTTCATCTAAAGAGATAATTATGTGATTTCTACATTTGGGTCTGTTTATGAGATATGAGATAAGGGTTGAGGAACCCTTAATTGGGGAATTCCTCCATTGGACTGGCCTCTGGCCATGTCTATGGGGCATTTTCTTGATTGTTGAGTGACGTATTAGGGACCAACCCACTGTGGGTGGTGCCATCTCTGTGCAGGTGGTCCTGTATTGTGTAATAAATCAGGTCGAGCACAAGTCAGGGAAAAAGTCTGTGCTTCAGTTCCTACCTCCAGGTTCTTGCCCTGAGTTCCTACCTTGGACTCCCTTAGTGATGAAGTTATCTGGGAGATGTAGGCAAAATAACCCCTTTCCTCCCAAGTTGTTTTTGGTCAGAATCTTTTGTCATAGCCATTGAAAGTAAGCTGGAACAGGGGATTTCTTTTCTGGACATGTCTACTTGGTGATGTACATACCTCATTCATCTTGATAGTATTTCTTTCCCTAGGTTTTGGAAATTTTCTTCTATGACTTTATTAAAAATATTTCCTGTTGACTTGGATTTCTTCTTCTTATACTTTACTTATGATTTGTCGATTTGGCCTTTTGACAGTGTCCTAGAAGCCTTGCATATTCCAGTCCTCGTTTATTTTAGATTTGACATTTTTGGTTGAACAGTCCATTTTCTCGAGCTTATCTTCAAGATGTGATATCCCCTGTTCCACTTCCACCACTTCCTCTTTGCATCTTCCTCTAAGACTTGTGTATGTGTGTATGTGTATGTGTATATATGTGTATGTGTGTATTTGTGTGTGTGTTCCTGTGTGTGTTTTTTATTTCAACTGGCTTTTCTTCAGAGACAAAAATTTCTGTTGAATTCTAGTTTCATGCTTTGAATTGTTTTAATTATTTCAGTCAACTGCTTGTGTCTTAACTGTATTTATTCAAATTTATTCATATACTCTTTGAATTCCTTGAACATATTTATAATTGCTATTTTGAATGCACTGTCTTGTGTACTGCTAGCATGTCACTCTCTCAGAAATATTATGATGGGTTTCTGAATTTCTACATTAGCAGTATTATCTTGGTTATTCATGTTGTTTCTGTTTTTATCCCTGATACCTGGGTATATTGACTTCTGTGGTAGTATGTATTGCTGTAAGTGATCTCATCTTTGTTGAATGTTTGTTTATTCCTTGCATGTTTTTTCCACAACTCACCTGGTTATGGTCCAGATGAGTATTGCTGGTTTTCAGGTTTGGGACCACTTTATGTTGATGTACAATTTGCGTGAAAATTTTCTCAGTTCAGTTAGAAATATGTTCAACTCTTGAGCTGCGATTTCAGTACCAGACTGCACAGGTTTCTAGATTGATAGGACCAGAAAGGATGGACTGCTATGTGAGAAGGCAGGCTGGTGCATTAGGGAAGGGGTCACAGAGCTCAAATGGAAAGGTGTAGGCAGCTTTTATGGATCCAGCTCCAAGTCTCAAGTCTGTAGTGGTGAAGGGTCCTGGAGACCCAGGCCGGGCTGAGAGTTGGGATGGTGGGAAATGACACACCTTGCCAAACCTGGAAGTCCACCAGGCTCTGGAGGGGGTTAAGATCTTTTTGACCAGAGTAAGTCTGTGACCTAAGATTGTGGCACGCTAGGGAGGCTCAAGACAGAGTTCCAACTGTTATATTTTTAAATTGTTGTGAAAAAATATCTGACGGAAACAACTTTTAGAAGAAAATATTCTGGCTCATGGTTTCAGAGCACTCAGTCCAAAGTTATTTGACTCCACAAGATTGAACAGAGCATCATGGGAGCGAAAGTGTGTAGCAGAAGAATTTATTTACTATATAATCCACCAGGAAGTGTACAAAATGGAGTGGTGGAGCTTATTTGGATTTCTCCCTTTCCCATCTTATTCTCTTTGGGCTTCTGACCCATGTGGTAGAATCACTCAACCCTAGAGTTTGGCTTCTTTAATTAATGTTCTATATAAAACCATCATGGACACACATTTATAGCTGTGTTTCATTAATGTAGGTGATCCTAAATTCAGTAAGGCTGACCATGAAGATAAACCATCACAAGTCTATACTATCATAAGGAAGCAAGGAAAGATTTGGGCAGAACAAGACTGAAACCTAAATATTAAATCCTGTGGCTCAGTGCTCAGCGTTCATGCCTTGTGTCATGCTCTGACATCCTAAGGGCTTTGGCAGCCCAGGTGCTATGGTTTCTGTGTCTGCCGCCAACACATACTCTACATGAGCTGGCTCCATATTCTCTTTTCTGGGCTGATATTCCTCTATCTGGAATTATAAACATCAGGGGATCTTCATTATCGCTTAAACTTTACCTCTTACCTTAATAATTTGACATCTCAGTGGCTCCTTATAAGGAAATAGATCATATAGACTTTTCCTGGTCACTCAGGCCTTCTTTAAATTTTTATGTGGAAGTTTCCATGATCCCATAGCTGATATGCCTCACCAGTCTCCTAGGTGATTCTAAGTTGGCATGGGGCTAGTTGAGCCATTTGCAAATCAATGACAGATAGATAATGGCATTTGACCAGAATGATGATAGCAAATATGGAAACAACTCCATAAATAAAAGAAAAAACTAAAACCTGTTTCACAAGACCATTATTGGAACAATCATGGACGTTAAAGGGAAATGTGATGTCAGTGGTAATACAAAGTTTCTGTTTGGCAAAATTGGATGGAAGATACTATTCTTAAATAAGAAAACTGTCAATGAAGTAAGATGATTGTTGAGGATTGAAATTTATATTTTGATGTTTTGAAATTCAGTCATCTATGAAAAAGTAGAGAAAGTGGCAGAAGTTTTAAATATTTCTACATCTCTAACCCGAGAGCATGCAGATAATTCATGAAGCAATATCAACAAACATAAAACAATCAAAATTTAATGAGACTGTTACACACTAACATATACTGTAAAACTATTTAAGATGAATATTTATCTTACTGAACTCTATATTTCAGTACACTATAACCAAAAAAGTATGATAAATCCAATAATTAAATGAAAAATCTTAATTAACAAACTTTTTTAGTTCTGAGTTTATTGTGTTCAAGGAAGTAATGAAGACTCACATTTCAGTATTGGTCCAGGAACATTTATATCTTGGGGACACAATAACAACAACTCAGAGTTCAAAGTGCATAAAATGGAACTAAACTAATGTAAGATGTTTTAGAAATAATGATCAAGCACTAATAGACATTGATGCAAATGGACTAATAGCTAGCTGAGTCAAAAAGAGATATTTGGCTGTTTATGAACTAACCATACTACCAAAATTACATAATGATTCCAAGGTCAAAACTTTAAAACTATTAAAAAGAAAGTAGAGTGTAAATTAATTTTTAAAGGGACAGAGAGATGATCTCTTTTCATTAGTTTGCTCACATTTGGCCTTTTTATGTCTTTCACTCTCTCAGTAGAGCAATAAAATGATTTGACATCCTCTTGGCTTAATAAGATGTATACATCAGAACCCACACTGCCAGTGATATATTCATCTCTCAGAAAGTAATGTTTTAATCATAAAGGAATAATAGGCTTAGAGAAGATATGATTTTATAGAAGATGTGATGACTCATTAATTCTCACATACCAATAAAACATATAAATCAAGGTGAATGAACATAAAATACAGAACATAATTGAGAGGCTTAAGGAAATTTGCAGTAACTTTCTTGAAATCTAATGAATTTTTAATTCATGCAAATCTTAATAGAAGGGACATAGCAAAGGCATTTTAAAATTTATGTTGAGAAATACTCAATAACAATTAATTCACTGCATCACTGAAGCAGAAAATATTAAGACTAGTGTCTGACTGCAGTGTACCATACATATTGCATTTGGTTTCTGATATATTGTATCTTGATGAAAATAAAATGAGTTGAAATCAGATAGAAAGTAGCTACAGCTGTATATAGAGTGGCTGCTTTGATGAAGCTTAATAGAGAAAATAAGGCATTCTGTTTGATGACCTCTTACTTTGGGTCCTTTTATTTGACTTTTGGATAAGATAAACTTGAGTGAAAAATATCAAGTATTTCAAAATATGAACATGAATTATTTTTTTTCTTAGGAAATTAATTGGTACTTGTTCATTAAATGACTAATGTATTAAAGATGAAAACTTTAAAATATTCACCATGTTGATTTGTATATTTTGCATACAAATACTATGAAGTTTAAATGTTGTAAAATGTACTTCAATCATATTTAGTACTTTAGGCTTGAAATACATTCTGTCAAATTTCAGTGACATTTCATAGCTTTTGTACTTTTGTTTAATATGTAATTGTGTGCAGAATCAAAGCCTTCAGATCACATTTTCATATATCCTGTTTCCTGTATTTATATTCTATTGTAAGATTGTTTTTAATGATATTACAATTATTACATTGATTTTTAAGTATATATTTTTCAAGAGGAGAAAGGTGTATATTGGAAATGTGTATTATAAATCACATACACTGAGGTGTGTTCAGTGCACATAGCCATTAACAGCATCTCTGGTATCTTGTTCAGCTACATACTTCCTTCAACACTGGATGGTTAGGGAGAACTGCTCAGCTCCGTATTGAATTACAATCTTCATATCTTTTTGGAGATCTGAGCTATGAAAATACCAATTCAGTGCAATTTCTATGCATTGAAAATAAAGTAACAGCTTTCATTAGCAGGTTTTCACAGTCAAAACTGTTATTTCTCCTCCAACGTTTCTAATTCAAAATGCAAGCTGTTTGTTTGCAAACAGAGAAATTGGACTCGCCAGTTATGCTAATCAAGAGTTACAGAAATCTCTGGAATTTCACTGGCCTAGGGAACAACTGGCAACTCACTATCATTGCCTTGACTACCATATCTACACCTACCTTTCTAACCCAACTTCTATACAATTTGAATTATGGAAGCATGTTAAAAATCATTCATTTTAGGTATCAATGGCATTGCTTACTTTAAAAAGGATTTAGCTCATTTTTCTGTCTGTGAATTAAATTTCTTTAAAAGCCCCATGGAAAAGCGAAAGTGATGATGGCTCATTGTTCAAAAGTTTGGTCACCCTTAAAGTCTGTGATTATTTAATCTATCGTACTACAGAAGTTTTAAAGATGGGTAGGATTTAAGTTACTGGGATAATAAAAATGTTTAAAAATGCTCTCCCTATGTCCTATGAACTCTCCTCTCACAGCGAGGTCGGGCATTCAGCCCCAACCCCCTAGGTTTGAACAGACTGAGCAAATGGAGTATGATCTCCAATTAGAGAAACCAGTTTTATTCGGGCTTACTTACAAAGGATTCATCCCCGGGGGGAGAGGTGGAAATTTCGTACAGGAAAGCCAGCATTTTGATCAGAAGTCTGGTGGACCTACGGCACGCACACCCAGATGGAGCCCTGCTCTGCTGCACTGTTGCATCTTTCACTGCTTTCCCACTAGACCCTCCCCCTTAAGTCATTGGTTGGCTGACTGTCAATCACATTCTTGGAGCCATGTCTTGAGGCAGAGAGAAAACTGTAAATGTACCCTACACCTTTTAATATCTAGAATCAGAATAGCAAATTCTAACGTTTACTACACATTAAAGGGGATCATCTTGCTTTCTCTTTAAGTAAAATATATTTTATGGTCATATTATCTATCATTTTGAACAATATTTGTAAAACCAAGCAAAATTTACACACACACACACACACATACACACACGTGCATATGCGTAGGGAGATATTTTATATTTCAATGCCAGTTTTCTTTAATTCAAAATAAGTTATTAAAAGAGTTAATGTTATATTGAGTATAATTTTCAATTTTTCTAATTTTATAAAAGATTATAAACCCCCCAAATTTAAAATGAAACACTTTATTCATAACTCTCAAATTTTTTATAAACTATTGTAATCTATTTTGAATGATTTTAAAAGATCATCTTAAGAAAGAAATATTCTTGTATAGTCTTGAAAACATATTCTTCAATTTACAGAGAAATTTGCTAAGTTATCATCCATTATCTGCTTTGAAATGACATTAATATCAAAGGAGCAATAATTTCATAGTACATATAATGTATTATAGGTGCCACCTGGTTCTTTAAATGTTTGATAAATTCAGTATATTAGATATGTACTAGTCCTGAGCTACATAAGATTTGACTTCACAGGATCACGGGATGAACTGTGATTTTGTTCTCAATGAAAGATTCTTAAACATTCCAGTTTATCATCCCTCACAATACATACAGGATCAAACAGATGTGAACACATGTGTGTATATATTCATATGTGTGTGTGTGTCTGTTTTTTAAGCAAGCTCTATGACTTTATTTTTATTTAGTGATTTAAATTTTTTATATATTTTGGATAATAATCCATTATTAGATGTACCATTGAAATTTTCTTTTCTTTTCTTTGGTTTCCCTTTTCATTTTTAGAAAGGTACACATTTTAAAAAGTGTATCATATATGTATGAAACAACCTGGCTGCATGAAAAGATACGTTCTAGAAAGATATAGAGATATAGGAAAGGAAAATAAGATTTGAAAAACCGAATGTCTCAAGTTATGAGATATTTTTACAACAAAGGCGATGAGAAAACATGTAAGTGTAACTCCTAAAATATTCATAACTTGTAGGCATCCTTCTGATTTAAAGCAACTTTGTCAACAACAATAAATACAGATTTTAAGGTCCTCATCTTACATATAAAGCAAAACTAATAAGAGTGTTACTGCCTTGCTTTCTTGCTTTTACCTTAGAACTCACCTCAGTGCACATATTTAATTTCAAATTTTAGATGAGGGAGATGTTGATTACATAGTACACATTTTTAATAATAGAATACATTCCTGTTAATTTAAGGTACATCATGGCAGCCATAGTTGATAATATTACTTTTAACTAGAAAATCCTGTCCATAAAGTAAATGATCGCTCTACAAGCGATCATTTGTGAGGCCAGTTAGTGTCAACATGAAACAGAAGACGTGAGCACAACATTATTCACCTTAATAGATCAAAAGAAATAATATATAGTCATTTTTAAAAACTTAGCTGTGATGGCTAATCTTGACGGTCTGGAGTCACTTCGAAAACACAACTCTGAACATGTTTCTTAGGACATAGATAGAGAAGACTAACTGAGGAACCAACACAGACCCTCAGAGTGTCCACTATTTTCCAGCACTGGCCCAGGGACGAAAGCAAACCAGCATTGCTTATCTGTTTTGGCTCCTTAGGTGAGTGCTGCTCTCCCTGCTATGGCTGCTCTCTCTGCTACCACCAAGGTGACACCAGATGCAGCTTCCCTGGACTAACAGTGTGAACTCCAGAACAGCAACTCTAACAAACTTCAAAACTTTCAAGACCGTATCGGGACTGTTGAGGCATCTAGCTTAACAGCTGCACAGGTCTCAACCTCTCGACCTGCACATGTCCATTACTGGACTACCAGTCCTACTGTGCAAGTTGTTGTAACGAATCCAACTGGGTATTTATGCATTCTGCCACTTTCTGAGATATCTGTCTAATACAATACTGGAACAGAACAAAAGAATCATTAGACAGACAACTGTAGGAATACTTTTCGACCACTGCTAGTGTTTGAGGATGAACCCCAAACCAGCTAAATCTGATGCCAGAGACTTGCATTCTATTAGTCAAGTACATATGGAAGACAGTTGAAAAAAGCACCAACTCTCTTCTTTGGTCCATACTTACCAAGGAGTGGCTTACTTGTCATCAGATTCTCCTCATACTTTATACTGTATATAAACAGCATTAGTGATCTTTCATTTTAAAAGGCATAAAGGTATAAAAGCGCATTTATCAGAATAAATTTGAGTCTTTGTTTACTATCATTTTCAACATGAGTCAGGAACAATTAAATACAGAACTTATCATTAAATCTCTAGACCTGTTGAAAATGCTAAGAAAATAATTATTCACAAAAAAGCACATATGCCTTCCTAATACCCATTAACTATTGGGGATGAAACATGAGAGAGCATATTCAGGAGAAGTTGATTTTTTGATATATGTCCTTGTAGTGTTTGTTTACATTTAGATGTTTTTAAATTTTAAACTTGTAATAAAAAAACTAAAACTATCTTTTGAGTTCATTACAAATGCATATCCTTATTAGTGCTGTAGCTTGTTGTTAGGAAATCCAATTAAATTCAATAGAAATTTCATTAAGGATGGATTGCAGCATAGGCAATAGAGAACAGGTACGACTATGATTCCGTAGGCCTCAAGCCTTTTAATGACTAGGAAGAACAGTTCCACAGTCCACAAGTCATTGTGAATCTTTAAATTATTGATAAAGACCTAGAAAAATCACTACCAGAAAACAGATACTAGAGTGTGAAAAAAAACAAAAAAAACAAAAAAGCCTCATTGTACTTCAACATGAATCTGCCCCATGGGGATTTTTGCCTCTTTTCTGTGCTTCTGAAATCTGCCTTGGGTTGATCCTGTTCAAAAATAAGTCTATGCTCAAAACTAGAAGCAAAGACAGGGCTCTGCAAGCTCTCCAGAGGACTCCGGGAAGACACTTCCATCAAAGAAATCATTCCACAAGTGAAAAGAGTGCTTAAACCCAGGTAATTTATCATGTTCTTCCCTTGACTGTAGACACAATTTTCCAATATCATTTTATATTTGGCACACACATGGATCTAGATTTGTTTAAATTAGGTATCTCTATCTCATGTTTTTCAATAAAACAAAAATAAACATGGATAAAATACCACTCTCCAAATTAGCATTTAATTTATTTTGTGATGGTTTGTTCATAGTCAAAAAAATCAAGTTTCATGAAAAAATGTCCCATATAAATATATTTTTATATAGTGACTATACTTCATAGAGCAGCTGACAAGACTTAAGCAAACACACAGTTAGTGACTCTATGATTGGTTTTCCTGAAAACGACAGTTGGCTCTTTCTTAAAGCTGAAGGCACTGACAGAAGACTTACTCATACTTTGACAACACTAACCAAGCCAGCGGAGAAACTGACAAGATAGGCAAGAAGCAAGTAAAGGCAAAACACGTAAGAGCTGAGAACCAGAGCAGACCCACAGTGATCCAAGCAGGCACAAACACCCTGGAATTTACACAGGAATATATTCACGCTGAAAGGCACTGATTGACTAATGAGAGCTTCATGATTGTAGGGAGTTGGAATATTCATTGCTAGAGCCAAAATCATCTTGGGTTATCTTTAGTCCCTGCTATAGCCAGGGACTCCTCACATCTCTGTCTGACCTAAACCCATGTGACTATCAGATAAGTCCTTTTGGAATATTAATGAAAGCACACTACCAACCCAGCATCTAGGAACGTATCAGATAGTGCTAGAGACCTATAAGCAGAGAGTTGCCTTGTGAATGGAATTCCCAGAAAAACTCCATATCTTAGAACTGGACTTTCTTCTACAAAAGCT
This sequence comes from Eospalax fontanierii, assembly GCA_035773235.1. Classification (NCBI taxonomy): domain Eukaryota; kingdom Metazoa; phylum Chordata; class Mammalia; order Rodentia; family Spalacidae; genus Eospalax; species Eospalax fontanierii. The sequence continues at coordinate 14,427,629 of CM069536.1, read as the reverse complement.
AATCAACTGATCAGAACTTCACTGTGTGACAAGTTTAAATGTTACAGGTCCAGAGTCTAATTATCATTTATCTTGGGCCATCCTTACTCTTAAATAGCCATTTCTTGCCCACCTTTGTTTTGAATAATGGCTTGTGACTAACAGATAAAACCTTTTGGAATATATTAACTTAGCAGACCAGCTTCCACCAACCAAAAGACTGAGTGCCAACAGATAGCATCTGGGGTCTACAGCTGAAATCTCTCTTTTGCTGTAACTACCTACTTAATGTTTCCAGCATTGCAGTTGAAATATGTCTTGATGTATGACATTTCTTTCTTCTGTTACTGTCAAAACTGCATAAAACTGCTGTCACATGGGCACATGGAACTTGGCGTCTTCTGAACCTGTGTTCCCAGGCCATTGTCACTCATCGTTGGCTCCAGAATAAATTATCTCTTACCCCCTTTCAGGTGAGAGTTATGCTTTTGCATCAGAAGTTATGGTGCCACCATTTGGAGCCCCCCAAATTACCTGATTTTCATCAGAGAAGTCACTTGGATGGATGGAAGCAGGTACTGGCACAGATCCATTGAGTCCAGCCATCTGGTGGTGTTGTCTCCTTGGGTGTATTGTGGTGAATTCTTTCTGGGGCTCTCTCAGGCATCCCTTGGTTTGGTCAATGGTCCATTTGTTTATTTTGAGCTGGTTGGTTAAGGATTCTATTTGTTAGATACCTTTTGTGGTTTGAGTTTGCCCTCAAAGTGTTTGTCTTAATGTGTCTATTTAGTTTCTTTGCTTTGGAAGTATTTTGGTTTTGATATTTGGTTTGTTTTTTTGCTATGAAGGTATGTTTGATTCTAATCTTTTGTTTGTTAAAATTAACTAGCCCCAAGTATTTTGTATTCTCTTTTACTTTTTTTCTGAACACTTTTTCCATGTCTCATCTAAGGAATGGAGAAATGTTTCAAGAAAAACATATATTTCATACTTCAGCGAGCTGTAGTGTTGATTAGTATCTTCTTTTAACTTACAAATACAAGAAAATGTAAATATATAACAAGTTATATCCTCCAGTTTTCAGGTTCCTGTTTGTTTAGATATTTGTCTGATTTCTGGCTTTCAAGTGTCTGCTCTAAAGAATCCGTTTTTGTTTGCTTCAGAAGTATTTTAGTTCTTATTGTTTGGTTTGTTTTTTATTATTGATGTCTTCTAGATCTTCGAAGGCATTTTGGCTTTTGTTTATGGTCTGTCCTGGTTCTGTTTATTTCTAATATGTTTTGATTTAGTTGGCCTTTGTCTTCAGACACTCCTCCAATACCTAAATCTTCATTTTTTTTTTCCTGTGGCATTTTCCTGTTATTGCACCTTACTGCCTTTTGCTGAGGAGGATTATGAGCACTGAAGATAAGAGGGACTTATTCCCTACAGCCTTACTGGATTCAGGTGTCAGAGGGAACTCCCCAAGTATGTAGTGGTCTCATAAGGAAACCCCACAAACGTACCCTGTTTCTGGCTTGCCCGGGAAGTAATGCACAGGGTTTGATCTCCTGGTGCCTTGAGCACACTCATGTTTCTGTAAACACACAGGATAACCCCAGATCCAGTGGGCAAAGATGGTGTCAGTGTGAAAGCACAGAAAGTCTATTCAAAAGCAGCACATAAACCAGATACAAGACATATATTCCCCAGTTAGCACAGAAAGGCTTCCACTTGTTCAGGAGCAAAAACAAAGAAGAGAGGATACAACAAGTTTTCCAAAAAGAAAGAAGCATTTGAGGACAAACCTGCATCTGGCACTACAGCTGGCTTTATGTATGATAATTATGGACTTACAACTTGCAAGTATTTGACGAGATGGGGAGAGCTAACCAAAGATAAGTTGGCCCCTAGTGGGAAATGTTCCCAAATTGGAATTCCTTTGCACACTTAAGTAGAAGTCCTAGGCAATACAATTTAAAACTGTCACACGAGCAGTCTGTTTTAACTGAAATGTAAAAGTGTCTAAAAAGCAAAGGAAATTATGAAATTGGTAATTAATAATAATAAGAGCTATAAGAAAACTATGAGAGTAAGGGAAACATTAAAATCAAGAAATTACTTTAAAAGTTTTAGAGATTGTGTAAGAACTAAAGATAAATTCTAAAACTAGTTTCCCTATCTCATCTTTTTCTGACCTTGCCTTTCATTCTCTGACTCCTACAGCAAAGCTCTATAATGCAAACAGATTGTGGCCTGTTTTAAGAATAACCGCTTTTCTTCCTGTAGGCACTGCTCACTTGGATATATCCCACATTGAGGGAAGACCACTTGGCAGCTGTGACTCAGTCACTCCTGAAGTTTCTGGGACTCCTGGTGAGATTTATCTTGAAGCATTCTTGCTGAGTTTCCTATGTGTTTCTTATATGATTGACCCTGCTAAGTACTTTGGGTTCCTTTACCTCTGTTTTGCCGGTCAGAAACCCACTTAAAAATCCCATAGACTCATCCATATTCTGGTACCTAAGTCAGATACAGTAGCACATGGCTTTTTCTGGCGTACATCAAAGAGCCAATCCCTAAGATGGCCAAAGCCAGCCTCCTGCTTCCACGAGAACAGCTTGAGGGAGAAAAAATGAGAAAACTATGACTTGGTCTGGATAATAGCCATTAAACTTTGTTCTTAACCTGAAGTCTTAATGCTTCCTTTACTGTCCCCCGTGGCACCTCTGATTTATGTTATGCTCATAGTTCAGAATACAAGGAGAATTCTGCGGATTTCATATATAAAGGCATCTCCCTCTGTAGGAAAGAGTAAATGTTAGTCTTTTATTTCAAACCCTGTAAAACTTTGAACTTGGTTCATGGCAGGGAATTCTAATCTTTTAATCTCACCACACCCTGTAAAGACTTTTGTTTAAGGAAGGCTGTGGTGCCTTTCTGAACCTGCCTCGGCAGTGCAGTTCTCCCTGTAGGCAGATTGTTTTAAACTGGACCTGACTGACCATGCAACGCACTCTTCTGCGAAGGCAAAATCCGCCTTGCCAAGTTACTTTTGCTTTGTCCACGTGTTCTGTGTGCATAATTGATAGGGTCCTGGGGTCTTGGATTTTATTTATAACACCCCTCAGAATCAGCTCTTGAAAAGAGAGTTATTACCCTACGCGTACATGGCAAACTTCACCTTTCATATTTCTTATTTTATTTTTTGTGTGTGTGAGTGTATTGCCTGCATGTGTGTAAGTACAACCATGTCTTACAATGCCCTCTGAGGTCAAAAGAAGGTGTTGGAGCCCCTGGAATTGGAGTTATAGACCGTTGTTAGCTCCCACGTGGGTGCTGGAAGTTGAACACGAGTCCTCTGCAAGAGCAGTCAGTGCTCTTAACCACGGAGCCATCTCTCCAGCCCCTCGCCTTTCTAACATCTTGAACAAGGGATATGACTTTCCTTCCTTCCCCACTCTTTGATGTGCCTAGATTTCATATGATTGTGTCATGTGTGTCTATGATAATTATTTTCACATAGTGTTTGTGTCAAGACAATTTTTTTTAAACTGTGGTCACTTCAGATATTTTTTTCCTAATTATTTTTATTGTGTACAAGAATTATTGTTTTCTTGTGGGGGGACATATCCAATTACAGTGCACATGTGAAGATTTATAAACATGAATATTTTCATAATCTTAAAAGCCTGATACATATATGTTATATGTTATATAAATTTGGGTGCCCTAAACATCTAATGACCTACGAAACAGTATCTTTGGATCTACTAAGTGTTCCACAAAATCTTTAAATGCTAATTGTTTATACAAAATGGCATTCAGTAAAATCATAAGATAAACATTTCAGTGAGACATAAAATTTAATGTTATATACATAGATTTTGATTAGAATTTCCTTCCAAAACAGATTATAAATAAATATTAATTTAAAAATTGTATTTCAATTTTGCAATAGTCAAAGGTAACAAAATTATTTCTTTCAAAATATTGTTAATACGAAACTATTAAATTTAAAGTTTTATTAAAACTAGACTACATGTAAAACTACGGATATATATGTTTTCTCAAGACCTTTGGTGTAAGTTTCCTTTTCATAATAAAAATTATAGGAGATAAAGTCTCAGCAAAGAGTAATTACAAAATCTTGGTTCCTAAAATCTACCTTATATATGTGTGTATGTACACACTATCTACATGAACTTATATTTTTAAAGAATTTACTTAGCACCAAATTGACTTATAAAAAAGTTTTCATGTAAACCAAAATGGTTAAACTAACCCCAAAATATTTTTCCCTATCAAAATGTTATCTCCTTCATCCTTATCTTAACTTTGGTTCCTTAATATATTTCCTATTGTTTGAGAATATTTTAAGAGATGATTATTCCCATTCGAGGTTGCAATACTTCCTGTGTATAAGACTTGTTGCTATAAATATAAGCATTTTAAAGATATTAAAGTCACTACTGTATCCCTAAAGCCAACAAACAGATTTATTAAGGTCCCTATCTTTGCCAAGTCAATGTAAAACCATCTCTAAACATTTAAAAATAAATTTGGTCATTTACCTGCTTCAAGGCTTACAGTGATATATTGTTACATTTTAATGATATATTTTAGATAATTGTTCATCTCTGTACTTTGAGTTAAAAAGTAGTTTAGTTAAACACCTGTTAAATGATTAGTATAATTACTACAATTATAAACAGATAACAGAAATAAGTAAAAATAAAAAATGCCAAAATTTTTCTCTTCTAGACACCACAAACACTAATGAGAAGGTAATGCTTTTTAGAAAAATAATTTCAAAGTGCCTTTTATAATGGACATATCCTTATAGCTTAAATTGGTTAAGAAAAAAAAAACCAAGACTATTAATACGTTTTGCATATCTTTATTACTGTTAGATATTTAAGATACTACATATATGTTTTCTATGTCTTAGACTTAGCCTCCTAGATTGTCATTTTAAATTATCTTATTAAAATACTTTACAAATTTTCTATAGAAACAGAAATCAAGATAAAAAATTAGAGCTTAAAAAGTTATATGTATGGCATATATGTTTTGTTGTTGTGCTTTGTTTAGTAAAGGAAGGCTTAAAAGATGCTTTTAGATTTGTACAGTAAAGATTGTTCAAACTCGAAATGGATAAAAATAGTGTTAAAATTATTTTGTTATAAAAAGAACAATGAATGTTTAAAGAACATAGGATTATAACTAAGTTGATTATAATATAAATGTTATTAATTTTCTAGGGTCAAAATTCAATACCCTGAGATAAAATTAATGCTTAAGTATTTATTTACAGCCACATAGTTTTTCTAAATGTTAATTTACTTAGAAAATCAAGAATTTTTTAAATGATTTCTTAAAATTCAGAATTAATTTTCCTTGAAGAATAAAGAAAACCTGAAGATTTCATCAAATGAAAGAAAATAAATCACATCAAACATTCCATTCAATTGAGAGAAAAGACTGTATCCGGGTACCTTCAACCTGATCCTGTTTTACAAAATTGAGAAAATAAACCTTACGCGTCTCTTGTGCCAACTTATAAGAACGCATCCTCATGAACTTCAGAGATGCTGAATGAGATCCATCTTCAATTAATGACAATCCAATACTCTTAAGTAATTAAACATTTCTTTCATTGTTTTTGTTCCTTAAACCCCTTTACAGATAGGTATTTTTAATGGCTTCTGGTATTTAATCTTTCATTTGCTATAATCCTAAATGATAAAATTATAATACTAAATTTGGTTTAAATTCGGTTAAATGATGATGTTATTTCCTTTTATTGATTATGCATTTTTGTTATGATTATTTGCTTACCCAAAACTCCCACCTTACTCAACTAGTTTTCATGTTTAAAAGACTCAAATGTTTTCACTCTTTATAAAAATATATATGTATTTTTCTAATTGTTTAGTATAATTTGGATACAAAGCAAGTTATCAAATTCAAAATTGTAAAATATATGTATTTGCATATTATATATAGAAAGTATACATATTAATTAAATTCAACCAATAAGAATAAAAGGATCTATTACATGTTCCACTATTCAACACTGTAACTACAAAATTATTTTCTCTAGATAGAGCTACCCAAACATTTCACTTAATACTTCTTATCCAAATTATACAAAAAACATCACTCTCTTATAACGATACTCATGATAGTCTATATTTTAATTACTGATGTTCCCTAATTAAAAGAGCATCTCAGTTGTCCTATATAGTAAAATTAGCCAGGATAAAAACAGTAATTAAGAAATATCTATATTTTACTAATAAAAGGAAAAGAACAATACTACACTGATTCCTTCTAGAGTCCTGTTTTCTAATCATTAAAATAAAAGGAAATAGCTGGTTATGCCTTCAAGGCATATGAAATTCTTTTTTATACAAGTTTGATTTCTTGTTTTTATAAATGTTATTAATATGTATTATGTAAATGAAGGATTTTGTGTTAAGAGAAAGTTTAAAGAATACTGCATTGTTCTGTAATTTCTCCTATATGTCTCTTATTTTATCCAAACTATATCTGGTATGATACCAATATAATAAAACACAAGACATCATTATTCACAGATAACAGCTAGTAGAGTCAGAGCTGCCACTCCATCAGTTTATATCTGTAAGGTCTAACTAGCCCTAAGAAAACCCCCAAATTCAAAAACAATAGATTTTCTAAATATCCCAAATATAATTGAAATTGTACACAGAATATAGATAGCTGTAAATACGGTGGGAAAAGTCTCATGGTTTTTTCCTTTATATTTGTTTCCTTAATCTGTTACATTTAGTAATTAAACCAAAAAATGTTCTTGATTATTTTAAGTATCCTATTATATGTCACATACAAATGTTATGTCAGGTACAGAGGACAAAATGTCACATCCAGATCATCATGGCTAATAGTTTTGATATGGTCCAGGAGTTTTTTTTCCTTATTGGTTTTCCTCTCTCCTTAAGACTACTGTCCTGCCTACAGCTGAACTTCTTCTACATCAGAGTACAGGAATGAGCCTTTCTAGCAAGGTGAGATTAAATAATATATGGCTCCTGCATGCACAAAATGTGATGCTTGGCCAACAGGGGGACATTGTGAAAGGAAGTTCCCACAAAAACCTTATGTATTCAAACTGGGCTTTCTTCTACAAAAGCTAATCAAATGATCAGAACTTGAGTGAGGAGAGTGTGGAATGTTGCAGGTCCAGAGCCTAATTACCATTTATCTTGGGCAGTCCTAACCCCCTAACTACAAACCCCTTGCCCATCTTTGTTTCTGACTTAACATCCTGTGACTAACATATAAAAACCTTTTGGAATGTATTAACTTTGTAGACCACCAGCTTCCGCCAACCAAAACACTGAGTGCCATCAGATAGCAATTGAAGCCTATATCTGAGCTTTCTCTTTTTTCATGTGCACCTACTTACTGTGTTCAGTAATGTAGTTGAAAAGTTATAATGTTTCTTGTTCTGTTACTCCAAAAACTGCATAAAACTGCTTTCACATGGGAACTTGGAATTTGGGGTCCCCTGAATCTGCGTTCTGGAGCTCAGTAGTCACTCATCTTGGTTCCAAAATAAACTATATCTTACCCTCTTAGAGGTCAGTTATGCTTTTCTGTAGACAGTCTGATTTACTGTACCTATTCCACCTAATGTTCCCACCAACACATGCGAAAAATACCTTGACTTATGGCTTTCTTTGGTCATGTAACTATAAAAACTTCATAAACTAATTCTACATTGGAACACGATATTTGGGCAAACTGATTCCAGATATGTAGATCATAGTCTTTCATATTTGGCTCAAGAATTAATATTCTCTTATTCTCTTTAATGGAAGAGCTGTGTTTTGCAGGGACAGAAGCAAGACGACAAATTGTACTTATTTTAAAATGTGTTTATGAAGCTGAGTGTCCAGTTTGGGAAATAGAAATGATTTGCTTACAGATAGTTACCGCCTGCTTTTGGTTGAGAAACAAGGTGAACTGGAGATCCTTCATGTGTAGAGACAACACACTTTATTCTGATTTTAAAATATATGGTGGGGAAATGGCCAGAGGTTAAATGCCAATAGATACAAGAACTTAATTATTGATAATATATTGCTGATGACCAACTTCAGCTCCCATGTAAAGTCTATTAAGTTAATTATTAACAAACTTCTACCATATAGCATTTAATTAAATTATTATGAGTTAAACTCACTTGGTAACTGTATGATAATTTACTTAGTGTAAGAAGATTGTTGTTCTACTTTATAAAATTATTAAATGTGTGCTTTATAAAGATTTGTATATCCATAGTCTCTAGAAATGAAAAGAAAATATGTCACAAGGAAAAAGAAAACCAGACGCTCCAGCCCCAGCCCACATTGCTACCTGTCTTTACAAACACAACAGTGTTAAAGTTTTGAACTATATTGAAAGATGTAGCTGAACTTTAGCAATATCTTTTGACTAGTATTTTTAGGCTGGGCAAATTCCAAATACAAAACTGCTTAAGCAAAGATTAAAAATTAGAATATAATGATTTCTTTGTGAAGAGTCACTCATAGAAGATGCTACTTTTTAATTTAGTATTCTTGCTCAATACTTATAAATACACTTTTAATCATTACAAGAAACCAAAGGTTTATAAAACCAAGCTATAGTATTTTAGATCTTTCTCATGAACAATGTTTCTCTTTCAAGGAGTAAATATCATTTAATTTACTAAAAAATAATAATGCAAAGGTCACAGACTACCCTTTTTTCTCTCTCTCTGACACCTTTGTGCATTCATCACATTGTTTGACTGTTTACCTCATGCACTCAGTGATATAAATTCCTTGGCATTTAACTGGATCTTTTTTCCCCTTGTGGTTTGAAGTTCTTTCTCTTTTTTAATTAGATTGACCTTTTGGTTCACTTGAATGCCCTCAACCTGACAAAGAATAACTGCTCTCTTCTCAGCTTACCAGAAATGAATACACGGCAAAAACACTGACAGAAAAATGATCATTTTTGATGCAGTGTTCTGAGTAATGTATAATTGCTACTTTTCATAGTCACTAACATAGAGAAATACCTGGCTCTGTTCAGTTCTCAGAGACTTAATGTGATAAGTTGATCTATATTTTCATAAGTTAACACTTTAACTTTTATAGGGCTTCTTATGATTAATGTATTTAAATCACATTTTAAATATCTAGTCATAGCTGACCTACTTCATGATTCTAAAACCCAATGTGTAACGTTATTGAAATGAAAAATATGACTACCCTTTTCTGTGATTCTTTTACTGTGTGTGATTCTGATTTACACACACCACACACACACACACAACCATATGCAGGATATATTTTTCTATTTGTAAAAGTAAATTTGAATGAATATATAGTATTATAGATGTCTACTGAGGTGAATCAACACAAAATATTTATCTAAAAGACAGTACAGGAATCAAGTATTTATTATGACCCCATATGAGTCTTAATATAAAGCTTATACAATTGTAAGTTTAGATAATAAACCCATTTGACTGTTTTGTTGTAGGTCAAAGCTTGAAAAACTAACTGAAAAATTGTGTTGAACAAAACAGATAGTAATAATACTAACACAAGTTAGTTAGTTCCAAGTACTCTAACAGTTCTATTCCCAAGTAAATAAAATTTGCTTTAAAATGTGTAAGATTAGCTGGTTATAGTATAATATTACTACTTCCAATTACTTCCAATTACTGGGAAGACTGAGTTTATGAAATTCTGGCTAAACAGCAAGACCTTATCTATCTATCTATCTATCTATCTATCTATCTATCATCTATTTATCTATCATTAATCTATCATCATCTATGCTCTATGTACATCTATCAAATATCTATCTGTCTACTTAGAATGAACGAACTCATGCAACATTATTTCAGAATACTTGTTAGTTAACACTTAAATGTGAATGCAGGAAAATATAATTGAGTACATTCAGAATGTTACAGTACATTACAACTTGGTCTTCACCTCCATAGTCTCCTGCTGTGACCTCTTCAGGCCTCTGGGTAGGGATCATATGTTTGAACACTTCGACCCTAGTTGGTGGTTCTGTCTGGGAAGGTTGTGGAGCCTTCAGAATAGGAGGCATGGCTTTCAGGAGTGAATCATGTGGGTGGATCTTTAGGGCTGTAGCTTGACCGATTTTCTATTTGAGTTCTTCAGAGATGCAAGGAACATAGGAGTCAAACACTGTTGTCATAAACTCTGCCTTGCCTCTCCACTGTGACAGGCCATACCTTCTTAAGCTGTGAACCAAAATAAATTATTCTTCCTTAAGTGGATCCTGTGAGGTATTTTGTAATAAGTATGTTGACAATAAATAATACAACTATCTAGTTAGGTAAAACAATTATAATAGAAGACCAAAGACCAAAGTAATGAGGGTGTTCTATTAATATTTATAGGCATGATCAGACTATATCTGTGATATGGTACCGGAGATAAGAGATACTGAAAAAGGTAAAAAAAGAGAGAGAGAGTTGTGAGTAGTATATACATAATGATACCCCCTCCAAACCTTGCAATAATAATTTTTAAAAGACTGAAATCACATTGTAAGTTTACTATCCAACAAGAAGCAGTGTAACAGAGCAAAGATTTATTTAGGTTTATGGTTTAGTGAAGAATAGAGTCTATCATGTGCAGGGAGGCACAAAAGCAGGAGTGTGAGGCTTACATGTGAAGTCACATCACATCTCTCAGGGAGTAAAGAGGGCCAGGAATTGACACCTAGCTGTAAAATGCCAGGGCTCTTCCCCGTGACCCGTGGTTCACTGCCAACAGTGAGGCTCTACCTCCCCAAAATTCTATAAGATTGGCACCAGCCGGATGATGGAGACTACGCATTCAAATACAGACATTTCACATTCAAACTAGAATGTTATGTCCTTCGCTTCTGTAGGCTTATATCCATCTCAGAATGCAAAATTCATTTGTCCAAACTTAAAACGTCTCTATAGTTTGTGTGTTCATGTAGGTTCAGGTACACATAGTTGTGTAGATGTGTGTGCATATGTGGGCTCATGTATGTGGAGGTCAGAGAAAAATTTTGGATGGTATTCAACTTCTATCATCAACCTTTTCCCTAATATGAGGTCCCTCACTGGGCTGAAACTTGAGAAATAAGCCTGACTATCTGGCCAGTGAACTGTCTGTCTGTCTCCTCCTCTCCAGCACTGAGAAGCTTCCACTATGCTGCCCCATGTCTTTATTTTTTTATATGTGTCTTGTGGGCATTGAACTCAGGTTTTCACATCTGTAAAGTAAGTGCTTTACTAGCTGAGCAATCCTGCTGCCCCCTAGCCCCCAAATCTCCATAGTCTTTAGCAGATCGAATACTATTGAAAACTCCCAATTCAAAAGTCTCTTCTGAGACTTAGGGAAACATTTTAATATTTCCTATAAAATCAAAACATATTACATACTTCTAACATACAATGATAAAAAAAATAATAAAACACATATTCTCACTTTCAAAATGAGAAAGAAGAATGTAGAGAGAAAAGAAAAGAGCAGACCAAAGGAAAACTGAAGTTCAGTAAGAAAACTGTCAAAGCCTACACCCATATCCAACATCTGGAGCCCATAATGGAATTATCTGGTCCTCAAAGGACTCAGACAGACAACTTCTGCCCCCTGCTAAGCCACTTGCACAGTGTAGTCTCTTCCACAGTCCTCTTCCACCCTTTGCATCTTTGGAATGCGGACATCTGGCATTTCCAACATCCAACATAATGCAATTCTACATTCCAAGTTGGATATCACCTTTGCAGCTTCCTTCAGTGGCCTTGTGGGTCTTCTTTACAAGGACTGCAACCTACCCACCTGTTTCCTTTCCCTAAACTCATTCTGAAGCTATGACTCCCCGTAATCTTGCATCTTTCTTGCAAAGAAAACCAGTGCAATGTGGATAATGATACCAAGTTCTGCTGCCTGCTTGAGACATAGACTTCTCTTCTTGGACCAAAGCTATAGAGTCCTTTGTGTGCTCAGTTGACTGTTTTCTAGAAGGGAGCCTCTCGGGCAGCATTTTCAGCTTAAGGTCTCCCTTTTCAAATGAATTTGCATTTTTACAAAATGGAGAATAGGAATAGATAATTCCTTGCCACCATGGTTCTTTTCCTATGGTCCCATTGCAAAGCATGAAGTTTCTTTTAAATGGTGGAATCTTTTTAACAATTACAGTGACTTAGTTCACCACTGTAACTGCAGCTTTAAACTCCCTCTTTTCTTCCAAACAGCACATGTTTCATATCTTTTTACCCCTTTTGAGACTCTGTCTCACTGTAGATTAGGATAAGAAATGTAAAATGTAACCACATCACAGTCTAAAGGCTGTTCTGTATTGAAATTTCCTCTGCCATTGTAATGAACCAAGCCTAACTCAGGACATGGGTAAAATGTAACCATATCTTTTGCCAAAATATAACCTAAATGTCTTTGTACTCTTCCACAACCTTATGAGCCAGATCTCTACTGTACACATTTCTCCTGGCATCTTGGTCTTCTGAATTCCCACCAGAATGGCCCATTAAGCTCTGCTTGCAGCCTTCTGTGGCTTTTCTAGCCTGAAATTCTAAACTCTTTTACAGTCCAGCCAAACACTAGTTTGAAAAGTCTAACTGTCTGGTGAGTTTATCACAGCAATGGCTCCCCTCTTGGGACCCAATTAATTAGGATTTGTATTGCTAGAATAAAATACCAGATAAAGCAGAAGGTATGGGAGGAAGGGTTCATTCTGGCTTATGGTTTAAAGAACTATGTAGTCCGTCATGGTGTAGAAGATATGTCAGCAGGAAGACCAGGTGGCTTGTCACATTATCTCCAGTCAGGAGCTAGAGAGTAGACAGGAAGTATTACTAGACCATAAAACCTCATATCCTGTCCCCAGTAACTCATTTCCTACAAGATTTCCACAGCCATCTACACAGAAGCACCAGATGTGGATCAAGTGTTCAAAGAAATGAGCATATGCATGACTTTTCACATTCAAACCACAAAAATTGAGAACTAATGAAATAAAGCATAGGAAGACCTGTGGCATAGAATTATGGTCACAATTTAATTTGAGTATGAAGAATATTATTAGTATACACAATAGTATAGTACCATTCCTCTCTGTGTGTGTATGTGTTTATGCATAACCACACACACAAATCAATCATATGCTCTAGCATTGTCAATATTATAAATTATCAAAACAGTTGAGTTTTTAATGAACAAGATTGGAAATGAATACTTTTGATGATGAAATAGTTATAATTAAAATATTTTAAGTCAAGGCTACAGAGATGGCTCAGTGGTTAAGAGTACTGACTGTTCTTGCATAAGACCTGGTTCATTCCCAACACCCATATCACTGATAAAAACTGTTCTTAACTTCAGTTGCAAGGGATATGATGCCATCTTCTGGTCTCTGTGGGAACTGTATGACATGGAGTCACATGCAATGTATGCAAAACATTCATTTATATGAAAGAGCAAACATAAAGAAAAATTAAAAGAAAAATTTCTAAGCATTGGAAAAATGACAGTATCCAGTACACACCTTTGAATAACAACACTAAATAACAATGGCCTCAACTTCCCTGTCAAAAGACATAGGCTAATAGAATGGATCAAGAAAGAAAATCCATCTTGTTGTCTTCAAGAAACTCATCTCACCTTCAAGGATAGATCCTACCTTAGTATGAACAAATGACAAAAAAATATTCCAAGTAAATGGCTCTAAGAAGCAAGCAGGTGTTGGAATTCTAATATCTAACAAAACAAACTTCAAATTAAAACTAACCAGAAGAAACAAAGATGGCCACTTTATTCTAATAAAAAGAACAATTGATCAAAAAGATGTTACAGTCATGAATATATATGCATCCAATTTCACAAAAACCTTACCCTAGGACTATAAAATACAGTCAGTCAACCTCAACTAAGAAACAGTACGTGATTTCAATACCCCACTATCTTCAATGGACATTTCAACTGAAAACAACAGGGAGACATCTAAATTAGATGATGTCTTACATCAAATGGACCTGACAGATATCTACAGAATATTCCACCCAAGCACTAAAGAATACATTTTCTACTCAGCAGTCTGTCCAAGTTTCTCTAAAATTGACCACATTGTGGGACACAAACAAATCTCAACAAATACAAAAAACTGAAATAATTTCATGTATTCTTTCAGACCACAGTTCAATAAAGCTTATAATCAACAGCCAAAGAAGTACTAACAACTACACAAACTCATGGATGTTAGACAACACACTCCTGAATGAGGAATGGGTCAAAGAAGAAATCAAGAAAGAAATAAAAATATTCTTGGAACTAAATGAAAATGAGAATACAACACAAGAAAACCTTTCCGACACTTTGAAAGCAGTCCTAAGAGGGAAATTTATAGTTCTTGATGCCCAAAAATATGAGAAACAACACATGTAAATGACTTAACAGAATAACTCAAGACTCTGGAAAAGCAAGAACAAACCAACTCCGAACCTAGTAGACAAGAAGAAATAACAAAACTCAGAGCAGGAATTAATGAAATAGAAACAAACAAACAAACAAACAAACAAGGCAAAAAAATCAATCAAATAACTGGTTCTTGGAAACATTAAAGAAGATAGACAGACCCCTAGCCAAGTTAACCAAAAGAAAGAAAGGACAAATCCAAATAAACAAAATCAGAGATGATAGGGGAAACATCACAACAAACACCAGGAGAAAAATCTGGAACATTGTAAGAAAATACTTAAAAAAATCTATACTCCATTAAATTCAAAACTCTAAAAGAAATGGATTAATTTTTAAAGTCATTGACACCACTAAAGTTAAACCAAGAAGAGATCAACAGCTTAAATAGAACCATAATAAATAAAGAAATTGAAACAGCAATAAAAAAAAAAAACCCTCCTGACTAAAAGAAGGTCAGGCTCAGATGGATTTACAGCAGAATTCTACCAGACATTCAAATAAGTTATGCAGCCAATACTTCTTAAATTATTCAAAAAGAAAGAAAGAAGGAGAACTCCAAAACTCCTTCTACAAAACTAAAATTACTCTAACATCAAAAACAGGTAAAGAAATATCAAAAGTAGAAAACTATAGGCCCATATCCTTAATGAACACAGATGCAAAGATACTCAATAAACATTTGTAAACCGCATACATATACACATTAAAAAGATCATACACCACAATATAGTCAGCTTTATTTCAGAGATGGAAGGATGGTTCAATATATGTAATCCAATAAATGTAACAAAACATATATATTAACTTAAAGACAAAATTTAAATGGTCATCTTCAAGAGATGCAGAAAAGTCCTTCAACAATATCCAACATGAATTCATATTAAAAGTTATAGAAGGAATTGGTCTGGAGGGAACATACCTTAACATAATTAAAGCTATCTATAACAAACCCATAGTCAACGTCATGCTAAATGGGGAAAAACTGGAAAATCAGGAACTAGACAAGGCTGTCCACTATCTCAACTCATTTTTGATACAGTGCTTGAAACTCTTACAAGAGCAATAAGACAAGAGAAAGAAATTCAATGAGTGCTAATTGGAAAAGAAGAGGTCAATTTATCTCCGTTTGCAGACAATATGATATCGTACATAGGAGAGCCCCAAAATTCCAAAAGAAAGCTCTTAGAAAGGATGAATACTTTCAGTAAAGTGGCAGGTTACAAAATCAGTATCTTATATATATCAATAATAAGCAGCGATGAAGGGCATTCAAGGAAACCCTCCCATTCACAATAACCTAAAAAAAAAAAAACATTTAGGAATAAACCAAATTAAAAGTATTAAAGAGATCTACAATGAAAAGTTCAAATCTTTAACGAAAAAGACAGAGAAGACACTAGGAGACGGGAAGACTTACCATGCTCATGGATTGAGAGAATCAATATTGTGAATATGACCATCTTACCAAAACCAAATTATAATAGCCATTGCGATGAGACAATAAAACAAATAAAAGTGATGAATACTCTGGACTGGAGAGATGGCTCAGTGATTAAGAGCACTGACTGCTTTTCAGGAACTGGGTTTGATTCCCAGCACTTGCATAATGGCTATCAACCACCTGTAACTCCAGTTCCAGAGACTCTGATGCCCTCTTCTGACCTCTGAGGGCACTGCATGGCATTAGTGCACCTACATGCAGGCATTAAACTCATACACATCAAAAAATAAAGTATTAAAATTCATGAGTACCCCCCAAAAAGATATTAAGTAACCAAGTTTTAGAAATGATTGGTTTGGCATCAACAAACAAAACAACTCAAAACAACTTAATAAAATACTCCAAAACTGAGCCACTATATATATACATACATATATATATATATATATATATATATATATATATATATTCCATGAACCAGTTACCAGTTGGTGAAATTTCCAGAAATAACTATTATTAAATTTTGAAATGTAATAAAGATCCTTAAAGAAGAAGGGAAATGTATAATAGAAGAAGAAAAAGCTGAATTTTTGCTTAGAGAATTCTGCAACGTTGTAACATATCCTGTTTCTATCATGGCTTTGCCATGAGGGTGCAACAGTGACAGATCCCCTGTTCCTGTTACAGATTGATGACACAAGGAGAGCATTACAGACCTCACCTCCAAAGACTGGAGGCAACTGCCATGATCTTCAGGGAACCTCCCTAGATATGGATCTCTCAAACAATGTCCTTTATTTTTCCTGCTTTAGACCTTTCCCAACATTACAGTCTGCTCTAAGTAAAGGGAAAACATTTGTTTAAAATGTTTGGAGACAAATTAAATTTACCACTGACACCTGTAATTAAGGATAACATCAGAAACAAGTAGTAAGTTGAACAGAAAACACAAACAGGAAAACATTACCAAATGACATATTTAGGAAAACTATAGCGTTGAAAAACTTCTATCAATCAGATGAAAGCAATTTAGAGAAGAAAAGCTTAGCTTGGAGTAGTGGTATAGGCACTCAAAAGGCAAAGGCTGGAGAATCTTTGTGAGTTCAAAGGCAGCCTGTTCTAAATAGTAGGTTCCAGTCCAGCTGGGTCTACAAGAGGGGGACCCCTGTCTCAAATAAACAAGCAAACAACACCAACAAAAAGGAAAACTTATTTTGGCACACAGTTTGAAGGTATAGTGTAATCCATCATGACTGGGCAGCCAGGATCATGAGGCAGCTAGCCAGATAGCCCCAGAGTCAGGAAGCAGAGAGAGACGAAATTCCATGTTTCACTTTCTTTCTCTTTTTTATTCAGTCCATGAATGGATCCCATGTAAATGTCCCAACCATAATCGGTGTGGGTCATCATACTTTAGTAACCCTAGATTGAAAATAACAGCATAGGAACACTCATAGCTGTGTTTCTATGGTGATTCTGTGTCTAATCAGGTTGATAATGAAGGTTAAATATATGCCTCTATTTAGAAAAGTCCTTAGAAGAGTTTAAATTCCCATATTTGTTTGCCTTGAAGGTCCTACATAAGTGAAAGCTAAGGTGGATATTTAAACTGCCTAGATACGCAGCTAAGGAGGTTTCCCAAGAACACACTATCAACCGATAGAGGAAGTTTTGCTTTCTTGTCTATTTGTTTTACGTGTATTTTTCCCTATTATTATAATGTTTGATGTCTTTAACGAAGACTTTGTTTTTCTAGTGTACCAAATTCATAGAAACTATAAAATACTCTCTGAGATGTGCTTGATTACTAAAATAACCAATATGGAGCAATACCCTTTCATCTGGCCTTTATCTTAATCTCTGCTATAAATATCATAGTGTTAAGTATCAGGTAACCAAGGGCAATCGATAGCTTAGCGCACACCAGGTCCGTTCAGACTCATGGAAGTCACTGTGAGCCCAGCAAGCATTACTCAAATGAAGGCTCTAGCTTAATGATTTCTCACAATTCCTTTCTGCTTCATCTTGACCAGAATGTGGTCCCGCATGGTGCACCATCCTTCCTGTCTCTAATATCTATGAAATGAGCTTTATTTTCCTTAATTTCTCTTGTGTCAACTTGTGTGGTTTTAACTGACTGCTTATCACATAAAATAATGCAAAACAAAGGAAACCAAGATTCCAGTGATCCAATGTGATAATAATATGGACTTTAGAAAATTAGCTCAGAGATGTCACTAAGCAAACAATAACACTCAACACATAGGAACAGCAGACCCTAGGGATGGGAGAGGATTTGATTTCCAGAATTACCCCATACAGTGTTCTATCTAGCTTTAGATTTCCAGAATTACCACATGCAGTGTTCTATGTAGCTTTCAGTAACAACAACCAAATTGTGAGACACCCAGAGAAACAAGAAAGAAGGTATTGAAAATTTGTCTATGAAGAAATTAAAATGAATTTTCTTGGAGCAATAAATTAAATAAAACACCTTTAAAAGAAAATACCTTTGAAGACATAAATAATGAAAAATAACTTACGAACAAGGGGAGAGTGATAGAGAATAATGATATAAATGTTATATAATAAAGATATAAATGTTATAGCTGGCCATGATGGCACAGGCCTTTAATCCCAGAAATAAGGAGGCAGAGGCAGGCAGATCTCCATGATGCTGAGTGTACCATAATTTATGTAGTGAGTTCCAGGGCAGCTGGGGTTACAGGGTGACCTGGTCTCAAACAAAATATTAAAAAGGAAAGAAATCGAATTTCTGGATGTGAAGTGCAACAGAAATGGAAACTTTGGTAATGGTTCAAACACATTAGTCAGAGCAAAGAACCAGAAAACATGAAAACAGGTCAACTGAAAGAGACAAAAACCATGAAGAATAGGAATAGACTCTAACAGATTTCTAGATATCATTAAATGTATGTGTAGGCAAAGGGCTAAACGGGGAAGACAGGGTGACACAAAGAATAGACAACAGATGAGTTATTAGTGGATAATAGAAGCCCTGGCAAAGGAAACGGTAAGATAAAAAAATTCTCTCCAGCAAAATTTGATTCTGAAACCAAAGGGAAAATTAAGACATCATAGATAACCGGAGTGAGGAGCTGAAGGTTTGCATACCTGCCTTATAATAAATGTTAAAGAAAATCCTTTGGGTTGGAACTAAAAGACAACAGTAATCTAAGCCATATGAGAGAATGGATAACACAGAAAACAACCTGAAAGATAGATTCAAAAGCTACACTTCATACGTTTATTTGCTGTTTCTCCATTTCTTTTCCTGTAAGATTTAAAAGATAAATATATCAAGAATTAATATAAACCTAGGGCAAAACATGTTCTCTGTAATAATAACAACACAGTGGGTGGTATGAATCATTATATTTAGTGTATTTTAACGTTATTGTTGAGAGTATCTTGATTTTAATTCAAACAAGATTAATATAATTTTACGTAAGTTAAATTTGGGGGAGTAAAGTAAAAACTAAGTGTGCAGTAAAAAAAGTGAAATCAATCAAAATGGCACATACACATCCAACACACTGAACTAAAGCAGAAATAGAAGATTTGAGGAAAAAAATGTTATGACATGTCAAAAAAGACAGAAAACATTTCAGGAATACATCTCAGTGAGTATAGTTCTTACCATGCAAGGCCCGGGGTTCAGTCTCCAGAACAAACACAAAAGTAAAGATGAAAACATCAAAGAGAGAAAGGAAGAAAAGCAAAAGCATGTACCTTACCAGCAATTTCATAATATGTAAATAGATCAAACTCCTCATTTAAGTCAATTAATAGTAAAAAGCAAATAAATAGGAGGAAATATTCATTTCTAAATAGATTCACCTGTGGGACATTACTACTGAACGCCAACAAGGCATACCACTAAAAAGTTTGGTAGATTACAAGGATAAATTAGCAATCCAGAACCTTGCCTACCTTGAGCTACAAAACAAGGACCAACTCCACATAAGTACTATTCCATTTGTGGGTTAATTTGTGGCCAAATACATCCTGGAACTAGAGAAAGTGAGTGGATCCAGCCTGAACCATTTTTAAATACATTTGCAATAAGGTAAATATTTGTCAGCAGACTGACCCTTTAGGAAAAAAATTCCCATTTAACATTTTATTTGTGTGCATCATTGGACATGCATATGATTAAAATTATGGGTGTAATCCCATGCCTATGCTGAAGGACCAAATTTCCATGTTAACCAGGAGCTTATCTACCAGAGCAGAAAACTACCTACACCCCAGCCCTAGCAATCAGTTCTCTTTCCTCAGAACCCAAATGAAAGATTTCCACACGGTAGCCCAGGGCCCCCGAGCAATCTCACCCAAGCCTATTGTCCTCTTGAAGCATATCCTCCCTGCATTGCTACTTCCTGAAAAGTTTTACCCTGAATGTCATCTTGACAGAATCTAGGATCACCTTGGAGATACATCTCTGGGCATGTATGTTAAGATTTCTCTAGATTTGGTTGGTTCAGATGAGGAAATGTACCCTAAATGTAGGTGGCACCACTCTGTGGAGTCCCAGACTACATAAAGGGAAGGCAGCCCAGAGTGAATTTAAACTCTCTGCCCCCTGACTACAGTGCAGTGTGGCCAGCAGCCTCGGGCTCTTTCCGCCACACTTTCCCTAGAACTGTAAGTCATAGAAGTCTTTCATGCTCGTTATTTTTGTCAAGCATTTTGTTGAAGCCAGAGGAAGGTAACCAATACACTTCTGAATAGAATCCCTTGCTATTTTTCTGGTTGTATACACTTCTTTGATTCTTTAAACAAGGTTCAAGTACTGTGGATACAAACCCGCTCTGACAAGGACCAAGGCAGCATGTTGTAGCAAGGCAGCCAGGAGGTTAAGGCCGTAGGCAGGAACAAACACTTTTTCTCCTACTACTTTGCTTGACTTCTTCTCTTGTCCTTAAGACTGTTACTTGCAATCAGTTATTTGGCACCAGACTTGCAGTTTGGAACCATTAGTACATCTACTGTTTGATGCCTTTCATGATAAAATAGCTGGTTATGGAACTGGGCAGACTTAGGTCCTTACTGAAGAAAAAAAAAAATCCACACATCTGCTAGGTCAATATTTGTGTGGCTTTTTGTTCTGGAGTGGCTCCTTATAACTTCTTCAGACATTTCTTTGATAAACTCTAGGTCCTCAATTTCATGGATGAATATGTTCCCTCCATTCAATACCTGAGGAGTTTGTCTCTTTTGTAATACAAGCTGACAAAATGTTTCTTAGTGAAGTGTTGCTTCTGAACTGGACAAAACTTAAGACATCCTATGAATTGTCCTTTTCCCATTTCCTACCCAGACCTTGAGGAAGGAAGTACTATTTGCAGCACTTGCTGGGTTTGTTCAGTTTGGCCTTTGGTTTGCAGGACTCTGTCCCTGCTGCTAATAACCATAGGCAGTTCCCCTCTTCCAACACTCATTCTGGACGTAATTGACATATATGTCAAGGCCTTTTCCAAGAAGCTCACACTGGACAGAGACCAGATTATCCAATTGGAAGGTGACTAAAAGTCATTGTCTGTACTTAAGAACAGTCCCAGCTAGAATACTTCAACTAAATTATTGGAAAATCTTTTCATGTGAAATACCATTGGTCTAAGGCTGTGGCACCCTATGGCAGGATTCCAAGGAGGACATTCTCAGAATGCTCCGACTCACCCAGCTCATCTCTAAAAAAAATTTTTTTTTAATGGGAAGGTCAGGTTCTCCTCTTAAGAAATGTAGCTGGAACAGAAGAGATCATTAAGATACAAGGAGACTTCTCAGTGTTAACATTCACCAGAACAAACAAAAACTGGGTAATTATTCCTGAGGCCTCAGGGACATTTTCTAGTGAATTATAGATTTTGTCTTAGCCTTTGACATACCTTGAAGGGACATTCAGTTCATTCTTGCTACTTGATACACTCACATAGAGAAGGAACCAATTTTTAATTAAAAAAAATTTTAATTGAATTTTGGTGATTTTTTTAACATAGGATGAAATTTGATGGAATTTCAATCCCGGCCCCTTGCTATACCTCTCTTTATTTCCCCTGTCCAATTTGATGTTTTCTTTCTATACATAATAGAGTACAGCTTATAGAGTCAGATTTGTTTTCCCAAATATCCTTCAGTGGGTCCATTCACTGGAGCATGGTTCACCTACCAAGAGTTCCATCCCTGTAAGAGACTGTCTCTCCCCTCAAAGCAGCTATCAGTTGCCCAAAGTTCCTTAGGTTAGGTCAGGATTTACTGGACATGTCCCCCTTCCTTATGACTGTACTGGGATTTTGTCTGGTTTGAGTCTTCATGGGACTTGTGCATACTGTCACCATTGCTATGAATTCATATGACTAACTTCCCAGCTGTGTGCAAAACTCTATTTCCTTGTGGTTGTCTATCAGCTCTAGCTCTGACAATCTTTCTGGCACCTCTACCACCACGATTACTGAACCTTGAAGGAGGCAGAAGTTTAAGATAGGTGTTGTATTCAGGGATAAGCAACCTGTAACCTCTTATTTTCTGCACACTGGCCAGTTGTGGATTTCTGTGTTTATCACCAGCTGCTGCAATAGCAAACTTTTCTGGTGAGTGTTGAGAGATGCATTCATCCTAGGTGTAGAGGCTACATTAAAGATGTGTCACTTAGAGGATAAGCATCTCACAGACACTTATTCTCTGCATTTGACCAGTTGTGGAACTCTGAATAATTTCCATCTCTTGCAAAAGAGCTACTTTGGTAAGTGGTGATAAGTGCACTTGTCTGTAAATATGAGAATACATATAAGAATATAATAAGAAGTTACTTTGTGGCTGGAGAGATGGCTCAGTGGTTAAGAGTACTGGCTGCTCTTGAAAAACCCAGGTTTGCTTTCCAGAACCCACTTGGTAGCTAACAACTGATTGCATTTCGAATTCCAGGGGATCCAACTCCCTCTTCTAACCTCCTCAGGCATTGCACAGCATAGGCGTGAACATGCATGCGCACACACGTGTGAGCGCACACACATGTAGGCAATACACTCATACACATAAAATAAAAATAATAAAATACTGTTTTACAAAGAAGTTACTTTGGCCTAGGGATGTGGCAAAAGTTGTTTTTTTGTTTTTTGTTTTTGTTTTTGTTTTTTCTCTAGGCTATAAGATTTCTCCAGCCAAACGTATTTGAGTATGTTTAAAGTACTGCACATAAGTTCCCTCCCTTGAGCAGGCCTTAATTCCAAATAGAAAGATTTGGATCACCCCCAAGAGAAAAGTGCCACGACTGCACCAATAGAGGTAGTTTGCTGCGCCAGTCATTGCCGTGTTTGTTGACTGTACAGCAGGGTAGAAACATTGATTGATTCTCTCCTGTAGCGGGTCATCTTCTGACACCATGTACATTAGTCTTCAGGGAGGAGGCTGGTTGTGGTGGCACAGGCTAGGGTATGTTGAAGAGGAGAAGGCAGGAGGATCACAAGTTTAAACCCAGTCTTGAAAACACATTTTTTGTCTACTGCTCATCTTGAAATCTCCTCTTATAAGGAACAAATCTTAATATCAGATGATTGATTTTCTAGAAACCCATATAACGACATTTTAGGAAATCAAACAGTCCCGTTTTCACTACCCATATTGAATTATAGTATTGAAAAGGAATGAAGGGGAGGGCAAACTTTATAAAGACCTTTCTGGAGTAATGAATAAAGCAATCATTATCACAAAATCAAGGTGATCATGCAAACAAAGGATGAAAATGACTGTTTTATAGGGGACTTAAGAAAGCATTATGTAACTATCTCTATAATGATCTTGCATTGTCTGAGGAAAGCGCCCCTAATGGAACAGCATTTCATTAGTCAGTTGGCCTGTAATAAAAGGAGAAAACCCCCAAAGGTACACTTTGATCCAAAAGCAAGGTGAATATGGCCTTGCCTATCTTTAATAATTTGGAACTAGAAAACAGAAAGAGGGAACAAAACAGAAAAAACGACAAGCCAAGAGTATGCTCATCATGACCGAGAGTGCTCAGGACAAGACCCAGAGAGTCCAGAGAAAGCCAAAATAGTTTTTTTTTTTTTTTAGGCAGGGTCTCCCTGTGACAAAACAGCTAACCTGCAGCTGCAAATTGCTATGCTGTGTAGAGCAGGCTGGCCTCTACCACACATAGAACTGCCTGCATCTTCCTGAGGAGTTCTAGGGTTAAAGTCCTATGCCACCCCATACCTACCTGGGGAGCTTTCGAAAATTTAGGAAATCTGGACACTGAGCAAAAGTCTACACAAAAGTTCCACTGGGCCTCTCACTGCTGTCTTTGTCAAGGAACTAGCAATGGCATTGGAGGGCTGAGTGCCCAAGTTCTGAAAGAAACAGAGGATTTACAGGACTTTGGTGGCTTTGGTGGCACAAAAACAGAAGACTAGGGATGCCTGTGGAGCCGCGCTGTCTGGACTGGGGGTGCCTGTGGAGCCTCGCTGTCTGGACTGGGGGTGCCTGTGGAGCCTCGTTGTGTAAATCACCTCTGAGGAACGATGGACAACTCTGGGCACAGTAGGTAACAAATTCAAGTCTTTTTAGTACAAAGGAAATGTGCTGTTGTCACTGCTGTCATTGACAAGCCATTGATTTGATTTGTAGTTGTTACTAGAGTTTAAATTAAGCACTGTCATCTTAGTGTACCTTCTTTGGCAAGTTCATGAAACTCTCTTCCTTAAATTTCTGGTGGTGTCCATCTGTCTACTTCCTCTACTGAGAAGACACATTATGAACAAGTTATGTTTCTCCCTAAGATCTGGATAGCTACTAATAAAAATCTTTCTCCTGAAATCAATCACAATTTCACTCACCCCAATAGAAATTTCAAATGATCCTCAATAAGGTTAATAAAATCAACATATTGTATTTACTGCTGTTCCAGGCTATACTAACATGAAGTGCTTTTATCTAATAATAAATATATTATCTTTGTAACTGAGACCTCTGCCTTCTTTTTTAAAGTTTATTATTATTATTATTATAACTTATTATTTTATGTGTATGTGTATATTGCTTGCATGTATGGAAGTACAATGTCATAGAATGCCAGCATAGGTCAGAAGAGGCTGTCAGATCCCCTGGAACTGGAGTAGCTGATCATTGTTAGCTGCCATCCTGGTGCTGGAAGACAAATCTGGGTCCTCTGCAAGAGCAGCCAGTATTCTCAATTGCTGAACCATCTCTCCAGTCTCACCTCTGACTTCTTACAAAGCAATCCCCCTAGTCATTTTCATTTTACAAATTCTGAAATTTTCAAGGTAAAAATATTACTTAATTTGTATTAAAATTTTGTGAGCTTTAATATTTTACATTTCAGTAATGTATTCTTCCTGTTATAGTACAATCAATAGCTGTCATTCAACTACATTTTTCCATCTTTCCACTCTATACCCAATTTTGATCCATCTGTGTGGGACTGGGTCATCCTCTGAAGGGTGTGTTAAACATGGGTTGAAATGAAGAAAATTTAAGAAAGAACAATAAAGTAAAATCCCAGTGGTCTGGAAATTGTCCATATGGATAGGCTGTTTTTGATTAACTCTGGATTAAATTGTTTAATGATTAACAATTGTTTAACTGGCAAAATTAACTCTATATCTTTAGAGGACAGCAGTGGAGATATTAGAAAAACATAAGTTCAAGACATTTCAGAAATTAAAGTTAAAATATATTGTAGAAATGCTACTTCCAACTTTATTGCTAATGGTTAACATGTAGATTAACGATTCTAATTTACTGAGGGGAAAGAAGGATAGCAATGTAACTTCAGCACAACGGTCTTGTAAGTCTAAAGCTGGTGTGCTCTTTAAAACCTCCTTGGCCATAACAAAACTAATGTTATTTAGTGTTATTTTTCTTTTATTTTGCATAAGTAACCATGTTAAATATAGTATAGCACTGTGTATGGTATGTGGGTTCTCTACTGAATATAATATTCTTTTTTGCTGTTTTATGGAGCCTATGTAATTTACTGCTGCAAGACTCAGCAGTTATCAGAATGAGGTATAAATGGTGATGATGGTGATTAACTTCTCTGCTTGGATACACTGAGGCTTTATTATCATGCTAGGATGCTTTTCATAATACTCTGGACTGCAAGGAACACATGTTAATTGAACTTCACATCCAATTCCAACTAAATGCATTAGCACAGCATTAGTTCATTTAAAAAGGGAGGAGGGGAGTAAATTAAAACCATTTTTTGTGGATCATACAAGAAATTTATAATATTTTTAAGTCACCTCATAAGAAAGAAGAACATATTTTCAAATTGCACATTGTTTTTTTATTTCAATGCTTTTTCTTAGCAAACAAGTGCTCTGTCATGTTTCCCTGTCTGTGTCGTCTGTTTATCAACTATCAGCCACCTAGGTGTTTTTGGCTTTACCCATGACAAAGGAAATTTCACTATCATGATTTTGTTATATAATGTGAATAGAGAATATATATTTTGTGGTATTTTTTCTAAAACAATAGTAATCTGTTTATTTTTATCTTTGTAATCAGAGCTAGTTTTTCATGCCATGACCGCCCCTGTTTGGTGCAAACGTTACCCAAATTCTATTCCAATATTGTCACCCACCTTGACGAGGAAGTAAATAAGACATGCAAATTGCACGAATGGCTTCTGTCCTAGGACAGGCAGCAGTAACACACGATCTAGGGGAAGTTTTCATGGGCCCCTGCAGGTGATAGTGGCCATTCTTCTTGGCTAGCAACTTGTTGGTTTCCAGGCCAGCAGTATCACTCCAACGTAGAAGAGGGTTGACTGCTGAAGAGAAAGCAAAGGCTGCAAAACGATTTTTTTTTCTGTAACTTGATGAAGGTTCCCAACTCCTAACACATTCTGAAATGAAATCTTTGACTGTATTTGATTCTTGATGTAGCAGCAGCTGATCAATAGCTGGTTTCCTCCAGTTGAGGGCTATAAGCTTTCCCTGCATGGGATTCTATATGAACAATTCCTTCTGTTGGTGCCTGAACATTTTGGATTTTATACAAATGACTCCAAAAACTCATTGCATACATATAGACATGAATACTCAAGACGTTATTTCTCTATTTTTGTTTCATTTCTGGAACTGGCACATACAGATTTTGAAGTTGCCGGGTAGAAGTCATATCTACAATGACAGTATTCTAAGCTTCTACAACCTGCAACCTTAAGGATATTCTGAACATCAAGTTAATGAAATTGAGGTATATCTTGTGATTAAATGGGAGGAGTAGTCCAAGAGACTCCCAAAATAATACAGGATATTCCAGAGTTCTTGGTTAGCACCATAACTAGAATATAACACCCTACTGCTGAAGACAGGACATATTTGAAATACAGGACTGGGAGCAATGGAGCAGGAACTGACCTCGAAGCCTTCTACTG
Source organism: Eospalax fontanierii (assembly GCA_035773235.1). Lineage (NCBI taxonomy): Eukaryota > Metazoa > Chordata > Mammalia > Rodentia > Spalacidae > Eospalax > Eospalax fontanierii. Next base: position 14,400,274 of record CM069536.1, on the reverse strand, counting down.
AAGTTTAACACCCATAATGTTAGATAATGACATGTAAACTGCCAAGGGGGTCAATGAACCAACCCAATCCTAAATTTTAATGACCATAGAGACTGGCAGAGCATATTATCTCTATTGGTGACTAGTAGTTCTCTCATCCATGGAGGGGTAAGTAATCAGCAGCTATCTAATTGGACTTAAAACCCTTTCAATGGGAGTGAACTCACAGGTGATACTGTAGACTCAGTCAATCACACAGGGCTAGAAGGGTCATAGATCCTAGAGAGAATTCTATCTTTATTATACTTGTAAAGAAATGAAATTTCCTACCATATGCTAAATAAGGACCCTTATACTTACAGACAAACATACAGTACACCACTCATCAAAGAAGCTTTTTTTTTGGAACAGATGGAAGCTACAGCAGAACTCCACAACTGGTCAGACACAGAGAATATACGACTAAGAGATGATAAGTCCTAGGTGACACATCTACAGTTGAATCTCTACACCTAAGGCTCACGGAACACAGAACAAGGGGTAGAGAGAAAACTGAAGCGTCCTTCAACTCTCACCAGTGAAGCTTCCTCAAACAGCACACAGAAGGCCACAACTGACCAAGTTTTGTAGGATTAAGACTGCAGAATGTGTATCCCTGGATAAAACTCTCATATTGAATCTCACCCACCTATTGTTCAGGGATCATTGAGGAAGAGGGGAAAGAAAGATTGTAAGAGTCAGGGCTAGTTCATGAACTGAGAGAAGCAGAGGCTTTCAGGGCTCGAGAAACTTACACATGTGAACTTGTGGCAATGGTGACATTGAGCCCAGGGCCCACACCAACTATAATTAGATAAGGGCCCACAGTGAATGATAGAAATTGGTGGCAGGACAGACCTAGGCTGAGAACTATTGAAGACTGATTACTACTGGGAGAGGAGAGTATGCCTTACTGACGATCTCTAGTTAGCCTTACAGATTCCAGTGGATGAATTTGCACTAAAGGACATCTAGACACTAATGATTGATGGAATACATGAGCCTGGTGGGGTTTTGGGGGGTAGATGTGGGGTAGGGGGTCTCTAACTTTGATTAAGAACTGTTGTATGAAATGTTATAAGACTCAATAAAAATACAAAATTATTCATATGTGATAGTAAATGCGCTTTATCTTGAAAACCAAGTTAAACTCCTCCCATCATTATACTTACTACAGCATAATGTGTCCTTACAAGTGAGGCCCTATTAAATATTTTGATTATAAAATAATAAACATTAGGCAGGAGAGGTGGCTCTGTGGTTAAGATTGCTTATTGCTCTTCCACAGGAGTTAGTTCATTTCAGTACCCAGGTCAGGCAGCTCAAAGCTGTCTATAATTCCAGCTCCAGGTTGATTGGACTTAAATCACTCTCAATGGGAATGAACTCTAGTCTAAGCAGGCACCTGCACTCACATGCATACATCCCGTTATGGACACAGACATATATGCACAATTTAAAAAATTAAAATAAGCAGAGTGTGGTGGTGCATGCCTTCAATCTCAGCACTCAGAAGGCAGAAACAGGTGAATCTCTGTAGATAGAGGCCAGGTAGGTCTCCATAGCCAGTTCCAGGCCAGCTGGGGCTACAGGGACACCCTGTATCAAACAAACAAAAATAAAAAAATAAATCGAAAAAAATCAGTTACTCTGCATATTAACATTATTTTACCGAAAAAAAAAGTCTAGTGAGAAATGTAGATCTATGTTCTGAAATATTCTCTTTTATGTTAACATACATCTGTAAAACATCTATACTTGCTGATGGTAATCTATGTTTCAAAAAGGAGAGAGAACTCCTCATATTAGGCAGCTGGACAGAGATTAGCCAACTTGGAGGCCATTTAAGACAGACAATTTTTTCTTGATCAGATTTGGACCACAAATCCCATTTCACTAGCAACAGCATTATAATTTCTCTACTTTTAAAATTTCAAAACAATACAAAGAGGAGGAAGATGGAGGTATCAAGTTTTGCCTATGAAAGGAAAGCTACTTCCTCCTGATCAGAACAATGAGATTTGATGTCTGCCTCTGACTGCGAAGATACATGACATTCTAAACTGCTGAAAAAAATAGATTATAAACACATACTCTCACTCTCACCCACAACCCGTGATCTCAGTGGGTCTGTTAATCAACTGGATAGGAAGACCATCCCTCAGAAAGGTGATACATCTGAAGAAATGTTAAAGAGATAGGAAAAGTAACTATCCTTTTAATGAGTCAGGTATTTGTAGACTTCAAGTCCTTCTCATCATTTCCCAGTCTGTCCAATTTTCCACCGAGTTTTAGCTCAAATATTGTATCTTTTCTTATCCCTCTTTCCATGTACCTTTTAGATAGTGGCCCTAACCCTAAACTTGCTTGAAGTCACCCCTCGCCTTTCTCACTTTCTATGAAGTTGTGTTCCCTCCTGACACCACGAAGACTCTCAGAGAATCCCACTGTGGAGCACGTCTGTTTTCCTAACTGTGAGCAACAGTCATGGCATTCTGGATTCTGTCTGCATTTTCCTCTTCCAGGCAGTTGCCAAGTTTCCTGCCCTCTTATTACTTTTTTTAAATCTTAAAATACAGTGAACTGGTCTTCAAGTCTCTTTCTGGGTCAATTATAAGTCTTTCATCAGGAACACTTAGAACAAGCAAAGGGAGCCCATCTTCACCAGATAATCTCCAGCTTCTGCAGGAGGCACCTTGGAGCTGTGTCACAAGCATATGCCCCACTTGCCACTGGCATGCTTTCTGGTGAACAGGAAGGACATCTTATACACAGTGCTGATTCTCCTGGAAAGATGAACCTTCTATTTCTAAGCTCCAAACTTCTCATAGCTCTGCTTCCCACGAACCCACTGTCTACATTTACCCTTGCTTATATTCAATCATTATCAACTCTTAAGAATAAGGGATGAAAATCTCTGAGGGGAAATTTAGGCAGGATAGACAGAGAAAATAGTAGAGATATGGGAAGGTAGAGGAGACCCTTACTCTAGAATCTAGATGAATCTCATCAATGGGGAATTGAGAATTCCAGTACAACATTTACCATGTTTGTTGATATAGAAATAATATATAGATAGACATATTGTTTTTGTTTGTTTTCCATCTTTCTTCCTTCCTTCTTTTCTTCCTTCCTTCCTTCCTTCTTTCAATTTTGTATGTGTACATCTCAGGTTGACTTAGGTATCCAAGTATAAACTTGTTAAAATTCCTTCTATGGGGAAAAGGCAAACAACAGGCACATCCTGTTCCTTTGGTCCCAAGGAAAAATCGAGGCACTATTCTATCAAAGTAAACTCTTTGAAAAAATGATTTTATGGAACCTAATTAGAGAATAATGACTAAGGAGTTACAGGATGTGGGTGCATCCCCCTAAGGTCTCAATGGAAAGTCTTCACCCAAAAATGGATGACATCATGAGGATTAAGGACTTCACAATGGAGTATTATGACATCTCATAGACACTATAAAAGAAAAAATTGTGACATCATGAGGATTAATGATTTCACAATGGAGCATTATGACATCTACGAACCATTGTGATGCAAACATTGTGACATCATGAAGATTATGACTTCACAATGAAGCATTATGACATCTCAGAAACATTATAAAGGTATCATAGGGACATCATGAGGACAAATGAATTCACAATGGAACATTATGATATATGTAAACCATTGTGATGCAAGCATTGTGACATCATGATGATTATGACATCACAATGAAGCATTATGTCATCTCAAAAACACTAAAAGTATCATTGTGACGTCATGAGGAATCGTGATGTCACAATGGAGCATAATGACATCACAGCAACACTGTAAAAGTAGCATTGTGACATCATGAGGACTAGGGACTTCACAATGAAGCATTATGACATCTCTGGAACACTACAAAGGTATCATAGTGACAAAATGAGGATTAATGAATTTACAATGAAGCATTATGACATCCTGGGAACACTATAAAAGTATCATTGTGACATCATGAGGATTAATGACTTCAAAATGGAGCATTATGACATCTACGAACCATTGTAATGCAAGCATTGGGACACAATAGATTATGACATCGCATTGAAGCATTATAACATCTCAGAAACACTATAAACTTATCATTATGATATCTGAGAAACACTATAAAAGTATTTTTGTGACATCTTGAGGATTAATGACTTCACAATGGAGAATTATGACATCTACCAATGATTGTGATGCAAGCATAGTGACATCATGAAGATTATGACATCACCATTAAGCATTATGAAATCTCGGAAACACTATAAAAGTAACATTGTGACATCATGGAGATTAAGAATTTCCCAAGGGAGCATTATGATATCTACAAACCATTATGATGCAAGCATTGTGACATAGAGTAATATTATGACTTCACAATGAAGCATTATGAGATCTCAGAAACACTATAAATAAACATTTGGACAACATGAAGATTATGAGTTCACAATGAAGCATTATGACATCTGGAAAACTCTATAAAAGTATCATTTTGACATCATTAGGATTAAGGACTTCCCAATGTAGCATTATGACATCACAGAAACATTATAAAAGTAGCATTGTGACATCATGAGGGTTAATGACTTCACAATGGAGCATTATGACATCTACCAACCATTGTGATGCAAGCATTGTGACATCATAAAAATTATGGTATCACAATGAAGCATTATTACATCTTGGAAACACTATAAAGGTATAATTGTGATATCATGAGAATTAATTACTTCACAATGGAGCATTACGATAGCTACGAACCAGTGTAATGTAAGCATTGTGATATCATGAATATTATGACTTCACAATGAAGCATTTTGACATCTCGGAAACAGTATAACAGAAACATTGAGACATCATGAGATTTAGTGACTTCACAATGGAACATTATGACATCCACAAATCATTGTGATGCAATCATTTTGACATCATGAAAATTAACATTCACAATGAAGCCTTAGTACATCTCGGAAAAACTCTAAAAGAAACATTATGACATTATGGTTATTAAGGACTTCACCATGGGGCATTAGGACATTTATGAACCAGTGTGATGCAAGTGCTGGGACGTCATGAAGATTATGACTTCACAATGAAGCATTATTACATCTCGGAAACACTATAAAAGAAATATTGTGACATCATGGGGATTAAGGACTTCACAATGGAGCATTATGATATTTACAAATCATTATGATACAAGCATTGTGACATCCAATAACATTATGACTTCGTAATGATGCATTATGAGATGTCAGAAACACTATAAAAGAAACATTTGGACATCATGAGAATTAATGACTTCACAATGGAGCATTATGTGATCAGTCAACCATTGTGATGCAAGCATTGTGACAAAATGAAGATTATGACATCGCAATGAAGCATTATAGCATCTTGGATACACTATACAGGTGTCATTGTGACATCATGAGAATTAATGACTTCAAAATTGAACATTATGACATCTACGAACCATTGTGACGCAAGCATAGTGACATCATGAAGATTATGATTTCACAATAAAGCATTGTGACATCTTGAAAACACTAAAAAAGAAACATTGTGACACCATGAGGATTAAGGACTTCAAAATAGAGCATTATGAGATCAACGAACCATTGTGATGCAAGCATTGTGACATCATGAAAATTATGACTTCACATTGAAGCGTTTTGAAAACTCAGAAACAGTATAAAAGAAACATTGTTACATCAAAGGATTAATGACTTTAAAATGGAGCATTATGACATCTACCAACCATTGTGATGCAAGCATTGTGACATCATAAAGATTGTGACTTCACCATGAAGCATTTTGACATCCCAGAAACACTACAAAGTATCATTGTTACATCATGAGGATTAGTGACGTCACAAGAGAGCATCATGAGATCTATGAACCAGTGTAGTGGAATCATTGTGACATCATGAAGATTATGACTTCACAAGGAAGCATTATGACATCTTGGAAACACTTAAAAAGATACATTGTGACACTGTGAGCATTAATGACTTCACAATGGAGCATTATGACATCTGCAAAACATTGTGATGCAAGCATTGTGACATCATGAAGATTATGACTTCACAATGAAGCATTTTGACAACTCAGAAATAGTATAAAAGAAACATTGTTACATCAAGGATTAATGACTTCACAATGGAGCATTATGACAACTACGATCCATGGTGATGAAAGCATTGTGACATCATGAAGATTTTGACATCATCATGAGGCATTATGACATCTTGGAAACACTATAAAAGTATCATTATGACATCATGAGGGTTAATGACTTCAAAATGGAGCATTATGATGTCTGCGAACCGTTGTGATGCAAGCATTTTGACACCGTGAAGATTATGGTATCACAACAAAGCATTATGACATCTTGTTAACACTACAAAACTATTATTGTAACATCTTGAGGATTAATGACTTGACAATGGAGCATTATGACATCTACAAAAAACTGTGATGCAAGAATTGTGACATCATGAAGATTATGACTCCACAATGAAGCATTATGATATCTAGGAAACACTATAAAAGAAATATTGTGACATCATGAGGATTAATGGCTTCAAAATGGAGCATTATGACATCTGTGAACCATTGTGATGCAAACATTTTGACATCATGAAAATTATGACTTCACAATGAAGCATTTTTACATCTCGGAAACACTAAAAAAGAAACATTGTGATATCAGGAGGATTAAGGACTTCAAAATGGAGCATTATGAAATCTCAGAAACACTGTAAAAGTACCATTGTGATATCATAAGTATTAAGGACTTTACAATGGAGCATGATGAAATATACGAACCATTGTGATACAAGCATTGTGACATCCATAAACATGACCTCACAATGAAGCATTACATCTTGGAAACACTATAAAAGAAACATTGTGACATCATGGGGATTAAGGACTTCACCATGGAGCATTTTGATGTCTACGAACCATTTTGATGCAAGCATTGTGACATCCCATAACATGACTTCACAATGAAGCATTATGAGATCTCGGAAACACTATAAATGAAACATTGTGACATCATGACGATTAATGACTGCACAATGGAGCATTATGACATCTACGAACCATTGTAATGCAAGGACTGTGATGCAATAGATTATCACATTGCAATGAAGCATTATAACATCTCGGAAACACTATAAAGGTATCATTGTGACATCATGAGAATTAATGACTTCACAATGGAACGGCATGACATCTACGAAACACTATGATGCAAGAATTGTGACATCATGAAGATTATGACTTCACAATGAAGCATTATGGCATCTTGGAAACACTATAAAAGAAACATTGTGGCATCATGAGGCTTAAGGACTTCACAATGGAGCATGATGACATCTACGAACCATTGTGATGCAAGCATTGTGACATCATGAAGATTTTGACTTCACAATGAAGCATTATGTCATCTCAAAAACACTATAAAAGTATCATTGTGATATCATGGGGATTAATGCCTTCAGAGTGAAGCATTATAACATCTATGAACCATTGTGTAGGAAGAGAATCACAGTTGCCACAGTTATTTTGAGGGAACATGCCAGAGTGTTTTGAAAGTCTTGGATCTAAGGAGATAAGCTGGGAGTAAAAGTGCTACAGAACCCGAAGTATGCCTCGGGGCAGAGTGGGTGTTGTGTGAGTAGGTTGTGTCACAATAGAATGTAAAAATGACTGAAGATGAAAGAGGCAAGAAATGATGAAGAAACTAAAACAAATTTGCCAGGTGTAATGTGTAGCAGCCTGGCCACAGGAAGTGATGGAGGGAATCACATAAGTGTGTCTTCATAAGCATTAGTTTCACCAGAATTAGCATACACTTTGCGTACCTAAGTGGTACATGAAAAATAAAAATTTGTTTTGTTTTACTTTTCTTATTATTTAATGAGCTCCTGTGTGTGTGTGCGTTTGTGTGTGTGTGTGTGTGTGTGTTTATGTAGGTATGCACATGCTACTGCTCCTATGTGGACATCAGAGGACAACATTCAGTGATTGGTTCTCTCCCCATCCATGTTGTTTTGAGGCTTTTTGTCTTTTATTTCTTCTGCTGTGTTGGGTATGTACAGCTAGCTGATTGGTGAGTATCCAGATGTTCTGTTTCTGCTTCCCAGTTCACCATAGGAGTATTGGCGTTACAGATGTGTCACCAATCCAGCTGTTTACCTGTGTTTTAGGGATCCATCTCAGGATTTCTCAGTGCTGACACCTAACAGTCCTGCTTTTTCCCGTTCTTTTTTAAATTTTTCAATGGAACCCAATAGAACCTAGAGAATATACAGCTTATGTAGCTTGATGACACTTATGGACAGCTGTTGGATTCTGGTCTTCTTTCAGGAGGAAAGAAACTGAAAAAAGGTGAATGAGATTAGAAAAGAAGGTACATGACCTCATTTACATAAAACACTCTTAATTTCCAATTATGCTTTATTTTTATCTTATGTTGATAAACATACTCTAACTTCATAGTAATTAGAAAATTATGTGAAAAACTAATGTAATTGATTCAATGACCCTTCCCCCTACTCTGAAATTTGCATTTTCAAATATTAATCATGGTGGTACTAGGAAGGGGTTTGGGAGATAATTATGTCATGGGGTTGGAGTTTAATGAATAGGATTAGTGCCCCTATAAAAGTAGAACTGAACTTTTACTAGCAAATGGAATACCTTCGAAATTACTTATAAATTTGCTTTGTTAAATTAATGGACCAGTATGCTCATTTTAGTCAACATATGTATGTTACAAAATCTATTAATGTGCATTACATTTTCAAAGTGATGAATTTCATAATGACTTATCTATCCAAGAACATGATATATTTTGAGCATGTTCACCTCCCATCGCCCTCTCCTGTGATTTCCCTTTTGCTCTTCCTGTCTAGGTAACCTTCTACCTCCACATGTATGTGTGTGTGGGTTATGGTGTAGGTTTCATGTAAGAGAAAACACAAAATGTTTGTTTTTACAAACCTGAGTTATTATTTTATTCTATATTTTATATATGTATGACTGTTCTACTTGAATGTGTGTAAGTGCACCATGAGTGTGCAATGCCTACAGGGGCCAAAAAAGGGCATAACATAACCTAGACTTTGAGTTACATGTGGTAGTTTGCTGCCTTGTGGGTGCTGAGAACTGATTCTTGGGTCTTCTGCAAAAGCAATCAATGATCTTAACAGCTGGGCCATCTCTGCAGCCCCAGTCTGTATTAATTTGTATAATATGTATACAAATATGTATACATATGTATACAATATGTATACAAATGTATAGTATGTATTAATTTGTATAATCACAAAGCTTCTCTTCTGCTTTTATGCCACACACAAATTTACAAATAGATTTTGAATATGAGAAAAATATGCAAGAGTTTGCTTTTCTGCCCTGATTCCTCCTTTTGCTTGTCCTCTCCCCTCCAGTTATAGCTCTTCCTGTTCTCCATCGTACTCACTATACCTTCACGACATGTGTAACTGTCTTTATTCATCCGTTGATGGGCACCCTGTCTGACTCCATCACCTGGCTTTTGTGACCAGTTACACGAAAAATGAGAACCTGCAGGATCTTTGATGAATTAGATTATTTCAGGCAAGGCTGGATCCTATAAAGGTTCTATCTTTAGTTTCTTGGGGAACTGCCCTACTGATTTCCATTGTGGCCCCATAGCAGGTTTCATTCATCCTGCCGTGTATGTATGTTAAGGGCATCAAGTCAAGTTTGTCTCCCCAAAGTCCCGCCATGTGAGTTCATCAACTGAAGACTGGTCAGCCTATCGAGCATAACTCCTTTAAAGAATACCAATTATCTCTACCTAGCAGTGGTCAATTGTCATTAGTTCTGTATTTCTTCAAGGCTAGTGCCCAAAGTATATCCTGTCTTCAGCAATAGGATCTTACTTTCAATATCTGGGAGGTAATCAAAAGCTGTGGCAATAGCCTGTGTTATTTGAGGGAGTCTCTTGGACTACTCTGACCAATAACTTGAGCCCATTTCTTGATAGAGTTCTTTGGGAATTTGGGAGTTGTGCCTTGAATATTTTATTTTTTTTACTTTTGTGTTTTATTTTTTCATTATAATTGATTTCTAAATTTTATACAATATATTTTCATAATTAGAATTTCTCTTCCATAACTGCACCACCATAAGTAAAACACCTATACCTGATTTCATATACTCAGATATTGCTGTGAATTCATATGAGTAACTAAACAGCTGTCTGAAAAAGTAAGTTTCCTTGTAATCATTCATCATCTCTGAGTTTTAAGATCTTTCCTCCAGAATGATACCTGAGCCCTGTGATGCAGACATTTGATATAGGTGTCCTACTCAGACATGGGAATGCTGCAATCTCTTATTGTCTTATTCTCTGAACATTAGTCAGTTATGGATCTCTGTATTAATCTGCTGCATGAGGAAGCTTTACTGAGAGTTTAGAGCTGCACTAATCTATTGGTAAAACCATAAGTCTTTAGGAGTAAGTTTTATAGCATGTCTATATAGCAGAATGACAGAAAGTTCATCCCTATGACCTGTGAGTGCTTTAGTCACAAGTTCCCAGGACTGATAGTAATGTCAGGTATGGACTCCATCTTGTGAAGCATACCTTAAATCCAATCATGAAGTGATCAGTTATTCCCATAGCACTTGAACCACTTTTGCATACACATTGTCAAGCCAATTATTGTTGTAGCTCACAGGATTCACAACTGGACAAGGATGATTATTCCTTTTGTGGCAGTATGTGTAGCACCTTGAAAGCTAGCCACTAGAAGATGAAGCTTCAAAGTCAGCACCAGCTGACTATGAGATGAAGCCACTATGAGTCGAACCTTCAAAGTCAGCACCAGCTTGGCATCTCTTATTTGTTCTTCAACTCATGTTTACGGTGACTTTAGCACTAGGGTCTTGCCATCAAGTTCTGCTGGGTCACAACAGGGGCAATGAACAGTATTATTTGTGTTTTTATGGGTCTCCTCATTAACAGCTTCAAAAAGGGAGTCTATTTTTTGGTATTTGACTTTTTCTTTGCTAACTTTATTGTTCAGTAGGGGCAATATCTTGCTGTTATATGGTTACTCATTTTCATATTGAAGATATATATAGTTTACAAGCTTCTATACTGGAAGGTTTACTCATGAACATTTAAATGACTTTAGTGCTGCTTTCCCCGCCCCACACGCACTCCTCTGCCCACCCACTACCCACGCATTTAGCCCTTCTGACTCCATTATTCCCCTTTCTTATTTTATACAATGGAATCCTAGCTCTCCTTCCATGAAGCCTTGTCCTCACTGCATTTACTGCTTCCCCAACCTCTATGGATTTTCTAGTATACACACACACACACACACACACTTATAAGAGAGAACATACAAAGTTTGTATTTCTAGGTCTGGGTTACTCATCACTCAAGATTATTGTTTACAGGTCCATTCATTTACCTACAAATTTTATAAGTTCATTTTTATTAATAGCTTCATAGTATTCCATTTTCTTAATATCATACTTTCATTTTCCAGTCATCAGCAGATAGATATATAGGTTGCTTCAATCTCCTGACTATTGTGAATATAGCAACAATAAACATGGATGAAGAAGTGTCTCTTTAGTAGGTATAGAGTTCTTTCTGTATATATTTAAGGACTGAGTGGCTGGATCATGTGGTAGAGCTATAGAAATAGCTCTATATTAATATTTAAAATATTTAAATAGCTCTATAATGATCTTTTATTATTTTTATCTATTTATGTTTATCAGTATATTGCCTGCATGTATGTAAGTGTACCCAAATTGTGCAATGCTCACAGAGCTCAGATGAAGGCATCAGATTCCCTGGAACTGCAGTTACAGCCAGTTACTAGCCACCATGTCAGTGTTGGGAACCAAATCCAGGTCCTCTGTAGGACCTGACAGTGCTTAACTGCTGAGCCAGCTCTCCAAGCCCTATTTCCAGCTTTTTAAGGAATCTCCACACTGATTTCCATCCTGGATCCACCAGTTTACATTCCCACAAGCACTTAATAACAGTTCCCTTTCTCCACATTCTTGCCAGAATACATGATTGCTTGTTCTGGGGATCTCAGCATTCTGCCCAGTGTAAGATGAGCCTGTTTGTTTTTAAAATGTATTCTCGTTAATATTCCTCTGTCAGATGTACAGCTAGCAAAGTTTCATTCTGTACTCTGTCTTTCTCTTTACTTTACCACCTGGCTTTTTAGCTCTTCAGATCTTCCCATGTTTGTGCAATCTTATTTGTCAGTTGTTGATAGTCATTCGTAAGCAGTTGTAATTATATTCTAGAAATTCTTACATATGACTATTCCATGCAAGGCTTTCCCTATTTTCTTCTAACAGTATTACATTCAAGGTCTTATATTAAGGTCTTCAATTCTTTTTCAGTTGTTTACTGTGCAGGTGACTGGAGTGGTATAGACTCATTTTAGAGTCTTCTTTATTCCATGCAGAGTAGTCTGTCCATTATTTGTGTCTTACCGTGCCACTCTAGGTATTATGGATCTGTCACATCATTTGAAATAGGTATTGAAACATACCAGCATTGTTCTCTTGCTCGGGGCTGTTTTCACTATGCAGGGACTTTGAACTACAATGTGAAATGTTATTGGGATTAGGGTGTAGATTGAATGGAATCCATATTAATATATGGCTATAGCTATTTTCCTGAATATTAATTCTGCTAATTTGTCAATATGAGAGATCCTTACTTCTTCTAGTATTTTCTTTAAAATATTTCTTCAGTGTTTAAACTTTTTTCATTACACAGGTCACTCAACTCAGTTTTATTTCTAGTTAGTTTTGAGTCTGTTGTGAGGAGAATTGTTTCATAATTTATTTTTCACTGTGTAATTTGTATATCAAAAAGCTAATTATGTTTAAAAGTTGATTTTGTCCTCTGCTACTTTGCTGAAAATGTTTATTACAGCTAAGAGAATTCTGATGAGGTCTCTAGGATTGTGAGTACATAGTCAAATCATCTGCAAATATGCTTTTTTTTGCATTTGAGCACCATATATCCATTGTCCAATCTGGTGGAATTCATCAGATTATTTTCATTCATGTATAGGTTGTGTTGCTCACAATCATCTCCACTACATATTACAATCTTTTGTCTCTTCCACCTTCTCTCTGGTCCTGTTCCCATTTACTCATGTGTGCTTATCCATATAATATCTGTTCCGCACATGAGACAAAGCATTGTATTTGTCTTTGAATTTGGTTTACTTTGCTTAACATGATGTCTCTAGTTTCATCAATTTCCCTTCAAATGTGATAATTTTGTTCTTTATGGCTAAATTAAACTCCAGTTGTGTGTACATCTCCATTTCTATCTATCTCATATAATTTTCTTTATTCAGTCACATATTAATGAACATCTAAATAATTCTATGCCTTGTCTATTGTGAATATTGTTGCAAAAATCCAAGGAGAGGCGGGTACTTTGGTGTGTTCTGACTTATACTCCTCTGGGCATTTATTCACGAATGGGATGGGAGAGCCTTTGCCATTCTATCTTTACCTTTTCCCGGAACCTCCACCATGATTTTCATAGTGCTTGAGTTTGCTGGTATTCCCACTCAAGTTCACAGTGGTTTCTCTTTGGTTCACTCCTGTCAGCATTAATTTTTTTTCTTCATGAACACAGTTCTGACTGAGATACCAAGACATGTACTTAGATATGACATTTTTTTAAAGCCTACTCAATAAAATAATCAGATGTAGAAGTAATGATGTGGTAGTAGGTAGTGAGGGTGAACTGAATTATACACATTTTAAGTTTAAAAGTTATTTCTCTAAATATGAATAGTTAATTTGCAGTGATTTTGTTATTCTGAGCAGGTTTGGTAGATGAAACAGGTACCAACTCGAAGTCTGTCTCAGGGACTCGAACAATAGAATAACTTTTCTCTGCCCTGGTCATGAGCACTCTTCAGAATACTTTGTGATATCAAAAATGAAGCATTAGTCCCTTCATTTTGCTAAAAACTGTGATTTTAAGATGATATCTGCTCAGTATTCCATTTGAGTTAAGTCTACTAAGAGTTACAAAACCCGGAAGCGTTTATTGCCATCTTATTACTAAAATGCAGCAAAAATGACATTTTCCATCTTGGTTCTTATTACCTTATCTCTAAAATCAGGCCAAGCAGTATGAAGAGTTTCTGGGTGCTTTTATCTGGGCCAAAAGTTTTGGGAACATCAGCTGATAAATAGAGGTAATATAAATTTAAATTAATGATTTTTCAAATGAAAATAGAAATTTATACTAACGTATTTCAATAGATAAGAGATTGAATTTATTTCTTATCAATCCCTGATGGAAAAATGTAATGCATTCTTCTGTAAATTGATCATTTTAAATGAAAAATGTAGCATGTCCGAAGGCATTAGTTTAGTCTAATTACTTTTGGAATGTGATCACTTGGAAAGTTTGCAGAGTGACATTAAAGAAAAGGTATGTTATATATTTTGACAAACCAAACAACCAAAAGGATGTTGAACAAAAACAGTACATAGCCAAGTATGCTCCCAAAACACAACAAAGCTGGAGAAATAATTCTTTCTTTAAAGGTTAATTTCTAGCCCCAAATTCTCTGTTCTCTCAAAAGTGAGGAGACATTTACATGTTGCTCTTACCCTATCTAATGCAATAAAAGTTTTCAAAATGGCCAGTGAAATGCAACATTGCTTAGAGTTAAAAATTATTCAAGAAGAATGTAAGAGACACTTGTGATTTCTCTGTGAAATGCATTTTTGCAACCATCCAAGTGTAGAAATAGATGTTTCATATCTTCTTATGAGAATCATTGATGCTGCCGTTCTCATTTTTAACCTTAGTAATTTAATCAGAGTCTCTGTGAATGTGTAGATCTAAATTTAAATTCTGTTTCTGAAAGCATTCTGAAATCCTATAAGTCACATATATCTGTGGACCAAACAGCTCAAAGATTTCAGATATTAGCCAATGATTACAAAACTAATATGATATTTAAAAGGAATAAGCAGAGGCAGAACCTTTAAAAATGACCTCACATCAATGTAGCAGGATATTTCAAGTATGGTCGAGGATGACATTGCTTCTTTAAAGATGAGAACAAGAATTTACAACACGAGTGACTTTAGTATTGCTCTTAAAATGGTGCCTGAATATTTGGGTGATTTCAATTATTATGTTTAAAGAAGCGTCAACATTTAAAAGAGTGATAGCAATGCATTATTAACAAGAAGCCTGAAAAATAAAATGGAATGCTAATAAAAATTTTTATGCATTAGCAATGAAATCTGAATTCACTAAAATGATCTAATGATGTTGGTTTATTCCATGTGTCCATTAAAATAATTATGGTGAGATTGCATTTCTTTAAGGTTTTGTGTTATTTTTATGTTTTAGTCTAAGTCACAATGAGCTCTGTTCTTTAAGAATATTGCTTTATTTGATTAACATATATATGAAAAAGACCATAAGGCTAAACTTTAATTGTGTTTTATTTGTCCTGGTCATTTATATACACCAGAAGTATGAGAACAAGAACGTGCATTGCAATTTTGCTTACAGTGTAAAATTCTCCAAGTGTATACAGTATTTTAAAATGGTAAGCACTGTTAGAGTGGCAAAAAACAGTTATAAACCAGTAGATTTTTATGAAATGCAATATTAGCAAAGGGTCTTTGTGTAGCATTCTTGGCATCTTCATTGTCATGAATAATCTTACACTGTTTTCTGTTCTACTTAATTATCATCTCTGGCTTAAAGCATAATCAGCACTAGGCCAGCTCTGAGAACTTCAGTGAACACAAGTTCAGTAACACCCGGATTTTAGGAAGTACAGAATGCTGTTAATTTTACTGGACACCTTCCCCTAACAATCACTATATCCGTTTGTTAAGCAGCACTACCATTAGTGCACGCATGCTAGTGGATACTCATTTTGACACTGTGACTGGCCTGACAACTATTAATAATCAAGAAAGGTACTCCTGGAGCATGACATAACATATCACACAAACTATTTTAGGAGCACAAGAAAAAGTGCAATTTTTTAAAGAATGAATAAAAGAAAAACTATGAAAATCCTATCCTCTAGGACAGCTAGCTGTCTGTATGGGAAGGACCCATATTGTTGAGAACAAGATGGTAACACTGTTAATAAAATTGGGTTTCGATTAGCAAGGTCTAAAACTATCCAATGCATTTTAATCATGAGCATGCTGTCTGATCTAAGTCTCAGTCCATAAAGACTTATCATACCTGAATTCGATGCATTTGGGTATGAATTCTAAGTACAAATCCACAGATTTCATCTGGGTACCGTGTGTATCTTTATAGAATTATTAAGTTATAAAAAGGAATTGATTGTACCTCAGAATTTTATTATAGCAGAGTGTAAAGCCATTATTAATGTTGGAAAGAATCTTAATGAATGACTTCAAGTTTTAATCAATGGGAAACAAACTAGTGCAATCAATGAATTTAACAACTTTTTCAGCTTACCGTTTATGTAATTTGTTATCTTACAGTTAGCATCATTTCTTCTGGTGGTATGACCTTTGCATAAGTAAATTAAGTGCCTTCCATGATAAATAACAACAAATCTCTTTATCAACATGAAAGGGATTTTAAAAAATCTCCAAACAAAGACATATCCAGTCAGCTGGTCACCTTCAACCTGTTCATTCCTCTTGATTTGTGTGGAATCTTGTCTTTTGCTATATCCTCTGGCGATAGCATGTGATCAAAGATAGATGAGAAGGATCAAGCAAGAGATTTCTACCAGCCAGTATTGTAAATTAGCAAACATAGTTTGTCATGTTGCTAGGTGTATCTAAAAGTATGTATATTGGAAATACAGTTTCACTGTGCCATGGAATATTCCATTTGATGCTGAGGGGTATATATTTCTGCTTATTTGGAGAGTTGGTAGGAGAGCTCAGTCAAAGTCTAGGAGAGATCTTATGTTATTGCCCTTGGTAGAAGGGTCATCCAATCCTTAACTTTTCCTGTGGGTTGACTCAAACCTTTGTGGTGAATCCATAAAGTGGTCCTCTTCCTCATGTTCCTTTACTTATGCATACAAATGCACAAAGCCACCTGCAAATCTAGATCCCAGAGTCTTTTTCTTGGATAATTAATTTTCACACTGAAAGATCAGAGGGAATCTCACTCTCTGCATAGTGTGTTTCTGGATGAGCAAACAACAGTTTTATTCCTCCTTCAATCCAAAGGGTGCAATTATCATGTGTGACAATGCTACATTTTACGAAAACAGCCCACCATCTTAGAACTTAGTTTTCAGACTAAAACAATATTCTCTCTAGTAAGACAGCCACCTTCTTCTGGCCCAGGAGTTAATGAACTGAATTGTCCATGTTGTCTGTCCCAGACATTAAATACACAATGCTGAAGGCTCCAAATAACAAATTAAAATACAAACAATAAAGGACATAGCTGTTGCAGATACATTTGACTTTTTGACATGTGTTTTCCTGTACTGTGATTACAAAGACTTGCATTTCAGATGGAAATTAGTAAGAAAAATTCATTAATGAGACATTGTTTTGACTTCTGAGGAGAATATAATTCTTTCGCCTATCCAATGTTTTTCCTGTGCCTCAGTTCCACCATTTGCAGGACCTTTATTTGCTATCATTCCTAATCATGTCTCCTATGAACCAAATAAGTTGTTCTGTAGAAGTTTGTACAGTGAGTCTTTTGCTATTGTTGCTGTTGATTTTTATGTCAAGATCCAAAGCATCTTTGCATAAAATTCAATTTTTCTATATACTTTTTTTACTTGTTAAGTCATTGATATATTTGGGTCCAGCAATAAACATACCCCAAGTTCCTTTCCATAGTTCTTATACTCACTTTATTTTTTGGTGTGTCATACTTTTATTTATTTTACTTTAATGGCTACTATTTTCAGGATATTTAAAGCAAATGACAGATATGAAAACATTGAGTCATATAAGTATCATACATGCATATATATATATTTTCATTAAGCCTTTTAAGGAAAGTCTTTTCTTTCAATAATTAGGTTTTAATAATCTCTGCATCCTCAGTGTCTTTTAATCTCTGCACACAATTACTTCTGAAAGTTTATAAATAATATCTTCCTTCTGGTAACCTAATAAAGTCAACCAATAGTAAGCAAGGCATAACATTTCTAATCCTTTTTTCTAACTGAGTAGTTTCCCTGGGTATGTGACATGCTTGCCTAATTATGGTAGATGAGATTTCACCACAAGAAAAGAACAAAGGGGTTATGTTTTTAATTACCTCTGTTTTTGAGAATTTCATGTTTGTCTACAATGAAGTATGATCACATCTAGCCCCTATTTATCTCCTCCCAGCTCCCTTCATGTCCCCCAATGAACCTTTATCCAAACTTCATGTCCATTTTGATAATCCACTATGTCCAGTTCACACTGCCCATATGTGCATGGGTGTGGAGCCATGCGCTGGGGCATGGGAAACCTACCAGTAGCCACATCCTTAAAAAAGAATAATTATCCCTCTTCCAACAACTATCCATTGCTATTTACTCCTCAGTAACGGATGAACCTGGAGGTCATCCACCCCACCTATGGGTGTGTTTCGGTGGGCTTGATCTTTTATATGTCTTGTGCAGGTAACTTGTGAGCTGATGATTAGGGTAGCCATGTCATATCCAGAAGGCAGCATTTCAAAGCAATCCTCTCCATCCTTCAGCTCTTACATCATTTCCCTCTCCTCTGCTGAGATATTCCCTGAGCCTTGGTATTGTTGGGGTTAATACAGAAGTCTCATTTAGGGCTGAGAATGAGTTTCATTCTCAGCACTTTAACCAACTAGTCATCTTGGAATTGCTTGCTGCCAACTGCAAAAAGAAGCTTCTTTGACCCAAGTTGATAGGAGCCGAACTCTACGGGTCTAAGTATAAATACCTAGAGGGCAATTTGACCAAAGTTCATTGAGCAACGTAACAAAAGATGTTCTATTCTAGTGCCTGGGACTTCCCCAGCCATGGGCTTTTGACCAGGATTTCACAATGGTATACGAAATTTCTTCCTATGAACCTGACCTCAGAAACAAACAGAAGGTTGTCAATTACCCCATTATAGAAGTTCCTCTTGCACCAGTAGGTAACACTGTCCTGGCGGGTTATAAGATAGCACACAGGGTCTAGCACTGGATAAGAACACTAATGTTTTTCTCCCAGAAGCCTGCATGGCACCTTCCAGCACCATGAATGCTTGCTAGCATGGAGCAAGTTTCCAGGTTGCTTCGAGGTTGATTTCGCTATGCCCTGCAGCCAAAATGTACCGAATCTTCAGCAATAGAGTCTCTTCACTCAGTTATGTTGTGTAACCAAAGGTAATGGGGATACCCTTAATTGAATACCTCTGGGACTCCTAGGAAGACATCCAATGCCTTGCCTAGGATTTTAATTTGACAATCTATGCTTTCTGGGAATGACATTGTCCACCTCTGAAAAGTGATTCCATTTGTAGTCTTTTTTAAATTGTACTTTGAAAATAGTTTACTACGTAATGGGATTCTATAAAGTTTTTTCTCGCATCCTTAGCGTTGGTTAACACGCTCACTCAATCTCGTCCCTCTCCTAGTACCCCAACTCATCGGTACTTAATCCTTTAACTCTCAGTAATCCCTGTACTTCTTCTGTTATGTTTCCTTTTATATTTTTAAGTTGGGTTGAGAGACAGTAAGCCTCCATATGACTTTACACAACTTATCTCTTTCTGTTAGACCACCTTCCCTATTTCACCCGCACACCCAAAGCCCTCCTTTTGTAAGTCTTTCTACACCCAATATTCCGCTTACGCCTTTTGTGTTACCTATGATCTACTATTTCCCTTCCTTTAGTACATCCCCACCCCGAAAAAGCCCCTTTAAGTTTTCCTGGCTTTCATTTCTTGACTCTTAAAGAATTGGTACGCAATCCTGTTTGTTTGTTAGTTTGTTATGTTTTAAGGGGAACACATCAATTGCCTTTAGACTTTTAGTGGTATCTAATGTCACTATTTAGATTAACTGGTGAGCAATATAATAAATATACCCTAATTCAAGTGGCTGACCACAATTGGAATTTATGTTTTATTCATATAAAGTGCAATGTGACTGTTTCCAGTCCTTGTACAATCATGTATTTTCTCATCTAGGCTTTTCAATTCCTTTCAAGTTTACTCTCTACTGTTTGCTGAGCCCTCTGATAGAATACCTATTTCTTCGTGAGAATTAGAGGAAACGGAGGCATAGAAATTACGTTTTGTGGTGGGGAGGTTAGGGGTTGAACTGGCAAAAGTATGCTTCAATCTTAAGAAAAACCACCAAGTCTTTAGCTATAATTTGGTCACACAGCTACATAAATGTGGGAAGAATACCAAGAAATATAGTCCAATAGACAGCTGAGTCATTTTCCATGACCATAAAGTATCATGTACAAATCCTTACCATTTGATACATCACCACAGTAGAGTGCATTGCAGGTAGAAAATCACATAATGATATCACCATGTTACATCACTGTAATCTTAGAGTTACCAATTTTATTTCCTTATCATGCTTTCGTTATATACTCAATGTAAGACATTCAACATATTTGAATTTCCTTAATGGTTAAAGATGTTGAACATTTAGAAAATGTTTTCTCAGCCATTTTTTCTTCATCATTTGAGAACTCTGTTTAATCCCTTGTTCCAACAATTAATGAGGTTGTTTGTTAGTTTGATGTTTAGCTGTTTGTTATTTTTTTTCTTTTAGTTTCTTATAGAGATACCAGTCCTCTGTTAGACGTATAACTGGTATAAACTTTTTTCCTATTCTGTAGGTTGCGTCTTCATATGAATGATGATGTCCTTTGCTATGTAGAAGATTTTTAATTCACGAGTTCTCATTTGCCAAGTGTTGGTCTTAACGCCTGTACTCTTGCAATCCTGTTCAGAAAGTCCTTTTCTGTTTGTGCTATGAATTTCTGTGTATTCTCCTCTTTCTTCTCCATCAGATTCAAGGTATCCAATTTTATGTTGAGATCCTTGATCCATTTGGATTTTAGTTTTATTTAGGTTTAGATGTAGGGATCTAATTTTATTTTTTTTTCTGCAACTTACCCCAATCAGAATGGACAAGATTAAAAAAAAATACTGACAAATGCTGGTGAGAATGTGGGGAAAAGGGACACTTTCACTGCTGGGGGGACAGGTGTAGTCACTAAGGAAATCAGTGTGGAGATTCCTCAGAAAACTCAAAATAGATGTCCCACATGATCCAGTCTTACCACTCTTGGAATACTCTGAGAGGACTCTGCATCCTACTATAGAGATACCTGTTCATCCATGTTTGTTGATGCCCTATTCACAACAGCCAGTACACAGAAACAGCCTAGATGTTCATCAACAGATCAATGGATAATGAAAGTATGGGACATTTAGATAATGGAATATTATTCAGATGTCAAGAAAAGCAAAATTATGAAATTCACAGATAAATTTAGGGAACTGGAAACATTCATCCTAAGTGAGGTAACCCAGACCCAGATAAACAAATGTTGCATGTTCTCTCTTATAAGTGGAATGTTCTCTCTTATAAGTTTGAATCTTTAGGTAGGTGTGTTTAAATTTGAAAACCCTTAGAGATCGGGAAACTAAGAAAGTGCCATGAAGACAGTTCATGGGAGAGAGGAGAAATGCAATCATATAAATTGGAAAGAGGAATCATGGATAGGAAGGGTTTAACGGAGTGGAGATTGGGAGTTCAGGGCATTAGAAGGAGAAAGAGGAGTGATCGCTAACACTAAAGGCCTTCAAAAGAGTTACAGAAGCCTACTCTTGAAACTTTTTCAATATATACATCTTAAAAGATTTTAAATTTAGTTGCTCTATAACAGAGGTTCATTGGTCTAAAAGATATCACAAGCTAACAAATGAAATCCTAATATCAGGAGTGGACTCCCTCTTTTGGGACTTCTTGACCATAGAGATCCCACAGACCCTCAAATAATACTGCCATTGCACTTGGTTACTCACAGGAACTTACCGGTTCCTGTTCCTGAAGGCACAACAGACCCAAGTAATGGAACAGGCAGGGAAAAATCAAGCTTGTGCTGACCTCAAAGCTTCCTCACTGCTGGCTACCTTTCACAGTATTAGAAAGTGCTATGCATGTGGCTGGCAGAGAAAGGTAATCAACCTCATCCAGCTGTGAACTGCTCAAGCTTCAGTAACAACTGGCTTGACAAAATATGCTCGCTGGTCCAGGAGTGGGGCTTGAATGCAGTAACCAATCCCCTTCTAATTAGATTTAAGGTCTGCTTCACAAGATAGATCCCCTACTTAATAGTGTAATCATGACCCAAATCTGTAGCTAGACAGGTTCCAGGTGGAAAAGGAGAACCTACTACTATTATTCTGCTAAGTGTGCATAGTAATAAACTCACTCTTGATGACTTATAACACTCAGAGATCAGCGCAGCTTTCACCAGAGAAGTTCCTTTTTGCATCAGATAGTGATTAAAATGCAGACAATATAAAACTGAGGAGTGATCAACTCCAAATGGGATGCCTATATGACAAACTCTCCTCCCAAGCCTCAAGGAACATTGTGGTCTAAGAGGAGCAAAGGATTGTAAAAGCTAGAGGTGGTAGATGAACAGGAAGAAAGTGTTGTCTGGACAGTCAGGGTAATTACAGTTGTGAACACATGGTGCTTATCACAGCATGCATGAGACCTGTGCAAAAAAATGTAAGCCAGATGAACACCTGCATGGAAGAGGAAAGTAGTCAGGAAGCCCTAGCCCTAGCTGAGGGTATATTGGCAGCTGACAGATTCTAGGAGACAGTCAATTTTCTTTACTGGTGTGACACCTGGTAAGTTGACTAGACTCTAAGGAATAGACCCATACCCAAGTTCATTTAGGAAACAAATTAGACTCTTAAAGAAAAAGACAAATAATAGAGGGCATGAAGTCCAGAGATAGAGGGTCTGAATTTGATCAAAATATCATGTATGAAATTCTCAGATAAACAAAAATATTTTAAAAATATACTTAATGTATTAATTATGTAATGCCATAAAGTTCTAGGGCATGTGTGTAACTTTTTCAGTGATTAAGGTCAGGCACAAGTGAGACACGCATTTCCAAAGAAAATAAGTTTTGAATAATATCTATTATCTTCAAGAAACATAGGCAGAGTCAAATTTTATTTTGTTTCTTATCTCTGGAAATGTACTCTATAATTACATTTAATAGCTCTAAAGTAAATATCATGTAAACCACAGTCTTCTTTGGAAGAGAGATGCAATCACATATTCACACTCTAATGATGGGGGATTTGCATGGCAATTACTGAGTCATTACATTGTCTTTAATTCCCTCATTTATTTCCTCATCTTGTTCAGGAAAAGCGGCCCGGTGAATAAGTTTTATCTGCTGAAATCCACATATTTTAGAACAGTTATCATTGGTACTTTTTATTTTAATAATTTGAAAAAAATATTGTCTTGAACATCTGTTAAATATTTTTATGATTAAACTGACAACCTAATAATCTTTAATGTTCTCAAAACAATAAACCACATTCATTGTGTAAAATAGAACAAAAATTACAGATAAAGAATATTAAAATATTCTGAATACAAACATAGGTGAAAATAAAGCACAGATTGAAATTTAAACTATCTTTTCAGTTCTTATTTTGAAATACTGGTATTTGGGATCTTTCCTCACTTGTATTTGTATACATTAATCTCACAACATAATATCCTCCCTTATGACATTTTTGTGTATACATCAATTTCCTTGATCACATTACTTCTGCCTATTTCTTCCTCAGACTCTTCTCATTTTATTCTGAAGTAGTCTCCCGCTGTCTTCATGTCCTTTTTGGTTTTGAGATTCCACACATGAGAGAAAGCATGATACTTGCTTTTTCTGAATCTGGCTGATTTCTCCTAACAGAAAAATCTCCAGTTATATCAAATGCCTGCAGAAGGCAAGCCCTCACCCTTCTTCACAGCTGGGCTTAGATCACCATCGTACATACATGCAATTTCTTCATAGATTCAAAGTAAGCTTTCAATTGAAATAATACATCTATACAAAAACACAACATACAATTGTTTATCTTGAGGTGTTTTCAAAACTTTCTTAACCATTCTCGAACACCACATTGTCAACATCACACAGATCCCTTTGATGACTCATCCCACTCACTGTCTCCATTAAACTAACTTCCATTCTCATCTCCATTGCTGTGGTTTAGTTTTGCCTTTTACAAACTGTGGGAACTTGTAATCACATGAAATGGAAAACAGGACATTATTTGTAGTGCTGACAATTTCCACTTCTAGGCTAATTTATTTATTGTGCTCACTATCGATATTTTTTTTTCTAGCCCAGTGCTGTCTTTAGTGACTTCTGTGGCCTCACACAACATGTGTACATATTCCTACTAGGATTTGAACTTCCTTGCTCTCTTCCAAGGTTCCTGACCTTGGAAGGAAATTTCCATTAGACAGCTCTCCCCTTAGCAGTTATTCAAAGAAGTCATTTAATAACCTTAGATGATGGGCTTATTTCTAGGAAGAGGATTTGAACTCTGGGTTCGCTTTTACTAAGTTGGCTTTAATTATGGAAAAAAGGTGCAAATCTTATAACTCCTAGCAGGCACCTATGATTTAATTGTAAAAACTTTCAGTAATAGTGAACTGAGATGGGACAGAATATATTTTCTGTGCTATGCCTGAGATGCAGGAGGAGGTGAGGGAAGGACCACCCTAAATTCTATGGAATTTGGCTCCTATTTCTGTGTTCTGCATTGAAGAGCAACAATGATGGTGTGAGTTTGATAAATCGCCAGTTATGCTCATCTGCAAAGCCAGAGGGTCACTTTGCCAACTTGAGACTCAGTTCTGAGACTCAATTCTTGGACTGGATACAGAACAAGCTGAGGTTCAGAAAGATTAAAATAATGAGGGGAAAAAAAAAACCTCCAGAAAGAACGAAATCTAAATTCAACTGGGTTTCCCATTCTAACGTCGGAGCCCTTTTGTATGGGACAAGAATTGGAAGAATACAGTTTTGCATGAAAAAGTCTTGGACAATTTACTTGAGTTGATCAAAATCGTAGATTTTCACTTGTGTTTCTGTCTGATTATCCTAGCATCACTGATACTGTGATAAAATTTATGGAGAAAATGTAACCTAGGAGAAAAAGGGTTTATTTTAGATGACAAAATTTCAGGTTGTAATCCACCATATCCAGGAATTCAAGGGGGGCAGGAACTTAAAACAGCTAGTCACATTTCATCCATATTTAGGAGCAGAAAGAAATATATGTCTGCGTGTTTACTTCTCATTTAAGCTCCTCAGTTTTTATACACTCCAAAATCCAACCCTAGGGAATGGTGCCATAGCAGGCTGGGTTTGCCCATCTCAGGGAACATAATCAAGTTAATCCTTCTTAAGCATGCCCACAGGCCAATATGATCTTGATAAAATTTCACTGAGACTCTTTCCCCAACTGATTATAAAGTGTGTCAAATTGACAATTAAAACTAACAATCACAGATGTAATCTTATATTGGCTTGCGCAAATGTAAGGGAAAAGAGATATTCAAGGACTGGTGACTTCTAAAAGCTGTGAATCATCAAACACACACACACACACACACATGCACACATGCATGCATGCAGGTGCACATGCATACAAACACACACAAATGGAGTCAGTAGCCTCTTTATAGATATTAAAATAGCTGATATTTGTTATCTAATGTCCATGTCAAATAAATCAGTATCTGCGTCATCTGTGAAGTGGAAGTTGATTTTGTGCTCCAAGACAGGCTTGCAGGCTTTGTGGAATTTCATCAGCCTGCTTTGCATAGAGGAACACTGTAGCCTTCAACAGTCTCTAACTGACCTTGTAGTAATTAAAAGGGCTACTTTCTGAACTTCAATTTTTGTCACTTCATAATGGTGCAACACCACAAAAAGTTATATGCTTTTATTTTATTTATGATTAATATGTCATCATTTTTAGTTCTTGACTTCATAAATACCTGATGACCTTTGAGCACAGAATTTCAATTTTTAACTCCCAAGATCTCAAGAACATTGACATTTCTGATTTCCTCTTTCCTACAGATAAAACAGACCTTTTCCTTGATTTTTCAAAGGCTGAGGGCTACCTGTAAAGCAAGTTGGCTGTTCTCTGCATTGAGAATATAAATGTG
This sequence comes from Eospalax fontanierii, assembly GCA_035773235.1. Taxonomy (NCBI): domain Eukaryota; kingdom Metazoa; phylum Chordata; class Mammalia; order Rodentia; family Spalacidae; genus Eospalax; species Eospalax fontanierii. The sequence continues at coordinate 14,373,944 of CM069536.1, read as the reverse complement.
TGAGCAGCTCAAGTGCTATGAATGAGGACGAGGGTTCATATCACTGGTATACAGAAGAATTGGTGACTTGCCTGCAATTCCACTGCAGGAAGTGGTTACAAGGGCTCACTGGAGCAAGCTGGCTAGACAAAGTGGAGACCTTCAGGTTCTGGGGGATACGCTGCATCAACATGTACAGAAGAGAGTAATCCAGAAAGATACCTGAAATCAGCCTCAGTCCTTCTCACACACGAGTACACACACGCCTATCCACATGAACACATATGTATCCACAAATGCAAACATGCATGCACATACACTACACACACATACACATACATAAACATTTGACTTACATTTGTGTTTCCTTTCACTGAGATTTTAGCCTTTGCTCGTTCACCAGGTACTAAAGATTTTTATATTCAATTTTATATTCAACTTTATGTCTATACTAATTTTATATGATTATTTCAGGTGTAGTGTTGGATTTATCTACAAGTGGCTTAACTTTAATTAGAAAAGAAAGTCTGTCACTGGTATTTTGAATTTATAAACTGGCATTCCCTAATAAGCTCCAGATAGAGTGAGCAATATAATGAAAAATATTAGGTGTATAAAACACATTAATTTCATGCAATTATTAATAAACAAATGTAATTTACATACAATCCTATAGTAAGTTGGGGCAATTATAAGGTCTGATAAACCATTACTATAATGTTTTCATTCTAATTATTGTATAAGGTACTGCAAGTGCCATTTTGTAAATAAAACTTTGTACAACAAATCTAGATGATATCACAAGTCTTTCAATTCAGTTCACCTCCAGAATTTTCAGTCATGAACTTTGTGCTTTAACATTATGTACAATTAGATTAATTTGATATTTAGGGTATTTCCACTGTCTTTTATTATGTGTTTATTCATTTTAAAAACATTTGGCTCAAAAATTCTACAAATCATTTCTGTTTATCTGCTAGTAAAGCACTTTATAAGGAAGGTCTTTATGTATCTAAATTTGAAACAAAATTTATAATTATGTGTTTAACATTTTACATTTTCTATCTATAAGGGATACATCATCTATTTTTAAAGATTTTTTAATTGAGTTGGATGTCGTGGCACACACCCTTTATCCCAGCCCTCCAGGGACAGGGACAAGAGGATCTCTGTGAGATCTACGGTAGACTGGTACACGTAAGTTCCAGTCCAGCTGGGACTACAGGAGGACCCTTTCTCAAACAAATAAACAATCCTTTTACTTCCTAATATATTGGGATGCTTCTTTAGAGACTACTTTATCTCATGAATAGAATGTTACCTGGAAATCCTACTTCATATTTCATAATCTGCAACAGAATACTAAACATTTTTTTTGGATCTTTTGTACCAAAAATCAGCACCACAATAGAACATTGGCAATGGGAATACAGGGACATTTACCAGTTATAGGTCTTTTCTTTGAGGTGAAAATGTAGCTATGTTTTGTTGACGTTATACACCTCACAATTATATAATCCTATCTATATTTTTATAGTTGATGTTTTATGAAATTGTAATAATATTCACTGTAGAATGGTGAATCCCATTGAGACGAGTGCATGATGACTTCACAGCAGACAGTTTAACATTTTTCTTTTCACTTTCTTATTTATATCACTTTCTATCAGTTTATCCTTTTTTTCTGCTGAGACTGAGGACTGGGTGTTTTATTCCTGTTGTTCCACTTAGAAAATTAATCTTTATTTTTGATTTTTAAAATAAAGTGGGAGTAGTGTAAATTTAAAAGCTGCAGGATACCATTAGAAATAAGCACGGGAATAAGAAACGTGATTAAAGATCAAAGAGTACTAGCAAAATTAATTACCTAGAAGTTGCAAAATCACTCATAAATTGCATAAAACAAAGGCAAGGGAATTGAAAACTTATAATTAATTAATTCGTAAAGCACATTTATAAAACAGATATGGGACATCTTAACATTTCAGTACAGATTTGTCGATAGCATACAAGTTCTTTTCTCAATAGTATATGAGTCAAAATGGCTTGAAGTTATGTACGTCTAGGGGCCGGAGAGATAGATGGCTGCAGTTAAGAGCACTGACTGCTCTTGCAGAGAACTCCAGTTCAGTTCCCAGGGCTCACATGGTGCCAACAGCCATCTGTAACTTTAGTTCCAGGGAATCCGACACCCATTTCTGATCTCTGTGGGCAGTGACAACAGGGATGCAATTACATAATACATACAGTACACTCATACATATAAAATAAAGCATATATATATATTCACATTGTGTTTGCAACTTCTATTTAATTTGGATATACATTTTTAAAAATATATTGTATTAAGTATTCTTATTTTATGTTTATGAGTGTTTTGCCTGCATGTATGTAATTGCACCTGTGTCATGAAATGCCTGTGGAGGTCAAAAGTGGGCATTGGATTCCCTTGGAATCATGTGGGTGCTAGGAAATAAATCCAGGTGGTTAACCGCTGAGCCATTTCTTCAGCCCCACGATGTGAGTTTGTATTAGGAAATTACAGTTTGCATTATAACAGAACTTTCAGCTTGAAAATCTGAGAGCGTAGTTACCCTGAAATCTGCCAACTCCAATGTCTTTACAGGAAATGTAAAATAATTCAGATTCACCACCAGCTATAGAGTGAATGACAGAATAAAATGAGAGGGGTTTCAAAACTGTAGATGCAATATAACATTCCACAGTTAGAGTACTTAAATAGCCCATTTCATTTCATACTTTTAAACACCTGACCATATATTTATTAAATCATATGAATGAATTTATCCAAATTTAAAAACTATCCACAAAGTTCTCTAGTTCCCAATCCCTGAACATTTTACTATTATTGTTGTTGTTGTTGTTGTTTGAGACAAGGTCCACCTGTATCCCCAGCTGGTCTGGAACTCACTATGTAGACCAGGCTGGACTTGATCTCACAGAGGTCTGCCTTCCTGTGCCTCCTGAGTGGATACAGGATACAAGGTATGGGTCACTATGCTCAGTTCGTTTTATTAATTTTTAACTTGGAATTATTCTTGGAATTTTATAGAAAAAAGGAGCTTTCCTGGAATGGCTTGGACTTTGTATGTTAATCAGAAGCATAAATTTGTCATTAACGTGGAGCTTAGAAAATTTAACAAAAGCAGAGATCTACAAAAATAGTTTAATTTATACGTAAAATACTTCTGAAGTTCTAAGGACCTAAAAACAATAATGATAAATATTTTATTGAAAAGTCTGAAAACAGAGTCAGACCCATCCATTTAGTTAACATCTTCTTCCTCTGGAATAAGCTGGTTCCTGCTGCTGGAAAACTCTCAGATAGCCTGGTAAGTTAGCAAGAACCCACTCATCTGGACCCATCTTTCTACTCTGGGAGTAGGCCTGATCAGTTAACTCAGGAGCACCTGACTAGACTGGCCAACTACTAGCTACTGGTGGGATCCAGAACACTCTGGCAAGTCTATCAGATAGTACCCACTTGGTCACTATCTTCTGGCTCAGGTAATAGGTCTGGAAATCTCTGCTCCAGCTCCAGGCTAGCTAGGTGTGCTAGTTAGAACGAGTCCATCCTTCCTCTATCTCCAAACTCACAGTCCTAGTTGTGATTGCTCACTTTACACACCATACCAGTCTGGAACCATCTTGTCCCATATCCATCAAATACAAATATCAAACATGAGAACTTGAAGTAAAGACCAACTAACTATTCATCCTTGATCAGAAGATAACAAAGCTGCGACAGCAACGAAAACAGAACCAAACTGTAACTAGACAAAAGCGGGCTGGAATTTCACATCAGATACACAATAAAGGAAATTCATATGCCCAGGTCACATTGAAAACACAAGATAATACGTTCCCACAGAATCCCACCAGTCGGGTAGAAGTCTTCTATGATGAGAACTACCAAGAGGAATCACAGGACACAGAACTTTACAAAAAAACAACCAAATCCGGGAACGATGGTTCTGTATCTTTGGGAATACAGGGAGACCCTGTCTCAAAAAGACAAAATAAAAAACAGGATCAAAGAAATCAATGATTTTATTGAAGAACACATACTGAAAGATCTCAAAGAGCTTAAGAATAAACTGTTGACTGAGGTCAAGAAAATGCACATGTGCAGCTAAATGAAATGGCAGAGACAATTTGGGATTTGAAAAGTGATTTACAAAAGAGATAGAATTGGAAAGCTCAGTAAGTCAATTTGAATGACGGGAGACAGACTCATCAGCAGAATGAATCAATGGAAAACAGAACATCAAGACCTGAAGATAAAGTTGGAGAATTACACCACTCAAACAAAAAATATGGAAAAAAAAAATCAAACCCACAGTAATGAAATACGAAGGAACTGTGGGACACCATGAATTAAGCAAATGTATGCATCATGGCCATACAAGAAGATGAAGGAGAGAATCTCAAGCCAATGGCAAAGAGAACACTGCTGAAGATGGACTGGAAAGAATGTAAGAGAAATGGGGAGAAAGCACCTCCTGCAAGTGGGTGCATTCGAGACGCAACACAGCAACTATACAACAAAATCTCCACATATGGTAGACCAACAAGATTGCATATAGCAAAAACATGAAGTGCATGGGAAGAGTTCCAGGGTCCCACCACAATATGAGGTGGTTTGAGTAATTAATGGGTGCTCAGGAAGGGAGACTCAGTGGTCTCCAGGGAATAGCTCACTAAGCAGTTATGGATCTCCAAGTGAGCAGCCTAGTCACAGGTGCACAGGAGTACCAACAAACGCATTCAATATATATATATATAGTTGGTAATAATAATATATATATTCAGTAATATATACACATATGCATATGTAACAATAATAAGGAAGGGGACAGGAATTGTGGTGGAGCAATGAGAGGACTGCAGGGGAACAAGGAGGGATGGAAATGGTGCAAAGATTGTGCTCACATGGAGGTTTACAAAAATTAATAAAAAAGAAACAGAAGGACAATAATTACCTTTTGTTTCTCGGTGTGGATTAAGTATATGGATTTTTAAAAACATTTTTTGAAACGTTCTTGTAGATATTTTCTAGATTCTGAATTATGGTAGATTATAAAATAGGGAGAAGCCTTTCTCTTGCAGATGTCTTAATCTGTGAGAATGTAATGAGCTTAGAAAATGAAAGCATGATACACATGTACGGGGTTAATTAGTGCTGGCAGAATGTAAACAGGAGGCTATTACAGAGGGTGTCAGAGCCTCGCCAAGGATGCATCTCTACCAGAAAGTTCTCTGCATGGCAGCTGGATTCTCCCAGAGAAAATGAGGGAAAGAAAAATAAAAGGCATAAATCTCCCTACTTTCTTCAACTATCTCAAGAACAAGGCGCCCTTAGTTTGGCCATATTGTACTGGGCACACCGCCAACTCTGTTACTATCTGGAAGAGGCTACACAGAGGTCATCAGGCAGAGTTCACAGGATATCTCAGGGCATGTGTGCCAAAGGCAGTGCCGTTTACTAACCAGTATTGATCAAGGATGAGGAAAGTACCAAAAAGTCGCTGGAGGTCTTCTGCTACTTTAATTTCTGAAATATAATGCTGTCAGGAAATAATGAGATGGGAAACATGGGCACAAGGTATTATAACAATTTATGTAAACTGAAAACTTGACCAAAGAGGGACTGAGGAAGGATATAGCGACTGAAGTTATGAACAAGCTATGAAAGGCCTGTCAGTGACCATTAGAGGATGAGAAACGGTTATGAGACTATGCCACATGAGGGCATACCAGTCCCGTGCATATCGAAGAAGATAATTCAGAGAACAGAGGTAAAGCATTTAGACATGGAGTGTCTGAAAATATTTTTTTCAAATTCTGACCAGTCCCAGTATTAAAGGGAACGAGTTTCTTGTTGTGACCTTTACTACTTTAACAACCCTTGACATTGTTAGACAAACATGATTAATCTAGAAGATGAGCTGAAAATCCACGCTTTCCGCACAGCCCGGAAAAGCAAACTCATCATGCTATGTATTCTACCACGTGTCTGCTGCAAAAAAAACATCAAAAAATACTATAAGTCAGTCGCGATACTGTAGATAATAATCACAGAGAGAAAGAGAAACAGAGAGAGAGACAATGAGAGATAGTGATAAAGACAGAAAGAGCCAATAAAATATGCCAATAAAATAAACCTAATTAAATGTGTTAGAAATTCTGATTAAGATGGAAGCAGTATATTCAAAAACAAATCAATGTTTCAAATCACTTTACTATACCAAGTTCAAGGATCTCCCCCAAATCTGAGCCTATCCATACCCTTTAAATTTTAAACATGTCTACACTTTTCTTCTATTCTTCGCATAGAGACTGAAGTGTGAAGTATTATTTTCAAAGCTCTTTTGTCTTTTAAACCCATGTCTCTTGTCTTTAACAAGAGTCTCTCTTTTGGAGGCTGGATAGATGGCTCAGCAATTAAGAACACCGGCTGCTCTTTCAGAGGAAATATGTTCAATTCCCAGCACCCACATTGCAGCTAGCCATCTGTAACTCCAGTTCCTGGGACTCTGACCTCTTCTGACTTCTGAGAACACTGCATGACGCAAGTGCACCTACCTACATGCAGGCAATGCATTCATACACATAAAATATTAAAATAATAACTAAAATACTTATAAAAAAGAATCTCTTGCACATGGCAGCTGTCAGTCTTTTGTAACTCCTATTCCAGGGAAACTGTCACCTTCTTCTAGTCTGCATGGCATTTCACATACAAGTACAACTTAGTTACATGAAGGTAAACGCATATAAGACAAAAATCAATCAATCAAAAAAAAATAACACTCCCCTCCCTTTCTCTTTCTGCCTGCTAAATTGTTTAGTCTGTCAAACAATATTTTATGATCTGCTCTCTTGGTACCACGGACAGTATGTTAGTATTTGGCCATATCTTATTTAGGTTTTTTGGGGGGTTTTGTTTTTTTCAGATTCAATATAACTTACATTTGTTGGCTTATACAAAACTATACTTGTTGGCTTAGATATTTTTTCAGCATGGGTTGTCCCTGTCCAGTGTTTTATAGTACAGTGCTAACTCTGAGTTCTGTGACACTTTCCACCAGTATCTGAATTGTCATCTGCAGGTCACAATTGATCCTCTGAATTCATTTCTCACTATTCTTTGGTTTGCAGGACATTTTCCAAATATACACATTAGTTCTGAATTTCTCTGTCATTCCCAGCTTGATTTCTTTGCAGTCTTACATTCTTACTTGGCAAAATTAAAGTGGAGAATTATTAACTTTGATAATTCCATTTATAAATTCAAAGCATGAAGTTCTCAATGACATTTCTGAGCATGAGTACAAATATTTTTATACAAATACAATCTCTAATTAGATTTAATTTGAACTGAGACTATTATATTGGAATCATGACTTATGTTCTCAAGATATTATTACAATAAATGTAAGCTTTCCTGTCAAAAATGCCATAACCATTACTGTCTCCTGCTTTCACTCTAACTCATCTTTGTAAACATTTGCATAGTCATTTTGACAAGTCTACAGAATATGCATTTCAATATAGATTTTCTTATCTACTCTACTAACATAGCTAAGGAATCACCAAGTAGTGTTTATTCAGACCATTCCAAGTAAACCTGTCTACTTCTCTATTTATAACGTCTCTTCAAACTGCACTCTTTAACTTATAATGTGTATGTTATAGAAGCTTTATCAATTTCCAAGTCCCCATGTCATCTCATTTCCAACACCCTCCTTCCTGTACCATATCTATTGGGCCTACTTGTTTCCTTTGTTTTGAAAAATGTTTTTGGAACAAACAGATTTCTTTAACTAATATTTCTGATCTGATTTTATTTATTTATTTATTTATTTGTATTTCAAACAGAATCTCAATTTATAGCTCAGGCCGGCAGGAGAACTCACTTTGTTGGCCAGGCTGGCCTCAGATTTGGAAATCTCCTGCCTCAAATTCCTAGGTGCAAATATATCCGGTGTCTACTCAACACCTAACTTTCTTTCCTGGTGCCAGTGTTCAACTGGAAAATTTTTACCAGTTCAAACTTGTTACTCAAGTGTTTTCTCTCCTGTTAAATTACAAAATAATTTTTTTCCATCTTCTAAGGAACCTGATTTGAAATCAAGATGTGCATCTTGAAAATAAAAACAGCATCAGACTGTGGAGCTAGAACTTTCACATCCAACTTTCGGAAATACAGACAGATGAACGCATGCATGGTAGCCCTCAGTTTGTTGGTCCATGTCCACGTTATATAGTCCTGTACCCCTGCCCAGGGAAAAATAGCCTCTCTGATAATTAAGATTAATTCTCCCACATGAATTAACATATTCAAGCCCCCCCAACCCCACGCCAGCCATTCTAGTTTCATTTCTGTTGCTGTGAGAAATACCTTGACAAACAAAACTTAGGGAAAAAAAAAGAATTATTTTAGTTTACAATTCTAGTCCATTATCATGGGGAAATCAAGGCAGGTACTTACAGCTTCACATACACAGTCAATGAATGAGGGAACACACTGTTGTTTACTGAGTATTTAGCATTCTCTACTTTTATAAAGTCCAGGGCCAAGTCTGTGAAATTATTCTTCTCACATTTAAGATGAGTTGTAGTACCTCAATTAACAATCAAGACAATCCCTCCCATACAGGCCTAATCTAGAAAATGCCTCATTATACTCTCTTTCTTGATTCTGTACTGTGTCAAGGTGACAGTTAAAACTAATCAGAACACACCTACAGGTGTGCCCAGAGGGCCCCTCCTCTGGATGGTTCAAGAGTCTCTAAGTTAACAGTTAACACAGAATGCTCACAGTGAATGCTCACTGTCACCAGTGAGGCAAAGCAGAGCTGTGTATCCTGGTACATCGCAATTCCAAATCAGATGCTTCTCATAAGTACACAGACTCTTCTCTACACAGCCACTTGGGATTCAGAGTGGTAGTCTCTGCCTTGTCAGCATGTGGTCTCCAGGGTCATCAAGAGCATTTCTAGATGACCTACAGAACAGAAACAGCACAGAACAAAGCAGTTGGCCATATGACCCATGCCTGAAGGGGCATGTGGCGTTAACTTTTCCTTACCACCTCTGGACTAGAATCCTTCACATACTTAGATTCACCCACTGTAGGAGGGAATTACACAACAAGAAGTGTAGGAACCAAAGCCCATCAATTTCTTCCTTACATTTATAAAAAGTTTAAGGAAGTGAGTTAAGAATTAAACTCCTGAGCTACTGAAATCATATCTGAATGTGTGTTTAAGACCTAAGATGAAGGCAATATCGAAGCTAGAGATTCCGTAAAACACATGCTCCTGAGGGTGTAGAGCAAATGACAAGGAAAACATGGGTGGACATTCCACCAGATCTCTACTCATTCTGCAGTTTTGATCAAATTCCATTAAAAAACATATGTAACTTTTGAATACATGAGATCATTCCTTGCACACAAATTGGTGAATGAGTTCAGTCATTTTGCTATCACAGGAGGGGAGCTGCTTTTAACTTATTGCAGACAAGAATCATTAAATAAAGAGATTCAGTGTATTCGTATCTTTACTGATATTCAATGGATAAGGTGTTTCATTTTGTTATACTTGATGATTTTCTACTTCTTCTTGGAGTTTTCAAATATAGTACTCAAATACCAGGTTTCATTCCATATTAAAATGATAACTTCTTTTGTAAGGAAGTAAGTTCTTCTCATTCCACCTTTGTGGAGTGCAATTTAATTGTAGAAAGTGTACCTTACTTAATGTTTCAAATCTCTATTTAATTTATTCTTTCTTTGTCATTTATTTCACAAACTCATGAAAGTGCAATTATTAAATAGAGTAAGTCTGAGTGAGCCCTGTCTATCTAAAGTTAGACACATCTTCTGAAAGACATAGTTTAATGTATAAATACCATCCAAAGATTTAACAGAAGCATTAATGCATTCTGCACTTTTTCATGTTTACTATTACCTAGCACCTTATTTACAATAAAGCATAATGAGCTGTAGAGATATCAACTAAGGGATTTCTTGAGAAATGACTTTATTTTCACTATGCGACTTAATGTAGGTGGCAGCACAGCATTGTTTGGGATAAATGACTTCCTAAATGGAATGATTCTACCAAGAGGGATAACCTTCTCTGTGTGCACAAAGACTCTCAGGCTTAAATCCAGTCAGCTACAAGTAGGAATATCCCTGAGAGAGTTTTCCTGGCATTGGATGAGAGCTTTTTCCTTTAGGACATTTTGAGGTCAGTGCTTACAGTTTCACCACTAATCATATTTCTTTAAAGTGTCCCTTGTTAGAGAAATGATGTGGATACATTTTTCTCCTTGAAATTAAATCTGAACGCTGAGCACTGCCAGGAAAGAACAGAAAGAATGGAGCAAATGTATGTGAAAGCCAAGAGCTAGGCACAAGACCATCAGTGGTACTCCCAAATGGAAACTATCAAAAAGAAAAGCGAGCACATTCGTTTGGTAGAAACGGGGCTGAGGAGCTTAGAAACAAATTGTATCTTGTGTGCTTAGAAACAACTAAACCCTTTTATTTGGAAAGCAGTCATGCATGTGGCATAACTCTGAAGGATTTTATTTCAACTACCATTCTGTGTTTTCTTAATCGCAGGCACGGCATCACTGATGGTTAGAACTGGTAATGAAAAGGACACACACAGAAGAAAGTTTGGGCGATATTAACTCTTCCATAATGGTAATTATTTAGAGAAACTTATTATTCTTAAAATTCACGTGGAGGTGGAATTTGCTTTTTTTGATACCTTTGGGAACAAGCAATATGCAGAAACTTTTCCTGAGTTCCTGTTCATGAGTGTTTGGGGGGGGGGGCGGTTGTAGAAGACGAAGGAGAGTTAGACAAGAAGTGCAGAGAATTTGGAGCTGTTTTGACAAGATGTGAATTCATGGAGATAAGCATCCCACTGAGCAGTCCAGGAGCTATCCTTTAGAAAGTGTGGATGATCTCTAAGAAACAAATGATCCATTTCATTCTATTTTTTTAATTGCCCCACGTGCTGTATGTGTAGTACTTGTATATAAAAATGTAGACTGATACCTTAATCTTTAGCTCAATGATAATCGTAGGAATGCAGCTGTATATGCGCACGGCAGGGAAGGTTCCTACAACCTCATTGAAAAGACAGTTACCTGTCTTATATGGTATAATATTTAATGGGGAGTCCTCAAATCCATGTTGCTTTTAACACTAGCATTATGAGAAAGGAAACATTTATATTATCTTCCTCTTGCTTTTATACTAGAAACTGAATAAAAATTTACCAAAAAAAGAATAATGTAGATTTAAAAACAAATATCCTTAAACACGTCTCTGACAATTTATAAAGGTTTGCCCAGTGTACAGATCACAGATATAATGTCCCTCCCTGTCTCCCTTCCTGTCTCCCTCCCTGTCTCCCTCTCTGTCTCCCTCCCTAGTCTCGCTCTCTTGATGTTAGTGTTGTGCTTACAGTATCTCCAGTTCTACAAAATCTAAGCCAACTGGTTTACAGGAAAATTTACAGTTGGTTCAGAAGTTGTTCTAGTTTGTTTTCTGTTGCTGTTACAATCCCTGTGGTCAAAAGAAACTTGTAGATAAAGGGTTTATTTGGCTTACTGGTAACAGTCCATCACCAGAGACAGCCAACACAGGAGCTCAGAGAGTCCTGGGGACAATAACTAAGGAAGAGACCCTGGAAGAAATCTGCTTACTGGCTGACTTCCCGGCTCAAGGTCAACTCCCGTTTGTATACAGCTTAGGCCCACCTGCTGAGGGTTGGTACTGCCCACAGTAAGATAGGCCCTCCTGCATCTATAAGCAATCAAGAAAACTGCCCACAGATGTGCCCACAGGGCAGTCTGATGGAAGCATTTCCTCATCTTGAGAGCTCATCTTTCCACGTGTGATAAGCGAACAATCAAAATTGGCCATTACAGATCTATTTACAAGTGGTTTTGTCTTCCTCTGCTTAATATCCAACAACATGTGGATATTTAGAGATTGAAAAGAGTGTCATTTAGTGAGTTGAGCAGCAATGTCTTGGAAGCAGATGGTATTTGCAGTCAGTGGGCAATAATGCAGCTGAGGACAGCCATGAATGGGATCCAACACAAAATCATACCGATGCTTTAAAGGATCTAAGAACTTTTTCTCTTTTGAAACTTTATTGTTTAGTCCTTGAGCTTTCTTGATGACAACAGTGGGTCACAATATCAAAGAGGTGGACAAAGTGACAAAAGTTTTGGAGAATCTAAGCACTAGATCTATGACTATCTGAAGGTTGTGCGCTTAAAATTTCAGGTAAAAAGATGTCAGTTCTCTGGATTAGGTTGGTGATAATAATGATCCCTTAGAACAAGCACTGCTAAGTGAAATGTTTTGCACACATTTAATGAAGATAGATTTCTTTATTCCGGAAAACTAAATTAGTTTATAAACAAGCACATGTTCCACCAGGATTTTAGACTTAGAAAATTTCCAAAACTATTTCAAAACATTTTCAAAGCTTGATATACTAGCATCCTTCCAAAGCTCACATGCATATAGCTTTGGAAACGCTTATATGTTTTAAACTTTGTTCTTCACTTATTTGAAATTTTAAAAGGCAAATGCAGTTTTCTCAGTTTTACTGGTTTAATAATGAGACTAAGCTTAAACATTTTGTCTCTGGTCTAGAAAGCACTTTTCTTGATTTATACTCAGTAATAATAACTATGCAGTTGTTTCCAATTTCCTGTCCTAGAATTTTATTTATTCATGCTCAATCACATATATATTCTTTTCTTTTCAAAAATTACAGAAAGATACAAAAGTCCCAAATGTTAGTCGTTTTAAAATACTCATTTGAGGGGCTGAACAGATGCTTAGTAGTTAAGAGCACTGGTTGCTCTTGCAAAAGACCCAGGTTCTATTTCCAACACCCACATGGAAGCTAGCAACTGTCCATAACTCCCGGTCCTGGAGATTCCAGACCCTCTTCTGACCTCCCTGGGCATTGCATGACACAGGTGCACTTACATGCATGCAGACAATATAGTCATACACATAAAATAAAAATAATAAAAAGTATTTTTTTAAAAATTCCCTTGAGTGACTTCTATATATGAAGAATTGTAAAGATAGGTAAGAACAATGCAGCACACAGATTCATTCTGGTCAAGATGTTCTTCAGAAAGCTCAAGATAAGGAGGCCCTTGAGAAGGATGCTCTATGCTGTCAGTCCTCACATCCACAACACACAACAGTCCAACATTCACAGGGTGTCATATGTCTTGCTGGAGAGCTACCAGTGGTAAACAAAAGCAAGAGTTATGGATACTGATTCAGTTCCAGAAGGAATTCTTTGCAGAGAGATTTGTTTCATTTTACCTATTATCTTGTTTGTTTTAAGGGTTCTCAGTAATGTCTTTCTGTACTTAAAATCTCCAAAGTTTAAAACTACCTGAACTAATTTTGTTCATTCCAGCACTGCTCAAGTTCTGAAGCTTTTAGTCATGTCAGGCTGCCCATGAAATACTTGATAGATGTGCTCTTTCCTTGGCATCATATTTGCTTCCACAAACACAGCTCAACGGGTAAGGACTTTGTCATTTTCACCTTAACTGACAAGACTGACAGACTCTTCTCTCAGTTGATTTGATACATACTTTTGATGTACATAAATTACAAAAGCACCATTATTTCTTTACCATTTTAAATTCTTCTAGCAAGAAAACTAATTACAACATACCCTTGGTTACACTGAAATGAAAATGATGTGTACATTTTCTTTAGAATGAAGCCCTTTATATTTTATCACAGAAAACAACATTTTTGAAGCAACAAAAATGGCTCAGTTTAGAAGAAGCACAAAACTGATTCAAGGCTGTAAGTTTAATGGGAACTTCATGCAAATATACATACTTCTTTTCATAACTATTGTTCAGCTGCCATAGCATTAAAATTGATTTGCTTTGTAGATCCAAGGTATTAAATGCTTTAACATCCAACTTTTGTCCTAGTGCAAATTAAATCAGTTGAGTTGTAAAATCGAATTGAACTGACCGCTAACTACCATCTAGTGCTGTGAACATGGCCCCACAGTGGTACTACAAGACTGACAGCTTTGGAACATGACAGTAGTTAGGAGAACAGGACAATTTTTTGTATTTGTCTCCAGGAACATGAAAGATAAAGAGGAAATGAGTAAAGGCTGCTGAGCTGTTTTCTTCACAATTTTAAGACATGCAATATGCTTTTAATGGCAGATGCCTGGGGGTGTGATGCCTTCATTTTAAATTACAGTTATGCGTGTATAAGAGATCGCATCCGCATTTTCAAGGAATCGCTTCTCTCTATTAGATATTTTGTTTTAAGTGCAGCAAAGGCCAAACTCGAATTCATTCCTAATGAGCCATGTGTTAATGTCAAAGTCTCTGATGTCCACTCAAATGCCAAGGAACACATCTGACTTTATAATGAGCCAAGCAATTGTCTCTGTAATCTCAGTTAGCCGTCTGTCAGGTCTCACCATCCGAAACTTACTGCAGTAGTGAAGGTTGTGATGGCTGAAATCCAAACAAATATGGAAAATTTCCCATACTGCGGCAATATCATTGCCAAGTCTTATTTACCACTACCTCCAACAAATTCCAGGTGGATTGTCTCCTAATTTTCATCCGACTCTGCAACTAAATGGGGGAGAGATCAAAACCAGATGACAGACACTGAGGCAGTCAATCAATTTCAGGTGGTTGCAGCATGGGCAGAAACCAAAAAACACCCTGACAAAAGTTTCTTTTCTCCAGAGCACACCGTTCAGTTAACAACCTAATTTGTACTGCTATGTTCTTAAATTTCTATATACAACTTTCTGATGTGATATTTTTTGTTAAATATTTATCTTTGTTTTAGATTCTCTTGGTGATGTCTCACAGGTTAACATAAATATATTTTCTTATAATCATGAGTAATGAAATGTACATCTGAAAATAAGGGCATTTAGGATCATTGTGGATGATGGCATGTAGATGCATAAAAATGTGTATTGAGATTAAATATTGTAGATAAGCCAATAAAATTGAAGACTTTTACGTTTATTACATTTCCTAGTGGGTTGATGTGTACTGATAGATTTCTCAGGTATTAACTTTGAAATGTAATAAGGAAACTGCGGTACTAATATGTTGTCAAAAATACATAAATGTAATAGTAATCTAAAAATATCAACTATACCATGAATTTTAAAAGATATTATTTTTAAAACTAACATTAGACAAAATAACTATATATAAGTTTCTTTGATGAGATATAGGGATGTTTTGATGTTTTTATTTTTCACAGTTGTCTGTCAACTGAGATGATAGACACCCCAAAACCAGCAACACACTTATTAGATAAGAGGGAGTTCTATTGATTTTAAGTCCAAAGACCAAAACTTTACAATGGCGTTATTGCCAAATACCTTTGCTTTAGGATTTATTAATGTTTTGATTTCTTTGACAATATTTTTGAACATTATTAACCGATAGACTACAGTTTAAACATATACAATGTATATCTTGGAAAAATGTATAATTTTAAATGACTACAGAAATATACAACAGATTTCAAGATATCAAAATAACTTTTCAAAGTATGATGATAAGATGAAAATGGAAAATAAAGAAGAATTAGCGAATGATTTATTTTAAAGCTGAAGGTAGAAGTTGGCCTAAAAGAACTTCAGAATGAGAAGGAGAAACAAAGGGAAGCAGGAAGAATAACGAGGATGATTAAAAACGCAGGTGCGCTTAGGGAGGAATGAAATCACGTCTTACCCTCATTCAGAGTTTGTCATTTTTCAAGTGATAGCAAAGAATGTTGTGTAGATTATCATTCCTGTGACCTTTTCTTCTGGGAACACCTAGTTAAGTAAATGTTGTGAAGTAAATCGTACACATTAGTTATACAAATCTGTCTGTTTGACTCTAACCTTTCTCTACAATTTCAGTTTCATATACCCTAACCCAGCATCAATTTGTTGTTTAATATTTTTCTTGAATGTCATATTCTAAGGAGCAAACTTGATTTCTTACAGCTTTTTCCTAAATGCATTTCTTTCCTAGTCTATTCAAAGAAAATATGCAGGCATTGTGTTCATCCCCTTAGGCATAGGAGATCCTGTCTTCCCTGCCTCTGAAGGATGACTACACCCAGAACTTCCTGTCTTACACAGGACACAAAACAGGATCCTATTAAGCAGCTTCCAAACTCTTGATCAGGTTTCCATGATCTAGACAAAGGAGAGGCTGGAGCTGGAGCTCAGTTGTAGAGTGCTTGCCTGGCATGCCTTGGGTCCCAGAATCAATCATCAAAAATGAAAAAAAAAAGGGATTAAAAAGAGAATGGACGCAGCTCGGTGTCAGAGAGCTTGCCCAGGTTTTAAAACACTGTGGATTTGATCTCCACTATTGAAAATAAAAGACATAAGGGAGGCACATTTTAAAAATATAGTAAAATGTTATCTGTGCAAATTAGTAATAACACAACTATTAGATGTCATTGTGATGTTAATGTGATTTTTGAAAAACGATCTCACTGTGTGAACTAGACCGGCCTTGAGCTCCTTCTCCTCCTGCTTCAGCCTTTCTGTGCTAGAATTACAGGCATAGGCCACCACATCTGACCTAATAATTGCTGTTGCTATACGGTTCTAGGTTAGAGAGATGCAGCAGACAAGAAGGGACCAGAGACTCCACTGGAAGCTAACAGGACCCGGCTTTATTAAGAGAAGACCAGATGGGACTAGCTCCTTTGCACCCATGAGTGGAGAAATGCTAGCCCTCCTGGGGGACTAGCCTCCCCGAAGAGATGGGGGGGCTAGCCCCCTCACCCCCATCTTGGGGCTGGGGCTCCTGGGAACTGGGCTGGCATGCCAGGCTCCAGATCCGGATGGAGGAGTGTGTGTGAGAGGCAAACTCCCTGGGAGAGTGAGCTCAGCCCCAAGCCCAAGTCCCAGTTCCCTTCCCAGTCCAAATCTAAGTCTCAGTCTTTAAAAAACCCTCAGCCCCTCCTGGCTTTTAGGGGAGGGGGTTTAGGATTGCCATGACATGTGATTGATGTTTAAGGCAAACTTCTGTCCAGGAAGTAGTCCTTTTTTACAGCTGTTTGTGCATTTTTTGAGTCTGGAACCTTATCTGTTAAGGAAGCTCGGTGTCCTTTGTGAATTTAGGGTCTGGAGTCTTATCTGAGCTATTTGCAGGGCCTGGATTTCTGAGGAGAAATTATAAAAGTCGGTCCTTCTTCATGCATATTTTGTAAACTCCGGCTCCAGGTTTCCTTCCATCTTCCTGAGTTTGAAACTATTGGGGGTTTCAGTCACATCTGACAGTTGCTATTATAAAACTTAAGAACATAAAGGTTCCCTCCAGTGAAAATTCATATAATTGACCTTGTTTCATCCTACACATCTGTGACCCTTATGTCCTGTGCTACCACACTCACGTTACAGAGACTTGTGATTTTTCTAATTCCAGAACACACACTCAGTGAGTTCTCACCTTAGATCCTTGGAATAAGTGAAACCCTTTTCCAAAGTTGTTCTTAACTTGTTTATTTTCTTAATGTATGACCACAGTTATTTCTTTTATTTAGCCATCCTGCTTAACAACAACAACAAAAAATAATTGTCTTTAGGTTACTTACTTTAAAGGTTTGCTTAATTTATTTGCCCATTACCTAAGATAATGTAGACTTCTAAACAAGTCTTAGCTTCAGCAGTGATGTAGTAGCTATCATGTATACATATTTAATATTTGCTGTTAAATATTCAATAAGCAATAGGTTGTAATGAAAAGGTACACTCTGATCAGACAGATGACTGAATTAGGACTGCAACTTCAGTCATAAAAAAAGTACTCAAACCAAGGTAAAATGTGGATTACGCCCATAGAGAAAAGCTATCAAAATAGTCACAGATAGAGACACATGCAAATCAGTCTGCTTAGATCTGTGAAGAGATCATTTTTATTTATTGAAGTACTGATGCAAAAACATGGAAGATGTGGATATTGTTTCACAAAAATGTGAACACCATAGACCTTCTGTCGGTAGGTTTATATCAGTCTAACAAGACTCTTAATTTGTTGTACTATTACTGTAACTAATCTCCCTGACACACTGGATGAGGACCTGGTGAAATCTGCAGTTAAGAAAACTATATCTCTATTGAAATTAAAATACTGTTTCCCAACCTAATGGTAAATGTTCAAATGGAAAAATTCAATAGAAGGAAGTCATAATTCCATATGATCTAGAGGAAACTTAACTGTCTGTATTAGTTACCTTTCAGTTGCTGTGATATAAAAACATGAGTAAAGCAACTTATAGAAGGAAGAGTTTATTTAGCTTAAGTTCCCAGAGTGTTAGGCGGGATCACAGCAGGGAGGCATGACAGAAAGAAGTGGCTGGAGCATAAAGCCTGTTGACCACACTTTCAAGAAAGCACAGGAAGCAGTGAGAGTCAGACTGCAAGGGAATGGTTATACACTCTCAAAGCCCTCCCCCTAGTGATATGCTTCCTCCTTTAAAGCTACATCTCCTAAAACCTTCTAAAATAGCACCACCAACTGGAGACAAACTATCCAAATACTTGGCATCTAATGGGGACTTTCTCATTCATCTACCACACTGTCCCAAATATTAAAAATAATAGTCTTGCATAATGCAGATGAAAGGTAAAACAATAAAAATTAAATGCCTGTTGAGAAATGGAGTTGGTTAACTATTTTACACATCATATATGAAGTAGTACATATATATTGCAATAGTTGGTTCACATCAATGTGAACATTCAGTGCAAAGTTGTGGAGTCTGTATGCACATGCAGAATTCACAAAGATGATTTTGTTATTGTTATTTTCTGCAAAGATGATGTAGGTTGAGTCATTTATAATGTTCATTTCTCCAGGAACTTTGTTTCAGGTTGGAGTGAATTGATTATGAGCTCCCACACACTCCCAGGAGGTGCACAGGAATTGGGCACCTGCATGACCATTTGACTCTGTCCTATTCTTTTTTCACTTGGAGGATCTGAAATGGGATTGTTTCTGTTTTTGTTTTGTTTTTGTATTTTCTTACTCTTAAGAGTGTATACTAAGGTACTGCTGTACATTCTAACTGCTATCTAGATGGAATTCCTTGTGCTAATTGAGTCTCTTATACAACTCTTCTAAAGAAAAATAGTATATTTAAAATAAAATTATCTATTCACATGATGACAGCCATAAACTGTTTCAGCAAGATAGACTTTTCATTACTCCTTATATTGCCAATATTTAATTCATTCGGAGAACTGCTGATGAACAGATATTAAAGCAACAGGAAAACAAATGTTTCAAGGTAAATATCATTTTAACCATAATAGAAAATTATTATTTAATGTCTATACATGGAATTTTTCCTCTAGAAGGCTTGTGCTGTATTATAACCATATAATGCTAATCACATTAAATATGTGATTTAGATTTATGTTCCAATTAATATTTTATGATAGTAGATATCTAGATGAATTAGAAAATACTTAGCATCAGTTATAAAAATGGAATAAAAGCTTAATATTTCTCAAGTCTATCTAAATATATAGAATACTTTATTCAGGACCACATTATAGAAGAGATAACACTGTTAGTAACTATCAGAGGTAGTGTCAAATACTTTCTTCAGTTTTTTGTCAAGAAATTATTTTTACATTCCCATTCTGCTACATCTTGCACAAAGATAATGCCAGAAGGTTTTAGTATTGTAATAAATATTTGTTTTGTTTTAAAGTAGAATATAACAATAATTTTTACTACATATTCATAAAGTATACGAATATGGAATTAGCCATGATAATACTTACATGTTTACAAATACTTTTAAATCATGATCTACATGTTTAAAAAATAGCATTACTTCATAATTGCTTCCTCCTTAAAGTAAGAGAACTTCAGATGATATACTATTCTTAATTGAATTGTCATGTAGTATTTATTAGCTAAGATTAACTGATCAATGTAAATGATATTCTGTATTTTACATTCTAGTTTTTTCAATAAACTGTACTACTACATTCAGAAGTTTCAGTAAGTAGTTTAGAATTCAGAGCAGTTTAGAGATACAGCTCACATTATAGATTTACAAGATACTTGTATTATGAATTCTTTCATGGTAAGACCCAGCGTTCTGCCCCACCCCTCCACCCTTAGTTATGAACTGAGTGAGTGGACAGAGAATGCTCTTAGAGAAATAAATTTATTCTGGGTTACTTACAAAGGATTAATCCCTCGGGAGAGACAGAGA
Organism: Eospalax fontanierii; assembly: GCA_035773235.1. Lineage (NCBI taxonomy): Eukaryota > Metazoa > Chordata > Mammalia > Rodentia > Spalacidae > Eospalax > Eospalax fontanierii. The sequence continues at coordinate 14,353,621 of CM069536.1, read as the reverse complement.
TTTCATATGGCGGAGCCAGCATTTTGATCATAAGTCCCCCCACCTTTTGGAACATGCGCCCAAGATGGTGCCCTGGCACCGTGCTTGCCTCTCTCCTTCCCAGCCTTCCCTGTGCTTCTGCTAGACCTCCCCACTTAAGTCATTGGTTACTGGGCTGCCAATCACATTTGGAAGCCTGTCCCATGAAGCAGAGAGGAAACTGTAGATCCATCCAACACCACACACCTTTTCTCTCTGGCTCTTACACCACTTTCCACCATTCTCTTCTGCGATGGTTCCTGAGCTGCAAGAGCAAAGGGTTTGGAGAGGGAATAACCGGTATAGGATGATATTCCTTCCACTTTGGCATGGATTATTGCTTCAGTGATACTCCTACTGTAAAAACACAAAACTGTAAAACAGCAACAACAGCAAAAGTAACATCCAAACAAATACTGAATGACCTAAGCTATGGTGTAAACACAACTGCTCAGGCAATACCTAAGTAGGTGCATCATATTTATCTTGCAAACAAGTACAGTAGCTTCCTTACATAGGCTTATAACTCTGCCCCTCACCACTGAGGGCTGACATTCTTTTCACCCTCCACATGCTTCTCTCCCAGCTCCCAGGGTCTGTCTGTTTGTTTTTACTCTGTGCCTACTTACCCACCCCCATGGCAGAGACCCTTCATCCCCCTCAAGCTGGCCCTGAGTGCTAGGGACCCCAGCAAAGCTTTTCTGGACCATTGTCCCATAGCGCACTACATAGTATCCTCTAACACTCTGAAGACCAGCCATCCATTTGTGGGAGAGTTTTCAGCTTGGTCCCAGCTAGATCTCTCTTTTCATGCTCAAACCATGTCACATCTTCAGTAGCATGGCCAGGTAGTCTCTGGGTCTGATTCCTGGCTCTAGCCACATTTGTGGTCTCTCCATTGACCACACCTGGATGTTGGGAGAGGCCCTGGCTGGGAAAACTGTCTCCACGCCTCGAATAGCCAGTCACAGGGGAGAAGTGTACCCTGTTAACTCTGGGTGAGGGGTTAGTATCCACCCTTGGGATAATCTTCAACCTCTGTGTACCTTTTGTGAACCATTTTTCAGGGCTTAAGGCCTCGGAGAGGTACTTTATCACAGAATTTGGCTTTTTATCAATCTTTTCCTTAGGAACTTGTGCTAGATGCAAATCTTGCCACATTTGCCTACGAGCAACCCAAGCAGACCTCCTCTTCTGTTTTGCCTCCCTTACACATCTTTTAGGCTGCTCTCTTCTTCTACAGACATACTTTATACCCTGGTCTGTCAAAGCCTCTCCTGCCTTGTACAGCTCTTGTCCCACTAGGGAATCTAGCATGACTACTAAACCTCCATACCAATTTCAAGGTCCTTTTTCAATGAAGTCTTTCATTCAGTCTCTAGTGAACACAGTCCTATATGGTCCTGTGAAAGGGGCACCATATGTGGCTTTCCTCACACCCAGTTCTCTCAGCAGTACCTGTCCTCTTTTTATGTTCTCCAGCTCCTGACATTCATGGGAACCTCGACTGGTGATAACCAGGTTTCTCTAATGACTTTCACAAGCCAGTGCATCAGAGACTGCTTCCCCTTGTACTGCCTTGGGCTACGTAGCCTAGATCTCAAGGAGGGGTGAGCTGTTATGTTGCTCAGCTGTCCTGCCTCTGCAGTGTTGAAAATTATCCCATCTGCTCCCAAGTCCCACAGCCTTACAAGCCAGGTAGCTAAGGACTCCTCCATGGCTTGTTTGAAAGTCTTTCCTAGCTCCAGCTGCTCTAGGGTTCAGAACCCTTTATTCACTAAATTCTTACGCTTGTTAAGGCCTTTATCAGCGTGCAGACATTTGAATTTTTACTTTTTTTTGTATTACAGGTTGAACTGGAGGGGCACTTTCAGCTGCTTCTGGGTTGTTTTCTTCTTCCCAGGGATTCCGGGTTCTAGGGTTCCAGGGTGGATACTGCATTATTAACCTGACCTGGGTTTTCATCCCTTTATGACTTCCTAGATGTAAAAAGTGGCAGGCTAAATGCTCCATATCCTCTTCTCTTTTTTCCAATTTGCTAGTAAGCTCAGAGGCTAGTATTGAAGAAGCACGCTTCATATCTTTCTCTCGATCTAATTCATCTCTCACACTTTGAATCTCTCTCTGTGCTAAGACCTCAGCCTGATACTGCCATCTCGAACTGGACCCACACACCGCCACACACCGCAGCCTCCTCCATGGCGTCTCCGCCAGAGTGCCACCGCCACCTGTATTTGTCCCACAGATCTCATATGCTCAGGCAAGTTCACCTTAATTACATATTTTACTATAAACCACTCCAACCCTGCAATGGCGGCCATATACACCAGTTCTACGGGGATAATCCACCATATCAAAATTTCTTCTGCCCATACCCTTCCCTTAGCTCGTCCCCATATTAGTGGTGGCTGTGTAAATCCTTTTCCCAGAAGCGTTTTCCTTTTGCCAGTCAGTCCTGCTTGACTATGCCAAGTGTATTATGATTTCTCTCACCATGAGGACTGGCATTCATCCCCACCCCCTCCACCCTTAGTTTTGAATTGAGTGAGTGGACAGAGAATGCTCTCTTAGACAAATGAATTTTTTCCAGGTTATTTACAAAGGCTTCATCCCTGGAAGAGAGACAGAGATTTCATATGGCAGAGCCTGCATTTTGATCATAAGTACCCCCCGGACCTCTGGAACATGCGTCCAAGATGGAGTCCTGGTGCTGCACCAGCCTCTCTCCTTCCCAGTCTTCTCTGCTCTTCTGCTAGACCTCCCCACTTAAGTCCTTAGTTAGTGGGCTGTCAATCACATTTGCAAGCTTGTCCTTTGCAGCAGAGAGGAAACTGTAGATCTGTCCAACAGCACTAAAATTCAGCACTGTTAACATCTTATGGGATCAATCGATCATCTGAGCATCATGACACAGAGTAGAATCCAAATACTCTGCTTCCTTTGATTTCAATATTTACATGGTATACTCCAGTTAAAAAGGTACTATTTAAATATCCAATTCTCATGCAGATTTGGGAAGAATTTTAACCTGATCTGAGTTAATGATGTGTAGAATAACCAATGAACAGGAAATGTCCACTACATTTCTGCTGGGCCTTTGAAGGTCACTATCATTTACAGATGAATGCCTATGGTAAGTAACAGAAATAGTAATGGTTTCCCACGTGTTTCTTACTTTTTCCCAAGATAGGTCAACCCAGTGCTCAGTATATTCCCCGAAGTACCAAGGATGAAAGTTGAAGCTCTGGCTTGACTTCTTTGTTGTATGCTTCTAGTCTGCCAATATAGAGCTCTCTAACTTTTTGGTGGGGTGCTTATTCCACTGCATCTTAAGTTTCTCTTTTCATGAAAATGAACTAACAATGACATCTGAGTACAATGTTGCTTATGGGGAATAAATAAGAAAACACGTGCAGTACTTAGCACAGAGTCCAGCATATACTAAGTGCTCCTCTTGTTTTGTTTTTCTTTTAGACTAGATTTCCCTGTAGACTTGGCTTGGAACTTGCTATGTAAGTAGAAAGATCCACCTGCATCTGACTCCTAAGTGCTGGGATTAAAGTTGTTTACCACTATGCCCAGTTGTACTAAGTACTCTTGATTCTAGTGCTGTTATTTGTTTGATGCTCTTCTTATGAGCAGGATCACTGATTTGTTTCTGGCTCCATGTGAGTAATATCACATGATTACCCACCAGTATCGTTGTCCTCTTGGGTATTTCTTCTTCTAGAGCTTTATATTTAAGCAAAACTTTAATTCTTACTAAATAGTAAAAATCTTCAGAGAAGAGGTTTATTTTTATCCTCTGTTGGAAAGTGCAATTTTGTGATTATTTTTAAATAATATAAATACGATAGATCTTTATTAAAATAATTTTAAAGATTAATAGTGGCTTAATTAGTAGTGTATATCTGTAGGCAACTCTTTCTGGATTAAGTGCACATCTAAGCACTGTTTTTATTTGTTTAAAAGATATAACTATGGGAGCTTGAGCTATGCCACACACTTAAAGAACATGCCACTCTTGGGGAGGACCCAGGTTTGGTTCTTAGCACCCATATGGCAGATAACAACCATTAGTAACTCCAGTTCCAGAGTATCTGACATCCTCCTTTGGCCTCTTCAGGCAGTGCAAGACATGGGTGCACTTACAAACATGCAGGCAAAACACTCATACATATAAAATAAAAATAAATTCTAAAAAATTTTGAAAACTATAAATATGAAGACAAGCAGATGACAAGTATAGGTGAGTAATGTGTACTTATGCCCTACCTCTGTTGCTTGATATGAGGACCAGAAATGACCTCTCAGTCAGAAAAACCTTATCTAACCAGTGCACAGACTTTAATTTATAAGTACCATTCTTCAATAAAAGGAATCAGACACTTCGGAAAATGATTTATTATTGTGCCTGACTTTTGGAACAAAGAAAGTACTATATAGATTTGCAGTTTCCTAAATAGAATAAAAGAAAAACATATATATTTTTTTAAACATGGAATATTTTCAAAAGGGCACAGGAAGCAAATTTCAATCTGGAGAAAATTGGTCAAAACACTGACATGATTTATTATAATCTATAGGTGTAAAATAGGACTGGAGCTATAGATCACTTACAGCTCCTGAAGAGCATCAAAGCTTGCTTCCCAACACACAAATCAGGTGGCTCACAACTCCCAATCCAGTTAAACCAGTGCTCCTTACAGCCTCTGTGGGCATCCATATGCACATTAAAAATAATAAAAATAAAAATCAATTAAAATATAAATGTATACTGCTGTAATTTTTAAACTAAGCAAATGAGAGAAAGAAGAGGTATTTTCTGCAGTAGAATTTCAATAAAGGAATTAAAACTGAAAAGGGAATTTGAAAATGAACCTTGAACAGATATCACAGTAATGATTGTCACAAAGAAGTTCTACTGATGGGTGTTAAATTTAATGCGAAAATGTTGACAAGAAAGAAGACATGCAAAGTATAATAGACCCCCCACAACCAAATAATTACTGACTGTAGAGGGAAAATAGCAACTCTGGAGCAAAGAAAGCCGGCTGCAACTATCTGCACCCAAAGATTAATGTCAAAACATCCCCCCAAATGAGATAAATCAGCAGCAACCCTGGTGATATGATGTCTGACAAGGACACAATGTCATGTCTCTTATTCTTCCCAGAAATGTATACCATCAGTCCAGTTATGAGAAAGCACAAAACAAATCCACATTAAAGTTATAATTCACAAGGATTTAAAATATTCCACAACAGTGTAAAGATACTGGAAGAAAAAGGAAAAGCAATTGAACTATTGCATATTGCCAGATACCAGGGGCATAAAACAGATACATGCAATATGAAATCTCATGGAGACCTGTAAGAATTAGAATGTCAGTGGAACAAACAGGAGAAAACTGAAACAATGCTGAAATTTAATCAGTAGAATTGTAGGAATGTTAAAGCTGTGTTATTTATATCATGATTTTATTGTATCTTAAATCTGAGAGGACTGCTTTGAAAATATGATTTTTTGCAATTTTTAAATTATTATTTTAAATTGTATTGTATATTTCATTGTGCATGGCACTATGTTACATAAGAATCTTTTATACAGCTATCTACATATATATTATGCGGCTTTCCCCCTTCCGCCTACTTTCCTTCTTTCCCTGCCTCCCACTGTAGACAAGGGATAGGCTTCCAAATGTGATTGACAGCCAACAAGCCGATGACTTAAGGGGGAAGTCTAGCAGAAATGCATGGAAGGATGGGAAGGAGAGAGGCGGGCACGGCGCCAGGGCTCCTTTCTTCTGTGCATGTTCCAGATGTCCTGGGGACTTATGATCAAAATGTAGGCTCTGCCATATGAAATCTCCATCTCCCTCCCTGGGGATGAATCCTTTGTAAGTAACCTGGAATAAACTGGTTTCTTGAATTGAAGGGCATTCTCCATTTGCTCAATCTGTTCAAACCTGGGCATGGGGTGGGGCTGAATGTTGGGCCTCCCCATGAGAGAATTCATGATACAAGTATCCACAGAGACATGAATCCTGAGAAGGTCTAAGCAGGGCATCTCTAAGCAAAGCAAACTCTTCACCATGTGAAAGCATAAAAATCACTCTTTCTGGATGAGGATCCTTTTATTCAGGGTAACTGAAGCAAAACTGAAAAATTTCTCAGCTGAGGAAAAAGAAATGTCAACTTTTGAAAAGTCTGTTGGTGGGAGTGCAAACAGATGTTGCCACTAAGGCAATCAATGTGGAGGCTCCCCAAAATACAAAAATAGATATACTATATGATCCAGTCACACCACTCTTGGGGCTATACCCAGAAGACTTGGTATCCTGGTACAAAGATACATGTTCATCTGTGTTCTTTACTGCCCTATTTTCAACACCCAGGAAATGGAACCAATCCAGATGTCCATCAGCTAATGAATGGATAAAGAAAAGTGGTACATTTACACAACATAATATTATTTAGCTGTTAAGAAAACAAAATTATGCCATTTTCCTGGTCTGTGACTAAACTGGGAATGTACTATTATGGGAGTAACTAATACATTCAGATTGGATTTAAACCCTGCTTCACAAGGATGGATTCCATTCCTCGCACTGTGATTAGGGCCAAGAACCTGGGGCTACCTTGGTTACAGTCCACTTGAAGAACCCAACTATTAGACTGCTAAATAGACATAGCATTAAACTGACACTAATGACTTACTGTTATACTCATAGATTAGTGCAGCTCTCTTTCTTACCAGAGGAGATTCTTCTTGCAGCAGATGATGATTAACACAGAGTCGCAAATGACCAGCAGGCAAAGAATGAAACTACAGACTCTTCAGTCCCAAATGAGACACATATACCATATTTTCTTCTTCCAAGGTTCAGGGATTACTGAACAACAGAAAGACTGCAATGGACAAAGGTGGTAGATGAATACAATGAAAATGTGTGTGTTTCCAGAAACAGTAGGGGAGTGCTCATATGAGGCCACAGGGCTTGTGACAGCATGCACAAGACTTGTGTAAACCCAAGGCAGACAAAAACATAGCACAGATGGGGAATGTGAGCAAGACACTGCAGCCTTATCTGTGGGATTATTGGCAGTCGATAGATGTTGGGAAAAGTGGAGCAATTTACTTGAAGAGTGTGATACCTGCAAAGTTGACCATAGTCCAAGGGTTGGTCCACATCCAGCAGCACTTGGAGAGCAAAAGTTATACTTGATTGGCCTTCAGTGAAAAGAAAAAATAAATAATAGAGGAAATGATGTCGTGGGGAGGGTACCAAGGCGGGGGCAGTGATGGGAATGGGGGATGGGCTTCTCTTAGGATGAGTTTGTTTGCTCCCAAGAGGTTCATCTTACTCTAGGTTCCCAGTACTCTAGAGTTGTTTGATTCTTTGAGTCAAAGAAGCAGAAATTAAAAAGTGAGTCTAAATTTTGTTGTAGAAAATGAACGATTGAAAAACCTTAACCTCTTTGGGTTGGGAGGGGGCTGGAGTATAGATGTACACATTAAATCACAACAGTAAGGAAGCTGAGGCTGGAAGATCCCGTGTCTGAGTCCAGTCTGGACTACACTGTGCTTTCTAGGCCAGGTCAGCCTGTGCTATATAGAGATAACCTGTCTACAGATTGAAATAAATTTTAGAGGCTGGAAATGAATCACGGTTCTAGATTTCACACCTACCATGAAAAAGAAGTAAACAGACAAATGTAAACATGCTCCGATGCGTTTGTTACGGCACTGGTTCTTTGAAAGTGTCTCTTTATATGACAGATGCAGCTTTTCTAGAGTGTAAAAAATTTACTTCTTTTCTGGGGGTCCTGTGTCATTTGAATAAAAGGCAAAAGATGATTTTACCTCATAAGTGATGTCATCTAGCCATATCATTAACCATATCAAAATAAGTAACATGTCACTATAAATTCCTTTTGTGTGGGGATTCGTTTCTCGGAGACTGGTCAAAATTTTCAATTAACTTCATTAATTTCAAAGAAAATTAACACCAATTTTGATGAAACTGTTCCAAGAATTTGAAGACAGAATACTCCTGAAGAATCCTATAAATTTATTTTAATTCTGATATCAAAACTAGATAAGGACAAAACAAAAGAAAGCAGAAGACCATTAGTCTTGATGAACATAGATACAAAAATTTTCAACAAATTGGCAAATTACAGCTAGGCAAGTAGCTCAGTGCTTAAAATCACTGGCTGCTCTTGTAGAGGACCCAGGTTTCACTCCCAGCACCCAAATGGTGGCTAGAAATAATCCACAACTTCAGGTCCAGGGGATCAAACATTGTCTTCTGGCCTTAGAGTGCACTGTTTATTCATGGTGCCCCTGCATATGTGCAGGCAAAATACTCATATACCTAAAAATAAATAAATAAAATTTTAAGTACTGGCAAACTGCACATTAAGACTACTTACTATGATCAAATGAGATTCATACCAAGAATTTAAGGATAGGTTAATACATTCAAAGTAAAAAAAAAGAAATGTGTACCTCATACAAACAAATGCCAAAACAATATGATCATTTCAAAGTGTAAATTTTAATTTTCACATTATAAAAGGCAAAAGAACAGAAAGCAATATGGAAATCTGAAAAAAAATAATGCTCGGTAGGATTTTCAGGCTGCCCTAAGAAACTCTTGGGAAACAACTTCCCAAGAAGTCATCTTGACATTAAACTGCTTTTAAGCATAAAAAGATGAATTAATTTAAATTGTATGGGTGCAAGTAAATGGTGGAATATAAATGATTTTGTTGTGATTTTTTTTCTTTTCTTCTTTTTTTTTTAATTTTTTATTTTTTGAGACAGGGTCTCTCTGTAGCCCCAACTTGCCTGGAACTCTCTATGCAGGTCAGACTGGCCAGGATCTCACAAATAAAACCTTGCTTCGGCCTCCCAAGTGCTGGGACTAAAGACATGTGCCACCACACCTGCCTTGTCTGTGATGCTTTCCTACAAGGAATAGCGTGTACTTTGAGATAACTCATTCCTATGCATTTACCATCTCTGACTGTTCGTTTTTCATGACAATATCATTGTACTATCATTCTGGTCACCTTTACTCATTTCAGTTTATAAAATAATTACACTGTGTGGGGAACAGTTTCATCAAAAGAAAACTTACAAATTTTGTTTGATTGCAGTTTACATAATAAGCAGTTTTGTATTAGTGATTAGTGGTAATTTTATGTGTCAGAAGAAAAATGTCACTTTCTGTGTGGTATACTTCTTGGACAATTTTGAAAAATGTTAGAGTAAGCTTTCATCAAATTAAAAATCTAGTAATGAGTGTCCTTGGATGTTTTGTGCTTTCTTCTTTAGAGATATTTTCTATCTTTCTATCTTTTTTCTTTCCTGTTTGTTTTTAAATTTTTTAATTGAATTTTTGTTAATTCTGTGTGTGTTTATCATATTCAGACCTACACTTTTACCTCCACTCTCCCATTAGTATCCTTGCCCAGTTTCAGACACTATATTATTTTCAAGCCCATCAAGTCTATTTTTGTCCCCAGATGCCTTCAGTGTGGGTCCATCCCCTGGAACCTGGTCAGTCTATCAAATGCCAGACTCCTTAAGAAAACTGACTCTCCCTCTCCTATGAGCTACCAGTTGCTAATAGTTCCTCAGCTAGGGTTGTGACGTCTTGGCCACGTCCTTCCATCCACACTAGGGCTTTGTCTGTCTTAAGCTTGCATAGTTCCTGGCATCCTGTTATAATTCTCTTGAGTTCATATGAATAACTGCCCAGTTATCTGTAAAACACTCTTTACTTGTAACTAATCGGCCAACTCTGGCTCTTAGAATCTTTCTGCAATCTCTTCTGCAATAAACGCTGAGCCTTGGGAGGTTTAGATAAAGGTGTTCCGTTCAACTTAGAGTAAATCCATTCAAGGAAATGAAAGAACTGTAAAATAAAAATTTTAGGACATAGAAGATAGAAATGGAAGAATATAGCAGAAGATGGAAAGTTTGATATTGTGAAAACGGCCATCCTACTTATAAAGGGCTGAAAAGATGGATCAACAGTTAACAGCAATGGCTGCTCTTGCAGAGGATCCAGGTCAATTCCCAGTACCTACATGGATGTTAAAATCTCTAAGTAACTTGTTCCAAGGAAATTCAAGAACCTCTTCTAATATATTAATATACATAAATACACACTAATATACATAAAACAAAAATAATAAATAAAATATTTTGGAAAATATAAAATAAAATTCCAACACAGTTCTTCACAAAAATGGAAAAAAAAATCTCAAATTTCATATGAAGACCCAAAGAAACAAGAATAGCCAAAATAATCCTTAATTATAAAAGAAGAGCTGGAGGCCTCACCATGCCTGGTTTCAAATTATAATAGAGAGCTTTAGTAATAAAAGTAGCATGGTACAGGGATAAAGTCAGGCCCATTGATCAGTGGAATAGAACTGAGGTCCCAAAATTAAGTTCACCCACTTATAGTTCCTGATTTTTGACAAAGGAGCCCAGAATGCACATTGGAGAAGTGGTAGCATGTTCAAAAACTGGATAACAACATGTGGAAGAATGAAACTAAGTCCCTATTTGCCATGCATAAAACCCGACTCCAAATGGATCAAGGACTCCAACATAAGACCAGATGCCCTATCATTAAATCTTCATTAGGGAAGTCTTTTTTTTTTCCTTCTGATTTGCCAATATGAACTCAGGGCCTATCTTAGATTATATTACCAAAAAGATAATACATTTGCTAAATGATGAATTCCTTTATACATTAATAAACAGTTGGGATATCAAGACCTTATTCTATTTTCAAATATTTAGAAATAAAATTTTATAATTGCCAAATAGGTAGCTCCTTCATAATTTAACGTTAAATAAAAAACAATAAAATAAATAAAAATTACTTGATTTTTGCCATCTTTGTATATTCTAGTATTTTCAAATGACTAAAAGTTGTATAAATATATGAGATTGAAGCCAGTCTAGTCTACATAGCAAGTTCTAGGCCAGCTTTGTCTATAGAGAGCTCCTGTCTCAAAAGAATGACAACAACAACAAAACCACAGAGTAGAAAATAGAAAAAGTAAAGCTTGGCTCTAAGGTTATCAAAGATGCATGCATTATAAAAGAGATCATACCACTGGTGTTATGTTGCCAAGTGATTTCCTATAGCAATCTTCCAAATTCAGGATGATTGTGTAAGAAAGAATTATCAGGTCTGAAAAATGGTACAGGATCTGTAATTTACTTAATAGTTTGTGTAATAATTACATTTCTCTGTCAGTCAGGAAGGATATTTGTGTTGAAATCCATACATGTCATTGCTTCTGGTATCATGATTGACTTCATGTGTGAGATTTTCTAGCCAAGGGTCCTCAATTTAATAAAACCAGAGTATTTATTATCAGTGTAATCTGAAGCTCTCTGTAAATTTGCCAAGAATGAAAGCATGTATAGATTTCTGTGGAATTACGACTCCATTAAAGAATTTATGTACCTAAAAAAGAATGACACCTAGTAGAGTAGAAAGCGATTTGGAAAAATAAATAATTACTTTAGGTTGAGTTTCATGGATGTAATGAGTGACCAGTTTCTAAACTGGGAGACATGATTATGTGGGCTAATATATAATACAAACACAAAATTAATTTAAAAATCAAATATACCTATGGAAATCTAACTAGAACATTTTAATAGATTGGGATGTGGACATGGGTATCTGATTGAAAGGCTTATCTGTTGGAAGTTGAGTTCCCATTGTAGCAGTGTTCAGAGGTGATCTTTGGAAAGTGTTTGGATCTGAGGATCATGACTTCCATAGTGAATCTATATCATCTATTTAGAAGAAGTGGGTCACTTGTGGTGAGTCTTAGTAACATATACTGTGTCTCTGGACTCTTCTTGTCTGTACCTCTTGTCCGGAAACAGATGAGCAGATGAGCAGCCTCTGATATATACTGTCACTACTCAAAATTAATGGCTTCAGCTGATCATAGGCTGAAACCTATGAAAGTGTATACCAAAATAAACATTTCTTCTTTACATTGATTTTTATAATCTGACATTAATGAAAAAGCTTTCAAAATTATTTAGAAAATATACATATGTATTTAATCATTACATTAAGAAATGTAGACCTCCTGAACATTTTTCTCTGAAAAATATAAACAATTAATTATATAATATATGCATTCTTCCTGGTTCTATAACTTTAAATTGACTAAAGAAATAACACTGAGAACCTTGGCCTCCAAATGGACTATATAAATTTTAGGAAAGTTCCTCATATAATGGAGTCACATATGAAAATCATAAAAACAAAGAGGGGGAAAAAGGCATAAATAAATTACCTTTAAAAGCGTTGATCACATACGTATTGTTTGTCAGTACTGTAAAATATGAACTGTAACGTGGTGTACCCAGAACAGTGTTCCTCTTTAATCTCTGGAAGCTTACAGTGTAAATACTAAGAGATATATGTGGAAATGAACTTGGAAGCAGGCTTTGAAAGCCATAGTGATCCTGAAGTACTGCTCAATACAACTCAAAGTCATTCTGATTATTACCGATGATTGGGTACTGTGTGCTTTTGGTAGACCTTCTTTAGCAAACACTAATGTGAAGAAGGGGTCATGTTCAAAGAACATATGAAAATCATTGCACACCACTGCAGTGAACATAATGAATTTATTGGCAAATATAGCTGAAAATATTTTGTCGTTATTTTCCTATGCTCCATGTTCAGCATCTTTCCTCCTCAGGCAATTTCTCTTTCTAATAAACTCATTTTCAATAAGATGTGAGAGATGACATATGCTACCTTTCCCCAAGGCGTTTCCATTTTTATAATAAGAAAAACTTAACAGTAACAGACCGTATCAAACAGCTCAAGTTTCAGAGCAATAGGTGTTCAGTTTCCTGTTGTCCAGATGTCTACAAGTTTCTATGGAATCACATCTCCCAAGCAAATTTCATAGTACCCCAACTGAGTCATTCTTAATCAAGGTGTTTAAATAATACATGAATAAATCTCTAAGCTCTGTTTTAAGATGAAATTCAGTAAAAATGTTTCAGATAAGTAAATGTGTACATTAGTTAATGTAGAGGAAAACCTTTCATAGAATGCCCGAATCATGACTGAAAACCTCCTCACCACACCATCTTAGTTCATTGTTTCCTTGGAAGACAGAATATTTCTGTTCTTACTGATGACTTCAAACTAATTTAATCAACTTGCAGATTGCAGTATATTAAAAAGTGGAGATAAAATGTGAACTTGAATTCAAGACTGATTTTTTTCCACAGAGGATGGTAGCTTCACATATTTTTGTTTTCTGTGTGATCTGCTCTATGTTTTGCAGAAAGCTTTAATGACAGGTAGGGCCTACACTGATATGTGGGCAAGGCTATGCATTTAGAATACAGTTAGAAATTATACTGGTTTAAGGAATTGGCAGTCATCTGGGATATATGACCTCTCTAGCAACAGGTTTTGGCAGGGCTTACAGATCAAGGTAAAAATTATCTACTAGGGAGTGGATTGAAATTCCAGTTGCACAGCTGTTGGTAATCCCCAAGATAAAAGTGCTGCTATTGCACTGTGAGGTATAGCTTACTGGACTGATATTGCTGTGGTTCACAGGCTTTGAGAATGTGTAGGACAATTGTTTGTTTTTCTCTCCTGACAGTTTGTATAGTGCATTACAATACTCTGATAGCCAATGCTGAGGGAGGAGGGTTTGGGTCAGTTCCAGATTCATTATTCCAAGTCTTGTGTAGGAAGTATATAGTGTCTTCAGGAAAGTTGTCTTACTTTCAAGTTCTGGGAGGCAATGGCAATAGGCTGCATTGTTTTGGGAATCTTTTTTACTGCCCAGACTAATAGCTTAAAAGAAGGGGAAGTTTCTCATACCTGAAAGTGTGGATTTTTTTTTTTTTACATACTTATGGTTCTTGCTGGGTGAAACATCTTTTTGTGTAACCTAATTTGTGAGTGTGTGTGTGTGTGTGTGTGTGTGTATGTGTGTGTATTAGTAAGTAAATTTAAAATATAATATAGTCTCTTCAGTCATCCTTGGTGTTATTTATCTTTCTTTCTTCATTCAGTATCACCATCCCCTCCTTTCCCCAATTAAATGTTTCCCCACTTTTTAAAAATATCCTTTTAGCATCTCTGTCTAAATCTAAGCAACATGGGACTCTTTGAAAAATATACTTAAATACATTTAAGAAAATAAATATCATCATATAAATAAGATTTTTTGAATAAAAGATCAGAACTAATTTAGAGTTCTTGCCTTAGTAGATATTTAAATACTTGCAGAACTGACAGTCTTACATTTAATATTATCCTTATATAGTAAGATACAGACTAATAAGTAAAATAATAAATATATGGCCCTCAAACTTTAAAATTTTAAGGATTTAGCAGTGTAAGATCAAAGAAACTAATGAGTTAAGTGATTTAAATATAAGAAACTGGATAGTCATTTTTGAGACAAAACAAATTATAAAGTCAACATTTCTTACCATATACAACTTCCAGATGTGCTAATAGTAAAAGGCCAATTTGAGCCAATAGATGAAATGAAATAAAAACAGTGAATAATTTGTAGTTATGATATGAGAAAGATAATTCTAATTAGGTAATATAGCATTGTAAACCATTTAGCCAATCCAATAGAAGAAAGTCATATATATCCTACAGCGAGATATGTTTTGAATGTGTGCAAGTGTGTTTGTATCTGTGTGCATTTGCCCACATTTTTTATAAAAACTCAGAAAGGTCCTTAAACATTGAATAAATTAACATACCAAAAGTAAAACTCTACACACTGAAGAAACAGAGATATGTTCCATAAACCTCAAGAAGTACTTGGCCTAACTGGAAACTATATGTGTGAACATTACAAGAAAAATAAGATTCCTTTGAAGCTGTAAAACTGGATGGTTCCTGAGGTAACAGTAAACACGCAAGAACTGGAGGGAGCAATCATTTTCATACATTTATGGCAAGTGTATCAAGTCACATTTCAGATGATAATTTGTTAGCATACAGAGTCTCAGTACAGTTCAACAACAATTAGAGGAACTTATACTTTGAATTGTTGTGAGTGTTCACAAATATGAAACTATAAGAATGACTATTAAAGCACCGTGATGGTATCGTCTTAGATCTATGACAAAAACATGCATTTGCAAGGAAAAGAAAGACGTGACCACCATAGGATTGGCTAATAGAAGAATTAAAGAGCATCAATTATGCCTACAACTTTCAGATTATATCTTCATTTTTTTCAAGTACATCAATACTTTACAACCTCCAAATTATTACATAAGAAAAAAAATAGAAAGGTTAAATATATTTGTGTCAGGAGCCATTTGCCTGCCTTGAACTATGCCCTAGTTTTGGGTTAGGCAGAATCAATCTCATGCACAGAAGTGCTGTTGGAAGCAGTTTTCATTATGCAAATGATTTACACCTAAGGAGAAGTTTATTTTACACCCAAGACTGAGGTCACCTGAAGATCTCTGAAGGAAGCCAATCACATCTTAAGTTATTTTGCCTGTGTTAGTATTGTTTTTGAACATCTGACCCATTGTTTTGCTCACTTCACAGTATAAATATGGGAGACTTAATAAAGGCAAGCTGCTTCAGTGTGACTGACAGCCCTCCTGAGTTTTTTATCCCTTTGTTCTCTCTCTCTCTCTCTCTCTCTCTCTCACTCATCTCTACATTTTCTCATCCTCACTCCCCACTTTGGGTGCTGTTCAATTTTTGCCGACGGGCTCCGGCATATTTGAAACAATTTTTTTGTGTATATTATATAAACACACTTGTTTCATTCAGTTAATGAGTTTGCTTTACAGTTTTATGGGTTATCAAGTCCACCACCTATGTATACACTGATACATTTAAACTGATATATTTATTCATGAAATAAGTAGATAGATAGATAGATAGATAGATGGTTTTAGTGCTCTAGTTCACTGTTATAAAATGGAAAACTCATAACAATAAATATACCTATGTAGCATTTCTTAACTTCTAGATAGTTTTTATAGTATAAACTAAATGAATATAATTCGGGATATTTCTACACATGTATGTGCAAATGCATGTGTACAGAACACCACTATTTAAATATAAAGTAAAACCATTTATGGTAGAATAGGTTTTAGTCATTCAAGGTCAAGCTTTAATTCA
Source organism: Eospalax fontanierii (assembly GCA_035773235.1). NCBI lineage: Eukaryota > Metazoa > Chordata > Mammalia > Rodentia > Spalacidae > Eospalax > Eospalax fontanierii. The sequence continues at coordinate 14,337,390 of CM069536.1, read as the reverse complement.
TAATATTTGGATTCAATTTTCATAAATGAGATTATTTTTCATGTCAGGCCAAGTCACTCAAAACCAGATAGATGGGTATCTATATTGTATATAGCTATAGAATTATCCTTCCGCATCCAAAAAGAAAAAAATATCAAGCCTTCATAGATTTTTTTAATCATTGTTAAAATACAGTACTACCCATTACAATGTCAAAGGGGAACATTTAAAATTAAAATAAACAAGGGTAGGAGAGATGGCTCAATGGTTAAGTTCACTTGCCCCAGGTTTGCATCTCAGCATGCACAGAGAAGCTCACAATCATCTATAACTCCAGTTCTAGGGGATGTAGCACACTTCTGGGTTCTTTTTTACTTTCGTGGGGGGGTTCCTGATTTTATTTTTTATTGAGTTTACATTTCCCACACAAGTTTTTAAATCAAATTTAGATGCCCCTCCTCCATCCATCCCCCCAACACCCCATGTGACCTCATGTATTCTGCTATACACGTTAAGTCCTATTCAATCAATCATTTGTACTCAGATATCCTTTAGTGTAAATTAATCCAGTGGGGGCTGGTCAGGCTATCTAGAGTTCATAATCCTTATCCCAGTATAATCAGTTTCCAATAATTCTCAGTCTAGGTCTGGCCTGCCACCAATTTCTATCACTCCACTCTGGGCCCTTGTCTGACTGAGTTGGTGTGGGTCCTGTGTTCAATGCCACCACGGCCACAAGTTCACATGTGTAAGCTTCCAGTGGCCTGAAAGCCTCTGCTTCCCTAAGTTCATGAATCAGCCCTAGCTCTTACATTTTTTCTGACCCCTCTTTCACAATGATCCCTGAGCCATGGGTGAGTAAGGTTTCATATAGGAGTTCTATGAAGGGACGCACATTCTGCAGTCTTTTATTCTTTAAAACTTGGTCAGCTGTAGCCTACCGTGTGCATAATCCTATGCTTTTTAAGGAAGCTTCACTGCTGACAGTTGAAGGATGCACTAGTTTTCTCTCTCCCTATCATTCCTCTGTGTTCTATGAACCTTAGATGTAGAGATTCAACTGTAGATGTGTAACCTAGGACTTGGCATCTCTCAGATGTATATTTTCTGTGTCTTGCCAGTTGTGGAATTCTGCTGTAACCTCCGTTTGCTGCAAATAGAAGCATCTTTCATGAATGATGTACTGTATGCTTGCCTGTAAATACAAGTCTTTATTTAACATATGGCAAGAACTTTCGTTTGTCTAGCGATCTGACACACATAGGGTTTTCTCAAGAATCTATGACCTTTCCAACCATGTGTACTAGACTGAGTTTCCAGTGCCACCCATGAGTTCATTCCCATAGACAGGGTACTAAGTCCAATTAGACAGCTGTTGATCATCCCCCAAATGACAGTGCTACTGCTACAGCAATAGAAGTAGTGTGTTGCTCTGGTCATTATGGTTATTAGAATTTGGGGTTGTGTAGGACTTTTGATTGATTTACTCCCTTAGAAGTTTGAGTGTTATTATCAAGCATTATTATCTACCTGAGCTAAACTTCAGGTACAATGTTTTTGGGTGAATTCTTGCTCCATTGCTCTGAGTCCTGTATCTGAAATAGGTCCTGTCTCCAGCAGTAGGCTATTATCTTGTAGTTCTGGGACATAACCATGGTCTTTGGCAATAACCTGTATTATTTTGGGAGTCTCTCGGGCCACTCTCACCAACCACATAAAAGGAGGTCGTTTTTGTCTGGCACTGTGTTTCTTTGCCAAACAGTTCCCACGTATGCATATGCACTAATGTTTACACAGAGTTTGTGCATTTCTCAGGGAGGTTCAATGGCATCACATTTCCCTCTGGGTTCCCAAACCCTCCAAGATTGGCTTTTGTGGACACTGGATACATGCATAGTGTTCATACATGTAAGAAGGCATACATTCATACACATGAAATAAAAATAAAATAAATCTTTTTAAAAAAGAATATCCAAAAGTTAAAACACTAAGATATACATTAATTAATGAGACAAGAATCTACCAAAGAAGACATTGCCTTTTCGAAGAAAAACAGAATGACGATCATCTCTGACTTTGGTAGCTTCTACTCTAGTTGAAAAAGATAAAGTGTCTTAGAAGATCTTTTTATTTTGAGTACAATGCTAAGACTAAATTTTAATGCATTGTCTAAAGGAATTCAAAAGTTCTTTACTGAAAGGTTCTGCATGAATCAATGTATGTTAAGAAGACATAATGAAGGCAAACTACAGGGAATGTGACAACCACTGATGAATTTCCTACTGAAATATTCAACCTCTTTTTATACCATTTGAATCCTATATGTTTGCTGTCGAAGACTTTACCTCACAATTTTCATTGCCCTTAGACAATTATATTTGTTTTGTTTTTTGTGGACAATGTACTTGGGTTAACCCAGATAAAAGTAGTTTAAAGCCGACATCACACAGGCGAGGAGAAAGGGAAAATTTACTACACAAAAGTCACTGAACTTTGTAGTGCACACACAGTCTCTTTTGTTTCTAATTTCAGCTCATGCATATGCAATCAACGCATATATGTGGGCACTGCCTCCCACACACTGAATAAAAGTTGGTTCCTTAAGTCTAAAGAGTAGATGCTCATCAATTACTCATTATATTTATGAACACACAATTAAAACTAATCAATTATCAACCATATATGTGTCTCTGTAAGTATAATCTAATGCGTGGAAAAGTCAAGCATAGGGTGAAGAGGAGACCTCGGAATTTCCTTTGAATTTCAGATGAAAAGAAAACAATAATTACATGATCGGGAAAACGGAAAACATTATGGGAGTTGGCATTATCTATAATGAATCAATTGCTTGGTTAACAAGCACAGAACTTAGCTTCCTTTCTTTTGCAAGTGGTTAGAACAGCTCCTAGGAAAGGAAGTGGAAGACAACCCAAAAGAATTCAGGAATTAATACCCACAACACCTGGTGAGGCCTTCCAGCATCTCTTCTGCTGTCACTTCCCCTGCATCCCTTGACCGTATGGCATTGAAATTGGTTCCTGCCAATCTGTCTAGTTAAATCAGTGCATTGGGTTTCATATCCAAATTAAAAGCAAAGGATCAGTGGTATTTTAATATATTAAGTGAGCATTTCCTTTTTAACTTAAATAACCACAGTTGTATCCAATCTTTCTCTAATCATAAAACTTCAAAGACAGTATCTCCAACCAACACCCTTTTTTTCCCGTTTTCTCTCTAACCACCTACCTGACCTATTTTCTTATTATTGACTACTTGCAATTCACTTAAGGAGGATTGTTAGCAGTATAGCCCAGGAACACTTGGTTCTGTTTAAAACAAAAGCCTACAGTTGAATTCAATGTCAGAGCTGAGGTTTATAGCACTGAAGAATTGCCTTGATAAATGGCCCTGACATTACAGTTTCCACGACTCCACCTTCAATGTCATCACAACACAGCGTAAGTGTTAAAGTATGGCCTTCGCTGCCTCCCCAAAACATATTAACTTGATGCTTACTCTATCTCTGGATCCCATAGGCACAATAAATGGAGAAAATAACACATTTACAAACTGATAAAACCCAGCAAAGCTAATAAAATCAGACACTTTATAGCTTGGCTAATCGTGTCCTTTGAAGGGCATCAAATAACACATCATGTACTGCTCAGGGGGAAATCAAATTAGGAGCAGCGATGTCCCTTCAGAACTAAGGCGTTTGAATAGACAGCAGTGATTGTAGCTAATCAACTTGTAGACATTTTATCATTAATGCAATGTTTATGGTAACAGAACATTATGCAGTTTGGGTCTGAAAAAAGAGGAAAACGATTCATTTGCTGTTAGACTATGCTCAGTTTGCATTCTGAATCTGTTGTTAGTTTGATTAAATGTGGGTGTCAGAATGTGGCATATGACACACCTCAAAGTATTTTAGCTTACAAATACTGGCTGAGTGGTGTTATTTTTCAGAGGTACCCTTCTGTCTCTTGGTCTTTCTTGTTCTTTCTTTCCCAACTGCAGATCTTCACATCACTAACTGAGAATGAAATAACTTCTGTATCTCAACGTAGGATATTTAGATCCTTTTGAAATCAAAGGGGATGCGGAGAAAATTTCTGTATGCTTTCCTTTAAAAAAGGTTAATGCTTATTTAGTTATGGGACAGTTCTTTGTCATCAGAGCTTTAACTATTCCTGAATTCTTTGTTGATAATCTATAGTTGCATATATATATATATATATATATATATATATATATTCATCATAAACTAATGTTGGAATTTCTAATATATTTCTAATGTGTGAAATGATTAAACATAATATTGTCTTCATCACTTCAAACTGTTAACATTTTTTGTGACTAAAGGTAGTATCAGTGAAAGTGAATTGCATGGTATTTAGTTACTGGCTATATTCACTATGCTATGTGATTCATTTCAGAGCTTCATTCCTCTTGTCTAACCTAAGGCTTGAACTTGTGACCACCAATTCTCCATGTGCAGATTCTGGTAAGCGGTCATTCTGTTCTGCTTCTGAGCTTGATTGTTTTACAGTCTATGTATACAAACATGCAGTTTGTGCTGTTTAACGTCATGCGTTTTCTGCAGTGTTCTCTAATTGCATCCACAGTGTAGTAAATGACAGACATTTTTCTTTTTAAAAGCTGATTGGTCTCTCTATGGCATACATACTGTATATTTTTCTTATTCAATCAGTTTTTGATGGATGGTAAGATGGAGTTCGTTAGGTAACTATTGTGTCTAGTGTTGTAATACACATGATAGCACATGTGTCTTTTTGGCAACTGGATTTCAAATCTGTTGGATAGCTACCAGTAATGGGATTCCTAGTTCATCTGGCTATTGTATTCCTATATTTTTGTATTGTCAAATCACTTACATTACCTATAGGAAACACAAAAATCTATTCAGAGTTAGAAGTTAAGAACTCAAAAAAGTAATTTATCCCTGGAAAGAGGTCGTTGTAGCCTAGAAAGAATATCTGCACATAATTGTCTTCAAAGAGACCAAAGACATAAAATTAGTGTTCTTCAGCAAGGGTTCATAAATATATTACCTTCAATCCCAATCTGCCCACTGAGTTTAGAAAAGAGAAAAAAAAATACAGTGTATGTGATTAGGTATTTCAAACATTCCTGTGACTGCTTTTCCACAGTTGTGACAACTGCCAAGTATTCTGCTATGTAAAAAGTATTTGAAATACTTCCATTTACAGGAGATATTTTCCAGTCTGCTTCTGAGAAATACCTTATTGAAGATACATGAAAGACCGAAGATTATAAGGAATGAAACCCCAAGTGAATAAGACCTATACATTTTAGTGCAGTAATATTAAATCTATCCAAAAATTCAGAAACAAATGAGTCCATACTGACATAAGTGCATGATTTAATAAACAAATGGATAGAATACAAGAATATCAAATATTAAGGAATTCCAGGTGGCTGTAGAGATGGCTCAGTGGTGAAGAGCACTGGCTGTTCTTGCAGAAGATATGGGTTCAATTTCCAGTACCCACGTGGCAGCTAACAACCATTAGTAACCCCAGTTCCAGGGAATTCCAATGCCTTCTTCCGACCCTGTGTGCATTGCACGATCCAGGTGCACCTACCTCTATGGAGAGAATACACTCATACACATAAAATAAAAATAATAAATAAAGGTTTTAAAAGAACTCCAGACAATTTGTTCAGATTTTCCATTTTTTTGAGATACATTTTTTTAAATCATTGTGTGTTTCATTCAGAACATCTCAATCAACCTTAATCATCTTTATATCCCTGTCCTCACCGGTATGATCCCCATAGCTCCCCAACCGGAATCCATTCATTCTTTCATCTGTGTTAAGGTCTATTGGGCAAGTTTGTGTCCCCAAGTGACCTCAGAGCAGGTTCATCTACTGAGGTCTACTCAGCCTACCCAGAATTCCTCACTTTAAGAGGACTAGCCCACCCTCACCCAAAAGTAATCTGTTGCCAATATTTAAGTGAAGGCTCAGTATTTCAATTTATCTCCTTAAGTGTGAGACCCATTACAAAGATCACAAAGAGGGTGTGCAGCTTTATAGTGTTTCACTTGAAAAACACTACCAAGTTAAGTGACCAGGTTCAACATCAACCAACATGAGTCCCTTTGCTGGACTGTGTACTTGATAAGAATAGATGAAAATGAGATCTCTTACTTTGTGGTTTTATTTTCTACAACATCTAACACAAGCATAATACTAAGAAAAATCTCAGTTGTGAGAAAGACTTAGATTTGCTGCTGAAAATGGTGAAGTTCACAAAAGGAAGAAGGAAGGAAACTCACAGTCATAAGGAGCCTAAGAAAGCTTGACTACTAAATTCAATATGCTGTCCTCGATGGGATTGGGAGCAGAAATAATAATTATATAAGAATAGATACATAGATAGATAGATGGATAGATTGATAGATTGAATATGAGATACATTAAATTAGTAACTTGTACAGACTTGAGTAAATGATAATGTATGACTATTACTTCATTGATGTGAGCATTTCATAAGGTTACATAAGGTGTTAGAAATGCAGGAAGATTGGTATGAGAAATATGTAAATTTTCTCTAATATCATTGCAGCCTTGCTGTAGATATAAGATGCATTTTTACAATATATTTTTCAAAATATGGGAAGTATATTATTATGTTTGAAGATTTTCCTCCTCATAAATTGCTTTAATAGCATTAAATCCAATCCAGAGTAAAATATTTCCCATGGACAAAAATTTTTAAAGTCAAAGAGCAGTGCAAGGTTTCCTACAACAGCTGACATGTCACTCTTTCATAAAATCTCTGCTGGACTTTGCAATGAAAATACTTCTGGATGGATTTCCACAAACATGGGCAAAAATCTTCAAATTTCAGCAGGAACCATTTTCTGACACACTTCTGATAGGTCTGTTATGCAGGAGATGTGGATATGCTTCAAGGAGAAGCAAGTTCAAATAACTGCTTCCTACTCTGAGCATCCTCGGAGACCTCTTTTGTACTAAGGCATGTAGAAGTCCATTATTCTGTTTCTTTTATTTTTCTTCCCTTTTCTGTCTTGTTGCTATGCGTCTCTTTAGAGAACACTTCTTTATTTATAACATGTACAAAGCTGCAAACCCAGAGTGTGTAGCAGTAGTAGGAGAAACTCAGTGATTTCTAGCATCTTATTTCCTCTTTGAAATATTAGAATAGTGGAACCCTTGGAAACATGCATGCCATGACTGTAAAACTTACATATTCTAGGGTGATGAGTGTTAAAGAACTTACAAAGCTGACTGAAAGCGTCTTCTACGTACTGTAGGGTAGCTTGAGATTCTCCTGTTTTAGCCCCCTTGGTTCTGAGATTACAGTGTGTACCACCATGTGAATCTTTGTTTCCTTTAATATTATAAAACATTCATCTTCATATTACTAATCAGTTGTTCGTTAGACATACACAGCTACTAGAAGCAATGACGATATAGGGTCTAACGATCATATTCTGTGGCTATGTGATGTTTTGAAATTTACTTGAAAAAATTGTTTTAGTTTTTGCATTTCTAAAATAGATATGAAGAAATTAATTACATCTTTAGTTTCTTGTCATTGTAATATAACAGACATGTATATTATTTTGTATTATGGTATACAACTAATTTAAAGTAAGATCTGCAGAGCTTTCCACTCCACTCCTACCTAAGTCTCTCCAGTCACTTCCCAACCCACATTCTATTCTTCTATCCTTGGACATAGGCCTGCTCATGCTCCAAGCACTCCAGAACCCAAGAGTAAACTCTTAGTCCAGACCTACCCACTGTGTCCTGAATCCTGTACTCAAAACAACTCAATTTTCTGTCTAGGTTGTTAGAGCCTTCACAGGTCCACAGCCTCTTTGAAAGAATGGAAGAAAATATTCGAAACAAATGGTACTAAGAAACAAGCAGGAGGAGTCATTCTAATACCTGACAAAATAGTCTTCAAACTAAAACTAATCAGGAGATATGAATAAGATCACTTCATTCTGATCAAAGGAACAATTAACCAAGAGATATTTCAATCATGAACATGTATGCACCAAACTCAGGTGCACTTAACTTCATAAAAACAGTACTATACAAGACTTTAAGACACAGATCAATCCCAACTCACTAGTAGTAGGAGACTTCAGTATCCCACTGTCTCTCCTGCACAGGATAACAGAAACATCTGAATTTAAAAATACCCTACATCAACCATACATCAAATGGAGCTAACAAACATCTATGGAATATTCCACCAAAGCACCAAATACGGATTCTATTCAATACCCCATGGAACTTTCTCCAAAATCAATCACATACAGAGGCACAAAACAAACCTCAATACATACAATGAATAATTGAAATAATTCCATTCATCCTATCAGAACACATTGCAGTAAAGCTTACAATCAACACCAGAAGAAGCCCTAAAATCATCATAAACTCATGGAGACTAAACAACACACTCCCAAATGATGAAAGAAATAAAAATATTCCCCAAAATAAATGAAAAGGACAATACAACAAAACCTCTGGGATACATTGAAATCAGTTTTAAGAAGGTAAGTTTATAGTCCTAAGTGCCTACATTAAAATCAGAAAGAGAAAAATAAACAATTTAACATTACAAGTCAAGAATCTTGAAAGGTAACGAATGAAACCCAAATCTTGCAGACAAGAAGAAATAACAAAAATCAGAGCAGAAATTAATGAAATAGAAACAAAGAAAATAATACAAAGAATCAATGAGTCCCAGAGCTTGTTCTTTGAAAAAATAAACAAGACAGACAGACCCTTGGCCCAGTTAACCAAAAGAAAGAAAGAAAGAACGACCCCAAATCAACAACATCAGAGCTGAAAGAGGAATTATCACAATGGACAACAAAAAGATCCAAAACATTATAATGTAATACATTAAAAACCTATGTTCTACAAAATTTGAGAATTTTAAAGAAATGGATATATATCTAAAATCATGGGAACCACCAAAGCTAAACAAGAACAGATCAACAGTGTAAACAGACCCATAACATATAAGGAAATTGAAACAGTAAAACAAGACCTCCTGACCAATAAAAGCCCAGGTCCAGATATATTCACAGCAGAATTCTATGAGAAATTCAAAGAAGATCTATATCCAATACTGTTTAATTATTCAAAAAGATAGAAACATAGGAAGAACTCTCAAAAATCCTTCTATGAAGCCAGCATCACTCTAATACCAAAAAGAGAAAAAGTTACAGGCAAAAAAGAAAACTATAGACCCATATCCTTAATGAACATAGATGAAAAAATTCTCAGCAAAATACGTGCAAACTACATTCAGACACACATCAAAAAGGTCATTCACCATGATCAAGCCAGCTTTATTCCAGAGATGCAGATATGATTCAATATATGTAACTCAATAAATGTCATAAAGCACATAAATGGACTTAAAGACAAAAATCATTTGGTCATTTCAATAGATGCAGAAGAGGCCTTTGACAAAATTCAACACACATTTCTGTTAAAAATCCTAGAGGAAATTAGATTGGAGGGAACTCACTTCAATAAAAATTAAAGCCATGCACACAAACACATTGCAAACATCATTTTAAATGGAGAAAAATCAGAAACATTTACATTAAAATCAGGAACCAGACAAGGCTGTCCACTAGCTTGGCTCCTTTTTAATATAGTACTTGAAACTTGCTGAGCAAGAAGAAAATAGAAGGAAGTTAAAATTGTACACATCGGAAAAAAAGAAGTCAAATTACCCCTTTTTGCTGATGACATGATATTATACCTAAGTGATGCTAAAAAATTCACGTGAAAACTCCTAGAACTGATTAACACATTAAGTAATGTGGCAGGTTGCAAATTAATCTACAAAAATCAGTAGCCTTTCTATATAGCAATGACAGGCAATGGGAAAAAGAGCACAAGGAAACTGTCCCATTCACTGTAGCTTCAGAGAAAAATCTCTGAATAAACCTGAGCAAAGACATTAACATCTCTTCCATGAAAATTTAGATATTTAATGAAAAAGATTGATGGGGTCATCAGAAGAAGAAAGGACCTCCTATGCTCATGAATTGAAAGAATATTTTGAAAATGACCATCCTACCAAAATAAATATATAGATTCAAGTCAATCCTAATCAGAATCCCCATGACATTCTTCACATAATGAGAAAAAAGTCCTAAAAGTTATATGGAAGCACAAAAGACCCTGGATAGCCAAAACCACCCTGAACACAAAAGAGCAATATGGGGAATTACTATACCAGAATTTAATTTATACCAGACTATGTTAAAGAGCTATAGCCATAACAATAGCATGGTACTTGCACGAAAATAGACCCATAGACAACAGATGATAAGGGAAGATTCAAAGACATCTAGATGCAATTCTGCCACCTGATATTTGATAAAGGTGCCAAAAATGCTCACTGGAGGAAAGATAGCATCTTTAGCAAATGGTACTGGCAAATCTGGATCTCCACCTATAGAAGAACGAAACTAGAACTTTATCTTTCACATTATATAAAAGACAACTCCAAATGATACAAAGACCTCAATGTAAACTCTGAAAATCTGAAACTGTTAGAAGAAAATGTTTGCAGAAACCTACAAGACATAAGTGTAGATATGGCCTTTGTAAACCAGATGGCAGTTACTCGGGAATTAAGGTCAATAATTAACAAGTGGGACCTCATTAAACTAAAAAGCTTTTGTACAGCAAAAACAACAACAAAAACAACCAATGAAGTGACAAGAAAACCCACAGAGTGGGAGAAAATCTTCACCAGTGACACATCTGACATAAGTTTAACATCCAAAGTAAAGAGATAAATAACTAAAAAATAAAGATCAAGGAAACAAATAACCCAATTAAAAGATGGGCTGAGGATCTGTGCAGAGAGTTCTCAAAAAAAGACATAAAGATGGATAAGAAACACCTTTAAAAGGGCTCAATATCATTAATAATTAAGGAAATGAAAATTAAAACCATTGTAATATATCATCTTACCCCAGTCAGACTGTCTAAGATCAGGAGAACAAATGATACCAAATGCTGGAGAGTACATGGACAAATGGGAACGCTCATTCATTGCTGGTGGAATTGTAAACTCATCTAACCCCTATGGAAAGTAGTGTGGACAACTCTTAAAAAAATTAAACATGAATCTACCATTTGACTCGGTTATACCACTCCTCTGCATGTAACCAAAGGACTCATCTGATTGCAGAGATACTTTTACATCCACGTTTGTTGCTGCTCTTTTCACAATACCGAAGGGATGGAAGCACCCTATGTGTCCCTCAACTGATGAGTGGATAATGAAAATGTGTTACATTTGCACAACGGAGATCTACTCAGCAGTAAAGAAAGATGGAATCTGTAGGCAAATGGATAGAACTAGAAACTGTCATGCTAAGAGAAATAAAACAGTTATCAAAAAACAAACAAACAAAAAAAAAACCAAATGACGTATGTGCTCTCTCATTTGTGGATCCTAGCACAGTGAACCTGCATCCCGATATAACTGCAGAATGTGGAAAATGGAAAGGAGCCAAGGAGGTAAAGGGAAAGAAGGAACCTAGGAGAGAAGAATAATAGAAGACAGGTGTTTCTAAGGGAGAAGAAGATGAGAATGAGCTATTTAATTGGGCGTAAGGAGGGAGACTTGTACAAAGAAATATAGGAATAAAAGGGAAAGAAGGTGCTCAAGAGAGGTGGGGCGTTAGGAGACTGATGTGATGAAGGAGAAATAGGAAAAATGGGGACACTTCAAAGGGGGGAAATCATGGAGGGAAGAGGAGACAGGGAGAGAGACACAGAGACAGAGACAGAGGAGAAGAGAAGAACAGAAGGGAAGAGAAAAGATAAATAATGTCCAGCTAGTGTACTCTAACAACCTAATGACAAATTCCACATACAATATCTCTACCTGAGCTCATGTGCAGAGCTGAAGGCTACATAACAGGAAACAGTACCACAGAGAGGAAACTTTCTTATGAGTTGTTGGCCAGGGTGGTCCAAGAAACTCCCCAAATTTCGTGAGCTATTGCCACAGCCCTTGATTGCCTTCCAGAACTTCAAAGTAAGATCCCATTGCTGAAGACAAGACATACTTTGGAGACTGGATTTGGAGCAATGGAGGTGGAACTGACCGGGTAGCCACTTCCCCTGAAGGATAGCACTCAGAGTCCTGGAGGGGACTACATAAGTAGTCAAGGGAGAACACCAATCAATAGTCCAACATGAACTTCATGAAACAATAACCACATTGATGCCTGGCAGAGCATTCAACACTGGTTCAATGGTGGAACTTTTATCTTGGGACAAATCGATGGCTGCTTAATTGGCCTTAAAGCTCACGCAAGGGGGGTGATATTGTAATCTTAGCCAAATACACATGACTGAAGAAGTCATAGATCTTAGAGAGATCGCCAGAGTTGTCACATTCCTAGGCTAATGTAACTTCTTCAAAATATGTATCCTTATATTTACAGTCAAGTATCCCAGTCACCACTCATCAAAGAAGCTTCTTTTGCACCAGATGGAGACTAATACAGAATACCACAGCTGATCACACACACTGCCTGTGAATTGCCCATGCCTAAGCTGCACATCTACAAAGCAGCCTCTACACATAAGACTCATGCAATATAGAACAAGGAGCAAAGAAGACACTAATGGAGTTCTCAATGCTCATTAATGAACTCCCGCATCCCACAAAGGGCCAGTAACACAAAAGGGCACAAATAGCTAAATCATTGAGGTTAGAAATCTGCAGAGTGTGAGTTCCTGAACTGTACTCTTATACTAAGTCTAACTCATTCAGGGCTCAAAGATCATTTTGGAAGAGGGGGCAGAAGGATTGTAAGAGTCAGTGAGGACTGGCATGATCACATGGAAACTCCTGGGACCCTGCTAACATGAACCTACAGCAATGATCTTGGCATGCCCAAGGTCCATGCAAACTCAAGCAGACAAAAACCCAGCACGGAACGGGGGAAGTGGGTAGCAGATCCCAATATTCGCTGAAAAAATATTGGCAACTGATTACTGCTGGATGAGGATGAACTGGTCTTCTTAAAGCAGGTGACTCTGGGTAGGCTCACTAGACTTTAGTGAATGGATCTTCACTGAGGTCACTTGGGGACAGTAACTTGACACAATAGACCTTAACACAGATGAAAGAAAGTATGGATTCCAGTTGGGGGTCTGTGGGAGTTTGCCAGTGGGGAAGGGGGTGTAAAATGATTAAGATTGAGTGGGTTGTTCTGTTTGAAGCACACAATGATTCAATATAAAATATTTTTAAATAACAATAGTGTAAGCTGTGTAATTGCAACCTACAATGAACTTTGATCAAACTGACCTCCTCTATAATTTTTTCTAACAAAAAAAATGGCCAACAGATAACTGTAATTAATTACACTAAGTATTATAGATGGTATACTAATTTTAGGGATCTATAATTGTGCTTCAAATGCATAAAATGATACAATTTTTGACAAACTAACAAATATCCATATTATTATTTGACAACTGCCTCAAAAAGAACAATGAGACAGGGCACAATAAAAAAGGAACTATATGTTTTATATGTAGAGAGATATCTATATATGTATGTGTATATGCATCTCTATCTCTATCTCTGTCTCTCTATCTCCATCTATCTCTACATACACATATCAGTTTAGCAACTTCCATGGGAAAGGGAGCTAAGGAGTTATGGGGTTGTTGAGTTTTCAGAACTCCTATTAAGCATGGCTGACTCTGACATGAACACTAGAATGAAGATGATCATGACAGAGGAAGAACATGCTATGTTTATCATCAAGATCTTGCATATTTCCTTTTTATTTCTCAGTATTTCAATTTGTTTGCAGTTTTTATAATTTGCTATCATTTTAATGTAAAACTTAAAATGTTGCTAGTACATCAAATGCATATTAATTTTCATCATTTGAGAATTTCATACATGCATGTAATATGTTTTGATCACATCTATATCGATTTCCTCCCCTCCCAGTCCTTTCCTGTCCCCTCACCCATGGAAGGGTGCTCCCCTACCTCATGTGCCTTTTGGTTAAACCTACTGAGTTCACACAGGACTACTACCAGTATGTGCATGACAAATGCATTCATTTTGAGAGACAATCATCATCTACGTACTGTTCTTCAAATTTCAGAGATGAGGTCACAGAAAACGGAATGGCAATTAAAATCTATCCTTCTGCCAACAGCAGCATAGCTGTGGGGATCCCCCCAAGTCTTAACTAATGCACAACTTTCTTTGAATAATTTGGTGCTTGTTCTCTGTAACTTTTTTTTTGCATAATCTTGTCTAGTTGCTAGAGGGTAACATAAATAAACTTGTAAATTATGCAGAAGCAAGACTTGAATATTATTATTTCAAAGGTCATTAATCATTAGGGGAAGAAGGAGAGAATTAACAGGCAGCCACTTAAATATTTCTTAACTATAATCTTCATGTGAAAATAAGAAACTGAGTTAATTTCTAGAAGTTTCCTCCCAGTTTAAGCAATTCTAACAAGTCGTTACATACAAGCTCATAACAAGAATTAAAATGAATAACATTTTTATGTAATGTAATTCTTCAACTAGTACAGATTATGCCAGTAAGGATTTTGTCTCTGCTAGATATCCCCCAATGAGAAACTGGTACTATCAGTGTACTTAGATACATACATCTGTATATTAAATGCATGTTTAATTGTAATTATAACTCATCTGTTCAGATTTTTTTTCTGGGAAGAGAATAGTCAGTGAACATCCTGATTCCCCATTACGGAGGGCTGTGATAATGTCTCTACAGCTGCAACTGCCCAGTTCCTAACCCTGAGTAAATGAGTATGAAGATTGCTGGTGTTGGGAAGATATTTTAGGTAACATAAAAGCAGATTCATTATCACTGGTTTTGAGATTAGCTGGCTTTTTACCAATCTGACATCCAGTCCATTATTTTCAGAGAAGCCTGATGAGAGTCAGAAGTCTGCACAAAAGCTAAAAATGCTTCATGTTAGTAGTTTCTTACACATACTGCTAAAATGAGTTACATATATTTTCCTTACAGGCACAAAATGGTTTCACTGCACTTTTTGCCTTTTTCTTTCTCCTAACAGCTCAGTGGACTTTGCTTGAGGTTAAACATAAAGTGAATTAGTGAGGCTCTTCCTCTGGTTATAGAGATGGCAGTTCCCAGCTTGCCAGAATTCCTGTAATCCTCACAGAACACGGGGCACAGCTATTACAGGTGGGGCTCACAGCACACTCTCACTGCGAGCTAAACCAAATCCAGAGTGCTTATTTCGAGGGAACAATTTCCATGCAGAAGTTTACTAGAGACACATTTGACCCTCACATGAGATATGCGTGCTGGTAGTTACTTGAGATTTGAAGATTATGCCATGATTCATTCACAAAGAGTTCTTTCTCATTACATTAATAAATCCTAGCTATACAGAGTCTAAGGATGCATTTATTGTTTTAGAACAGGGTGCACATAATAAATATTTATTAAACATTCTCTAGATCAGACATTTAGAATGCAGCAGTAACCAAAATGACAGTCCTTCATAGAATTTATATTATAGTAGAAGTTGCTTTTCCTCTTTACTCTTTTGCTATGTTGCTGTATAGAGAAAGTATATTTTTAGGCCTTAGCACGCATGAAATAATCACATGTAGATTTATTTTATTTTTTTAAACTAAGAAATGAACACAGTGTATTTGATCCTCTTCCAGTGCCCAACATGTCTTCATTTCTGTTTACTATGGATTATTAAACCCTTGATTTGGAAGTCATCATCTCATTTCTTTTGGCTTTGCCACAAATAATAAATATATTCTCTATTAATAGACTGTCTTGCTGAATCTCTGTTTCTCTGCCCTTCTGTCATCTACTATCTATTCATCTATCTATCTGCCATCTGTGGTTTATCTTTCCATCTATCCCCAAAACATGACTAGTAGATAGAATATTGAAAAGACAATAAAACATTAGTTATCCTAAATTTTCCTTTTAATCTCCAATTTCTTTGGGGTAAATAATAGCTAAATTGCATGTGTGTTTCAGAGAATTAAAATTCCTAGTATTGTCCAGTGAGAAAGGTGTGGCTCCTGCTCAAATCCACAGGTCAAATCACATTTAGGGCAACACTGAGTTTGGTATTTGCTTCCGTGTTGCCCTGCTAAGAGGCTTTGCTCTGGTCATAGTCTCCTCAAGAATGAAACAGGCAAATAGAATTCTCACACATCTAGAAGTCCATGCAGTCCACATGAATGATATTTATATTTATCAGTGGAATTGATAAAACATTTGAGTTCCTACAACTAATACAAAGATACACAATCTGTCAAAGTGCAGAGAACAAAAGACTGTGGAATGCTCACACTAAGTAAGACATCTATATCACACCCCAACTTCCAAGGCTCAGGGATCATCATATAAGAAGGGGCAGAAAGTTTGTAAGAGCCTGGAGCTGGAGAAATGTCCCAGAGTTTAAGAGCACTGGCTGCTTCTGCAGAGCACCCATACTTGAATTCTAGCACCCACATGGTGGCTGACAACTGTCTATGACTCTAGGTTCAGGGGATTTGATGTCCTTTTCTGCTCTCTGGGAGAGCACTGCACTACATATGCACACTTACATACATGCATGCATAACACTCATCTACATTAAATAATGTTTTTAATTTAAAAAGGCGATTATAAGAGCCAGAGATAATGGGTACTGGAGCGCAAAGCAGTATGTGGAGCACATGGCAGTGCCCTGCACACATGAGCTCTAAGTGGCTATGACAGAAGGTACAGCGCTTACACCAGATCAGGTCAGCCAAAAAACCAACATGTAAGAGGCTGTTGCTCGCCAATTCCCAACCCTGTCTGTGAAGCAGTTGGCAACTGATGCCTGCTGGGGGAAAGAAAGCTCGAGTTTTCTTCAGGGATGTGGCCCCTGAGAAGCCACCAATGTTCTTCTAGATGACAGTGCACCCATGAACACACAGGAAGTACAAAATGGGTTCAGTGGGTTTAAAATCATAGCATGTGAGGTGTGGAGGGTCGGGGATACACTGGAGGAAGGACGTGTGGGTGGATTTGATCAAGATGCATTATATGCATGTATGAAATTTCTAAACAATAAGTAAAACAGTTTTTAGTTCTTTGTTCATTCTTTTGTATTTATTTCCACATGAATATGTATTATACTGCTTGTTCATCCTTATAATAAGATTAAAATCCTGGGAATAAAATTGTCTCTTTAAATTTAGTCAAAAACAAATATGTCAGAGTTATTATGGTGATACTACAGTCCAATTACATCTTGGTGTGAGGCTAGAAAAACTCATTCATTAACTATGGATTTATAAAGCTATGGGTAGTTGAGCAACTTTCAGAAACATTCCCAAACTATAAAAAATCGTCTCAATCTATTCTTACTTTAAGCAACCCGTCAAAGCTGACAGTTTTCTAATTACTTTCAAAAGGACATGGAATTGCATGTCAGAAGATTAAGTTTCAGGTTTGCTCTGAATGTATTTCTGTTCCAAGTATAGTTCCAAGTATATCTTATTTGCTAGGAATGTTCACTGTTTATACTTCTGAAACACGTGGGTGTTTAACTTAGACTGAATATTTTCTGGGGATACCCTGATCTTCCAGTTCAACCTCTGCCGTTTTATACTGTGGCTCTGACTGATGCTTTCCAGCTCATGCTTCATGGAACATCGGTGCTGTATGATGTTCACTGCTACTAGCCTGACAGAGAAATGCTTTATCAGAAATTATGTCCATTGTGTGAGTTTAATAGATACCTGATACATATCCAATTGACTAGGTTATAGAAGGACAATAGGAACATGAACACTGTTGATAGGCTATTCAATGTCTGTTCTTTCTTCTCTGCTGACATTACTATGAATTATTCTGTTTCACAATGCTGTTCCAGAGAAGCTAACCCAGACTGTTATAATGCAATTATGAATATCCTATTACTGATGTGTAGTAATCATCATGAAATCAAACTCTGGCAATGATTGATAAGGAGAAAGGTATTCTTGCTTTCAAGACAGAGGAAATTATGGTCTTTTCTGTTTTTGAACTTTGACACATGTGCATGTTGCTTTTAGAGTTGTTGCAAATCTCTTTCAAAGAAGTTTACTGATTTGACAAATGAACATAGAATACTTTTCAAGTGACAAAGTAGAATGAAAGCTTTCAAGAAAAATAAAATAGATGTAAAATATTGTGGCAGTTAATGAGAATAATTCAGGAGAAAGGAAAAATTCAGGACACAAAAGATAATTGGGAATGATTGCTAAGTGATGTTGCTGAGGAGTAAGCAGCAGCTGAGAGCTAGGAGGAAGTGGATCCAGGGTTCGATGGGAAAGAGTGTACTGGTAGAAGGATTTGAGGGTAGAGGTGAAGGTCGTCGAGAAAACATGGTGGGTTGGAAAATTACATTGTTTATTCTGATTGTTTTAATTCTCAGAGCATTTAAGTAATTTGTCCAAGGTCACTAATCAAGGTAAAGAATAGGTGCGAACTGAACTGCACACATGCACCTCACATGTCATGTCAACAGGCATGACAGACTCAGAACTCTGCAGGCATTGCAGGCAGTGTTGCTGAAGCAAAGAAAATAAAAACTCACTCTTTCTCTCTTCCTCATCTTTCTTCTTTCCTTGTCTTTTCTTTTTTTTCATATGTATGAGTGTTATTCTTACACGTGTGTAAATTCACCAGTGCCATGCAGTGTTGGCGAGGACAGAGGGGACATCGAATTCCCTCAAACTGTGGTTACAACCATGCGGTAGTTGGGATTTTGACCTCAGCCTCCTGCAAGGAGATCCAGGGTTCTTAAACACTAAGCCATCTCCCCTACCCCATTTTTCTTATTTTCATTGTGCATATTTACAGGTCATGGCATTGAGTTACTTCAGGACGTTTTCACACAGGTACATAGCGTTTGTTAAGCCTGTCCCTCCACCACTCTCGCCTGCCCCTACGCACCCTCCCATTTCCGTTAGTCCCATTTGTTCCCTAGACAGTTTCTTAGCAACTTTCAAGTCATATACACAGACTTGAAAGAAAATTACCACCTTTCTTAACAGAACCTCATTCTGTGATGGAAATGTGAGGCATTAGACAACAGTTATTCCAAGAGAACTGTTGCAATCCTGTTCATCATATTTTCTTGGCATCACTTAAGATATGAGTGGTCTAGTTCTGGGAACTAAAGTCTATACTTCTAACAGTCTTTGTGAAAAAGTGTTTCCTTGCTTCCGTTTTTCAATTACAAGATATCTATGTGGTTAGCACAATTCTATCTCATATCCTCCTGTGCTTTCTTCCTTTAGCAGTCATGGTTACTAGAGCTACAGTAAAAGCCTTTCCAACATTATTTTTAAGCATGCCCCACATAAGTGTGTGGAAAACATGCACCTGAATACTTGATTGTAGCACTGCTGAGTCAGTTCAATTTGATGGTTACTATCAGTAGCATATCTGTTGCCTGAGATTTCAAAGGACACACGGGAATCTCTTCCTTATAGTTTTCATCTGAATGCCCCAGAGGACCAGGTGTTAACAGTGGTATTGGTGGCAATATGGCAAACTGTTGGAAATATAGGAGCTGGGTCTTTATGCTACAGAAGTTGAGTCCCCAAATAAGGTTGCAAGATCTCCCTTTCTCCTCTATTGCTTCTGGCTGGTGAGGGAACAAGTTTCTGTCCCATCTATTCCTATCATGTTATTGCCCTCCTTTCTTAAAAACAGTGGGGCAAGGCTTGGCTCTGCCTAAGTTAATTGCCTCAGGGGTTTCCGGATATTAACAGAAAGCTGACAAACATACCCTTCATTCTTTGTAGGGACAAAAAGAACCCACCATTGTCAATTTTGATAGAACTTTTAAAGTACAGATATTACTTATGTGACTTTTAATCTCATGATTCTGCTATGCTCTCAGAAATACAAAATTAACTGTAAATTTTTAATCAAGACAGAAAATAAAATCTACCATTAAATGTTTAAGTAATGCTTGCCCTTTGGTCATTTAGAAATTCTTTGCCTTTGATGTACTGCTGATGCAGTGCTCTTTAAATATCTTAAAGTTAACTTTATATTTACAAGAAATAAATTATATGGCCATGTACAACCTCTTGACTCTGACAGGAAATACAAAAAAAAATTTAATAAAAAATTTAAAAGGAAGAAATTATATTATATACCAAGGCAAAATTTAAAGTTTTTAAATTGAGATATGACTACAAAAAACTTGTTGTTTTGAATAGAAAATTTCTCTTAATATTAGTATATACAATTATACAGTCAATAGATACATGAGTCCAAATTTCTTTTAACATTTAAAAAGTACTTGACTTAAAATTTCATTATTTTTTTAATATTTTCCAATATATTGAGATATAATGGACAAATAAGACATGTACGTATTCATTGTTCAGTTACCAAACATATTGAATATATAGAATTTATGTACAGTGCAAGTTTTGATACTCATTTACATATGAAATGGCGGTCATCCTCAACTTCATTACCACAATCCTCCTTCCCTTTGCTACCATTTTGTGTGTGCAGTGGGAGCATGTATTCTCTTAGAAAATTTCAAGTGTATAACAGGTATCACTAACTGAGATATCTAGAATTTATTTATCCAGAATAGATGAAACATTTTACCATTTGACCCAAACCCCCACCATTCCCACATTGCTTTACTGAAAGGTGGATTTGGATTTGGATTCCACATGAAGTTAAGTCATGAGGTATTTGTCTTTCTTTGATTATTTTAGATGCCACAGTGTTCTCCATATTCAGTTATATTATCACAAATTACAAAGGTGTCATCTTTGTTAAGGTTAAATAATACTCCATTTTTGTTATCCATTCATCCATTAGTAGACAATTATGTTGACTGTAGATTATTTCTAAATGATTTTATAACATAATATTTCCATGGGCAGAACAGTGTATTCTTTTAACAAAGGTGAATTCATTTAGTTTGGCTCAATGCCATGAACGGGTATACCTGCGTCCAGAGGTTTTGCCACCAGCTTGAGGCTGGGCTTGAGGGATAACCTGATGCTACAGTATTGGGTGACTTCTGGCACTGTATATTTTTCACTATCCAGGATATCTTTCTGCACTGACACATATTTGGATAGCAGATATTATCATACTAAAATGAAAACATAATCAAAAATTGAAAAATAAAATAGATGCTGACAAGATAGCAAGAAGAAACATCCTTGTGTAATTTTTAGTTCTGCTGTCCCTGGACCATTCATCCCCAGCTGTGCCACTTATGCATCCTCGTTATGAGATAATATACATCCAAACTGTTGAAGTCACTTTTACTTCCTTCCTATTATTTCCACCCAAAGAGTTCCCAACTAAAAAGACAGCCAAACAATCTTAAAAAAGCAGCTCCCTTGACCATTCTGCAGAATCTCCTTTGACTGGAATGTGAGCTTTAGTTTGTTTTCTAGTTTTTGTTTACCAGAGAAACCACTAAGCCTTTAATATGCTATGGTACATATTCAATTCCCTAAGCAAAGAATACAGTAGACAACATTTTGCAAATTCATTTGATGATGGAAATTATTGTTTGAGAAGCTGTTTTCTGCACAGATAGTGACCCCTCCGAAGCATACTAAATGAATTCTAATAGAAAAGCAGCATTTCATCTCTGAATTCAAGCAGGGGTAAATATCAAACCTCACAGTCTAAATAGAGATTTAAAACTCCTGTCCCACTTGGTACTCAGGTAATTACCTTCAAAAGACCCAACTTCTCTGGGCTTCTGTTTCTGTGTTTATAGCTAAAAATTAGTGGAAATAGCAAAATTCATAAAAGCATACTTCTAGAAGCATTCACAGTTATAATTGATAATGAATACCAATTAATACTAACATCCCCATAGGCGTTATCAATACGTTCAGAAATTATAGGTAAAACTGTGTTTTAAAATTACTGCTATACATACATATATACGTATATCTTATTTATTCATGATATCCCTGAAATCGAGGGACTAAACAGATGATTTTTGACATATTTCGTGAGTTTGTTTATGTAATTCATTACAAATTTGAACTGTATTGAATGCATATTAAGATAAAAATAAGCAATGGAGGAAATTAAGATAATTTTTGCAGAATTATCCCTATGTTGAATGTTGAATCTTTGAATTTATGGTGATCACTTGAGTTATGGGATTATAGCTATTTGTCTCACACTCAGTGACCAAAAAACTGCTTCCTTAACAATTTAAGTGGAGATTTAATCTGTTTGCCATTTTATATGTAAAAGAATATTAAAGTTTCACAGGCATCTACTTGACCTTTTCCCACATGTTAACTGATATCACAGACTCTAAATCCAGTTGGGACAACCTCTAAGACTATCTGTCTCCCAGGATATGTTTAAAACTGCACGTTAACCAAGTTTCCTTAGTGCTTGTCTACAGCATATGCCTCTTCCCCTCCAATAACAGTGGTGGGATTTAACAATCCTTCAATGTCCTGATCATCGCTAGCAACTTAAATGTTTCCTTCACTGCTCTTCTTTATGTTGGATGTCGTTAACTGATTAGATAGTCACAAATACTTTAGATGGGCAGATGGAATTTCAAAAACATTTGCTGGCGGGAACACCTTTTCTTATACATTGTTTCACATCTACATTAAGGCTCATCATGGACCTAAGGTGGGGTGACGGTTTTCACAATATCATTAAACTTCCTGTATTCCTCCTCTTGCTGTTTCTGTTTCAATGGTGCTTGACTGTGACCCCCTAGACAGTCATATGCTACAAGAGTGGCCCTTAGTGTAGTGATACTGAGATGTGGTGAAGCCTTCAGTAGGTGGAACCTCCTGGGAGATGACTGAACCACCAGCAACAGCATCTTTGGGTAAGCGTAGGGTAGTTTTCTTGGTTAGCGCATACTACCATGTGTAACTATAAAAAGAGCCTGCCACACTCCTGAATCTTCTTTTCTGACTGAACATGTGGTCACTTCTGCCTGTGCTTTTGCCTTTAAACACCATCTGCCATAAGGTCCTTATTAAAGCCGCAACAGATGGGACCCCTTTATCTTGAACTTTCAGCATCCAAAGCTGTGAGCTCAAACACTGCTATATTTGCAATGTAATTTTCTTCAAATATGTTGCAGTGAAACAGAAAATGAACTTCCCTTTATACTGTGTATGTTATAGCTTTACCATCGATGTCGTGTCTACTGCTATCATATTCCTAACTCCTGAGGTCTCATGTTTACCATCTACATCGTGCCTACCATTATCATATTCCTATCTGCTAAGGGGTCAGGCCTATTGTCTGGATTTTTATTCTTGCAGGAGCCAGAAATTTTTTCAGTTCCTCTACATGGCCTTTATTATTTTACCCTTCCATTGTCCCAACATATATTGAGGCTAGCACTGTTCAGGATTATAGATATCTCTCAATAGCACAGTCAAGGAAAGTGGTGTGTCCTCCAGACACTAATGGGAAATGTCATACTTAGCTTCTGGATTCACTATACCGCATGTTCTTTCCAATTTCAACAATCTTCTAGAGAGCTAGGAACTTTCTACCTCAGTGATTAGAGATAATTTTCACTACTGATTTCTAAATGTTATCTCAGCACAAATTTGCTCTATTTGCCAAGATACTTGACAGATATTATACACCCAAAACAAAGAGACTTTTAAATATTCCTTTGTATTTCTGTTCTTACTGAGTCATACTCAAAACTCAGCTTCACAGAAACTGGCTGCCTCGTCTCCTGCCACAGATCTACCTTAGTGGAGCATTTCCCAGGCATCTCTGGGGCCTTTCCTCCCTCATCAGGTGCAGCATCTACCACAATGATTCATGCTCCTATTTAGCTTCCTAATAGCATGGCAGCTGGAAGGGTTTTTGAAAAAGGAAAACTTAAGAAAACATCTATTCCCTGGAGGAGAGAGGAGCCTTTGTAATGGCAGTGTGTAATGGGGAAATAATAGCTCTAAAAGAGTGAGTGGCTACTCACAAGCTCATTAGTCAAAGATGTCAGAACAAAGAATTTGGCAGTACTCATCCATGTATCTACAAACCACTTGCCAAGACTGAAGATGTTACCCCGTAAGAACCTGACCTTAGCAGACACATCGACTAGGCATTTAAACCTCTAGAATCTGCCAGTCTCTGAGGGTCAATGTTCTCCTCTACAGTATCTATTTTTCCTCTCCAGGAAGCAAAGATGGGTCAAGCTACTGGAACGCTCCAGGTCTCACACATATTCTTTGCTCTTTATTAAATTTTCTGATTTTTCATTAATTCTCTATAGTGTGTCAGTTCAGTCTAAGGACAACCATCTTTGTTGATATTATTTCTCTGTGTCTTTCAAATTCCTGAATCATCGCATTGAAAAGAACTTTTTTTTAATGAAGGCATTTGAATAAAGTGTGTGAGGTACGTAGCAACTTTGGTGCTACTTTTTTTTTTTTTTTTTTTGCTTTCTATATTCAACTCAGGACTGGGTGTTTCATGTTAGCTAGAGAATAATCAGGTTTCCCAAATCTCACGCCATTGTTTGACTTTGAACTATTTGTTACAAATTCTATTAGTTCAAGAAATATTCAAGAGGAAATATAAGGATAGGATACTACAAGAAGTAGCTGAAAATTCCACAGGGCAACGCGAATCTGGCAACAATCACACAAGAAAAGTAAAGAAGTATTCCCTGGAAACTATCTTAGACTGCAACACAGCTCTTGAAAGTCTCTAGCAAACTAAATAGATACCCTGATCTAATTGTGGTTTTGGTTGGTTTTCCATTATTCAGTGTGACCTTGACTCTGAGGTGCCTATTCTTTTTATAGAATATACATTTTGAAGGTACCTGTTTACAAAAAATGTTGTTTTTTTTCCTTTTTTTATTTTTGAGAATTTCATACATGAATATTATCTTTGCATTATTTCCGTGCCTCTCAGTTCCCTACCAACTACTCTTGTGTCCCCACATACCATCTCAAATTGTTCTCTTCTTTAATTATTGCTGTTACAAATATATCAAATAATTATTATATATTATAACTATATATAGACATATATATGTATATAGAATATGCTGAGTCCATTTAGTGGTGCCCTTATGTACCTGTGTTTAAGGCTATTCATTTGTGATTAGATAAACACTCAGGGAGCTTGTCCCTGAAGAAAACCAATTCTTAGAGTCCATTGATTGCCTGTAGATTTCATCTTGAGGTGGGACACAATAATATTCCTCTCATGCTCCTGGGCACGGTTTCATCATTTTACAAACTCTTTAGACCACCATGCTGTGGGAATTATTGGTATGAGTTATCTATCATGTCTAGAATGCCTTAAGTAGCAACAGGTGTCTTGGAGTGATAGGGAGGTCATACCAATAATTCTGGTGGGCAATTCAGGGGTTTGGTAATACCCTGTATTCTTTTGGGAGTCTTTTGATCTAACCAGATCAACAACTGAGAGGAAGAGCTCCCATGCCTGGCACTGATTTTTGTTATATAGCCATAAGCTATACATATGCACCCCCATTTATATTATATGTGTATTTTTAGGTAGGCAAATGCATTACTTGTTCATTGATTTTAAATGATTTGGGCTTCTTAAAATTATTTAATTAATTTATTTTTATTATTTGATAATTTCATACACACATATATATATATATATATTGTATTTTAATCATATGAAACGCCCAATTCCTCCCCTCTATTCTTACTGGAACCCTCTCCTACCATGACCTTCTTCTAAACTTCATGTCCTCTTTACCTATCTGACCCAGTGAGTCCAATCAGTGCTGTCATATGTGCATGGGAGTAGGACCACACATGGCAACCTGGGCAACCTATCAAGGAGCTAGCCTTGACTCTGACTGACCCTGTCTTCAGCTGGCAATAATTGGCAATAGCTCCACAGCTAGGAGTGTAACCTCATCATCGGCTGACCCGTTCGTGCTGGTATATTTACTGGCTTGACACTGTGCAGGTCTTAGGCAGACAACCACAAGTACTCTGAGTTCCTGAGTGCCACAGCCTGGTCATGTCCAAAAGACACCGTGTTGGCGCAATCCTTTCTAACCCCTGAGACTCCCTTTTGCCTTCTGTCTCATGATGTCCTGATCCTGGGAAGGGGCTGTGATGTGGGTGTCTCATTTAGGAATGAACACTCCACAGTAACTTATTCTCTGTACCTATTTTCATGGCTTTCCATGTTAACCTCTGGCCAAAGCAAAAAGATGCTTCCTGATGAGGAGTTAGAGCTTAACTGCTTTATAGAAGTAAAGGTGAATTATCAGAAGCTGGTAGGGTACTAAATCAACCTATCAAGATGGTAGTACTAGATTCTCTGCTAAGGCATATGATCTCTCCAGCCACAGGTTCTTGGCTAAGTTCATAGTACCAAGCATGAGTATCCTATTGTTAAGCTGGCTGTAAGTCCAATCAGACAGCAGTTGGCTACCCCACAAGACATTAGTACCATTTCTGCACCATTGGGCATATCTTTCCAGTCCAGTAGTTATTATAGCTTGCAGGTTTTATAGATGGTCAGAACTATTTGATATGTTTTCTTCCTCTGAAGAATAAATAGTACTTTTTGAAATCATTAACACTAGCCATCAAGGAAGAAGTTACAAAAACAGAGTAATATAAATTTAAAAATACTGGCACAAAAAATAGATATCTAGAGCACTATGGAAAAAGAAGACTCAGACTTAAGTTGACACAATTACAATCATGGGATATTTAACAAAATACGTTGGGTGAGAGATCTTCTTTAGCATGCGGAGCTGGGGAAACTGGATGTCCACATGCAAAATAATAAAATTGTCCCCAGATCTTTCACCCTGCAAAAATACCAACCCCAAATGATTCCTAAAATTTTGAAACTATCAGAAGAAAAGGTGGAAAATATCCTATAACATACAGGCACAACAATGGACTTTCTGAATAAGATTCCACTCGCTGATAATTAATGCCAACTGACAAATTGAACCTCATAAAACTTAAAAGTTTCTTCCCATTGAAAGGACTGTAAGTCTACTTAGAACAGCTGTTGATTTCCCCAAGAAAACAAGTGCCAGGTCAGCACTGCTGCGGTGTTTTGTGTCAGTCGTTGTTGTGGTGATTAGGCTTCGAAACTTGGGTTGGACCACTGATTGTTTTTTTTTCCCTTGGGCGTTTCCATAATATCCTCCGGAACTATGAGAGCTAGTGTGCAGGGACGAGGCTTCCCGTCAGTTCCAGCTACATTACTTCTGTGTCTGAAGCATGTTCTGTCTTCAGCAATAGGGTCTTACCTTCAAGTTCTCGGAGGTCATCAAGGGCTGTGGCAATAGTCAGACTCGCTTTGGGAGTCTCTCTTAGACCACCCTGACCACAATGCCAAGGGAGATTTCTCCTGTCTGGCACTGTGTATATGGCTGTCACTCACCCACATGCACTCATATTCAGATGTTGCATGCATATTTTTCAGTAGGTTTTTGACTTAATACATTTCTCTCTGGATTTTCCCACCACCTATTTCTCTCTGGTTTTTCATTCTTCCTAAGGTTGATTTATCTCTCTCCTTTCTATCTCTCTTTTCTCTTCAGTTAAGTTACTCTCACTTCCCCTATGTTCTCCTTGATAATTTTTGTCTTTTAACCCCCCCACCCAAACTCTTTTTTTTCCTTTTACTTCCATAGTTCCTTGTATATCTTCCCTCCCTTCTTCCCTGTTGAATATCCTAATTTTCCTATTTTCCCCCATGGAAACGTTTGTTTCCTACCATCCCCTTCTCCCAGGCTCTTTCCTTCCCTTTACATCCATGGCTCCTTTTCATTTTTCTGGCTCCTGCTGTTACATCAGGATATATACTCACAGAGAAGGATTTGGTGCTAAGATTTACAAAAAAGGGAACATGTGTCACTTGTTTTACAGTTTCTAGTTCCATTCTTTTATCTGCAAATTTCATGATTTCTTTACCACTGAGTAGAACTCCATTGTATAAATGTACCACATATTGATTGTCCGTTCATCAGGTGAGGGACATTTAGGTTGTTTCCATCGTTAAGCAACTCATCACGGCACTGTAAACATAGCCACATACACATGACCGCAGAAATGATAATTCTAGAGGAAACCTTAATTGTCATATTATTAGACAACTGTAATTTCTTGCTGTATGCTAAATATTGATCCTTACAGTTACAGGAAAGTACACCGTTCACCATTCATTAAGAAGTTTCATTTGCAACAGATGGAGACTTTTACAGAGTTCCACAACTGGTGACACACAAAGAATTAAGTGTCTGAGAAATGCCAAGCCCTGTGTGATATCCAAAACAATAGAGAATATTGCTGTGGCTCTTAATTGCCTGCCAGAACATGAGAGTAAGACCTATGACTAAAGACACCACACACCTCGGTCACAATACTTGAAGAAATTAATGTGACACTACAATGATTTTGGTTTTTATTGCTGGCTGTCTATTAGATCACAGAATATTTATTACAAATTTATAGTACTACCTTGATCAGGAGCTTCTTAAGTAAGTTCTGTAAGCAAGTGTGTTTTCAGTAGGAACTAAATTTCAGGAATATTTATCGAGAAGTTAATCTGTAATGAAATTCGTAAAAGAAGCAGAAAGCAAAATATTTGCAATAGTGCCACAATATATTAATGAGAGACTGATCAATGTATCACTGAGTATTCCTCCTTTCAGCAGGGAGAAATTATGGGCTGGATAATATAGGCTCTTTTGTTGAAAAGATATGAAAATTAAGAGACAAATCTGGCTCGTGTTCATGCTCCATTTCTTTATGTAGAAATGTGGTCAAAATAGTCATTCCCCCTTTCCTTTGGTTTTATTGTCATATTCCAAATTCTTCCTTTTCAAAACAGTGAGGTTGAGGATTGTTTTCTTTACTCTAAAGCATGATGATGTAAAAATTTTAGTATTGAGGAATTCAAACAAATGTTAAAATAATACACATCAAAAATCAAATTGGATTAGATCAGCAGTGACTTTACTTGCTGTTTTTTTTTCCTTTCTTACTAAAGTTTTGTGAATTTTGTATAATAGATTTTGATTGCATTTTGAACCCCTCCCTATTAGCACCCTCTTTACTGCACCCTGCCCAATCTCATGTACTCTGTTATACATGTATTAAAGCCTATAAAGTCAAATTTATATCCCCAAATATCTGTTGGCATGAATCTATCCACTGGAGTCCAGTTAACCTACCAAGAGTTGCAACCTTAGATGACACTGGCTTTCCCCTTCCCAGCAGACACCTGTTGACAACAGCTCTTTGGATAGGGTTGGGGTTGCTTATCCACTTCTCCACATAAACAAGAGTATTTTATCTGGCTCGAGCTTAGGTGGAATCTGTGCATGCCTTCACCATTGCTGTGAGTTCACGTGAGTAGCTGACCAGCTGTCTGAAAACCTGTTTCCTTTTGGCCTCCCAACATCTCTGGCTCTCAGAATATTTCTGCCATTTCTACCCTCATGATCTCTTAGCCTTTTTCACAAATTTTGATAGAGTTGTCCTATTCAGGGACAAACACTCTGCAACTTCTTACTCTCTAGAAGTGGGCCAGTTGTGGGTTTCTGTGTTAGTAACTATCTTTCTGCAGAAAGAAGGTAGCTTCTCTTGTGAGAGTTGACAGCCGAATTAATCTATGGGACTATCAATGGCTTTAAGAATCACTTAAATCTGATACCTGCTTATTGGAATAATGACATTATGCCTTCCCATTTGATCTGCGCACTATCTAGCCACTGTTCCTAAGTCTGATATCACTCTCAGATGGGAGCTCTATTTTGTGATGTAGACCTTACTTGAATGAAGTTAGAAAGCATTTGGTTACTTATGTAGTAAGTCATGCTACTTTTGATCCACAAGTCATATAGTTCCTAGTCCATTTCTGTGAAGCAGGCAGGATTCACAGCTGAATAACATAACTGTCAGCTGCATATCACCTTTCTACACTATGAAAGCTAGCCAGGAGTGATCAAAGTTTAAAGTCAGAAGTAGTCTTGTTTCTCTTTGTTTGTTCTATAACTTATGTAAGTAGTGTCTTCAGCAACAGGGTCTTACCATCAAGTTCTGGTACGTAACCAGGAGTAATAGCCAAAATTGTTTCAGAGTCTATGGTTCCCCTGGTCAGTAGGGTAGAAAGAGGGAATCCATTCCTGGAATGGGGCTTTGTTTTGATATCTATGGTACTTAATGTAACAGGGGACATTGCCCCTGTTATAAAGTAACTCTTTTAATCTCCTTTTCTAAAGTATCCTTCTATACTGATAACTTTCCACATGGCCTTCTCTAAAAGCCTTTAGAGTTAGTTATTCCTCACTACTCCCTCCTCTGCCTCACACCCACTAAACCCTCCTACTCTATTTTTCTTCATTACCCCTTTATATCACTGCATCTGTCTCCCTTCCTATGAATCCTGCCCCCACCCCATCCCCTTGGCTATTTATTTATCTGTTCCCTGCTCTCTCTGGGTTTTCCAATTAAAACATGAGTATCTAAGAATTTAAAGCTATCATGCCGTTATGAGAAAGAAGATGTGAGGTATGTGTCTAGATCTTGACACTCAAGATGATTGTTTCTACTTCCATCCATTTACTTGTAAGTTTCATAATTTCATTTTTTTGGCTGCTAAATAAGATTCCATTGTGTAAATGTAGTAAATTTTCCAGCACTCGGGAGGCAGAGGTAGGTGGATCTCTGTGAATTCAAGGCCAGCCTGCTCCTCATTGCGAGTTCTAGACTGGTTGGGACAACAGGGGAGCATGTCTCAAGAAGACCAAAATAAAAAACCAGCATATTTCCAATATCTATTCATCTATCTGACATCTACTTGTTTCCATTTCTTGATATTGGAAAAACGGCAGCAATGAACATGTATAAGTATCTCTGTAGTAGGGTATAGAGTTTGGGGGATATAAGCCCAAGAGTAGTATGACTGGATCATATGGTAGACTGATTGTTAAGCATTTGAGTAATCTCTGCTCCAATTTCCATGGTGGCTATATTATGTACTATAGTATGAATTCCCACCAAAAGTGAATAAGTGTTCTCCATTCCGCACATCCTCTTCAGCATTAATCCTTGTTTGATTTTTTTAAATTAGTTATTCTGAGTGGAGTAAGATGAAATTTCAAAGTATTTTTAATTTGTGTTTCCCAGATGACTAATGATGATGAACCTTTTCTTAAGTATTTCTCAAACTCAGGAGCTCAAAAACTTTAATTGAATGGAGAAAAAAGTCATTGGAGGAAATGAAACAGAGAATATCACATCTTGAAGACAAGGCTGGGGAAATGGATTGCTCCACTAAGGAGAATATCAAATCTAGAATAACCTAAGAATGGACTATGCAAGTCTTTCAGATGCTGTAAAAAAATCAAACCTACGAATCACAGGCATAGACAAAGGAGACAAAACCCAAGTCAAAGGCACAGAAAATATTAATAAAAATCATAGAAGGAAATTTATGAAATCTAGAATAACAGATAGCTGCAAGTTAAAAGAGGTATACAGAACACCAAGTAATCAGGAACATAAAAGGAATTCTTAGTATCATACAATAGTCAAAACACTAAATATGCATGTAGCATGCAGAAGAAAGAAAAATATTGAACTATGCAAGAGAAAGTTGAAGTCATATAAAAAGGCAGCCGCATCAGAATAACAGCTTTTTTCAGTGGAGACTGTAGAAGCCAAAGAGTTTCGACCCCTGCCCTTCAAGTCACGAAAAACACAGACTACTGACCCTACTGCTATACCCAACAAAACTATCTGTAATTGAAGAAGAGAAATATACCCATGTTAAAAACACTATTTAAAAAATTTATTCCCTAAAACCATATCTACAGAGAATATTCAACTGAATACTTTAGTCTGAAGAGAAGATTAAACACCCTTATGAGGGCACAAAGAATAAGTAAGTTATTCCAGAAGAGTGAGGACTAAGAAAACAACACCATAACACCAACATAAAAAGAATAATAAACGTTTTGTCAATAATAATCTCAATGTTAGTGGTCTCAACTCTGTAGTAAAAAGACACAAACTAACTGATTGGATAAGGAAACAGTATCCGTTGATTTTTCTGCCTCCATGAAAAACAACTTACCATCAATTATTGACATCATCTTAGGATAAAAGGCTGGCAAAAGCAATTCTAAGCACATAGGACCACAAAATAAACAGCAATAGCTACTCTAACATCTGGGAAATAGACTTCAAATAAAACTGGTCTGAAGAGATAGGGAAGTTTACTTCATATTCACTGAATTAAAAATACACACTGTCACCAATAGGCAATTCAGCCAGAAAAAAAACTATATAGAGAAACCCTGGAATTAATAAGCATCATAAATCAAATTAATCTAATAGATATCCATAGAACATTGCACCCAAACACCAAAGAATATATTTTCTTTTCAGCAGCCCATGTAACGTTCTCCAAAACTGACCACATATTAGAATATAAAACAAGTTTCCACAAATTCTTGAAAATTGCAATAACATCCTATATTCTATCTGACCTCAAAGGACTAAAGCTAGATATCAGCAACAATTTAAATAGCAAAAGTACACAAACTAATGAAAATGAACCAGCACACTACTGAATGAATGTTGGATCAAAAGAGAAAGGAAGAGGGAAATTTAAAAATTCCTGTAATTTAAGAAAAATGCAAACACAAAATCCAAATATGGGAAACAATGAAAGTGGTCCTAAAAGGAAAATTTATAGCATTAATGGCCTACACCAGAGAGGTAGAATCATCTCATCCAAATAAATTAATGATATACCTGAATGTTTTGGAAAACCAAGAATGAACATTTAAAAGGAGCAAATAGGAATAGATAAATAAAATCAAGACTGGAATTAATGAAATAGAAATGAAGAAAACAATACAAATAATCAATAAAACAAATATTTGGTTCTTTGAACAGATTAATAAGCTTTATGAACCTTTAACTCATTTAGCAAAAAGAAAGAGGGGACCCAGATTAATAAATAATAAACCCAGAGATTAAAAAAGGGGGAGAACGATTACATTCTGAGAAAATTCAGACATCTATAAGAACAGACTTTAAAGCATTATATTTCACTACACTAGAAAATCTAAAAGAAATAGGTACATTTCTATATGTGTATAGCCTATGAAATTTAAATCAAAATGATAGAAATAATTTAAGGAGATGCAGATGAAGCAATTAAAAAATCTTCCAACCTGACAGAGCCTAGGAGCAGACAGACACAGCACAAAATTCTGCCAAACGTTGAAAGAACTAATTCCAATATTCCTCAAATTGTTCTTCAAACAAAGCAGAAAGGAACACACTCAGATTCCTTCTAGGAAATTAGCATGGATTGATATCAAAATCAAATGAAAACCCAAGAAAAAAGAATATTATAGCCTCATCTCTCTGATGAAATTCGACTCATAAATCTTCAGTAAAATTGGTGCTCACCAAATACAGGAAGTTGTCAAAAAGATTGTTCACCGTGATCAAGTCAACTGCATTCCAGAGACAGAGTCGTTTCAACATGTTTAAATAACGTAATTTACAATGTAAACAGACTCAGGAAGAGAGAGCACATGATCGTCTCACTAGATGTAGAAAAGGCCTTTGATAAAATCCGGTATCAATTCATGATAAAGTCATGGAGCATCTAGGGATTCTGAAAACACATCTTGATATTATAAAGTCAATATGCCAAACCCACATCTAATAAAATACTAGATAGGAAAAAACCCTCAAATGTCCATTAAAATCAACAGGAAGAAAAGGAAGTCTCTCCATTCCCAGTCAATCTAGCACTTGAAGACTTAGTAGAGAATTAAGACACATGAAACTTATAAAGGGAATGCAAATTGCAAAGGAGAAGTCAGAGTATCATTACTTACAGGTGATGTTATTTTACACATGAAAGACTAGAAAGACTCCACAAGAAAACTCCTAGAGCCGATAAACACAACAATGCAGCAGTACATAAACTTAACATGCAAAAATCAGTAGCCATCCAGTACCAACAGTAAACATACTGAGAAGGAAATCAGGGAAACAATCCCATTCCTATTAATCTAAAACACAAAATATCATTAATGAATTCTAATGAAGTAAAAAAAGAACTAATATAATAAAAACTTCAAGACACTGAAGAAACTGAAGAAGATATAGCCTACCACTGAAGACTGAATGAACTCCCATGCTGATGGATTAATATTGGGAAAATAGTCACCCACAAATGCAATCTACAAAATCCACATAATATCCATTAAAATTCCAACACAATTCTTCACATGAATTGAACCAAAAAAGTCTCAGATTTCATATGGAAACTCCAAAACCCAAGATAGCTAAAGTAATCCTGAACTTCAAAGAACTGCTGAAGGTATCACCACCCCTGTATTCCAGAGCTATAGAATTACAAATAACATGCTACTGGCATAAGGACAGACACAGACTGGATTTAAATACACACAGCCACCTGATTTTTGACAAGGAGGCCAAAATTACACACTGAAGGAAAGACAGTCTGTTCAACAAATGGTGCTGGTCACACCAGAAGGCAACATGTAGAAGAAATGAAGCAGAACCCAATCTCTCTCACTATGCATAAAACTCAACTCCAAATGGATGGAGGCGTTTAACATAAGACAGGATATCCTTGAATCTGAATCTAATACAAGAGAGAGTAAGGAACACACTGGGACCTGCTGGCACAGGAAAGGACTTTATGAACCAAACACCCACCACGTAAAAATTAACCAACACTTGACAAGTAGAACCTCAGGAAACTAAAATGTTCTGTAGAGCAGAAGACACCACAATTCGAGTGAAAAGATAACCTACCAAATAGAGAAAACATTCTCCAGCTATACTTCTGACAGAAGGTTCATATATAGAATTTATAAAGTCCTAAAACACTAAAAATCATAAAAACAAACAATCCAATTAAAAATGTGTTCAGTAAAGAGCTGAACGGTGAGTTCTCAGATGGAATGACAGCAACTTTTAAATGATGTGAATTTTGTGCCTTCTTAATTCTTCAAATCTGATTAGGATGGAACTTCATCTCTCTGACTTTCATCCTTAAGGGATAAGGAGACAATGTGGTCTTGTGTCCCATGTTTATCACAGATTGGTTGTGTGACATGAAGACATTTTAAAAGCTTAAGTGCAATTAATATGTATTTACTAAGAGGATATCTAAAGCATCTAGCTCATACACAATCATGATAACCTATCACCTAAACAATAAACTAAAATTACCTAAGATACAATTTGGCAGCGTGCAAGACCTCAGT
The DNA here is from genome assembly GCA_035773235.1 of Eospalax fontanierii. Taxonomy (NCBI): domain Eukaryota; kingdom Metazoa; phylum Chordata; class Mammalia; order Rodentia; family Spalacidae; genus Eospalax; species Eospalax fontanierii. Next base: position 14,301,992 of record CM069536.1, on the reverse strand, counting down.
ATATAGTATATATTATATGACCAAAGTAACAGGCTATAGTCTCTTTTATTCCCGTTCCAGTACATATTTCTAGCATCAGATCTCATCTACCATATTTGTGCTAATATTAAAGTTAAGCCTAAAACAATCTTAGCTGTGTTCCATAAAACTTTACTTTGCTTGAGTCATATACACATTCATCTGTGTTTTGATGCTTATATGTCTTTTCATCCTAAAATAATACAAGCATTTAGAACTGGCATTTTGTTTTGAAAAATCATATTATTTTACTCAAGTGTCATGCACAAAGTTGATTTTCAAACTATATGTGCAAAAGAAGAAACAAAATAAAGGGGATGCATCACCCAAATATTTTTACTATTGTCAACAGTAAAACATTTTATTCATGGATACCTTATAAAAATAACAACGTGAAATATAAATTATGAATGTAGGAATTAGAGAAAAAGTTCAAAGTTAATGTGCTTTTAAAAGGTCTTCAGGTTAAAGAAATAAAGCAAATGATAATAGTGAATTATTGCTTCATAGACTCTCCCTTCCTTGGTAATTGTCTACTGAATTTCATAACTTTCAAAGACAAAGATTATTGTAAGACACTGAATATTGCTGAAGTCAGCATTTAAACTAAAGCTTTTAGTCCTCGGCGTCTCTTCAGCACTTGACTGGATCAGTGAATGGACAAATTTTTACAGCTCAGTCCCGCTGTTTTTCATGTCTTCTGCTTGTGTTTGTCTATTACAAAGCCTAAGTGAATTGAACAAACCTGTATGCTTTATTTGCAACATTGCAGGCCTTTTATAAGTCCTTAATTAGACTCTCTGTCTAAGGAGAACATTTTCATCTGTATAATATTTGCCCCTTAGCTTCTCTAAATTGAAGAGGACAATGAAATGGAACACAGCAGATTCATTAGTCTTGGCCATACAGGATAATAAGTGCATATTCACATAGAAGTAAAAAATGTGTAAATTTCAATTAGAGATTTCAATTTGTTAATATTTTAAATGGACCTATAATATGTATACATGCTGAGATGAGAGATGCGTTAAACCGCTTCAAGGTGCTTGTGCTATCTGTAGTGACTACATCAGGGAGAATGGAACATCATTTAAATCTTTATTATTTTTAAAAATGTGTCAAATTCTTGGGATTCTCATACAATATAGTTTGATGGTATTTAGATTCCCCATACACACCTCTCTCCCTTGGTTCCCACCCAATTTAATATATATAGTTTGATTTGGCCTGAGGAGTCTGATTTACATCTCCAAATATCCCTATGGAGTCTGATTTGTGTCTCCAAATGTCTCTCAGAGTAGGCCCATCCACTGGGCCCACCAAGAGTTCCATCCCTCTACGATTCTGTGTCTATCACCAATTGCCAAAATTCCTTAGGTTGGGTTGGGATTTCTTAACTTTTTTCCATGTCTGTACTGGGAATTTTTTGTGTTGGGAACCATTCAAATTCTCTCTATTAGCTCTGCTGGGATAAATACTTTGGACAACCACAGTCATGCTGTGGTGATATTTATGAATTATTCTTTTAATTCAATTGTTACCCTTTTTATAACTACTTTGTCTTCATCCACTTCCCTTCCCCTCTTCCGTATTTCAGCCTGTAGGAATAATTACTCAGTTGCCCGTTTCTTTTGATAATGCTTTTATCTTCCACATGTGAGAGCAAGCAATATTGTCTTTTTGCTCTTTCATGGTTTCAGGTAACAGTAAAATCACTGCTGCTATAACAGATGTTCCTTGTCTAATAATGGCTGGATGGTGGGGTGTTGTGTAGATATACCACAGTTTTGCTCTCATCAGTAAATTCATACCCAGGTTGAGTGTAAAGCATGCTACTTCTGAGTAGAGTAGTAGACATAGGAGACAGGCTTTGACTTGACATTTATTTCGGTCTCTTCTCAGGGTGGAAATGTTGGATTCACACTCATGCTACTTTTAGTTTTTGAGGAGTCTCCATATTATTTTTAATGACATTATAATTTTTTACAATTTTTAAAGATATTTTCTTTTGCTAAATGAATTAGTAATTTAAAACCATTTCATTATGTAGGAATGAGGACAATATTATTTACTTTTCTCATATTTTTAAGAATCAGAAAAATAATTTGTTGTTCCAGAGCAAAATTGAGTATATGCACATTCATAGTAAAGCCAAGCATTATTCCCTCCTTGAATTCTTTATCTATGTATATGGGTGTGTGCTTGAGTGTATGTTTGTGAACTTGTGAGTGTGGGTGAACACTTGCAAGCCAGAAGAGGATGTCAGGTTCCATGGAACTGGACTTACAGACAACCATGAGCACCTGCTGTGGATGCTAGAGAGCTCAAGTCCTCTAAAGAGCCACAAGTGTTTTCAACTATAATCATCCCTCTAGTCTCCATGCCTTCCTTTTACACACTGACAATGTAAAAGATATTCTCTCTTTATTGCATTATTTGGATCCACGGTTCATAATATAAATTTTTCTATGAATAAATAATTTTGTGGTTTAAAATTGAACATTTCATTGTTTAGTTAGTGCTTCATGCAAATTTTTCTAGAAATATATCGTTTTGGATATTTTCTATTTTTTATTCCAAATTCAAAGAACATTTTTCAAAGCCCGTTAGTGCTTTCTTTTCCTATTAATCTGACATCATTAGGATTTTATCATATTCTCTTTATTTAACATTTTTTAGATCTGTTTTCCCTTCTCCAAGTTCTCTGACAATTCCACATTCGTTTATCTTTATATACCTACACAAAGGCATACACACATAATTAAAAGTAAAATACATTTTTTAAACAATACAACTATTAAGGCAATCTCAGAGACAGCCTCAAAGACTAATCTGATCTAGATAATTAATTAAAATTTTTTTCTCAAGTGATTCTAGGTTCTGTCAACTTGACAGTTAAGAACTCACCAGTGTAACTATAAAAATTCTATGTTGAAAAATTTAATGAGAGAAAAATGGATGAACATATAGACACATAAAAGTCCAAGACAGAATCATACAAGAAAAACAAATCCAGCAAATTTAAATAGACCAGTAACTAAATGTTTCATATCAATGAAATGTCAAGAATTGCTTCACTACTGAATTGTACTAACCATTTATGAAAAATATAAGTTCAATTTCAAACTTTTCTTTTAAAATCTACAAGAAAATTGAAGACCAATGTCCTTTAAGAATATTAATGCCAAAATAACAACCAAAATACCAGCACACTGAATCCAACAATATTCAATTTGGAACATTCTCATAAAAATTTACATTTGTATGGGTGGTGGTTTTTTTAGGTAAAATCAATAAAAAGTAAATGTGATTATAGAAAAGTGAAAAACTTCTGCAATGAAATGGAAAGAAACTTTCAGAGTGAAAGCTTCATAAACTGTAAAGAAGTGTTTAGAAAAGAAATATATTCAGCTTTTATGAAAATGAAATTATAAAATTAGCAGGTCTTCCTGAGGGATTTAACCCAGACTTCTCCAGAATGAAAAATGTTGCATGTTTTCTCTCCCATGTGGATGCTAGCCTTGAACGTTTAGATATGTGAGTTGCACTTGAAAAGCCCAGGGAAGTCAGAAAACTAGTAAGTTTCCATGGTGTGTGTGTGTGTGTGTGTGTGTGTGTGTGTGTGTGTAGAGGGAGGTTTTCAAGAGAGAGGAGACAATGCCATGATGGAAATGGGGAAAGAGGAAAAATAGATGATGGAGTGTTTAGTAGAGTGGGGAATGGGAGGGCAGAGTGGATGAGGGACTGTGGAGAAGGACAACTAACACTAAAGACCCTTTGAAAGAGACATGAAAATCTACTGTAGAAGCTTCCGTGTGTGTGTGTGTGTGTGTGTGTGTATAAAGAATTTGAACATAATTACCAATTATGTTTAATTTTTTTTCAGTAGCATGTATAGCAACTTCCAACAGTATGAAAGCTAGCCACTAGGGATGAAGTTTCCTCATCAGTACCATATTGATTTTTCCATGTACTGTTACTCAAGTATATGGTATCTTCAGCAACAGGACTAACAGGACTATACCATTAACTTTGAAGAATGACGAAGAACATCAGCAGTATTCTGCAGTGTTTGTGGTTGTATGGGACACCACTGACTAACAACTACACAAGAGGTACATATTCTTTGCACTGAGCTTTTTCATTTGTTATCCTGTGGTGGCAAGCAGAGGCATTGCTTACCTGTTATAATACTCCATTTAAACAATGTAAAATAATGTGTGTGTGTACATTTGAAGAAGTTTCTATAGCAGTACGTTTCCATATGAATTTTTCAAAAGGTATTTTTCCTCAGTGTCATTTACCTTAGTGTGAAATTCCAGTTGTGATTGAAATTCTTATTCTTTTTCTTTTTTTGCTGTATATTAATTTTGCTATATGAATGTTCATGAGAAAATTCTTGCAAATGTGTAATTAATGTTCTGTGTATCAGAATAAAAAATGTCCATTCAGACTTAAAGGATTTCATTTCATTTCTAATATTTTCCATTGGCTTATTTCCGTCTTTATGGATTACAAAAGTACACATGGAATTGATTTCTCCTTCACCTTTTCTTTATTACTAAGCAATGATTCCTTCGTAAAAGTAGATAGGAATTGATTCAGGCACTCAATTTTTTCAAATCAACTTGATCCATTTGGAGCTAGCTTTGGAGTAGCATGGCATGGTGGATACAGTTCACCCTTAGTTCAGGGCGGTACATGCAACCCTGAGAACTCTACTGGTAACTGGCTAGTCTTAGAAATTTCTGATCTGGATGGTCTGAGCTCTGCAAATGTTTGGCTTGTCATCTTTGTTTGAGTCATTTTTTTTTTCTTTTTTTCCATGTTAGTGAAGTTTTACTTCATGCATGCACCAAGTGAATGCAGCCAGCATTCGAATTCCCAGCCCTATTGGCAGTTCCTGTGCTCCCGCCATCAATGCTTGTCAACTCGGGAAATTCTAGCCAACTAAGTCTCCCTGAACGAATCTCTGCCACAGCCACAGTTTGAACAGGATTCCTATGCTGCACCAGAGCTCGCTGTAAGACATCGAAACTTTAAGGAACATTGCATTTGCTTCTCTTTTCTCAAGGAGTCACAGGATTATATACTGTTGTCCAATGTCTACAAGCAATTGCTTCAAATTTCTCCCCACATTTTTAGATTCAAAAAGCCACTACTATTCTCTTGGCAGAAGATACTTGAAAAGCTAAAGCTGAAGTCAGAATAGCAATTCGTAAAAAAATAAATTTAAGCTCAATATATGTAGTAACATATATTAGGCATTTTCCAGACAGATTAAATCAAATGTCAGCAAGAAACTTACACAAATATTTAATCTAACCAGTCTAACTGAGATAGAAAGCTTCCACTTTAATGAGAGACTCTGTCTCTAGGCAAGAAATGAATTCTGCTTTTGCCTCCAGAGGTATTAACTCTCTCTCTCTCTCTCTCTCTCTCTCTCTCTCTGTCTCTGTCTCTGTCTCTCTCTCTCTCTATATATATATATATGCACAGAAAGAGACAGAGACAGAGACAGCGAGATAAGAGATATAGAGAGAAACAGAGAGAGACAGAAAGAGATAGCAACAGAGACACAGAGATAGCAATGATGATATGAGGACTTTAATTGATATACATTTTTTCCAGGATTGCTTAAACTAATGATTACAGTAATTACCAGCCATTGAACCTTCCACCAATATATAATACTTATCAGAAAACTGAAGTTGAAATAGTAATTGAATCTGGAACACTTTATTCAGAATCTGAAGAATCTAGTTTAAGGAAAGAATATTTCACAGAAACAAACAAACAAACAAAAAACTAGAATATATAGAATATTTAGCCATAGAATTTACTTGTAAAATAAAGTATAAATATTAGGAGACAAGGATAGGTAATGAACTTTTTAAAGTGATTGAATATTTTAATTATATTTAAGAAAGAATAAATGCTCATTATGATTAAATTAAAATTGAGTCTGTTAGAGTGGCAGATGCTTCTGTAAGCAAAATAATAGGAGGCATTCATTAATCACCCAACCAGAGCACCAGCAATTGAAAGGCACCCTCAGCCATGCAGGCTAAGCTCTCAATCAAGAAACTGTGCCTCACTGACAAACACCTCATTCCAGTTGCCAGACTTATTTACCTTTTCATAATATTCAAAATACTTTCACAGCAGTCCTAGGAGAGAATATGACACTTAGTTGTTAACTATTATTTTGCCTAAATTTGTAATGAGCCATTTTTTCATGCTCAGCTGAATACTAACCTTGTTTTTAAATAAAATACACTTTTAAAAAATTATTGTATTTTTATAATTTGCATCAAAATGTCAATTTAGAAACAGATTCTCATCGAAATATATGATTTTCTTTTTTGTGTGATAAATTATAAATCTTATCTTAAGAATATTTGTTTCATTTGCAGAAATCATTGTAGATTATTTTGCCAAATGATTAAATAAAAAAATAGGACTCAAAAATATAAATATAGCAATCACAACCAAAGGAATTAGGTAACCTCTATCAAATATCATTATCACTGTGTAGTAAGTGCATAGTATCTAACTAACATGCATGGGACCTCAAGTTCAAATCTAGAACTACAAAACAGAAGCAATCAAATGAAAATGTACGCTCATGAGTGTTTACTTTTTCCTCTCTGCTCTCTGTTTTCTTATTTGTGAAACTGAGTGAAAAAGAACAGATCACATCACTTAGCACATATAGCAAATCTCACAAACTAATAAAGAATCTTCATATATCATATAACTAGCTATGCTCAATGATCCTATCAAATTGTTATCAGCAATGTTTAATATAATGTGACAAATCTGAAACATAGGGAAGGTACAATATGCCCAGCAGCATTTAGTTTGAAGGATGAAAACACTGAGTTTCTGCAGCATTCATAAACACTGAACATCTGTTTCACAGACCCACTAGGAACTCTCATGACATATCATGTGTTCCAAAAATATCTTTTGTCCAATTTACTGTGAGAGATTGATTGAGCTTAGTGCCTTGAGTATGAGTTCCTTTTGTTGTTGACTTTGATAGTAACCTTCTTCAAGACACATATATTGTTTAAACGTGCAAAATAAAGAAAAATAAACAACAAAGTTTTACAACACATTTATTTACTCCTACAAGTTCCAAACCAAGCAGCCATTAGTAATAATTTTACTTCTTTTAAACTATTTTTCTTTTTGCAGTCTCGTACACAGGGTCATATATAAATATATTAATTTCCTAAATAACTTGATTGTAATCCAAGTGCAATCCAATATGGTAGTGTAAAATCTTTTACAAATTCACTGGTATGTACAGATAGCAAAAAGCCTGTCATAAAGCATTGTTTATGGTGCTTATTCTCAAATGTTTAACAAAAACAGTTCCACAATTTGCTTCATCTGGATGTTGATTTGCATTCGTTGCTGTAGAGAGCCGTGGATTGCTGCGTCTTAAAGATGGCGCCTGCTCCCGCCTTCCACCATTCCGAGGGTGGGTGCTCTCTGGAGCAAACAGCTCCATAATTGGCTGTGGCTAAGGTCTGGCCCTGCTTCCGCATGTGTGCGCCTATCTGCTTTCACCACGTAGTATTTTGGGGTTGGCTGACAGGAGGGGATTTAACTCTGTGGCGGGCTTTCCCCTGAAGGAGAAGTAAGTTAGTAGGAGGAGAAGTAAGAAGTAAGTTAGCAGGAGGAGAAGTAAGGAGAAGTAAGTTAGCAGGAGGAGAAGTAAGGCAGGAGAAGTAAGAAGGGAAGAAGAAGTTAGAAAGTTAAGAAGCCAAAAGGTTGTTCAAGGTTCCTGAATAAACTGCATTTGGAAGAGTCCGGGGTTGCGTTTTCCTTGCTGGACGAGAGACAGAGGCGACAAGTGGTGGCCCATACGGTTGCCACAATCCTGAGAGAGGAATGGAATTTCTTGTCATACAAATTTTGTTAAAATTTTATATTCAACCTAATAAAGGTGGAAATATGACAAAATCACAAGCAGCAGAGAGAGGTGGAGAAATGAATACCAGCAAGATAAATAGTATCTTTTCCCTACAATGTGGGATTCAGTGAGGGTCTTGCATAGTTTAGGCAGACACTCAGCCTCTGAACTGTGTCCTCATCCCATGATTATGTTCCTCCTTCCCTCTTTGCCCCATGGAACGAATTATGCGAATGACCTAGAAGTGGACATAATCTAGACAAACGGCTTTAATTAATCCCAGCACAACCATGTGCTCTTGTGTCTTGTGACCTTAGTACCTGAGTTTCGTAGCGAACCTCAATTACCCACTTCACCCAATTATTCATGAATGAATGAATGAATGCAGGCATGAATTAAAATATCAAATGCTTGAATATCAGTGCATCCATCTACATTGCTCACAGTGGAGGTTGGGAAAGACAGTTAATAGAGGAATGAGCTATTCTAGAACTGGGGATGAAGAGGCCAGATGTTCTGTTAAAAGTACTGGGGAGCCAACTTTGTACTTCTCAAACTGAAGCTGGAGAAACCATTTTGAATAAAATTATGGGTGCGGCCCAGACTCAGAACAAAGCTCCAGACAGAGTTCCACAAGACCATTCTGTCAGCACAGTTACAGTAGGCAGACAATTCCAAGAGATATCTAGGGGGAACAAGTATCCTCTAATTAAATATACAATATTTGTACATAAGTGCATATGTGTATGACTGAGGGCTATATAACAAGAAACACTGCCAGAGAGGAGAAATCTCCCTTTGAGTTGGTCAAGGTTAGGGTAGTCCAAGAAACTCCCCAAATTACATAGGCTATTGCCACAGCCCTGGATCGTCTCACAGAATTTGAATAGGTAAGATCCTATTACTGAAAAAAGGACATAACTCTGGACACAAGACACAGGACATAGAGCTGGAATTGACCTAGAAGCTACCTCCCTGAAGACTGCCTCGCATAGTTTTGGAGAAAACTATGTAAGCTACCAAGGGAGGAAATCAATCAGTGTTCCAAACCCAAGTTTAATACCTAATGATCACAATAATGACCAGCACAACAAACTATATTGGTGCAGTAGAGGAACTTTTATCTTGGGGATAATCAACAGCTATCTAATTGGTCTTAAAGCCTATTCAGTGGGTGAGAACTCATGTACAGCATGGTAAACATAGTCAAATACACATGGCTGGAGAGGACATAGAGCACAGTGAAAACCCTAAGTCTGTCGCATCCCTAGGCAAATGTATTTTCTTACTATATACTAAATATGGATTCTTATATTCACAGACAAGTATTCAAGTCATCACACATCAAAGAAGCTTCTTTTGCAACAGACAAAGATTATTAATAGATTTCCACAACTGGTCACACACAGAGGGTTTGGGCCCACTCTTTAAATTTAAGAATCAGGCTCTTATTTGTTCAGGTTTTATAATGTTGGCCATAGTAAGACTGCAATTAATATATTTAATTTGCTTTTATTTCAATCAATACAAGTTTATTTATAATATGTTTAGATGATATACATTGCTAGTATTGATATTTCAAAGTTTTGTAAGAAATCATGAGTTACAATGATTTTAAGAAGTTCTAAGATTTTGAATTTTACTAATATTATTTCAACTATATATTATTACATTGCATGTTCATGCCTTTATTGCTTTATCTTTCTACTGAAAGTTACTTAAATTATTTCCAATTTATTGGTCACAGAAACAATGTTACAAATTAGTGTTTTGTTTCTATGTAACTTTACACATATATTTAGCATTGTAGATAAAAACAGAAATACATATATGATTTTAAATAAAGTTCTTTAAAAATTCATGTAAGGAAGAAGCTTATATTGTTTGTCTAATTTTTACTTGCACCCTTGTCAGTATCAGATATCAGATAAGAACTATAATTTCTTTATATGATTGTAAAAATTTTGTTTTAAATATAATGCAGATATGGATACAGATACATATACATAGTTATAGGTTTTGTGTATATGACTGTTTATGTATAAACACATGCATATCTGTTCACATATTACAGTAGGATATCTGCATATATGTAATCAATATCAAACTAGTGGAAGACCTCATTACAATTACTGTCCAAATAATATAATTTGGCAATGTAGATCATGACGATTAAAGTCAATTAATTAGTTCACATTCTAATCTAATGCTAAAGAAATATTCAGATGTGCATGTATGTATCAAACCCCCTCATAATTCTTTATAATTAAAGCACAAGCAAAGATGTGAAAAAATGTTATATATTAATTCATATCACACCTTTGTAGAATTATTTTTCAAAGAAATAATCAGACCTGTTTCCAAAGGCTTATGGTCCAAATTATTCATTAAATATTTAATATTTATGAGAGTATTTGAAGAACAATAGAACTGCTTGTAATAAATGCTGCATGGCTGTAAGTACAGCACAGAGATAAAGAAAATGCATATCATGTGCCACCAAAGATTAAAACAGAAGTAAAATATTTACTGTGAAAGAACTGAAGAACGCGCCCATTTGACAAATCATGATGCTCATATTAATAGAGTATAAATTAGTAAAAATCACTTATCAACAATGTTCTTTTAACAGATATTGTCTGTTTATATCTCATAGTGTTTCTATTTATTTCCCGGGCCTGGAAATTAAAATGTATTTATTGTTATTTTATGTGTATGAATGTACTGCCTGCATGTAAGTGCACCCATGTTGTGCAGTGACCACAGAGTTCAGAAGAGGGTGTCAGGTAGGTGCTGGGAATTGTATCTGGGTCCTCTGCAAGAGGAGCCATGCTCTTAACCCTTGAGCTTTCTCTCCAGCCCAACTTGAGATTTTTTCTTTCTAAAATAAATTTCATGAAAACTTAATTTTATATTGTTCATGTTTTATTTAGTACGTACAAATATTTGAGGCTGTTAGACAATAGTTCATATCAGAAAATTTAAGTAAACTATGACTTTTCCTTTATACGGCTAACCCTTACTTCTCCAGAATATTTTGTATTAAAATGTATTTGAATGTTTTGAAATGAGTCAAATTTAAAAAATATTAATTCTATTACACACTTATTTTAATTAACTTAATTATTTATTTTTATTTTATGCATATGAGTGATTTATCTGCAGGTACATTAGTGCACCACATTGGTCCAAGGTCTCCAGAGGCCAGACAATTGTGTCAGATTTCTCAGAACTAGAGTTACAGATGACGGTTAGCCCCCCTTTGTTTGCCAACATTTGAGAGTAAATCTTCTGCAAAAGCAGCCACTGCTCTTAACCACTGAGCTTTCTCTCCAGCCCTGACATATTTGCATTTTAAAATTTATCTATTAAATTTTGAAAAATTATTGATATTGTTGAAAATATAGTTATATAATCAGGCCTGATTAGTTTGCTATGACTCTAACATTAATGAACTCTCTGCAATGTTAGATTAAACAATGCTATTCACAAAAACAATTTTTTTGGTTTATATTAAAAGATTGTTTTGTCAAATTCATCCTATTCAATATAATCCAGTATCAATTCAATTTTAATGATATTTTAGCCTGAAACATTGGATTTGTTGGATTTAATGTTTTTCTAAGAATAATTTCAAGTAACAAGTCAAAACAGAACTTACAGGAAATTATTTTAACTAATTTTATTAAACCTTGCAATAATATTTGATACCGTTCATCAATAAAAACAGAAAAACTGGGACAAACATTTGGCATTTCGGCTGCATATTCAGCATGAGGATGGTTAGTAAGATGAACACTGCATTTTTGGAAGGTTTTGGTCATATTACCTACTCTTTTGAATGACAAGACATAGGGAATGTGTAGAAATTATAGATGAGGTGCAAAATGCTATTTTTTTATTTTATAGATTGTAATATGAAATGTTTTACAGAGACATAATTTAATGGCTTTTAATTTTATGCCATGGGATGTGAATGGATCCTAACCTACAACACAATTTTTTTCACCATTTCTTTGTACATCATTCCAGGTTTATAAAGGCTGCATTGTTCTTGTGGTTACATACTCCGGAGTGATGTCCAACTGAATATTTCTGCAATTACGACTTTGAACCTTCCAGGAGTCCAAGAGATCAGAAATTTAAAGGGAAGCGTTTTGTTCCAAAAGTAAGTCTTATAAGATGCTCAGTTGAGAATGTAAGACACAGTTTGTGCCAAACTATTTACTCTCCTGAAAAATTTGTAATAAAAATACATGAGTTTAAAATCTTCATTAATTTCCAAACACAAAAACCTTACAGCTGAGCAACAAATCATAGATTGTGAAACTTTAAAAAATGAATTGCACGGCGACAAAATTGTAAAATTTATATCCTCATGTGAGAGAAAACACAGGCTGTTTTCATCCTATGCTACTCTACGTTGGCTTAACATACTCTCTAGTGTAATCTTTGAATGTGCTTCCTTTCAAATAACCTAATTTCATTATTCATTATGTCCACATAGAAATGTTCAACTAGCGAGTTTATTTACCCTTTCCTACACCTACACTGGTTCCATATTTGGCCTACTGTGGAGAATGTCATAATATATACAGATACACAGCTATTTATTTCATATATATATACATATATATATATATATATATATATATAATATATGCATAAGTTGTAGCAAGATTGTGTACTAGATCTTGTTTTAGCTTTTGGAGTAAACTAATGTTTTCTGGGGTGGTACTTTTCATCTACAATGGATAACTCCCTCCCCCTTGACATCTTTCCGGAATTTGTTATTATCATTCTATTCATTCATGTGGTCATCTGGTGCTTTTGACTTGTATTTCTATGAAAACTAAAGAGGATGAAGAATTTTTGTTTTCTAACATTTGGAAATCTTTTGATAAAGGTCCATTTATCACTTCTGCCTGTGTAGCAGGGACTCTGTGACCTTTTGTTCTGAACTTTAGAGTAATTTCTCTTCTGTGGATATTAATCCCCAGTCAAATGAGTAGCTTATGTAGATTGTTTTCTCGTTCTTTGCCCCGTTTGCTGATTCCTTGCTGTGTAAGGGGATTTGAATACCATATGATCCCATTTATCTATCCTTACATTTGGTTCCTGAGATATTACAGTATTATCCAAGAAACCATTCCCCATATCAATACTATGAACTGGTTTTCCTGAATTTTCTTTAGAAGTTTCTATTTTTTCCAGAATTATATAAAGTTCTCTGATACACTTGATTTGATGTTTTATAATTTGAAAGATACGGGTCTTATTTTAGTCTTCTATATCTGGGACTTCTATGTCAGCAATCTTCATGTTTATTTTTATGGCATCTTATATTATTTTTAAACTGTGGATCTGTAGCATATTTTGAAATTAGGAATTGTGGTGCCTTCAGCATTTCTAATTTTCCCAAGATTGCTTTGGATGTTTGCCATATTTTGTGTTTCCATAAGAAGTTTAGTACCTGTATTTAGTTCATTCAAAATGGCATTGGTGTTTTGAATCTTTACATCAGTCAATAATATGGTCATTTTTAACGATGTAATTTCACACTATGCAAGGATATGGGATGCTTTTCCACTTTTAATGTCCCCGTCAATTAATTTTTTAGTGTTTTGCAGTTTTAGTTGCAGAGATCGTTCACTGTTTTGATTAGGTTTAATCATTTTTTTAAGGCTCTTGTAAAAGTGTGTTTTTTGTCATTTCTTTTATAGTGAGTTCACTATCAGTACATATGAAAGATACTGGTTTATCACATGGACTTTCTATCTTGTGGAACATATTGTGTCTCTTGTGGAGTTTTAGAGATTGCTAAGTACAGTCTTGTCATTTGCAAGCACAGTTAATTAAATTTATTCATTTCCTACTTTTTTTTTATTTCTTTCTGTTGCCGTATTGGTTTAAAGTACTTAAGATTTCAATTACCACAGTAGGTCAGAGAAACTAAGTAGTAAAGTTAGCACCCCTGTAGTTGCACTGACTTTAGAGAAATTTTTTTTCAGTTTTCTGTACTCCTGAGTATATTAGATATGTGAATTTCATATAGACCTTCCATTACACCAAGGTGTAAAGTACAGTCCTTTATAAGGAAAGGATGTTGAACCATATCCAAAGTTGTTATTTTCTCAAATGTTGAAATGGCTGTGTGCCTTATAACCGTAGGTCTACGTTTGTTAGTTTGCGTATGTTAAAACATATTTTTGTGAGTGAAATAAGCTTGAACATGTGTGATATCTTCAATAAATTTGAAAATATTTTAGTGATGATTTTTGTGTCAATTTCAGTCATGACTGTTGTATGGTGTATATTTGTGTCCTTAAAAGAAGTTGGTATCACAGAGCACTCACTTTGTGGAAGTCTGGGTGCATTCTTTGTCTCTCTCACTCTTTTTTTTTATGGCCCTGGTGTTTTCTTTGTTAGGAAACTTTTGTAATTGCTTCTGTTTCCTTGCTTGCTATGAGTAACCGTTGATTTTTCACATCTTTTTGTTTCACTTCTATGAGGCTCTGCCTTTATAGAAAATGTTCTGTTTTTTTTTTTTTTTTTTTTTCTGGATTTGTCAATTTATGTGCATGTATGTGCTGAAATGTTCTCTAATGATGTTCTTGACTTCAGTGTTTTCTGTAGTAAATCCACCCTGTGTCTGTGGGTTGTTCATTTATTCTTCCTTCTCTTTGGTTAGCTTAGTTTGGCGAAGAACTTTTCAATTTTATCTTTACGAAAAGCCATCTTTTGACAAATTATTTATATCATCATTATAGTTTAGAGTTGTCCCCATTTCATAGTTTCTTTCCTTTGCCAGTTTAAATTTTGGAATATTCTTGTTTTTCTAAGACCATGAGATATATAAGGAGAATGTTCCGGAGAATTCTGCTTCATTTTGTTGTTTGAGTCCTCTTTGTCCAAAACCTGTTAATCTTCTCTGTTACATTCTAATTTTGTGAGACTTACTGTCAAAATGAATAGTATTATGAGGAACTTTTGTTGTTGTTTGTAATCAGTTAAAATATAAAATATTTGTAAAGTTTTAATACAGTTTTTCAAAAAATAATTTTAATAAATCATATGAATGTACTTACAGACAACAATCACATGATCAACTCAATAAATGCTGAAAAGGATTTGACATGGTTCTGTATGTTTTCATGATAAAAGACAGTAAGAAGCCCAACCTTAACCGAAGAACTCTTGGCAACTAATCACTGTTGGTTGAGGGAGAGTTGGTCTTTTTAAGGAAATGACACTAGATAGGCTGACTAGACTCCAGCAGATAAACTCACACAGAGGAACATTTGGGGTGAAAAGTTTGACTTCATGGGCCTTTATATAAATGATAGAATGCATGAAATTCAGAGGGGGGTTTTATGTATCTATTAGTAAATTTTAACACCATATTAATTTTATATAATATTTGAATCAAAATATTCATTTTAATTCAGCAATAATTTACTGAACTGATTTTTCAATGACAAAATTTATATTGACTGTACCAGGGAGACGACTCAGTGGCTAAAAGCATTTGTTGCACATGTCTGATGACCAGAGTTACATACTCGGGAACCAACAGTTGGAGAGTTCTAATCCAAAAGTTGTCAGTTGACCTCCATATGCATGCCATAACATGCATATATCCACACTCTCATATATATCACACATGAGTAATAATAATAATAAGAAATTTAGAAATGATTTTGTATTGATCATCTGCATCAGGTTTAGGGAAAAATAATATTTGTTTAATTATTCTTTAACCTGAAAAGATACATTTTAACCAATTTTATTAAGAAGTTTTATTCTTATATTCTGAACATCAATATTTTACAACAAAATGTTGTCTTTCTGGTTGTTGATGCAATATTTGGTTATCTTGTAATCTTGTATTTAGAATCTTATATCATTTGGTACACAAATTCTCAAATTTTCAGTTTATAACATTTTCCAATAAGGTTTAGCCCTTTAAATTTTATTAAAGAAGTATTTCTGGACTTCTTAATTTTGGCAGCACCATTCCACATTACAGTGATGCCTGACCTGAAATACCCTCACTCTTAGTACCCACTAAAAACAAAAGTGCAGCCCAATCTTTTCTGAGCACCTGTTCCTTCAGATATTCTCCAGAATTGTACTTTCAAAAAAAAGGCCTTTCTTTTTATTGAAAGAGTTCATTCATCATGAAATGGGGAAGAAAAATAGGAACCTTTTCTTATCAGAGAAGTATTTTCCCTTTCTGACTCCTACTGATCCAGAATAGTATACAGCACCATCAACAAATGTTATCAATCTAATCCCACCTGTTTTATAAAACACAGTGTGATACTTCGTTGCTTTCAAAGTTCCTGCTTTGAGCAAAGATATTTTCACAAGGTACACATTTACAGACTTCACTCTGGATCAAATAAGTGTCATGAGGGATGAAAGGTATATATTTACATTTTAAGAGGAGCCCAAAGCTTAGTACGCTTGTTAAATCAAACTGAGATATTAGTCAATGATCTCAAAATATACCATTCATTTTGGGTACAAGGTTAGGTAAGCGTTCATTTGTCCGGAAAATTCATCCCCACACTTAATAGTGTTGTCCATAAAGTTATTTAGTATCTCAAGACGTACAGACTGTAGTTCACCCTGTGTGCTGGTAAGTATATAGCATAACATCTGTTGGCATCCTCTGATTTTAATTCCATGCCACTTCAAGATCTTCCTCTACCAATACTATACTCTTTTCACTAAGAGTGAACAGATTGTCTAATTGAATGAGCCAGGATGACATGGTTTTCTTCAATGGTATCACGTTCTCCCTTTCTAAAGATGACTTCTGATGGTCAATTTTGTGTAGCAACTTCATTGGATCGAGACATGAAGGACTGATAAAGTACAGGTATGGGTCTGTTCGAGCATTTCCAGAGAGGATTAATTTAGGAGAAAGGCAGAATATGAACAATAGCACCCAGCAGGAGAGGAGCCCAGATTATGTAAAGGTCAACAAGGGAGAGGCAGCTAGTACAATCATTTACTCTCTGCTTTCTAATGGCCATAAAGGATGGAATTTTGTTCTCCTGTGTCCTTCCATCGTGATGAACTGAAACACCTGAAAGCATTACACAAAAGAAATCCTTCCTTCAGCTGGGAGTGTGATGGATTGTGTCACAGTGGTGTAAAAACTGACAAAATACCACTATTATCCGACTTCATAAACATAAGGTTTCACCGACACTGTTCTATTGTGAGATTGTTTAGAATCACATTGACTATGGAAGTAAAATTTGAAGAAATAAATCATTAACTGATATAACTGTACCCTAAGTTAGCTATTTCTAATTTTCATATGGAGCCATTTGTGTACTTTCTTTTACTTCCTTATTTTTGTGTCCTTAAAGGTGATATATTCTTGATTTTCTGATATCGCAATATTAATTTCCCCTCCATGTATTGATGATTAATTTGTCTTTATAAAACTTTGTGTCTTCACAATTAGAAGATACTCTATGGATTTTTTCTTATTTAATAATGTTTCAGAAAGACAAGGGCAAGTATTTATGTATGGAGTAGGAAGCAGTTTCTCACTTCATAAGAAAATGGACCATTTTATTCTACAGCAGTTGGGTTTATTTATTTATTTATTTTTTACTCTTACGTTCACATTTCTATCATATACCAAAAAAACCCTTTCTCTACCCATTCCTCATTTGTAAGGAAACTGCAATATTTTGAGGACTGTGTTAAGGCAGCAGCTGTTCTCCATATCCAAATTTGTGTTGTTCAGCATAGGTTACTTGGCCACACCCCACAGAACTGTCCAGACAGCAGACACTTGGCTTGCATAATCTGGGTGATGCAGAGATTAAGTTTGAAGTTTCTGTGGGTTCATAATCCCAGGAAGGTCCTCTTCCTGTTTTGTAGAATTAATTTGCTAATAGTAAAAACAGTTTTGGTCTCTGTCCCTCTAGATGGATGATGAGCACCCAAATTCATAGCCTCACCTAAACCCCCTTACACCCGAGGCTTTGTCTCCAAATGCTGTCATAGAGTGTTAGTTCTTCAGTATATAAATGTGGGATACTTTTAGCTCATAACCTATGTGGATATAATTTTTTACCATATTTGTCATTCAATTATTTTAAATTTATGTATAAACATAGATAATTTTATTGTTAATTTCTTCAGAAAATTAGGTGAAAAACTTTTTGTAGCTTTTTGTAATCATTTTGTAAGTACAATGGAAAACGTGTTTTTCATCTTCCTAAAGCATATTCTTCACAGGAAATATAGATAAAGGAATGAGTGATCCAATTAATTTTTATTGATTGCTTGATCAAAGGCTTAGATTATTAGCTTCTACATAATATTTTAATTTAGTTTATTTCTCTGCTTTATTACATTGCATATGTTTTATCCTTCTAAAATTAGAACAATAAAACCACGTTCCCATATCCAGAGCTGACTTCATTACATGGGAAACAATTTGTTGAATCATATCTGGAGTTCAACGGGCTGAAGGGGAAGTACAAATGGAAATGAGATTAAAAAAGAATGAAAAATGTAGGAAAGGAAAACCATTTTTGTTACTGTATGAGAGTGGACAGTTTTCTAAATAAAATGACTATCAAAGTTTGAAAGAGGGTATAATACATTCTATTGAAGTTTATATAATCTGCTGAAGCAAAATATATAATGGCACTTTAAAAGTAATATGGGATAAATGAGTGAAATGTGATTACTGAGTTATTTTAAATTAGTGATTTATGATAACTAAGGTAATTAATGAAAAGTAATTTAAGTATTTGTATTGCTTGTCAATTTCTACAGTGGTTTCATTTGAGTCATATGAAAATATAATATTCAATATAATAAAATTCAATATAATAAAATATATTCAATTTGCAATGTTTTACGCTTAAGATTTGTTCATTTTGGAGTTCGAGAGATGATTCAGCAGTTTAGAGTACCGGTTGCTCTTAACAGAGGATCTGGATTCAGTTCCCAGAATATGCAAGGCAGTCTACAGTCATCCTGAACTCCAGTTTCAGGAGATCGATCCCTTCTTCTGGCCCCCCTGGGCACTGCATGTATATGGATGTATATACATCCATGTATATACATGAAGGGAAAACCCTCAAATGTTAGATTTCAGAGAGCAGAATACAGGAACGAGAGACAAAAAAAAAAAAGAAACCAATTCTGACCTCAATAGACAAAACAGCCTTTATTAAGACAGCAAGGGGCAACAAACTCTCCGTGGGATGTAAGTTCTGAGAGGATGAGAAAAATAGTCAGGTTTACATAGGAACTGTAGGGGAATTCTTGCAGGAGGAAGTTGAGGAGATACAAAGGGGATGTGCAAATCTGGTCACTCTGGAGAAATTTGCAACCACTGCTTCCTGGAACTGCCTGCCCCATGGGGACTGTTTTCCTCAAGAAAACATCTATCTTGGCAAACTGCCTGTCCCAGCCATCGGTTTGTGGATGTGACTGATAGATAGCAGTTAAGCAAGGAGAGCTAAAGAATCTCCGATGACATCTTCTTTTTCTGCAGCCGTGGCATTTCTTCACTCATATATAAATTAAAAATGAATAGGTAATTTGTTCATTAATCATGTATGTATTTTATCTCACTTAAATTTCAAAAATGCTGTTTTCCTTATTTGGATAAATGCGTATTGCAGCATTCAAATACAAAAAAGAAAAAAAGAAGAAGCACAAAATTTTTGTTCTAATTTCACAGGATGGTTATAACTATCAAATTGTGTGGATTGAGTGAAAATATAGGCCAGTTTTAGAACTAAATAATGAAAAGGTTTTTAAACATTAAACATTAATAATTATCAACCAAATATAAATAATTAGAAGAGACAAATAAATAGAAAGGCTTTTGTGAATTTATATAGATAAAGAGATATATGTGCAGACACAGGAAAGTAGCAATGAGGCTCTCTTGGAGAAGCACAGGGGCGTGGATGGAGGGCCAGAAAGGGAGCGGTGCACGGAGGGGGAAGAAAAGTGCTCAGCCTTACATTGCACATTTTCAGGGGGAAGAAAAGTGCTCAGCCTTACATTGCACATTTTCATGGAAATGGCTTTAGGAAACTCAGCTTAAAGTCTTTTAGTTTATTAAAATATTTTATTTATTATTTTTAACATTTTATGTGTATGAGTGTTTTGCCTGCACGTGTGTCAGTACACCCATGTCAAGCAATGCCTGCGGACATCAGAAATGGAAATGGAGTTATGGATGGTTATTAGCTGCCATATGGGTGCTGGGAATCAAGCTCAGGTACTCTGCCAGAGCATTCAGTGTTCTTAACTGCTGAGTCATCTCTCCAGATGCATTATTTTAATTATATATAAAGCCTTGAAGCACAAAACTGTTAGAGGAGAAAACAGAAGGAAAGCATCAGGATATTGAATGTGATGTTGATTGCTTGATAGAAGACAATGTATTCATCAGAAGAAAAATGAAGCAAGACAGACTACATCCAAATAGCAAAGGTTCTGTTCCAAAACGAAAGAAGCAA
This sequence comes from Eospalax fontanierii, assembly GCA_035773235.1. Taxonomy (NCBI): domain Eukaryota; kingdom Metazoa; phylum Chordata; class Mammalia; order Rodentia; family Spalacidae; genus Eospalax; species Eospalax fontanierii. The sequence goes on along the minus strand of CM069536.1, from coordinate 14,281,526 downwards.
CAGGCAGGAACCCAGAGCAGAAGGAAATATTTGAAAATTATATATTGTTTCAGATTTTTATTATTTGTATTTATATGAATGTGTCTGTGTTTGTGTGTGTATGTGTTTAAGTCTTTGGCATGTGTGCCATAGTCTATGGCAGGTGTCTACAGAAACAAGAAAAGGGTATGAGAGTCCCTGTCACTAGAGTTTCAAATAGTGGTGAGTCACCCAACATGGGTGCTGGGGATTGAACTCAGGGCCTCTGAAAGAGCAGTAAGTGCTTTTAATCTTTGAAACATCTCTCTATATGAAACTATATATATTTGATGAGGGATTAACAATAATAGTATGCAAAAACCTCTGAAACTCCATAATAAATGTAAGTAAACAAGCAAAAGCAGTCACCCCAAAAACACAGAAAAGCAAACAAAAATCTAACTAAACAAGAAAAAAAAAACCAACAAAATATTGAGTTAAATAATGAATGAAAGACGTGGGCAGACATGTTTCCAAATACTGTATTCAAATTATCATTAAGTATATTAAGAGAGACTCAAAATCACTAATTATCATGGAAATCAATATTAAATTGCAGACACACAGCCAGATATGTGTTTGGAAGGGAACTCTATATTTTTAAATGTGTTAGTGAGGAAAAATGGAAAATGGAACTTTGCTGTTTGCAGATATGTAAAATGGTTCCAATACTACAAAAATATGTTCATTCAAGTACAAAAATAAAACTATCTTGGAATTCAAAGTTCCTATTTTGAAATATGTGTCCAAAAAATTGCAAATGGCGTCTTGAAGAGATATCTACATTCCGATAATCATTTTAAAACTTTTCAATAGTAGTCAGGATATGGAAACAGCCTGAGTGTTCATCAATGGATAGACAAGAAAATGTTGCTATTATATACAATGGAATATTCTTCAATCTTTAAGAGTGAGAGAGACCCTGGCATGTATGCAACATAGAGTACTCCATACTGCATTATGCAAAGTGCAATACGCCCATCACCAGAGGATGACTGCTATGTTACTGCATTTAAGAAGAGTATCTACAACTGTCAAACTCTTTTAAACAGAGACTAGAATGCTAATTGCTAAGGGTTTGGGGAAAGGGAAAAATAAAATTGTCTAGTCAATGGTTATGAGAATTAAATTAAATATAATAATTTCTAGACATCTGTGCAGAGCATCGCATCTATTGTTAACAACAGCATTTTGAACACAATAATTTTTGAGGTTAGAGCTCATTTAAATATTCTTATGTTGAGAATTTAATAAAGATATGATTAACACAAATCTACCATCATTTGCAAAGCATAGGAATTGTGTAAAAATTCTCCACTACTGACTGCAAAATATCTTTATGACAATTATTTAAATAATAATCTTATTCCCATGAAAAATAAAATGTACAAAGCATCTGTGTGGAAACTACAAGCCATTACAGGAGTCAATTACTAATCTTGCAATAGTTTAAACAAAATATTAAAAACTCAATTCTCTTAGGTATCAATTCAATCTTAATATCTGGAATCTAAGCAGTTTGAATGATAAGCCTAATGAGATTTTTCAGAAAATATTGTCAGATTATTCTAAATGAGTAAAAATCACCAATGTGCTTTTTGGTGGCAAACTAGAGGACTTTCAATAAGAAACACTGCATCCTAGGGACTCTTCTCTCAGAACAGAGGCAGACCAACCAGCATGAGAGGACAGAGATATTGTTGCTTTACACTTCGGGATAAAACTCCATTTTTTGAACATGGTAATAAGTGCTTCAATTGGATATTTATGTGGATAAATATATTTGATCTTTGCCTCTTGACATGCATAAAATTCGATTTCTTTATATATTGAAGACTTACTGTAAAAAGTTAGGATACAGAATATTTTCACAACTTGTGGGATAATCAAGAATTCTGAAATAAATACAATATTGTGAAGTAAAAAGAAAAAAATACTAAATTGGGCTACATTAAAACTAAGAACATTTTTCGCCAGAGAACAATATTAACAGCACAAAAGCAAGCTCAGGCATGGAACATTTTCAACACCTACTTATAAAGAACTCATCCAAAATATTATAAAACCCCTGAATTAATATTTGGAGGATTATATAAATTTTGGAGGAAAAAATTCATTATAGAAGACACAAAAATATTCATTTGAGAATCAACATGAAAGTAAAGTTTATAAGATATCAAGAAGTACAAATTCCTGCTTCAGTTAAATACCTCTGCTTTAGTGCTTAGAGGACCACTTTGTCTTTTAAAGGGTAAACAATGACAAAACTGATGGCAACCTGGAGCAACTTGATCTTACCATGCTGTTTTAGAGATTACACTCACATGGCTGTATTAGATGGCTTACTGGAAATATATTTATATAAAAAGTATATATACTGTCTCAATAGTTCTGCTCCTAGACATATGTTCAAGATAAAATAAAGCATAAAAGAACTGTGCATTTTATTTTTAATCGAATACTGTTTTGTGGGACTGGTGAGATGACTCAGTGGTGGGGATCTACACCAAGATATTAGCAGTAAAAGGAGTTGTAAAACTTTATTCTATGCCATAGCCAGGGAATAGACTGGGTGCAGAAGAGGTGGGCTCTGGATAGGCAAGCTAATGAGTAGCTAGAACTCTTTACAGTAAGTGTTTTCTAGAAAGCAGCTCTTCAAGAATGGTAACAACATGCTAGCACATATCCCTTTGCCAACATAGACATAAAGGCTCTAAGAAGTTAATTTGTTTGTAAATGGGCATTGAAAGTTTGGTCTCTAATAAATGTAGGAAATTTGATATTCTGTACAGATATTTTATCTACTTTACATTCAATACTGAAGAAACCAAATTAAAACTTAAAATGTTATCCAGACCAACTGCCATTTGTGCTCCTCCACATGAGTCTGATAAGATTAGATAATGAAAGAGTTTTCCATTGATGTTATTAGAACATACTCTTTTCCCATAAAGGTTGCTGTACAAAAAATCATCATCCAAAGCTATAATTTGAGACTAGTCAGAAACAAAATCAAATATAGTTTATATTGAGTCTTTAAAATCACCTTTAAATCCTCTCTGATAAGTTTATTTTTAACAGGCTTCCTAAAGGTCCACACTTCATTTTAGAAACTTTGCCAAAGATCACGATCTTGTTGCTCAACTGTGGCAAGCTACCATATGTAACGAAATTCTAACTTGCAGTTTCCTACATTTTTCCCTCAACTTCTGCAATAAGTTGCCTTATCCAGCTGTTCTCTATGCTAACTTATTGATATACTTTGAAAAGTGGAATTGATTTTCAGCGACCAATCTTTTTCCTTCTCCATTATTTAGTATTTCACTATTCAGCTGAAATGAGCGGAAGTCTTTTCTCCTGGCTTGTATACAGAATAACCTCATTTTCATGACATTGTACAGTATAATTTTTCTATTTATTCAGATGACTAAAATATTGAGCTTGAAGATTACTCATAATGAAAATGATGAATAAATGAAAACCCTCTTGATAGTACACAATATTGAAACCCCGGGAGCATCTCATTATGAAAAGTGAAATATATCAATAGCCCAGGCCAAAAGTTTCATTAATTTTAGAAATAACAGATATTAAGTCAGGTCCTGTAGCACAGAAAATGTGAATAAATATTTTCAAAGTGTCTCTACTAAAAGATGTCTTTCTACAGTTAAAATAATCACAAGGCAGGTGAGAGCACACTTTATGAATCAAGTAAAAAATAATTATTACAAAAAGAAAACATTTCTAATATGAAAACATAAGTATTCTTTTTAAATAAGTATAATTACACAAATTGTTATGTAGCAAGAACATGTGGAGTCTGTCATAACAGAGGGGCTGAGAACTTCCAGAAATTGAAGTCATTTTATTCACCTGCCAAGTACATATATGGTAGTGGGCCTGGAGTGTCCAAAGACTTGTTCACTCACCTACAATCTACAATATCTAATTTCCGTATAAATCAAGTCCTGTTACATTATCATCATTAATATCATTTTTTTTATTTCTACAAGTTTTTTGCTTGCCTGTACATATGCCTAATATTTGTGCAGTCCCTACAAAGGCCAGAAGAGGCCAAAGGATCTGCCATGTAGGTGTTGGAAATCAAACCTTGGTACTCTGCAAGTGCTTGTAACACCTTTGGCCACCTCGGCATCCCCCTGCTACATTATTTTGTAATATATTTATTTGAGGTATACTAGCCATTTTCTGAAATCCTAGATGCCTACATAAATCATTGAAGACAAGAGAGAAATTATAAGCTAACGTTTATAAACACTCATATAATCAAAACGCAGCTTGGAAAACACTATTTCATTCAGATGTCATCATATGTCATTTAAACGCTTCAACTAATGATTATTTACTTCTGTAAAATTCAAATAATACTTGCTAGTATAGTTCAATGACTGTATTATTACAACATATAATACTCCATGATAGGAATGCAATTTTAATATAAAGCAAGAACCTTTTAACAGTTAAACCATCCCCAAATGATCATTATCTTTTTTATTTTGTCAAATATGTATTTCTTGATGAAGGTCACTGTGGCTCAGTAATAACAGAGACATAACCATCATCAACAAACCCTTTATTGAACACTAATATTTAACAGGAACCATAAAGAAATAATTATCCATAAATTTCTAGGTTTTTTCCATTGCTTAATGTTTTAACATTGGTGTTCTAAAAAAGGGGACTAAGACAAAGTCACAAAAAGAAATGTGGACTGGCTCAGTGTGGGGGTGTACGCCTTTGATACCAGCACTGGAGAGGCAGAAGCTGGAGGATCTCTGTGAGTTCAAGGCCAGCCTGGTCTATGTAGAGAGTTCTAGAGCAGCTGGGGATCCAGGGAGACTCTGTCTCAAAAAGACCAAAAGAAATGTGCGCCGATGATGAGATGAGCTTAAGTTTTAAGTGCAAAAGAGGAAGTGGAGAGAACAGGAAAAAAAAAAAAGATGAGCCAAACCAAGGGTGTACTATCAAGGTCAATGTTTTTGATACAAATGCTCAGATTTGCTGGGGCCTTCTGAGAGACAGAACGCAGCAGTTGCCTAAGGCAAGGAATCGACTTTCTTAGACAAAAGCCTTCAGTGAACTATCACTCAGATTTTTGAGAGACATCATAACATAAGCAGTTTTCCACCTACATTATTTTTTAAGAAAAAAAAAATATTCTGGGAGATCATTGCGTACTTGTTTCTAAAAGTTCTACATAATTCATTTTTATTCCACATACCAGAAAATATGTGAAAAAGTATATATTTCACATTAATTTTAACAAAAGAATACATTGTTGAGCTTTTCAAAATTTTGTCATTACATTAAATGAGAAATGGGACCTCAATGTTTGTTGATTTATATTTTTCTTATTAATAAAACTAGAAAATGCCCATTTGTTATATTCAAATTTTCTACATATGATGTTTAGCTATTCTAGTCTTTTGAATAGATTTAATGAGACGGTTCAGTGAGCTAAGATCACCAGCTCTCATACTCCTTGAACTGGGATGTGGAGACAGGAAGATCCAGGGGCTTACTGGCTGCCACATCAACCAATTGCTGTGTGACTCTATTCTTGGGGAGACTTGAGCAAACATCTATTCACCCTAGATATGGAACCAATGATAGATCAATGTAAGATTATAACCAAAACGCAACTTGGTGAACCAATGTGTTTTACTGAGCCTGTATGGGTGAGGGATTACTTACAGGAGCAGAAACAACCCAAAGCCCACTGCAGCGTGAATGATAGATAGCTCTTGATTGCAGGAAACCTGGAGTGAACTGCACATCTTCTAGTCATGTAAGCACACTGGCAAGTGTTTCTTCCGGCAACTCAGTTGATCTGAGCCTCTCATAGCTGGCTCTGCTGATCTCCGTTTCTTCCAGGTGGTTGGATTGGTCTGAGACTGTTCTGGTTAGCTTGGCATGTCTGAGAGGTCTCTCAGCAGTGTTTAGAGCTTATTTATTTAGGGAGGAAGGAACCTAATGAATGAGGTCGGATTCAGACATCTGTATTGCTTACTTTCTAAGTTAAATTAACTTGTATAGGAGGGAGTGTTTTGCCTCATGTTTAACATCCTGTGTCTTAATGAGCGTCCCTTCCGAGTGTCTCATAGAACACTCTGTGTCTTAAGGAGATTGTCTCCAAGATGGGAGGTTTTACTTCTGAAGAAATTGCTACACTACACCAGTTGTTGAACTTCTTTAGATAGAAACCTTGTCTCAGAAATTAAGGTGAAGAGCAACCTCTAGCTTGCACACATATAATACATACACACATACAAAACACCACACACATACACACTCACACACACACATACAATTTTGGAAAATCTCTTCATTAATAGATGGGGCCTGGATAGCACCTCTTTTATCTATGCCAGAATTTTGGCTGGCTTGATCTTGTGCATATCTTTTAAGGTCTTAAGATATTAGCTACATCATATCCAAAGACAGCATTTCATTACACTGTGTTCCATCCCCATGTTATGTATCTCTTTGACTGAACCTTTGCTGTGGTAGGAGGGAGGGGAGTTGGGCCATCGATAAATATGTCATATTTAAAGATCAATGCTCAGTCTCTTATTCTCAGTGCCTTGACAAGTTATGCATCTCTGGATTGTTGATTGCTACCTACTTCAAAGAGAAGCTTCTCTGACAAAGCTTGAGAGTAGCCCTAGTCTACGGATATATTATTTACCTATTTAGATATTAAATTTTCAAATATTTAAATATTTAGAAGGCAAAGTCATAACACAACCATTTAGAAAAATAACAGTAGTAGGTAGTACCTACTCAAGAGGCCTATGTCCTCCTAAGCCGGTCAGTATTGTGATATGAAAAGTGTAGCCCTGGGTAAGACCACTGAGGCGCCATTCTTTAATAAGGAGCTATTGGTAGCTACTAGGGACATGGAGAATCATTGTTTTAGAGAGAGTTTCCACTGTACACCAGTGAATGGCCCAGCATATGTTGGCTGCACTAATTAGAATTAGCTATTGAAAAGAAAAAGACATGAAATTTGAAGGGAAGATATTTGAGTGAACATGGAAAGAGATGAAGGGAAGAAAGGAGATGAATACTACCATGGTTCATTGTGTACATTTGCACCCCTCAAATTTGGTATAGTTAGCCTATGTTTGGCATATCTTGCAGATTTTCCCCAGGCAGGCATTTATGTTTTGAATTCAAGCATGAAGGTATATGCATATATGTGTATTCATTTGTTTGCTACATGCAAAATATTTTCTTCTATTGTAAGTACACGTTATCAAACTGATCAGTCTTGTATTGTTTCTGCGTTCTAAGTTGCAGTTAACAAAATTATACCTACTCTGTGGTTATTAAAGGGATTCAGGAATTCAGTTTTGATTGATTTCTCTAAAATCCACGAGTGAATCCAGTGTTTTAAATGAATGATTCTTCTTCAACTGTACTTTTTCCTGTCATGTCATGACGATGGAATCTATCCATTTTAACCTTTGTTTATTATCTGGGCTCCTGTGCTACAATATCAGTTTCAATTTTCTTCTAAAGAGTTTTAAACGTTTGGGCAATTTTGTAAAGTAAATTCATAACTTCTTGTGAATATTTTGGATTCCATATTTCTCATTGGTCATTATGCTTAATTGAGTACTTTTACCTGGAGAGATTTCACAGGATAGTATATTATAGCATTGTCCTTACTGCCTAGGCTCTCATTCCAAGACTTCCCTAACAAAATTGATAGATGAATTGATTGACTAATTGATTATGTGGAGAATCAAACCTACAGACTTTAGGTAAGGCATATTTCATGTCAAAGTGATCTAACTTCATGAAGAAAAGCACTCAGTCTGCAAATATACTTTTTCATATTTCTTATAAAATACTTGTACTTCAAGCCTTTTGTAATCGTTATTCCTTAGTGTAGATCACTTTAATATCCCTCTCCAAATCCCGTCCCCTCAAGGAGCCTTACATGAGTGTTACATGACTTTTTTCTGGAAAGCTGAGAAGAAACATTTATTCATTCTCCGAAGGAAAATGATGACAGATTAAAGATTTGTTTATATTCAAGTTTACTTTACTAGATTGTTAATTTGAGGTTGGGATTATGTAGAGAGGCAGGAAATAGTGGTTGCTTACTGCAACATAGTCGATTCACTCAGCCAGCTAGACCATCAAAAGGCCCAACTAAACAGGAGAGATTGCACATTAAAGCTGGGTCATGGGAGTTCCCTCTATAATTTTCAGGCAGCTCTTCTGAAGGACTCCTCTCATCTGGATATTGTTTATTGCATAAGTAGGGGCTGTGGAATCTTATAATATTATGAGCTTTCTGAGGTTCAGAAATTTCATGAGTTTCCTGAGCCTCATAAGTTTCATGAGCTTCCTGATTCTTGCTATCCTTCACACTCTGCTCCACAAGGGAATGTTTCGATCTAAAGGAAACAGCTAGCCATCACTCACTTCATTCTTCATTCCTCTCACTTTTATGTTAACTCTACCCTCCAACAGGATATTCTCTGAGACTTGGAGGGAAGTGTATATATCCGATTGTTCTTTTTATTTCCATCTGCTCTCCCACTCACTTTTCTCATCGAGTTTGACCAGTAAGTAATTCTTGAGTAACCATTGTTCACTGAAACAAGAAGCTTCCCTGAACAAGTCAGAAAGCAGTAAGAATCCATTGGCATGAACAAAAATGATGAAGGGCCAATTTTGTGGGCATATCACATCCATTTAATCAAACAATAGAAATTGCCTTCCCGATGAATTCTATGACCTCCTCAGTCATGGGTTTGCCCTAGCTTATACTATCAGACATTATTTCCCACTTTGTATTAGCCTTTAAATCCAACTGGAAAGTAGTTTTGTGCCACTATAGCAAGAGTAGGCGACATTCCCAGGTGCCGAGTATATAATCAAACAAGACTGTCAGGGGCAAACCTCTACCTGCAGTCTGAAATTGGTTTCCAGCACTATGAAAGTGATCTAGCAGAGATCAATACAGGTTTGCTCAATACAAACCTGATTCTTCAATGTCTATAACTAAAACCACTCAGTATCTTCAGCAATAAAGATTAGTCAGCTAGATCTGGAGTGCAAACACAGCAGTGGCAATAGCTTGTTTTGTGTGGGGCCTTCAGTGGCCTCTTTGGATAATCACTTGTAAGAAAAACTTAGGACTTTGAATGTGGCACCTTAGATTGATAGGAATATCTTGACTGCACCCTTATTATTTTTGGGAATCTCCTCTTTTTGTATCTCATGGGATGATTTCATTCAAATTTTTAGCTGTTTTTAATCTTCTTCCTGAGGTTTCTCTAATTCTGTGAGACAACCAAGAGCCAGCATAGCATAACTAAATCATTTTACAGAGAATGGACAGGATCTTTGCAGGACCACAGGTATCTCTTCTAAGCAATTGCAAAATTGTGATTCAGTGGCCAAAGAAATATTAAAATGAACTGTTGTAAAGTCCAGTTTATCAGGAAACCCTCCCACCACATCTGTTTCATCAAAGGAGCAACATTAGCTATGTTGGCATGAGCTGTGGGGCTGGCTCACACTGCTCATCTTGGCTCAGGGCTTAGGAGGACCAGGTCCATGTCTGACCTGATCTTTGAGCTATTCGAGGTTTTCACTGGTTCTGGACCATCAGCTCAGCCATTGACTCTTCACTGACCAAATCTCACTGCCCAGAGAGCCCAAGGCTGGATGAGAAATGGCATCCTCAATAAAATCTTCCAGTAAAAACTGTACATTGCCCAGTCTAGGGGATATCTGCCTTCACACAGGACAAGCTTAATCATCTTTTTCTATTGCTCTGCCATTCATCACTTTTACCCTCTTACACAGAATTCTTTCACAACTTTTAAAGCCTGCCAGAAACACGCTACCACACCATTTCCTGAGTTTTCTGAGTCTTGTTATCCTTCTCACTGTGCTCCACAAGAGAATGTTTCAATCTGAAGGAAATAGCCATCACTCACCTCATTCCTCTGGCTCTTATATAAACTCTACCCTCCCACGGGATGCTCTCTGAGATCACCCCTGTATAGGTGGGCCTTTTGTTGGTCTAGCTGACTGACTGAATCGCCTGTTTCAGTAAGCAACCACTATTTCCTGCCTCTCTAAGTAATCCCAATCCCAAATTAACAATCTACAAAACTACACTTGAATGTAAGCAAATCTTTAGCACTTTCTATTTGCTTTTCCTTGAGAAGTCTTGACACAAACTTTGCTATATATCTGCTTTTGAACGACTCAAGCTCTCAATTGTCTGCTTTCTCTGAGGCTAGTTAGTTCCCTCCTCAATTTTTTTGGTATCTTGCAGACATTTACAGATAGTTCTCAATTATTCAAATCTGCCAGGGCCTCTGAATCCTGTAAAAGATGTGACCCACCATTGAGCTCCACAGAGTCACTGAAAAGACTGATTAGTCCAAAGGTCCCTTCCGGATTATTTCCTTTCTTAATTATCCTGTGAATATAATCTTATCTGGACTGATCACCTGGACATTAAATAGTCTTTATCATGTCTGATTCTTTCAGTAATTCTTGTTCTTCAGTAATTGTCTTTCAGTCTCTGATATTCTTGATGACCACAGTGAACAATAACCAAATGTCCATAATGTTGCTTAGGAACCATTCTGTTAGGGTTGAGTTTTTTCTCATATTGCCACAGGTTATGCAGCCTTTGTCTTAAATAGTGATGTGTAAACAGCATATTACTGTTTCTCCACTTCCGTGGTGCTCAGATACATTCTGTCATTGTGTGCCATGTCACCACAAGCCAGGCTGAGAGTCTCTTTAATTTCTTGTTTAAAGGTCTTTCCTAATTCATTCAATCCAGATGCAGAGAATTTCCTTCTTATCATGGTTTCTTGTAGTGGGACATGATTAAGGTCCTTGTCTTCATACTGAATCATGAACTTTCTCTTCCTCTCTATTAAAAGTTGAATGTGAAGAGTATCTTATACCGTTTCAATCACAAGCTTTCCCTCTTCACAGTCTGATTTTCTCAGTGGGTTTCAAGTTTTTAGATTCCAGGAAGGAGTATTTAGGACACTTTTAATTTGTAAAGATCTCCCTTTTGCAGGAAGTAAGATGTAAGAAACAGCAAGTCAGCATCGCCATCTAATCCTTCCCTTTGTTTATTTTCGTGCCAGATCGGAGACTTCTACAGAGGACAGCACCCACACATTTCCCCCAGTATAAGTCTGTCTTCCTTATACAAATTCTGTTTGAGCAAAGAGCCCACTTCAATTGTATGTCTTGCTGGCCATCACAGAGGCCACAGAACAGCCACAGCCTACTTACAATTGCATCCCACGTGTCCTAGTTTCAGGTATTGCAGTGTCTCCTGAGTCCACCGGCCATTTCAAAGCTATCACTTTATTCTCCTGAAAGACCCGATTCATCTAGGTGCATAACCCAATGGCACAGGAGGAAGATGGCCATTGTGAAAGTTACAGCAAGTAGCCACAGCATCCCATACCATACAAGGAAATGTGAGCATATGAGATTGGTCCTATAGTGACTTTACTATCGAAGGTAAGCCTCAATTGCAAGCCTTCTCATCCAGAGCAAAGGCTGTGTTTCTGATCCTCCACAGCTTAAATTTGGTTCTGTTATTCCCCTTAGGTGCCAGTTGCTTTGGGCCGCTTTCTAGAAGAATATGGATGAATTTACATTAACTCTGAAAGTGCATTCAGTGCTCTTAACCACTGAGCCATCTCTCTAGGTGCCAGCATCAACTTTCTAAGCAAGTTTGAGTTCCTCCCAACTCAAACACGCAAGCCAACAACCCAAACCCCTGTAATTATAAGACAAAGTCATTTGTATTTAAATGTTCTGTAATTAAAAATCTATACTCCAAATATCCATATTTTTTGATTAAGTCATTAGGAGAACTACGATACAGCCTCGTATTTTCTTTCCCCACAGTTGTTTCATCTTCACTACATTTTCACAAATCATTGTGTCCTGAGATTCCTCTGTCCAATTTTGCTATCCCCAGCCATTATTTTTTCACAGGAAACATGCTCCAAATTCCTTGTAACCCTCACTCCGTCTCATTGACAAGATTCTGAGATACTCAGATGAGATCCTCTCATGTGGCTTTCTTCTTGTTGATTCTCTCTCTGTCTCTCTCACTCCTTCCTGCCCCATCACTCCATCTCTCCCCTGCAACATCAGAATACAGAATTCATTTAAACATATTTTAATGACCTGAGTCTCTAGAAGAGGATTCAATATAATGCTTTCAATGACAACTTATATACATACAAGTAAGAACAGGGTTAAAGCAGTGGTTCAACTGTTAAGAACACTGACTGCTGTTGCAGAAGACCTGGGTTCAGTTACCAGTATCCACATGGTGATTAATAACTGTCCATGACTACAATTCCAGAGACCTGACTCCCTCTTCTGGTCTGTGGCCATTAAATGCATAGCTGCACTAAATATATTCATGAGAAACACTCATATATACACAAATATATTAAATTTATTTATTAAATTATAAACTATAAATATTATAAACAAGTATATTAATTAATTAAATTTTAAAGAATATAATAAGAAATAAGAATGCTGATAAATATTAAGGAGTCATTTCTTTGACCAGCCATTCTAACTCCATGTACTTTATAAATAGAGATTTATTTTCTGAGAAATGAAAAATTCTGACCATCCGAATTGGCTTTCAAACAAAACAGAAAGACATAATTTATTATGTACTCAAGATTTACAAGTCAGCCATAAACTTAAATCCTTTAAGCAGGTAAGCAAGAACTAAGATGCCAATATAAAAGTAATCATTTCCTAAATAGAAAAACCTCTAACATCCTTCCTGATGGAACCAAAATAAAGTAAATAAAGGCTCTGAGAGATATTTCATCCTTCTGCTGATTTGTTAGCGCTAGTGACACAAGAACTCATAAATGCAAACCTGAAATAGAAGCTGCCTGTGAAAGGAATAGAAATGAATCAATGTGAAGACAACAAGAACACTGCAGTAACGTAAAAATCAATTTCTTACCTGTTAAACATCGATATTTCTTCTCGTGTGTCTTCCACAAAAAGTATATTGTGCAGCTAACTCCAGAACAAGCCCAGCTAAATGTGTATTGTGCTGGAATTGTCCTGTTCTCCAAATCTTCTTGAGTGTGGTTCGTGGCCAGTAGGCTAGTCAACCCACCCAGTATCACATCCCTAAAGGAAAATGACCCCTCTTCTTCCAATTACCAACAGATACACAGCTAGGGTGTGGTTTATTTCCCACCTCCCTCATACGTGCTGGGATTTCGTCTTGTTTGTCCTTGCATAGGTCTTGTGTATGGTGTCACTTCTGCTGTGGGTTAATACGTATGACTTCCCCATTGTATCCAGACAACATGGCCCTTATATTTATCTACGACCCCTAGCTCTTACAGTCTTTCTGACTCCCCTGTTGCAAAATGATCCCTAAACATTGAGGGGAGAGGATGTGACATAGGTATCCCATTTAGTCGTTCAGGGCCAAGTACCCAACAGCTTCTTATTTTCTGTATGTTGACTAGTTGTGAGTCTTTATGTTAATCACTATCTGTTGTAAGAAGAAGCTTATCTGGGGAGAGGTGATAGATGCTCTAATCTTTGTTATAACAATGTTTAATACTGTGTTCATTAGCAGAATGATAGTAGTAATTTCTACCAGTGATGTGTGAACTGTCTAGCCATGGGTTCATGACCATAATAACAATGCCAGGAACAGATTCCATCTTCTGAAGTGGGCCTTAAATTCAATCCACGCTGAAAGAGGTTGATTGCTTCTGTAACATAATCACCACTATTGCACCTATGGACATATCTTGCCAGATCAAGACTGATGAATATTTTTTTTTTCTCTTTTGTTAAATTCTTACTTGGTTTATAGAGACCAAAAGCCTTGATTTCATGATTTCTGACTTCATTAGGGGGTTATGTTGATATCTCTTTTTATACAGAAAAATGGAAAGGTACAGTGTGGCTCACTGAATCAGTCCCTGTGAAATTACATTTCCTACAATATCTTTTTCCTGTTTATGTTAGTTGTTTATATTATATATCTGCATACAGTACAGATAATGATTGCTAAATAACTAAAGAGCTGAGCTCTTCAATGTGGTGGCCACTGGGACTAAAAAGTAAAGTTTCTTAATGGTCATGAGAAATTCTACAAAGGGTTTTTTATATGTTTGTTTCTAAAGGAAGCATCAAAGGCAAATAATCCTTTTCAGAGAGGAACTGTCTCTCTGGATGCATGGATTCTTGATCCAGGTGGTTTGTTTACTACAAACTGTGTTGAGCTGATAAGGAAACCGCACTGAAACACGGAGCTTCCATTAGCTGATTAATCACATTGAAGCAGGGCCCTTGAAGGGTACATTTAGCTGTGCAAGGCTTTCCATCTTAGGTGTAGTTTGATTTGCTCTGAAATATATTCAAGATTCTCTTGTTCATTCATTTTATTTAGCTTTCTAGAGCAAGTATAACCTCTTCAGGCTTAATGGTTGCTTACAATTGTAAATCAATCTAAGACATCCTTCCTTGTCTAGAAGATGATATTAATTAACAGATTACAACAATTGTCCTAGTCTCTTATTTTTTAATGACGTCAATGATACTGATTCATGCCGTTTGCTGTCTCTCCCTTAAAGTATGTTTATCTCCAAAGAACATAAATTCATTGTTAAGCAGTTAAAAGATACTATTGAAATAACATGAGTAATTGATGTTGTTTGAGGACTCTAACAGTATTTCCACTGATACTTTCTTCCTATTAGTCACACTCTTATGTGATAGTTTCCTTTTAATTGTGGACTGGATTAATTTAGTTTATATCTACCAAAGAGATAAGTGACATTACCTTTAAGTCTAAATTATTCAAAACTGGTTCTCTGTCTCTCTTCCTCTCTCTCCCTCCTTCCTCCCTCTTCCCTCTACCTATCCCTCCTTCTATGCCCACATCTTCTATCACTCATTCTGGATAACATCAAGAGCCACATCTTAAGAAGTTATAGAGGTGAAACTATGGGTTCAGTCCCAGTGCCTCAAAAAGTATTCAAGTTGAAACAGAAATCCAGTAGACAGCATAAGAAATTTTCAAATGAGACTATGAGACCTAGATAACTTTTGAGTAGAAAAGCATAGAAAAGCAGATATACACAGCCACAGTAGAGCTATTGGCTATGATTAGGGTCCTGATACAATAGATATTCATTTTATTTTAATTTTCATGGCTAATTTATTATGCCACAGTGGAAAACTAACACAACTCAGGTAGCCATAGTGGGTTTAGGAGAGATGACCTACTCAAAATGGCATGAACTGAGATATACGTTTGCTGGGACATAGGAAGGAATGAAGAAAAAAGATAACTAACATACATGCTTCTCTTTAGTGCATTTGGAGGAACACATTTGGCGAGTTATTTGGCAGAAGATGGAGTCTTCAAAGAACAGCCTTATTTGTTCTCTTTCTGCTAGAATAAGAAGACACTGAATTTTATATTTTAACAGTTTTTAAGTGTGCAGTTTAGTAGTGTTTTGCTGTATTTGCAATGCTGTGAAAGAAATCTTTGGAACTTTGCAGTCTTAAAGAACGGAAACTGTGCACTGACTAAAATTATTCTATTTTGCCTCTCTGTGAACTTCTGATAATCAAACGTTTACAATCCAGATTTGATTTTTCCAGATGACTCGGACTCACACCTGTGGAGTCATCCATACAATGTTTGTGAGATTACTTTCTTTTAAAAATAAGCATAGGATTTCACAGTATGCATGTAACATATATGAGCTACCTGTTCATCACTTGTAAAACCTTGGGTTGCGTGCCCCTCTTTGCTCCAGTTAACAGTGGTGCTAGGACTGTGCTTGTGGGACTATCTCACCAAGACCCCACCTTACACTCTCCTGGATATGCTATCAGAAGTATAGTTAAATTTTATCATGATTCTATGCTTATATTTTTAAGGAAACAGCATAAAGTTTTGTATTGCTGTTACAGCATCTTATAATTTCACCAAGTCACAAGGGTTCAAAAATTCATACCTTTGTCTTTGGTTTTGCTTTGCCTTGAAATAACATCCCAGCAGGTGTGAGGTCAATTCCCACTGTGACTTTAATGTGTGGCTGATGTTCAGCAACACTTCACAGACTGAAGAAATGTATGCAAGGTATTTGCTGAGTTTTAATCAGATTTGGTTTTGTGACTGAGATTTCCGGTTTCCTGTTTCCTTGATATTTTCTCCTTATCAGATAGATGATTTGAAAACGTTGTCTTCCACTGTGCTGTGTTTCCATTCCTTTGCTTGTTCCCATTGATTATTTGAGAAATAGACAATTGTTTATGTCGATATAACTGTTTTCACTGCTGATGTTGCTGTCTTTCTTCAGAAGTAGTTGCCAATTTCAATCCCAGGAAAATTTCTCTTAAAATTTCCCTTAAATTTTCTTCTTATGGCTATACCCTTTCAGGCACATGTTCTATTTAGAGGTCTTTTTAAAACAAATTAACCTAGAATAAGAAACTAACACATTTTTTTCTGTGTATATGTCCTGTTTTCTTGCAAAGAAGTAATGAAATTATCTAATCTCCATTGAGTGACTCTGTATCCTTTTCAAAGATCATTTTGATGTTTACATGACTCTTTATTCTGGAGTCTCTATTGTTATATTTTTATTATTTATATCATTTAGATTCGTGTGGCATTACAATATGTTTTGGAATAAAGTTGTTTTGAGTCATCAGAGTTCCTGAAGATTATACAGGAACTTAAAGATAATTTTCTATTTCTGTAAATCAATCAACCAACAAATAAGAAATGGCATTTGGTTTTAAGTAACCATTGTTTGGGTTCTGCTCATTTAAGTTGTTTGTATTAATATCTTAATAATTACCTTTCTAACCCATGAATATGAAATATATCTTGGCAATGCTGTATAGTCTTCAGTGCTCAAGTCTTCTACTATGCTAGTTTTATTCCTAAGTATGTTATTCTATTTGATGCAATCATAAATGGAAATTTGTATTATCTTATATTTATTCATCTCCATTTTAATATATTCATTGAAATTATATCTCAAATTTTGCTTAAATCCTCCAATAGTTCTGGTTTGTGGTGTGTGTATATTCTTCAGCATTTTCTACATATAATACAATTGCATTTTCTGCCCCCTGAAGAATTACTCTGTTTGAAATTTCCAACTCTACACTGAACAGAAGTGAAAAAAAGTGAATATCTTACTACTCCCTTCATTTTAGAGGAAATCTGTCTTTCCCACTGAGTGTGTTGCTCTCTGTGGGTAGTGTTGTTATAGTATTTAGTATGCTGCAATGAAATCACCACAGTAGGAATACTCCAAGCTTTTTTTTGGTACTAAAGGGTGTCATCGATAGATAATCTTATCAAAATTTTGCCTGTGTGTATGGAGATGGCCATGTGATTTTCATCCTTCATTCTATTAAAGTTTTTTATTACACAGGTTGGTTGCCACATGCTGAGCTTTGGACATTCCAACAAATTAATTTGACTTGCTCATGTGGCATACTCATTTTAGTGTGGTGTTAAATTTAATTGTTGTGATTTATAGGGATTTTTTTACATATATTCATCAGTGATACTGGCACCTATAAAATCAAACCATAAAACAACAACAGAAAAAATTTAAAAGAATAATGGAATAAAACTTAGATGTTAAAATGAAAATTATTGATGAAATGAGGAACTGACATTTTGAAATGATTCACAACATCACCATATTTTTAGTTTGCTAAGAAAAAAGATAAAATAAGAACAGATATTTTAAAATACAATGCTGCAACTGATACCACAAAAATAAAAAAAAAGATCATACCATATATTTGAATGGACTGACAGAAAGAAGAAATAAATTCTTGGGCACATAAAACATGCTTAGATTCAAGCCTGACTGAATGGAATGTTGAATAGAACTTTTTATAAGTAGGAAACTGAAACCTTAATAAGTGGAGAGACAGGCTGCCAAGTGTGTTGTTATAACAGGGGTTTGTTCACAACCCAAACAAAGTACACTCCCAACTTCCAAACTATGATGCCTGTGCTTGTAGGCTTCAGTTCCACCAAATATTTAAAAGACTAGCTTATATTCTTCTCAGAATATTCCAAAGAACAGAAAAAGTAAAATTACCTTCTAATTCATTCTGAAGTCAACTTGCCCTGATTCTTAAATTAGATAAAATAAGATAACAACAACAACAAAAATGTGTGCTTTTTGAGCATTAGTAACTGGATATAGTTCTCATGTTATGTTGTTAAGTCAGGCACTGGTTTTATGAAAGGAAGAACTGGTGTTTAAAAAGTTGCAGTGGCCTATGTATGCATGAAGACGAAGAAAAGGGTTATGTGTCAGCCATGGTTAGAGATAGTTGAGCAAAAGGCTGTCTGGGAAACCTGGAGGGAGGGAGGAAAACAAATACTCTACAGTGGGGATTCATTTCCCAAGGAAGGTGATTTGTGTGGAAAGCAAAGATAGCCACTACAGTTTAGAATGGTACAACCAATGCCAAATTCCCCTTTAAGCATGGAAGTGCATTGGTGGACAGTTTGGCAGACTATACAGTGAAAATTTTTTATGTAACCATAAATCTCATGAAATAATAAAATCTCCAATTTAAAAAGAAAAATCTATAAATGTGTTAAATCAGTCTTGTCAGCACCTAAAGGCAGAGCGTAATTCTTGTTGGTTTGAGAATGTTGGTGTATAATGTGATATCTTCGGTTCAGAGAGCTCAGCAGGTGAAGTCATCTTTAATGGTCAGATTTTTCACTGGGAGGATACTGTCTGATACAACATCATATCTAGTCACTAGACCCTGATAGAGCCAGTTCAATTTGGGATATGAGAGCGAGGTATTCCTCCTAGTGGATATCGACTTATATAATGCACGTCTCATTTATGGTGTTAAAATAAATATGAAATTTATTGACATTGTGTAGACACGTTAGCTGGCAGTCAGGCACTATAATTTGGCCAAATACTATGGTATGTTCAGTAGTGTTATTTACTTATTTGTGAAAGACAAACTGGCTGCGTTTTCAGTTGTAGAGTTAGTATTAACCAAAACAAGAGGCATAAGGGTCTCAGAATTTGTAATATTTATTTCTTAAAAAATGGTTTGTTTAGAGGCTATGTACCTGTGGATTGCAACTCAGTGAAAGCATCCACACCATTATTAGTAGGCTCAGTTGACAACATAACAATGTGCAGCTGCACATGGCAGTCTTACATGGGATCTTGATTTTTCTCTGGCATTGATAATAACCAAGGGGGTATCTACTTACATCAATTTAGGATATGGTGCAGGTTTTGTTATTATATCCAAATATTTTTATTCACTAAAGTAGATTTTTGTCTGTCTTTAATTTTTGATGGTCAAGTGGTCTAAAGGAATAATTCTATAGAACTAGTTTTAATTTCCTAGGTTTGGAAAGATCGAGAGAGACTGGATTAATTTTTCACTTATTGTAAACCTCAAAGTCAAGAGGTCTTTGGGGTTCATTTTTAACTTCCATACTGAATCGGAAGCGGGGGAGGGAGGGGCAACAATCAACAGTTAATGGATTCCACTGAGAAACTACAAACAGAAGTGTCTTAATGGAACTAGAGGTAAATAATGACCCTTTAAACACAGAGAAGGATGTGAACTATTCTAAAATTGGTGTATATTGTGGGCTATAGTTTGTATCTGAAATATCCCTCAAACCCTCATGTAAAGAAGTCCCCTTGGGCAGCAGTAGGATCTTCAAAATGCAGTTTTCAGGGAAAGGTAGGGTTCCTGTGACGCTGGATAATGAGGCACTTGTCTTTTTCTCTTGTGCATTTCCTGACCCTTAAGTAAGGGGTTATTGGTTCTGTCATAGTCTCTCCTCCAACATCACTGGCCCCAAACTATGATACCAATTAGCCATGGGCTGAAAATTTTAAATCATGAGCCCAAAAAAGCTTTAAAAAATAAAATGACTACATGAATGCATTTGTGTGTGTGTGTGTGTGTGTGTGTGTGTGTGTGTGTTTTCATGTGCAGACATGTGTATGCACACCAACATTATACAGCACGGGTGGAGGTCGAAGGACAACTCTTAGAAGCTGACTATCTCTTTCTATCATTTTGGACCCAAGAGATCATGCTCATATGGTCAGGCTGGTGGTAAGGGTCCTGCTACCTAAGCCATCTCACTGGTCCCCAGATTTTGTATGATTTAATAAACTGGATATCTGAAGTATGTTATAATTACAGAAAAAAATGAGACACAACATTAGTTAATGAACACTTAACTCATTTGCCAGATCCCACTTTTTTAAACTTTTTTTTTTGAGAATTTCATATATGACTACTATATTGCATAATTTCCATCCCTCCCAGTTCCCTTTCAACTCTTCTCACCTTCCTGTGCTCTCAATTTCTTGGCATCCTCTTTGTTTTTTATATATATATATATATATATATATATATATATATATATATATGTATAATTCATTGACCCCATTTAGTCATGCTCATACAAGCCCGGATTTAGGGCTGTCTGCATGAGATCAGATAACCTCTCAGGAATCTAGGCCCTGGAGAAAACTGATTCCCCTTCCCCTCAGTACCTATTGATTGCCTATAACTCTTCATCCTGAGGTGAAGCCCCATGTAATTTCTCCAGTACATCTTTGTATAGCAAATGGACTTGTTATTATGCAGATCTTATTAGACTACATATTGTGGAGATTTTATTGGGTAGCTTTCCTACTTCCCTATCATGTGTAGAATGCAGCACGTGTCTTGTCCCTCTGGATTTTTCATTGCTTTTGCCCCTGTTCTAGATGTTCCCTGAGTCTTAGGTGTAGAGGCTGCATTGTAGATGCATCACTTAGTCCTGGGCAACCTCACATTCACTTAGTCTCTGCATTTGACAAGTAGTGAAACTTTGTGATAGCAACAAAGCAAGGTGCTAAGTGAGAAAAACAATTAACAGTTCTGCCCAGCTCTAAAGTCTACAAACCACAGCAGTGACTGGTCCAGCAAATTCTCTTTATTGGTGTGATATTGGCACTTTTATCTTGGGGTTCATCAATAGCTGTGCAGTTGGACTTAAGGCCTGTTCAATGGGAGGGAATTTTTTTCATGGTACTATAAACATGGATGGAGAGGTCACAGACCCTAGAGAAAGACCTAACTCTGTCACTTTCCTAGACCAACATAATTTCTTACAGTATTCTAAACACAGTATTTATATTCCAGTGTACCTCACACCACTCATCAGAGATCCCAGTTTTCAACCCAGGTTAGAAGTGCCAAAGACTGTAATTTAATCACATTGTGTACTCAGGTGTGAAAGCACCCATGCCCACTAAGGGAATTGTATGGTTCTGTATTATAAGTATGAACATTTACCTATGATTCTACTGAAAACAAGGCATCCATGTTATTATTTCTATTATAGTAGTTATTTTTAAGATAGTCAGCATAATGCTAAATTAATGAGATCTTGAAATATAACTGCTATTTGAGTTCCAATTTTAAGTCCATTGAGCTTTACTGATAGAAAACATTGAAATTAAAGTAGGGTATTTTATTTTCCCAGTCCAACTTTCAAGGTTTCCTGTGTTTTGCTGGGTCTACTCCAGCACTACTAAACCACCTATGGTAATAGCCAATGTTAAAACATCCCATGGTCTGAGGCCATGCAGCGGGTCCACTTTAATTGACCCTATCTCACAGAATAAGGATTTATTAAGCGTTGACCCTGTGCTAGTTGATGATGGTGGGAATCCGCCATACCGAGTAGTCATGGGCGCTTGCTCGGCCAGACTCTCCCAAGGAAAGCTTAACTAATGAGGGTTATTGTCTTCCTGACTTCGAGCCCTACTGGGTCACAGACTATTGATGTGTTCTCAGACGATGGCTTGTTTCCCGCCTCTCCTCATTCCTTTTCCTGGTTACCAGTTACATGCTGGCCTCTGGGGAAAAAAAGATGAACCAGATGTTCTATCATGTGAAAGTGGAATCGATATTTTGGTAGATATTCGGGTCATGTGGCAGAGAGTACAGAAAAAGGATTCTTGTAGGAAATGCCTCTTGAACTGAATTCTGAAAGGTCAAAGAGGTGGTTGGAATGGAAAAGGGAAACCCCACAGGCAGGAAGTGGTGCTGTCAAGAAACCTGGTGTATTTGGAATCTAGTAAGGGGCTCAGTTTCACGTGGAGTGAAGGGAGTGTGACTCGTGGTAGTCAGGCATGACATGAAACTGAAATAGGGAGCTAGATCAGATAAGACTGGCAAGAAGATTGGAATTCATTCTGAAGGTATTGGGGACGTTTGAAGGAAGTGTGTCATAACTGTATTTACCTTTCCCAGAAAGATTACTCTTGAAACTCAGAGATGAAGAATGACAGTGGGGCTGACGGTGTAGCTCATCGGCAGTATGAATGCCCAGCATACAGGAAGCCCTGGGTGGAAACTCCAGCTGAGAAAAGCAAACAACAGCAAGAACAAAGCTTGCGGAGGGAAAGCAAATGAATGGACACTGGGTTACACTCCTTGGATCTAGCATTTAACCTTGTCCCTCTCTGGATCCTAATACAAATAACAAGATATTTTTTAACTTTAAAAACTAAATAACTTTTTTTATTCTAAAAACATTTTAGCATATATTAATTATACATTAGCAGGTTATTATACTTTGATTCATGTGTCTGAAGTATTTCGCTCATATTCATGACCCATTACCACCCTTTATCATCCCACAACCACTGTTCTCCTCACACTCCAGGAAGATCCATCTTTTACTTACATGTCTTTAAAAAACATTTGCCTTTTATTGTAATTGTTTTTATTGGAATGTTGTGATTTTCATACAGAACATCTCAAACAGTTTTAATCATCTTCACAGCTCCTTCCCCCTGGCACCCTCCCATACCACCCCCACTGGAACTCACACATTTTGTCATTCTAAGACCCACCACGCCAAGCTAGTGTCTCCAGACACTCCTCAGTGCAAGTTCATGCACCGAGGTCTAGTCAGCCCCTCCAGAGTCCCTTGTTTAGGAAGATTAGTTCTTCTTCACCACACAGTAATCAGCTGCCAATATTTCTTCAGCTAAATTAGGAGTCTGTTGCCCACTTCCCCAGTTCTAGGTTGGGTTTGCATGGGTCTTGTGCATGCTGACGCCACTGCTACAGGTCCACACCTGCAGGTCCCAGAGGTTAGGACTCTGTTTCCATATGGTCTTGCCACTCCTTGCTGGCTCTTACAGTCTTTCTGCCCCCTCTTCCCTAGAGGTGCCTGAGCCCTGGGTGGGAGGACTTTAATCTAGGAGTCCTGTCCAAAGACCTACGTGCTGCAGACTCGTATTCTCTACGCTTTGCCTATTTGTGATGTTTTGTGTTCGTGGCCCTCTGTGGCCTGAGGGAGCTTCATTAGTGAGAACTGGGAGATTCATCAGTGTCCTCTTCCCCCCTGTTCTATGTTCCATGAGCCTTAGGTGTAGAGGCTGCATTGCAGATGTGGAAATGCACAGAGAATGAATGAATGTGCGTGGCCAGTTGTAGTACTCTGTAATAGTCTCTGGTACAAAAGAAACTTTGATGAGGAGTGATTGATACACTTGTCTGTAAATACAAGGATGCCTTTTTCCACATAACGTTCATCCCTTTTGAGTTGCTTTTTGTGAGTGGTGAGATGTGGGGATCAGGTTTCAATCTTCTATATTTGGATGTCCAAATTTTCAACACCACTTTTAGAGAAATTCTTTTCCATTCCACGTATGTTTCTGTCTACTTTCTTGGTAGTCAGGTAATCAGATGCCTAAACTTGAGTGCACTCATCTCTCATTCTTCTCTCATATCCTATTATCCCATTGTTCTACAGATCTGAATACACATCAGTATCAATCTGATTTTGTTACTATGGTGCTGCAGTATACATTTTAAAGTCAGGTATGATGAAACTGCCAGCATTGTTCATTTTGCTTAAAGTTGCTTTGACTCTTAAGGGTCTTTCATGTTTCAAATAAAGGTTAGGATTGATTTCTTATATTTCTTTGAAGAATGTTATTAGAGGTTTAGTGAAGATTGCTTTGAATTTGTTTATCATCTTTGGGAATATGGACTTTTATGTTTATGATTGTTTTGCTTACATATATGTTTGTGTACTTATGTTGTACAATGCCCATGGGGGGTGAGGCAGATGTGTACCTATGTTGTACAATGCCCATTGAGGGTGAGGCAGAAGAGGGCATTGGATCCCCTGGAAATGGAATTATGGATGATTGTTAACTGCCATGTGCCTGCTGGGAACAAAACCTGGGTCTTCTGCAACAGCAGCCAGTTCTCTACCCACTGAGTCATCTCTCCAGCCCTAAATATGGTCATTTTATAGCATATGTTCTTCTAGCATATAAGCATGAGAGGCATGTTTATTTTTTAATGTCTTCCACAGTTTATTTGAGACTATACAGATTTCTTTGTACAGGTCTCTAATGTACATGGTTGTTTATGACCAGGTGTTATGAATTGTCTTTTTTAATTTCCATTTTCTAAATGTCAGCTTTATTTTCATTATTGATTTCCCTCTAGGAATTTGGGGAGTGAATTAATCTTGCTTCTCTTATACATTATTGTGTATCATTAGGTTTGCTATTTAGATATCAAGGAATTTATCAATATAATTTTCCCTCTTTGTACTGCCTTCATTGTATCCCACAAGTTGTGGCATGTTTTATTTTATTTTCACTCAATTCTAAGAATCTCTTTAGTTTTCTCCCAATTTATTTGCTCATGTACTGGTCATTCAAATGTATATTGTCCAGTCTTCAGGCTTTGTGTATTTTCTGTCCGTCCTCTCACTGTTTACTTCTCGCTTTATTCCTTTGTCATCTAACAACATGCAAGGGTTATTGCAGGGTTTTTTGTGTGCTAAGGCTTGATCTATGTTCTAAATTATGTTCTAATTTGGATAATTTTCCATGGGAAGCTGAGATGAATGTGTATTCAGCAGCTGTTGAATGGTATATTCTTTGCTGTCTGTTCAGAAGTTTTGTCCATGATGTTCTTTCTTCCTGTGCTCTGTTGCTTTTTTTTTTTGTCTGAATGATCTCCTATCTTGCTTACCACCCTCTTCTGTATGCGGGACTCCTTTAAGCATATTCTGATTGCTGGCTTTGTAGGTTTGAAGGTTTGTTTTAATCATCAAGTTGCCACAATATAGAATCACCTCATTAGAAACTCTCCATTGAGGATTATTTGGTTCATGATGGTTTATATTTCTGAGGGGAAGTACCTTCATTGTTCCTTGATATAGGAAGACCCAGCCTACTGCTGGGTCAGGGTTTCCTGAAGTATATATAACAGGGGAAACCTAAATGACAGTAAGCAAGAAAGTAAAAAAAAATCCATTAGTTAATGTTTCTCTCTGCTGTTGACTATAAATGTGATGTGTTACTTGATGATATTAACTGTTAAAGTTCTCACCCTGACTTCCTTGGAATGATTCACTGTAACTTGAAATTGTAAACAAAGTAAATTCATCTCCCGTATATTGCTTTGACAGAGTATTTGTCACATCAACAGAAAGGAAACCAGAACAATGGCCGTGTACTGTTTCCATTTGTTTATCGTGAAGGCTTTGGTGGATAGTGAACATCAAGGCTTTTCCGTCTCTATTGAAAATCCCTGTTACTCTGAACTGGATTTGCCTTTGCATGTAACTTCACCTAAACCCTCAGACTTGCACAGCTATGGCTCTTGCACACTGAGTCATCTCAATGAAGCCCTGAACACGTTTTTGATGTTTCCTATAATTTTTATATGCTATGTTTTAATTTTTTTCTCTCATTTCTAATTTCCTGAGTAATTTTTTAATAATTTGGTCCAATGTTCCCATAGTTAGAGATCACATACACACTGGTAAGAAGCTGCCCATCGGCCTCCTTCTGTGCACTACTGCCCTTAGGGCAAACAGCTTTTCCTAACATTGACCATGTTGCTTGTCTGTTAATTGACATTGATGTGTGATTTTCTGTTGTATGGACACCAAGCTCACCCTGACGTTTATGAGGCTCACCAGCAAGCCAATGATATGTGGCCCTGCACATTGCTATCCCATGAGATATGGGATTCAAGAACTCAGATCCTCAGGCTAGCACAAGAAATCTATCAATTATTGAAGAGTGAATAAAATTACCAGATTAGTTGTATATATCACACAGTTAAGTTCATGGATTTATGTGTTTTTATTAGTTAAGGTTGTCTAAAATATGCCTCAGTTGGTAAAGTTCTTTCTGTTTTAGCATGGGGATTATGAGAATGTTGAACAACAAAAACAGAGAACACAAACTCTTGAATGAATTAAGAGAACACACACACAGACACATACACACACACACACACACACACACACACACACACACACACACATACACCAACCGAACAAATTAGAGAAGAGAGATAACAAAGATTAGTAAGGATGATTTAGTTAGGAGATAGGCATTCTGAAAAAACATAGTTTGGTAATGAGAACTCAATAAATCATTGCAATTTTATTTGATAAGCCTTGTCAATAAATTGGATCAATGGGAGCCAGAGTATTTTTGCTTGAAGACAAGGTAGACCAATAAGACAATTCAGACAATACTAAAGATAAAAAAAGTAATTTGGCATGAATGGAATATTCAAGACATCTAGGAAAACATTGGCAATCTATAAATGAATAATGAAAATCTGATATACATGAAGTAATATTCATCTCTGAAGAAAAATAAAATATAATACATTTACAGCAAAATGGATGGATCTAGAATGTATAATGCTAAGTGAGATCACCCAGTCTCAGAAATTAAAAATCCAGATGTTTTACCCCATATGCAGTTCCTAGCCTTTAATATCTACATTTACATATGTATACATGTGTTGGTATACAAAATATCTAGAATGGAGACCAAGAGAGGGTGATTTGCAAAGAAAAGAGAAAAGTCTTTTTATCATGTAGGATGTGTGTATTGTTTTCTATGTACTAAAGCAGTGGAAACATTTCTATATTTCATGAGTTAAATAAAATTTGTCACATGTATTAATTTGGGAAAGGTTTGTTGAACTAAATATTTATGTGCAAATTTTTGTAATTATTTTTCTATTAAAATATTTTAATAAGAAAGTTCAAGAGTATTTTGAGTATACAATCGAGCCTGAGTTAAACAATTATTAAATAAAATATTTAATAGTAAAGTGGATAAATCTTATGTTTTGAAACCTAATAAATCATTGAAAGGGGCAACTGTAATAAACTTAGAAATATTTATTACCATTTTGGGGAAATTGTAGTTTAAAACTTGATTCTTAAAGAATAGAAAGAACTCATTAAGTCAGTTTCCTCTGGGATATTAGAAAACATACAATAAAATAATGTACTAAAATATAAATAAAAAAAGACAGAGATGACATTATAGTAATACAAGTTAAAAGGTAAGCATGATTGATGTAAACATATATATGTGTTATAAATGACCACAAACGAGGTAAAACTAGACAAAACTGAGCAGAGAAATACACAAATCAACAATAGTTGAAAATGTCAATGTTATAGTCTCGAAATTTTCTAGAAGATATAAGTAACTAGGAATCCTGTACCACACAATAAAAAAGTCTAGATCCAGCACGAACATACCTGTGCGCAACAGGAATTTGTAGTTTCCTCTAGTGTGTACGGTACATTTTCCATGACAGATTATATGCAAGTCTACAGTGATATTTCCATAGACTCAGCAATTAAATATTAAAAATTTCTTTCTGAACATAGAGTATGATGATAAAAAAATAACTCAATGAAAAATGGAAAAATCATAAATTATGGAATAAAGTTATTGGGAGATGGTTCAGAAGTGAAGATCACAGACCGATTCTGCAGAGGGTCTGGGCTAGGTTTCCAGCTCCCACACAATAAGGAGCAATCATCCATAATTTAAGTTCCAGGCGGTGTGGTGCCATCTTCTGGCCTTCATAGGCTTTGTACCCAGGTGCACCATGATCAAGTCAGCTTTATTCTAGGGATGCAGAGATGGTTCAATGTACAGAGTCATGCGAGGAGGGACAGATGTTAATGGGGGGAGGGTCCTGGGACTGGAAAGGGAGGGGGGTATTCGTTTGGGAGGAAAAAGAGCCAAGATGAATGAATCTTGGAGGGCTCGGGAACCCAGAATGAAATGTCATACCAGTGAACCTCCCTGAGAATTTCCACAAACAGTGTGTAAACATTAGTACATCTGTATACCTGGGGGCTGTTTGTCTAGGAAAACAATGCAAGACAGAAGAGACCTCCCTTTGTGTGGTTGGTGAGAGTTGTTCAAGAGACTCCCAAAATAATACAGGCTATTATCAAAGTTCTTAATTATTACCCAGAGCTAGAAGATTATTATCTTCTTACTGCTGAAAACAGGAAATAATGGGATACAGAACTCAGAGCGATAGAGCAGGAATGTACGTGGAAACCTTCTTCCTGAAGTTTAGCTCCCATAATGCTACAGCACAACATGGGAACTGCTAAGGGGGAATATTAATCAATGGTCCAACCCAAACCCAATTTTTAATAACCATGACAACCAACACAGCATACTACCTCTATTGGTGCAGTAGTAACACTGTCATCGGGGGGGGGGGGGCAATCAACAGCTGTCTAATTGGACTTAAAACCCTCTCAATGGGAGTGAACTAATGGGTGTCACTAAAATCTCAGCCAAATACACAGGGTTGGAAGAGGCATAGATCCATTCTATGGAAAATGTTTTCTATGTCATAGCTCTATAGAAATGAAATTTCTCACCATATGTTAAATATAGACACATATTTACAGACAAGCATGCAGTACACCACTCATCAAAGGAATTTCTTTTTGCAACAAATAGAGGTTACAGCATAATTCTATAACTGGTCAGACACAAAGAATATACAGCTGAGAGATGCCAACTCCTAGGTGACACATCTACAGTTGAACCTCTACTACACATAATAACCTCATATAACATACCTCATATAACTGCTTCATATAACACAGTGGAATGATGGATAGAGAGAAAACTAATGCATCCCTCAACTCTCAGCAGTGAACCTTCCTTAAACAATTGAGTGCTATGTACATAGAAGGCCACAACTGGCCAAGTTGTACAGAATAAGAGACTGTTGAGTGTGTATCCCTGGTTAGGACTCCTATATTGAACCTCACCCACCTACAGCTCAGGGATCATCGTGAAAGATGGGGCAGAAAGACTGTAAGAGCCAGAACTTTTTCATGAATTTAGGGAAGCAGAAGCTTTCAGGCCACTGGAAGCTTGCACATGTGGACTTGTGGCAACAGTGGCACTGAGCCCAGGTCCCACACCAACTCAAATTAGACAAGGGTTTACAGTGGAGCGATAGAAATTGGTGGCAGGCCAGACCTAGACTGAGAATTAGTGGGGACTGATTGCTACTGGGAGAGGGAGAGTATGCCTTACTTACTATCTCTAGATGGTCTGACCAGACTCCAGTGGATGAGTTTGCACCTAAGGACATCTGGGCACAAATGCTTGACTGGATAGGATTTAACATGTGTGACAGAATACATGAGGTTCGGTGGATGCTGGAGGAGTGGACGGATGGGAGAAAGGCTCTGAACCTGATTAGGAACTGTTATATGAAATGTATAAAACCCAATAAAAATAATAAGGAAGGAAGGGAGGGAGGGAGGGAGGGAGGAAGGAAGGAAGGAAGGAAGGAAGGAAGGAAGGAAGGAAGGAAGGAAGGAAGGGAAGGAAAGGAAGGAAGGGAGGAAAGGGGAGCCCTCCTAAAAAAGGAAAATCCCAAAGACATGAGTCTCAAGTTGTGAGGTAACAGAGCCATCAAAATATAGGAACAGAACAAAGAAATACTGTGTTTTCAAGAGTTGATGGGGACTTAATATTTAACGACATTAGCAAATAATGCTTTTGTGAGGTGATTAGGTCAAAATGACAGAGCCATCAAAAATAGGATTAATCTTCCTGCTAAAGACTTCCCAGAAGGCTTCTTTGTCTCTTGTATGCTGAGAATATAGGAAATCAGGAATGTGAGACATGAAAAAAAGATATAAGTAAGACAACAAATCTGCAATAAATCTGCAGGTAACTTGATCTTGGACTCCTCAGCTTCAAACCTGGGTGATATGTTTCTGTTTTGTAATTGACCTAATTTATGAACTGTAAAAGAGCAAGCCAGTTAATGACTTCAGTGTTAATTGGTAAGGAGCTCACAAGGCTCCACCCCTAAGTGAGGAGCTATTGGAAATTGATGGCCAAAGGGGAAGAGAGAATCAGCTTTCTTCATGAATGTGGACACTGGTAGATTCCCCATTCCCAGTCCATGAATTTATGGGTAGCACTACTTGGACTCAGATAATCAAAATAAACTAATTAATAAATTAACAATTGTTAAAGGAAAGTTGTGAGGATGTGTTGGGGGTTCTGGGGGGAGTTGAGGAAGGTGAATTATGGGTGGGTATGATTCAGATACATTGTATATATGTATGAATTTTCAAAGACTAATGAAATATAAATATAGTCTAAAAAACATTCTGAATGGATTAAAGAACAGTACATAGGTTCAGTTGTGTAAGACCAAGGGAGATTTAGAGATGCAAAATATCAATGACTTCAAAGTAGCATATGACTTCGATAGCACTCATGTCAATTATGAAGAAAAGAGTAAGCAGGTAGATTTCATACTGTGTGTATTTTACTAAAGACAAATCCCAAAGTTGTAAATTGAAAGTCAAATTGTAAAAGAGTAGAAATAACAATATTAAAAATTGTTATAAAATTAAACTGAGATTATCAGCACTGGCTAAGTTCTTTCACAGGGAAGGTGTTTTGTGCAAAGAAAATGGGCAGAGGGATTAAGTAGAAACAATGAGCATAGTTAGGACAAGTAGCCATGTGTAATATACACCTCAAATTGACTACTGTAGATTAAGAGAAGGTCTCCATGCTCAGGCATGGATTCCCTATCAACTGCTTGCCTAGGCACATTCATTTCTTCTTTTCTTCCCTCTGGTGATTAATTACAAACTTTTCAATCTTATTAAGTATTATTCAATTAATATTTACCATTGAACCTCTTCAAATTTTCATTTTACTCTTCACTAAAAAACAAACAAAAGCATAAAACAAGACAGACTGGGCCAGTGAGATGGCTTGCTGGATCCAGGAATTTGTGGCCAAGTCTGATGACCTGAATTGTATCTAGGAATATACATGGTAGAAGAGAGCACCTCCTCCCACAAGTTGTCCTGCCATCAGCATTTGCACTGTGGCCTGTGTGGTATGCACAGACACATACACACAGTAAGTAAATAATAAAGAAATAAAGAAATAAATGAAATGCTTTTTTAAACCAGATGCTCCTTTGAGATGGTAATAAAAACTACCATTTTAGTTTCAATTCATCTTTGACTTATTCCAGAACACAAATTATCATGGAAACATGTTGATCAACTAGCCGGAAAGGAGGTTTTTAGTCTAGTCAAAGACAAGGACTGAAGAGAGCTTCATGTACTTTATCTCACGCTGACTTTTGTCTCGTATCTGTTGCCATGCATGGCTTTCATGAACTCATGCAGTTTACATTTTTTTAAAAAAATATATATTTTTATTTCACGTTCATAGATTTCGCACAACAACTCTCAGTCAAATTTAGACCGCTATCCTTAGCCATGCCCCTCCCAGGCCTCATGGATTCTGCCATATGTGTTGAGTCCCATCCCGTCAAGCATTTTATTCAGACTTCCTTTGGTACCAGTCTGTGTACTGGAGTCTACTCAGCATATCTAGAGATCTTCAGGAACGTCTACTCTCTCTCCAGCAGTATTCAGTCTCCAGCAGCTCCCAGGTGAAGGTGGGTCCACTGTCTGTTTCCCTCACACCACGCTGGGTCCTTGTCCGACTGGGTTGGCATGGGTCCTGGGCTCAGTGCCACGAATGCTGCAAGGTCAAATGAGCAAGGTCAAATGAGCAAGCTTCCAGTGGCCTGAAAGCCCGTTTCCCTAGGTTCATGAGCCAATCCTGGCTCTTAGTCTTTCCACTCTGTCTTCCGCAACGGTCCCTGAGTCATGGGTGGCTGAGTTTTAAATATGAGTCCTATCCAAGGACACACACTCTGCAGGCTCATGCGTGCATCACACTCTGTTGTATAAGGAAGTCTCCCTGGTGAGAGTTGAGGGATGCACTAGTGTTCTCTCCATCGCCTGTTCCACTGTGCTCCGTGAGCCTTAGGGTAGAGGTTCAGCTGCAGATATGATATGTCACCTGAGAGAGGGGGCATCTCTCAGATATTTTCTATGTGTGACCTGTTGTGGAACCCTTCAGAAGCCTCCATCTGTTGCTAAAAGAAGCTTCTTTGTAAATATAACGACCTGTATTTCGGATATGGTAAAATATTTCATTTTTTTTCTGGAGATATGGCAGAGACAGGATTTCCTCTAGGATCTGTGCCCTCTCCAGTCATGTGTACGTGGTTATAATTACAGTACCACCCAGGAAGCCGCTCCCATTGAGAGGGCTTTACTTCCAATCGGATAGCTGGATTAACTCCCAAGTAACGCTGTCACTACTGCACCAATAGAATTAGTTTGTTGTGCCAATCATTCTGGATACTTGGCTTTAGGACTGGGTTGGACCACTGAGTGATTTTCTCCTTTAGCAGCTTTCATAGTCTCATCTAGAACTATAAGAGCTAGTCTTCAGGAAAAAGGCTTCCAGGTCAGTTCCTCCTCCTTTGCTCTAAGTCCTGCGTCCAAATTTTGTCCTGCCTTCAGCAGTAGGGTCTTACCTTCCACTCTGAGAGGTAACCAAGGTGATAGCCAAGGGCTTGGGCAAAAGCCTGTGTTTTTTGTGGAGTCTCTTGGACTACTCTGAACAACCAATCCAAGGGAAGTCTCTCCTGTTTGGCACTGTACTCCTTGCCATACAGCTCCCAGGTATACTCACTCACTAGAGTTCAGACACAATAGTGTATTTCTCAGGGATTCCCAAGCCAACACATTTCCCTCTGCCTTTCCAGGCCACCTTTCTCATATCACTCACTTCTCCAGTCCCCCATCTCCTGAGTTCCTCCTCCTCCACCGCAGGTTACACTTCCTGAAGAAAGTTGTATTTACATTTATGTTGACTAGTATATAAAAATACAAAATCCATGATGTCAATTGTATAATATATTTCCCTAAGTATATAAATCAGTTGACATTTAAATCATATTATACCTATCTATTTCTAAAAATAGTTATTTCTTTATGATGAAAAATGTCAAAATATTTTATTCCAGCTTTTTGAAATGAACAGTGTGTTTCACAGAACTTTAAATTGAGAAAAGGTCAGACATTTATGATCAAAGGCTATGCACCCCTTCTTGATTTGTGAATAATTTTAATCAGCAGTGTTGAAAAGACATCAGAAATTAGCTATTAGAGCACAGAAAAGAAGACAGAAATGGTGTAGTATAAAGACGTAAATCAAGTATCCACAAGAATACGGCAGAAACCTGTGTCTTTGGATCAAGTTGCAAGACAAAGTTTTTAATTTACAGAAAATTTGTGGAATAAAGAAACATATGAAATAAGATCATGCTTTTCCAATCTTAAAATTCCATTCTTTAGGAAACTATGACACCAACGGCTTAATCTCTTGAAGGAAATATATAAGCAAGGAGCTGCAATGATAAGGATATGTATAATGGAAAAGAAATTGACCATGAGTTGGTAATTTGTGAAAATGGGTGGTGGGAAAATGCAGTTTCATTTTACTCACACCTCTATTTGGGCGTATTCTTGAAACATTCTCTAAGAAAAATACAGTGATGCACTCAAACAAAAATAATTTATTGAAGGCTTAGAGAGATGTCTAAGTGGCTAAAAGCAATATCTCTTCCTTCAGAAGACTTGATTTGGTTCCCAACATACACATGGTGGCAAACAACCATCCCAAACTCAAATTTCAGGGAACTGATGCCCTCTTCTCGCCACCGCGGGCATTGAACACATAAGGCACATGCTGTAAACAAAACACTCATAAACATAAAAAAAAGTGCATTCACAAAAGAAGAAATTATTGACAATCATGCTAAAGCACTTGGTAAAGTAATTTTATATGGGTTAGGTATTTTTTTCATATTTTATAAGTAAAACTTCATTCCAAATGATTAAAGTATATTAACTCTAAACAGAACTACTAAGAAAGTTGGAAGAAGAAATTTGGAAATAACTTTTCTATGGAATATCCAATTTTAAAAGTCTATATTGGGGCACTAATTTATAACTTAAAAAATTTCAGTAGATACTTTTATTGTTGTGACATGAGGTGTCCAACCAAATGTCTTCTTGTGTTGAAAGCTTAATTCCTGGTGCAATGTGAGGTGGGTGAGGATTCCAATCTCATCAGTGAATTAATACATTTATAGATTCACAATTTGATGGCATTTCTGAGAAGAGATGGAATCTACTAGGCTACCAATGGGTGGAGGTAGGTCACTGCAGGTTTGCCTATAATGATTCTCTCATTTTTCTGGCCACCATGAGTGCACAGCTTTGCCCCACCAAATTCCTGACGTGACGTTCAGCCTAACCAGAGGATTTTAGCAATGGAAACACTAAACACTGAAACCAATACATCAATGAGCTAAAATAAATTATTCCTCTTTTTCATTATTTTCTAAAGCATTCTGTCACAGAAGTGGAAAGTGACTAATACTGAACCCGTTTCCCCACCAGGTTCCCCATTCAGAGATCAATGCACAAAATACTACCTGGCCAAATTCATAGATCTTCTTTATGTATAATGTTTATATTTTGAATAAATGTATAGCCTATTTATTTATCCTTAGAGAACAATTACTTTGTGGTTTTCAAGCAGTCATAAGCATGCAGAGAGACAGATTGATAAGAAAAGGATTGTGATTACAAAATAATGACTTTGTACTTTGGGGTAGAAATAAAGGAGCCCAAAATGTCTCAAATAGACAAGTCAACAGATACAGTCACTCTCCCCCACACACCACTGGATTTGCTTCTTATTTTTGGTCCTGTTGAAGCAATAAATGAATTTCTATTTTGTCACTTTGCTAATTGCCATGCATTGCTTTCTCCAAAATATTTAGGAGTTTTAGACTCTGAAATAGCAGGATACACATAAAACCATTGTTGTAAACAACCAGGTTTCGTAGTGGTGTTCATTCTATGAGAAAAAGAATTCCTTGTATAACTTTGACCACACTCCTTAGGAGGAATTCTGAGGCAAAGGGTTGAATAATTAACACTGCAAAGTCTCTAATTCTTTTAGCAAAGCCTATTTCACAGCTTTGCTTCAGTGTTCACCAGCTGTAGAGAAGGCAATTCAAATTCCCCAAATTAATCCCAGCTGCAGTGCTTGCAACACAATTAACACGTTTAAAAGTGATAAATATATGTTAAAAACACAACAATTTAGGGTCGATTTGAAATAAGCTGTCAGAGACTTGGAGATTGCTTAACTCCTATTCATTTCCTGTCTGCTAATTGTAAATTTCAATAATCAATTTGGAATTGAGGAAAGGATTGCAATTACTAAAATATTTGTACTATTTTCAAACTGTGTTCTCCTTAAACTAAAAGAGGAGAATATGATTAGAAAAGAGTTTCATATTTTCTGAGAACATGGAGGAAATATAATGACATTCAATTTCAAATTTCAAAGAGAAGGGAGAAGAGCAATCATTCTCCTATCGAAAGGTTACCTCTTGGAAATAAAATTATGTTAAACAATATACATAGCCAGCATGTGATGTAGTTCCTCAGTTGTCCACATACCATTTAATTTTTGTGCAAAGTAGGATGTAACATTCTGGGAGGTGATTTGATAGTTCATGACCATGATAAGAGTTTGGGGCTAGGTAGTTCATCTTTTCAAGACTGTCTCAAATTCCTAGAACCAAAGTTTGAAAATATAGTCTGCATGAGCCTATATGTAATGAGCCAAAATGTTTCCTGAGCATTAGATATAGAGGTTCCATTGTAGATGTGCCACTGAGGGCTGGGCACCTCACTAATTCTCATTCTCTGCTTTGACCAGTTGTGAATCTTTGTAGTAGTCTCCACCAGTTGAATTAAGGAGCTCCTTTGATGAATGGTGAGAAGCAACATGTCTATAAATAAGAGCATATGTATTAAGAATACTGTCAGGAATTACATTTGCATATGACAAAAGTGGGTTATTCTCCAGGATCTATGACCTCTCCAGCCATTTGTATTTGACTATGCCTACAGTACCACATATGAGTTCTCTCCCATTGAGTGGGAATTTAATCCAATTAGACAGCTGTGATCATTCCCAGCATAAAAGTGCCACTGCTCCACCAGCAGAGATTAGTTGCTGTGCTTATTACTGTGGTTCAGAAGCACTGTAGATGTATTGGTTTCTCCCTTGGAAGTTTGCATGGGATGTTGAGTACTGCAGGAGCTAATCTTCAGGGAGAAGACTTCCATTCCAGATCTCTCTCTCTCTCTCTCTCTCTCTCTCTCTCTCTCTCTCTCTCACACACACACACACACATATGCATTTTAGTTTTGTGAGGTCCCATTTGTCAGGTGTTGACCTTAATTTCTGAACAACTGAAGTCCATTTTAGAAAGTCCTTTCATGTGCCTGTATCCTGTAGGGTACTGCCTACATTTGCTTCTAACAGTTTCAGCATTTCAGGTTTCACATTGAGGTCTTTGGTCCATTTGGAGTTGAGATTTGTGCAGAGTGATAGATATGGATCTACTTTTATTCTTCTACATGTGGAGATCCAATTTTTCCAGCACCATTTATTGTACACCTGTGTCAAATATCATGAGACTGAAATTGCATACATTCATGTTTGGATCTTTTGTGTTCCATTGATCTATGTGTCTGCTTTTGTGCCAATACCTTGCTGTCTCATGACAATAGCTCTGTAAAATAGTCTTAAATCTGGTGTGGTAATCCCTGAAGGATTGTTCTTTGTTCTCAGTATTGCTTTGTCTATCCAGGGTATTTTTCTGATTCCATACAAGACATTTTCTTTTTACTATTTCTATGAATAATGGCATGGGGATTTTGTTTGAGGTTGCCCTGAATTTATAAATTGTTTTTTGGTAGGATGATTATTTTCACAATATTAACTCTACCAGTTTTAGATAGAGGAGTAAGAGAAGGACATTAAAAGAATACTAATTAGACGAGGTCAGATTATTCTGATTTATTTATATGATGATGATATATTATTATACATAAGAGATCCAAAAATTCCACCAGAAATCTAGAAATGATCAACACATTCAACAAATTTTCAGGATACAAAATTGATTTGCAAAACTCACTAGTGTTTGTACACATCAACAACAGCAATCAGAGAAAGAGATCATGGAAGCAGGCTTTCTTTATCTAATTTAAGATTTGATTCTCTTGTGATAAGAGCAACAGAGGCTTATGGGCTCAGAGTGCTCCCAAATCCTACTGGCTACCACAGGGTGAAAAGCATCCAAGGCCAAAGTCAAGAGACCTTCTTCAGACCAGCTATGCATTATAAAAGATCCCGTCCTAACGATGGGTCTTTTATAAGTTTCATTTTTTTTCCTCATGCTGGGGACTTTCTTTCTAAGGGAGAATTCAATTGCTTTCTGTCAGAATTCAATAAATCTGGGCCAACAACTGAACTGCCAGGGGGAACGATAAAACTGAATGAGATCTGAAAAGATTTACTATTAGTCAAAGTGTGAAAAGAAATTTATTCAACCATTAAAGATTATATTTCTCAACCGTAGCGAGAATGACGTAGGAGTCAGGCTTCTATCCGCAGACTGCTGATGAAATCCAGGGCTGCTAATTCTGTGCGGATCTGTGGCTCACCGGCATCACCATCTCTGTCTCAGCACCTACTGATCTTCACAGGCAGATTGAGAGTGACACATATTTTGTGGACTGCATCATCCTTAAAAGTTCACTCAGAGGAAAGCAATTCCCACCAGGATTAACCTGTGAATTATGTCTGAAAAATACAGTTATTACAATTTTCCATTTCCGAGTTGATGGCTAGATGTACCCACCTTGCTGTAAGGCTGAATTGCTTATATGTGAGCCTGAGGGAAAAGTCGGTATAAAATAGCACAGGCAGTAGTAATGAGTAAACTTCTGAAGGATTCATTTGACTGTCCTATGATTGACTGCACTGAATGAAATACTTATCTGAATTGTGCTGCTTCTGTTCTGTGTTTTGGTTTAATTTTTCTACAAAATTTTTTAGAGCTATAGAAAATACCATTCATAGACTGATATCACATATTGATAGAATTTGAAGATTTACCATTTTATTTATGACACTTCAAGTGTCATATGAAAGAATGATTATTTTAGTGAGGTGTAATATAAAAACCGGAAAACCATTTCTTCAGCCATCTTCATCTTTGATCATTTAGCTCTGTATGGACACATACAACAAATGCAGATAAACTGCTCCTACATGTTTAATTTGACTCAGCTACACTAGACGGGAAATAACATGTAGTTACAATGAGCTAAAATGAAATTATTTAGATTGCAACATACACATGCACACACGTATGCAAATATGTATATATACATGCATGCATACATAAGAGGTCATAGAAAGAAACTATTCTTTGTTCCATATTCAGAGATGCCTGATTATGATGAAGTTGTCCATTTTCATCCTAAAAACAGCTCAATTTTTATGACTGTTGGATGCAAGAAGAAAAATGGTAAAATGTATAGATTATAAAAGCTTTGTTCTTGAGTTATCTACTTGAAGGTTCTTAAAATTTATGACGCCTTCATTGATTTTGTGTTAACATGTAGGCTCACACTTCACCTAAACAATTGCTTATCATTATTGATTCTAACATCTAAAAGAACTAAAAATGTGAACTTTAAAGAGTAAGATCATTTACATATTTTTAAATGGGTAGAAAATTGTTTAAACAGTTAGGTATGTAATTTGATCTGATAATACCACATTTGCCTGGGAGAAAATTAAAATGTATTTTCTCCTTGCTTCAATATCTTTTATAAATAAAGTAAATATCTAAAACTTTAGATATTGCTTTAATAAGATATGTTAATGAAGATGCAGGATATTCACATTCCCCAGAGTAATGAAATGACAGTGAGATTCACTGTGAGTACTTTACAGTGGGGTTTGCAGAATTTTTTTAAGAAGTAGTAAAGGAAAATTTTGATAGCGAATTGCCAGTATTTTCAGTTCTAGACATATATTTCAGTGAAATTCATTTATAGTAGAGTACCCATTTTCTAGGAGAGAACTTGTTACAAAAATAAAGTGGAATTGGGAATTCAACTTGCAATATATAAATTATATTACAAATGCATCGTTACTTTTTTTTCTGTTTCAAAACACATTACAAAAGCAAATGAAGGTACGAAAGGTTGATTTGGGCTCAGGTTTTGAGGTGATTGGGCGCATCCTGCTGGGAAGGCATTGTGCAGGAAAGTAAGGCAACTGCTCACACAGTGTCCACAGTAGGAAGACCAGAGAGAGAACTGCTGTTGTGTCTCAGGCTTTTCTACTCCCTTTTCTCCTTTGTATCAAGAAAAACACCCGGAAGACATTTAGAATAGATCTAAATCTCTATACAAATGACCTGACAGACATGCCCAGAGGTATATCTCCTAGGTGATTCTAAACTTCAGTGTATTGACAGGGAAGACTAACCATAACAAAACATTATACTGATGTTTATATAGAATCAGTAGGATACCATGCAGCTATGGCATAAAAAATACCCTACACTGTGAAATTCCTTTAAATGATTTATAGCCCTGTCATCTCTCAATATAAATAATTTGAGCTTTTCAAGTTTTTCAAATATTTATTGCATTTCTCAAAGAAGTTTAAGGGATATCTAAATCATAATATAAAATTGTATGTTTTACAGATATGCCCCCAAAGTCTCTTACCTTACTCTCAATACTGTTCAAGTCTCTTTCCAGATCTAATGCTCTCTAGGGACTTGCAGACCTGACAAAGGAGCAAAGTGATCTATTCTGTACTATACTACTTGTATCCACAACTTTGTACAGACATTTGAGACTTCTGAAACCAGTGTCAGGTCTGGAAAGATGGCTTAGTGGTTAAGAGCACTGGCTTTTCTTGCAGAAGACCGAAGTTCAGTTCCCAGCACCCACATGGCAGCTAACAACCATCTGCAACTCCAGTTCCAGGGGAATCTGATGCCTTATTCTGACTTCTGCAGGCATTGCAAGAGACAGGTACACTTAAAATACATGCAGGCAATACACTCATACACAATTTTTAAAAAACAGTAATTAGAAATAAAAACCTATCAGTATCTGCACTAGACACATAACTTCTAGCATTTTATACAAAATCATACAGGTAAATTATTAAGTTTGAAAATGAATGAATCTATGCATTCATTCAGTCATCCTAAATAGTGATGATGATGACCCAGGGTGCCAAAAAGAGTGAGTCCAGACTGCAAGGAGTGGCAAGCTAAGAGAAGATGGGATTCAAGGCAATCTGAAAGTAAAATCAGGTATAGGAAGTAACTGTGCTAAAGAAAACAGAGCACAATATGACTATAAAATGTATATCTAATGGAAGAGTATCTGCAATGGTTTTGGTACATAGCAATCACAATCACCCTCCTTTATTGTCTCATCATCTTATTGGCAATGTCCGCAGATCCCTCCAGTTCAGGATAGTGAATGAATGAATGAATGAATACACAAGTGTTAGCACACTAAAGAATGACAGGTGGCTGAGCTGGAGGCTGACTACAAGCAACTAAATGTGCACTCAAATATTTGTCCTTTGCTATGAATTCATTTCAAGTTCATATTTTATAACTTTTTATATACAGTACTATTAATAATTACTTTACTTATATTATTTATATTATTTACAAGTATTATTTGTGACATAATTTCTAGTAGGTATGCCCTAAAGTTAAGTTTTTTATCAATTATTACACACATCCTAGTCGATATTTTCCTTTCAACAAAAATAATTTATGTTACCCCTTAACATTTGTGAATATTAACTGTAGATTAGGCTCTAATAATAAAACATATTCATGGAGTCTCTATTTACATGTATAATTATTTATATTGAGGTAAACAGATGACTGAACATACACACATGAAACACATATATGAGGAGTTCTACTAATTTAAAAGTCATATTGGCTATTGTGATTTTTTTGTTGGCATTTTCAAGACAGAGATTTTTTTCATATATGTCTTAAATATTGTATTGATTCAAGAATTTCATACAATGTAGTATTTTTTCTTTTGAGACAGTGCCTCATGGCTACCATGATCTCGCAGAGATCCATCCGCCTCTGTCTCCCAAGTTCTGGGATGAAAGGCATGTGCCTGGCATGCCTGGTATTATTTTGATCACTTTCAGACTTCATGCCACCTTTCCACCCCACATCACAATATCCACACACACACACTTCATGCCCTCTACTCTAGATTTCTTTTAAGGTCTATGGAGTCATCTCTGTTCCCAAAATGCCATTTCCAGCACAGTCTTAAAGTGAAGTACTGCTCCAAATCTCCAGAACATGAAGTATGATTTTAGTCTGGCCTGCTGGAACATTGGAGTTCTCTGAGCACCTGAGAAAGATTCCCAGTTCAACCCTGACATTGTGGTTTTTAATTTGAAATTTTGTAATCAATGTTTTGTCTCTTTGGTTCTGTAAGAGCACCATCTGGTGGTACCAAAGACTAAGAAAACCTACAAGCCAATCATTATTGCCAATGATTTAGGGGCTTATAATGGTAAAATTATTACAGTGTTTCTTTCTCTTTCATTTGTTTCCTTTGTCCTAATTTTAGCAAGACAGTGGTTTCTTATCTTGGTGAATAACCCATACACAGGAACAAAAGACTCTCTTATCTCAGAAGAAAAAATACAACTACCTTTTCCGAGTCTTATTAAGCAGAAATTTACACTCACTAGGACCACAGAACAGGAAAACTAAATAGACTTGAATTTATTTATGCATACACATATTTATGCATATTTTTGGATCAGTGGCGCTCTTAAGCAAACCAAATTTACTGGCTAAAATTTATTTCTTTTACTCTTTCGTAGTTTCAAATTATATAATAATTTTAAAATTCTTTCAACCAAATTCTGGGATTTATTTTACATGACATCTTTAAAATAATAATTTTATTAATTCTTTGAAAATCATATGATGAATTTTGACCATATTTGGGTACTTTTCTCCATTTCCTAACAGATCCAGCTTACTTCTGTACTTCCCCTCACTTCATGCCCTTGACTATATTTAGGGTAGATCCAGAATAATGTAGTTTCCCAAATACTCTTCAGCATAGGTCATTGGAGCATAGGCAGCCTACTCAGCCTCCCACCTTAAATAAAACTAGGTCTCCCTCTTCCAGCAGCTGTAAGTTACGAGTTTCAGCTAGACCTGGAGTTTCATGCCGACCTCCCCAGTCCATGCTGGGTTTTGTCTGGCTTGCAGTTAGGCAGGTCTTGTGCATGCTGTCACAAGCACTGTAGGTTCATTGTGTTTACCCTATTGTGACTGGAAAGCAGCTTCCTTGTATTCATCCACCACCTCTATCTCTCTCACTGTCTTTCTGGGCCCTCTTCCATGATCCCTGAGCCTTAGGAGGAGAGTACAATATCTCTATCCTAGACTCGCATTTGTATTGTCTTCAGCAATAGGATCTTAAAATCAAGTTCTTTCGGGCATCCAAGAGCAATGGGATTAGTCAGTGTGCTTTAGTTGACTGTGGGCCCTCTCTGGTCAACAGTGTCAAAAGAAGGAATCATTCCTGGCACTGGGCCTTGTACTTGCTAGCCTTCTGTGTCTGCTAGGATAGTTGTACCTCGTAATAGGGTAACTCCATCTAACAGTTTTTTGTTGTTGTTTTTTTTAACTTCCA
Source organism: Eospalax fontanierii (assembly GCA_035773235.1). Classification (NCBI taxonomy): domain Eukaryota; kingdom Metazoa; phylum Chordata; class Mammalia; order Rodentia; family Spalacidae; genus Eospalax; species Eospalax fontanierii. The sequence goes on along the minus strand of CM069536.1, from coordinate 14,238,484 downwards.
AGAGAGTTACTAACCCAATTTTACTCCTGAGATTAATTAATTAAATCTCCAAATGAATGTTGATGAATAGCATACATTTTTCTTTATGGGTTACACAGATTTTAAAGTTTGCAATTCTTTTTTCTACATTTGTTTAGCTTATTTGTACACACACAGTCATGTGCCACAGAAGACAACTTGCAGGAGATGATTATATTCTTCCATCCTGGCCTAGGGGCTGAACTCTAGTCATTAGATTTGACAGCGAGTGCCATCACCTGCTGAGCCATCTTGTTGGTTCTAAAGTTGAAGTTTTTCAGTTTTTGTTTTTGTTTTTCTAATGGAAGAAGGAGTTTATTGTGGCTTATGGTTCTGGAGGGAGGGCCATGATAGCAGGGGAGTCATGGCAGTAGCTGGAGCAGGAATCTGAGAGATCACATTTTTAATCACAGACATAAAAAAGAAAGAAGGAGCTAGAAGTGAGGGGAGGCTATAAATTGTGAAGCCCACCCACATGAAGTCCTTTTCCTCCAAATCTCCACCTGGTAAGGGTCTGTAATTACCTCAAATAGCACCACAAACCAGGCCTTCACAATGGGACCAGCCTCTTGTGAACATTTCTCATTCAAACTACCACATTGTTCAACAACCACTGCAACCCAGTATCGATGCTGAACCTACTCTGGGTCTCTTTGTGCTTTTTAAAAATTAATTTTTTATTGAATTACTGTGTATTTCATACATAACATCTAAATCATCTTTATAGCCTCCACCGTCCCATAGGCCCCCACAACTGGATTTTATGAATTCTGCCATTTATGGTTAAAGACCTATTAGTGTCCCCAGATTTTCCTCTATACAAGTTCATCCAGTAGGTTCTAGTCAGATTATCTAGTCACTCCTGTAAGAAGATCAGCCATTCCTTACCCAGGAGTAATCAGCTTCCCAATAGTTCTTTGGATAGGACTGGGCCTGCTACTGGCTCTGGTGATGCACACTGGGAGAATGTGCTGAAGAGGCTGAAGCTGGACGATGGGGAGTCTGAGGCCAGCCTGGGCTAATTGTTTTTTTTTTTATATATGTATATGTACATATTTTGAGAAGCTTCTGTAGTAGTAGGTTACTACATGATTTTTCTAAAGGCCTTGAGTGTTAATTATACACACCACAGGTTCTGCTTGCCCCGCCCACCCATTCCCTACCCCATTAAACACTTTCCTGTTATTCTCCCAACCCCTTGTATCCTGCATTCTGTCTTTCCCTCCCAGGCGTTCTTCCTGATGGTCTCTAAGGAGTTTCCTGACCTCTATGCATTTTCCAATTGAAACACACATATCTAAAAATTTAAAGCTATCATTCAGATATGAGTGAGTACATATAACTTCTGTGTTTCTGATTCTTGCTACCTCACTCAAGATGATTGTTTCTAGTTTATTCAATTAACCAGTGAATTTGAATAATACACCATTGTGTAATGGAGCATATTTTCGTTACCCGTTCAACAGTTGATGAACATGTAGGATGTTTCCATTTCCTGGGTACTGTGAATAGAGTGGCGGTGAGCATAGATCAGAAGGTATTTTGTAGAAGATATCAGAAAATGGAAATACCTCTTATGTTCATGGAAGAGTATAATTGATATTGTGAAAATGGCCATCTTACCAAAGCATTCTGTGGATTATATCAATCCCCTTTAAACCTCAACACAATTGTTTACAGCAATTGAAAACTAATCTCAAATTTCATATGGGAATACAAGAAACCCAAAACAATCAAGTACAATAGAAAAAAGGACTGGAGTATCAACATCCCTGATTTCAAAGTATACTATAGAACTATAATTATAAAAACAGCATAGGAGTTGTCATAAAAACAGACACATGGTTCAATGGAATAAGATTGAGAACCCAGATTTAAATACACACACTATGGTCCCCTGAATTTTGATAAGGGGGCCAAAAATATACACTGAATTGCTTCTTCAGCAAAAGTTGCTGGTCAACCTCTGTAGGTACACTTAGAAGAATGAAACTAGATCTTTATCTATCATCCTGCAAAAACTCCCACATGGATCCAGGACCTCAAGATATGAGTTGATACCTTGAACTGATAGAGAAGAAACTGTGGGGATATAGTGGAACATATAAGCACAGGAAACAATTTTCTGAACAGGACCCAAGAGCATAGGCCTTCAGACCAACAGTTGACAAATGAGCCATCAAGAATCTAAAAGTCTCTGTACAACATAGGATATCATCATTCCTGCAAAAAGTCAGTTCACAGAATGAGGGAAAAAATATCTTTATAAGCTCTGCATCAGACAGATCTACTATTTAGAATATATAAACAACTAAAAAATATCTAATCATCTAAATCAATTAAACTAAACAGAGTTCTCAAAAGATGAAAAGAAATATATTTTTAAATGTTCAACATCAACACTGTTATCCATCAGGGAAATGCAAATTAAAACAATTCTGAGATATCATCTTACCCAGAATGGTTAAGATACAAAAAACAAATGATAACAAATGCTGGAGAGGATGTTGGGAAAAGGGAATACTTGTTCATCAGCAATGCTGATGGGAATGCAAACTGTTAACAGCTTCTATGGAAATCATTGTGCAGGTTCCCCAAAAGCTAGAAATAGACCAACCACAAGATCCAAATCTACATCTCTTGGGCACACAATTTACTACATAGATCCCTACAAATTCATGTTCACTGTGGTTTTATTTTAATTGAAATTCCGAAACACTGATCTTAACTATATAGTCTTGCCAAGAAAATCCTAAATTAACTGTATTCTGTTCAAGAAAGTTTAGAATCATGGATGTTTCAGTAGCTTCTAACAAGACGTAGTTACAAAGAAAATGAAACCTAATTTATCAAAAAATAAAATTTCTATTCTATTCATATATTATAAAACAAACCCAATTTTCAGCCTGATAAGATCTTGAATCATCTGGAAGATGGGCCTCTGGGCATGCCTGTGGAGCATTACTTTGAGTTGAACTGACTTGTGGAGACCCACTTTAACTATGGTTGGGGCCATTCCCTGGGCTAATGTCCTGGACTTATACAGGACAGAAAGTGATCTGAACCTAAATATTTGTTGTTCTTTACCTCTTGGCTGTTTATTCAAATGCCCAGGGGCCTAAAGCTGTGGTCTTTATGACTTCCTACCACTGCACACTGTATTCTCAAATTGTGAGCTTCCTCTTCCTTCCTTAAGTTGTTTTTGTCAGTATTTTATTGCAGCAAAAGAAAAATTGCGGAAACAGAAAATACGTACTGAGAAATTAGATGTTTGCTTTGACAAATCTGTTAATGTGATGCCTAGGTCTTTGGAACTGGTTTTGTGGGAAGACAATGGAAAAATTTGGAATCTTCAGCTAAAAGAGCCATTGAATACTGTAAGCAGAGCTTGATAAGACATTCCTATAGGAGCTTGGAAGACAAGAATTCTAAAAGGACATGGACACCAGAGACACAGTTTATTCTTTAGGAGGGAAAACAGTACTCCATGGCTTCATTCTGCCTTTGTCCTGAGAACTCAAGTAAGGTTGAATTTAATGATAATGCACTAATTTGTTTCATACAGGTAAGAAAGTAGGCTTATGCTGAGAGAGTATCTATAGATACTAAAAAGAAGAGTAGCACTAAGGAGAAACCTTCTGCACCTCTCTGGGAAGCTAGAGAAGGTGTCCTGAGGGCAAAGTGCACCCATCCAACTTGTAAAAATGCAAACTAATTTCAAAGGACAGAGCCTGAACTGACAAGCACTTGGAACAGGAGTGGTAGGCATCCTCAGTAGCAGCTGCTTAGGACAGTATTTTCCCAGGGTCAGTGCTCAGAAACCAAGACTTCTGTGTTCCTAGGGGACAAGCTACACCTATAGTTTGTCAGCAGAAGTTGGCAGTGTTATTCGCATGATACTGGTTTTGAAGGCATGAAAATCAGAGGATTGAGAAGATCATGAATCCTTCCTCCAGAGATTCAGAAGCTAGCAGAGGCAGAGTTATGTGTAGCAAGGTCAGAGTCCCTGCAGAGTCCCGGAGAGATCTTTGCATGAGCCGTGAAGGTGAAGCCCAGTTTTCAATGAAGACCACATAATACTGGAAATAACAGAATCATGGACATCGATGAAACAAGATTACAAGCATGGAGTTGGGCTGGCCGAGTGGCCAGATAATTATATTATAAGCCCCAGATGCTTGGCACAGAACTTCAGGATTTTGGGTTTCCCTGACCTACCTTTGATTTGATCATTCCTTGAGGTTCCTTGATTCATCCCCTTTGGAATAATAATGTTTGATTTCTCCCATCATATGTGGGAAGTATGGAAACAATTTATGATTTTATGGAAGCCTGAAGTTAAGCTGTCTTGAGTCTCAGAAGAGATGTAGACTTTGGACATTTAAATGATTCGAATTATTGAAACCTACAGAGTATTTTGAAGTTGGATTGTCATTTTTCATTATGAGATAAACATGATACTGTGGACAATGAATGATTCTTTGTATTTTAATTATTTTTTTATCTTTATTTATGTATATAAGTGCAAGTCTGTGTTTGTATACCACATGTGTAGGGGAGCCTGTGGAGGCCAAAAGAGAGCATCAAGCCCCATGTAGCTGGAGTTACAGGCAATTGTGAGGCATTGGACAGAGGTGCTGGAAACTACTCAGGTTCTCCAGAACAGCAAGCTCTCTTAAGCACTGACTCACTCTCTAGCCCAAGAGATGGTTACTTTCAGTTGTCAATTTGATGAGCTCTAGGATCACTTGGGAAATGGGTCTCTGTGCATACCTACATGGGGTTAGTTTGATTACATTAATTGATGTGTGAAGACCTACCTTCCATATGGAGAGGATAAGTCCCTGGACTGAGTCCTGACTGAACTTTGTATAGCATAGAAAGTGAGCTCTGTGCAGGAATCCACTGCTTTCGGCTGCTGGAGGGCTGATACAGTCTGATCAGCTCTCTCACCTCTTCCTGCTCAGACTTCCACAGCGGGCGGTAAACTTGACCTGTTAGCCAAAATAATTCTTTCCTTCCTTAAGTTGCTTTTGTCATGACCTCTTATCATGACAATGGGACTGTAACTGAGACAAGAAATCTGCAGAGAAAGGATCACAGATACTATATATGGGCACTTCATTACAGGAGGAACCCTTTTGATTGGATTTCAAATATCTTACATTAATGTAACTAAAAATCAGTCTATCATGCCTTATCAAAATTATCATTGGTCTCTTACACTGATCTTTGCAGAATATTAAAACTTGGACATGTAAAATTTTAGGTCAATTCCTAATCTACTAAAATAAAAATAATCATGAAGTATTTACTGTAAAATTTGTATTATTTGCTATGTTCATTTGTGAATTGCTTTTAATAACATAAGATGTCAGTGGTGATTAATTTGACTCTGTAACTAGGATTCTGAGTTTGTGTCTTCCTCCTTTCCTTCTTTGTGCTTTTAGACAAATTACTTGTAAGTCATAATTTTCTTAATCTCTAATATGCAAATACTGCTTAGATCATTAAATTATTTAATTCAATCAAAAACTGTCAAGGATTCTTTTGTCAAGTCTTAGGTATTTGTGGGGAACCGGCTAGAATGACTCCACTTTAAGTTAGACTTCGTCTTAAGGCTAGAGGCTAACTTCTCTATTTTGTCAACTTTTGCTGTAAGTTTTCAGTTGCAGCCACAAGGCTATAAATTAGGCAAGCCCAGGCATGTCAGGCAAGGAAGAGCATGTTGAGACCTTATGAGAACCCCCTTGGTCATTCCCCAGTCAATTTAAAATGCGCTTGGTGTGCATGGGCTCTCCTGACCAATCATAATGCGCCACTGTAATACCCTCTTTTTCTTGTCTCTAGTCAATAAAAGGTCCACACTCTTTAGGATTGAGGCTCTCAGCATGGATCCACTGCGTTGGTGAGGTCTGAGAGTCCGAGCTTAAGCCTGAATAAAGGCTCTTTGTTTTTGCATACAATCTGGATTCCTTGGTGGTCTTTGGGGCGTTCCTTCTCTTGGCATTACAGCATTTACTGTTAGGTATGTACTGATGCACCCCACAAGGGTGTTCATTTATAATTTCATTCTGTATTTCCCTGGGAAAGTGAGGTGAAATAGTATTAACTTCCTCTCTTAATTCACTGCGGAGTCATCATATGAAATATAAAATATATCTATGGTACAATCTCAGTGTTGCTGAAAATTGGTACCTCTTCACATGGCAATTGGTGACCACAACCTTCGGTTTCTTTTGAGAACACTAGTATCTGTCACTTTCAAATACTGAGTGCATTACTGTGTGTGTTAGGTGTATCATGGCACATAAAAATTGGGGAAACACTTTTCTAGGTTTATGATGTGAAACAATTTATGTTTCTTAAAGTCACTGTATGTAAGAACAATCCATCAAGATTTTGGTAGCAATTAAGGATGCATGGCACAAATTAATACTCAAACAATTTATAAAATGCACACACTTATGGACGATTTTATACATGAGTGTATAACGTTCTAGTGTCTGATTGCCTCTGCGAAGGACCAAATTCCGCTGCCAATATCTCTTATTAACATCTAATAGTTTCATGTAAACAGCATGTTAGAAATGTGATCTTCCTTAGACTATGTTGCTTTCCACAAACACCTGCTTAGAAAAATGGTTATGTTTTAATTCTGCATTTAAATAAGCAAGTGTTACATTGTTGGCTCCCTGTTGATTTTTTTCAGATATGATCTATTGTACGTTTAAGCATTTTATTTTTAGTATGCCCCACTAAATCAAAACAGCAATTCGTATTAAGAACTTAGGTTTTCTTTCATGAAATCAGTTCAGAACAATAAAAGTTGAAGGAATAAAGTAAGGACGTTTCAGGCTTAAACCAGAGTTCACGCATTTTGTTCTGATAAATATCAAGCTAATGAGAAAAATAGCTTTGTACCAAAATGATTACACTTAGTAAGGTCTAAACATAATCAAATAATTTAGAAGATGCCATATTCTTTCATCTGATGTTTGCATATATGCAGTCATTATGTAATGATAATAATACTCAAATAGGAACAAAATTCTATAAAGCAAGAGATTACAGAGATGAGTTGTGTACAAATACAGTAAGAGTAAACTAAGGTTATTTAAAAGTCTAATGAACTGTTGATTAATAATACATTAGCAGTTAAGACAAAATTCAAATTAGTCATCTAAAAAAGTTTGCATATATATGTTTCCCTTGTCATTGATCAGGCTGCAGTGGTTTCTAAAGTAAGCGTGGCTGTGTGCCGAGTTCATTTGGTGTTCAGTGTACTAGCAGACATAATAATGAGCTTGGCGTCCGTTATGTAAACAGCAGATAATGGGTACTTACATTAAAATGCAACTGTGCCTGTGCTAGCTTTTCTCCTCATTTGTACACAGGAATAAATCTTACAAGTTGAGCTTTTATGCAGATTAATGACGTTTATACCTCTGTATGTTGAGTGACTTTTATGTGTAAATACATCCCATTACACTGTTCTAGATCTCAAAACAAACAGCAGTGGAATTTGTTTAAAGACTGCCCTTCATGGTTTTTGCAGGATAGTCTAATTGTACTTCTCACATTTTGCTTTTCTTTAATGGAAGCAGGCGTTCATGATAGCTTCTTTTTATTTTATTTTTATGATACTTATTTTATCTGTTTGTGCCTGCGTGCACACATGCACACACGCACATGCCATGGTGAACATATGGAGATCAGAAGACAACCTTTGGGAATTCTTTCCTTCTATCATGTGGGTATCTGGGGATGGAATTCAGGTCATCAGTTTTGCCAGCACATGTTTTTATCCACTGAGCCTTCTTGTCCGCTCTATATTGACATCGTAACAAAATACATCACTACACAACTTCTTGGAAAAGTTTGATTTTACTTTTTTACATTTTCAAGTTATTTGGCTCTATTTCTGCTTTGGAGTACTTTTAACAGGAAATATTATTAACCAAAAATAGGTAATTTGAACTTATGCTTGTTTGCTTTCCAGTTTATAGCTGCTAAACCAGGAGTGGTAGTTCCAACATCTTTGCTGCTGAATGACCATTCATTGCCTGCCCTGTGATAAGTACCAGTTCTCCTCTCGGAGGGGGTGGAATTGTGTTTGTGATTTTGCCCCATGTTTTCATTTCTAAATCACTGTGTGTCTCAGACTCTGAAAACATCAGCGTGTGCTGATACCATAATAGCAAAATCAGTCATTCACAAATCAAGCATTTAAAAGTATTCATGTAATTTTTCTTACGTTCAAAATGTCTTGAAAACCCTCACTGCTGAACACTTATATAATAATATAAATAAAGCCAAAATAAACCTTGTGGAAGCTTTAGTTCTACCAATCATGTAGAAATACATTTTGTACTATAGAACTGTGGCAGATGGAGATCAGTCATCTTCCACAGCCTGTTACCAAGATTTACAGTCTAGATCACACCTTCGTTATAGAGAAGGCAGGAGGTAGAGAATGAAATCTCAAATTCTAAGTGTAATTCAAGACTTCTAAGATGGATGGAACTTGGAGTCTCCTGGTTTGAGCCTTTCATTTCTCCACCTCCCAAATTTTTGTTTACATTCTTATTTTCTACTAATGTATCATAACTGAAAAGGAAACTCCATCTCTTCTGTTTGGGTGATACTCTGTTGGAGCTCCTATCTCCTTACGCACCTACACAAATGTGATTGGTTGTCTTAAGCATGAATCAATGAATTGAATCGTGTTTCTCTCATACAAACATGTACATAGGAAAAGAGGGGCATTTTAATTTTCCTCTCAGTTAATAATGAGTGCTTCCTCTAGTGCTACGGCAAACTTCAGTAATAACATCTTCTCAAAGGTCAAATGCAATGTGAAATCTGACACTGTACCAGTGAAAGCTTTGTACCCTGGTATATCACACTCCATCAGGGCTAATATTGCATTTTTAAATTGGGCTTTTATTTATGATGCTTTGGGCATTTGAAAATACAGGTTTGTTGAATTATGCATACATGCACAACAGTTACTCATTTCATTATAAAATATTTAAAATTCATATTTTAACATTATAACTCATCAAGACTATTTGAAGTACAAGTTGTGTAGCTCAAGGCACTAAATGTAAATTTTTCAAAGTTCCAATTTTCAGTTTCAAACACACATAATGATTCTCTGTGCATAAATTATTCCACTGCACAACTTTACAGAGATGGGCGGGGCCTTGTGAACGAGTTCTTCCCCTGTTTATGCTGGGATTTGGGCTGGCTTCATATTGTGCAGGAACACACAGTTAGTGTGAGTTCATGAGTGCCATGGCTGGGTCATGTCTGGAGGACAGCATTTCACAATGCGCTTCCCCATGATCCAGGTCTTATATCCTGCTTCCTATTCCAGTTCCAATGTGTGCCCTGAGCCTTGTCAGGGAAGTGTAGAGCTGATAAAGTTATCCAGTTTAGGACTGTACTCATAATCAGTCATTCTCAACACTTTGGACAATTATTAGTCTCTGCATTGACTGTAGCATATTTCAAAAAGAAACTTCTCTAACCATGTCTGGAAGCATAACTAGTCTGTGGGTATAGACATAATATTTAGAAGGCAATTTGACAACAGGACCATTTAGATGAATAACAATGGCAGGTTCAATCCTAGGGCCTAGGGCCTCCCCAGCCATGGACTTTGGATCATGTTACCATTACCACCTGTGGGTTAGGCCTCAAATCCAATCCCAAAGTGATTGGCTATTGCAAAGTAGTCATGCCACTATTGCACAAGTGGGTATAGCTCATCAGGTAGATTGGTACTGTAGCATGGAAGATCCAGTGCTAGGTAAGGCCATTGCTGTCTTTTCTCCCCCAGCAACCCTTTACCAACCAGCAAGGAAGAAGTTTCCTGATGGGTTTAAGATTGATTGCTCAATGTCTTGCAGTCAAAGTGTGTGTTGTCTTCAGCAAGAGTCTTGCCATTTAGTTATGACGGGTAACCAAGACAATCACAATAGTTCATGATGTTTTGGAGACCTCTGTGTCATCCCTGACCAATAACTCAAAGGGAGGTCTCACATGCCTCGCACTGTAATTTTTGTTTAATAACCAGAGTTAGATAAGTTTTAAGACATTTCTGTGGGTGGAATGTTGGTATATAATTAAATACCATGGTTTCACTGTGAAGTCTGTTGACTGCTAGTATGTCCACCACACTCTGAGTGAGCCGTGTTTCTCACTTGACATTTCTCCTGCCCTCTCAGTAACCTATTATTTGTAAAAATAATCTAAAAATTCCAAAAGTTATTTACTTGCAGGAGAAAACTCTTCTAATAACAAGAAAACAATTGTTTTTCTATAGACATCTCTTGTTCTTTTACAACAAATGGAAGCACAAATATACCAATCCCCCATAGATTTTATTCCAAATTTAAATACTAGTCTTGGATGGCCACAAAGTAAAATCAGCTTTTCCTTTTTTTCATTTGTTGGTTTGGAGTACAATTTTCATCCTCCCGAACAAGAGTTCTCAGCCTTTTCCCATGTGATTGGTGGGTGTGCATGGAAGTTTTTTAAGTTCCAGTGGACACTGCCATGTTGTCTCAAGCCTGTAGTAAATCTCTCATCTCATGGCTGCTCTTGTCTTGGCTCACTTTGTTTGTTTCCTCTTGTCCTCAGGAACACCCGAAGCAGAACCTATCTCCATTATTGCGAAGAAATTTCTTTGTTAGATAACCAACAAACATGATAGGGGTTCACATTCTCATAGAGCAACCCAGAAATCCTTTAATAAGTATAGAAAATAGAGTACATCCTAGGTATAAGTGATCAGCTATGCCTTAAAGCAGAGCTGTTTGATTCTTGTGTCTAGGACTCTGCTAAGGAAAACCGTTGACCTTAGAAACAATAAACCCCACAACTTTTGGAGGAAGAGTGGGGCTCATCACCATGTTTATATTCACTAACACTCCTACCAAAACCACCCCAAAGAGAAAAACATCTTCTGACTAAATAATTGGATTGCAGACACAAAAGTCTTTTAGACACACTAGTTTTTAATCTGTAAAATACGGTATCTAACATTATCTGTCACTAGTGTTAAAATTGATTTCACAGCTTTCAAAGAAACATGATTTTAAATTCATCTCACTGGTAAAATTTTGAAATTAAATATTTTTCTCTTGAAGATGAATTTTAATTTGTACTCCTATAATTACAAAGCTGCCTAGAAGTCTACTACTATTATATTTTATTTTCAGAATTTTAAAGATGATAACATTCGTTTCAAACAAGAGATGAATTTAAAAATTTGTACCATTTTGATTCTGGACATTATGATTTTCTTTGTTCATAGTTTATTAAATGGCTTAACTTGGACCCATCTATTTACCAGTCATGTCATGAGTACTATTTTCCGTAGTATCATTTATCTTGTCTTGCCTTGGAAGTAGATAATGTGTCCTTTATTAGCATAGATGTTTATGAATCTAACATCTTTCCAAACTTTGCCCAAGGCCAATTTAATGTAAAGTTTTGAGAATTATTTATAACCATAGTTTATAAAACTATTTTGTATAAAGTGCTTCTCAGGGAATTGTGCTGAGTATAGACACTTGAAAATCAAAAGACTAATAGCAGATGAATGTAGGGCTCTCCCCCGCCCCGCCCCGCATGCCCTTTTCTCTTAGGGCTAGGCTCTCAGCAAAGAGCTAGCCAGATCTTGTCAGCTGCGATTTCTGAGAAAAACACCCCAGCCCTTAAGGCTAATCGCAACTCTCCTGTACAGACCGTGCGAGACACATCCTGTGCACAGCCCCTTCGTGAGAACCTGAACTTCTGACTTATGAAAAAACTCAGTAATTTTCCATACCTTCCCCACTGGGTGTATATATAGGAACACCCTGGCTTAATAAAAAAAGCTGTTTTTCCATTGTCGACATTGGTGTGTGTGTGTGTCTTTGTCTCTGTGTCATAGTCCTCAGCTCTTCGCCGAGTAGATTCAGGCTAGGTTAGGCTTTGGCGCTGGCGTTGAAGCCTGGCAGATGAATGTTCAAAAAAATCCATCAATAAGCAGTCTTCAGGAGACTCACTTTAGCTTGTGTATACACATAAGCTGAAATTGAACAAATGAAAAAATATATTGTATTCAAAAGTCAACCAATAGTGGGTAGGAGTAGGTATACCTATGTCTCCAGATGAGAAGGTAGTTGGGGAAATAGTTCAGCTGGTAAAGTGCCTGCATTGCTAGCATGAGGACCTCTGCTTGATCTGATAACTCACCTTAAAACGGAGGAGAAGAGCCCGAGTTTATAATTCTAGCCTCAGAGAGACAGAGACAGGGGTTCACTGTCCTGATAGACTAGCCTCATTAGTAGGATCCAGAACAATTAGAGACTGTCTCAAAAAAAAAAAAAAAAAAATGGATGACTCCCGTGGAATAATTTCTAAGTCTGACCTCTGGCCTCTCCACAGACAAGCAAACACGTAAATGACCACATACCTAAGTAAACCCACATGGACAAGCACACAAAGAAGTGGAAGTCAATCAAACAAGTAAATTACAGAAGAAATCAAAAGAGAACTAAAAATCAGAAATGGAAATGGAACTAAAACATACAAACAGCGCATGATCCACAATACTTCAAAGAGGAAATAATTATGGTGATAGCAACATGAAAAGAAAACAGAAGACTAGTAAAAACTAACTACAAGAAAAAAGAAGAAAATAGCCAACAGAACACAGATGATTAAAATTGGAGACTACACAGGCTATAGAAAATGTCAATGAAGCCAAAGCTAGTTTATTTGAAAAGACACAATATATAGGCTTCCAGCTTGACTAAGCAAAAAGAAAAAATGACCATGATAAACACAGAAAGGGGTGTTATAACAATTCGTTAGAGAGTGAGACAAGGATTGAGGGCGATGGGCTGGAGAGGCAGCTGAGCAGTTAGGAGCTGGTACTGCTCTTGCTGAGGACCTGACTTTGATTTCAAGCAACCCTGTCTGGCAGGCTATAACTCAAATATATTATATATTTGCCTATATCTCCAGCTCCAGTGGAAGCTGGTACCTCTGCCCTCTGCGGGCACACATGCTCACATGATCATATCCACACATTCACACACATGCACCTTCACGTAAGTAAAAGTAATAAAAATAAATTTTTATGAAAAATTATGGATAACTATCTAAAATTATATGATAAAAGGGCCCTGGTTTTTATATAGCACTAGATAGTTCCAAGAAAATTAAAAACTAGAAAACTCAATAAAAAATTCAGAATATCTAAACAGATCAATAATGAGTAAGGAGATTGAAACAGTATTTTAAATATTCGAATAGCAATTTAAGAAGCCCAGGATTTTAAGCATCATTTATTGATTTCATGCCAGTCCTCCTCAAACTCTTTTAAAAACTATTAGAAAAGTAAGTATCTAGAAATCAATCTTACAGTGTTATCAAGTGACAAAGGGAAGAACACCATAACATAAAAATGTAAAAGCCAAAACCTGATAGACGTTGTTAAAAAATATGCAAGAAAATACTGGCAAAACACATTTGGCAACACAGTGCAAGGATGATGCACAATGATCAAATGGAACTGATCTCTAGGATGGGAAGGTAGTTCAGCATATGCAAATCAAAAGAGCTCAATGAAATTCAATATCGTTCCACAGCAAAATCTCTCCACAAAGGAGGGCTATAGCTAATCACAATTTATTGCATACTTGAAATATCCTAAGATTAAATGTTAAACATTCTCACTGCTCACTGCCTCCCTCTCTTTCACACACACACATACACACATACACACACACACAGACAGAGAGAGAGAGAGAGACAGAGAGACAGAGAAAGAGAGAGAGAGAGATAGTTATGTGGCAATGTAAATGTTAAAAAGAAAAGTCTGTGTGAATCAAATTGTGTCATACACCTTGAAAACACACCGTTTTATCTTTGACTCACACATCAACAAAACTGTGGAAATGCCCTCAGTAACAGAGATCTCTTCCACAGCACAGATTCGCAGATTCAAGGTCCCGTTGCTTAGCCCATGAGATCTAAATTATCAGGACTCATATCTGGTAATGTTAGTTACAAGATTCTGGAAAGACTCAATCCTTTTTTAAAGGTTCCTGAAGCACCCTTCAAAGGCATGTAATGAAGAATGAGATGACAGCCACACTTATGAAGCTGTGGATAAGAGTTGGTGGAAATTAATTGGTACTGCTTATCATTAACAGTAGTAGTTGAATCACAAGGTCAGAAAAAAGAGGTTATAATGCCCTTTCAGCTCTGAACTCATCTGCTTTTTACAATGCTTTCCACTCGATAAGCCCAGTGCAAGATGGTCATATCCAGAGGCTCTTAAATTTTAATCACTGCTGATGAATTATATAGTACAGGGGCTGCTCTGAAGGCAGCATTTGGAATGGAGACGAAACTTTCACTAGTGGTTGGAAGTGGATAAATTAATTTATCTTTTCATCTCTGGTGAGCCCTTGGAGGAAATCATTATCATAAAACATTGTAAATCTATAGACTTGGCAGCTTTTGCCCTACAGAGTCTCAAGACTTGAGTAAATATGGAGATTTAGAGATTTACTGTCTTTTCCTTTGAAGAGGTGATTTCCCTTGGTAGGGGAAGACGGACATGGCAATAGAAAAAAAATCTTGTTTTAACTTTGAACCTGAGCCAGCTTTGAAATACATACATCTCTTTACCAAGCTAGTTTTCAGAGCTGCAAAGCCATTTTTATTAAATTACAATATTAAACTTTAGAGTAAAGATGAGCTGAGGGAAAAGCTCTTGCTCAACAAATGCACCTATCGTGAATCAACATTAAAGGCTGGGAATCTTGATCAGCATTTCCTCGGAGGCCAATGAGACAGAGAAGCATCATTAGTACACATTGTCAAGCCAATAAACTGAAAATGAAAAGTAAAATCAGGCATTAGGCCTGAAAGACAAAGAATGCACTTCCCTGAAACAAGCTGAGAAGATTTTAAGGAAATGATATGAAGATTCCCACATTAACTATTATTATCTTTAAAGCAATTATAAAAAACAATAGTGAACGTAGTATATATATATATATATATATATATATATATATATATATATATGCCTCCCTTAATTCAGTAAAACCATTTAATTATTATGTATAAAAATGCCTTGGGGGACAGGCCTTTTCTTGCTCTTAGCACCCCAGATCACTGACTACACTCTTAATCCAAATCTACTCACTTCTTCCTTATCCCCCTTACTCAGACAGCTCAGTGATTCAGTCTGGTTTCTTAGAGCCGTCATAGGCTGTTCTCACCCCTGTCTTTCCCGGGTGCCCTGGGCCAGCATCTGCTCTGGCTGTCCCGATCCCAGCCTGCGCTGGATTCTCGTGACCAGTCTTCTCTGGTAAATCTGATGCTGCCCACTGCATCTCAGCTCCCTCGCCAACTCCATTCTCCCCTGTCCCACGCCCTGCTCTCCTTCTAGACTTGGGCACAGGTCCACTTTTCTCTTAGCACCCCAAATCACTAAACTTCCCTCTTAGTCCACACCTGCCCACTGCATACTGATCCCCTGAACTAAGATCAGCCTAATTTTTCAATCTATTTTGTTAGAGAACTCACAAGCTGTTGCTACTCCAAACTTGCCTATTCATTCCTGAGACCAATCTACCTCGTAGTCCCCATCCCTAATTTGCCTTGGATTCCAGAGACCAGCCTTCTTACCTGATAAATCTTATCCTACTCACTGTCTCCAAAGCCCTGCCAACTTAGCAACTTGAAACTCCCACGTCCCACAGCCTGTTCTTCTACCCTTGGACACAGATACACTTTTGCTCTTATCCCCGCAGATCTCTGGACGACACTCTTACCTATCCCTGGCTGTAAGCTTTCCATAGATGCCAGCATCCCTCTAATATCCCCCCAAATAGGAAAAGTTACAGGCAAGAAAGAAAGCTATAGATTCATATCCTTAATGAACACAGATGCAAAAATTCTCAACAAAATACTGGCAAAACACGCACAGACACATATCAAAAGATGATCCTCCATGATGAAGTTGGTTTTATTCCAGAGATGCAGGGATGGTTCAATATACATGTCAATAAATGTCATGAAGAATATAAACAGACTCAAAGACAAAACTCACATGTTCATATTAATGGATAAAGATAAGACCATTGACAGAATTCAACATGCATTTATATTTAAGTTCTAGAGTAAATTGGACTGGAAGGAATGCACCTGAACATAATTAAAGCTATGCTTTAACATCATTCTAAAAGGAGAAAAACTGGAAGCATTACCCTTAAAATCAGGAAAAAGACAAGGTTGTCCACTACTGTCACTTCTTAATATGGTTCTTGAAACTCTTGCTAGAGCAGTAACACAACTGAAGGAAGTTAAAGAGTACTCACTGGAAAAGAAGAAGACAAACTGTTCCTTTTTGCAGATGTCATGATATTGTATCTAAGAGATGCCAAAAATTCCATCAGACAGATACTAGGTCTTCATGAGAAAGGAGCTTTCAACCCTTTCTTTTGCCCATCTAAAAGGTAATATTCAGAAATATCTGAATATAAGATATTTGAAAATTTGTTTACACAAGGTAGAATAAGAGATTTCAAGAAGTACATATACTAATAACAAGTAGATGCCTATATGATTACCAGTAATGTCTCTATGAGGCGGCTCTGAAGAACTCGGTCCAGGATACTTGTTTTGTGTTTCCCATAACGTCCTTTAAATTCTATTAAATCACCCATTTCATTGAATAGCAGTCCAGTTTAACAGATGTTAGGTCTGGAAGGCCTGTCTGTCACTGAGGTCCAGCCTTCTCTCAAAGGGCTCTGGCCCTGGCCCTTGGCCACACCACATCTGGAACATCTTTGTTAACTTCTCTCTCTGCTGAACTTATAGTCACTAGGTATGGCAAGGATATTATAATCCACTAGGAAGCAGGAATTTGGACTCCTGACGTGCTCCCTGACACATTTTAATTACTCAGGTATGCAGTCACAGTCACAGTGGTCATTTGTTTTGTTTGCAAGCTGGGAAATGGCCTTGCAAAGATATCAAAATCCCTGCTTCTTGTACTTTCTTTTTTATCTCTACTTTGACAAGTTACTTCAGCTATAGCACGGGGGAAAAAAAATCTCAAATTCAACAAAGAGCAGTCTGACACTGTGAATAGTAGCAGTCACTTTCCACAAATGCTCCTGTTTTATGAAATTTGAAAAATATGTTCTCCAAATGTTTGAATACAAACAGGTTCATGTTACTGTTTTCAAAAATAGTGCCTGCATTTTATGATATCTATTTCATTCAACACAAAAACAGGAAAAATAGTTAATTTTAGCATAGGTTTATTGAAATACACTTTCCATATAATAGATATGCTCTATTGTTAAAACAGTTGTGAAATTTAAAATCTTAATGAGTCCATGACTTTTCCATGAAAGTTATTATATGTTATTTTCACTAAAGTGGATATTGGCAAAATGTATTCTTTAAGAATAAATGCATTTATCATTTGAATGCATGTAGCTTATCTCTGAGAGGAAATAAATTGGACTGTAATAAACAGCACATATATCAAGAGTGAAATAGTGTCTTTGTGAAATATTTTCAATACCTATCATGAACAAATATTGGAAAGGAATCATTAGAGAAATGAACACCATCAGCATCAGTAACTTATACTTTCAACAATAAGGAAAACAAAATAGTGAACAGCAGAAATAGAGTTTCTTGACAAGAAATACTAAACAGTCCCATAGAATACTTTTGAAGGATGCGTCTTAATGGGGAATCTAAGGCTGTATGGTGTAGACTACATTTTGCCTGTGAAATAGTGCTGAAAGCTCTGAGTTTGGAAAGACTTTTTAAAATTTTCCTTAAATCTAACTGTGTAGCCAGGAAATGCCACTGTTAGCAAAACAATTGTACGTCTTTCTTTGGAACAGTGTCTCTCACTCAGCTCAGGCTTGTAAGCATTAGAATTCAGATTTTTGCTACCGTGCATTAATCTTGTGTTTTTCTACAACAAGTTCAGAACTCTGTATATTTATTATATATGTATAAATACAGATAAAAGTTTGAAAAATGCATACCTCTCTTGGATAAAGAAACATATGAAGAATTGGCTACTACATGGCAGTGTGGATCAGGGAGAGACAGAGTAGAGTGTGGATTCTCTACTAAGCTTTGTGGTACACGACTGCAGATAATGGTAAATAAATTATTTTCAGGAAAAGCATAAAGAACATTCACAGTTCTCCATGGTCTTAACAAAATGTTTTTCAACCACTTTTTGAGATAGTGGAAGACTTGAGTTCTTTTGTTCTTTGCCCTTTGCCTTCTCCACTGTTTGCCTTTTTCTTGCCCCTCCTTCCACTTCTTTTGGCTAAACACATGCATGGACACTTAGTAAAACAATGTGGAAACAACAAAAAGACAGCCAACAATAGGGGCTGGAGAACTGGCTCAGTAGATAAGAGCCATGCCTACTCTTACATAGGACCTGGGTTCAGTTACCAGCACCCACATGGCAGCAAGCAACTGTCCTTAATTCCAATTCCAGAAGATTCAGTGCCCTCTTTCGACCTCTATGGCCACTGCATGACATGGATGCACTTACACACATGCATGCAGAAAAAATACTCATGCACATAAAATAAAAACTACACTTGAAAAATTAAAAAATAATAAAGTCATCAATACAGAATCACAAAGGCAGGTTTGCAAACACATCAATGCCGTGTGCGTGTTTTTGTACTTGTAGGGGCTGCATGAGCAACAAACACAGCTGTTTTACATTCTGTTGTTGTGTAGAATCTTCTACCAAAGGAAAACAGCTGTGGCAACAGAATTCCACTTACAATGCTAGGTTTAAGATGAAGTTTGAATCATGCCATTGCCTGCCAACAATCCCAAATAATTCCTCTAAGGAAATGACAAATTTCTCCCCCAGATATAGTTATCACTGAATGCTGATTCTGCCTTCAGGTTTGAAAAGAAGGAGTCCGTATCAGATCCTTATTAAACAAAAGATGTAGCCTGAATTTCTGAATCTTGCTGTGTCTGAATCTTGCAGTAAGCTTGTTACTTTGCCCAGTTATTATAAAATGCTTTGAGAAGGAGATCATCATGCTTCACTCAGAAGATTTGTTTCAAGCCCATCAGATCACTTGTTTGTGGAAAATAAAAACAATGCCTGACAAAATGCAAGAGCGGTGTAAATGGAGATGCTTTGTCTATATTTTGTCTTTTCCTTTGTCTTGATGTCTTTGTAGGTGGAGCTGTAAATAAATTTCAACTTTGGATCGTCAAGTTGGATTCTAATTTTCATAATGTCTTTTGTTATCATCAAAGTAAATTGGGTAGGGTCTATATGGAGAAAGGCAGAAACAGAACGTATGCATTTACGTCCATTTGTTGCAAATTAGAAGTTTACTATGCCACTGATTTTGTGTTTATTAAAATAATATATATCTTGCCCTGGAGAGATGGCTCAGTAGTAAGAGCACTGGCTGCTCTTGCAGAAGACCACCAGAACCCACATGGTGGCTAACAGCCATCCATAACTCCAGTACCAGGGGATCTCACTCCATCTTCAGCCCTGCAGATGCATTGCCCGACACAGGTGCACTTCTACACATGCAGGCAATAGACTCATACACTAAAAATGAAAACAAATAAGAAAATAAAATAAATAAATAAAATATGGAAAATAAAACACTTCTTCATGGAACACCTCATTTCTTTTTCCTCTCTCTCTTCTCTTTGTCTTTTCTTTCCCCCTCTATCTTTTTGTTACTTTATTGAGCAAGATCACACAGCCCAGGCTAGTGACCTTGTTTTATTGCTGAGGAGCATGTCTGCGGGTCCTTATCCACCTACTTATCCCACTGCAGATGCTGGAACTGCAGGCACAAACCACCACACACAGCTTTCCCTACAGATAATCTGCACAAAAAAGGGAGAAAGAAGGAAGTAAAAATCTTCTACTGCTTAGTGTTCAAAAATAATAAATTGTTATGTTCAAGTGTACTGGCTGCAAATTTTATAAAAATACAAATTCACATTTATATGTAAATGCTATAAATTCATAAGTATATCATTCTGTACAATTTTTTGAAACTTCAATCAGGTGTATTCTGTTAGTGGATAGAGCGATATCTCAGAGGTTAAGAGGACTGGCTACTCTTGAGGAGGACATGGATTTCATTCTCAGCACCCATAGCATAACTTCCTTTAACTCCAGTTGCAGGGGAATCTGACCCCCTCATCTGACCACTGTATACAGGGGATGCAAGTGGTGAACCTACATACATGAAGACAAAACACCTATACATATAAAGTACAAAAAAAATTAAAGACTATTTTCTTTTAGCATTAGACATCTATGCATTTAGATTTTAAATAGGTCCAATGTATTCCTAAATGTCAGAACTTATTAAAACTTTCAACGTTATCAGGAATTTGGATTGTTCTCATATTTCATTACTAAAACAATACTTGACAACATCTTTGCACATGTATCATGGAATATAGAACTGATAATATCCTCCAAATAGATTACTACACGTGAATTTATTCATTTTTCTGGCCATTTTGGTAAGCGTAAAGTTTCAGAATTAAAAGAACACATCCTATTATATTCAGAAAGAATCTCCATTACTCTCCTTTAAAGTCATAGTTCTCTAGAGTGCTAGAGAAAGCATTTTTCGGCTTACTGCTACCCTTTCTCCTCAGCAAGAAGTGATTTATCTTCATCAATTTTTCTGTTAATTTCAAACGAAGACACTTTGCATCACTTACACAGTATTTTTAGCGCAGAATAACAGATTTATTTGATTTTTATTCTTCTTCTTTACCTTTTACTAGTGATACTGTCAGGGAGAGGAGAACATTTTAGAAGTATGTTAGAAAATTACTACTTAGGTGTAGTTTGGGGCAAACCAATATATTCTGTGACATTGAGATTTGCTTGCCAGTTATTGATGGGTCATAATTGGAAAGCAAAATCCCAATTAATAGGCCACAGTTCAGAAAAAAATTGGCCTACTTGATGATATCTACCATTTTGAATGCCATAAATTAAAACTGTTGGAAAAGAGTACTTAAAAATGCTCTAGTATGGCTGGGTGTGGTGGTTCTCAACTTTAATACCAGCAGAGGCAGGTGGATCTCTGTGACCTGGAGGCCAGCCTCATCTAAATAGTGAGTTCCAGACCAGCCAGTGCTATAGTTTAGACCCTGTCTCAAAACAAAATATTCTCTAATACTACAGTAAAATTCAAAAGTGATTACATCATAAGCATAAATTAATAGGAGCAAATATAATAAAAATTATGGCATTTATGAAAGTGTGTGATAAATTGTTCTTAAATACAAATTCTAGGAAGAGAATTTCATGAAAAACATTCTAAATTTAAAAATAAACGTTTATAAAGTCAGGATACACGATCACTCGAGGAGATTTGATAGCTAAAGAACCTAAAATAAAAGTAAAACTGGACTGTAATGAATCAAAAATAGAATAGTATTTTTAAGAGTATCAGACATAAATCTTCAAGTTGAAACATTTCACCTAGGGCCCAGGAAAATAAATAAAATTGTCTCAAACTTGAATTCCTTCTTATGAAACAGTAGAGTATCCTAAATTTTGATTCTTTGAATGAGAGATGAGGAGGATAGCAGCTGTAATTATTCTTCTGATAACTAATATGTGATTGCTATCCAGGTGTGCATATCCCTCTGTTTGCAACTGCAGCACAGCACACCTATGGTAGCATATTTCTATCACAGTGGTGGTGATCACATTCAACCTAAAGGGGTCATCACTGTATTACACAGACAGATGTCTTTGACAGTGCAAGGATGGAGAAGTTTACCATGTACATATTTTGATATAATATAATGTAAATTGTCACTCCAACAAAAGAATATTCATACTTCCCAAAAACCCATGTCCTTAAGGGATAGGGTTACAATGTGACGATCTACTAACAAGACCTTCCAGTATCACTGACATTAAGAGTAGGGTAAACATTTTCATGTGAAGTGAAAAAATAATTGCTTTAATTTGCAGGGAAGAACAATTTTTAGAATGTAGATATTAAGTTAGAGAAAATAAAATGATAAGAATTTGGAAAGATATTGGGAAATATGTATTTTACAATATATTTATTTTTATCTGAAAATAATGTATAGAGGACGATATAAATAAAAGACACACTAGCCTGAATGTGATCACAGGTGCCTTTAATCATAGCTCCAGGGAGGTGGAGGCAGGTTGATCTCTCTGAGATCAAGGACAGCCTACTCTACACAGTGAGTTCTAGGCCAGGTACAGGAAGACCCTGTCTCAGAAAAACAAAAGTAAAATAAAATAATTTTACTAATAACATTAGTGCTAAATACTTTACAAAAGGAAGGGAGTAGGCAACACAATTTTTCTCAAAATTTTAAGAAATCATCTCTATTTACAATGCTTTACAAAGTAGTGTCAATGATATTAAAAAGATTTTGAGGGGTGCATGGGCATGTGGAAAGTATAGTTCTCTGACTACACATTGAGCATTGAGCATACCTTTAATGCCCATGGAAGATTTCAGATATATCACCAAATGCAAAGACATTGATTAAATAAAACAGATGTTAACTAGCAGGGAATAAAATAATTCTTTTTATTTTCTCTTTTTTTTTGAGAATTTCATACAAGAGTACTTTACTTTTTACTTGCATCATTTCCACTACTCCTTCCTCCCCAACTCCTCCCACACTCCTCCTCTTGAATCCCTCTCAATTTCTTGTCCTTTTCTCTGATTATTATCATTACACACAATATCTCTCTCTCTCTCTCTCTCTCTCTCTCTCTCTCTCTTTCTCTCTCTCTGTCTCTCTCCTAACTCCATTTAGTGGTGCTAATGTATACCAGTGTTAGGTTTGACCCATTGGGATTAGATAACTTATTAGTGAGTTCATCCCTGGAGAAAACTGATCCTACCTCAGCATCTAGTGATTGCCTGTATCACCTCATCTATAGGTGGGACCCTATGAGAATTTTTAATTGATTAATGGACATGAACTTTGAATAAGGGATGTCATTAGGGAGAAGAGGATAGCAGCTGTAATTATTCTTCTGATAACTAATATGTGATAAAATACAGGGCACCTAAAAGAATGTATGTCTAAAATTTACTCATGAAAGTTATGTTCCTCTTGGACAAATCCTCAAAGGGTAACTGCTGTAACATGAATTTTTCTGCTAAAATGTATCACTAAGTACGTTTCAGCAGGACAGCCTACTGGATTTATTTTATGCAGGGAGTTTGGAGTAAATTGTATTTGGGTGAATGTAGAGATAGCAAAAACTCAAAGAACAGGAGATGATTTCAAATTCTGAATTGGATGCCATTCTTTTTCTTTTAATTTTAATCCAATGAAGACCTATTTTCTATATTAATCTGTTTGTATGTTTTTATTTCCTTTTTGTACATTAAGTCATTATTTTTTTAAATTTCCAAAATACAGCTAATTATTCAGCTCCCTATGTAAATTACATTTGCATATGAAGTCTCACCTAATAGTTTTTCAAAAATTTCTGTCTTATGGCACATTTTGTGGTTCCTTTTCTCATAATATATTACCACTAAATCTGTGATTTGATGTTGATACTATAGAACTCAATTTCAACTCACTTGAGTTCAATATAATGTCTTCTAATATATGAATATAGCTAATATTGTCAACATCAACACTCAAATAAATACCTAAGGCCAATTTCAATGCATGATGCAAGAAACCTATCTAGGCAATTCATTCACCTCTATGAGCTATTACTTTAAAATAATCAGACTGATAAAAAGATATTAGACCGTTGGAAGAATGACTCTAAGAATAAAACCGAAGACTGTTAAAGAAGAATAGATCAATACAGAATCAAGAGAAAACAAAACAGTAGAAATTTATTCAATTGGAAAGGCAGGAGGAAAGGCCAGGTGAGTAAAGTACTGAACAGGAATGTCAGTAGATTTAGAGGGGTTGTTACTGAGAACTTGATACCGCTGAATATCTTTTAGTCACATCCCAATTCTTTTAAACAAGAACAAGAACACCAATAAGAAAACTGACTACTTTGAATATTCACTTTGGAAGTAAAATTTTTGAGAACTGAAAACCACAATAAATAAATGGCAAGCTAATCCACTCCATTTAGGAACTGCAGTAGTCTAGGTCACATGCTGAACAATTCCACTTATTGTCCTAAAGTTTTTGAACTTGAATAATAAAGAGTTATTTTCTTTAGAGTTTGATAAATGGAGTCAAATAGAGATGATCACTAAGGAACAGAGTTTAATTTTATCTAAGAGAAAACTTGAAACTCTGAATAGTGTTCATGGAGGAAATAGCTTATAAGTCAGGGAGTCTGGCCACAGCAGGTTCCTTCAGCACCTGGTAAAGAAACGTTTACGATATTTCTTGAAGATGTCTCTGGCATGGTGTAGGTAGGTTAACAATGAAAATTTAATTTACCAATACTTTCAAAGAGATATATTTCGGGCTGTGGTTGCTAAAGATGAACTTTCAACTCATCATCATGGTCCTTTTTCTTAAAATTAACATTCTAGTCAAGCTGTTTTTCCTACAGACAATCATGTACACTAAGAAAACACGAGTGTGCAGCACACCTCTGTGTACCACTGACGATGATTTCAGAGCTAAACTTTAAACTTTCTCTTTATATTTATAAAGGTGACACAATTTCTATATGGCTAGACTCTAACTGCTCATAAAAGTTCAACTTCCTATTATCACTCCAAATTAAAACGTTTTGTGTTTAGAAGTACACTAGAATGAGTTGACCACCATAATTACCATAAAAATAAGATCAATTATAATAACTACTGAATAGAACTCAGGAACTTCTATGAAGAAATGTGAAAGGATGCATAGTACATTAATATCTCAAAAGGACAACAGAGGCTTTCCTGCTGATTGAGATATGTGATTGCTAATTTCTTCCCTTGCCAATGCCAGTGTCTTTTCCCCCTTTTGGTGACATGAAATACTATCTGCAGTTAACTCTTCCCTAAATTGTACTTCTTTCCAATTAAAATAACAAGACATGCTCTTGTAAGAAGATCTTTGACAATGTCTGACTTAGCACATTGATTTTCCAGAACTGCTGGGGGATATAGTCCCTTTTGAGTTCCTGCTGGCATCTCTGATAAGCCTTTTACAGAACACTGTTTTCCGTTTCATGATACAACATTTGTAACTAGAGTCTTTGCTCATTTTCTAGTTTAAATTTAAGGATACATGTTAGTTTTTCTTACATTCTTGTGTCCTTAAACTAAAATTTAAAATCTTTGTTGAAACTCTTCCCTCTGTCTTTTAGGCAAAACATTCCCATGTAATAAATGCTGCAGACTAATTCATTTACTACTACAGATTCAGATAAGTTTCAATCATCTGTTCCTAGATTCAATCTTTCCTATAGGAAAGGGCTAAATATTTCCCCTACTCTATGGACGGTCTTTCCAGGACACTAAAATACTACTTAATGGCTTAAAGTATTAAATGCTAAATAATATGATAACAGTTTAGAAAATTTGTGTAGATGAATAAAGTTCCATTGGATAACATATATTAGACTGAGATAATCTATCTTAATTAATGCCAGAAATGAGAGAAACTGAAAGTAATGCATGTTTATTAATATAGCTAATTTAGTATCTTCAAAAATTGTTTGGTCTGTTCTTTGAAAACTGTTTAGCAGCTTTAATATGTATGCCATGTAACAGTACTCAAAAATTTTCACAATATATGACAAGGTTTTCATTAAATAAATTCAATTCTATTTTGAAGTTAGAAAATTATATATAAGCTCAAAACAAGTTGAAGGTTATAGTTAAAATTATGCAATTTATCATTTACTAATATTAATGAGACATTCTCCCAAATTATCATTACAGTCTCAGAATGGTTCAGTATCATTGTTACAAATCTAGAGTTAAAAGACATATTGTCATATAGCATTAATAACTATGAAGTTAAAAACAAAGTCTTTGAGGAGTCCAAAGAATTTAAGTGCAGGGATAAAAGGAATATGATTATTACTCTTCGCTGTTCTATAATGCATTGATTTATAAATTTAAGTAAGCAGAAAAAATCTGTTTACAAACATGAGACCTGCTTCTAGTTTGCCAAGTGATCTCAGATAATGATTTCAATAATATCTAGTGATTATGGTAATAATTAAAGTAGTTTCATAGTTAAGTTATTGAGTGCTGCTGTTGATCAGATATTTCAGTGATAGTGTTCATGTATTATATCCCATAATCTTCCCTGTAGACCTTTTATAATTATGTTACACAAGAGAAAATTATGATAGCAAAAGTGAAAGTATCCTTACTTCATTCAGCTCCATGGTGATGGAAATAAAATTTAAATTTAGATTTTATGACTGTCAGGAACTACACTCTTAATTTCTACAATATGCTGGTTCCTGATCAAGCAAATGCTCTAAAGGTAAATTTCTTTACCTGTAGGTGAGAATTTTCATTAAAATATGTGGAACTGCAGTGAAGTTAAAAGACTACTTAAATGATCCATGCTATACATTGAGAAGAATGCAAAATTTGAGTTACCACAGTTCCTCCATTGTGGATTTGTTGTTGTTATTGTTATACTAAGCATTAATGATAAGCTAACAAATATGTAAAATCCAAAAGTAGTGAGGGCTAAGGAAATGACTCATTTGGCAAAGTGCTTGCCACAGGAGCAGAAAGACTTGAAGTTGAGACTCAAACACCTGCCCCCCACAGTAATTTATCACCTATGTTGCTAAAATCCTAGATCAAGTACAAACTCAAGGCATCCTCCAGTATACAAAAGAAGAGGTTAATCAGCCTACTTTCTGTGGGATCTCTGGAACCCCTTCTCAACCCAATATCTGTAGAACAACTGCTCTCCTTGCTTCTGTAAAATGCTTGGCTATAGGATGTCAGAAATAGATAAATATAACTCCATCTTGTTCTTTGTTCCTTCTAAGCAGTCACAAGGCCACAAGATTAAATAAGGCTAAAACAAAAACTAGCAAAATGTTTGAATAATAGTCAACACATTCCTTTGCCCTGAAGGCAGCACCCACCAATAAGAGACCTCCGAACCTCTATTAACCAATTTGGCAATATGCTTGGTGTGCGGGCTCCTATAAGCAAACAGAATGTAACACTGTTATTCCCCATCTTCCTTTATCTCAAACTTATAAAAGGCTCCTAACCTCTCAGCTCGGGGCTCCCAGAATGGGTCTACTGTGTTGGTGAGGTCTGGGGGACCAAGCTTAAGCTTGAATAAAGTCTCTTTGTTTTTTTTGCATACAGTCCAGACTCCGTGGTGGTTCTTGAGGAGCCGTTCTCTGGGCTCCTCAAGAGAGGAGTCACTTCTGAACAACACAGTCTGATGGATAGGAGACAGCTTGCAAAGAAGCAGAGCGTCTATTCAGTCCTAGAGTCTAGAATGACTTGAGTCTGTATGGCTAATCTATGACAAAAGTTTCATAGTAGAGTGTCTCTAAAGAAAAGAGAAACCTCACGTTGTGGAAGGTGAATTAGTGAACAGAGCATCTTGGTAGATCTAAGCTTCATTGTGCTGGAAGAAGGGGGTATCCTTGGTGATACATTTAAAATGGGAGACAATGGAGACAATGGGGAAGTTACATAGAAACTTGTAGGATGTACCAATGATTTAGAAAAATGTCCTTCTACTTATGGAAAGATACATAAACCCTTTGAGCAAGGAGGCTATGAAAATCTGAAATATTTCATTTTCTTAACCACAGTCTTCAAAATATGTTAAGTATTTTGATTTTTTGATTGTTGGAATTACTATGAAGTATTTTGTTTATTTTCTTTCTTTTTTTTTTTTTTTTTTTTTTCTTCTTTTCAACAGGGTCTCCCTGCTACCACAGCTGGTCTGGAACTCACTAACTATGTACACCAGGTCGGCCTTGATCTCACAGAGATCTGCCTGTCTCTGTCTTCAAAGTCCTGGAATTAAAGGTGTGCCTCACCATGCTCAGTTTACTGAGTTTTTGTGGTGTGGTTTTGTGTATTATGTGACATTTGTTTTCTATTTTCCAGCCCGGGTTCCCTTTCCCTGTATGGCCTCCGTGGATTAATTTAAAGTTCTTTTGAGCTCATTTCCCTTCCTGTGGCCTTGCATGCTGTCTCTCACTACTTTGTTATTTTGTCTGTGTCATGTTGATGTATAACTTATACCTTCTTCCCTTATCATTCCTGAAAACAGTTTTCCAGTCCTTCCCGCCTGCTGCCTCTGTCCTACTTCATGACCTTCGCTCCTGTTTAAAATTCTGCGATATATTTTACTATATTTTCTGTCCAAATTTCCAGACATGAAATTTTGACATGAAAAACACACAGAGACACACATGCTAACATCAGTGTGTGTGCCCGTGTATGTGTGTGTCCATATAACCCCTATTTGTTGGAGGTTTTACTGCAAACATACCTATGGCCTTTTTACACTCCTTGTTTTTCTTCCTTTGGAAGAAAATGCATCATTGTGGTAAATGTCCCCTGGCGATGCCTCACAAAACCTTTCCTTTGAATTTATTTTTGAGGATATTTTTGCCATGTGTACAATTCTAGGTTAACAGTTTTTTTGGTTTCAGTATTTAAAGGAAGTCTTCACAACTAGACATTTGCTATGAGAAAAAAAAATAATGTGCCTTTCTTTCTTTGTATAAACCATTAAATACAATACTATATTGAGGAGATGCAATTTTCTTCTGACTCCTTGAAAGATTTTTCTTTTACTTTTTATCCTTGTGGAGGGGGGGAGCATGCAGCAGTCCATAGCGCACATGTGGAGGCCAACAGACAACCTCAGATGTTTGAGACAAGGTCTATGTTCCCACTGTGTATGCCAGGCATGCATGCAGATCCATGAGATTTCTGTGAGTTCTTCTGTCCCCACTTCCTCTCTCCCGCTAGGAGTACTGGAAAAACAGACACAGGCTACCAAGTCCAGCATTTACTGAATTTCCGGAGTCTGAACTCAGGTCATAAGGTTTGAATGGCAAGTACTTTAGCTACTGAGCCCACTCCCAATTCTTTTTAAGGATTTTTCTATTACTGTCCTGCAGAAATTTGATTATACTGTGCTGAGAGTATCTTCGTTAATGTTTCTTCTGACAGACTCTCAGTATGTTTTCTTATATCGTGAATTTGTAGCTTTAATGGACTTTGGGAAATTACCAGTCATCATTTCTTGCAAACATACTTTATCTCTGTTTTTACAGTACTGACATTTCTTAACCTTTGGGAACACCACTTCCATCCATGAGAACATTAAAGTATCTTCTATCTCACATAGTCTTTACTGCTTTTTCTATCTGTAACTTATTTTGTACGGTTCCAACTATTATGCTTCAAATATCACTAGCAATTTTTTTCTGTAATATTTAATTGATTTTAAATTGAGTCTGTTTTCATCTTCCATGCTATAATTTTTATCTACAGAAGTTTAATTTTGTTTTGAAAATATGTATTTCATGTCTCTGTTTAACTTGTTGAACCAAACAAGTGAAGTTTTGATTATTATTTCTCCATGCTGACACTTTCATAGATATGTCATTGTGAGTTTTACTTAGCTGAGAGTTGAGTAATCTGCTTTCAATGCCTAATGTCTTTTTTTTTCCCCATGGATGGGTACTTTGTTTTGTGATACATACAAAATATTTGAAGATCACTTCATCTTTTGAGATCTTGGTTTAAATTTTTTTCTTAAAAATGACTACATTTGTGCTAAATATCCTTTATGAGTATGGAAGTATAAATGCCCTCTACAGTTGAGACAATTTGCTTCCATATGCTAAAACATGCCTTGTAGCTTAGGCAATCTCCTAGCTGAGTAGATGAAAAGAAGTATAATTTCTGGAGTCCTCTGAGCACCAGGCATCATTCCTTTTAAACTTTCCCTTGATTGATCCCCTAGTATTGAGTGGGTTCCTCACACAAATGCATTGATAGGCTGCGTGTTGGAAACTGAAAGGGTGTTCTGTCCCTGTGCTGATATTCTGATAGTCAGGTCAACAAGATCTCAACTCCTGGGTACTTTTATTCTATCCTGATGCACAGGCCCATCTTTTCAACTCAGGGAATATTCTGGAATTTTGTCTGTCACTTCTACCTGTGTATAGAATGAACTCTGTCAAGACAATGAGCTAGAGAAACTTGTGCCTGACTTACTGATTGAGGCTGCTGGGTCTACTTGTCCCTGTATAGTGCCTTGAACTTATCATCTCATGTACTCTGTCAGTTTGCTGTTACTGTGTTCCTTTGAATTCATCTAGAAAGGTAATTTGAGTTCCATGTACTTTACCTTCTTCAGAGTAAGCCGTTCTTTCCTCTTAATTATAACAGGCAATTGACTGTCATGCTAATGCTTCGTTTGAGGCCTCTGCCTTGAGAGCATATGTCCAGTTTGCTGTTTGAGGAAGTGCTACGAAGAAAAACAGACCCAGAGATTGGGAGGAGTAGAACCACTCTTCTAGCTTCATCTCAAGATGGTTAGGGGAGGAGCGTGGAAGGAGGCATCTGAAAGCACCGAGTTCTGTAGTCAGCCTGCACGTAGTGCATGCTCTAACAAATTAAGAGAAAAATGAAATTTCGGAAAACAGCTACCAATTCCTTTTGAGTCCTTTTGGACTTCAAACTTCCCGGCTTTATGGTTATAAGTGTACATTGGCTTCCTAAAACAAACCAGATACTAAGGAGGAGATTGGATTGGTCAGAAACCAATATGCAGCAAAAAGTAAACACTTCCAAGGCTGGAGAGACAGTTCGGAGATTAAGAGTACACGCCATGGTTTCCTTAGATAGTCAGCACCTGTGTGGAATCCACAGTGATTCAGATGTTTAGTAAAACTTGATATCAGCCTTGTCAATGCATTGAAACTTGAGAAAATAAGGAAAATATGTGCTCACAAAGGAGATGGGAAAAGGCAGGAGATGTACTAAGAGGAAATCTCAGACAGATTAGTGTGGCCAACTAATTTTGCATAATATAGACCCCAAAATAAGAGGTCTGTGTTCCCATTGTGAATTAAATTTTATCAGAACACTGAGTTTTATGTACTTAAAAAAATTCAATGCTTTCTGTGAAGATATAATCATCTGTAGTAACTACAATAGGATATTTAGTTTGACACTGCAAACAACATTTGCATGAAGGGTTTCAAATTTTATTTCATTCCTGATTCAACCACAGGTCTAACTTTCTTGGGAAGAATGGACCACATTTTTAAGAAAGGTGCTCAGGAAAGGAAAATTTGAATATAAATCACAGAAAAGTATTTGAGTCTCCTTTGCTGGTGTCAAAGCTTCATTGCTGTAACCGATTCAGCTACTTTATGAATCATGCTTCTGATTAAATTGACTGTTATTAATAAGGAGAGACAGCCTTACCTATAGAAGTAACTCTCTTGTTACTGAACTCACAAGTAGGATTCAGAAAATTCCATGGTGTAGTGATAAAAAAAACTACCATGGTTCATGCCTACAACTTGAGATGGGAACCTCAAAAGGTGTGCAAATTCATTCCTCTTGTGGACATTCTTCCACTTTCAGCCTTAGAGTAGAAGCATTGCAGGACACAACTAATGCACCTCTTTACAGGTGAGACTGACAGAAGCAAATAAAAGAAGAAAAATACACAGTAAGATGATGTCCTGCCCAGAGAAAAGATTAAAAGGGTGATTTAACAAGTTCTTTGCAACTCTAATTTCTAACTCTACTGGAATTGAGAGGTTGTGTGATCTTTGCTATTCTGATTACAGCATGTGCTGAAAGAAAGCAATTAAGTCCTAAGAGAATCAATAAATGACTGACAGTTTAAGGGCAATAAAATAGGAGCCTGTGTCATCATCTAAATATCAGAAAGCAAGGGTGTGGGATGGAAGGGAGCTCAACAGCCACAATTAGGTGCTCTGTCTGGAATCCGGTGCCTTAAACATCCAAATTAACTTCAAACAATTCCTGAAATTAAGCTGAAATCACACACTCCAAGATAAATTAAAGAAAGACTTATAGAATGAAATATATCACATTAAGGTCAGTTGAATTAAAAGTTTTCTATTTAAGGATACATCATTGCCTGGAAGACAAAAGACCATAAAACTGTTTTAAAATTGAAAATATATACTTTAAACTAGGAAAGTGTATGAGTCAATTTTGTATTGTTTAAACAAAACAGCCTTTTGAGGTAGCTTACTCTGAAAATACCCATTTCAATGGAAGTATTTACTTGTTCACTACTCCCTCATTAATGTGTCATTAGATGTCCTTATGCAAACTTTATGTGGAATGTGTGATGATGTATTAGCTTGAGACCTTTGTGTCAAGAAATTTCTTCATCTTGAAATTCTTAGAATTATTTTAAGGTGAATTGTACTATTTAATATTCACTATTTTAAAATGTAGTACATAGCAGCTGAAGAGATGGCTCGGCTGTTAAGAGTGCATACTACTTTGGTAGAAGGCCTGAGTTCTGTTCCTAGCAGCACACATGTCTGGTGGCTGAGCTGCCTGCAACTCCAGCTCCAGGAGAAGCTACACCCTCTTCTGGTCTCCATGGTCACCTGTATTCATGCACACACCCCCACAAAGACACACATGCATATACATAATTAAGAATAAAATGGAATCTTTTAAAAATGTAGGCTTCACAAGAATATATCATGCAAATACATACTTGAAATTATATGAGCAGGACATGTCATTTGGAAACCGTGTATCTGACAAATAAGTGAATCAAGAATCTCCCCAGAAGTACTGAGTGCACATCTACCATGTGGTCCAGTGCCAGACTTAGAATCTATCCATTTGAGATCTCCATAGAGACATTTGTAGAACAATTCACAATAATTAAGAAATTGAGGCAATTCAAATGCCCCATAACTGATAAAAAATAAAGAAAATATGGCACATATATACAACAGAAGATTATTCAGCCATTAATGTGAGATTCTGTCACTTTTGAACATTACTGTTGGAAGTGTGGTCATTGAAAAAAGTGAAATTAGATACAGAAAGATAAATAAGCCTATAATTTCACTTATAAGTGAAATCTAAAAGTAAAAATTAACTTCAAGGACATTCACAGAAGAATGGTTCCCAGAGACCAAACAAAAACCAGCAGAGGCAGAAATGAAGAAAAGTTGGTCTGTGGGGAATGACTGACGTCCAGAGAAGACAGCAGATTCTGCTGCCATTGTTGCTCAGTGGAAGAGTGCTTCCCTAGCACATGTAAGGCTCTGGAATCCATCTACAGCAAAGAGAACATATATTGCTTTCATTTGACATTGAAGGACATTAATAGCAAGAGAAATTTTAGCTCAAGTGTTTCAGAACACTGAGCATTGCGCATGGGTTTTGGACTTAAAATTCAGATGTCAAACATTTTCAGCAATCTTTATTTATTTTAAATGTTGCATGAATATGCAGATTTTTATTTTATTTTTAATTATTTATTCCTTTTGCTTTACATAGATGAGTTTTGCCTGCATGTATTCAAGTGCACCACATACACACAATGGCCATGGAGGCCATAAGACAATGTCAAATCCCCTGTAACTGGAGTTCTGGCTGTTAACCATTATGAGACTGCTAGGAACGGAACTTGGGTCCTCTGTAAGAGCAATGAGTGCTGTTAAGTGCCAAGCCATCTATCCAGCCCTTCTGGAGTATTTTAAATCACACATAGAAGTGTAAACTATGTTTAAAATAACTTGGATTTTTCTCCTTCAATTCTGTGGAAGTAAATAATCTCAATTATTGTTCAGCTAAATTTAATTAATTCAAAGGGCATAAATTTTATTTGCTTAAAAAGTTAAAAAAATAGCTAAAGGCATTTATTCATTGCAAAATTCATTTCACAAGTAGAACTAACATTCTTCTAAAAGTAAATTTAAAATACAAATGAAGCTAACATCACTCTAAAACCAAAACCAGGTAAAGATACAACCAAAAGAGAAACCAGTAGAACCGTATCCTTAATGAATACAAAAATTCTCAACAAAATATAGGCAAACTGCATACAGACACACAGATTAAAAAAAAAAAACATTAACCATGTTCAAGTTGGCTGTATTCCAGAGATGCAGGGATGGTTCAATATACTAAGTTAATAAATGTCATAAATCATATGAATGGACTCAAAGACCAAAATCACATGATCATCTCAATAGACTCAATAGACTTTGACAAAATTCAACATGCATTTTTGTGAAAAGACTTAGAGACAATTGGACAGGAGAGAACAAAATTAAAACTATATTCAAAAAACCCCACAGCCAACATCATTTTTACCGGAGAAAACCTGGAAGCATTCTCAGTAAAATCAGGAACTAGACAAGTCTGTTTACTTTTCCACTCTTTTTTATATAGTGCTTGAATCTCTTGCCAGAGCAATCCACAAGAGAAGGAAGTTAAAGGAGTGCTCATTGGAAAAGAAGAGGTCAAATTAATCCTTTTTGCAGATGACATTATATTATACCTAAGAGATGCCAAATTTTCCACCAGAAAACATCCTAGAAATGAATAAAGTTTCAGTAAAGTGGCAGGTTACAAAATTAACCTACAAAAGTCAGTAGCCTTTCATATATCAATAACAACTGGATAAAGAGTACATGGAAAAAACTTCCCAATCAAGTAGCCTCCAAAGAAAAAAAATCAACCAGACCAAAACATTAAAAATCTCTACAATGAAAATTTTAATTTTTAAAGAAAAAGATTGATGAAGAATCCAGAAGATGGAAGGACCTTTCATGCGCATTGATTCTAAGAATTAATATTGTGAAAATGATCATTCTACAAAAAGAAATATATAG
This sequence comes from Eospalax fontanierii, assembly GCA_035773235.1. Classification (NCBI taxonomy): domain Eukaryota; kingdom Metazoa; phylum Chordata; class Mammalia; order Rodentia; family Spalacidae; genus Eospalax; species Eospalax fontanierii. The sequence continues at coordinate 14,203,560 of CM069536.1, read as the reverse complement.
ATTCAATGTAATTCCAATCAAAATCCCCATGAAATTCTTCACAAAAATTTTTTTTTAAGTCATAGAATTCGTATAGAAGCACAGGAGATCCCGGATAGCCAAAGCAATCCTGAGCACAAAGAACAATGCAGGAGGAATAACTATACCAGATTTCAAACTATATTACAGAACCATAGTCACAAATACAGCATATTGCTGGCAAAATAATAGACCCATATACCAATGGAACATAACTGAAAACCCAAACATGAGTGCATGCAATTTAAGCCACCTGGTATTTGACAAAGGGGCCAAGAACCCTCACTGGTGGAAAGGTACCATCTTCAGCAAATGGTGCTGACAAAACTGGATCTCCACCTGTAGAAGAATGAAACTAGGCCCTTATCTTTCACCTTGAATAAAAGTCAACTTCAAATGGATCAGAGACTTCGATGTGAAACCTGAAACTCTGAAATTCTTAGAAGAAACATTGGAAGTAACCTGTAAGAAACAGGCATAGGAAAAAACAGCAGCTGCTCAGGAATTAAGGTCAAAAATCAACAAGTGGGATCTCATTAAACTGAAAAGCTTCTGTAGAACAAAAGAAACAACCAAGAAAGTGTAGAGAAAACCCACAAAGTGGGAGAAAGTCTTCACCAGTGACACATCTGACAGAAGTTAAACATCCAGAATATATAAAAAAAAAACTCAAAAAAAACAAAGAATTAAGAAAACAAGTCACCCAAGTAAAAGATAGGCTAAGGATCTGTGCAGAGAGTTCTCAAAAGAAAAAGAAAGATGACTAAGAATCATCTTTAAAAGTGTTCAACATCGTTAGTAATTAGGGAACTGCAAATTAAAACCACTTTAAGATCTCATCTTACCTCAGTCAGACTGACTAAGATGAAGAGAACAAATGATAGCAAATGCTGGAGAGGCTGTGGGGGAAGAGAATGCTCATTCACTACTGGTGGGACTGTAAACTGTTGAACCCCTATGGAAGGCAGTGTGGAGACTCTTAAAAAACTAAAATGAGTCTACCGTTTGATCCTGTTATACCTCCTCAGCTCAACATATACCCAAAAGACTCAGCCTATTGTGGAGATTCTTACATATCCATGTTTGTTGCTGCTCTCTTCACAATAGCTAAGAGATGGAAGCAGCCTCAGTATCCTTCAACTGTTAAATGGATAATGAAAGTGTCCTACATTTACAAAATGGAGCTGTTCTTAGTGGTAAAGAAAGATGAAATCATGACATTTGCAGGTAAATCGATGCAACACAGGCTCAGAAAAACAAAGGGCATATGTTCTCTCTCACTTGTGGATCCTCACACCAAACCCTTATATGTGAGTATGTATCCTGATGTAACTGCAGGAACCTGGAAAATAAAAAGGAACTAGAAAGGTAAAGGGAAAGAAGGAACCTGAGAGAGAAGAATAATAGGAGCTGGTGTGTACATGAAACAGAGTTATTTAAATGGTAAAGGGGAGGGAGGGCTATACAAAGAACTACGGGGATAAAGGGAAAGAAGGAACTCAAGAACGGTGGAGCCATAGGAGACTAGTATTATCAAGGGAGAAATGGGTGAAACGGGGACACTTTAAATAAGATAGGCATGAATGAAGGGTTAGACAGGGAGGGAGAGAGAAAAAAAGAGAGGGTGCGAAGTGATAAATAATACTAGTATAAAACCCCAGAGGGAATCATATTAGTTTAACGGCCTAATGACAAATTGCATACATAGTATCTCTACATGAGTTCATGTGCATAGCTGAAGGCTACATAATAAGAAACAGTGCCAAACAAGAGAAGTATTTCTGTGAATTGTTTTCCAGAGTGATCAGAGAGACTCCCCAATTTACTTGAACTATTTCCACAACCCTTGATTGCCTCCCAGAACTTGGAGATAAGACCCTATTGCTCAAGACAGGATATACTTCGGACACAGGGTTTGGAACAATACAGCTGGAACAGATGTGGACGCCACTGTCCCTGAAGACTAGCTGTCATAGTTCTGGAGAACAGTATGCAAGGTGCTAAGGGAGAACTTTAATCAATGGCCCCAAACCAGCTTCATGACCAAATAACTGCATCAATGACACAGTATTCCTTAACACAGAGGACAGAATGTGTGGATACTGGTTGGGAGGGTGTGGAGGTTTGCTGGTGTGTGTGAGGGGGTATGAAGATGATTAGGATTGATTGAGATGTTTTATATGAAATACACAGATTCCATAAACAAATTTAAAACACAATATATACTCTCAGTCTACCTAAATATACTCTAAACTGTTTATTTCCAATAAAACTGACAATGATTCATTTAACATCTAATTCAAAATCAGAGAGTTCAGTAAACTGCATGTTTAGTGAAGAGATACACTTAGCTTTGATATATACACATGTTCTCTGTTATAGAATAAATATTTTACATGTCTTCATTTTAATTGCATCTGAATTATTTTCTTGTGTTTCTCCTTGGGACATTGATAAGAGTTTTAAAGCACTAGTCAAACCACTTTTGAAGAAACATGAACATCTACCTTGAGGAAATTCTTTCATAGCTGGTCAGTTTCCCTGTTCAGCTTCTAAGCAATCTTTGATATTCCATTTTTGGTGTTTTCTTCCTGTTACTAATCAAGTGTAATTAGTTAACTGCATGTATGAGTATATCTTCACAGGTATATTTTTATTTTTGAATTTATTTTTAAAATTGAGCATACAAAGCCATGGTATTTGTGATGGCATTTTCCACACATCCTTCATTCTGAATCTCCTCCTCGTCCCTCTGCCTCCATCCTGCGGGGCTTCTTCCTCTCCCAGCTCTGGCAGCCCTTCCAGTTCCATGTCACATACATTCCATCACAATCTCCAACACTTCTGATATCCAACTCCATGGTCCCCTTTCTAATTTCAGGACTATGCTGGAAAACTTTACTTGTCAACTTGATACACCTAGGATGATGGAACACAAATTGGGGGATTTCTTCTCTCTGATTGGTCTCTGGGTAGTTCTCTGAGGAATTTTCCTGATTGTTGAGTGATGTGGGAGGGTTCAGTCCCCTGGGGAAGGGGATATGTTGTTATTTAAGAAAACAGGCTGAGCACAGGCCAGAGGAACAAGCCAATAAGTAGGGTTCCTCCATGGTCTGCGTTCCCTTTGCCCCGACTCAGGTTCTGCTCTGCCTTCCTGTCTTGCTTTCCTCAAGGATGAACTGCTGTCAGGACACGTAAGCCCAATAAAACCTGTCTTCTCAAAGGTGGTCTTGGTCATGGTGTTTATCACAGCAGCAGAAACCTAATCAAAACATACATCTTGCTGACATGCATATAATAATAGAAATCTAGAATCTGCATGAGAAAAAATGGCAATTTGTCTTTCCATCATATTTAACTTAAAGTAATAGTTTCTAGTTCCATCCATTTTCCAGAAAATGCTGTGATTTCTTTTTTCTTTATGGAAGGAGACAATACCATTGGTTTCACAAATAAAATTTGTATTTTAACAATGACGAATACTATAGATTTTTTTTCTTTATGTTTTTGACATTTTCCATCACAATCACAGAACACTAACGTTTGAAAAGCCCATCCCTATATCTTCCAGATACCCTGTACACATATTAAATGCACAAATTTCATATCATGGAACACAGTAAACAGGAAGAAAGTGGTGCATAAACCTGAGTAGAGAATCCTGTATACCCCATGTTGTTCATTTTCAGACTGATATTATTTTGTGTAAGAAAACTACTCAGCCACGATCTCATCTCTATTTCCAGTTCACATGTATTTAGTTGGAGCCTTAGGAACAGTCTCTAACAGCACAACAAATGTGGGTGTTCTGTGGAAACATTTCTGGAAAACTGTATGGGACAGTGTGTAAATGGTTTTTTGTTTGTTTGTTTGTTTGTTTTTCCCTGTATTTGGTTCTGTACCTATTCCCTTTATTGTAGTGTCTGCCGCCATATTAACTATGTGCACATGATCGAGGGTTAGAATTGGAAGAACTGGATAAGACAGAATGGACCCTGTGTTTATAAAATAGTATTCAGTCCTACTTAAGACACTATTTGGGGGATTCTATTACTTTATGAAGATTTAAGATTTTCTATTTCTAGTTTATGTTCAGTCCAGCATTCATGTTAAACTGAATCCACAATAACATGACAAGAATAGTGATGAGCCATTAGGACATAATGAGACCAATAATTCTCTGCTCTAATAAATGGATGAGTGCTCTTATGCTATTGAAATTCTGTTCTGTTATATAGTGTCAGTGGAGTCCATAGGACCCAGAAACTCTGTACAATATTGGAAGCAACAGCAGCCATGCCCTCACCAGACACCAAATTTTGACTTTTTACTTGGGTTAGTCAGACTCTAGAACATCTAACTGGGGTCTAGGTGTAAATATTGATATAAAAAAATTACCTATGCTGTTAATGGGACATAAACCTACCTCCTTTAATACCTAAAGTAATTTTTAAATGTCATTTATATAGAGAAATAAAACCCTCAAAAATTAATCCTCTTTCCTGCCATCTCCTACCTCCTCACCCTCCTCCTAGTCTACTTCTTCTTCTCCTCTTCTTCCTTTCTTCTTCTTCTCCTCCTCCTCATTCTCGTCTTCCTCCTCTCCTTCTTCTTCTTCTTTTCTTCTCCTCCTCCTCTTCTTGTTTTCATTTTTTCTCTTTTTAAATGTAATGTCTACATCTAGCTCATGATGACCTAACAATCAAGTTTCTCTACCTCCTACCTCGTATGTGCTGGAATTATGTATATGAACCACTATGCTCATCCTTGCTACTGGCTTAATTGTATTATTTGTAATGAAATGAACCAAAATCAGAATGTATTAAATATCTTAATATTTTCTGTATAAAATAGGTAAATTTGTAAAAATAAATAGTAAAATTAATTATACCAATATAATAGTTGAATGCACATTTCAAACTAGATGAGTTACGTTTTGCTTGTGATCCTAGCACTCCAAAGTTGAGAGGCTGAGGCATGAAGATCTTGAATCCCAGGCCAGCCATGACTGTGATTTGATGCCAACCTGAGCTACATTGTGAGACTCTGTCTCTGAAAACAAAGTGCTGAAGATGTAGCTCAGGGGAATGGTGTTTATCTAATACATCATTGTCATCACTAAGTAGAAACAAAACTGAATAGCAGAAAAAGTACACTAAAAATAATAATGTTTTGAACATCTGACCTGGGTCGGAGTTCTGAATTTATGTCATCTTATTCATGTTAATTAGAAAGGGTAATATTTCATTTACAAACTCAAAACATGCAAAAAGAAATGAGATCTGTGCTTGCGTGGTTTTCATTTTCATTCTTTTCATTTGGTAGTAAAGTTAAATAAAAAGATGAGAAAATTAATTGAATATATATTGATTGAACATAATGCATATATATATATATATATACATATATATATATACAAATGCATAAAACAAATTTTGGAAGTGTAAGCTCTAAGGAATAGTTTAGGATAAAAGGTTGGCCTAAAAGAAAGATGATCTAAACCCAGGCTTGACTATGATGCTCCACACAATTAAATGAGATTTTACAGTTACTTGATTCAATATTGTTTATCACAAAGCATAACATTATGGATAATTCAATTAAAATTAATAATCTCTAAAATTATCATACACATATAAGCAGAAAATTGAAGTGAGTACACAGATAATTGAAATTTCTTCCACTAGAAAAATCACAATTCTATTAAGAATTGTTTCAGTCTATAAGTGTGGCATGTTTTGAGATAATTCTTTGATGCTTAAAATTAAAGCTCTCTTTAAGAAGATCAGCTCTTCCTCAGGCAGTAGAAATCAGCTGCCAATAATTCCTCAACTAAGACTGGGGCTTCTTGCCCATTTCCACAGTTCTGGGTAGGGTTTTTGTCTGCTTGAGTCTGCATGGGTCTTGAGCATGCTGACACCATTGCTGTAGATTCATATGAACAGGGTCCCAGGAGCCTGTAGAACTCTATTTCCATATGCCCATTCAACTCCTCACTGGTTCTTATAATCTTTCTGTCCCCTCATCTGCAATGGTCTCTGAGCCCTGGGTGGGTGAATCCTCCTGGGTGGGTGAGTAGCCCCTGTGGATGAACTGACTCAGCCTCCACTGAGGAACATCCTTAACACAAAGGACAGAATATATGAATCCTGGGGGCGGGGTGGGGTGAGGGGCTATGAGAGGGTACCCGTGGGAAAAGGAATATAAGATGATTAAGACTGATTGAGGTGTTCTGTATGAAGTACACACAATTCACATAAAAAATCACCCCCAAATTAAAGCTCTCATAAAGTATGTATTGGAAATAGGACTGCACACAGGTAGCTTATATGTAATTCCAGAGTGTTCAAGGAAGAGTAAAGCAAGACAACACCTGGAGACAAGGTCAGCATGTGCATGAATTAACAAGAGGGAGAAACATCAAGGACTTTCCTAGTAAATGCAAAATAATGTCTCTACATTGTCAAAGAAAACCAATAAATATGAAAATAAGATTGCGGTTTCTCTTACTGAGACTGACTTCCTCACTTTTCTGGGTTTCCATCAAGTTCCATTTAACCTGAGAAAGTCTTGTTCTTGATTCTTTAAAAAATCCAAGCAGTTCAGGCATTTGAATAAGAAGCTCCTGTTGAAGAATTTCTCCCATGAACTCAGTAATGCAAGGAAGCATAAAATAGGAGATCAATGGCAGATACAACAACTGATGATGGCAATTCCAGCTTTAAGGTATAACATAAGTTAACAAGTATCGAAAATATGGTGCCTTTTTCCTTCCTGTAATCCATTTAATGATGTCATTGACAATTGACTAAGTTCATCATTTTCATAAATACAATTTGGAGATGTATCAAAAGTGATCTCTTTGCAGGAAATATTGATATATAAAGCTGAGGTATCAGGTACTTTTAATTTCCTCACAGTAGGTAAAAAGAAATAAAATGAAAGCATTATTTCCCTCAATCATTTTTTTTTTTTGTCATAAATGTCTAGCATACCTTCTGGCAGGATCCAACTTGGTAGTCGAAAAAAATCTGACTCCTTTCATCAGGGATGTTAAAAAACTAATGTACTGAATTTTCATTTTGAGCTAGAGAATGGAGATATATATATATATATATATATATATATATATATATATATGAATGAAATAAAAATCAGGCATACCTGTTATTCAGATCGAATGCTCATAAGCATTTTAAACTTAAAACTGTAGAATGTCTGTCTGTGCTGAGAAGCTTGCTGGGTACTCTCTAAACTATGGAATTACTCCCCTTCTTCAAATTCAATAGAAAGAACAGAATTTTCATCAAAGCAAGTAGGAAATTTCATGCACAATTTCTCAGTCATTTTAATGGAAATTCTGTCTTTAACTCTCCAAGCGCTCAATAAACACATCTCTTAAGAATATGCTTTAATCTATTTAATTGTTTTCAGAGTTTGATATTTTTTCTTTGAAAACGGCTCTGCTGCTAAGTTGTTTTTATTCATCCCAAAGAAGTGAAGCACATCCATTTTATTCACATTTTAAGCTGACATCTTTAACAGAAACATCAAAAAGGCAAAAGCCATTATGGAATAACTATTAGAATTTGGGGAACCCAATGAAATAACATAAAATAAGCAGGCCTCTTCCAAGTATATGAGGATCCGTGCCTGCTCCTCAGCATTAGTATCGTCATCTCAGTACAAATGGCAGAGTCGTGCACTTTGCTTTCCTTTTGCAAACTTTTTGTGTGTTGAAGAATTTTCGCTGCTTTTTCATGAAATAGTTAACTTTGATATGCTATATATTTGAAATAGAATCATTAGTGTCAATATTTTACTCCAAGCTGGAAATACATTTCCTGGGATGTCAATAAAATTAATATAATCAAAATAGGTTGCATAGAACAACTAATAGTTCACTAATAGGAGATTGGTGAAGATATGTATGAAAAAAAGAGGGGGAGAGACAGAAAGAGACAGAGGCAGAGAGTACTACAAAACATGGTAATTACTATAAAATATAATATATGATAATATTCCTTTAATACAAAATAAGTGGTCAAACAGCCATAACATAAATTCAAAAAATGTATGAGTTTCTAAAATTTAAAGCCCATCTGTTGCTCATTGTACTGACAGAGATGATGTTACATTGTCACATGACCAAACAGCATAACAGTGTCTTATAAAGTCAGACATCTATTTCATTCTTATAGATTTATTGAAGATAAAGTGTAATTTAAGTTTTCTAAAGATATGTTTTGCCAAAATAAGTAGAAAAGGACGTCATCAATTTTTATACAAACCTTTGAAAATTCATCCAAATTATGCTACACCTATTATTATACAAAACTATTTACCAATAGCAAGAAATAACCTATGGATAAGATGACTGCATAAGGACTAGGGATGGGACTTACATCCATGCAAACAAAGGGCTTTAGTGTGATCCCTACCATCCACTTAAAAGGTCAGTGTGTCAGGTACACTTGTATTTGGGATCAGTGGTAGGGAGGTCAAAATGGGAATGTCCCTTGAGCTGCCTGGCCAGCCAATCATGCCTGAGAGTCAAGCACAGGTCCCAGTGAGAAATACTGTCTTCAAAATAAGACAAGTAGCACCTAAAGAGAAAGAACACCCTCGATTGTCCTTGGACCTGCTCTTGCATGTGCATGCACATACATGGACATCAACATACACATACACTCCTCCACAACAGGCTAGTGAAAATAAAAGCAGAACATTAAATGTAGTATTTACGTAAAATTTTAGAAAAATCAAAACTATGAAAGATGATTGGATGATTAAAATATTCTAGATAACGATTCCTAAGGTGACATGAATCTAGACATATCCCAAATCTTATAGAATTTTGCACTAATATTGGAAAGTATTGCTGAATATATGCCATAGGATTGAAATGCACCAGAACATACTGTAAATATACAACCATGTGCACAAAAGGAAAATGATTAAAAAATCTGGAAAAAATAATCAAAACATTTGTATCCATGAAATCCCCACAATATTGCAGTCTAAGAAGAATTGTATGACAGTACAAGTTATATGCCAATGCATATGGAAGAAATGTCACAGAGAATTCAGAATAGGAGGCGTGGGATATGGGGAGAACTGGACGGGGTGGGGGACAAGGATGGGACAGAAAAGATGTAATATAATACTCATGCTATAAAAGTCTCAAAAAATAAAAAATAAATTAATGTTGTAAAAGATAAATAAAATCTTAAATGAAAAATATCAAAGTATTTAAAAATAATAACTCAGTGAAAAACAGACTATCAGATGATTTTGGAAATTTTTCTTCTTTATTCAATTCTATATTTTTAATTGTATTCATAAGTATGGATTTACAGTAGGAAACATGTTTTCACCTTAATAATAATAAAAATATTCAAAACAAATAAAGGGAAAAGGAACATATCTGATTCAATCCAGAAATGCTTCTCACATATAATTTCCAGCTGAATTAACAATATAATAAATTCATTGACTTGAAAAGGAAAAAAAGCAGGTAACAATGATTTAAAAAGTCCAGTGACTTCCGGTACAAATAATCCCCCCCAAATTCTGGCTGATGTCCAGCAAGGAAGCAAATGAGAACAAAAGATGTTTGAGCATGAGAAACAAGGAAGAGATGTTCAAATACATAGACATGAAACATCTAATTCACAAAATGATGATGAAACTTAAGCAAATTAAAATAAAAAATTAATGATCAGTTTTAAAGGTAGCATCGTTTGTCTGAGGAATAAGAAGATAATTATAGTATAATATCATTTGAATATGAAACTATGGCAAGCACAATTACATTTCAGTGATATTTAAGCCACAAGGAGGGAAGGCATATTGTTTCCTGTGTTGGTGGAGGTCTGTGCCAACCTGGTACTAATTCTTCATCTTTCAAGGTAGATGTTAGTAAATAATGTACAACACTGTGAAGAAAGCAGTAAGACATAGCAAAGCCATGGTGCAATACAGCAACAAATTCTCTGCTTTATAGTGACCAATAGTCATGTCCCCTGCCACGATGTCTGACTCAGCATCCAAAGGGTGCTCAGCTTTAGGTGCTTTGCCTGTTGCCTCTTGTATCCACTGGATCTGTATAGTGTAAGATTATCTTTGCCTGTCTTTCATTACTTCAAATCAATATTTTATATTACTTTTCTGTTCAAATTAATGTGTGACTCATGCTTTAAAATTGGTGTCTAATTGAAATGATCATTAAAGAAGTCAGTACTTAGAGACCAGGATCTGGAACGAAAGCTCAGTGACTCTGAGCACTCGCAGCTACTGCAGTGGACCCAGTTTTGTTTCCCAGCACCTACATGTCAGCTCTCTACGGGCTATAACTCCACGTCCAGTGGATCCAAATCTTCCTCTGGCCCCCTAGAACATTGTACACATGAGGTACACTTACATATATGCAGACAAAACACACACACACACAAAATAAAAATTTCAAAAATGAATTTTTTTAAATGGGTAACTATTATGAGAGCATAGAAAAGCTAAAACAACCGCTGTACTTGAAATCCAAATGTTTACACAAGAAAAGTGTGCTTTAAGTGTTAAAAGAAGCATCTTAAATGTATGTCAGAGATCTTTAGGAAACATACTATCATGGTATCAATGAGAAACAGTGTATTACTTGTTTATTTTAGCCCATGTTAATGTTGCATAATAAATCAATTTGCATTTCTTTTGCTAAAACCAGGGATGAATAATACAATTCCGCATGGTCCTTTCTCAAATATACATTGACTGGTATAATGAGAGATGTTACAGCTTGTAAGCCTGCATTAGAGCCATATAAACAGTTAGGAAAAGCGTAACTAGTGTATAGTTAAGGTTCTTTCAAAATTATTTGGTTACAACAAAAGTTTCTATTACATTCTTACTGTAAAAAATCTACTTTGGAAAGACAGTGAGTTTCATGTTCTTGTCTTTGGGTATTCAAAGGACTAAATGACTTAATTTGCTCTCTTTTTGGCAATTTGAATGTTTTCCTCACATTTATAAATCATTTTACTTCTTATTAAAAAAAAGCCAATTTTGAATTTATTTTGTGTATGCTATCTTCAACATTAATTTGCATTAATTTCTGTCCTTGTACAAATATAAATATGAATGACCAAAAAACAAACAAAAAGTCATAAACATGAATGAAAATGAATGTCACTAACATTTAAGAATATTAAGTACTAAAAATTCTCAGAGCTATTTTTATACATACATATAAATAGAATTTAAACAGACAGTGGTAGCCAATGTCCCTGGTTATATTTGATTTTATCTGATTTGGTTATAAACAATCATTCAACTGAGATTTCAAAACTGTACTTAAAATTAGCTTGTTAAATATGTTGCAACGGTTTGTATATAGGTAGTAAAACAGAAAAGTAAGAGCAGAAAATGGAGTAAATAAAACCATCTATCACTACAGTTGGGTAAGTAGGTTAAAAATGATAAATGGATTCTCAATTAAGCATCAATTAATGGCAAAATGACAGTAAAATTAAGTTATCTTTTGTTCCACTATTAATTTTTCTTTGTCACAGAAACAAACAGGTGTGGATAATAAGCCAACCCAGAAAATTAAACAAATATACAGACCCAGTCTCTTAAAAGCCACAGAAAGTCAAAGCCATGAAATAAAACAGGCATGACATAAGAAAAGAAAAGCAAGGTAATATAATTAAGCACAATATTATCAAAATTAAATTACTTATAAATGTGCTAAAAGCTGAAAACTCAAATCAGACAGTGAGCGACAGGTTATATTAAAAGAATAACATATACTGACTTCAAAAAAGTCACCTACTTTTCATATTTTGCAAAGCTAAAACAAAATTATATCATAAGTAAATCAGGTGTCTGTAACAACTCAGATACTGAAAATTTAAAGACTGGGGTGGTTTGAATAAGAAATGTCCTCTGTGGGCTTATATATTAGAATACCTGGTTCCATTTAGTGATTGTGCTTGGGGAGGTTATGGATTCCCTAGAAGGTTGAGCCTTGCTAGAGGAAGTATGTCACTGGATGGGGGTAGACTTTGAGGGTTTATAGCCTTGCCCTACTTCCTGTTCTATTCCCTCCTTCCTCTATGAGGATAAAATGTGATATCTCTGCTCCCTGAATGCCATTCCTTCTCTGCAATGGTGGACTATTTCCCTCTGGAAAGGGAAGTGAAAATAAACCCTTTCTTCCCCAAGCTGCTTTTTTGTCACAGTGCATTTTTAGAGCAACAGAATAAAACTAACATAGAAATTGTCACCTTTTGGCTGAAAAAACAGGAAATGTTGAGGATAGAGTTTAATCAAGTATTGTTATACAAGCTTAGACGTCAGTAATGCCGAAAGAAATAGGAAAAGCAGAGGTCTGCTCATGAAGTTTCAGAGAAAAGTAAAAATTCTGTCAGAGCCTGTGATTGGGGCTATGTGACTAAAAATATTGCTGCCTTCTACCCATGTAGAAAACTTGCATGAGGATTAAAAAGTACTGGAAGAATTGTTTTGGCGTAGAAAATTTTAAGACAGCAAAACTTTTATTTGATGGAATTTCATGTCTACCATACAAAAGAACAATAGATACAACACAAAGAAATTTTAAAATGAGTAGGTCTGGAGAGGAAAATCACACAAAGAAGCCTAAGACTGCATGTGAGTCGGGCTGAAAAAGAAGTTACGGCCTTTTGCTGTTTGTCTTTTGTTTTGGCCTTTTGTTCCTTCGAGTTTTGTTTTGTTTTGTTTTGTTTTGTTTTGTTTTGTTTTGTTTAAAGACAAAAATCTCACTCTCTTTCTTTGGCTGCCCAGAACCTCACAGAAATCAGCTTGTCTAAATACTGCAAGGGATTGGGATTAAAAGTGTGTATCACCATGCCCAGCATTATAGGCTGTAAATTTAAAGAGATTATTGCTATTATAAAGAAGCCTATGGTTCTGCACTGAACAAGTAGAAAGGTGCCCTGAGGAGTAAGACTCCTCCAAGCTAAGGCTTCAACATGTCAAAGGAGAAAGGCAAGATTTTCTTTTCCTAGAAGGTTCACCTGTGTGTGTGTATGTGTGTGTATGTATGTATGTGTGTGCATGTGTGTATGTATGTTGTGTGTATGTGTGTATGTGTGTGTGTAGGTGTGCATGTATGTGTGTATATTTGTGTGTATGTGTGAGTGTATGTATGTGTATGTGTGTGCATGCATGTGTGTACGTGTGTGTGTGTGCACCCCTTTCCTCCCCAGTTGCTTAGATCAAGGTGTTTGGAATCATGCACAGAAGTTTCTGGAAAAGAAGAAAAAGACATATTTATGCATATGAAAAAATGAGCACAAAGATGACTTGTAAAATTGAAAAGAAAACTGACTAGCCAGGATCCTCAGAAACAAAGAACACAGTAACGAATCCCCTGATTTGTTCCAGGCTGTCCTGTGGATAAGATGGACAAACTGTTCACCTAGAAGTCCTAATGGGTGTAGACAACAAATGATTTTCTTCTCTAAACAAAGCAAAGATGATTTCAATGCACCACAATGGCTTTTTTTGGGTGGGGATTCAGGGAAAACCAAGTAGGAACAAAATTTAACATCATTACCAGTCTGTAATGAATGTCCCTGTCTCCACGTCTACTGAAGATCACAAAGAAAACATGAGCTTCCATCTCTTTATCAAGCAGTAGTGACCTGCTCCCTCCACATCTTCCTGTTTCCAGGAACAAAGAGAAGGTCCACTCAAGAAACATTCATCATCACTGAGTAGTGATTAAGCCATTCCCATCACAATGTCAACTGACCTAACAGAAGAAACATTACACATACACTCAGCAAGCAAAAATTAAAAAAAAAAATGTCTACTGCTCTTGTGTTTCACTGGATGATGAAGGATGAGTCTGGCCCTCTGACATCTATCTATTCTTAAGGAAAACCAGCTAAACTGGAAAGCTATTCAAAAATATATTTGTTTATTTTCTATGAATGAATGTTTTGCCTGCATGGTTCATGTGCAGCACATACATGTCTGGTATCTGGGTATGTCAGAGGAAGGCATCAGATCCCCTGGAACAGAGTTACAAGTGATTGTGGACTGTGGTCCTCTGCAGTGCTCTCACCTGCTGAACTCTTTCATGCTATAAATTGGAAAGTTTTAAGAACACCCAGTATTTCATAAAAAATTATAAAAACCCCAAGGACTTACCATTAAACCTCCATTTGCTCTCTGGGTTTTATATTTGCCAGCAGCCTTACCCACTGAGTCATCTTGCATTTTTAATGCAATCGATCATTTTCTGATTTTAATTCTTAACATTTTTATGACTAAAAATTAAGAGCGTATGATAGTTACATTATCATCATTCAAAGAAATATTAGAAACCATTATAACAATTTAGGTATAAGATTAGGATGTATAAGCAACAATGTTCTGATACAAAACATAAATAAATAAAGGACAATAAATTCAATACTGATGGACAGGACAACATTATCAAAATATCAATGTTCTACAACTCAGTCCATAGGCACAATTATGGATTAAATTCCAGGAAATTATTTTGAGAGTATCAATAAACTGTCTCACAGTTGAGCTGAAGAAAGAAAAGATGCAGAAGATTAAATACAATGCAGAAATTCTAGAATAAATTAACAGAACTGAAATTCCCTGAGTTCGTGCCTTGCCATACAACTACAGTAACCAAGATGGTGTTATGGTGTTTCATTAGCAAAAACTAAACAGATCAATGAAAGAGAAGAGGGGAAGCTAGGCATGGTGGCATGTGCCTACAGTCCTATCACTTGGGACATAGGTAAGAGGATTGTGAGTTTCAGACCAAGGTTGAAGGCCCAGAAAAGACACTCTCTCTCTCTCTCTCTCTCTCTCTCTCTCTCTATATATATATATATATATATATATATATATATATATAGTGAACCCATCTTTGATGAAGAACAGAGACAGTAGAATCTGGAAAAAATTGTCTTTTCAAAGACTGTTATTGACCAAATGAACATTCACATGTAAATGTAAAACACACATTTCACAGAAATAAGCTCAAGAGTATCACAGATCTAAATCAAGAGTATCACAGATCTAAATGTGAAAAGAAAAACTAGAAAACCCTTTATATAAAAGAAAATTTAGATGACTGTGGATTTTAGTTCTGGCGTTTTTCAAACACCAGAGAATGATCCATGAACAAATTAAGCTGAATTATTTATTTATTTATTTTTTAGAATTTGAAAATTCTGTCATCGAAAGACACTGCCAAGAGAATTAAACACACACTACAGTCTTATAGAAAAAATATTTGCAAAGTCACACTTTACAAAGGACTTTTATCCAAAATGTGTCAAGAACCCGTGAAAGTCAATAATAAAATTAAACTGTATCAAAGATTCACCAAAGAAGAAACATATGCTAAAGAAAAAGTAAGAATATAAAAATGTACTACGTATATTTCACGGGAAAAAATGGAAATTACAATGACAAATAGGCACTGCCGTCGGTCTACTAGAATATTGCAGCTCTTAACAAGAGCTATGGAAGGCTATGGAACAAGACAAGAGCTTGTGACTGCTGGCAAGACGACCAACCAGCATGGCTATTTAGAAAAGTTTGGGAGGGTATTGCAAAAACAAAATTTTTGCCGTACTAAGAAGCAATTGCACTATTTAATAATTACACATAGGCTGAAAACACATGCCTATGCAAAATCTTCATGCAGGTACTGGTACAGCTTTATTTATAATTGGAAGAAGCTAAGATGACATTTAAAATACTTTCCTGTGCTTTTACCTGGGCTCCTCCCGTTTCTCCTATGCTTGTGATTCATAGGTTCAGTCTTCTGCAGTGTCCCAGAGGTCTTGTGTACTACGTTCCTGGTTATACTAGATTAAGCATTTTTTGACTGTGTCATCCATTTCCCCAATGTCTTCAGGATCCTGTATTCGCTTTTCCATTACTTCCACTTTCTTTTTCTTCTTTTATCTGAGTATTTTCTTGATTTCCTGATTTTTTTAACTTATTGAGCATTTTTACCTGTCATACAATAGTTCTTAATCAAATTTTGATTACCCCCAGTCATGATTCCCCAGTGCTCCCCCCGCCCCCCCACCTCAAGTTTTCCACCAGGCATGTTAAATCCTATTCAGTCAAGCATTTGTACCCAGATATCCTTCAGTGCATATTCGTCCACTGAAGTCCAGTCAGCCTATCTAGACATCATAGGTAAGGCGTTCTCCCCCTCAACCAGTAGTAATCAGTCCCCAGCAGTCTTGATCTAGGACTTGCCGACCAGCGTTTCTTTCACTCCACTGTGGGCCCTTGTCTAATTGAGCTCACATGGGTCCTGTGCTCAGTGCCAACAGTGACACTAGGGTACACATGCAAGCTTCCAGTGGCCTGAAAGCCTCTGCATCCCTATGTTTATGAACCAGCCATGACTCCACGCACTGTTCCGCAATGGGCCCTGAGTGGTGAGTGGGTGTGGTTTAATGTAAGAGTCCTACCCAGGGACACACACTCTGCAGTGTCTTATTTCTTAAAACTTGGCCAGTTGTGGCCATCTGTGTGCACTGAACTCTGTTGTATAAGGAAGCTTCACTAGTGAGTTTTTTATTCACGTTTGTTTCGCTTTGTCTTTTTTCAGAGATTTATTGAATTCTACTTTCAAAACATTTTGAATTGTTTTAGCTATTTCATTCTACATTTGTGTTTTCATGGTCTTCATTTAGTCTTTCTCCATGCCCCCTTTGAACTCCTGGACATATATTTATTATTGATATTTTAAAATATTTTATTGATTTAGCATTTTTATTTTATATGTATGAATGTTTGGCCTACCGATATGTAAGTGTACCACGTATGCACAAGACCCCCAGAGGACAAAACAGGTGTTGGATTCCCTGGAGCTGAAATTATGAATGGTTGTTAGCTGCTATGTGGGTGCTGGAAATTGAACGTAGGTCCTTTGGAAGAGCAGAAAGTGTTCTTAACCACTGAGCTATCTCTCCAACCCTTATAATTGCTATTAAGAAATCAATAACTTTAGCAACTGTTAGTTGCTATTCTCAAGAAATATTATCATATAGTAATAGTACACATAGGGGTACTAATTTCTGTAATAAGCATATTATACTTGTTTTTCATGTTGTTTGTGCGTTTTCTATAACTAAACATCTGGACTTGTGTCATTGATGGTATTTCTTGTTATGGGTGGGTGATCTCATCTTTGTGGATGCTTATTTGTATCTTTGCCGTTTTCTCACTTGTCAGGTTATGGTCCAGCCGAGCAGTGCTTGTTCTTCAGTTTGGGGGTCATTTTATGGTGATGTGACACTGGAGTATAAAAAGTGGTTAGAGTTAAGTTAGGCATAGGTGCAACTTTGGAGTTGAAATTCCAGAGTTGACTCTTCACAGTTCTGGAACACTGAGGTGAGCTGGGTGAATGCTAGGTGAACAGGTTGGCTGTTAGGTCAGGCTAAGGGAGCTCACAGATCTTGATACCCAAGGGTTATAGCAATTTGAGCATATCTAAAAATGAAGCCAGTCTGAGAGAGCTCCCAGCAGCATTCAAGGGCCCCAGCAGAGCTGAGGTGATGATGGTGAAGCATAGGGACCTATGGGAAAAGAAGTTCATCACAGTGGATTTGGGAAATCTCCCAAATGTGGGAGACTACAAGGGTCCTGACAGAGCAGAGGTAGCAGACATACAGAGATATGGGAAAGTGAGTGTACCAAGGCAAGTCTCCAGGATGAGCTTTAGAACTGAATGGATAATCTGTGACACATCCTGATAATGGAATATTGTTCAGTGATTTTTTTAAAAAATGCTTTCAAACTTCCCCAAATACATGAAACTTAAATGCTTATTACCAAATGAAAATATCCAATTTGAAAATCTATAAACTCTGTAATTACGATGACAATATTTGCAAGGGGTATAGTTGTGAAGAAAGTACTTGGTAGAGAGGGCATATTAGTACAACAACCCAATGAAATAGTACATATAAAATGCCTCTCCATGAGTCCATGTGTATAACTAAAGGCTGCAAACAAGAAACATTTACAGACAGGAGACACCTCCCTTTGAGTTGTTGGCCAAGGTAGTCCAAGAGACTACCAAAATTACACAAGCTATCTCCACAGCCCTTGATTGTCTCCCAGAACTTGAAGCAAAGACTCTGTTGCTGAAAACATTACATATTTTGGAGACAGAATTTGGAGCAATGGAGCTGTCACGGACGTGGAAACCACCTTCCCTAAAAGCTAGCTCTCATAGTTTTGGAGAGCACTATGCAAAGTGCTAAGGGAAATCATCGATTGATGGTCCAACTCTAACTTTAAGGTCAAATGACCAACCACATCAATAAGTGGCACAGCAAAGTCTATTGGCAGGATTGGCACATTTCTCTTGGAGATATTCAACAACTAACTCAAGGAACTTAAAACTCACTCAATAAGAGGAAACTCATTTGTGGTACTGGAAACATAGACAAACACACATTTTCTTAGAGAAAACTTTAAGGCTGTCACACCCTTCAACAAATGTAATTTCTTATTATGTGCTAAATATGGAGACATATTTACAGAGAAGTATCCCAATCACAGCTCATCAGAAAAACTTCTTTTGTGACACAATTATTAAAGAGTTCCACAACTGGTCTCACACAAAGACTGTCTGTGAATTTCCCAACCCTAAGTGTCACATCTACAATACAACCTCTACATCTAAGGCTCACAGAACCTTGTAGGAAAAGGGATAGGGAGAATAGTAACCCATGTCTCAACTCTCATCAAAGAAGCTCCTTCATGTAATGGAGGGTCATGAACACAAAAGGACACAAATAGACAAAATATAAAGGATAAGAGTATGCAGAGTGTAGGTCTTTGGACAGGACTCCTACATTAAACTCCAGCCATCTAAGGTTCAGGGACCGTTGTAGAAGAGAGGGTGGAAAGAATGTAAGACATACTAGGTTCATTTACAAGAAACCACATAGAATGAATAGATGAAGCTTGTATAATGGAATGAATTGATTTTTCTGAAACTTTACTTCACATAACCTCAGAATGTTCCTGCATTTGTAAAGAGAATCTTTAAAAAATACAATCAAATGGATAAAACACCTATAAGCATGCACTAATCCAATCCATTTTTTTTTTACTTATATGGAGAGTTTTGAAACTTCTTTGATCTTTTGCTTTTGAGACAGGATATCACTAAGTAGTCTTGGCTTACCTGGGACTCACTATGAAGCTCAAATAAGCCCCAATTTATAGAAATCTTCCTGCCTCTGCTGATTAAAGATTTGTACCACCATACCCAGGATTACAGTGAACTTTAAACAGAGACATCATGGAAAAGTCATGTGAGAGCAGAATACACAGGACTCAACACCACACAATTTTTGACATTTAATTTTAATTTTACAGATCTGAAAGAATATAAATTCTTATTGCTTATACCACTAAGTCTGTAGTGTTTTGTATGGCATTCTTAATAAACTTCTAGAATTGGTTAAAACATTCCAATAGATGACAATATGTGCTTTACAGAAGAGTTGGCATTAACTTGCTACAGAGGATTTGACTAAGAAATCTTTCTTAGTGAGTGCTATCAGGTTCACTCACCAACATCCTTCCACTAAAGTTTGACCCAGAAACTTCACACAAGTCCATTCAAAGACAATACCGTGTAGGTGTGTACAAGAAATTTCCTTGAATCCTGTTCACAGAGAGATTTGCTGTAGCAGATTATACCCATTAAGTGAGTGTGTATTGCACTTATGGGTATGAAACCATGGAACACTGGGCAGAGATTAAAGCCACAGATCTGATTTGAGGACAACAACAGGGATGAGTTTTTAAATACCTTATGTAACTCATAGAATGAATGAAAGTTATTGTGAAAGCTACTGAGCAATTAAGCTATGGTAATTAAAATACAGCACAGAATATTTATGTCTATTTTAATATAACATTTGTTCAAAATTCAACATTATAAAATGACTTCCCAGGTGGCACATGTGATTGTAAAATAGGAATTAAAAATAAATAAAAAAGTGAATACATTTCTTTGAAAAAAATTTTGGGGTATAAACTAGTGACAGTGATTTTCATGAGCTGTGCGTTATGGACTCCATACTGAATCTGAACTTCTACTTTAAAAACTTACACTGACTGATTCATAAAAAATGAGAAAAATCTCAGGTAGAAATCTTATATAAATTTAAGGACTAAATTTAGTATGTATGTATATGTTTACATGTGTGAATTTTTGTATGTATCTGTGTGCATATGTATGCCTGTATTTAGTTGTGTGCATGTGCATGTAGGTCTATGTGTGTAGGTATACGTGTGTGTGTATGTGTATGTATGTGTGTTTATGAATGATGCAGGTTAAGCAACAAAGTTACAGAAATGAATAAGCTTGAGAATAGTATAGTAGTAACTTCTCAATAGCTACTGTATATGAAATTTGTTAAATATATTTTTATGCCTGGAAATCTCATAGAAATTGAAAGAAAAGATGATTCTACATTGAAGAAACCTCCTTAGACATGAGAGCTACAAATCATGGTGCTTGATGAGCTGAAGCAGGGAGGAGCACTGAAGGCAAAACCAGGAGGTGAAGGAAAGAAGCAGCCGTCCTGTTTGCATTTTCAATACATACTTTACACTGAAGGCCACAGTGAGGCAGACTTTATCCTTTCCTGTTCCCCAAGCACCTATCCCAGTACTGAACTTTCTGAAACATACTTGGAATGGAGAAAAGCAGAAAGGGAAGAATTCTATCAATTGATATGGAAATGTTCATTGTCAGGTAGAAGTGGGATAACAGAATAACTAGACATCCTTCTCAAAATTTGTGCAGCACCTTTCATCTGACCTAGGGAACTGTGCACAGAATAGACTGGTAAACTCTTGATGTCCATCTTACTCCATTAGCGGAAAGCCATTCTGGAACCCTGCGTTTCTCCAAAACAAAAAAGAGCACGTATAATATTAGTCTCTCTGACCGCATGTCCTCACATCAGGTTTCAGACGGTAAACACATTTAAGTTATAACTTTCTATTCTACCACTCCCATCAAGAGTACGTAATGAGTGATCTTCACATGGTTATGAATCTAAACCTTTCAGTTACTTGGAGTTAGCGTTCATTCACAAGCGCACTGTTCCTCTCTGTCTATTTAGGACCTACAATGACATTTATCTCTACACATGCAGAGATGTCAGGTATCCATTTTCTATCACATTCTCCACAGTCATGAGATTTCAAGACAATAGATCAAATCAATCTGGGATTTCTTTTTTACTTTCACTGTGATTGCTGCTTGAAGGAAAATACAGAGAAAGGAAAGAATAGCATCAACTCATAATGTAAAATAAATTATTTTGGATGATATGTATTAGAATATAAAATAGCCTTCCACTTACAATGACAAATTCAGCAGTGCATAGTGATAAGCCTCTGGCCATCACATACTTGGTTACCATGGTTATAGCTCCTCTAGTACCAAAGTATACTGCAGATACTTTCGATGAGCGAAAGTGAAATATGAAGCACTCCAATGCACACATTGAGTATATTTGCACAGACTCATGCCACACGTGCATAAACATATTTATATGGCACACACATGTACATTCACATTATACACAAACACTACTATGCATGCGTACATACCTTCACCACACAAGCACACACAATGCACATATACCCTCTCACATGATCCACATACCCACATGTCTGAGATGATGCTGAGGTCAGGATGCTAGTTCTTGAACTTCAGCACGGACATTTCTTCATTTGCAGACATGAACATGATACTTAACCTGTCCGTGCCTCATTTTTCTGTTATGAAAATATTAATCAAATATGTACTGACTTTACATGCTTTATAAATATTAATGGATCTGCGCTAAATTCTTAGAGAATTTGTGGCACGGAGTGACAGCTAAGCTAGTACTAGCTAATGTCAAATGGATATCTGTGCATACCTGTAAATACACATATGATGAAAGTGTGTAGTATTCAACTAAAATTAAGAAAAAGTATGTGGAAACCTTGGGCTGAATTTCACAAAGACCAAAACTGTCACATTTCTTTAATTCCATTAGTTCTTTATTTAGCTTCTCTTTATGATTTTAGCTTCAACAAAGGAAATACAAGAATATCACTATATAACAAGTAAAGTAAATACTCATCTAGGAGGTGGTGGTAGTCACACAGAGAAATTACTTCATTGTCTGTATACCTAAACATTAGAGTCACATCTAATTTATCAATCAAAAACCAGGTTTAGAAGGAAATGCATAGGATTTTTGTAATACCTGTAGGAGACTAAGTACAAGAAGGTTCTGGTAAACTCAGAAAAATCATCACCCAACTCAAAAGTCCTGAAATTGCAATAAATGTGATGTACATATTTCACAGTCTCCAAGGACAAAGAAACTAAAAGCGTGTGTCAACTCTTCTTCCTGCTGAAATTGTGTCAGCTATGCTGTCTATAAAGCTAAGGCTAAATTTGTCACTCTGGAGGAACTGTAGAATTTTTGTGTTCAGACTTCTTTTTTTCAGAAAAAAAACATTCTGCATAATACTCTCTGCCTCTCAGTTAAAAAAAAATGGTTCTAAACTTCGGAGTGCTCCTAAGACACAGCTACTAGAATTTAGTATGGGTCACAACGTTTCAGGCATGTGTTCTGTTGTCCGTTGGATCCTCTGAAACTAATGCTCAGTCTATATTAATGTCTCAGTCCCGGG
Organism: Eospalax fontanierii; assembly: GCA_035773235.1. NCBI lineage: Eukaryota > Metazoa > Chordata > Mammalia > Rodentia > Spalacidae > Eospalax > Eospalax fontanierii. The sequence goes on along the minus strand of CM069536.1, from coordinate 14,180,778 downwards.
AAACCTCAGCCTGCTCTCTCCTATAATTAATCTTGCAGGTACTGCCTTGACATTATTGGTTCACCAACAGAGCAGAACTGCCTCAGCCATCAATAATAATTCAAGACATTAGGATGAAGCCTACGCACAGGCCACAGAGGTAGCCAAATGTGTCCAGCCTCCTGCATTCCACCCCAGCAGAAGGAAAACTCTACAATTGAAACTGGTTGTTTTGGTGGCTGGATAATTTGTAATGGAGGGGTCTTGGTGTTACTAATTGTTTTGCTTTATGCTTTTCTCCAAATGTAGCCACTGCTTGGCACAATGGGAGTGATTGTCTGTTTACTGAATCTTAATATTGAGGCTGTTACAAATTGTCTTTCACAGATGGTGGGAGCTTTTCAGATGGAGAGAGGCAGGGAATTTATTACTCAATATTTCTGTATTACTGATTGGGACGTGAGGAGCATAGCATATCCTTCCTGCTGCAGACTTTGCTGCTGCATGGCTTTTTCCCTCTGTAAAATGATGGCTGGCTCTAGACATTTTCTCATTTTGTATAGATAGCAGCTGTGTAATTTCAAGCAGAATGTTTGCTTTGATCCCCTTCCTTTAATTGAAATTCGCAATTATGAGATTTGTTTCTTTTATGTTTGCGAGTTTATTGGTTTAATCTACAAAATGTGCTGTCTTGCTGTCTTACACAGTTAAAGGCTATAGCACAGTTGGGACTTAAATGACAAACACTGGAGGGAGGGGCTTACTTTCTTTTTTCCTGTTTTTGTTGACTATAGAAAGAAGCCACTAGACATTCTTCCCTCAGTTGGCAGACTTTATGACAAGAGAGTAAATTATCATTCTGTATAATTTGAAGAAGTATCTCTGGCATGTGTGTGTATAAATAAGTGGGGGGTGTGTGTACATGTGTGCCCTAATGCACATGCACCATAGCTATTCTAGGCTGGACTAGCCCATCTCCTTTGGTTCAGAATGTGTTTCAAGACATGTTTGAATAGGAATATGGCGTTATTAGGGCATTCAAAAGGAAGTAATTTTTTTGTGTGTGAAAACGATGTACATGTTCAATCTGGTACGGGTGGAGGTGTTAGGTTGTTAGGAGATGGGCGTGTTTGTGTGTGCATCAGACATAGTGGTGAAGCTGGGGATTCTTGACTGCCAAATACATAGTGAGAAGAGAGATACATTTATGGCCCAAATCAAATGCAGCCCCTGGTCACTAAGCTTTTCCCTGTGTTTGGACACCTCAGTTCTACTTTTAGGGATTTTTGTTGTTTTGTTTGTTTGTTTGTTTGTTTAAGAACCTGAGTACCTGAAATAATTTATAGGCCACCTAGATTTTATTTTCTCCAGCACCCTCACTAGAAATAGTTGTTCTGTGTTAGGAGTGATAGAGATACTAGACTGAGATCTGATAAGATCTTAAAGTAATTTTGATTTGTGTTTACCGGAGACTAAAAATGTTAAATATTTTGGTCATATGTAAATTTTCATTTGAAAAGTGTTCCAGTAATGTGCCAATATATGGACTGGATTTAATTTTTAGGGTTTTAAGTTTTTTATAGTCTGTATATTGTAGATAGTAATCTCCTGCTGGGTGAATAGTTGCCAAATATTTTCTCCCATTCTCTAGCCTGTCTCTTCATTATGTTTTTTCTTTCTGTGTATAGAAGCCTTTAATTTGATGCAATCTAATTCTCAATTCTTGCCACTATTTCCCAAGCTATTGGAGTGCAATTCAAAATTGATTGCATATGCCTAGATCTTGGAATTATTGCTCATATGCCTAGAATCTTGAATTTATTTCTCTAAGATTTATTCTTACAATTTCAGTTTTAAGTCTCTAAGGTTGCCAACCAATTTTGAGATGATGTTTGGACAGAAAGGGAGATAAGGACCTAATTTCAGTTGTCCACAGGTGACTATCCAATTTTCCAGCGAAACTTGCAGAGAATGTCTTTTTTATTTGAAGTGTATGTTATTGGGATCTTTGTGAATACTTAGTTGGCTGTGTCTGTGTGGATTTATATCGGAATCTTCAGTTCCATTGGTCTGTGTGTCTTGTCCTGAGATTGTCCTTACACACACATGTTGTTGTTATTAATTACTATGGCACTGTGGTATAATCTGACATCAAAAAGTGGGGTACCTCCAGTTGTGCTCTCTCTTCCCAGAATTTCTTTAGCTATTTATGGTCCTTTATGTATCTATATGAATTTTAGGATTTTTTCATATCTATGAAAAATGATATTGGAATTTTGAAAGGGTTTGCAAAGAATATATGGGCTACTGTTTGAAATGTGACCATTTTATAACAACATATTAATGTTTTAGCTCCACCAACATACAAGGTCTCTGCATCTTCCAGGATATCTTTTCAATACTTTACATTTTTCTTTGACCAGGCCTTTAATGTTTTTGCTATATTTATGCCAAAGTTGTTCCTGTCATTTCTTTTTTTCCTCCCTCTCTCTGTTCTTCCTTCTCCTCCTCCCTTTCTCCCTCTTTTTATTTTCTTTCTTCATTTTTTGAAGTAGAGTTTCAAGTATCCCAGGCTTGCTTCCAAATCAATGTATAGCCAAGGATGATGAACTTATAAGGGTCCTGCTTCTATTGCCCTAGTGCTGGGAATAAAGATGTGTACCACTAAACTTGGGGTATATAGGGCTGGGGATCAAACCCAAGATTCTGCTCATGCTAGAGTAGTACTTTCCCAACTGAGCTGTATCTAAAGCCTTATTCTTATTGTTTTTATTTGTTTGTTTTAGGATTTTATGAATGGGATGCTTTCTCTGACTTTTTTCCCAGCATGAATATGTGTTTTATTGATGTATTGAAAAGCTGTTAGTTTTCATGTGAGCTTTGAATCATAATTTCTTTTGGTTCTTCTAAAACTAGGATCAGGTCATTAAAAGTTGGTTTAACACCATGCTCGTTTAGAAGAACAATAGCAGTAGTTCTCACAATAGGACCTATGGCCTGACTAGTTACATGTCCTTGGCCCCAGTAATAGTGCCAGATATGGGCACTGTCTTGTAGGGCAGGCCTTAGCAGTCAGTTGGTGGATAAGGACAACTAAACAGTGTTCTCTGGACAGGACAGAACAAGTTTAACTATGAATTCTCAGCAGTGACAGCATGCACACGACCTGGACAAGCTCAAGCCAGACAAAGACCCACCATAGAGGAGGAAGCTGGACATCAAGTTCCACCCTTAATGGAGGAGCTGTTGACACTTGATAGCAGGTGGGTAAGGGACAGTAACTTTCTTTAAGAGTGTGGCCCTTAGTAGTTGACTATGTTCCAGGAGATGATTACACATTAAAAAGAAAACAATCTGGATTAATGGATTTTTTTTTTCTAAATGAAGACAGAGAGCTGGGTGGATGGGTCCTAGAGAACTTGGGGGAGGGGTGAATATGTTCAAAATACAATGTATGAAATTTTCAAATAACTGTATAAATGTAAAAATAATAGAACCTTGTCATCTGCAGGTTTGAATTATACTACTTCGTCCTGCTTTTGTTGTTTTTATTATTTTTACATTTGCTTTATTACCCTGGGTAAAATCTCAAGCTGTTTAGTAAATATGAGTGTTGCAAAGGGTCTCTCTTGTCTCCCTCTCTATTTGGAGGCACTACTTTCAGTTTTTCTCCATCCAACGTGATATTAACTGCCTCTCACATGTGGTTCTAACGTTGTTAAGAAAGGACTTTCTTACCTCATTTCTTCAGTATATTGATAAAGAAGGGATTCTGAATTTTGTCATAAGTTTTTCTTGTGTGTATTAAAATGAGCGTGTGGCACTTTCATCTTTGTTCCCATTTATGTACTAGGTAACATTAATTGATTTTCATGTGTCGAGCCTTCCTTTCATTCTTGATATGAAATCAACTTGATCACTGTGCCCCCAGCCAAATGCTCATATATGCTTTGATCACTGTGCCTTACACCCAAATTCCCCTTTCTACTTTATAGGCCTTGTCTGTGTCCCAAGTTAAACACACTAAACAAATACTTTATTTGTTTTGCATATGAGGGAAAATGTATGGCGTTATTTTTCTGCTCCTAAAATGCTTCACTTAGTATAATTTTTTTTCCAGTTCAATTCATTTACCTACACATTTCATAATTTCATGTTCCTTTACAGCTGTTATATTCCAATTATTGTTTATCTGACACATTTTTCTTATCCATTCATCTGTTGATGGGCATCTAAATTATTTTGACTTTCTACCTATTATGAATAGAGCCACAATGAACATTAATGTCCAAGTATCTCTGTAGTGGCATATAGAATATGTCAGTCTTAAGTCGAGGAGTCTCAGAGCAGCTGAGTTAGGTAGCTGTTCAATTTCTAGTTGAAACTCCCCAAATGGCTTTCCACTTTTCAGATTTCCAAAGTGTCTGCACTAGTTTACATTCTCACCAGCAGTTTTTAGAGCCCTGCTTTCACCACATCCAGGCCAACTTGTTCTGCTCTTAAACTATTCCCATCTTCCTTCTCCTGTTCTCATGCACCTGATTTTGTTTTGTTTCCTTGTTTTGCTTGAGATGCTTTGGGATATAAGAAAGTAGTGATGGTCTCTAATCTTGAATCTTCTGTCATTAATTATTATTTTATTAAATACATATTCTCACTACCTTTGACTGCAGAATTACTCTTGCACCATGGTCCACATCCTTGTTTTTTGTTTTTAAATTTCTTACTAAGGTTTTGTGTATTTCATACAGAACATCTTCATCTTAATCATTTGTACAGCTTTGTCCACTAGCATACCCCCACTACCCACCACCCTCAAATTCATGCTTTCTCTCATTTGTGTCAAGTTAGTGACCCCACACAATCCTCAGTCCAAGTTCATCTACTGAGGTCTAGTCAGCCAACTTAGATGTCCTCACTTTAGGAAGATCAATTCTTCCTCACCCAGCAGTAGCAAAATAGGTATCTTTGTATTTACAGACAAATATCCCAGTCACCACTCATCAAAGAAGCTTCTTTTGCACCAGACTGACTATTACAGAGTACAATTGATCATACACAGACACAGTTCACTTGTCTGTGAACTGCCCAAGTCTAAGTGGCACATCTACAATGCAACCTCTACACCTAAGGCTCACATCCTTCAATTATATTTTACACAGGCACACATGGGCTTTTATTATCTTTAATTTATTTGCATCTTGACTATAAGATAATTTCATATTTGCCATGATTTTCATGAACTCTGAAGCCTAAGTTGTAGCTACCATTCATTCTGATTAACACAGATGACTTTGTTTCTGCTTTACTACACTGAGCTGAAATGGAATTGATGGGAGTTTGAAGACTTGTGTTGTATATAAATGTCCACTCTTCTTGAGCCCGAATGAGAAGGGAAACTCAACTGCATTTCAGATTGGTTAAAGGGCCTGACCTGCTGCTCCCTCATCTGAAATATTATTAAGTTCTTCAACACCATTCTTTATTCCATCTTTCTAGGAGAAAGCTTTATTTCCCAAGGGAAATACCCTTGCTTTAAATCATTTCCTCAATTCACCAAGGCTTTGCTTACATCAAAAGCCAGCTCAAGTGATTCCATATCCCCATTTCTGTCTCCTGTTGGCATTTTCTCCCTTTCTGCAGTGAAGTGCTGAGTGAAGAAGATGGATTTGATTGAAAACAACCATAAAGGCTTATTTTGTGTACTGAGGGACCCTATTTACTCTTGAGTTTATGGCTTCATTCTTTTCTCTTCATTATGCTGGAGACATAGACTATGTGTGGTTATGATGGTAGTTCTTTCTTTCCAGCTTGAGGAATCAAAGTCATATACTGTAATGACTTTTCTCTATGTAATACAACGAGGAAGTTAATTTTTCATGGAAAGCTTCAGGTATCTCCCAGGCTTCCTACATAGACCCTCATTTTAACTCTCTTTGAAAATAGGCATTCGTGGAATGTTTTATGTACTTAGTTTTGCAAAATAAAGATGAATGTCTTAAGTTTTTTTTAAACATATCCCTCCACTGATTCTAACATTACCTGAACTTCAGAATGGAAGATTTTTTGGGGTAGATGCATGATTAGAGCTAATCCACCCTCCACCCCACTGCTAAACCTGTTTGCAAGCAGAACTGCATATACCATCTTTAATGTGTATAAAAATGGAGTAAAATAAAAAAGAAAACACACAGAAAAGAGATTTGGATCAAACAGAACTGGCTTTGATTGGTAACAGATTATGTACTGGTAGTGTTTTGAGATGGAGCAGATTATTTAAAAACTCTGTTAAACCGATTCTTTATACTCAAATGAATGTACCCTACAGATATTTTAGGGTAAGTTAGCTATGGACATACATAATATGTGGGTTATAATATACGTTAATATTATTTAAGAGAGTATATGAGAGTCAGCATCTTCATATGAACATATAATGTGAACATCTAATATGAACATGTATATAAATGTAATTGATTGAATATATTCTTGCAATTATGTATATGCATATACACTAAAATTCTCTCGACTGGTTTTATTTTGAAGGGTAAGCAAAGAAGCTTCATTGAGAAGTAAAGAAATAACTCCCTGCAGCAGAGAGTTCTCAAATATGAGTTGTCTATGACTGATTTTTTAAGACTGCATTTGTTCAGATGCTCAGTGAAAATCAAACCAAACTTTCTCAGATTTAGATTTATCTGCCTAATTTACATATGTTTTCAAATGAAATAATTAGCATTATGATATATTTTGACAGATAATATTTGAACAAAGCATACACTTTCTGTGCTTTCGAGTCATCTAAACCAATTCATCTCCTGCTAGTATAGTTCATCCTATAGAAACATTTTATCGTGCATTGACATTTATATGTACATTATATAATCTAAAGAGAATAATGCCATGTTATATGTATACATTCACCCCAAGCATTTAGAAAGACATATTAATTGAACTTTGTTTCATAATCCAATTTATATGAACGAATTCTAAGAAACCTAGAAATCACTGCTGCTCCACTTGGCTTATGAGAAAATAACTACCAATCTGTAAAATACAATTCTATACAAAGAAGAAAACATGGGCCAAGGACTTAACACATCCATGGCTTGCATACGATGACAGATAAAGACTGGTATTATCTGAGGCCTTCTGTAGTTCATAAGTAGGTAAACATAATTTTAAGATATTCTTATTAACATAATAATAAAGTATTAACTTTATAGAAGATATAAAAGTTGTGTTACTTTGTTTACCAAGTTTCTCTTATTGTTATATTTTATTTATTGACTCCTACTGTGCTTCAACCAGAAGAACAGAATGTGGAAATAACAGTTTTAATTATGTCTATTGTCTCCTTAATGTAAACAAATTGTTTTATTCTCAAATTTAATTAGAGAATTAGTTTTTTAAAATATTTTTTCTGGTATTTTTGTATGATATATTTATATTATCTTTTTTAAACTCTCCCAAAATTCAGTGGTACCATGAATAATCAGACAACAATAATGATTTTATTGTAATTTTAAAAATAATTGTCCCATGCTTAATGGAGTACCTTCAACTTAAGCTTCCTCAAGGAAACGACGTGCTGCATTTTATGACCATAGTTTCATACTAAATGTAGAATATCAACCTCTCATCTACAAAAGTCCAAGGAGCATTAGTGTAAAAAAAAAAAAAATATATATATATATATATATATATATATATATATATATATATAGCATGAAGTCACTTTATAGGCTTACTTTGATGGTTACCATTTAAATTAAGTAGCTTATATAGTATTTAGAATACACAGAGACAAAAATTGTGTCACCCAGTGCAGAACTAAATCATTTATATATTGCCATTATGAAGTTTGGTTTTGATTGTCTCCTATTCTGTCTTGGTTATTCTACCTTTGTATGATGTTTAATCTTGTCTGTCAACCTGAGAGGATCTAGGATGACCTTGTGACTAGCCTTTGGGCATATCAGTGAGATATTTACTAAATTAGGTTAATTGAGGTGGGAATACCACCCTAAATGTGGGTGGCATCAGTCCATGCTCTATGAAACAGAAGCAAGCATCCTGAGCAAGGGCATTTGTCTCCCTCTGCGTCTTTACTGTGGATACAGCATGGCCTGCTGTCTCATGTTCGTGCTTCTGACTTCACTTCACTGTCACAATGGGTGTATTCAAACTCTGAGCCAGAGTCATGTCATCTTCCCTTAAGTGGCTTGTATCAGGCATTTTGTCGAAGTAATGGAAAAGTGTCTAACACAGAAAATTGTTACTGAAAAATGAGTTCCTACTATGAGAAACCTCATCATGTGTTCCACAGGCTTTTGAAACTGGGTTATAATGTAGGAGGCTTTGGAGCTTTGGGCTAGAAGAGAATCAAAACACTAAGCAGAACTTTACATTATCCTGATGAGAATCTGGAAGAACAGAAGCCTAAGAAAACTCAAAAAGTGGGGTTCTGACTCATGAGATTTTAGAGACACTTAAAAGCTGTTTTAGAAACTAGCTTAGATGATATTTATGCCACATTCTAGCAAATAACCTGGCTATCTTCTGCCAGTATCTTGAGAATTTGAGTATGAGCCTGAAACTTTAGTGCCCTGCAGTGAACAATGTTTCCACATTCCTCTGATGGAGCAGAGTGGAGGATGGAGGACTTCCTGATATTGGGCAGCAGTTTTAACCTTCTCTGAGTGACTGCATTACTTCAAAGACCCTCCCCTGAGTTCTCCACATGTGTATGGCAGAGGTTTTGCCTCATCCTGGGACAGGGGAGGTCTCTGTCATTTGCAGATTCTGATCTTGGGAGGACTGATTCTCTGGAATGGACCTCCCACCTCCCCTAAGGGCCAATTGTAATCCCCACTCCATATGTGAGTCTAGGGATGTTGACCTTGGACCTCCCCTATTCCCAGGTTTTCCATTGTTTTCTGTCATTTTCCTACAGCCACAGTATGCCTTCATCTATACCCTAATTGAACGTCTAGAACTAAAATTCAACATAGTCTGGGAAGTTAAGAAAAAAAGAAATAGAAAGTACTATAATAACTGAACTGATATAATTCTCAACCTGAAAATCTGTAATTATATCTTAGAATATAAACTCATAATTCTACATGTCTACTAGAATTTAAAAAATACTACTGACTGACCAACCTTCAAAAATAACATGAAGTTTTTCTCTGTTCCTGTAATGTGAGTTTGCCATTCACTCCATTTACAAATTTTCTAACCTATACAAAGTTTTTCAATTTAATCTTCTTATTTCTTAAAGAAAGCAATGCAATTAAAATATTTTTAAATTAAAAAAGAGCAATAAGTGTGACCGAAAGATATATAAAAATGATGTGCAGTTTGTTAGGAAAAGGAGCATGAGCAAGTTTAAAATTGCAGCCACGGTCAGTCCTGAAAAAGAGACTGTCATTGATAAATAGAAACCTCCTCCTTTGCCCTGGCAGGACCGGAAAGGTGCTCTTGGGGGCAAAACCCCACCCAACTTTGTGAAAATGCAAATCTAATAGAAAGAGAGGTCCTGAAATAAGAATTCAGCTGAAGGGTTTCCTTGATCAAAAGTACCAGCCTGGGAAAGTATTTTTACAGACTTATGCAACATGGCACCAGAGTGCCATGGCCATGGTTCAAGGGGCCAGATTTCATCTAAAGCTAGCAACAAATTTGACAGGGACATCCACATAGAACTGGCTATGCATTTGTGAGAGAAATGTTCATGGAATTTTGTTCCATGTTTTCAGAAAATGAACCTGTTTGGAGGCTCTGCAAGGAGGTTCTGAGAATCATCTACTCTGTGGAGTGGTGAAGGTAAATCCTAATTTGCAATAGAAGTCCCAGAATGTATGAAATGCCAGGACCGCGGAACCTTCATTATGGAAAGTGGTAGGCATGTAATCATGCTGGGCTAAGAAAGGTTGTGCATACTCTGCTGTAGCTCCTTGAGTTGAAGGGGGCTCCAAATTATTTTGGTCACATTATCCAATGACCAGGGAGATTTGATTTAATGTGAATATGGAATAAAAATGTCCTAAGAGTGACAATTCAGTGGTTAAGAATACTGGCTTCTCTTGCAGAAGATCTAGGTTCAGTTTTCAGCACCTACATGGCAGCAAACCACTGTCTGTAACTCCAGTTCCAGGGAATTCAACACAATCTTTTATCCTCTGGGGCACAGCATGACATGGCTGCACTTATGTATATGCAGGCAAAATATTTATTCATGTATAATGAAACATAGATATAGAAATAAAAATGCTAAATGTTCTAGGGAAGAAAAATAAAACAAGTATATCAAATCATAAACAACAAACTAAATAAAAGTATTAGAAGTGACTGAAGACAACTTAATGAAATAATTGCACAGCTTATTTGAATTTTATGCAAATTATTTTAACTTCAAATTGACATAGTGGTGCTCCATCACTAGGAGTTGAGGAAAAATGATGCACCGATGTACAAAGAGATTTGAAAACATTTAAAATGAAGAAATGAATTATGAAAACCTTGAATATATATGTTTAAGTCTGTGAAGAAGAGAAAAAGGATAAAACAAGTCAAGAATAATGCATAACATTCATGACGTGCCTGCTAGTTGATAGAAGGAATTAAAAAATATATTTTCATACTTTAATTATTTGCTTCATAAGCTAAATAAAGTAAATTTGTATAGAATTATAATGTCCAAGATATGTACCATTAACATTTCATGTAGCTTTAAACAAGCATATGCCATGGGTATTTTATTGGAAATCTATGTAAGTTTCCTATATATTCAGTCTAGGTGCCTTTTATCTTCTCTTTCTATGATCTGTGTTTTGAAATCAGTGTTGATGGATTGTACAAATACAAAATTAATTACCTTTTATTCTAATTGTTAAAATCTCTCTGTCATGGTGGTTTTTCATTCTCTTAAAATCACCATGGTAACACTTCTGTGCATGTGTGTGTGTGTGCATGTTTATGAGGATGTTTAACTGAGGAGAGATTCACTTTGGATGTGTGCAGCATCATCCCATGGATGAACTCTCAGACTGGATAGAGTGTAGAAAATGAGGTGTGTGCCACCATTCATTCTTCTGCTTCCTGGACGCTAACCCACTGTCTCACACTCTTGCCACATGTCTTCCCTGCCACAATGTGCTCTCTCAAACTGTGGGTCAGAATAAACCTTTCCTTCCTTACGTGTCTTTTGTCAGTTATTTTTTTTGCCACAACAAGAAGCATAATACACTTTCCAGTATATTACTGAAAGCAAAATTTTAAATTATATTTATTTTTTTAAATTGACCTCAGAATATCATACAATGTAATTTGATTATATCTGATCCCTTCCTCTCTCAAACCCCTCCCACGATTCCCACCTCCTATTTCATGTCCTCCATTAGAATCTGTTTCCTTTGAGCGCCTATCTAATTCTAAGTTATTACAAATATTTTATAAGAATCTTGAAAATGATTTCCCAAAGAACATTAGCCATAATGGAAACTCCTTATCATTAAGTATTTTAATATCTGAGTTCTTTAGTATTATTTCTTCTATTCAAATAATTTCTAGACCAACTAGATTTATTCCATAAATTATTCAGTCTTATAATTCAACTGGATAGTTAGCTTGTTTAGGTATAGGGCAATATTGTAGTAATATTCTCTTACACAGAATTCCTACAATATTGGTGTTAATAGTGTGTGCATAAAGCTTTCCCAAATGCCCTTTTTATAATCAGAATGTATGGCTTTCACTGTTTTCTAAATTAGTCACTTTGGACAAATCTTTTCAGTTATCACACTGTATTCTTCTCATCAAAAGCAAGCAAACATCATCCAAACAAAAGTTAATATGAAATTTATATCCAAAGATAAAAATTCAAAATTTTAAATACTATAAAACTTATACTTTTTGAGGACATGAAAGTCAACTTCCATATTTCCCTTTAAAATATAAGACTAGACAAAATTACTATTGAATTAGTTGATATTGAAATTTATGCTGCATATTTTAAAAAGAAATAATTGGAAAAAAGTTAGGAACATTTATTGATCTTTCACAGATTATAATAGGAATTCATGAGAGAAAATGCTTATCTAACCGACTACAACATTCCAGTTGGCCTATCTGTGATATATATATAAGCTTTATAGTCTATGACAAGTATTTCATTTTCTTTCTTGTCTATTTTGATTTTGCAATTTTGTTTAATATCTCTTTATCAGATAGTGATTGAAATATGACAGAATACTTAAGAAGTAATAAAACACTAATATTTAATGTCAAGTGTAATAGTTCTATTCCACTTATAATCAAGATCAAAAACTCCAGGGAATTTCACATTTTCAAATCATTTTTTTCATAAATTAAATTTTTCTTAAGCATGCCACTTGTAGAAATTTAAGTTATTTTTCTCAAGTAATTGGTTTAACTGATTCAGAATCCCTTTTCAATTATTTAAACTAAGTATGTGATAATTAAATTATATGTCCCTCCAAACTTTCTACACAATTTAGTCTCTGGTATATTTCAAATATTTCAAATATTTTCTAAGGTTTCACTAATTAAATGAAATAAAACTTTATTAAATGGCTATTTAAGATAAAGATTCAATAATAAGGATAATCCCTTTATAATTTGAGAAGTTTTCAGGCAATATATTATTATAAATTTGTATGTGTGTATTAACACAGCTCCAATCTGTCTTAAAAAATAGACTTAAAATATATCTGATATTTAAATACCTTATTTTCTTTTCGAATCAGAGTGGCTGTGATCACCTTACATGAGACCCAGACCCTGATGAGGTTCTAGTTTTTAACATTCTCTCTTGCATGGAACAGGAAGATTAAGAGGCTCCAGAGGTCGTGTGTCCTCAGGAGTCTCCACTCTTGCTGAGATCTTTAAGAGGCCCCTCCCCCAGGTAAATGGAAAATGACAGGAATTTCTAGTTTTCTTCAGAGGCTTGGGTTTTCATGAGCTGTCCATGCTGCGAGTGTGGCATTCTGCAGCGTTGTAGTAGCCCAGGAGGCCTCCAAGGAAATACTTCCCTGTGAGTCCCCCAAACTCATGTGAGGAACCCCCATAAAGTGACTGGATCCCCAAGCAGAACTTGGATACAACCCCTTCTTTGGTCTGCTGGTGCCTTCTGTATCTGAGCTAAACAGATGTTTCAATACATTTCCCCAGGGAAGTCTCTCAAATACCAGCTAAAGTAAACACAAAGAGCAAAATCAGAATTAGAGAAGCTGTTAAGATGTCAAAGCATGTTTAAACATTTGATTAGTACACATGTAAAAAACAACAAAATAGGTATAAGCAAAAGTTGGATACTGAAAAATCAGTACACTCTCTAGGAAGAATCATTTAAAGAAAGAGAAGAACAAGATTCAAACAAGAAATTCAATTAATGCAAGAACATAAGGAAACAACATTTCAACCTCTAGATAGGTGACATATAATTAATACATTTATATATAAGGTAATACACACAGAGACACACACGCACAACATTTATCAGACAGAAAACTGAGCAAAGTGATTTAGAACTCAGCTGACAGGTCTTGGAATAGCAGATTGCCACAGGGAGCACAAAATGACCATGTCAAACCTATATAGACTTACTGAGATGGTACCAGGAGGAATCTGAAACCTGTCTGGAAAAGCCCCCACTCATCAGTTTGATTTTCCCACATAAAATGAAGACTTCAGTGTAGCGTGGATCCATGCATAGTGAGTTTTGTCCTACTATTGAGCAGCCCTCACTACATGATCACAGCATTTTATGGACTATAAGTGAAGGATGACAAAAAAAGTGTAGAAGGACTGGAGACAGAATCATAGTGAGAAAAATGGTTTATGGGTTTCACTTCTTCCACAGGGACCCTTCTGTAGAAAGCATGAAGATGTGCCAGGCTTGTGGATAGCCTAGAGGGGTTTAACAAAGAGCCCTCACAGCTTAGCATTGACCCATTTTCTTCTAAAACATTTGGGAAAATAGAGGAAATTTTTTAGAAAGTGCATTTTATAAAACTGACCCAAATGCAAATACTGTATGTCCTCAGTACTATTTTTGCCTTTTGCTTATCATATGAACTTACACAACTCATCATTATCAGTAAAAGTTATTCGAACAGAGTTTTACACCTGTCCAGACCCATGAAGTGATGGATCCCGCCGGTCTGTCTCACTAGTGCACACTTTTTTGTTACTGTTTTTTAGAACATTTTCTGCTTATATGCCCCACTATGAGATAGAGTTAATCAAAATCTTAATAGTTTTTTATCTTTCATCTATATTTCATGCATACAAAATGGAGGAAGTTTGTGTTTTTTCTTCCGTTTTTAAGTTTATTGACTGAGAATTCTATACTTGAATATAATGCTTTTTAAAGTCCACTCCTCACTCCCTGCTCTCCATCTCCTCTTTGTTTTTGTGTTTATGAGTGTTTGCCTGCAGGTATACTGGTATACCTCCACTGCAACCAGAAATCGGCATCCGAAATCCTAGAGCTGAAGTTCTGGACAGTTACGAGCATCTATGCAGGTGCTGGGAACTGAATCTCCATCTTCTGCAAGAGCAGCAAGTGTTCTTTACTACTGAGTTATTTCACCCTCTTCAACTCTTCTTAATATTTCTAAGGAGAAAATTTTAATTCCAGTGGGTATTAAAAGCATTTCTTCTAATCATTCAGAAAAGAAAATCATTTAAGTGGAATTCATAAAAAAGCTACAGATTAGCAAACATTTCTCAGTTTGTTCTTATCATGTCAGCATCATTTTAGTAACAAAATCAGACTAGGATATCCCCATATAAAATAAGAACAATTTTAGAATTTTAGATTGGCTTAGTTCAGTGTATCTCAAAAACTCTCAAGGACATAGAAAAAAAATCCCAAACCAAGTATTCAGAAATCAAATCTAATAATACATGAGAAGATGAAAATTTACAGGCAAATACATATAATCTTGGATTTTTATCAAAGTTTTAAACCATTGCAGTTCATCATTTTAAATTAATAATGAAGCTTTTGTATTAACAATAGAGAGAAAAAGTAACTTTCAAAAATTGTCAATTAATTAAAATTAGTCAAGTAAAATAAAACCTTATTCATTCATAAGTAAAAATTAACTATAAAATTTCAAGAATTCATTTAATTTTGAAATACCAAAATTTTCTCTTTGGTTAAGGAGGAGAAAATGAGGACTGGAGATATGTCTCACTTGTCAAAAGTTCTTTCTCCTCTTCCAAGAAACACCAGTTCAGTTCCTAATTGAGTGACTCACAACACCCTATAACTCCACCTCCAAGGGATCCTCTGGCCTCTGTAGGTTCACAGGTGACACGCACAGAAAAACACATACAGATATACTCAGGAATAAAACAAATTCTAGACCTTTTTTTAAAATAATGAGAAAAGGCTGTTTCTTATCACCACTTCAACTAACATTGTATTTGGAGCCTAAGATTCCCATACTCAAAAGTAAAATGTGACAGAGAGAGACATATGTAGACACAAGAAAAATGTTAGCTATACAGATCAATGAGAGTTAGATAGATATAGTGATCATGAAAGACACATGGGAAGATAGATGAATGTCAGAAAAGAAGTTAAAATTATCAGTATATTCATATGTTGCAATTGTGCTTTGGCAATGTGACTTGAAATGGAAAATATTGTAGTGAGTGACTATTGCAAGAGACAGATCCAAAACAGGATTGAACACTGCCACAGCAGGAGTAGCCCAATGAAAAAAGGTTGAATTTTCATGCAAGTTGGCAGCATCAATGGGGTTACCCAAGCAAATGTGGGAGGGCTACAGCAGAATCCAAAAATCCTGCTGGATATGTGGTATAGGCCTAGGAAGTTTCAGCTATAGCATGTGGCAAATACCAATGAAGGCACTGTACTTTCAGGAAATTCCCTCCATTCCAGAAGTCAAGAATCTCAAAGAAAGAGCAGTGAATGCTATATGTATTTTAGACATCAAATTGACATGCTGTTCTGGTTTCTCTATTGCTCAGAAAAACCACTCTAACAAATACCAACTTGGGGAGGAAAGGGTTTCTTCAACGTCCATCTCCCAGGTCACAAAGTTCATCAGGGAGTTCAAGGTAGGAACTCAAGGCAGAAACCTGCAGTTAGGAGCTGGAGCACAGGCCATGGAGGAATGCTGCTTACTGGCTTGCCCTCTGGGCCAGGCTCAGCTTGCTTTCTTTAACAGTTGATGACAATCTTCCCAGGGGAGGCACCGCCCATAGTGGGCTGGGCCCTCCCATCGCACTCAACAATCAAGAAAACAGCCCACAGACATGGCCACAGGCCAGTCCAATGGAGACCATTTTCCCTGTTGAAAACCATTCTGGTTTTGTTTTTCTTAATTAGCTACAAACTGTTTGCAAATTGTAATAACTGTACCCATATAAATTTCCCTATCTAGAACATAGACTTTTCCTTAATATTTGGATATTTTTGTCCAGGGATGCTACAGTTTGATATTAATGTGTTCATTTATTCTATTTTTGATATTTGATTCCTGTGAGAAATGTGTCTCAGAAATGACCTGGCTCCATCTTTTGCATATTCTGTTCTGGTAATCAATTCCAATCAGATTAGTAATAAAACTTAAAATAAAACCCCTTAGTGATTTAATTTTATATGAGACTACATCTATATATTATACATGATAATATTCTGTTGTGTTTTACCTCTGTATTTACATGAGAATGAATTTCCAACTCATGGTGTAGAAAGATATTTGAAAGTCTATAAAGCACTATCCTCAAAAGAAAATAAGTATGATACTGGGTTGCATTTAAATTATAAACTTTTCCTTAATAACAAAACAGCATTAGGGATAGCATGTGAGTTAGCAATAGAATGATAAAAAATATCTTCAGTCAGAATAACTGTAGAATGACTGTTATCCAATCCCTGTAACCTCTGAATTTCAAATACATTTACACTGAGGTCAAACTTTGAACATCTTGAAAGTTTTGGCAGAGCTTTTATTTTAACCAAACTACCTCAGCTCTACTAAAAGTAGAACAAAAGTAAAAGTGTAGATTAAACCATATAATGAACAGATAACTTTTAATGACCATAAAGAACGAATGTGTCCAAGACTAAAGCATAATCTTACTCAGGGTCATAAAAGTCTACTTTATGCACAATAGATTTCTTGTGAGCTGTGAAGCATGTACCATCTTTTACAGTTTAACCCTCAGAGCTTGTCTGATTGTCCTTTACAATAAAAGAGGTTATTTTATACCCTGCCTATTTTATAAGAAATGAAGATAACAAACATGATGAACTCATAGTTGTTAACATACAGATATTTATTCAGCCCACTTTATTTAAAAATAACAGTAAAATGACTCTGTCCCAAATTTTTTGTTTTATTTTCAAAATAAACCTTATTTTTCATGATTCTACTCTGGTTAAAACACCAGCTTACTCCTCGGTTGTGACTGCAGTCAAGAATTACTTAATCTCCCAAACAGATTAACATAGCTCTTTGGAATATTAAAAACCCTGAATATTGTGCATTAACAATTTAGACGATTAAGGGGAAATGGTATTTGTTCTTCTTCAGGTAATGCCCTCGATTACTTAATTTGTGTATTATGGTACTGTTTACAGAATTAAGCAGGAAAATGAAAATACATTAACAGCTGACACATAAAAAGTATGGTTGCAACTCTTTATAAACTTTTTGCACATTTAGTTAAATACAAGCATTCATTTGCTTTAAAAGAAGGATTTTCTCTCAAGAGTCAGGCATGGTGGCACACACCTTTAATACCAAGCACACTGAGGTAGAGGCAGGTGGATCTCTAGGAAGTTGAGGCCAACCTGGTCTACATAGCAAGTTCCAGGCCAGCTGGGGCTAAAGGCTAACCCTGCATCAAAAAGACCAACAAATTTTTTAAAATCCTCTAAACATTTATTTTAAAAGGTATATTCCAGACTTCAGCAGAAATTTATTGTTTTGGTCATTTCTCATAAAATCTTTTCGAATGCTGTTTATTTAGTCATTAAGTATGATAATGCCATCGTATACACTATTAAAGCCTTGTATTTTCAGTAAAATTTGAAATAAATATATTTTAAATGCATTCTTCTCTAACTGCTTGAGATAAAATGTTGCTTTCATTTTATTAAACAACATAACACATAACCATGGCAGTAATAAATATTTAGAAATTTCTGAAACACTGAACTGTTAGGAATTAATCGGCATCATCTCAATCTCTTTTTTACAACAACATTTTCTAATGATTTGGATTCAATGGCTCTATTTTGATGGTAAAGTGGATTATTACTTGAAGAGAATGTCAGCACAAAGCAATATGAATTTGCCCTCCAAAGGTCTGAAAATGGGCAATGAAACTTTTCAATTCTGCACAGAATATAACTCTTTATCTACCCTGGTTTCTTCCCAGATAAAAGATTCATCATTTAGCCTGTAACTAGATTTCTAAATGGGAAAGAGAATCATTCTAAAATTAATGTTACAAGGTGATATTTATTCCAGTGAACCTAAAGCAATTCCCTTTATCAGCATATGTCCAGATTTTGCTACTGCAAAGATGAGCTGGAACAATGGAGGACTGCTAAGAAATAACACTTATCTTACTGTACAGAGATCTCAGCAGAGAAGTGCAATCTTATTTAAGCCTTCTGGAATACTTCTTATACATCTTCATATCACATCAGTAAAGTGTGAAGAAATGACTCTGCTTTGCTTAATTGGAAGCATTTCTGTCTTTCTCATTATACAATGCAATGTCTGCATCTCTCCAGTGAAAAAACTCCCTGACTTCTGATAATCTGCCCATGGCAATGGATATATCCTCTGCAAGTATCACTTCCAGACATTTTCACAGAATTCACTGGTGTCTGTGACTTTTTTAGTTATCTTGCTTGTTTATGGAAACCGTTAAAAATTATTTCCTGAATGCATCCTGTGATATGTGTTGTGGTCAATAGATTGTTCCAAAATATTCTTTTCTTCTTCTACTGATACTTAATAGAACATTGATACCTCTCATTCATCCTTTAAAGTTGAGGTTCTCAACTTGCCTTAAGAAAATGAAATATAGGCGATTTAAAAGACATATTCTACTCTCTCTTCCTTTCCTATTTTTATATTTCAAGCAGTGTTGAAACACATACTGAAAGATCAGATAGTTGAGTTAATATACTTTGGGGAGCTTCTTGCAATGTTCCCTCAGTATGATTTAGAAGTAAACATTTGCTTTGTTATGTATCTGAGAATTGGGGGAAAGAAAATATCAAGCAGAGTTATTTAATCCATCACTAAGCAGTATGTTCTTTCATTCTTCAGAAGATAATATAATAAATGGATACATTTATTCAAAGTAGCTATTCAAATATTATTTAACAATATCAATGTTTAGTATAAAATACAGCGTTTTTTACTTAATTTGAAACTGTGCTTGGACATATTCTATGCATGCAAAGTACAATGGAAGCATCCAGAGCATAGTCAATAATCTTATGATTAATAAGACAGTTCTTATGAGTATCAGAATCTATTTGCTTTTGCTTAGGCTTTGAATACTCTTTGTTCCATGGTTTCCAAACATAAGAGTAAACTGTTAAAAAAGTCATAAATTAGAACTGGTCATACCTACAGGAAATCATTAGAAAGGCTATCTAGTAAATTGAAAAAAAAAAACATGTAGAAGACTCAAATGTCAATCAATAAAGAAGAGATTACCACATGTAAAGTCAATTATATGAGGAAGATATTCTAAATCTCTCAAAAGATATTTGGCAAATGTGGAGAGCAAATGGATTCTGTGGACATACTTTACTGAAATTTAAGGCTACCCTTAATTATAATTGCCATCTTTCTCAGAAGCTTCAAATGAAAACTTGACTCGTAATGCATAATACACTGAAAAGCAGAAGTATGTAAAGGCAGAAAGACAAGTTTTAGAGTCTATACTTTCAGCCACTCATCTGTACAGAGGTATAACACCTATCTGTTCAGGTCTAATAAATTAATTCAAACTTTTATGTATGATTATTACCATTAAAATATCTGTACTATAAACAAACAGATTTGTGGCCATAGAAACAAAGATTTATCACGGCCAGAGACTTAACTAGTTTGCGACTAATTAACCTTTAAAAATATGAGAAATATAC
The DNA here is from genome assembly GCA_035773235.1 of Eospalax fontanierii. Classification (NCBI taxonomy): domain Eukaryota; kingdom Metazoa; phylum Chordata; class Mammalia; order Rodentia; family Spalacidae; genus Eospalax; species Eospalax fontanierii. Next base: position 14,160,614 of record CM069536.1, on the reverse strand, counting down.
AAATGTATGAAAATAAAATATATACCCAAACATAATTCATTTTATTTTGTCAGCAAATGGTGCCATGTTTATCTATCAAATCAGCCACCAGAAGCAATCAAAATGATAGTACACAATAAATTTAAGGTAGATTGATGTATTGAATTAAATCTTCTTGACTGTGCTGTGTGTGATAAATATAACTGGGTTATCAGACATCACCACATGAGTAAAGATAAATGCCCTCAGTCCACCATTGACAGCCATAGCACTGTGACTGTGAATGAACACTTCATTCTAAGAAGCTCAAGAAGTTACAGTCATATAGATGTATAGATCCACTGCATAAGCATTCCTGTTGTATGTTTTGATAGAAGGTAGGACCTCCATCTAAGCAACATGTTACAAAGCTCTTTGTTCTATTTAAGTGCTTCTAAGGTTGATAACAACATACAGATAAGAAATATGAGTCATTAAGATGAGAATCTGTTGCATTCTTTCCACAGTATCATAGGTTACATTTAAGAAAGTGCACTTAGGGGCTAGAGAGCTGACTCAGCAGTTAAGAGCTTTGGTTGTTCTTACAGAAGACACCCAGGTTCTGTCCCCAGCACACTCATGGTGACTAACCACCATCTGTAACTCCAGTTCCAGGTGATCTGACCCCTCTTCTGACCTCCACAGGAATTGTACAACATGGACGCACTTACATATAGGAAGACAATACACTTATACACGTAAAAAAAAAAAAAAGGTAAATAAATAAAAAAATTTAAACTACACTGAAAGGTCTTTTTTCTACAAGTTACCATCAATTATACATATTAACTCTAATAAGTTTCCAAGAAATCAAGATACTAGTCAGTGATCTACAGTAACAAAGAAAACAATAAAAAAAATAAGCCATATGTAGAACAGGAGGAAGTTTGTGTCATGTTATTTGTCCTTTCTCTACTTTCAAACCCACAGTGACAGAGACAGAAGGCAGACAATTATTCTTCCACCAGGGCAGAATGAATGGCTGGGAATCTTTGTAATTATTTATCAGGTTCAGAAATTCTAATGGGACTAGAGTCTCACAACTGATTTGGACATCATATCTGAATAGCAGAATGGAATATAAGTAGATAAACTTTATGTTATATGTAATAGAGATAAGAAGAATCCAGGGTGAGACTTTTGGGATAACGAAGGCATTTCAAAGCTGCTAGAAAAGAATCTGAAAAAATAAGCACAAACCCAGTCAGGAAAAAACACATTAGAAAACACCAGACAAAAATCTTAAATGGAGCTTCAAGACGGCTCAGTGGTTAAGAGCACTGACAGCTCTTACAGGATCCCAGGTTTGGCCCTTACAGAGGACCCAAGTTCAGTTCTCCATGGTGCCTAACTGTCCAGAACTCCAGGTCCAAAATGCCATCTTCTGCCTTCTGAGGACACTACATGCACAGATGCAATTACATGAATGTAACACACTCACATCCATAAAATATTAATTAATAATTAATTAATTAATATGGAACCTTCATCCCAAACTACTAAGACTTCAGAACCTGATGACAAGCAAAAGTTTTTCACATCAGACTGTAAACACTGAGAGTCCTACCACCACTTTATTCAAAATACTTCCTTTCAACAAAATGAGTATAAATCAGACACAGAAAGAGCGAATTGTGTCCTGTGCAAATCGATATCTTAACCAGCTGCTGAAGACATATGTGTACTGAACATGCTAGAAACATACTACCAAACAACTTCTTTAAGCGTACCTAAATAGCTAATGGAGAAAAAGAGAAAAGACCTTAAAGGATCCTTAAAGTTTTTCATGAACCTAAGAGTATCATCAAAACTGCAGAAATTAGAATATGTACTGAACAGAAATTCTGGAACTGAAAATTATGTGACTATCTCTACACTTCATTGGAGTATGTAACATAAGACTGGAAAATCCCAGTTCACTAAGGGTAAGTTATTTGAAATTAATGAATCTGAGGAACATAAAATAAAAGAACAGAAGCAATGTAGAAAAATGAACAGATCCTATAGAACTTGTGAGAAACCATGACATCGATCAATAAACACATTATGGAGGTGCCAGAAGGAAAAAATAGTGGAAAATAAATGATTTGAAGAAGTGGTGGCTATTATTTCCCAAATGTGGAGGTAAGTACTATGAGCTCCAAGTCAGATGAACCAAAGCATGTTCACACAGAGACACACACCAAACAAGAGAAAGTAGTCTAATACCTTATAAATCCCTAAAACAGCAAGAAAAAGTGACTTCACATACAGGGGACCCATTGTAAGACTAGCCTTGAATTTATCTTCAGAAATTCTGTAGGCACAGAAGAAAGTGAGATCTTATACATAAACTACTAAAACACTAAGTACTAGAGCAGAAAGGAGGGGTGAAAGTGTCTCTGAGTAAGGTCCTCCAGCAATTGTCTCCATGTAGTCAGTAATTTGAATACCTAATCATACAACAAGCTACTCTCCTAGGAACTGAGGAGAAGAGGTAAAGGGATCATAGTCCTTGGTTCCAGAAAAGTGAAAGAAAAAGTTCACGGAAGAAGATAGTCATGAGTTTCCCACATGACCCTTCTCCCAGTTCTAAGCAGTGTAACGTGGAGGGAAGAGAGAAGGAGTTAAGCCTAGGTCTGACATCTGAAATCCAATCTCAGGCCTACCATGCTGAAACCAATTTGAAAGGAGGAGTCCCACAGCAAACACACATCTAAGCAATACCCCAAACTGAACTATTGAAAATGTGACAGCAAAGTGAAAGATTGCTTCTACCACACTGCCGGAACTACAGAAGAGTGGGTGACAGGATGCCAACCATTGTGCCACAGGGTACGAAACGTGGCAGAGGACTTTGTCATGAATCTCAGAACCAAGCATGTCATAGTGATCAAGCACCAATTGCAAACAAGAGGCTCCATACACATGCCAGAGCTAGCAGATAGATTAATGGGGACTCCCTGGCAGCAGATAGAAGTGTACTTTGCAGTGGAAAAAAATCTGAGGTCTGGTGTACACTCTACACAACTGTGAGAGTGGGCTAGACCAGACTGCCAACTCCAGGAATATAGCGATTGTCTCGGGTTTGTAGATAGAGCCCATTAATATTAGCATTAGTAGCCAAGGGACTATTCAACTACCTGTTTTGAAACTGTGGACACCACAGTAGATATCCATGGGGTTCTAGGCCTGCACCAGCAGAAAGTAGACAATTTGTGGGGTAGGAACATGTTTTGGCATGCATCACTACCTTTTGTGGCGATCCAAAGGACTTTCTGAATCAACATTACCATAGCATTAGAGAGCATGGTGTAAACAATACCCCCAATTCCATGTGCTATCAGGGTAGTAAATACTGGATATTTCCATTGGACTTTGTTTGAGCTTGTGAAATCTAATGAGGATCGTTTAATGGCCTTTATTTCCAAGCTTTCCTATAGAGGGAGGACTGGAATAAGACCCCTGTCTATCGCAGTCATGAGTGTTTGTCTTAGTACTTCCTAAAGGCAATGACAGTGTGGACATAATGTGCCATCATGGTGCTACACATGTTGGAAACACTGGTGCCAATGTATATTCCATAGGAGCCTGGAGTTGGTCCTTGCACTGGGATTCTGCTAAAGGCCAGGCAGAATGCCACAGTATCTGGTTACACAGGCCAGCGAGTAAGGATGAGGCATCTGGCCCTACCCTAGTCCCAGAGAAACGTCTGTGCACAGACTGGCTTTTTTCATATGCTCTCTTTGTTCTTTCTGAGAAACATACAGAGTGAATTTGATCTCTCTCAAGTGATGACACAGTGATAACACATCGTCAGCCAAGATGGACTCAGTCATCATTCATCACTTAGATAGGATAAATAGGCTCCAAGAAACTAAAAGACATGCCTAGAATTTTTTTTGAGACAGGTACTTATAGACTCAGGTTAGGAAGACTAGAAAAATGCCTTAGGCCTCCATATCAAGTTGATGTCACACACAAACAAGCATTAAGTTCTTTCAAGGAATCATAACTTCAGCCTAAAAGTTCAAACAAGGTACCATCACAGGAGAGCTCAGAGACAGGGATTTCAAATGACTGAACACTAAAGTGACTCAGTACTCTAACCAAAGATCAACTGCTGGAAACAAAATCTAAAGATCAAGCAGAAATTCTTAAGCTAAAATGTTTATTCCACAAAATCCAAAACCACTGTAAGGCATCAATAGGAGAGAAAAAAGAAAATTAGCTGGGAGGAGAACAGGTCATCAGACAACCCAGTTTGAGAGGGGAACAGGAAAAGGAGGAGGGGAAATCTAAATGTTTGAAAGGATTTGGAAGGTGTTAGAATAGCAAATATCCACAGTCTGGATGTGACAAGGACTGAGAAGGCCTAAAATGTGGACAGTTCATGCAAAAATAAATAAATAAATAAAAAATAACAGGAATTTCCCCAGACATAGGAAAATCTACAAATCTATAGGTGCCTGGGGATCAAGAATCACCCATCAGATTTGTCCCACTCAAGATTACCTCAAGACATGTTGTAACCAGACTTTCAAAGCTAAGGGATAAAGAAAAAAGCCTCAAGACTATGAAGTAAACTACAACACAGAAAGTTTTGTTAGCAAACATCTCTATAGAAAACTCATAAACCAGAAGAAAGTGAGGTTAGCTTATCAGTTTTCACAGTACAAACAAATAAGACCTGCTGATGAGTAAAATCGAGCCCAGCAGTGACAAAGAAAGCTGAGAGAATACATCTCCACCAGATCTACAATTTTAGAAATACCAAACTGAGTTTCCCATAGTGGGAGAAAAATGATGTTAAGAAAATACAGGAAGAATAACACTCACTGGTGAGAGTAATTACACATTGTCAAAATGGTCCACTATTGTAACCATTGTAATGAGTCATTCATACATTTGGTATAAAGGCCCCTCAAAAATAAAAATTCTTAAGACCAGAGAGATGACTCAGCGGTTAAGAGCACTGCAGAAACCCAGCTTTAAATCCAAGCACCCACATGGCAACTAACAACAGTCCTTAATTCCAGTTCCAGGGAATCCAGTGCCCTCTTCTGTTCTCTGCAGGCACTGCACAACACTGGTGTACACACACACACACACACACACACACACACACACACACAGGTATAAATAAAAAATAAATTAATTAAAACACTTAATATATTTAATTTCTTCCCTCCACCCATTGCACTGGGAAAATATATTAAGAGAGGTATAATAAGGAAAAACATATCATACAATATCAAAAACTCAAGGTGAAAATGTTGATGTTTGATAATTGAATTTCTCTGTCATTCTTTTTTTTTTTCTGTTCTTAAACTTTTTTGATGTAGGTGTCTCAGTATGTGGCATAGGCTGGTCTAGAACTAATTATGCAGTTCAGGGTGATCTAAATTTCATGGCAATCTTCCTTCCTTAGCCTCTTGAGTTCAGAGATAAGAGGAGTGATTCACTGTCCATAGATTACTGTTCTTAATCTTTTTTAAAATTTTAATCTTATTTTTTAATTAGAGAACTGCTCCTCACAATCCCTCACCAATGCACCTCAAATCTCTCCCTTCCACTTCTATGGCAAACGTATTCAATCACTCTCAGCCTTCTCCTTCAAAGTCTCTATTTCTGTTTTAATGGGACCCCTTCTAATTTTTTTTGGCCTCTAAACAAACCCACTCCAACATTAATACACTTATATAAAAATTAAAAACAAGATATATTCGGTATTTTGTCTTTCTGAGCCTACGCTGACACAGTATAATGATTTCCAGTTCCACTAATATTTATTCGGATTTCATTTTTTTTATTACTGAACAAACTCCATTGTGAATAGGATCCATATTTTCTGTATCCATTCATTAGTGAAATGGACATCTGAGCTTCTTCCTTTACCTAACACCCATGAATGAAACATTGGACATGAAATTGTAGGTATCTCTGTAGTAGGAGTGGAAACCCTTGATCATATCGTAGATCTAGTTTTGGAGTTTTGAGAAACCTCTCGACTGATTTCCATAGAGGTCACAGCAGTTTACTCTCGCCTCTCCCACATCCTCACTGGGAATTGTTTTCTTTGTGACTACTGGTTTTTCCAGGGATGCAATGGAACCTCAGGTAGTTTTATGTTTCTCTGGTGGCTAAGGATGGTGAACACGTTTTTTCCCACATATTTATCCATTTGCATTTCTTTTGAATGTCAAGTAGCTCACTGAAGAAATCAAAAGTGAAAAATATATTCAAAGAAATAAAATGAAAGTGAAGATACAACAAACCAAATCACTGTACTTGAGCACTGGTTCACTCTATTAGCCATTTGTAGCTGAGTTGTTTTCATGTTGTTTAGTTGTGACTTTCTTAAAAAGCATTTTTAAATTTATTTAAATTAGTGTACTAGGTTTTAGTCCTCTCTCACACGTACAGCTGGTAAATTTTTCCTCATTCTGTTGGCTGTCTTGTCAGCTCATTAACAGATTACTTTGCCCTTCGGATGCTTTTTAATTTCATGAGGTCCCATTTGTCAATTGTTGGCCTTTTGTTTTGAGTGACTAGAATCCTACTTAGAAATCTTTTTCTCTGAAGTGTATTCTCTGTTTTTTCCTCTAGCAGTTTAAGGTGTTATTCTGAGATCCTTGACTCATTTGGAGCTGATATTTATAAGGTGTGAAGGGTGAGGATATAGTGTCATTCTTCTACTTATGAATATACAGATTTCCAGAATCATTTGTTGGAAAGGTTGTCCTTTTCCCCATTGTATTTATTTGTCATCTTTAGCAAAACTCTGGTCCTGTATCATCATGGCTTTGTAAGCACATCCTCTATGTCCTTTCATCCCATCTTTTCTATGCTGTTTTTGTGACCGTGTTTCTGTAATATAATTGAAATCCAGTACACTACCTCCAGCACTGCTCCTTCTGATCCAGTCGCTGAGACCATCCTGGTTCTTTTGGGTTTCCATATGAACTTTAATTTTTTTCTGCTATAGTGAAGTAGGCATTTTGATGGGATTTCAAAGCATTTGAAACCTGCAAATGGTAAAATAACCATTTTTTGCAATACTGAATCGTCCAGTCCATTAGCAGAGAGGGTCTTTTCATCTTTTACTTGTCAAGCCACTTCTTCAGTGTGCTAATTTCTCTTGTAGAGGCCTTTTACTTTCTTGTTGGGTTTATTTTAAAGTTCCATTCTTGTTTCTGTTGGATTGGCTTTTGTTTGAGGACTCTTGTTGTTGTTGTTTGTTTTTAGGTAACTCTGAATAGGATTGTTTCCCTGATTCCGTCCTCAGTAGGTTGTCACTGGTACATAGGAAGGACATTCTGTTTTTCAGTTTTGCTGATGGTGCGCATCAGTTTTGATTTTTCTGGAAGATTCTTTGGGATATCTGATGTGTAGACTCATCAACAAATAAGGATCCTGACTTATCCTTATATATTTCTCTGCCTTCTATGTGTTTCTCTTGTCTTATAGCTCTAGCTAAGACTTCCAGCACTGCATTGAATAAGAGTGGAGAATGTAGGAACTGTTGTTTCTTCCTGATTTTAGTGGGAGTGTCTTTGCCTTTCCCTCTAGTATAATGTGGGTTATGGGTTTGTCTCACACAGTCTTTGCTATGATGTGAACTTCTACTTTCAGTTTCTCATGATTCTTATTATAAAGAGATGTTGAATTTTGCCAAAATATTTTCTGTATTTAGAGAGATGATCAAAGGACATGTGTCCTTGAGTCCATTATGTGCTACGTTATATTTACTGATCTGCATGTGATGAACCATTTCTAGAGTTCTGGACTAAGCCAGACTTGATCACAGTGTATGATTATTTTGCCATGTTCTTATATTCAGTTTGGAAGCATTTTTGAGAACGTTTGAATTTGTGTTCATTAGGGAGATTCATCTGTCCTCTAATTTTCTGCTGCTATTTGATTTCAGTATCAGAAAAATATCAGTTTGTCAAAAAGAGTTTTCTAATGTCACCATGTGATTTCATGGAAAATTTTGAGAAACACTGACTGGAGTTAGTTCTTCTGTGACAGTGTGCTGGAATTTAACAGTGAATCCACCTAGGCCTGGACTTTTATTCAGTCAGTCATTGTTAATTAGTGCTTCCGTCTCATTTCTGTGGGCTGATTATTATCTCATCTTCACTGAACTTCTGTAGGTAATGTGTATAGAAATCTGTCCATTTGGGTCTGGTATTCAAATTTAGGGCACATGTCTTTAAAAAGTTTGTCCTAATAATTATCTAAATTTCTTCATCTATAATTCTAATTTGGGTCTTCTCTCTTTTTGTGTTAGTTTGGCTATGGATTTGTTGATCTTGTTTCATTGATTCTTTCGTTTATGTTTCATTTGGTACAATCTTGATCTTAATTCTTTTTGTCTAATAATTTTTGGTTTGGCTTGCTATTATCTTTCCAAAGCTCTGAAGGGTTCATCATTAAGTTATTTGTTTGATGGGATGGGGAGATGTCTCAGAGATTAAGAGCACTGGCTGCTTGACCTGGCTTCAATTCCCAGTACCCACATGGTGGCTAGCAATCATTTCATATCCAGTTCCAAGGGAATTTGACACTCTTTTCTGACCTCTGCAGGCATTGCATAACATGGATGCAACTCACATACATGCAAGAAATACATTCATGCACATAAAATAAATAAATAAAATATGTTTTAAAAGTCATTTGCTTGAGAGATCTGATTATGTTACAAGTCATATTAAACTTTTCTGCTTAAAAAGCTTCAGTAAGAAATCTCAGGCATATGAAAATCATAGGCACCAGCGTATCAGATCCCCATGCAATCCACAGGCACTTGCACCAAACAGGATTTAATCCCCAAACAGAGCCAGTTCCAGTCATCTCCTTTACCCCACTTCCTCCTTATTGATCTAGGTGACTATTAAGCAAGTGTAAGATTTGTGCCACTGACTATAAATTCATGGCTTACCGAAACAGTTCATGGATTAAATCTCATTCTAGCAAGAAGAAAAAAAAATGAAATAGACTAATTCAAGAGCAATGTTTACTTATTTTCCTCTTCTTAAAATGTCTGCTAGTTAAGTCCTAAATTAATATGTAATTATTCTTTGAAGAACTAAGTTAATGACAAGGTTGTAAAGAATGCTGGTTGGAAAGGCAGAGCACACTATAATTCCAATATTCTTTTTTTTTTCATCTTATTCAGTTAGTTTTATACCATCATAACTATATCTCGATTCTAAAGAATAGAAAATGATGCTTACTTAAGAATTACTGAGTCTCAAACAGAGATCAATTCTTAATGTCTTATTTTCTGATGCACTTCATCAGCAAAAATGCCGGGGAAGAGCTTTTATACTTTTTTTCCATTTACTTGCCAACATTGTCAAGGTAAGTTACTCAAAGTCAAAGCAATGAGAAATATTAAAGATATAGTGGAAAAACCTTTTTAACACTCAGGAACTGGATCAAAAAAAGAAAGAAATGAAAAGAAAAACCTCCATCAAAGTTGAATAACATTTCATCAGCTATGTGTGTGTTGGGGGGATAATTCCTATAGAGGTGAGAGAGCATATCTTCTTTTGAGATAATCAGACACTTCAAAGATTGAAGTTCATTTAAGTATGATTGTATAGATATAGCACATGCTAACTCAGTTATTCCTGTAATTCTTGCTTCCTTTCCTGCAAAAGACTAGCAAGTATTTCAAAAGCCATGTGCTCTCCGGTTTCATACTTTGCTTATATAGGTGGTACCATTTCTAAAGACTTCTGCAACTTACTGGAGCACTGTATTTTTTGTGTATTACTTCTTTGGATCACATTGCACTTAAAAAGTTTCAGCACTGGTTGTATTATAAATTATTATAACATAGATTAAAGAAGCTTGCAAGCATATTAAAACTTTATGATGACTTTTACTGCCTCATAATATTAAACAGAAAAATGTAGTAAACAGGTGAAATCTTAGTCAAAAGAAACAGGAAGCAGAGAACTCGGGTCTTCCTACAATACAAACTTCTTTTCAATCTACAGCCTGTCTTTTGGACTGCACACTACCATCAGAAGTCCTTGTGTTCCTAAAACATGTTCTCAGATAAAGAACATAAACATACATGCATGAAGGTAAACAAAATAACTTCAAGTACTGCTTTTGTAGGGTACTTTCATAACCTTAAAACCTTAAAAAATAACAGAAACACAGCTTTAGTCTTGCCTAGTGGGTAGGAATGAGTTCACTAATGCAGCTAAAACTTCTACACTTGTACTAGGGAGGTGAAGACAAGAGGATCGGAAGTCCTAGACCAACTTGGGCTACATAGGGAGTTCTTGGCCAGTCTGAATTACAAGACAGCCTGTTTCAAAACAAACAAAGAAAGAAACAATAAAGAAAGTTATAGTCTACCAATAAGGTTAGCTCTGAGGACAGGCATACATAAACTGAACTTATAGTTTAACTATAGGGATTTAGTTTTGCAGCCCAATTCTTTTCAACACTACATACCACCTCTAAAAATGAAATTGTATTCTCTTACTCAAAGCACAAAGTCTTCTATTTCATCAACAAAAATTCCTCAAGGAAAGAAAACAAAATTTAAAGTAAAGCCAATACAAAAACATTCTGAGGTAAATTTGGATGGGTTTGAAAAGCTGAGAGCTGGTTGGCCGCAGCTGAGGGTTTCTTTAAAACCGTTAGAAATTCCACTTTCAGTAAGACAGGCTGAGTGCTTTTGTGTGCCTGGCTGATTATCTGAATATTTCATTATGAGGCACTGGGGGAGCCTGAAATATGAAGAGGAATCACCTGCCCAGACTGGGGGAGTCAGAGGTCATTACTCACCCTCAGTCTTACATTAAATGTGCTCAAGCAAATCATTTTCTGAAACTCAACCACAAAAATTATGCTGAAAACAGACAATTTTGCTAATGCATATATATCAAAATGTTAGCATTTATACTCTCATCTGTAAACACAGGAAAATACTGAATTGGAACAAAGGCAAAATAACTAGTGCTTTCAAGTTGTTACCAACCATGTAGAAAAGACTCTACATAAATGATACCTGCAGAATGGCCCATGCTGTAGCAAACATCATGGAATGACTATCCGAAAGCCAGTCGTGCCTTCCCACTCACAGACTGAGGTAGGGAGGGGCTGGATATGAAATACAAGGGACAGAGAGGCCAAGGTAAGTTGGCAGACTTCCTAGGAAAACACATCTTTGCTTCTCGCTTTTATTTCCCCCTCAGTATATATAGATGGAAGACAGAGCACAGTAAAGTCTACACAGCAGGCCACACAGAGAGGGGAAGGGGACAGAGTCCTTGACCCACTTCTTAGGTCTAGACTAATGATCTCAGTTGTAAAGAAAATCCTTATCCACTCTAATATTTGAAAAAGAGTCTTGATTTTGATGTTTATAGTTCGCTTTCTTCTTCAAGTACAATTAATAACATATCATCAGCACACAAAGGAGGAGAGCTGACAGTAGTGAAAATGCCCGATTCCAGTGCAAATAAGAACGGGACATCACCATAGCCAGGTGGGGTGGTACACATTGTTAATCCCAGGAGTAGGCAGGCAGATGATTGTGAGATTGAGCCAGCCATCTCCAAAGAGTTCCAGACCAGCTAGGGATACAGGGAGAACTTGTCTCAAAAAACAAAACAGAAGAAGGAGGTATGTTGGTGAGGAAGACCAGCCTGAGTGGAACACTAAGCAATTTCAATGTAATATTACTTTAATCCAAGATTTTCTGTATGTAAATTTCAAACCATGATAAACAGTTTATTTCTTGAACAGCAGAAATTTGAACTTAGGTTTTAAGTCAGACCCTTCACATTTCTGAAGCTTTCTTCCATGTCCTTGGCAAGGGCCTTCTTAACTACATGTGGGATATTAATGAAGTCTTCTACTACAGGGCCAGAGAGAAGAAGGAGGCTTTGAAATGTATAGGAACATTTCTGTTTGCTTAACTGGCCCTCCTTAGTCCCTAAGCAATAGTTTCCTTTGTTAATGCCTGAAAAGTATTAGAAAGAAATTCACAGGAAATATTCTTTTAAGGTTTTCAAATGGAAGTTATCTTGGGTTAAATCAGACTTTTTAGGTCGTTCTGTTTTGGATTCTGTGGATTTCTCTAGTTTCTTCTGACAATATTCCATATTTTCCAATATGTGAATTAAGCTGTCAATAAGAGGAAGATCTACTTTTTCCATGTTAGGTGCTCTAGCTCTGTCTGTGAGGCACAGTTGGCTGAGAACACAGAGGCCAGAACACCTTTCTGCTCCTGTGGTATGATGGGCAGGTCATAACCTTGGCAGAAGTCATGGCACACCAGGTCAAAACTTAGCGCATCTTTTCTGGTATCAGGATCCAGTATAATTGCTTGAATTCCATCATCCACTGTGGTAAGCAACTGTAAGATGTGCATATTTGTCTTGCCTTCACAGGCTGTCCCCATCCCCAAGTTGCCTTTGCATTTGTGACACCAGTCTTCTTCCCTGGTAAATCTAATTCTAGCCTCTGTGTCTGCACTCGCCTACTCTGTGAGAATGCCTAATCCCACCAACCAACATCCTCTTCTCATTCGAACCTTGGGCACAGACACACTTTTACCCTCTGTCCCCCAGATCTCTGGACTACCCACTTACCTCCCACTGGCTGTGAGCTCTCCAAAGCATACTATGCAAACCCCCCACATTGGCACCCTCTGCTGCCCCTCCCATTGCTGCACGCTAGAGATCTGTGAGCTTTAGGAGGGCACAGAACTTTGAAGAGTGCCTGAGAAAGCATGAATTCAGCCTCCGTCTAGTAATCTTCCAACACTGTGCTGTGCCTGCTGGTTAGAGGGGCACAGACTTAAGAGAGAACCTGAGAGCATCTGATCTCACCTCATTTGTGTCTCTCAGGGAATCCTGAGCAGCTGGACTAGACCCATCTGCCCTGTCAATATAAAATCAAAAGAGAGAGCCTGAAGCCTTGACCAACTGACATTTTATACCCAATAAGGAAAGAACCAAGTCACATCAAGTATACAAACAGAATCAGATTTCAAATGAACAAAGGCTTGAGTCTCACATCAGAATAAAAATAACAAAATAAATGCACATGACAAGATCACAACAAAAATAATAATATGAAAAACCCAAATAATATGTCCCCACCAAATATCACCAGTCCCATAGAAATAACCCAGGACACAGAGTTTAAAAGAGCAATCATACACATGATAAAAGAATTCAGTGAATTTAAAGAACATGCAAACAAACAAATCAAAGAGCTAAAAAGATTGGGATAAACTTCTGACTGAATTCACAAAAGAGACAGAAATTTTAAAGAAAACTCAGAGATTAGCAATAGCTGGATCATTTCGGAAACTTATAGCCAATATTATAATTAATAGGGGGAAACAGAATATTTATTGTAAAGTCTGGAGTGACATAGGGCCGTTCACTCTTTCCACTCAATTTAATGTTCAAAGTCTTAGCTAGGTAAGACAAGAGATAGATACAAAAGGGATAAGAAATCAAACTACCCATAACTGAAGACGGCTAATTCCACCAATAAAAGACCTTGAAGGCTTCACACTTCAGATCTGGTAAATATTTCTGGTGAAATTGCAATCCAAATCAATACTCAAAGCACTGAGAGATTCTATACACACCAATAATGAACCTGCTGAAGAAATAAAAGAAACATACCTCCTTGAGATACTTTCAAAAATAGCTAGAAATAATTTTCTCCGTGTGCTGAAAAGTCTCTACAATGAAAATTTAAAGACACTGAAGACATAAACTGAGGAATATACTGGACAACTGAAAGACCCCGTGCTCCTGGGTTGGCAGAATCAATAACGTGAAAGGGTTATATTGTTGGTGTTATAGACTGAATGTGATACTCATGAAGACTCAAATGTCATTATTTGCAGTACCAGATAAAACAATCCTAAATTTTACATTGAAATAAGGAAGACAAAGCTGGAAGACCACTGCCAGAGATAGCCTCAGTGACAAAACAGCATCATACTGATACCAAAACCCTCAGGAGAATGTAATAGAAGACCCAGAAATAACCCCACTCTACTATGGACCCCTAATATTTGACAAAGGTTTCAGAAACATACACTGGAAAAAAGGGCAGAGACAGCCTATTCAAGTAATCCTGTTGGTGAAACTGGCAATCTACCAGTGGAAGAATCTAGATACCTCCCTCTTTAATTCTGTACAAAATAAATTCAAAGTGGATCAAAGCCTTCTATACAAAACCCAAAAATACTAGAATGAAAATCTAGGGAAAATACTTCAAGATACGGATATAGGCAAAATCTTTCTGAATTAGACTCCAATAGCATGAGAAATATCAAAAGACTTGACAGATATTATTACAAAACATTGTGAAAGTAGCTGTTCTGCCAGAAGTGATTAACAATACTGGTTATGCACAGCACAAACAATGACCAGTGGATAAAAAAGTTAGTGTAGATAGTTTAGGAAGAAAATACTTGTCAGCTACATTTCACACAAAGTATAAGTATCTAGAACATATAAAGAAATTGAAAAATCAAACACCAAAATAAATTTTCCAGCCAATAAATAGGCCAGTAAGCACAACAGGCCATTCTCAAAAGCAAAAGAGAACATACTGCCAATAAAGAGTGTTCAGTATCCTTATCCCTCAGAGACATGTGAACTCAAATCATTTTGAGATTCCATCTCACTCTAAGCACAATGGTTTTCACCAAGAAAACTAATGACAGTCTGGCATAGTGGTGCATGCCTTTAACCCCAGCACTCGGGAGCCAGAAGCAGGTGGATCTCAGGAGACTGAGGCCAGGCTAGCTGTGGCTGCAGGGAGACCTTGTCTCAAAAATATCAGGAAAATGTAAAAGAAAACAAAACAAATGTAAGGGCAACAAATGTCAGTGAAAATGTGGAGACAGAGGAATTCATAGTTGGTGTAATTTTAAACTGGTGTAGCCCTTCTGAAAAACAGCAGGGAGGATTCTCAAAAATCTAAAAATAGCACAACCAGTGAATACTATATAAATAAATTATCTTATTTAAATTTTGTCTTAAAAGTGGCTTAATTTTAAAGGGAAAGAAGAACCTGAGAGTGAGGAATGGTAGGAGACAGGTGTTACTAAAGGATAAATGGATAAAGGCGGTGGGTATTTAAATGAGAAGAGGGAGGTAGGAGTGTAGAAGAATTATGGGGATAAAGCAAAAGAAGGAGCTCAAGAGAGGTGGTTTGAGACTAGTGTTACCGAGGGAGGAATGGGGAAAATGGTGAAACTTTAAATGGGGAAGGCATAGAGGGAGGGTTAGATAGGGAGAGAGAAAGAGAGGAGAGGTCAATTATACCTGACTAGTGTAAATACCAGAAGGAATAGTATTAGTCTAACAACCTAAGGACAAATTCCACATTCATTGAGTCCATGTGTATAGTTGACAAGAAACAATGCCAGAAAGGAGTAACTTTACTTTGCATTATTGACCAGGGTGGTCCAAGGGACTACCAAAATTAAACAGGCTATTGCCACAGCCCTTGATTCCTCCCAGAATTTGAAGACAACATCCTATTGCTGAAATAGGACAAACTTTGGAAACTGGATTTGGAGCAATGGAGCTAGAACTAACCTGGAAACGCTTCCCGTGAAGGCTAGCTCTCATAGCTCTAGAGAGCACTATGCAAGCATCTAAGGGAGAACATCAATTGATGGCCCAATATCAACTTCATGACCAAATAACCACATCAGTGACCATCCTGGCATTCCACACTGGTGCAGTAGTGGCACTTTTATGTTGGGACCAATCAACAGCTACCTAACTGGCCTTATAGTCCACTCAGTTGGAGGAAACTCATGTGTGGTACTGTAATCAGCAAAATACACATGGCTGAAGAGGTCATAGACCTTAGAGAAATCTGCAAGGCTGTCGCATCCCTAGTATAATGTAACTTCTTAATAAATGCAAAATAATGTATACTTATATTTATAGTCAAGTATCCCAGTCACCACTCATCAAAGAAGCTTCTGTTGCACCAGATGGAGACTATTACAGATTGCTACAGCTAGTCACAGCCATTGTCTGTGAAATTGCCCAAGCCTAAGCAGCACATCTAGAATGCAAACTCTTCTTCCAAAGCTCATGCAGCATGGAACAAGGGGTAAAGAGGACACTAGTGAATCTCTCAACTCTCATCAATGAAGTCCCTTCATGCAGTAGAGGTCCAGTAACACAGATGGGCACAACTTTCAAAAGCATGGAGAATAGGAGTCTGCAGAGTGTGGTTCCCTGTACAGGATTGTATATTGTTTCACTCAACCAGGTTCAGGGACCATTGCAGAAGAATGAGTGGAAAGGTTGTAAGAGTCAGTGAGGAAGTGCATGACCATAGGGAAATAGAAACCTACAAGTCCTGTGATGTTGCTCATGTGACTTACAACAATGGGGTTGGCATGATCAAGGCCCATGCAAACTCAAGCAGACCAAAAAAACAAAACAAAACAAAACAGGGTAGAACTGACTGGGGAAAATGACAGCAAATCCCAGTCTTTGCTGAAGAAATATTGGCAACTGATTACGTTGGGT
Organism: Eospalax fontanierii; assembly: GCA_035773235.1. Classification (NCBI taxonomy): domain Eukaryota; kingdom Metazoa; phylum Chordata; class Mammalia; order Rodentia; family Spalacidae; genus Eospalax; species Eospalax fontanierii. Next base: position 14,144,049 of record CM069536.1, on the reverse strand, counting down.
GAGGATGAGTTAGTCTTCTTAAAGTAAGGGACTGTATGGTCTGATTAAACCTCATTGAATGAACTTGCACTGAGGAACATTTGGGGATACTATCTTGACACAATAGAACTTAACACAGATGAAAGAACATATGGGTTCCAGTTGGGGGACTATATTGGGTTGCTAATAGTGAAAGGAGTATAAAAATAATTAAGATTGATTGAGATACTCTGTATGAAGTATATAAATATAAAATTGTAAATTAAAAATAAACATAAAACCAAAGAATCAAGTGAATTTCAAAGTTAAAAAAAAAAGATGTGTATATTGACATCAAGCCTGTCTGGGTTTTCAAAACAGTCTTTCTTAGCAACTTCTAATGCACACTGTACAATCCTGAATACTGGCGGCTCCTCACAGTCTTCCTGGGGTTGATCTAGAGGGGCAACTGCTCTATTTCCAATCCACATCGACATCAGTTTCTTTTTCAAACTGTGGAGCATGTCTGCAACCTCCTCCACCTTCACCAGCAAGTCAACATTTATTGGACTTGACATGACGGAGCAGATGTTATAATTAGTAGCTGCACATTCCTGGATCCTTTCAACCCAGACACCACACCGGCCACTTCTGTCTGGGAAGGCAAGTAACAATCTGCTTGTTTCCAGTAGAGGGCGTAGGTTCGGCTGTGTAGACAGTGCAGTGACAGCTGCTCTCCCTTTCTTCCTCCAGCTCTGTCAGTTGCTCTTCCTCATCTAGGAATGAGTTACCTGCTGAGGATGCAGAAGTGTTAGTACTTGCTGTAGATGTACTCTCTGTGTAGTCTCCACCCCTGCCAGATCCTCCTCTTCCTCCTTCTAGTCCCATCAGATGTGTGTTTGAAACTGACCTCTTTTTCCTTCAGTTTCAATAATTAAACTTTCATTTTTTATTATTGAGTTTTTTTTTCATTTTTCATAGACAATAGTTTGTGGTATTTAGATTGCCTCCCATATCTGCACCTCTTCCTATCCCACTGTTTCCCACCCAATTTATTGTATTCTCGTATTCATAAAATACAGCCTATAGAGTCTGCTTTGTGTCCCTAAATGCCCTTAAGTGTGGGTCCATCCACTGGCCCACCAAGAAGGAGCTCACGGGTGGTACTGTAACCATAGCCAAACATACATGGCTGAAGAGGTCACAACAGGTTCTAGAGAAAAACTCATTTCTGTAACATTCTTAGAGCAATGTAATTTCTTGTTTAGTCTGAATATACCTCACCTTATTTATAGATAAGTGTATATTTCATCCCTCATCAAAAAGCTTATTTTTGCAACAGGTGGAGACTATTACAGAGTTCTAAAATGGGTCAAATACAGAGAATGAGAATGTGAGATGCTAAATCTTAAGTGACACATCTTCAGTGAACCATCTATACATTAGATGGTTTGTTAATGAAATTAAAGCTTTAAATTTTTCTCTTAAGACTGCATCATGGTATGTTCATTTGATTACTATTTTTATGTATACAACATTGTGTTGTTTTATCTCCATGAGTTTGTGTATTTTATATTTTCTCTCACTGTTGACTTGTGTTTTATTTCATTGTGACCAGGTAAAATACATGGAATTGTTTCAATTTTCCCATGTTTGTTAAGACTTTCTTTGTGCTCCAATATTATCTAACTTAGAGAAAGTATTATGGGCTGCTGAGAGTGATGTTCATTATGCAGTGCTTGGAGGAAATATGTATAGATGCCTATTCAGACCATTTGCTCTATGATGTCATTTAATTCAGATATTTCTGATACTTTACCAATATCACTTGCCAGTTAATGAAAGTGGGGTTTTGAAGTCACCCACTATTATTGTGCTGGCTTAACCTGTCTCTTTTCATCTAGTAGTACTTGTTTTATGAAACAGAGTATACCTGCATTCAATAGTACATGTTTAGAATTGTGTTTTCCTCCTGATAGATTGCTTTCTTAATTAGTATGAAATAATCTTTTCTATCTCTTCTGACTTGTCAGCTATTAAAATGGTGATAGTTGTTTACTATACCTTCTCCCATCCTTTTAGTCTAAGGTAGATTTTAAGGAATGGTTGTTTCTCAGGTAGAATGTATATTTGGATCCTGTTCTTTAATATAGCATACTAGTCTGCGACTTTTGATGGGGAATTGAGAATATTAATATTCAGAGATACTACTGAAGTGTGTGTATTGTCTTGCTTATCTAATGTTTTAGCATATTTGTTTCTTTTCCTATTGCCTAATAGATATATTATCTTTCTCATAAGCTGCAAAAATTCCTTCCAATATGTTCTGTACAGCTGGCTTAGTGGTCATGCCTTTCTTTACTCTATGGTTATCCTGGAAACTTTTTCTGCTTCAGTTATGATAGACTTTTTTCTGGGTATAGTACTCTGCTTTGGAAGTTGTTGTCTTTCAGAACTTGAAATACAACAGTCCACACCACCCCTGCCTGGTTTTGACAGTTTCTACTTTATATCTCATGCTCTTCTTAGGTGCGTGTTTCTATGAATGACCGGATGTTTCTGTCACCTCTTCTTGCTAACATAGTCAATAGTTTACCATAACCAAAATATGTTTCTGTACATTTTTCTGTTGCAAGAAAATCTTGGAAATATTTGTGAATTTTATATATCCTTTGATCATATTAGAACCCCCCTCTCATCTTCACACCCCCATGACCCTTACAACAATTTCATATACACCATCATATTAAAGATATTTTTAATTTAAATTTAATTTAGTATATATGTATATAATTGAATAAAACTTGTGGTTGAAAACTTCTTTTCCTGTGAGTCTATTCACTGGAGCCTGGTCAACCTGGTAGAAGTCTCACCCTTAAAAATGAGATCAACTCTTCCCCTCCCACTATCAGTTGTCAATACTCCTTAAGCTAGCTAGTATTTGGATTTCTTATCCACTTCCCCAGCTCTATGCAGGGAATTTTTTCTGGCTTGAGCTTTCCTGGGATTTTGTATGCTGTCACCACTGAACTCATATGAATGTCTGGAGAACTCTGTTTCTTGGTAGTTATCTAACGACTCTTACAATCTTTCTACCTCCTCTTCCACAATGATACCTGAGCCGTGGGAGACAGGTTTGATATAGGCTTGAATCCGTAGATGTATTTGTTTTTTTAAAATATATTTTATTCATTTTTATTTTTTGTGTGTGAGTGCATTGCCTGCATGGATTAAGTACACCTGTGTGTGCAATGTCCGTGGAGGTCAGAAGAGGGCATCGAATTCCATGGAACTAGAGTTACAGATGATTGTTAGCCACCATGTGGGTGCTGACAATTTAACCTGAGTCTTCTGCAAGAGTAGTCAATGGTGCTCTTAACCACTGATCCACCTCTCCAGCCCCACATATATGTGTTTTAAGAGAAAAATTCCATAGAGGTTACAAAACTAGTAAATAAAGGAAGGAAAAGAGATACTGGAATAAGGACAGGGCAGAGGAAAGAGCATGGACAGGACTACTTAACACTAAGGCCTTAAGGAAAAGTCATATAGAAACTATCTACTATAGGGTTTCCCAAAGTGTGTACTCATACAATATAAGAAGGGATTAAAAGGAGTTACTCTATAACAGGGGGTCATTGCCCTTACTAGACAGAACAGGCTAGGAAAGCACAAGCCCAAAACCAAGAATGAACTCTCTCTTTAGAAGCTGTTGACCAAGGGTCTCACTGACCCTCAAATAATACTGACCATTGCCCCTGCTCTTGGTAACCCACCAGAACTGGATGGTAAAACCACACTGCTGAAGACACTGCATAGATAAGCTGTAGAATAAACAAGGAGAAATCAGGCTAATAATTTTTTTGAAATTATTTTAAACTCAATTTTATAGCATTTAACTAGACGAAAATCATAGCAGCTCTAGAAGAACACGAATTAAAAAAAATCAATTTACCCATAAGGACATACAAGATAACCTATGCAAATATATAAGTTTAAAATAAATAGGCAGGCATTGTCATATTAGTTAGAATGGACTTCAGCCAAAGACAGATACAGTGGAGAAAGGAACACAGAGAACGGGGAAGAAGCAGCAAGCATTTCAGCGGTTTTCCTTGTAATTATTTCCTTAACACTGTATTTACATAGCACTTCTACTGTCTTCAGCTTTACAAATATTAAAGAAAAAGTGATCCAGAGTACAACTAATAAGATATTTAGTAAAACAAATAGAATCCGTATTTGAGGAAGAGAAAGGAATACTAAATCACTAGGTAGATCATAACATAATGATTAAAGAGTGAATTAAAACAATTGGGTCATTATTAAAATCTTCACTATCAATGAACCTTAAAATATAAAGCAAATATTGACCCTCATGCAGCAGCTATCAGTTGCAAGTACTTCCCCAGTTAAGGTTAGGGCATCTAACCCACCTCCTCATTTCTCTACTGGGAATTTGACCTGCGTGAGCTCACGTAGGTCTTGTGCATGCTGTCATGACTGCTGTGAATGCATATGAGTACTTCCCTGCCATCTGGAAAACTCTAAAGCTCTTCTAAGGGTGAGAAGAAGGGTGGGTTGACCAGGCTCCAGGGGAGGGACCCACACTTAAGGGCATTTGGTGACACAGATCAGACTCAATCAGCCTAAAAACATAATAGAGGGCATGGAATTGATTGGAGGACACTCGGATGCTGCAGGTAAGTTCAGGGGTCTGAATATAATCAAAATACATTATAGGAAATTCTCAAAAATCAAAAAATTAAATAAATAAAATAAACAAAAATTAAAGATGAATTCATAGTAGGAATACTCAACAATTATTTGAAGCAATGGATATTCATCCAGATGGAACAGAATAGTGGCACAAAAAGTCAGAATTGAATTGTTCCCTTTAACAAATAAACCTGGCAAGTTATCATCAGAACATTCCCTCCAACTCCAAAATATATATTCTTCTTAACAGCACATGTAAAACTAGGTGAGTCAGAAATCATCTAAAAATCTCAAAAAATGAAATTATGATATTATGTATGTTTTCTAACTACAATGGAATAAAGTTAGAAATCGTATCAAGATCTTAAACATCCAAATAATTGAGAACAGAAAATGATACGAATATTAAAACACAGCAAACTGTGGAATACAGCCAAAGCAATGCTTCAAAGGAAGTTTTTAGCAATCCAAAGGAGCTGGAAAATCAAAATCATATCAAAGTCAAAATTAGAACAAAGGAAAAGAGGCTGAAGCTCAAAGCAGGGAGCCAGGTGATGGCTCAGGAGCTCAGAGTTCATACAGATTTTTCCAAGGACCCAAACTGGATTTCCACACCGATATGAGGCCACCAGTAACCTCCTAGAAGTCCAAATCCAGGTGACCTAAGACCTATGACCTCCATGTGGAATACACTCACATGCGTGTACACTCACGATTAAAATAATAATAAAAAGATCTTTCTTTGAAAAAAATACATAAAATCTCTTCTGTGAGTCACACCCTCCTCCTACAGCTGAGATGTTGAGAGTTTGCATAATGAAGAAAGACTGGATTTTATTGAACTTATTCTGCATTGATTCAGATCATGATTTTTGCCCTTCGTTTGATGTCCTTATTGATTTGTATTTATTGACCTATTCTTACAATTCAAAATAACTCTACTTGATCACATTGCATACTTTTGTTTGTTGTTATAGAGTATTTGTTATTTTATTGTGAATATATGTGCATTAGGGATGCTTGCATGTGGCTTTCCTTTGTGTGTGTACTCTGATTTGCCTGTCATGCTAATGATGTACTTATAGAATGAGTTTTTAAAAATCATGGGCATATTTTTCATGTAGAGTTTGAGAAGAAATGGTATTGAATTTGCCAAAATTTAAAATAGAACTATTTGGGTCTGAGGAGTGTTTTGGTTGTAAGGTAGCTGTTTTGCAATCATGAAGACCCATGCTTCAATTCCCCCACATAACAGCTGAGGGTAACCTTATAACTTTAAATCTAGCACTGGAAGTGTGGAGACAAGAGGATCCTTGGATCTCATTGGTCAACCAGTCTCGCCATCCTGGCCAAATAGATGAGCTTGAAATTGATGGAGAAGCCCTCTTTCAAAAACCAAGGTAGAAAACAGCTCAGGAAGACACTAATGAACACCAAAGACTTACACATACACATACACATACATTTGCATGAGAATGTGCACCTGAATGCACACACGTACATGTTCATATACAGTCATATATGCATGCACACACATTTATATTTATATATTTGTATGTATACATATATATATTTGGATACCTATATACATACATGCATATATTTCTATATATGTACAAACATATGCATTAGAGATCATGCATGATCCAGCAATCTCAGAACTGATCATACATTCCACAGAAATAAAGTTGCTTAATTAAGAGATATCTCCACTTTTATATTTATCCCAGCACTGTACCCAACATCCGAGATACTGAATCAACCAAAATGCCCATTAGTGGAAAAATGAATAACACCAAGCTATGCTTGTACAAAATGTGATATCACTCAGTCTCATGCAGCTGGAAGAAATGGAGCAAGTGGAGACCAAGGTTTCCTGAATCTGAAGTTTTATCACTCTGCTTTTAAAAAGCAAAAATATAAAGAAGTCATTCCTTGCAAAATGTGATAAGAATTTGCCTTCAGTCAAATCAACATAAAAGTAAATTATGCATCTTCACCAACATAGGCTAGTTAAATTATTTAATACTGAAAGAAGGAGCCAATTTGGAAAAGTATAACACGGTGTTTTGATATGTATAACATCAGAATTCTCAGTAAATTACTTCATGAAACCGAACATGCTGTAGTTCTTATCATTTTATAACATTTAGAAATAATAAATTCAACAATTAAATCATTATTCCTTCACAGACTAAGCAAAATTAATTCTTTCAGCTTTTCTCTCTCTGTTCATATATAATATTTTATTTTAAAAATATTTTTAAAGATTTTTATTTTTTTATTTTATATGTATGAATGTTATGCCTGCATGTGTGTAAGTGTACCTGTCTTTTGTAATGCCAGCAGAGGACAGAAGAGGGTGTTGGGTCCTCTTGAATAGGAGTTATGGACAGTTGTTAGTCATCATGTGGGTGCTGGAATTTGAACCCGGGTCTTCAGCAAGAAGCGCCAGTTCTCTTAACTGCTGAGCTATCTCTGCAGCCCCTTATTTATTTTTTATCTTATGTTAACAAATATCAGACATATGGGCTTACCATTTAGGATAATTAATTTGATAATATCAAATATATATATGAATACAATGGTAGTATTTCCATATAGTTGCAGCAGAAGAGTAATACAAAAGGAAATAAACATTCTCCCACTTCTTTAACATATTAATGCTAACGGCGGTCCTAACTGAAATATTCGAACATACCATAGACACATCTGATAGTTTGCTTACCTATACTTCTTTCTGTTAAAAAATGGGGCTAATAACACTTGAACTGTGAATTTAATTGGATTATGAGATTCTAGGCGTTCATATGGCTTTTTCATACATGCTTCCTTTGGTTTAACCCTGCCCCCACCTCCAGGTTCCTCCATAATCCTATGCCCCGTCCTGCTTAAATCTCTCTACCACTAGCATTCCTTCTATCTATAGTCTAACACAGTCCTTCCCAGTCCCCTCCAATGGCAACTTCATAGTTCTGTGCCTTCTTCCTGTGCTTGGAGTTAAATACACGACACAAAATAGCTGAGGCTGTGATCCTCATATAAGAACCACACTAACCATGTGAGCTTTTACTTTCTAAGTTTAAGTTATCTCACTCAGTAGAGTTATTTCCAGTTCTATTCCTTTACCTGCAGATCTCATGATTTCACTATTTTTTACAGCTGAGTAATATTCCATGTGTATATGTACTATATTTTTCTTGTAATTTCATATGATGATGGACATATGCTAACTGGCTTTAATAGCTCTGAAAAGTGCAAAACAAGTAATTTAGGGGAAAATCCACATTAACTATAGTACACACATCTATACCCTAGATGCACTGTGCAAACTAATAGCATCTGTGATACTTTCTGATTGAATTTGAGACTTGTTTCACTGGTGAGACTTCTATATCTGGCACTATAAGCCTGGTTTGTAGCCCATAACTAGTGAGGTCATAAGCTCTAGGCTAAAACTCCAAAATATTATTTTACTAAATGATAATACTGGCAAAATTCACTCTAAAGAGTTGAGTTTATATTCATAGTCCTGTTCTCAATGTAGATCAGAAAAACTTCATTTTACAGTGGAAAGCATTCAGTTGTAAATTTAAGATAAATAATGTAGTGACATATTTTATTAATGGCTACCACATAAAGGAAGATCATATGCAAAGAACTAAATCTTTTTTTTCTATTGTTAGAAAATAATTTTGGTATATAAAAATCAGCAATTTTATTTATTATTTTTTATGCGTATGAGTGCATTGCCCACTTGTGTGTAAGTGTACCTGTGTCAGACGATACCCATAGAAGTCAGAAGAGGCCATCACATTCCCCCTGGAACTGGAGTTACAGGTGGCTAGCCAAAATATGGGTACTAGAAAATGAACAAAGGTCCTCTGCAAGAGCCACGAGTACTCGTAACTGCTGAGCCATCTCTCCAGCACCAACAATCAATTGTATATATGAAATATATGGAGTGCCTTCAACTCGGTATTCCTGGTACAAACTAGATTCAGAGGTTGAAGCCCTAACACATAAAAGGATTGGAGTGAGATAGTGCATCAGGACGGTGGTCGTGAGGCTGGGTCATCAGATAACTAGTGTACTTTAAGAAGAGATATAGGGTGAGCATGTTCTCTCTCTCTCTCTCTCTCTCTCTCTCTCTCTCTCTCTCTCTCTCTCTGCATGCACACCAACTAAAAAAAAAAAACATAGAAGCCCATATCCAAGAGACTGGCACCTGCATGTAAGGAAGAGAGCCTTCGTTAGCATCCAGAACAAAAAACAATGTATCATCCATTAAGCCACACAGGCTATGTTTTGTTATTTCAGGGAAAAATATTCTAAACCATACTGTGAATGTAAATATTTGTAATTTTAATAATGCATCTCACCCTGTATACTTCCTACAAAAGGTGCTGACTAAGGACTGATTGTATGATTTTATTAACTATTCTTGGAACACAGTGGCAAGTTCTCTAAACAAAAGAAGGTACATTGTCTAGTCCTTTTATTTTCAGATTTTAAGACATATAGTATTTCACTAAATTTATAATGAATAAAAATTATAAGAAATTTCCATCTTGCACATTTAATTTATTTTTCTGATCTTAGTAGAGGAAGTATACTAATATAGGAATCTGCCTATATGAGTATGTAGTATGAAAAACTACAAAGTATACAGAGGGACTATGTAATCACATAACATTTATTATTATTTATGCTTGATCAATTCACTCTGAAAGAAATCAGGATACAAAACAACATGCATAAAATGAATTTCAAAGGGTATTTTTAAATGCCTGAAAGACATTTAAATTGATTCCATGAGTCTAAAATTACCATTTATATTCTGCCTTCCAATTGTTTAGCCACTTTTAAAAAAGCTATTTATTTGCTTTTAATAAAATCCTATTCACCAGTCAATGACAAAAGGTCCATAAAGGCAACACAAAAAATAACAGAGAAATTAATACTTTGAATTTTTTCTGTGTTATTTATTTCCTAATACAGAGAAAAAAAAGAGCATGTGAAATAACCTTAAATATTTGTTTTAAAGAAGAAGCCTCATGATCCATAACATGTAGATATTTTAGCTTTTCCAAATCAAGACTGAATTTTCAAAAACATTTTCTTGAAAAAAGAAAAATATCAAATGACCTGCCAACATCATTTAGCTACCACCATCAACAAACCAACAACAAAAAATTTTTGGTGCTTCCATTTTCTGTCAGCTGACCCTGCTTGAATATCTGCATTTCATGCTGTGTAAATAAGACCTCTTTGTGTTATTTTCTTCAGAATTTTCTGCATAATTCCAGTCTGGAATCCTAGCAAGAGAACACTTTGCTTCGTGCTATTTTTCTTTTTGAAAAAGATTTTAATTGTCAGATCATAGAGATTCAGACTCATTACTGAGCATTTGACACCACCACATTAACGACTCAGATCAACATTTTCACCCTCCAGAATCTTAATGAAAACCTTCTTATTAAGTCAGTTAAACATATAGTTAAGTGATCCAATTTGATTTTCTTCCATTTAATAGGAGAATGTAATTAATGTATGAATACATCGTGGTAAAGGAGCTGAGTTATACTGAGTACACTCTGCGAATGCTCAGCCTTGGTCTCCTACCCGGCGCTCTCCACTTACAGTCACAGTCAAAACTATACTTAGCAATTTAGTCTGTGCTGTTTTTCCTTCTTTATGTTTTTAATAATAATAATGGGTATACATATATTGTTTGATAAACTTTTATTTATTGAACATCGTATCATTTTATATTCATCCCTCTATAATTTACTTCTTTTCTACTTAACAGTATGCCTTTTCTTTGGAGTTATGTTCATACTGGAACATATACATTTAAGCTAATTTAAAAGAAAGTAATGACAACAGCCAAATAGCAACAGCTACGGAGGATATAGTTCATGTCAATGACTGTCCACAATATTGGCATGAACTAAACCCTCGAGGCAACACAATCCTGTGAAAACGATAATTATTTTTATATAATTTATAGAGAAGAACGCTTAGAAAATAAAATGATAATCAGCAAGATGGCTCGGCAGGTAAATGGGCTTGCCCTGCAAGCCTGGTGATCTGACTTTATCCACAGAACCCATGTGAAAAAAAGAAAGAACAGACAAACAAACAAAAAAACAGTGAGTTGCAGTTCATTTGGAGCTACAGGATGACCCTGTCTCTAAACAGCTACAAGAATAAACAAATAAATAAATAAAATATGTGGTAGCAGGCGTCTGTAACCCCAAACTCCTATGGAAGAAGGGCGGCGGGAGGAGAGTCACCATGAGCTCACTGTAGTGTGCAGCACCACAGAAACAAGGAAAACGGTACTTGATTGGTGGAGTAGAGAATGTATTCCTGAAAGCTTTTCCTTGACTCCAAAAGAAACAAAATGGTTAAATCACTTTTACTATGCTATGGGCCAAGTTAAAGTTGAATTTAGCTCATGTGACTCCAGATTTTAAGTTTTGGATAGTATACATTCACTTGGTTTCCAAGATATGATATGTTCACATGAATATTTGTACCCAAATCACCTATTTTCTTAGTGATACATACAGTATTTGGTTTTTATTATGTTCAACATTTCATGTTAAAAGTCTTTTAAGCAATAGAGATATAGTTTATATGACTTCTTCTGTCTGATAGTTATTTCAAAGTGCAATTTTTGGTAAAGATAGGTAACAGTTACATTATTTTCAACATATTTAGTAATGTATTTCTTTTGGTATTTATAAGTATAAAATATTTCCTTTTTAACATAAGAGTTATCTGTTTGAAGAGTAGATTATATTTTATGAAGTGAAGGCCAGGATTTTCCCATAAGATGAAAGAAGGAAAATCTAAGTTTCAAAACCTGGAAGACTTATGGTAAAAAGTATAACACTGAATTTTCTTCAGAGACTTAGTCTCTAAGAAGCTTCAGTAGATGGTCCTGTACATAAGCACATTTAAGCCACTCTACGTGGATTCTGTGGGGTTATATTAAGAGCATGTGGAATTGGGAGGGGTGAGCAGAATTAGAGGTGAGAGAACATAGAGTAGATTTGATCAAAACATGTCATATGCACATATGGAGTCCTCTGGCAATAAAATATAATGGATGGCGTGAACCACTACAATCCTTAAAATGTGTCTTTGAAAAGAAATGTGTTATTTGTATAGATTCTTCTAATCTTAAATATTGTCAATTTCTAAGCAGTGTGTCTCAATGTTTCTCATGTTCTTTGTAGTCTATCTTCAATCGACCCTGTGGGTGGAGACTGGATGGAATGGTCACAGGCAGCACAGTTCCTTTTGGTGCCTCTTCTGTTAGTCATGATTTTTGCAACCTGTTGCTCTGTTACTTAAGAGAACCTGCTTTAATCAACATCAGACTCAAGTTAAGTCCACCTGAGACTTCTTACGGTGTGTCTTGAAGATAATTTGACACATAGATTTCTTATTTTTGTCAACTTCAACCACAAAATCACACCTACAGATATGTGGGAAATTGATTCAGTTTCCTTGGTGTTACCATTTTCTCCAGGTTCCGTAGCTTGCCTAACTAGGAGGTAGTGTCACCCTAGTCTAGAGGTTAGCAAAACACGTGTGCAATATTTGCTTTGTTGGAGGATGCAAAACAAGTTAATCTTAGGTATGAATGTCAACAGGGAAATGATGGAGAAATAGAAAGAAACCACACCCTCATCGTTACGGGCAAGGTCACTTGATCAGTGAGCTCCCAACTGCCTTTGTGCTTCGTGTCTAACAAAATGATTAAGTTTGTCTATCATATACAGTCAATCATTTTCTCAAAATAATTATGTAACATTGATATCAAATTGACACAGTGTTAACTAGATCTTTGGAAATTATAAGAAATGAAATACAATCATGAAACAATTTATAAAATACGGGATCAGAAAATGCACAGCATTTTTATAATTTGCTATGTGAATATTTCCACTCCTTTGTAAAAAAAATAATATTATTTATGTAAACTAACTTAACACCACATAATTCTGGATTTCAGTGGCTATGAAACTGTCTCAGAGCTGACTGCATAAAAGAATAGGCCTCAGATGTCAGTCTCTATATCGTCTGCCAGCCCAGCAGTTGGACTCCCAAGGCTCTCAGCAGAAAATCCTTTATTTGAAGCAAGCTTCTGTTGTGTGATCTTTCTTCCCCTGGCAGATGATGTGTTAAAAATGTACTATCTGGGAGATGGACCAGAGGCAGGTGCACAGGTTTTGATGTGGAAGGCTTGGCAGGTGTGACCCAGAATGGAATATATTCTCCTCAGAGGGAACAGTTGGGATCAGATGTGCATGAGAAAGACAATGCTCAAATTATTCCAACATGCATCTAATTATTTCTAAATGTGGTATTGTGACCTTGCTATAATTGGCATACCAGAAAATACATTTAAACCATGTTAACAACACCTGAACTATGATGTTTCTGGATCTATAAAAACATTTAATCATATTCCTAGTGTTTTGTTATAATTACAGTATGCAAGTAGAGAGGGAATGAATTAGCTGTTTGTATTAACAGGAGAATATGATGGGAATTGAAGTTACTTGTAAATTTCTGCCACTAAACACCTCTGTTTAGACATCTTACAGCATGGTCTCCTTCTTCACTCTTCTGCACTACCAGACTGATTTTCCTTTCCCAAACACACACCCTCTGTCCTCTGACCTTGGGCACATCTTATTTGGGACTCTGTATTTTATCTTTCTTCAGATAACAATCTAACCTATTTATAATTGTTTCTATTTTGTACGAACCATCTGTTAGGATTCTTGTTTTAGAGAAATTCTCTTTGCTTCCATTTTTAAAATATGATGATTAATACAAATTGAATTTTTTCACTTAACTTGTAATCATTAACTCTGGCTTATTACCACCAAGGCAGTCAACAGATAAAAATGATATTATCTAGCAGGACATGGAGGTCAGTCTTTAATTACAGTACTCTGCAAGCAGAGCCAAACAAATATCTGTAAGTTCAAAACCCACCTGGGCTACCTAGTGAGTTCCAGGCTAGCCAGGGCTACATAATAAGACAGTCTGAAAGAATCAAAACAAACAAAAAACTCTGTCTACTAAAGTGGGAATGTCCTTACAGACGGCTCTGTGGTTGCGAACTGTGTGTAGGTCAAAACTAAACACCTCCCTTAAATTAAAGACTTTAGAGCACCCATTTGCTCTTTAACAGTAAAGATCTGCAATTTTTTGCCAAAAAACTATTTGGTTAGAAAGAAATATATTATTTTCTGGGTGACTTACAACCTCATCAATCAGATCCCTGGCTTGCACTTTCAAGAGAAGCTAAGACACCGCTCCCTAAAGCGCTCTTCCTTTGTCAGCTAATAGTCTCCATCCTCTGTTGCAGTTCCAGAATGTTCCTATGTATTCTACTAGCATCCTTCTCCCTTTTTCTCTTAGATGTTTTTCTTTTTTCAAATGTTCAAAATAATGATTGAAAGTAAGGGTAGTCTCAATTTTTTGTTGTTGTTGTTCTCGAATTACTAGGCGCTTACCATGCAACCCAGGCGGTCTCAACCAGCCTCTCAAGTCCTGGGGTACAGGTGGAAGCCGCCACACTGCTTTGTTTTCTTAATTTAACCTTGGTTGTACCATTAGATTTTTATGTATAAAGTTTGGGTTTGCGTCAATATTCTGACATAAGAACATATTGAAATTTAACTTGTTCCATATTTGACAACTTTCTAGATTTCTCTGTAAGGTATTTGGCAGCAAACATAATAGCATGAGCAGATTCAAAGTCTGTTCCAGGGCATTTCGGGAATCTCAGAGCTGTTTCTTGGCATATATGCTCCTCCTACACTCGGCAGTAGCCATAACCCTGGGAGCTGTGTCCAGGCACCAGGAAGTGCTTCCTGACGTGGTACGGGACACCTGGAAGAGACCCCGAATCTGGGGCTAGATTTGAGATAATGTTGGGCGAGGGAAAGTCAGTGATTGTAGGTTAGACACGATTCTGTTGGAAGTTGTTCGAATCTTCACATGCTTACGGCTCTTGGCGCCTTTACTTGTGTAAGTGTCCATGCCTCCAGCTACCCTGTGAGCTTTCACAGGTGCTTCCTCTAGATACAGAATATGGAGCCGAGGATAGTGTCAAACATGAGTGATCCCTGGATGCACACTAGTGCAGGCCAGGAGTCCTGTCTCAGGAAGGAGAGGAGACAGTGAACGGAGGAAGACTGCCTCCGTACTGGAAAAAGGAGATTGCTACATCGTGAAATCAGTTCTTCCAGCGTTTTAGTAACCAAGCATATCCAGAGGCTGATGCAGACCTCGTGGAAGATAACCTATACACTTTGAAGCAACAGACAAGGAGATATTGGCAGAAAGTTCTTGGATTTCATGTACCTAGAGTAAGGAAACTGCAATGCAGACCACAGGAAACCTTTACACCTTTAAAAACACATCCTCTTGAAAAAATGGCAAACCATTTCAGAAATACAATAGGTTTTATACCCGAATGTTCATAACAAAAATAAAAAGCTAACATATGTAATTTTTGGTGCAGTTTTGAGGTTTAGTAATTTCATAAAGCTAAGCATTCTAAATTTCTGAGTTGAGACTTTGGGTTTTAAGGTGATGTTAAACAGTCTATATACTTGACTGAAGATGAGCCGCATGGCCTTGGCCAAGGTGAGGTGTAATGGCTGGCAAGATTATTTCCACTGAGTGACCTTAATGAGGAGGAAGAAGACTGAAAAAAATGTTGATGTCAGTCCTTGGGTTGCATTAGCACACATTCACTGTCTTTCTGTACCACCCAGTAGAAACCCACACCACTCCCGCTCATTTCCTTTTCTGCCTCACTTAGAAGATGAATGATAAGATGGAAAGTCATTCTAGAGAAAAGCCAGTAATAAGAAAACAGTTATGCTTCACAGGAAGATCTCCATCAGGAATCAGACTTGCTTGAAAACAGAAAGAAAAGCATACTCTGAAGACATTTGTAGTTGGGAGAGTCATTTGTTCTATTTGTCAAAATGCAACAAAAAAAGTCATGACTACTGACAGAAATATCTGAATGTTTTGTAGCATAAACTCTCGTTAATGCAGAGCATAGCCTCCGGCTTCCCAGCAGCCTCTCGGCACCTCTGCTTAATAAGATGCTGGGATCAACTAATATTCTTTACCTGGTCTCGTATTCACTTGATAGGGACAGAAGTATTTGACTGACTTTCATGGAAAACTTTATGATCCATATCAAACTCACTCTGAGTTTCAATATTACTGACAACAACAAATAGGAAAATGTGAAAATCAATGACCCAAGGTCTTCAACATTATAAGCTATTTATTACATATCTAAATCATTCTGAAAACTTAGAAACAGAACTATTTGTTAAAAGCAAACCAACAAGAGTCTCAATTTGTATTAATCTATCTAAGTTTTGAGTTGAATTACTATGTGAAATTCTTTACTGGGAACTGAAACAGTGTTTTGTAAAGACAGATTGATCTCCAGCAGCATGCCATCTGTTATAGTCTGAATTCACTAAGATTAGACATAGTGAGATATAACTGGGCGTGTAAAATGCTTAGTAGTAACACTTCTGAATGGAAAGAAACTATGAGCATTCCAGGACAGGTTAGGCCATGGGGTGGGTCAGTGACCAGTGGGTGAAGCACTTGCCACCCAGTCCAAGGAGCTCAATTCAGATCCCTGGAGCCCACGTAAAATCTGGAACCCTAATTTCTCTCTGGAATCTTTGCACCCCCACAGAAACACAAGAGGTGGAGACAGGAAAACCCCAGAAATTGTTGGGCCAGCTCACCAGGCATACCTAGAAGTGAACAAGAGACCCTGTCTAAAACTGGGCAAGATGTGAGGCCTGACCCCTGACACCCAGGCTGGTCTCTGATTTCCACAAGTGAACTGTCCCACTTGAACCCTTCCAAGATTTAAGAAAGAATGTGAAACATAACACATGGCTGACTAAGTCATTCTTACAGAAAGTTCTGCAACATTCATTTATCATTTGATTGCCTAATTAAGACAACATGACCTTGCAGTTTATTTTCCTACCACGTTTATTCACATGTAAGGGGGGGGCCTCAGAAACGATCTGACATCTGTTGAGGAAGCTTACTACAGCTGTGATTGACTCCGTTGCGAAAGTTAACAGGCCTTTTATTATCCACCTTTCTTGCAGTTGAGAGCAAATCATTTCTTGATAATATCTCTACTGCACTAGCAGTTACAAACTTTAGATGCAGGAATTTTTACCATCACACATGTTTGTTGAGAGAGCTTCTGTGAGTTCAGCATTCAATAGCATGTCCTGTGAAAATTAAGGGTGTTAATTATTCAGCCTGGTCTATTTGAGGACTATTTAAGGAAATTCATAGATAACTAATTTCCTCCAATTTCTTAACAATACAGTATTCAGGACTGCATTATTTATCAGTGAAAGGATAACTAATGGTAATATGGAGGAACTGAAGGAACATGGTGCACGCAGGTCGCTAACGTACAAATTACGAGAATGTGCAATCTATTGTGCAATACCACAGTATACACGTTCTAAAAATAATTATACTAACCAAAATGGTATAATAAAAGCTGCATGCTCAATGTGTAAAATGGCAGTAGGGACACATTTGTTGGAAATTTTACCAGCAATGTAAAAAAGACAACAAAATTTAATGCAATGCAAGTCAGAATGTTAGGGAAGAAGACATGTTGGCTCATACCTATAATCCCAGCATCAGTCAGAAAAAGAAACAGAAGGATTACCAGAAGCTAGGTGCCTACAAGCTCACAAACAAACAAAAGCCCACATCAAATATCTGGGGAATACACTAATACTGTGACAAGCATGGCATTTTTCTCGGAACAGCTCCTAGCATGCGCTTATTGTTAGCTGTGCATACACAGAGGGTTGCAGGCCACTGGCAAGTGGTGAGTAGAAATTTATCTGGTCACACATAAAGTTATAACCCAGATGTGGTTGGATATGACTTATCTAACACATACTCACACACACACACACACACACATACACACACACAGAAAGAAAGAGATACAGTTAGTTATCCACAGAGAGTTACACACAGTGAGTTACAAACATTGAATTACACAAAATGAGTTACACACACACACACACACACACACACACACACACATAGTTTATGCTGAGACACGGGATCCTCCATACAGTTCATTTCAAGTGAGTGTGATTTTCTGTATTCCTATACCATTTTCCATCTGAAATTCTACATAAAAAACTTAAAATTTGATTTATGCTGTCATCCTCACCAGTTTCAATTGCATTTGAATAAATTTTCATGTCCAAAATAAGTTTTGCTGCAGAATAGAGCAATTTAACTCATGTTGCCTCTTTCCTCATTGATAAAAAGAAAGCTAGTAATATGTCAGCGATTTTCACTTAGCACCCGATTTATCATCTTATTCAAATTTTAAATAGTCCTGAGTTATGTGATCAATCCCACTTTGATACATGACAGGATCAACTGACTAAAGAAATATGCAAAAACATTAGAACTCATCAGAGGTGGGGTGGAAAAAAATCTCAGTCTGTCAAATTATAAAGCCCATGTTCATTTATCTATAGAACTGTGCTAAGTCTGTTATAAACAAAGAGAAATGTGAGACAAAGCATTTTTTTCAATTTCCACTTGCACCAGCTCTTTATTTTAATTTGATTTAATAGATTACACATTTTCATGCACTATAAACATGAGCACATTGTTATAATTTCACATTTTATGTTCATTTCTAGTCATTTCCAAACAAGCTGCCCTTTCCCAAAATGACATTAAAGTTTTCTGCCGAAAATGCTTTTCCTATATAGTCAATTTATGCAACTCTTGAAAGAAAATAAAATAATATTAAACAATATGTAGCATAATAAAATGAAGAGCTTTATATCACATATATATATTGCTCAAATTTAAGTATTATGAAAAAGTAAGTTTTATTTTACAATGAGAGAACACTATAAACATCATTTAAACCCTTTATTAATGCAACTCAAATGATGATGAGATTTTTTAAATTCGTCTCTGCTCATAATCTAGTCTATAAAATGTAAAGTACTAGAAACATTTCCTCTGTGCCTATGTGCATGACTTAAGAAGCTTTAAAGCACTGCTTTTCATGGAGTTGAATTTCATAGTTGACGGCTGAGTCCTAACACTGTCTACTATTTTACTGCATACCATATCATAATCACGGAAAATATTCCTTTTCTTTAGACGGCGAAGCTGTCATCTGAACATATACCTCTGCCATAAGTCACCCTCTGCCAGAGAGGACAGAGATGCACAAAACTTGGGGATGCTAGAATTTGTAATGTCTAGGGTACAACTGAGACTTCTGCTACCAGGCATAAATACTCATTTTCTTAAAATCGCTCCACACATCGCACACTGTCAAGTGGCCATGAGGGTTGGATTCTTTGTGCAAATGGTTTGCATAGCTCTCCTCTCATTTTCCATACTAATTTTTATTTTTAGATTTATGTGCATATGTGTTAAATATAATCGTTTAAAATAGACACCACTTGTTTTCATCTACAGTTCAGTAAGATAATCATTAATAACAATAAATATTTGCATGTATGCAGCATTCTTTTTAAGGAAGTATTAATTCCAAATATGAGAACATTATAATTTTTCCAATCTCTCTCTTTTTTTGAGAGTTTCTCCCTGTAGCCCCAGTTGGCCTGAAACTCACTCTCTAGATCAGTAGGGCTTAAATCTCACAGAGATCTACCTGCCTCTACCTCATGAATTCTGGGATTGAAAGAGCACAACCAAAGCTGGCTAGTGTCTGTTCTTGACAACATCTGTATTTGTAATTTTAAATGCCTTTGTTGGAGCCAGAGAGACGGCTTAGTGGTTAAGAGCACTGACTGTTCTTGCAGAGGACCCTGGGTTTGAATCCCATCACTCATATGGTAACTAACAATCATCCGCAAGTCTAGTTCCACTGAATCCTATGCTCCCTTCTGGCTTCTGTGGGCACTGCACAATAACCAGAAAACTTACAAGCACACATGCATAACACTCATACACAGAAAATAAATAAAAAGTTTAAAGCCTTTGTTAAATACTGTGAAGAACAACAAAATATAAATGTTTAATCAAAATACAGTAATTAAATTTCTCAAATCAATAAAAGTATTTTAAAAACAAAGTAAAACTGAGGAATAAAAATATACATAAGCTATGCTAAATAAATGAGGCAACATACAAAATATGATCATATATGTTTCATATACAAGAATACTTATTCCCATGTGATATTAAGCTACAATGTTAATGTCACAAAAATATAAATATCTGAATAACTGAATTGATAATATCTCAGCAGCTATGTTAATGGAATTTCTACGGCAAATTGTTTATCCTTCCTGAAGCTTTATGCAATGAATTCTGAAAATGTCCACCACAACCTGAACAAATACATTCCTGTACACATTGTCTCGTGTCCTGGAAAACTATGTACTCTTCAAAGCTAGACCCTTCAGCTTGGTTCTTTAATGTACATAGGGCCTTGCTTCGCTACTGTGTCTCCTTAACCTTATTCTACCTGCAGTCCTCTTGCTCTCCTTTGGAGTTGGTGTTCCCCGTATCTGCTCTGTTAGATTAACCTATTCTGAACTTGCCTTGTGAGCAGAGGGAACCAGGGAAGTTTTGACTGATTTCTTTTACTTTTCGGCATTATGAGGATTTCACTTCTCTCCATGAGGTGAAGTCAACATTTAAGAGTAAATTTGTTTTGGAGAAACCAGCTTAAATTGTTTAATTTCTCGCCTTGGAGCAGCTTAGCTGGAGTGCATCAATTTAACTGAATAACAACTGACAAATGTTTCCACATTTAATGGGCCCTATTAGTTTAACATCAGCCAAGAATGGGGCCTCAGATAGCTCATGTTTTCATAAAAGTTCTAACCACCTGGTTCTGAGGCACATTTTGCCTTCTTGGTACACAAGATGGCTCAGTGTGGTTTAGCTTTCTGTTTCTCTAGTGATTGATGACGTCAAGCACCATTTCAAGTGACCACAGGACGTCTGGGTATTTTGGCTGGAGCAAAGTGTATTCAATATTTTTATAAGTTTTTAAATTGAATTATTTTATATTAAGCTTTAAGAATTATGTATTTTGGGTCCAAGTTCCTTTGTTAGTTATGTGACTTGGAAATATATTCTCCCATTTAGGATATTATGTTTTATTTTCTTGATGGTATTCTTTGAAGCACAAATTTTGATTCTGAAGAAGTTATCCTTATCTATTTCCTTCTTCCATTGCTTAGACTAATGATGTCATAGCTAAGAAATCATTTAGCAAATGGGTCTGGAAAATGTATGTTCGGTGTTCTACGCTTATATCTGTAATAACTTTTGAGGCAAATTTGATATGTAAATAGTTTCAAATTTAGCTTATATAATTAAAAATAACATTTGTACATATTTATGAAGAATAAAATGATGTTATGATACATACATGCATTTAAAAGGATAAAATATATTACAACTTTGTAGTGCAAATATTTAAAATATTTCTAGCCATTTAAAATTTTGCAATACACATTAATAATAATGTGAGTAGATTGAAATGATCAATTAAAGGGTATGGAACGGACAGATATATATTTGTTAGTGCAATAAATGATATGCAGCCTATAAGAAACTCAATTCGGGGCTGGAGATAAGACCCAGTGGTTATGAGCACTGACTGCTCTTACAGAGGATGAAGGTTCCATTCCCAGCACCCACATGACAGCTAACAACCATTCTTAACTCCAGTTGCAGGAGCTCTGAAACCCTCTTCTGATCTCTGAAGGCATTGTATGGCACTGGTACACACTTACATACATGCAGGCAATACATTCATGCACATAAAAAATAAAATAATAAATAAATAACTCAATTCACACACATATAATCAAATATAGGGAAGAAGATATTCTGTGTAAAAGAAAGCTGAAAAAGAGCATGAATACCTAGTTATATTTATAAAAAATAAGATAAACTTTAAGTTCAGTTGAAATATATAGTAAATAGTCATCTAGGGGAGAGATGGCAGATGGCATGAAGACAAGTTAAGCTAGAAACTGCAGGATTCAAACTGGGCAAAGTTGAATAACAGCTATCAAAACAGGTGAGTCACTTGGATACTTTATTTTTATTTTGTTAAATATGTTGTATTTATTATTTTTATTTTATTTGTATGAGTGTATTATCTGCACGTATGTAAGTGCACCAAGGTGGTACAATGTCCATGGAAGTCAGAAGGAGTCAGATCCCCTGCAGCTTGAGCTACAGGTGGTTGTCAGCCACCGAGTGGGGTCTGAGCACTGAATCTGAATCCACTGCAAAAGCAGCCATTGCTCTTAACCGCTGAGCCTTTTCTACAGTCCCAACTTGGACACTTTAAAATACAGAAGACAAAGTCCCGCATCTAGCCAAAAGGGATTCACTTGATTTGTGGAGCTTCCTGCACACAGTGAGTAGGAATGTCAACGATAGCAGCCATGACTGAAGAGAAGCTCAGAAATTCTGCACTGAAACTTTGAGCCACAGACATTTTCAACAGCCAATGAAGAGGAGGGAGCAGACAAAAGGTGCACAGCAACAGATATGGTAGAAGGAGAGACACTGGAATACCATCTTTTAGCCTTTTGGCACTTGACTAAAGAAACTGGAGTGCCATTTTAAAAAAGACACCTGTGGAGTCGATTACTAACCGGCCAAGACCTTGAATGAACTCCACTCTCAGAAAACTCAGACATAAGTATCAAGGGGCAATATGCTCAACTCTGTTTGGCAGAATTCCTCTGGTCTTCAGGAGAAAAACAATAGACTCAAACCAATGCACTATTCAATATGAAAGAAGCATGGCTGGAGACCAAGTCTTCAGAGGAACAGAGACTTGAATTACAAGTGGCATCCCAGACATAAGGAAAAACTACAAACAGGTGGAACCAATATTCACAGCCTGACCATCAAAGAAAGACCACCCTCGATTAATCAACAATGCAAAGAGCAGCCCAGAGCAGGGTGAGCATTCAGTCTCTTGATATATGAACAGAATCTTTGACTCAACCTTTGAAGTATTTCCCACTATCCAGACCAGCATTCATATCCTAATCTCCCAAATGTCAGCCAAGAGGTGAATATAGCATTTATAAATCAATTCCTGAAGGATTTCCAGAGGTATGTCTAGCATCTGAGAACTGATCTCACAAAGGACACCCAGGACTGTGACAGGAAGTGACAAGAGATATGAAATGGCCACCAGCAAGCAGGCTGTAGCATAATCATCCTCTGTGCCCCATGCAGTCTTTTTCTCATCACATTTATTATTCTTAATTAATACTCACCACAGATTTAGCAAGTCAGCTCTGTCCTATTCTCTTCTTGCATTACAACCATTGAGAAAAAGAGAAATCCCTACTTGATTTTCCTACACAGTGTGTAAGAAGAACAGAAATTAAGAGTGCAAATCTCATTCCAAGAACCATTCACCCTAAAAACACATACAAAGGAAAGGGAAGTGGTCCTTTATTTGGTAAACCTGAGTATACAAATCACAGATCAGTTACTTTCTAATGAGAAATGATTTCTCGCACCCAGGTCAGATGTGTTATACAACATAGGTGAGGTTTTCCATTTGCAAATGGAAGACACAAAGTTGGGAGGTGGTGGGTAGGCAGAGGGTGGAGGGGATCTGAATATAATAAAAATCCATTGTATGAAATTCTTGAATCATTAAAAATTCTCTTAATTAAATTTTTTTCCTGTATGGTGTGTTCAAATAAAGCAAACAAGGCAACTTACTCCTAAATAAATCTGAGAAAAAAGACTCCACCAACCTCTTCCGAAACACAAATCAACTTTTAAAATTTACATGAAATCTAGTGGGGGAGTGGCAGGGGTATGCACATCACTGAGGGGTCTAAATAGGATTAGGATATTATATGAAATGTGCAAATTTCAATAAAAGTATATATTGTACACACACAGATATATATATATATATATATATATAGAGAGAGAGAGAGAGAGAGAGAGAGAGAGAAGACTAAATAAATTAAATAATTTAGAATAGGGTAAGAAAATGTAACTCAAAAACAATAGAGATAATGAAGGAAAAGCAACCTTGAATACAGAAAATAGAAAGTTAAATAAGTGAGGTGGAATAAAAAGCTCTTTGAGGACCTCTTTAGTAGAATGAATCATGGGAGGACTGGATATCAGAACTTGAAGATAAGGAAAAGGAACTGAAGCATTCATAAATTGAATCAGTAAAGTAATAAAATTAGTACAAATGGGACATTAGTAATCCATGGGACATCAGGAAAAGAAAAATTATAAATTACTATTGATCTGGAAGATGGAGAAAACATTCATGGTTAAAGATATAAAATATTTTCATAAAATCTTAGCAGGAAATTTCACAAATCTAAAGAAACAGATGTCCATCCATGTATAGAAGTCACTTCAAACATCAAACAGACAGTATCAGAAAAGAAGCATTAAATGTACAGAACAAAGAAAGTATATTATATAGAAACATCAAGCCACACATAAAAGCAGGCCCATCAGAATAACAACAGACTTCTCAACAGAAACTTCAAAAGCCAGGAAGGCTTGGAATGATGCCTTTCAAGTACTGAAAGACAACAACTGCAAATCAGTCTGCTAGACCTGGCAACCTTCTCTGCCATATCTGAAGGAGAAAGAAAAATGTTCCACAATCAAAAGAGGTGAAAAGAATCCATGACCAGTAAGCCAGCTCTGCATATGGTACTTCAAGAAATACTTTGGACAGAAGAGAAAGATAAACACACCATGAGGTTTTTATCTACCCATCTAGAATAATTGCAGTTGACATCACAACACAGGTGCAGTGTGTTCAAAATACAAAAGTCAATAAGTGTATTAAATCATGTAATAAGTTTAAACACAAAAAATAACAGGTGAACATTTCAATTGATGCAGAAACAGATTATGACAAAATTCTTTATCATGAAAGCCTTGAGGAAAGAAGGAATGGAAGGAAATTATCATAAAATACAAAAGCTATATGTGAGAATCCATAGCTAACATTATAAAACAAACTGGAAGTGTTCCATGAGAATAAGGAACAAGACAGAGGCATCTAATTCATCCATTATATTGAATGTAGTGCTTGATGCTTAGCCAGAGTAATAAGACTAGAGAAGGAAATAAAGAGGATACAAATAAGAAAGGAAGAAATCAACTTATCTTTATTTCAGATTATATCCTTATACACGTATAATACCCTAATGACTAAACCAGAAAATATAAAACCTGATAAACATTCTCAGCAAAGTGGTAGTGTACAAAATTAACATACAGGAAATAAATAGTTTTCATATATACCAATAACAAGCATGCTGCAAAACAAATCAAGGCAACAATCACAGTTACCTCAAAAATTTTTAGAATAACTCTAACCAAAGAAGTGAAAGACCTCTTTAAGGAAAAATTTAAAACACTAAAGAAAGAAATTGAAGACATTTCAAGATGGAAAGAATTCCCATGCTCATAGATTAGAAGAATTAATAATGTGTACATGGCAATCTGACAAAAGTAATCTAAAGATTTGGCGGAATCTCATCAAGATTCCAGTGTCATTCCTTACAGAAATATACTTTAGAATCCTAAAAATCATCTGGAAGCACCAAAAGACCCTATAGTCAAATGAAGTCACGCAAAGAGCAAAGGTATCACCAACCCTGATTTCAAGTTATACTCTGAGCAGTAGAAAATAAAACAGTGTGTTATTGGCAGAAAAACAGATACACAGACCATTGGACTAGAAAAGAGGATCTGCATTTAGATCCAGGCACTATAACCATCTATTACTGAACAAAGATCCCAAAAATAAACCTGGAAAAGAAGACAGCCTTTCAGCAAACTGTTGGAAAAACTAGTTATCCACATGTAGATGAACACAACTAGATTTGTATCAATCACCCTGCAGGAAAATCAACACCAAATGGATCAGGGAACTTAATGAAGGAACTGAAACTAAAATTTTTAAAGGAAATAAAGCGAATAATTGACAAATGGGACCTCATGACATTGAAAAGTTTCCGCACTACAGAGGAAACAGTTAATCCTGTGAAGACACAGCCTAACAGACTGGAGGAAAATCTTTGCTAGCTATAGATCTGACAGAGGATTGATATCTAGAATACACAGAACACCAAAACCTAAACAAGAAAACAAACCACTCAGCTAATAAACAGGCTAATTAAACGAGCAAACACTTCTTAAAAGATGAAGTTCAAATGGACAATAAAGGAACTTTTGGCAATCAATGGCTGTTGGGAGGGGGAAAGACAGTGCCTTGTGGGTATGGAACTGTTGGTGAGCCCAGTGATGGACCCACACTGAGGCACATTTTGGGACACAAATCAGACTCTGTAGGTCATTCATATATAGACACTACATTGTATGTAAGAGAGTACACTAAATTGGGCAGGGAGGTGGTTGGGGGAGGTGCAGAAAGGAGGGTATCTAAGTACTATTAAATTATATATGAAAGTTGCAAAAGTTCAATAAAAATATGAAAAAGACTCAGTTTTACTAATCCTCAGAGAAATGCAAATCAATACTGTATTGGAATTCTAACTCAGTAAGAATGAGAGTCATCCAAGGAGAGAACCAAATCCTAGTATTCTGCTAAATGGACGTGGTATTAAACCAACTTTGAAGGACTTATTTTAATATAGATTTGTGCATCTCAGCAAATAACACAGAGACCCACAACTGGTCAACTTGCAGAGAATAAGAGACGGTAGAGTGTTCAGTCCTAAATGGGACACCTCATGCCTGGGAATATAGCTCATTGATAGAGTGCTTGCCTTCCATTCGTGAGGGCCCAAGTTCAAGTCCCAGTACTGCAAAAAGTAAAGTCAACTAAACAGGAGACCTCTAGAGCAACCTCTCCTCCTAAGGCTCAGGGATCATTCCAGAAAAGGGGACAGAAAGATTGCAAGAGCTTGAGGTGATGGATGAATTCAAGGAAACTGTTGTACAGATATCACAGTGTGGATGCACATATGAAGCCACAGACTTCAATTACTACAAGTCTGCACAAGGTCTGTGCAATTCAATCTAGTCAATGGCCGGACACAGGCAGGGAAGGCAGGCAGGCAGGCAGCCTGCCTAGCTGAAGATCTTTTGACACTAGATAGATCCTGAGATACGGAGAGTCTGTTTTTCTTACTGATGTGATTCCTGGTAGGTTGGTCAGATTCCACAAGATAGACTCATACCCAAGATCAGTTAGGAAACACAGATTAGACCTGATGGACCTTTGAAAAGAGAGACAACGAATAAGAGAGGGTGTGACGTTGGAGGTGGTCATAGGGTCAACACCTAGCAGGGATCTGAATATATTATTGAAAATGTATCTTGAATCAGTAAAAAATATTTTTATAAATAGAATCATAGGCCTTAAAAATAATAAAATGAAATCGATGAGGAGTGTAATAAAATAGAGATGTTTGGGAGTCTGCATATGATCAAAACACATTGTATGAAGTTCTCAAAGAATTAGCAAAATAGTTTTAATGTTTTCAATTATATACAGGAAATCATATAAGGGCTGGAGAGACGGCTCAGTGATTAAACACACTGGTTGCTCTTGCAGAAGACTCAGGTTCAAATCCCAGTACTCCCACTAATAATTGTCTGTTGATTCAGAGGATCTAATGAACTCTTCTGGCCTCTGTGGGAAATGCATGACCACAAGTGCACTTGCATGCATGCAGGCATAAAACCCATACACATTAAAAAAAAATTAAAATCAAATTTAAAAAAGAAATCATAACAGAAAAATTAAGAAAATAAATAAAAATGTAGATGAGGATATTTGTCAAAACGGAATGATTATACACTAGTATTGCCAACATAAATTACTCTAGCCACTGTGGAAGTCAGTTTGGAGTTTTTACAACACATTACAACACATTTTCCCTATGACCCAGATGGAGCACTTGTTGATATTTATCCAAAGCACTCCAAGAAAACATCCCATCCTACAGAGATACTTGCAGATCAGTTTTATTGTTGCACCACTCACAACAGACAAGCTATAGATCCAACTTTACTAACCAAAACTTGCATGGGTGTAGCGCCCGCGCTATGTTCATTGACCTTAGATAAATGTACATTTTAAACTTTAATTATAACAAAGTAAAAATGATTTTAAACTCAAATAAATATCTTCTATCAGATAACAGAGAAATTTCAGAATGAGATACTATGTTTGTAATTCTACCTATATAGTCAAATTACTTGAAAGAATATCTATGTATCTCTCTATCTAGATTAAATAACATATATTTCAGAAATAAAATAGACAGAAACTCAATAAAATAAAACAATTAAATGAGGTAGATTTGAACAACATAAAAATTAAAATGCATTTAACTGTTCAATAAACATGTAGCAAGGTGTTCAAATCACTGAACTTCAGATTGTAATGTTTTACAACAGTGCACTACAAAAACTACAAAAGAAAAGCAGAAGTTGTTTCCAAGTGTTGGGATGATTGTCACTAATAAAAATTTATAAAATGACTCCTGAAAACAAATTTTCATTATTTATTAACATTATTTGCACACATCAAGAAAGTATAAGCCTAGATTACATAATACTATTTTCAATATTCCATAAGACGAGGCAAGTACACTTGAAAGAACCCCTGAGCAATACATTCAAACTGTTCTCCTTTTTATATTTATATCCAGTTTATAAATAATTTATAGAAAATACCTTTTAAAAATATTTAATTAATTTTTTTTTATTTTATAGGTATGAGTGAATTGCCTGCATATATATAAGTGCATTGTCTTGTGCAATGCCCACGGAGGTCAGAGGAAGACATTGAATTCCCTTGGAACTGGAAATGCAGATGGTTGTTAGCTACCATGATGTGGGTGCTGGAATTGAACCCTGGTACTCTGCTAGAGCATCCAGTGCTCTCAAATGCAACATCATCTCTGTAGCCTCACAAAATTACATTTTAAAATCATCTTTACAATATATGATGACCATGTCCAAAAATGTTTTTCCCTGCCATTTTAAACTTTTGAACATGCATATCATGAGTGTTTCTGCCATCATTGTTTCTTGAATTAAGAGCCTCAACTTCAGAATTTTCAGACCTGTCCATCCTAAATTGTTAGCCTGTATGAATCTGAATAAAATCTCCACACTACTTTATTGTGGAAGGGCATTTCTTTAAAAATGATTCATGCTTTCCTTATCTCCAATAGACAGTAGATCTTTCTCCTCTCTTATTCCTTGACTATGTTTGCTTGGAGCTCTGCACTCACCAGGAGATGAGCCCGCCTTATCGCTTTCAGCAACGTGCATCCCTGTGAACAGTGTAAAGGGACTGGGTATGATCTCCAGCCCTTGTCTTTTAACAGTGAATCTCATAATAAATGTGAGTAGATTTCAAATTCTGACTTTGTTTGGCATTTCTATAGTGATTATTTATGGCGGATATTTTTCAAAAGTATTCCTAGGGCCCATTTGTGTGTCCTCCTTGGTGAAATGTCTATCTCACTCTTTTTATTTCATAGAGTGGTATTGCCATAACATTACTTTGATTTGTAGGTGCTCATCATGCATTAGATTAATCCTCATCAGATATATGATTTTCCCTATTTTGGAAGTTGTCTTTTCAAGTGACTGTTTTCTTTGAGGTACAGGTTTTCTGTCTGACAAAGTTCCAAATATTTGTTACTGCTTCTCGTTTTTGGAAAATCATTGCTAAGATCAATGTCAAGTGGTTTTTCCTACTTTTTTTCTAGGATGCTTTATAGTTTCAGGTTACACATCTGAGTATTAATTCATTTAAGTTGGTTTTTATGTTGCAAAAGATATCCACTTTTTCAATATCATTCGTTAAGCTCATGCAATAAGAAACAAGGTAAAGAAGACACTAATCACTCTCAACTCTCATTAATAAAGCTCCCCCATGCAACAAAGGGCCAGTAACACAAAAGATGACAAATGGTTAAAGCTTGGAGATTAGTAATCTCCAGAGTGTGGGTCCCTGGACAGGACTCCTATATTGAGTTTTGCTCACCCAGGGTTCAGGGATCTTGAGGAAGAGAAGGCAGGAAGATGGTAAGAGACAGTGAGGATGTAGGTGACCATATGGAAATAGAATCCTATAAGCTCCTGGGACCCTGCTCATATTAGCCTACAGCAATAGTATCAGCATGCCCAAGACCTGTGCAAGCTCAGGCAGGCAAAAACCCAGCATAAAACTGGGAAAATCGTCAGGAGACCCCATCCTTTGCTTAAGAAATATTGGCAACTGATTACTGTTGGGTGTGATGAACTAGTCTTTCTAAAGCAATAGATTATAGATGGGCTGACTAGATCTCAATGAATGAACCTACCCTGAGGTCATTTGGAGACCCGAACTTGACAAAACATACCTTAACAGAGATGAAAGAATATATGGATTCCTTTTGAGGAGCTATGATAGGTTGGAGGTATAAAGATGATTAATTTTGTTGTATGAAAAATATACAATGATTCAATTAAAATTTATCAGCAAAAGAAGAGAAAGTAAAAACATTCTTTTCACGAATGTTGTATCCAAAACAGCTTGTGAAAAATCAGTTGCTCATAGAGGTCTCTGTTTATTTCTTGTCTCTTGTAGGAATGACTTTTACGATATGGGCACAATCTGGTGGAAGACTTTTACTTAACCTTGCAGTCAAAACGTTACTGTATATGATAGAAAGCATGAAATCCAGTGGGGAGCTATGGGGCATGCAGATAAGGGAGGGTTTCTAAATATTATTAAGATGTATTAACGGTGCAAACAATCAATAAAATAGATATTGTAAAAGAAAAAATGTTACTGTTTATAATGTGAGAAAGCTCACTGAGGACCCTGAGGACAGCACTGAGCACAGGACGTGCACCAACTCAAATTAGACAAGGGCCCAGAGTGGAGCTATAGAAATTGGTTTTGGGTCAGATGTAGACTGAGAACTATTGGAGACTGATTACTGCTGGGAGAGGGAGAATACGCCTTGCTTACAATCTCTAGATAGTCTGACCAGACTCCAATGGATAATTTTGCACTAAAGGACATCTGGGCACTAATCCTTGACCGGATAGGACTTAACATATATGACAGAATACATGAGTCCTGGTGGGACTTGGGGGTATAGATGGGGAAGGGGCCCTAAAATTGATTAAGAACTGTTATATGAAGTATATATAACTTGGTAACTGTTTTTGAAAGTTCTAAGAGCAGTGTGCTTTTTACATTGTGAACAATGAGAGAAACTGGTTTGTTGTTGTGTGTGATATTCTAGGCCTAAGGAACAAACGGCAAGATTCTCTGAGAAGTATGAGTCTGACTTCGATATGCCCATTTCATGCTGGAGATACTGGTTCAATAACAGAATGAGCCAGGCTCTGGCTCTAGAGCACAGTCAAGAGAATTCTAAAAACATGGGGTCTCAGACTGAGGGTGTGCCTTGATTTTAAAACAAATGCTAAGAGTCAGGTTCTTTCTTAATTCATCCATAACTGTAATGTGGTTCAGAAATGCTGCAGCCTCTTTATTGTTTTGTTTTATGTGTACAATTTTTATTATTACTACTTTGTAATGAATTTTTTATCAAGAAATATAAGTACTTTAGTATTAAAAAAAGTCAAAAAGAAGAGAAATATTCTAAATGTTCTAGAAATCCAAAGAAATGTAAACTTATCTCTGCGATTGTCTGCAAAGAGGGCATAGAGGATTTGTTGCTTGATGCTGGTGCCAGTCATGTGGATGCTTAGTTTTGGAAAGCCATTCACTTTCCTTTATGTTATCTTAAAATACTTAGATGAGATAGTATTAAAAATTCTGGCTTGCAGTGATTGTTAGAAAAGCGTTATGTGTATTCTGTATGAAAAGTTAGTAAAAGTTTCCAAGTACAGTAGGAAAATAACAATATTTAAGCTATAGTTCTCCAAACATTAATACGAATAGAAATATATATGTGCCTCAGAATAGCCCCCTATCTCCTTACACTTGGCTCTCAGGCTTCAAATTGATTCTTGAAACTGTATGCATTCTTAAGCATTGTTTCTTCCTTTCATTAGCTCTATCATATCTGCAGCAAGCCCATCCATCAGAGAGGCAGACAAGCATGGAAACAATGATAGAAACAGGAAAGTAAAGCATAAATAAATAGATAAGGGTTGTCATATCAGAATTCTTACATTAAACCTCTTTTGGAATGGAAACAGTTCTTAATAACAATTCCACATTATAATCTCCAGGAAAATTCCATTTGCTGTTCCTGATATGGATATGAATTTTCAATCTGACTTTCATATTAGGGCTTCAGTGAACAGATTCTCTGTTCATATGAACCTCTGAATTCATTTCTGACACCAGCCATAAACATCCTATCAAACTCGAATGAACCTGAACTAACAGTTGCTGGCCTGGTAACCTGTATTTAAAGTTCTCTGATGTACAGGTTTTTCTAAATCTGATGATCCACTTAGGTCACTAATCCTGGCTTTATTTCTTACTACTAATAACATTGAGAAATTGGATGGAAATAGACTTTCAGATCCAATCTAGAGTAAATATATATAGGGATTTTCTGAGTCTCCTTAGGCATCTAAATCCAAGCTATACAAAAAAAAAAGGAAAAAAAAAAGAAAAGAAAAAATTCATCAACATTTTCAAAGACATACTAGGGTATGAATAAAGTTTTAAAGTTTGCCTTGCCTCGGTCCCTTTTTCTCTGTACAGCACAGGTAAAACACATTATTTTAATGTTCAATGTGCTTTGAAACACTTCTACTTATTTTTATTGTTTATTAACATTGTTCCTGGAAAATGTCAGACACATACATGCTTCACTCTAGTTACCTCTCCTACCCAGTCCTCTCTTATCTCTCTTCCATCCCTGTCAACTCCACCTCCTCTCCTTGTGCCACATTCCAGAATTTTTCTTTTATTTTGTGGTTCACTGAGTTTCGCATAATTCTCATAATCTGAATTAACCTTTAAGTATAAAGAGCCAGGATTCATATTAGAACTATTTGGACACTGTTTTGGAATCTAAATGGCCAATTTGAACTACTCAAATAAACATGAATTTTGTCATGTGATATTTTCACACAGAATATTCTAGGCAAGTGTAATGAAACTGTATTCTACAGAAGAGTAATTAATAATAGCATATGACAACATTATGGTATATCTTTCTATCTTCTGGTTAACTTTAAATTATATCTCAGTTTCTTTTTAATCAGGTCCATAGAATGCAGTGTTATCCACATCTCTATGTTTTTCATACAACTGGGCAGTAGCATATGGTAAAGAAGCCCAAAGTTGTTTTATTTAGAACACATTTATAATCCAGTATTGATATGTGTGTGTATATATATATATATATATATATATATATATATACACATACATACATATATGGAGAGACAGAGAGAGAGAGACAGAAACAGAGGGACAGAGACAAAGACAGAGAGACAGAAACAAAGAGACACAGAGAGTCAGTGACAGAGAGTGAGAAACAAAACAACCTGTATCTAAGAGGTGGTAGAAGAAACTCTTAGCTTTCACTTCTGACAGCAGGGAAGGAAGACCTCAAGGAAAACAGTCATGAACCTGTTCAGTGAATAGAGAGAAGCTATACAAAGAGGTTTTCAGGGAGTAGGACAGGTGTCAAATCCATGAACCCTAATGAAACTTGGCAAATTTAACACAGAAAACCATGATCATAATGTAATCATGAAGCAAGGCATCAGTTGATTCTTCCATACAACTCAGTAGTTGTTTGTCAAATGCCTAAATTATGCTAGGCACCATACTTGAGACTTGAGATACATACTGAAGTGTTAAGAAAAAGCATCTACCTATGGACATTATAACTACTTTACATTTTAATGAAGAAGGTGTAAGTTTCGATATTACTCTGATTCTTTGTACCGTTTTCTTTGTTTCTACTTCATTAATCTCTGTTGCTCCTCCAGCACAGTCATTCCTTTCTTCGGCTCTTTGTGTTGTTTCAAGTATTCTCTGAGGTGCTGGTTTTCTGGAAATGAATTCTTTCAGCCTATTTGTGTCTTGGAAGAGTTTTCTTTCTTCTTCATCTATAATAGGTTGGCATCTATGGTCATTTAGAACTGAGAATGCTTTGGTCCAGGCTCTTCTGACCTTCATTGTTTTCACTGAAAAATCAGCTGTAATTCTGATGGATTTTCCTTTGTTTGTGACCATTCTTTTTTTCTTTTGCAGCTTTCAGTATTCTCTCTTTGCTCGGTATGCTTAGTGCTTACATTAGACATAGCGTGAGGAGTATCTTTTCTGGTCCTGTCTATTGGGTGTTCTAGATACTTCTTGTATTTGTATGAACATGTCTTTCCTTAATTTTTGTGAACTTTTCTTCTACAACCCTGTAGAAGATCTTGTCAATACCATTATCTTGAAATTCATCTCCCTCCTCTGTGCCTATGATGCATAAATTTGGTCCTTCATGGTGGCCCACATTTCCTGCCTATTCCATTCCTGTGATTTTTAAAAATTTTTCATAATAATTGCTTGAGTGCTACCATTCTTCAACTTTATTGCCCAGTCGTGACATTCTGCTTTCTATTTCATTCATTCTGTTGGTGGTGGTTTCTCCTGTTGTTTCAAATTGGCTTACTGAGTTCTTCACTTCCTTTTTCATTTCAGTCTTAGTTTTCTTCAATATTTCTATCTGTTTGTAATTCAGTCAGAACTTTATCCCTGTCCTCTTTTATTCTTTGATTTGTTTGTTTGTGTGTTCTTTAAATTCATCAAATTCTTTGGTTTTGTTTATGATTGTCCTTTTAAATGCTCTGTCCTGGGTTGTCTCTATGGGATTCTTACTGTAGAACTCTTCTCTAGGACTGGTGATACTTGGGGGTAATATATTCTTTGGGATTTTCATATTATTATATTTTGTTGTGTCCTTAGCATGTTGATTTTCTTTGTTGTTTGTGATTCTGAGGTGAGATGCAGGTCTTCCTTTATTGAATTGAAGTCTGATTCTGTTTGTATACTCGATGTCACTTGGTTTGGTATAAAAAGCTGATTTGTTAAGGCTTCAGGTTCTCCCATTTGATTTTTTTATTGTAGGGGCCAGATGCCTCTAGTCTAGCTGCTTGAGAGTTCCTTCAGAGGCATAGGTCAGGGGAGATCAGATGCTCTCTGCCTCTCTCTTAAGGTTTGGACCCCTCTAGCCAGCAGGCACAACACAGTCTGAGAAGATTGCTAGACAGAGGCTGAATTCAGCTTTTCTCAGGCATCTGCAAAGGTCTGGGCCCCTTTTAAATGGCCCTGCAACCATGGGAGGGACTGGAGAGGGTAGCAGTGTATAAGGAAGGGCAAGGTGGGATTTGGAGAGCTCTGAGCCAGGCAGACGTACTGGTGTATTTCAAAGATCTGGGTGAATAGTGTGCCTGCGTCCAAGGTTAGAAGGAGGATTAGAGAGGCAGTGGGCAGGGTCACACTTACAGGGGAGAGAGCTGGTCCGGGAATCCATGGCAGGTTGGGAGAGGGGACAGCCAGAGTAGATGGCTGGTCTAGGGCAGGCAGCGCCTCCAGAGGCACTAACAAACCAGACTGAAACTTGAGCTGGTCTGAGCATGGGGATCAGGACACGATGGACAGATCTAGACTAAGCAGGCAATCCAGAGATCCGGCGTACTAAGAGAAAAAGCAGGCCTGTGCCCAAGACTAGAAGAACAGGATATGGGGCAGGAGAAAATGTAAATTCTCATATTTATATAAATGCATAATTAAGGACGAATTTCCAGAAGAGCTTCTGATGCTCAAATATACATTGTTTTTTATTGTAACATATTTATCAGTCTTCTAGTGTTACCTATAAATCAGATGATGCAAGCTTGGAACAAACATGGACTTAATTCATCAGCTCTCCTAGTCTTTCTAAAGAAAGAAGCAGCTTCTTGCTGTATGAGTTATGTGAATTTCCTGAACTGTCAGAACTACTTTTATGTTCTTCAGATTGTGTACCAACTGCCTTTCAAGTAAGCACTAGTCATCTTGTCATTTAAAGAAAAGGAGCTGAACAAAGTCCGGGATTCTGATTCATTTTGTTTTCCAAGGTCTAAAGGACTGAAGTATATTCCAAGTTCATCCTTTAATACAGTACAGTGTTATTATTCAAATTTTGATACAAAGCTCAGTGTGCCTCCAAATGTACTGTTTACAAAGGTAGAGAACTCTGAGATCTGTTCTGTTAATTATTCTCTAATGAAAACTTTATTGTATAATACCAGGATAGTTTAATATAAAAGTCCCCTATTTAATCTAGGGGGATAAAAAAAACTCTTTTGGATCTGGTTGGCTTTAGTTTGTTTAGTTTGGGGATGAGATTTAGTAGTGAGGCCTAAAATCCTTTACTGTAGAGATTAAGAACTAAAGAGTGAAAAGGTTTTTATATAAACAGGGGATGTTCTATTTAGTTATCATTGCTAATTTTATTGCGGTTGTCTATATTTTCTGCCTCAACTAAAGCTGAATTTTTTTCCTGGGTCAGCAAAATCATACTGTTATATCATCTTATTACAGATGTCCAAATTATCTTTTTGATTAAATTTTTTTCTAGGTTAAGAACAAGCTATAGTGATGATCTGCTTAACCATCAATGTCTTTTCAAAATGAAAATAAGTTTGTTTGATATGCTTATCTCTGAAATGTGATACTTTAAGAAGTTATAGTGTAGTGATTAAAATTTTCAGAAATGCAGCTTGGATTTATGCTTCATTTGCAGCAAGACAATCTCTCAAATATATAGGCTAGTCCAGCTAGACCAAGAATTTGAGAGCTACCAGCTTCCTTTGGTTGCACAGAACATTTAGTAAGGAAATATTGTGAAACTGCATATTATTTATAAGACATGTTCAAGGTGGTCATAGGCAACATGAATTGTGAAAGTCTCTAATAACAAACATAACAAAAACTATATAAAAGTATAGACATGTCAATTTACCTCTTGTTCTTAAATGAGTGCCAGTTGACTCCAAGATGGGAAGTGAATTCATTTCTGTACATTTGGGGACTTAGCTTGACAGAGGCCACAATGTAACCAGTATGTGAAGAACGTGAACATTGCCATCTCAAGCAGCTAGAAGGGCTGAAGAACAGAGACACAAAAACTCAGATTTGCATCAGTCCTCCAGGGGAGATAGAGTTCAGATGTCTTATGAAGTCTGAGCACTGAGGGATTTCTGCTTTGCAGCTGAGAATGGCTTTGCAGATCATGCAGAATTTGGCCCCAAAACAAAGAAACAGAACTTAATAGAAGTTCTAAATGGAGCCAGATACAAACCAGGAAATCAGAACTTTAAAATTTAAAAATTTGTTCACTTTAGTGAAATCAAAGTGAGACTATATTTTTTCACAAGACACTTTCAGTGTTATCTTAAAATAGTTCAATTTAGACACCACATGATTCTCTAGAAATAATAATCCTCATCCAAAACATATATAAACTTAGATAGCTTGAAGATTTTTTTATCAGTCATTTACACAAGACCCACTCATATGTGATAGCCAGAAATCAAGGAAGAGGCCTTGATTTCTCCCCGCACACCGTTGTGCAAGTCATTTACCCAAGCTTTCTTGTTCTGTTCTCTGATGATATCTGTGCATATGCCAGTTCCATTTTCTTTCTTTTCATATGCTTCCTATGGTTCCTGGCACTACATATCTTGACATTGTTTCTCCCATTATTAGATTGCAGGTTAAATGGATTAACTCATGTATCTTTCAAAATTTCCATCACTTTTCTCCATAAGACTGTTTTATTTATGTTGCTCCTCTCTCTCCTCTCTCTCTCTCTCTCTCTCTCGTCTCACTGTCTCTGTATTTATTCATTATTCCATTAGAATGCTAAATCTTTGAGCACAGGAACTTGCAAGTGTTTTTCATAGTCTCTTAAGTGCTCAGATACTCCAACTCATATGTTCTGAATAGGTTGTCTTGGTTACCCCAATGCAGTTCTGTTTCATATGGAGAATGCTATGTGAAATATCACAGGAAGAAGCATATACTTCCCTTTAACTGGTGCAAAGACACCTAAAAACCGTATTTTCACAGATGAAGCATTTTAGCTCAAATAAACTGGATTCCAGTTATTTGTTAATGAAGGTTTCAGCAACAAGTTTATTTAGAGAATCCATGAATGAGAAATAGGACGTGAAAAAAAAATGATATGGTTGAATTTAGAGCTTAGAAGATTTTTCTTGCCTTTATGCAGTCTTGAAAGAGTTTTGCTTATAAGAATTTACATTTTTTTAGTAAATTGATTAAGTCCTTTATGAGAATATGGAAATGAATTCCCTCATTACTTGACAATATATAACCACTACCCATACATGTGACTGTATGCCTCTAAACATACGTGTAATAATACAGCATCTATTATTGCAGAGCACAGAAGTACTTTGTGTTAAACTTTATACAAAGGAACACAGCTCAGAAATATACAGCAAATTAAAACCATGTCTTTCATTAGGACGTGTGCTGTTTTGCAGATGCCACTTTAACAGATAAATTTATACTGAATATAAGTGAAAAC
This sequence comes from Eospalax fontanierii, assembly GCA_035773235.1. Lineage (NCBI taxonomy): Eukaryota > Metazoa > Chordata > Mammalia > Rodentia > Spalacidae > Eospalax > Eospalax fontanierii. The sequence goes on along the minus strand of CM069536.1, from coordinate 14,105,680 downwards.
TATAAATGGCACACTAGAGTTATTGAACTTATATTTGTCTCATATTTTTCCAGGAAAAGACTATGAGTTGACTTTAGCCTAATCCAAAATTTTATAAATGTTAGCATTTAATATTCCCTTGAAAAACTGGAAATATATTTCTTGAGGAAAACTATAGATCATTAGGAAATTTTCCAGTACCAATGGCCTCAAGTTGTTCTCTGTCGTATACCTTATAGACTTACCACCCTTAATTTATGCAGATGGCACAGATGACCCACTACCAGTAGGATATTGCATCAATTAATGGCACATAATTGAGAAATAACAGATTGGGGTTAGGGGTGCAGTCTGTTAGTACAGAGCAGAGTTTTCTCATTCACAAGTGTACTGCCCTAGATGGAAATTAAATGTGTGACCTTGGCTTTAGTACCACCGGGATCTAATTGAGGTAGCCATCTCTGTCACAGTGTCGACTAAATAACTAATATTCTTGTCATTATCACCCCATGATATCTGTTAACGCTATAAATCTCCGAGTTTCATTATCTGAGTAATATTCTTACAAGATATTATTCCTCCTGATAATTTTAGGAATATTTTCTTACAATATAAACTTATCATTATCCTACAACCCTTTAAATAAATTGAATTTTCAATTATTAAATATAGTAATAAAAATTATCACTTCAACAGAGTCAATTTCTTTCTTTAAAATACAGTGGCAGTAAGCTATCCTCAATTCTATTTATTCACAAAGTTTTCTTGTTAGAATAATAACATCAGTCATAAGCAGAGCATTAGAAAGGCCTGACACCCTGTCTTTCTCATCCGCGTTTTGAAATAAACTAATAGGTAAGACACAGGAGTGCCCATTACTTTTATATGTACTAATGATCAGGTGTGAATGCAGGCTGATTCAGGACAGAAGAGGCCAGGATTCCTCACTCACCTGTGTGGAGAGTGAGCAGTGAGGTCCCAGAGCGGGAGTGCTTCTCCCGAAGTCCCTTCATAGAGTGCCTGAAGGAGAGGCGTCTTCAAGCACCATCCTTCTCTGTTCTCACATCGCAGGTGTGGGACGACCATAACTATCTCATGTGGGGGCCCCGGTATATCACCTACGGATGTCATAAGTCATGTTATTCCCCTCAAGGATGGAAGAAGGACAAGGACACAGAGATGTCAGTTGCTGGTCCCATGTGACAGAGAAGAGTTGAAAGGTTCCCATGCTGATTCAGTGCTTTATGAATCCAAAGTCTATGGTTTCTATAATTTATTATAAAACTTTTACCATTATACAACTGATCACTAGCAATGAGAAAAATATCTTTCTTTATGTTGGTTTTTGTGACTTCATATGTTTAGAAACAGGTTTGAGAGTGCCAATAAGCTTAATTAAATGCAGTTTCTAGTTCTTTGTCCCCAGGTACAAAACACTTGTCCCACCTTTTCACCTCCCCACATAATCATGATCCAGAGTCAGATCCAGGAAATGCGTGTCAGTGAAAATAGTATCTATGTCTCTCACCACTCAGTATTGTGCCATATAATTATGGAATATATATTTTTATAAAAAATGGAGACAATTTAGATGCCCATCTACTGACGAATAGATAACGAAGGTGTGGTACAAATAAATACACAGGGGAATATTATTCAGCTTTTAAAAATAAAGTTATGAAATTTACAGGTAAATGGATGTACTGGAAACAATCATACTAAGGGTCATAATGAATTGCAGAAAGACAAACGTCAAATGTTCTCTCTCATAGCTGGATGCTAGCTCTAAAATCTCAGAAATGCATGTTTCAATTAAAAAATTCAGATAGGTCAAGAAACTAATCATAGCCATGGGGGGTGTGCTTCCTGGGAGGCCTGGTTGGATGCCGTGATATGAAGAGTGAAAGGAGAACATTGGACTAGAGAAAGCTGAGCAGGGTGGGGAATAGGAAGGCGGGGTCTAGGATGGGGAATGGGGAAGGACAAGCCAGACTAATAGCCATTAGAACAAGTCATATGGAAACCTACCAGTAAAGACACTTCTTAAAATATATACATCATAAAAAGAGATTAAAAAGAGGTAACCTCTAACAGGAAAACATTGCCTTTTCTAGACTAATGAAAGAAAAAAAAAATGCTCAGCACCAGGAAAGGACTCCTCCAGAAGCTGTTCACCATAAATCCCATAGATCTTCCAACAGTATTAGTCATTGCCCTGATCTTGGTTACCCACCAGAACTTGATAGTAACACTCTACTGCTGAGGACATTACATAAATGTCTTCACTTACATAATCTTCACTTACATAAATGAGCTGTAGAACAAACAATGAGAAATCAAGCTGGTGCTGAATGGAGAGCTTCATCTCTCCTGGTTGGTGTTCATATCCCTGGATGGTGCTATGCCTGTTACAAGAAGGAAAAACTTAATCACCAACTTTACCCAGCCGTGCATCCTATGAACTACAATAACAATTGGTCTGACAAGATATTCCAATGAGTACAATAGTGCTACAAATATTAGAGGAATCAGTCACCCTTTATTAGATTTAAGGTCTGCTTCCTAAAATGGAGCCCATGACACTGATATCAGGCTTAGGAACCTGAGGCTAGACAGGCCACAGGCTGTTTTTCTGCTAAATAGTTATTGCATTAATGTTCCTAATGGCCTATTCCTATACCAAGAGATTAATGCATCTCTCAACTCCCACTAGAGTTGTTTCCTTCTGCATCAGATGGTGGGTAACACAGAAATCCACAATTGGTCAATTTGCAGAGATCAAGAGACTACAGAATGCTTACCACCAAATAGGACACCCATATCAAGCTGTGGCCTCAAAGACTCATGGCTCATTCCTAAGGAGGGGGTGGAAAGACTGAAAGTACCAGAGGTGGTAGGTGACCACAAGGAAACAGTTTCCCAGGCAGCTGCTCAGTTCCTCCTATAGAGAGCACACTAAGTTGAGCAGGGTACAAGAGAGGGAGGCGTACATAACTAGGGATCCTAAACACCATCCAAATCATATTGAATGAAAATCAATAAAAATAAAGAAATCACAATTTTTAAAAAAGTGTCTATATCTCTCTTTCTCTCTCTCTCCCTACCTATCTTTCTATTCATCTTTAGTTTTTTTTTTATTTCTTTGTTTTTATTTTATGTGTATGAGTATGTTGTGTTCATACATGTAAGTGCACTCATGTCATGAAATGCCTGTGGAGGGCAGAAGAGGGAATCAGATCCCCTGGAACTGGAGTCATCTATGTTTGTTAGCCACTGTGTGGGTGCTGGTATTCAAACCCTGGTCTTCTTCAGGAACAATAAATGCTCTTGACCACTGAGCCTTCTCTCCAGAACCCTCATCTTTAGATTTAAAGATTTTGGTAAGACCTCTCCACTATGAACTGCTAGTGTTTGGTTTGTTTTATAATTCAAAGGATCTAGAATTGCTTTTTTTAAACTTCAACCTAAAGAATCTTCACTTACATAATTTTGTTCTTGGCTTCTCAATAAAACTGCGTACTTTCATAAGTCTGACAAAGTAAGGTGTCTTAAATTTCATCACCATATGGTAAATTAGTCTACCAACTTTTCCATATATAAAAATGAAATTTATCTTACATCATCCTCTATTTTCTCCATAGCTTCCTTTGTCTCAAATACCTTTTACTTTCTGTGATACCAGGAAGCCTTTATTCTTCCTCATCATTTCCATTATTAAGGCTATCATTAAGGATTTAATTTCTTTTGCACTTCTCGGTGTACCATTTCTATCTGCAACAATTTTATGTAATGCAATATTCTTTTTTCTCTACTTTACTCTTCTTTTCTCATTAAATATGTATAAAATGTAAAGGAATACATCTCGATTATTTCTGTCTCACATATTTGTTCTAGAAAAGTTCCTGATATACAAAAGTTACTGTACACATTTGCAAAAGGAATACACTATGAACATTTGCAGATTCGTCATTCATTTAGACATGAATGCCCTACTTTAATAAAAAGATTTATAAAATATAGGAGTCCAATCCAGGGACACACACTCTGCAGTCACTTTTTCTTTAAATTTTGGTCAACCGTGGCCTTTTGTATGAATTTCACTCTGTTGTATGAAGAAGCTTTACTGGTGAGAGAATGCACTAGTTTTCTCTCTACCCTTAGTTCTGCTGTGTTCCATGAACCTTAGGTGTAGAGGTTTAACTGTAGATATGTCACCAAAGCCTAGGCATCTCTCAGACATTTATTTTCTATTTGGCCATTTGGGGGATTTTGCAGTAGACCCCAAAGAAGCAAAAAGAAGCTTCTTTGATGAGTGATGTACTGTATACTTTTCTGTAAATATAGGGATCCATATTTAGCATATGGTAAGAGATTTCATTTGAGATATGACAAAGATATGGTTTTCTCAAGGATCTATAACCTCTCTAGTCAGGTATATTTGGCAGTAATGGTGGCCTTAAGCACAGGACCCATGCCAATTCATTCAGACAAGGATCTGGAGTGGATTGAGTGAAATAGGCAGTGGGCCAGTCTTAGTCTGGGCACTGATGGAGACTGATTACTATTGAATGATGGAGAATAGACCTTACTTCCGATCTCTAAAAGGGTGACTAGATTCCAGAGTTTGAATTTGCACCGAAGGACATCAGGGTACAAATGCTTGTCCTAACAGAAGTTAACATGCATGAAATTATACATAAGGTGTGGTGGCAGTGGGGGGCATGAATGGGAAAGGTGATCAATATTTGATTAAGAACTGTTGCATGAAATGTACAGAAGCTCAATGGATATTAAATATACATGGATTTATAAAAATATCAGTAACAACCATAATTTTCACACTATAAATGCAGACCAAAACAGAAGTAATGAAACAATTATCAAACTAACACTCTTTCCTTTAAATTCTCTGTGTCAGGGATACATATAATTTAAGCAAAGGAAGTTTTTTAAAGAATATATCTTCTTTTCCATCCATAGTTACATGATGTTAAGCTGAGTCTCCCTTTCCCTGAAGTAGATGGATGCTTCTCTTTGGCAGGGTCATATCACCATGTTTCTAAGAAAGTAATCCTTAACCCTGGTTTTCCTGACCTATGGAAATATTAAATCACAAAGGTGTCTTTTCAGTACTTAAAGTTGGAATGAGCATTTACATTCTCTTGTGTTCCAATGCTTTATTTTTGCAGTACATAATGGTTTATTGTGCTTCTCTCTGAATTTTATTCTTTTGCATCCTATTCATTTTTGAACTTTGATGCTGTCTAAATATCATAATCTGTTTCCTGTGATTGTTTTCACTATTTTAAACATTTCAATTTATTTTGATATGTAATATTCAAATAGAGTCCAGTGCTAGAATCTCAGCAAAATTAGTGGCAGTCTATGATGATCTGATGAAGAGAAATGCATTATAACTTTGGTATTACTGGCTCAAGTGCTTAACATGACTTCTAAGATGACTTCACAAAGTAATTCTTCTTTGAAATCCTTGTGTGTCAATGCTGTTCCTGTTTCAGGTTATAATCCTCATATTTCATATGAATGCTTCCAGCTCATATATTTGATGATTGATTGTGCATTCTTTGATATGCTCTTGGAAGGAGACTGGAGTTAAGCCCAGTGACATGTATGTATGTCATTCATTATTGTGATATTGGCCTCAGATTATCATTGGTCACCTATGAAGTGAAGCTGCAAAACAGTATGGTTCATAATTTAGAAAAACATCTTTCTGTAATTTCTAATAATTTTCTTCCAAATTAAGATGCCTCAAGTTGCTACTGTCCCCACAGAAAATGTAGTATTTCTGCTGAGAAGCTACTCCTTGTTAAAAACTTGCTGAAAATTAAATTCTGTTCTATTCAGCTTAGATAACCATAAGGAGATCCTATGTAGTTAAATCCAAAATGTGTTCAGTATTTATCTGGGCTAGAGTGGTAGGGCTGCATTTTACAAAACTATCTAAAAGTGGTAGTACATTCAATAGATAGCCAATGATTTTTATCTGATACATTTAAAATATATTTGTTTGTGCATACAGCTGTTAATATATATTCATACATATAATTTTAAAATATGCAAAGTGTAAATTCGCTGCTTCACTAGCACTTAGAAGTTAGGTGTGGTTATCCTATCAGACTACATATATGTCTCTTTGTTCCTGTTTATTTCAGTTTTACACATGATCCAATTATATCCCATGTCATGAATTTATTCTCTTTATGGTAAGATTCACAGAAAAATGTAAGGAACATAACAAAAAACTAAAGCATATGATTTTGAATATTACTAAAAGTATCTAGATCTCTTTATATAAATTGAATAGGAGGAAATCAAAGGTCTAACTTAGAATAAAAAAGATACTACGTCTATTACAACATAAAATATCAAACCTCATTTCATGTGCTAAGGTCCTGTTAGTAGTCTTCACAAATTTTTTATTTTAAACGAAAACACATCCACAGAGCCATATACATTCATCAATTACTTGCAATTCAAAAGCTTGAAAAGTAGTTGTATCAGGCTATCAAATTACCAGCTAATAACACTTTCACAGAGAAGTTTTTATGTTATTTATACATAAGTATTTTTGTGTTTAATGTCATTTTATAGGCTTATGAATATGCTTATATGAATATGCTCATATAAAAAAAGGGGTCAGTATAAATATATAAAGAAAACTCCTTGTAACTATTCTCACAAGTAGAACTAGATGAAGATTGAGAAAGCTGGAAAATGTTTATTCCTTTGTATTGAAAAGCTTATTATGTCTGAGAAAAGTGGGGAACACAGGAACATGGTATTAAGCACAATTTGGTTCAATAAACAGGGAAAATTTTCAATATCAAAAGAAAACAAATTAAAAAATCAGTCCATGTTTCTGGAGACAAGGACTGGTATTTCCTAGTGTATTTTTGACAACATGCAACATGTTTTCCAGTTTTTAAATAAAAGTTAAATCTTCTCCCTGCTTAGTATTATTGCACCAGTCCTTCCCCAGGATAGGGAATTTGTACAGAAATATCATTTTATCTGGCTAATACCATGGCAGAGAACGCAGCTTTCACATTCCCACAAATTCCATGCCCATGGCTACAGAGTTCTTTCCTTCAGAATGATTAGGACACGAAAACGTTGCAGATTATTTTGTGTTGGTCTCTGACCTTTTCCTTTTATCTCATACATCAAACTCTAGTGCTTGCATTACCAATGTCTGTCACCTACTTGTAGGGGTTGACACTGGAAAGACACTTCTTTAAGTAAAATCATAGAGTAGGCACATGTTTCTAGTGCTCACGTTCTGTTATAACCAATATGATTATGTTGCTGACAAATTAGAAGTGAATTTGGAGTAACTCTGACCTGTCATATATTTTGTATTGTCAGAATGAAATGCTTAAGAAACTCATTTCATACCTCTAAAAAAGGCGATTCTTCTCAGTTCTACAAATTTCGAAGTGATGAAAGTGAATTCTCTTAAGAAACCTGAGCATCTTTTCAGCTAGTGTTTTAAATCAAAGATGAAGAAATTCTAATGATTTAAATAATGATCCGATGACTGTAACTTGTTATGAGCTTCCTTGACTCTTAAGTTCGTTCTTGGAGAATTACTCTCATGTAACCACAATAAAATTTAGAAACAAAAAGAGAGAAGAAGGCATTTCTCCAAAATCACTTGAGAATAGTCATTCATCACCTGTAGCTATCAAATAAACAGAAGGATGTATCTCCAGGTAGCCTATTGTGCCCAAAAGACAATGCAACATAAAGGACACCTTAAGATATCACCAGCTAAGGACCTGGAGAGACGTCTCTCAGTGGTTAAGAGCCCCAACTGCTCTTGCAAAGGACCCTAGTTTGATTCTCAGCACCCACATATCAGCTAACAACCACCTTTAGCTCCAGTACTAGGAGATCCGACGCCCTCTGTCATTTCTGCAGGCATTACTTGACATGGGTGGACTGACACACATGCAGACAATACACTTATACACCTAAAATAAAAATAGTAAATATTTAAAAAGACATTGCTGGTAAATGAGGATTCCTCCAGTAACCATAGATCATCTCTGCTTTCTGAGGAACATACAGGACAGAGGTCTGTATTGGGAAGGATGCCAATAGCTTTGATTGATTACAATTTAAGTAACAATTGTGATGTGTCAAATACTTCACACACACATATACACAATCTACAGCATACAGAAATGAAATTAAAAAATAAAATATGGTTTTATTGCAAAATCAATCACAGAAAATATTAAAATTGTATTATATATAAGTACACAGAAAACCAGTACTCAGCATTCGAGGTGATAAATGCAGTATGCTACAATTTTATTCGTCTTTCTGGGTCATGATAACATGGGCAGTTCTGAATTTGAGCTGGATGGAATGCTATCTCAGGAGTGCTCAGTGAAACAATTTGTAATTTAAGAGATTCACTGCAAACCTAGCAAACTTAGAGGAACCCCAAGGTGAGCAGAATTACAAGAGGCAGAATACACATACAGACAAAACTATGATAATTTTTCTACAAATTTTAATGGCCTGTGTCACTCCCCAGGCCCTAATTCTAGGATACTAGACTGATGTATATCACATAATGACTAGGGAAGTAGACAATTTTAATGGAAATATTTCAGGACATATATGAACAAAGAGTTGAGACATAAGAATTCAGTCTGACTTTCATTGTGGGCTTCATTCTAAATGAAGACAGATGATGACCAGAAAGTGCTGATCCACAAAAGAACTTAGGAATTGTGATTGCAAAACTTCAAAGTGAGTTTTCTATTAAATTATTTTGAGGGAATAGGACCAAGTGCAATAAATTAAATAGGTATTGTCATCATTTTAAGAAGTTCCTTATTTCCAAACTAAATACTCAAATATGTGAAAATTCCAAATATATCATACCAAATGAGCATAGACCCCTGTTTTCAATGTGACAGCTGGCATATTCAGTCTTTCAAGGTGTGAAGTTTTGGTCAGTCTTGAGATCTACTGGTACAACATTACATTGAGAAAGTAATTACACCACCCTAAATAGAAAAGTTTACCATGTGCTAGCTGTTAGATACAGTAGCCTGAATTCTTTTCTTTTGCTTTATGGTATAGATTTATAAAATATTTCATTTTAGGTTTTGGAGAACCAAAACAGAAAAGCTTGACATAAGACCTCTAAGATTCACTTCTGTGTTTTCACTAATCTGTGTGCATTTAATAATTCATTCTCCATACTGCCTGTCCTGTCTTAGAAAGGGAGATAATAGCTTTCACTCAACTGCATTGTACTGGCATTACGACGAAATGTTCACTACTAATTCAAAACCCATTCCCAACAGAAGCCCAAAATGCTTTTAAAAGATTTATGTGTTTCCCCCAGAACGATGTATGCTGCCCATTGGTGTTTGGTAAGATGTCTGTTAATTTGTAAATTTTAAAGACAATGAGACAGTTTAGAGGAGAAAATAAATGACATCACCACCAAAATAGTTAAAAGCCTTTGCTTTCATACATTTGTGTGCAGACTGAACACAGTATTCTACACTTTCACTGAGTGATTTCATCATGCTGACACGTAAATGAAAGGCATTAGCGCTCATATCCAGAGCGTATTTGACAAGCTCTAACACAATTGTTTGCAAAATTTATTGAAATCCTTGCTTTCATTTATCTTTGTTAGCACAGCTTCAGAAATCAGTGGCATGGAATTCTTCTATAATTTAACTCTAAGAGAATTACATGTGCAGGTGTTCAAAGAATAGTCCACTTTTCTAAGTAAATAAAATCTTTGGAAGAAAATATTATTTTTATTACCACATGAAATAATTTTCTATTGGTTTTATTCATTTCTAAATAAATAAATAAAAACAGGCTGCAAAGAAGGAAATGATAAACCATGAATTAGTCCAAAGTAATCTCACCATGTTGAATTAGTAAATAAGATAAAATTGCTTAAACAACTGCATTGAGTAGTTTCAGAGTTGCAGTCTTAAGGTTGCTATATCATCATGGACCTATCCACACTGCAGAATATTTCTGAGATTTTAATCTGTTGGATCCCCTCCTTAAAAGGTACCATGAAAAAATATCAGTGATGCACACATTTGTAATATAGGGCAAAGAAAAAAATGGAATAATCTTTGTAGAATTTCCTAGTGTTTTTTCTTTTTCTCTGCTCTTTAAGCTGTGGCTCACATAAAGTTTCCTAGACAAATGAGTTTCGAGTGAATTTTGAAAGGTCTATACAGGAAGAAATTAAGTACTTTCCATTTTAATGCCTTGCAGTCCTGACGGAGGTTCTTTCTCTTATCAAACCTAAATGCTTTATACAACATTTCAAGTTCACTTATTCTTGTCCTGCCCTCTGTGGCATCAGAGGACCGATCAGCACCTTCTATGTAATAATCCTTCATGTAATTGAAAACCAACTTGTTTCCCCAGCCTATTTTCCAACTTAAATAATATTAGTTCCCTTAACCTTTCCTCTGAGATTCTATTTTCCAAGCTATTAATCATGTTTATTGCTTGTCCTTAAACCTTCTTCAAGTTTTCCAAGGTCTTTTTAACTTAGTGAGTCCAGGCCTGTGCACAGCACTGTGATTAGGCTAGAATCACTTCTCTCATCCTGTGCAGTGTTCTGTGTATTTGTTTGGGGAGTTAGAACTGTTAATTTTGCCTTCTAAATGTAACTCTTAAGGTATTGTGATGGAAATCGTTGTCTTCCTCCACCAAATGCGTCCTCTCCCCCACTAAGACCTCAGCTTTGACTTCTAAGTTCTCTCCATCTGCCTTTGCTTAACATATATCTGACATTTATGTGAAAACAATTTTATTTTATTTACTTTAAACATGCTGACATCCTGCCCATCTTGTGTAAATTAATATTTGTTTTTTTTCCAAATTATAAGTGTTTGAGAGTTAAAACTATGTATAGAAATTCATGTCAAAGAGATAGTGAAAGCAGGTGAAAACTACATGGATCTATCCTATCTTCATTTGGAGAATTTCTGCCTCTTATGCAATTAAACCTTACTGTGATTCACTTTTAAATGAATAAATTTAGAATCATGGGATTATATTCCTTTGCAAACCACAACCACCCAAATGTGGCTTATTCCCACTCCCTATCAAGTTTTTTCCTATGCATTGTCAATTGTAGTTTAGACTTCGTACACATACCCATAAGGACATTTTTATCTCCTGTAACAGGGCTTAAAAATTCCTGTCTTCATTCTTGTGTTCTGCTTTTTAACTTTTCTGCAAATGTTCAAGATCAAATACTTTTTCATGCCTATATTACTTGCATGGGCCAGTTTTGCTGATTGTTTTTAGACTATCTTGCTTCCAGTCTCTGTTTCAGTCATTTAAGTCACACACACATGCATTAAACCAGTCTAGAGCAAACATTTTCTTCTGACAACATATTTTAACTTTTAATTAAACCATCTATGTATTTTATATGCACACCCACATCATACATCATTTAAAACAAGTCACATAATTTTTAACACTTACCTAATTCTAAAACTACTTTAAATACATTTAGTAGGAAAAGAAGACATAGCTTTGTAATGTTGAGAAAAAGTTAAAATGGTGAGGTATAGAGCTTCTCAGTAACAACATCTATTGAGCGTATAATTCCTTTTGTTGTTGCCTCGTTCCTGTTTTCTTAGGAAGAAATATATTATAGGTCACGACTACATACAAGGTTACATAAGTGAACATGTAGATCACAAAATATTTCACAGCAATTAAAGGTTTCTGAACATATAACAGCCAAATATCAGAGTTATAATGAATCTGAGGTGTTTCTGACAGCAACTGCCAGATGGCAGTGGGTCACTTCCTGTAGACTTGGTTCTAAGCACACGTGTACATTCACCGCAGGTGATGCTAGCAAATGCTGCCTGCACTACCTTAGCTAAGATTAGACACTACTGCAGTCTACGAACTACAGTACTTTCAAGGAACAAAAGAATTTCAAGTATTAAGAAAAGTAAGGGTTTACTTACGGAAAGCAAATGCTTTTAATACTTTCCTACCGTAATTCCTCAGTATGTAACTACCGAATTAGTATATTTGGGATTACATTGTGTTAAAATTTTTGCTTTTAAAAATTACTGTTTTGGGCTTGAGAGATGGTTCAGGGGTTAAGAGTGCTAGTTGTTCTTGCAGAAAACTGGGGTTCAAATCCAAGCACCCACATGATGACTAACAACTGCCCATAACTCCAATTTCACAGGATCCACTGGCTTCTTCGGTTCTCTGCGGGTACTACGCAGTACAGGTACACTGACATACACGCAGGTACAGCACGCCTAATCATAAAACAAAAATAAATTTTAAAAATTACTTTTTGACTTATTTTGAAAGTGAAATGCAAATTCTTCCACTGACTATAAAACAATCCATTAATAAATAGGAAATGCAATTGCTATTTGAGTTGGTGTCTTGAATTTCATTTAGAATTCACTAGATGATTTTGTATTTGGTCAGATTTTCCAATGATTTTGAAACGGCTGACATTTTGTAGGTATTTAGGTAAAGTTGTGTTTTCAGCACTAAAAATTTATAAAATTGATACCTATATTAAGTAACTCCAAAAAAAACGTGAAGATGTTGTATACCTTTGTATGACTTTTCCTGCAGAGACGTGAACAGATGGGCCTTTATGCACCTCAGATGAGCCCCTAACAACAAAACAAACGACTGCACTCAAGTCTAGACTGGCCGACCAGGGAGTTCATCAGGTTACTTTGAGGAGAGCCCTGCAGAGATGTCTGAGCAGGACACGCATGACTCAAAAACTTCGGGAAAGCTTACCCCAGCATATGCCATGACTCACAAAGGCTCAAATCCTGCCACAGCCTTCTCAAGATGGAGGCAGTTCCACTGGAGAATCTCCTCTTCCAGCAACTTTTGCTTTTATAACCTTGAGGCAAGGCCTTGTGAATTTTGTAACTTTCTGATCTTCCTGAGCTATGCAATTTTCATTAGCTTCCAGAGCCTTCTACACGGAAGGGAAGGGTTCAACGAAGTAGAAATAACTACACCACAGCCCTACAGTATCAAATATTTAATCAGGATTTAATTATTTGTGTAAAAATAAAGAAGTATATCCATCTCGTTGATATGTAAATTTGATTCTGTCTTTAACAAATGATAAATTATATGTAAGTCAAAGAATTCTTTTAAATTATCATTTATAATCAATGAAAGCTTGAAATGTGTACTTATTTTCTGTATTTCTATACCCAAGATCCTGTAAAAAATTCTAAGATCAAAAGGGGCTATGAATGGAAAAAGTTTAAGAAACCCTCATTTTTTTTCACTTTAATTTACTTATTTGAAACTCTAAAGATTTGATATTCATGTAAGGAAAGATTGTCATTTCAAGTGTTGTGTAGCAAAGTCCTCATTGATCAAAACTTTCAACCTTGATGGAAAGTCAAGACTCAAGATGTTCTTAAGGAAGGTGAAACATTCCATCCTGCAGGAAACCCCCTGAGAACTCAGGAAGTACCAACAGAAGACTCCGGAATTCCCTGAAACTGACCAGATACCCTCGGCGGGATCATTCCTAGTGTATAAAAGCCAGGAGGACTGCTGGGAGACACTCTTAGACCAGCCAAGCTGCTTGGAAGAAACACTCTTCAGCCTGATAGGTGCCTACAAGCTGTGCAGTAAGCTCCAGGTTTCCAGCTTTGGTGAGCTTTTGGTGATGCGGCTGCCTTTGAGTTATTTCTAAATCTGTAAATAACCCCAATAAAACTCATTAGTTCACCAACTTGGATTTGGGTGATATCCTTATTTTGGTCTGTCATCACTTTCCTAATCTAGGGTGAGTAGACATTTGGCTATGGCTTCAGAGAACTAGTGTCCATTAGATAACAATGAGTTATTTGCCAGTTCTGTTAAATATTATAATTTTTGCCTTAACTTTCAATTATAAAACCATGCTTTAGACTACAATATTCTTAACTCGAGTTTTAAGGAATCTAGGAATAAAAGGAAGACCTTAAAATACAAATGGATCACATCATGCTAGGAGCCACAAATCATATGCTCATCTAATCTTTGTAATAATTGCTGATAGGCTAAGCAATTAAGCATAATACTTAATAGATAACCTGAGGTCATACTTCTAAGAACCTTGGTCAGTTATTATGACTATTATCCATGACAAGTGCAGTCTATAACTTCTACTCTGGATGGTTTATAAAAGGGACATGTAGTGAGTCTGATGTTTCACTGTTGCTTGCAAGCAAAGCTTCCAGCAAGCCACAATTGGTATTTTTAAAATGAAATTGATATCAGAATGCATAACTGAGTGCCTCTGGATGACCCATTCTAAATATCACCTGTTAATTGTCTTTGGGAAAAAAAATACAAATAAGGGGCTACAAATGCTTAGCTGTATAGTACTATGGCCAACTTTCTAAACCATATTTATATTATTAATTTTTAAAAATATGCCCACATTTAGTAGTCAGTTCATTTTAATTGATCCCACACTAATGATTAATTGAAAAGTTAAAGTTGATCTATATAAAGATCAACTAAATAAGACATTAACATGTTATGCCTTTAAAATACACATTGTTTTACAAAATATCATTGTAAAATGTATGTCTCTAAAATAAATGTAATAAGTACAATGTGTATGATTTTAATTAGCAGAAATTTAAAAGTAAAATCTCTTATGTCGATCATTTTTATAAACCATTTACAATTAAGATCTCCTGAATATGTTCCAGTAGTAATGTTATACTTTCAAGACTTTCAACCTCACTTTTATCAAAGATTAAATTTCACCATTTTCCAGCCCCACTCTACGAGGAGTTACATTCTTACAACAGTATTTGGGTTGCCAATTTTCAAATCCATATATAGTTGAAGCATAATTTAGGGAAAATACATGAACGCTTAGCTCATCTTTTAATTCAAAGTATTGACACAGAAGCTGCTTCAGAATTTGATGTGTGGGACAAGCCTGTTGTGAAGCCCAGAGAGGTAAGAGGTGGAATCACAGCTGCAGCTGGGCTCCAGGCATGCCAACACCAGCCCAGAAAGTAGAGGCTGGCTGAGGCAGGTGTTAGTGATCTAAATGAGGTTGACAGAAAGACTCTTACTACTGTATAGTAGTTCTGGCAACTAGACCTATGTTCCTGCCATGGCAGTCCTGGTTTCCACTTTGTTTTCTGCAGTTTTCCAGCAGGTTTTTAAAAGTTTTATATCACCCCCAACAGCTTAACTACTACCTCACTCTGTAGGGCAAATGAAGTAGTCATGTACAGAATGTAGCACTTCATTTTCCAGTGTACATTTTAGACATAACCATAATTTAAATGCCCTGCCAATGGTTCTTTTATTAACAAAGTGACCCCAGCCATAACTGAAAACTCTGCTCTCTTTTTGTAATGAGGGCATATGATCATTTGCTCAAACACTAAATTAAAAAAAAAAAATACTGATAGAGTGCCTACATTCTAAAAAGACTTTTTAATAAACTGTTTAGAAGTAGTCTCCTTTGCTTTAAGGAGGTTTAAGACAGCTGGAGAAGCAAGCTATAAACTATGAAATAACAGTAGCAGTAGGGGCTAACAACTGACCAGAGCTGAATTAATGGTATAGATAACAAGTGCTGCAGGATTTTCAAGGTGAGAGAAAGTATTCCAAAGAAAGTCCTTTAATGGACTCTGTGGGTGCTAGAAGGCATAAATATAAGTCAACTAAGGCATAATCAAAACACACTAAGCACACTTTGAAGGCTGCATTTCTTCCTACCTATATGCAGCTAGGCTGCGTATGAGAACAGGAACGATGTTATGGGGAGAGCAATGGAGCAGCTGTGAGGAGGTCAGCAACAAAGACCATACTGAATGCTAAAGGTAGGTGCTTCCTGGGAGATGAACACAGTCACGTAATCGGTATGGAAGAAGATAACATAAATCCTACATGTGAGGAAACTGAGTCTCAGACAGGGGAAACTTTGTCCTTATTGACAAATATGACTTGAATTTAGAGCTCTTTGCTGTGGAAACCTTTGCTTTTGATCATGGGGTCTGTAACTGTCAGAAACAACCTAAAACATGAGAGCGTCAGAAGAGGAGAAACTGGTACCACTAGTTTTCTTTCTACCATTCTATCACTTTTTTAAATTTAGTATTTGAGCAAGTGATGATATGTCTTCATTACAAAACAGAGTTTTCAATTATGGCTAGGGTCACTTTGTTAATAAAAAGAACCATTGGCAGGACATTTAAATTATGGTTATGTCTGACATAGTTGTATGTATGCATGTGGGAAGAGAAATACAAATGTCGCTTGTCATCCTGGGGACACTTCAATTATGTATTGCTTTTGCTGTTCTCACTGCAAAAGTACAGCTCCGCCCCTTTGTGTCAGGTGTCTTCTTCACAGCACACAAAGTACCTACTATGCACTGAACAAGACATCCCGGCACACCACACTGAGGCTCCTTGGCTAAGATGTAAGACGACTGTCTTAGAAATTACAGTGATTTCACTGTGCATACAGGTTTCTGCTCTGAGACAGGGATACCGGTTTAATTACAGAAAGCAAAGAATTTTAACATTTCCTATCATAATTCCTCAGCATACAAATATTAAATTAAGATGTCTTTGGATTACACATGGATTGTACTTTGTTAGGATGTTTAGTCTTAAATTTGGGTAGTTGAACTACTGACTTGAGTTTCATGAAAAAAATAAGTAAATTTTGACTTGGGATTAAAGATAAAATGTCCAATAATTTCTGAAATGACTTTAAACGTATTTGTGCTGTTTCATTCTGCCTATTTATGTGAATCAATGTTCTCAGCACTGACCAGCAAAAGATGGATCAACTGGCGATTGTTGAAGATGCTTTGTGGAACCCTCTTTTTCCTCTCTAATCCCTACGCCCTCTTAGTCTAACCGCTCCTCTCCTTTTGGCTTCTGTAAAATGCTTGACTTTAAAATAACAAGAGTCAAATAGTTATGATTCCATTTTGTAATTTGCTGACTCCATTTTGTCAGTCTCCAGCTATCGTAAGTCCTGGTACTGACAAAAGGGAGGAGCAGGCCCAGAGGACACGCCCAGGCATGTCTGACAAGCTGGTGTACAATAAGTCTTTGCTCTGAAGGCAACACCCACCAATAAGAAGACACCTTAACCCACCTCCAATCAAGTTAAATATATTTGTTGCGTGCAGGCTTCCTTGACCAACCATAATGTGACCCTGCAATTGTCCTCCCTTCAATAAAAAGCTCCTGGCCCCTCCCCGTGGGGCTCTCAGCACCCATCCACTGCCTTGGTGAGGTCTGAGAGTCCGAGCTTAAGCTTGAATAAAGGCACTTTGTTTTTGCATACACTCCGGATTCCTTGATAGTCTTTGGGAGCCTTTCTTTGGGCATTACAGCTTCTCATCTTACAGAACCAAATATTCAGTCGAGACTTAGTTCTCTGTGTCAAAGCATA
Organism: Eospalax fontanierii; assembly: GCA_035773235.1. Lineage (NCBI taxonomy): Eukaryota > Metazoa > Chordata > Mammalia > Rodentia > Spalacidae > Eospalax > Eospalax fontanierii. The sequence continues at coordinate 14,088,208 of CM069536.1, read as the reverse complement.
CCAGCAAAAGCATCTCATTAGTATCCAAATTTCCTATCATCTTTAATAACTATTACAATTTTATCTATCCAAAGAACTGTTTTAAAATAAATTTCTTTATTATTTAGAAAAAAGAATAGAGCTTATTCTTATGCTTCTCAAATTTCACCACTGCTCCTCCAAATACAGTCCGCTCACTTTGCTTTCTCATCTAACTAAATACTCTTTGTTATAAGAGTTTCTTTGGAGAACCCCTGTAAACTGCAGCAACCCACTTCCCAAATACATTTTGCTCCCTATACTGCTGGCTTGCTTTCTTCTCCATAGTACTGCCAATCTTTTTATTAATGATATATTTATTTATTATACAAATTGAGCATCGTCTCACATATTTCAAAGGAAGGACTCCACTAAAGGCTCTCCTGACTTATTTAAAGATTTAAAGATCTGGAAGAGATCTCAGATGGTTGTTTGATACATAATTATGACCTATCATATTACTACAATTATATAAAATTCCCAAATACTCTTTCTAAAATTAAAAATATGTAGTGTAGTGCATAATTAAATAATGTAAATAGCCATAATCTCAAATGTGATGTGTATTTTCATTAATTAAAACCATTTAATTGTAGATTGACAGTCTTTCATCAAAAACTAAGCTGAATTCATACATTTTCGAGAACATTTGGCACAAAAATAGCAACTTGTTATAAGATTTGTTTTGAGATGCTTTTGTTTGGAAGAAATAGATATCATTGTGCATGATAGTTGTTCAAAGTCATCATAGGTTTTTATCAGTTTAAATTGTACTTTATATTTTTTTATAACTTTAATTTTAAGTGAAGAATACAATTAGATAGGAAGATCCCTCAGATTTCTGAAGGTGAAGGCAAAATTTGCAAAATTCGTCCAGTTGTTTGTGATGCAAACGTGAACTGGGGAGTGTAGCTCTTAAGGCAATGAGGCGGGAAAGATGAACGCAGAAATGATGTGACAGCCAAAACACTAAATGTCCAGATCAGTAAGCTACTCCGATGAAAGCCTTTTCTCGTTTCCATAGCAATGCTCATTTGCGTCTAGTACATTTGTCACCTTGAACAGAATTTATTATTTATACGTCTCTCTGCCTTGGTGTATTGTTTCTCTCTAAATCATTTTCCATATCGGACTGAGTGCCCCATCTTAAAGCCAGCTGGCTATCTGACATATCCAACTATAAAAAGCATAGTCATTCATGGCTACATAGCAGGACAACCCAAGTAAATAACAGTAGAATTTAATAAATGCAATTTTATAGAGAAAGGCTAAGCTGCTGCGAACATTAGTGATATGATTCAGATAGAGCTCCTGTCGAATGCAAAGCTGAGGAGATGCTTTTGATTTTGTGGTCAGGTGAAGCCCGTTTGAAATTCTAGTTGTGAGTGAAGGATGAGTCCAACTCGGTCAAATACAGCATCTATGAATAAATTATGCATGAAAGTGTTATGATGAGAATTATTACTTTGTGTGATAGCTTAAAAACTAATGTAAAAAACAAAGTAATGTTTCCTAAGCTTTTAACAGTAAAAGAAACTCTTGGAGAAAGTCCTAACATTGACTGTGGAGGGATGCTTGAGCCGAAGCTGGAACTGCAGCCCAGTGAGCACCAGAGCTGTCTCAGCTAAGATTGCTGAAAGGGCAATGGTCATAATTTATGATAAACCGCTTGTTTTTCATTCTCCGTGAAAGTAGGAATTCTGGGATGCTGTTAATGATCTAATTTACATGATCTAATTTAGACTACTGAAATCTGAGGGTTGCTGTCACTTAACAGTGGTCTAGGAGAAAGGGATTCCATGAGGATATGAGAGATTAGACCACAGAGATTAGATGTGGTTAGATTAGATAAATTTACAATAAAAAGTACATTTTTCTTATACTCTGGATTCCCAAGAATTCGTGTTAACTGGTAGCTAGAAATGTTTTGTAGGTAGGACATTATCAACTCTTTTATGAGGTGTTAATTTGGAATCTGGAAGTCAAATTTGTTTGTTCAAAAATCACTAATAATTGGAAATCCTCTTTAGTAAGACTTTTTAACAATGATATGCTAATAGTACCATGCGTAGATCTTCACCTATTGAGCCAGTATTGAGTCCAATTAGAAAACTGCCGATTATTCACAAGATACATATGCCACTATTGCATGAATAGATATCTTTTGCTGGGCCAGTTATTGTTATGGTTCACAGGCTTTATAGCTTTATAACTGGTTCTTCTCTCTTGGAATCTTGCAGAGCACTTTCTGATGCTTTGAGTGCCAGCTTTCTGGAAGAAGGTTTCCAGATGAGTGGTGTTCAGTTTCCCCTGATTCTATTTATAAGGTGAATGGTTTTCACACTTTGACTAGTTCAGCAATAGGGTCTTACCTTCAAGTTCTAAGAGGCAACCAAGTATGATGGCAATAACTTACCTTATTTGGGGAGTATCTTGGCATATCCCGACCAACAACTTGAATGGGGGTTTCCCTTGCCTGGACTGTGATTCTTGTTATATAGCACTTAACTATATACAGGCACTCACATAAATATTGTGATTGTATTTTTTATTTAAATAATAACACAGGGTTGTTAGCCACCATGTGTTTGCTGGGAACCAAACCTGGATAATCTGGAAGAGAAACCAGTGTTCTTAACTGAAGGGCCATCTCTCCAGCCCCAGTGTTTCATTGGGTAGCCAATAAATAACATTTTCTCTGTGGTTTTCATACCACCTGATTATTATCTCTCCTTTCTCCCTCTCCGTCTACATAGTCCTTTCTCTCTCTCCAGCTAAAATAACCCCCATTTGCCCCAGTTCCTACTTGAAATTTCCTGTATCCTAGTATCTGCCACTCCAGAGCTCTTTCTGCTCCTCCTCCTGCTTGCTGTAGTAGCCTCATGGACTTAGTTTGTGTTTATTGGAAGAAACTTTCTGTGTTTCATGTATGACCCATTGAAATATTTTAGCCAAGATTTTCTGTTTAATTCCTTGTACTTCACCATACCTCAAAATAAACCAGAATTGATATATTTTCATATTTACTATTTTTAAATTATATAAAATAAAACACTGCAAACTATGTAATGATTAACACCTATAGCTCAGATCAAATCCATGTTTTAGGGGTTTTCTCCTAATTCTGGTTTTCATTTTTTCTTTGTTGAGTTAATTATCAAAGTCAGAGACTCAGGAATCGTAGGCAGGCACTCTCTCACTCTACAAATAAGCCCAAGTTCGAATTACATATGTGTGTGTGTCTATGTGTCTGAAAATCTTACAACAACAAAACCCACATTTTATAAGCTAATTAAAAATAATAATTAAATTTTATGTCTTTGAATCATCAAAAAGTTTAAAATATTTTCTATTTCTTTTTCAGAAAGTAATAAAACTAATGATGCAATAGTGACAACCTCTGTCTTTTTCCTCACACTTACTTGTCAAGTTGATGTATTACTTTCTGCCTCCTGAATTGTAGAGAAGAGGCTGAGAGCTGTAAATAATACCAGTTATTTGTTTTCTTTGTCGGTGACATTTTTCTGCTGAGACGTTTTGAGATTTTCTTTTTTGTTTTTACTTGAAATTTAGTAACTTTACAAGAATATGACTTGCGGCCCTCTAATCTATTAAATTTTGTAGGTTTGCCAGTTGTTTCTTTATCAGACTACGAAAAGTTTACTCTTTCTTTTTTTCATATCACGGAGCTATTTTCATAGGTCAGATTTGAACTAAACCATTGCAGATATTTAAACAGAGTTGAGTGATTTGCAGGCATCATGGACAATTTTACTAAGATCAAAATAATATTTCCAGGAAACCATTAAAATGTTTATCAAAGCAAATTTAAGAAAAAGTAAAAAAAGTACGTAATTTCAAAACTGGAAAGCTGCAATTTCCAAATTAGTCTATAAATAAGTTATTCCAAGCAGGTAAGAAATAATTTATAAAGGGTTCAAATGAAATAGAGTTATAGTTAACAAGGTAGAAATACTGAGTATTTATATATGCAAATAATTTTAAGATTCTTTATAGATTATTTTCAAAAATTTTAGTAAATCTGTACTTTATTGATGATGAGAAAATATAAAAGCTGAATTCAGGAATGTCACGATGCTAACCTTAAGACTTATGAGATGTTTTGTGTACTTTTTAAAACCACGTATTTTCTCAAGCAATGAATTTAAGCCGTGGTAAACGAACATGTGACTAATTTATAAAAATTATGCAATTGCTCAAATGAAATAAAATAAGATTTTCAAATTCTTATTTTTAATGATTCTGTTGAAGTTATTGGCTCAGTCTATGTTTAAAAGTAAACCAAAATATGTCATCTCCTACTCTAAATATTTTCTGCATGCAAGGTATATACTAATTACAACATAAGTCTACACATGCCTTCACTCTGGGGTCCTAACTAAATGTGAACCAGTAGCTAGAATTGACTTGCAGGCAGGACATTATCAAGTATTTTTTGAGGTGTTAATTGGAAGTCTTGAAGTCAAATTCTCTCGTTCATAATTGTTAACAAGGAGAAATTCCCTTTTAAATGTATCCCTTTAGCTTAAGATTTATTTTAGCTATTATGATTTCTCACAGAATCTATTATAGTATCTCCACACACTTAGCTTATATGTATTGGGAGGATCTGTGGCTAAGGTTTCAGTTAGACACATAGACACTTTAATTCCTTAGCTGAATCATACTAGTGAGGGTCCTATTTGTAAGGTGTGAATGAGACCCCCAACAGTTTCGGACTCTGGAAGAAACCTGGAGCCAGAGCTTATCTAAGCCTTGCAAACCGGTTCCAGATCCCAAATTCCTTGGCAGATAAGCAAGGAATTCACAAACAGCTCTGGAAAAGGACTACTTCCTGGACAGAAGCTTGCCTGAAACATCAATCAGATGTCATGGCAACCCCCCTCCCCTAAAAGCCAGAGGGGACTAAAGGTTTAAAAGGTTTTGAGGACTTGGATAACGTGCTTGTACTTCTGGGGCTTGTGCTTGGGCTTGTGCTCCCGAGGCTTGTGCTTCTGCTGCTTCTGCTGCTTCTGCTTCTGCTGCTGCTGGTGCTGCTGGTGCTGCACAGGGCTTTTGAGACTCAGACTTGGGCTGATCACGCCAGCCTGGTTCCCCGGAGCCCCAGCCCCAAGATGGGGGTGAGGGGGCTAACCTCCCCCATCTCTTCAGGGAGGCTAACCCCCAAGGGAGGCTAGCGTTTCTCCACTCGTGGGTGCGGAGGAGCTAGTCCCATCTGGTCTTCTCTCAATAAAGTCGGGTCCTGTTAACTGCCAGCGGAGTCTGGTCCCTTCTGTCTGCTGCGTCTCTCGAACCCTGAACCTGACACTATTCAAGTTAATCCTAATTGAAATAAGATAAGACATTTACCTGTTTCTCCCTTGAAAGACTGAATGTAATAGGTCCAGGACTGGAGCAGTCCTCTGGGCCAGAGGTACACTTGGTTATTTTGTCTTTACTGTCCTTGTATGTTTGAGAAAATCCCTTGTCTAAAGTGGGATTTCCAACTGAGATACTATACATAAATTGTACAGGAAACCAATTTCTTAAGCTTTACCTCCATAAACATTGATCAGTGGCTCAAAAATTACTACATCTCATTAGTTGCAATAATTAGACAGTTGCTAAAAAAGAAATTAAATAAGGTTTCAAAATTCTTTGTTTTGTTGTTTCCATGGAAATTGTCTCAGCCAAATATTTAAAAATAAACTGAACTAAATGACTTAATAAATAAAGCATTTTCTGGACATTATTTATGCCTTTTCTACACTTGGTCTTCGTGTGGCTCTCATCACACTCAGAACTAAAGTGATCCTTTCCCCGACCCTCAGAAGTGTTGGTGTAGGCCTGGCCTGCTCTTTCCTCAGCACTTTTCTTTGACTCCTCTGCTCATTTCTCAGTTATCCTGCTTGATGTTTCCTAAATAATCCAAACGGTATTCCACCATAGGACAATCTTATTGCAGGAGGTAACACCATTCGTAATTGCTACATGCTTTGTGTTCTTTCATAGATGTATCACCTCCTGAATTACACAGATCTTTATTTGAGACAAATTCTTCTGATGCTCTACACGGTGCTCTACAGTGATTATCCTGCTTCAACCTGGAGAATGCTTGAATTCCAGGTAGTGTCAGTCATAATTCACCATGTGGCTTTATTTCATCTCTAACTAGAGCGTTAATGAGAACCTTTCTGTTTTATAGCCAAGTTAAAACAATTCTCACACATCATTCTCATTATTAATCTAATTAACTTTTTGTCTGTTTATTTACTTTTTTTTTAATTTGTGAGATTTTCCTACAATTTAATTTGATGGTATTTAGATGCCCTACTCTATCTCCATTTTCTCCATTTGCCCTTATTACCACACACACACACATACACACAAGCTTATAGAGTCTATTTGTGTTTCCAAATGTCCTCCATTGTGGCTCCATCCACTGGAGAGGCCGGTTAACGTACCAGGAGCCCCATGCTTAGCAGGGGCAGAAATAGTCTCTAATTAACTTTTCAAAATTTCATTTCATTATTTGATTTTTAAAGCTTGGTTTGTACCCAAAAATACCATTTCTGTCACTTTTACAGTTGTGTCACTGGTTTTTGTATTATTTTACTTAATATTTGTCTTTACACAAATAGTCTTATTCTCATATCTGATCATTACAGACTCTAAAGTTGTATGTCTGTTTAATTTTATATTAATTTCTTCCTATGTCATGTGCTGCTTATCTACTAATACTCATTCTTATGACCTTTATCACCAATGTTAAATTATAATAGTCTTTATTTAATAGAGATAGCACCATGTATGCAATAAAATCACACAAGTTTTTTCACATACAGTTTTTGTTTGTTTGGGGAATGTGTGTGTGTGTGTGTGTGTGTGTGTGTGTGTGTGTGTGTAAAACAACTCCAAAGATTTGAAGTAATTAAATTTGTTCAGTTTCTGGATGGATCTTTTCAAATCCTGGAATAGACTAACCATTATTTGTGATATTTACTATGCAAATTTATTATGGTAATACATATAAACAGCCTGACTCTGAGCATCTCTTTTAAGCCAAGAGCATACCTTAACTGATGTGACCCTGGTCCTCAAAAATTGACTCAGGAAATGGAGAGATGTCTTGGTGTTTAAGAAGAAGACTGACTGTTTTTGCAGAAGAATCACATTCAAATATCAGCCCTCACACTGTGGCTAACAACTGTTCATAACTCCAGTTCCAGGGGATCTGAAACCCTTTCCTGACCTCCATGGGCATTGCAAATTCACACACATAAAACAGAAATAAGAAATAAAAAATATATAAATAATTTCTCTCAGAATCATGTTCTTGAATAAGGGCTTACTCATTCATTTTTTGAAATCACATCTCCAGCATGAAATGGGGAAGTAAAAGGTAGACAGTTCTCCTTTGCAATGAATTTTGCCCTTTTTGATGTCTCCTAATCTAGAATCCTACAATCACAAACACGTTATCAACTTAACCACTTCTGTATGCTGTACAAACGAGATAATCTTCATTGCTTCCAAAGATAATGAAAAATATATGCACCACATTCATATTATTTTAGTTCAAGGCCAAGGAAGGGCCATAAGGTAATAAGACCATATATGCCCAGGTCACAAGAGCAGCACGCCATTCAGGGAGCATCTCTATATTACAGGTAAACTAAGAATATTCTTAGTTTAGCTTAGCTTAGGTTGTAGCTATAAGTAAATATCATTTATACAAATTATGTCCATATTAGAAAAGTCATTACCACAACTATTCTCCTAACAATTACCATAAGCTATTCTTCTCTGCTCTCAAATTTCATATAAATGGAACATTAACATAGTGTATGCCTCACTGATTTGCCCATCATATCGTCTGCACAAATCAATCGAGTTATCTTAACAGCACAACTTTTTTCTTATTGATGTAGTAGTATAATATTGATATAGATACAACAACTTATGTATCCAGTTTATTAACCTAATGGATTAATAGATGTTCATGTTTTTTTTTAACTTAGGATTATTGCTAATAAAACTTGATAAAAGTATGCTTTAAACCACTTTTGTGAGATTTGTGCCTTCTTTGCTCTTGCATAACTATCTAGAGTTGTGGTATCACTGGGCAGGCAGATGCTGAGGTTAGCAGATTTTGTCAAACAATTGTTCCAGAGTTGCTGCTCCAGTGTGTACTACTACCATCAGTGTATGAAGGTGCCAATTTTCTACAGCTTATGGGAGATGTTGAAAAAGCTCTGGAAAATTGATTAAAATTTCAATCCTGAAAATTCGAGTTGCCTTGTTGGGATTTTGTTTCATAACAATTTTGGCCAGTTTTTCAAATTTTCCCAATTTGAAATCATGGTAAAATATTGATGCTATCTTAAGCAGGTTTTGAAATATTTTTTCCTCATTGGTTTCAAAATAGGTGGTAACTGCCTAGTTTAACTATAAATCTAAACATTGCTTCCTTGCATAGACATTTAAACTTTCTGAGGCAGTTTTCAGGTATTTCTTTTCAATTACATTGACATATCATGGATTTGTTAAAAATTGCTATCTAGATATTTAATGTGGTAAAGTTCTCTTGTGGCCAAGAACGACTTACTTTTATATATTTGTTATTGATAGATTACTATTCATCTGAGTTGTATACAGTTTTCAGATAGCTTTTCCTGATGTTTATTGATTGTAATATCCTTCATAGTTTTTCACCTACTGGATCAGTTCCAATGCAATGCACTATAATTTCCAAGATTATTATATTTATTTTCTCATATTTACAACTATCATTATTATGCTATCTTCTTTGACACATAGGAAATTTTGATGAGAATATTTTCATCAAGTTTTGTTTGTATTTAGTTTTGTTTAAGACCAGGTCTTACACTCTATCCTAAGCTAGCAGGAAACGCATTAAGTATCCCCAAATTCCTCCCGTCTTTTGGCAATCCACCTGCCTCAGCCTCTCCAGCCACTTTGCCCTGCTAAATTTTGATTTTCTTTGTCTCATATTGTTGTGACTTCTTCTGTTTCATTCTGATTATATTATCTGTATTTGATATGATTAATGATACTCCAATTTCTTTCTATTTGCTTTCCCTATTCTTATACATTCCATTATATTTAATGTTTTATGTTGTTTTGAGTATGTTCTTAATAACCAACTTATGGAAAGTTTAACTATAGCTACTATTTTATTAGTACCTGATAATCTGTTTCACTTTCTCTGTTTTATTCTATAAATACTAATTATATGCAGTTATTTCTTTTTCTTTATTTTTAATCCTTTTTGACTGATGTGGCTAACTTTTGTGTTGAAATTTCCACTTGTTAGTTCTAATTAAATCTTCTGTTCCTATACATAAATCTAATCGTCTTACACTATTCATATGTCAATGAGTAATATTACTTATTCTTAAAAGAATATACCTTGTTATAAAGATGATTACTTATTCTTAAAAGAATATACCGTGTTATAACGATGATTCATTTTTCTTGACACGTGGCACTTTAATCTACTGCCTTCTCCCATCCATCTACTTAACTTCATCCTTTCCACAACACATTTCAAATAGAATCACTCCATTATCTCCATGTCAACCTTCCTGTGCTTTTTAAAAACTACTTTTCTGATCATTAGTTTGAAACAAATAACTGCTTTATAGTTTCTGATTCAGGGGTTACTTCTCCAATGTGGGTATTATACATTCTTTTTACTGAGTATGTATTGTTTACATTCTTTTTACTGCGTATGTTATGTATAAGGTATGGGTGAAATGCCTGCTGTAATGAAGTTTTGGATTTTTTTAAAAACATATTTTATTGAACTTTTGTGCTTTTCATACAATGCATTTAAATCATGTTAAATCCCCTCCACTCTCTGCAACCTTGAAAAGTCCCATCACTGAATTTCATGCATTCTGTCATATGTGTTAAGGCCTATTGAGTCAAGTTTGTGCCCCTACATGTCCCTCCGTGTGAATTCATCCTCTGGAGCTTCGGCAGCCTACGTAAGCAACTCTCCCTTACCCAGTATGATCAGCTGCCAATAGTTTCTCACATAAAGTTGAGGCTTGTTATCCATTTCTCTATTTCTATGCTGGGTTTTTGTCTGGTTTGAACTTGTATGGGTCTTGTGCACACTGTCACCATTGCTGTAAGTTCATATTAGCAACTTCCCAGCTGCCTGGAAAACTATTTCCTTGTGATCATCCACCACCCCTGGCTGTTACAGTCTTTCTGTCTCTTTTTTCACAATGGTTCCTGAGCAGGGAGGCAGATGTTTAACATAGGAGTTCTTTCCAGGGACATGCACTCTGCATCCTCCTATGTTCTACATTTTGGCCAGTTGTGTCATTTTGTGTTAAACGTCCTCTGTTGATTGAGGAAACTTCACTCGTGAGAGTTGAGACAGGCGTTAGTATTCTCTCTTCTACTCCATGTTCTGTGAGCCTTAGGAGTAATGGTTCCCCTGCTGAAGTATCATTTAGGGTTGAGCACCTCACAGTTTATTCTTGAAGCTGCTCTCCTTATCTGTGCAATAACTTTACATCAAGATCAGCTTCTTATCTGGACTGGAGAGATGGCTCAGTGGTTGAGAACACCGTCTGCTCTTGCAGAGGACCTGGGTTCAATTGACAAGACCCACGTGGTGGCTAACATCTGTCTGTAACTCCAGTTCCAGGGGAATTCAGTGTCCACATCTGAGCTCCATGGGCATTGCATGACACAGGTACACTTACGTACATACAAGCAATACACTTATATACATAAAATACAAACAATAAAATAATTTTTTATAAAAGAGTAACTTATCAATATTTCTCAGCTGTTTTCTTTAGTCCATATTGAGGTCTCACTTCAGTCTTTTCATTTCTTTGGATGACTCAAGTGCATGAGTGATCATATTTCTCAGCTTATAAATACCCTCCTTTTTCCTTTTTCTCACCTGACTGATACTTACTTGTTGAGGTACCGTCCTTTTCGTTTTGCCGATGGTGTTAATATGCATCTTTTGATCTATTTTTGAAAATGAAATTTTTTAATTTTTTGGAAATCTTTTATAGCTCCTTAGATTTCAGATCTGCTCTTCTTATCAGCCTGGATAGAATGTTCCATTTGACAAATCAAGAGCTGCGAGATTCACGTCGTATGGATTTCTGGTAGAACATCCCTTGGTTAAAAAGGAGCTTCTTTTCACAGCAGAATGTTGAGGTTGACCACACTATTCTTTCTCCATAGAGTTTTGTAAGCAAACTAATAAATTATACAAGTGTTTATACTAGAAAGGGTCACTTTCAGGTGATTGAAATATCATACGTGGAATTAATTTATTCCACACCAACTTTTCCTTTAAATAATAAAATGATTACATTTTAGTTCAAAGTGAAGATTAGAGGAACAGAAATAGATTTAATTATTAAACATCAAGAGGGCACACTGATGTTACTGTAAATCACAATGACTTTTACAAGTGAACTTTTGAGCAAAGAAAGGTTAACTTAATTATTCTGCTCTGGCAAGTTTATTTATTTATTTATTTATTTATTTATTTTTGGATCTAAAAAATAGTGGAGCTAGCAATGAAACCTAATTAAGAAAAGTATAGGAATTTCATGAAAAGATAGTAACATAAAAATGGACTTCACAAAGATGTACTTTAAAAACTTACTGAATCATCTAATGACCAAGAAAGACCGAAATGCCTGAAACTATTTCAGCATCACTGAAACTAATAACTCATTCCTGGTATGAGATTTAATTTCCCCAAATTAAATGCGTTCAACTATTTGACCTAAAATGGCCACTTTTATGCTGGAAGAAACACAACTGAGAAAACCATACATTTTTGTGGGAAATTGAACAGAATTTTACAAGTGTCATTTGGTACTACCTTACTTTAGTTTCTGAATTTCAAAATAATCATTCAGATGCCCTGATTATTTGTTCAATTATTTTTTCTCTTTCAAAAAAATCTTTATTTGCTTATTTATTTTTATGTGTGCATGCTCACAGCACAGTTGCACAGGTGTGGAGCTAATAAGACAAGTTACAGGAGTCAACTCTCTCCTCTCATGTGGGATTTGGAAATGGAATTCAGTTTGTCTGCATGAGAGATGAGTGTCTCATCTGCTGAGAATATGATGCCTTCCCAATTTTTTTCTTCTCAACAATATATTCGTATTAAATGTTCACAAATGCTGGGATATCTTGGCAACGCTTTTATTGTATGTTCCTTATATAGTTTGAAGAAAATCACTTTCCTTAAAAACGCAGGGATTTTCTTTAAAGATTAATTCTACACACAACTCTCTGTAGGATTCTTTTTAAATTCACGTAGGTCAGTACATTTCTTACATATTTTAATTATTATGCTTTATCGTTTTCTTCTATTTTGTAGAATATTTTATGGGAAATGTTGAACATTTTGTTACTCAGAAACATTCGAGTCTTTGAAAGTTCCTTTTTCCTGTATCATGAACTTGAGAAGCAGAATAAGGCAGGGGTGTACAGAAAGGAGAGAGGACCTAGACACAAATAAAATACGCTATATGGAATCCACAAAATTTCAATAAAAATTAACATACTTCTCTTCATCCTTTGGAACACTGCTTTTTACTGTTTTTAATTTTTTTGAGCTTTTATGCATTTCATACAACAGCTCTTAATCAAATTTAGATCCCTTACCCCATCCACGGCCTCCCAACCTCTATTCTGAGTGTGTTTCATATTGGTGTTTTGTGTTCATCTTTGACCTAAGGCTGTTTTGTTGAGATAACAGACATTTGCCTGAATCAGTATTTATGTAGTGATAAACTATGCACTTCCTTGTGAGTACTGCATTTAGTGTTCTTTTCATCAAAGTATTCCAAGTGACTCCTTCCTGATCCTAACATATTGGTTTGCTCAAGTACTTTGGGCATACTAGATGCAGTAGGTACTTTTCTTGCTGTGACAAAATACCTGAAAGGTGTAGCTTATGAAAGGAAGGGCTTGTGTTGGCTCAGTTTGAGGAAGGAGTCCATTGTGGTGGGGTAGGCACATAGCAGCTTCAGGAGGTGGCTGATCACATTGCATCCACAGTCTGGCGGCAGATGGAGATAAATGTTCGTACTCCACTTGCTCTCTGCTTTTTATTGTCTGCAGTACCAGCCCAAGAAATGGTGCTGACATATTAACACAGGAGTACTCATTTCATTTAAACCTCTCTGAATAGCCCTGAAAGATGTGCGCAAAGGTTTATCTTCTGGAAGATTATAAATCCAGTCAAGCTGACAGTCAAGATTTTAACTATCATAGTACTATAACAACTTAAACTCCAGTCTAAGGTTTTGCACTGCCATTTGTTAAAAGGTAATGGAGAAAAATACGGAGCATGAAATATCAGTGTATGAGAATATCAGATACACTGTCTTCATATTCTGTCCGTAGTTGCTCAACTCTCCCCTCGGTCCTCCTTCTCTGGTAGGAACTGATGCGTCCTGCCCCGCACTGAAAGTGGTTTCTTTTTTTCCTTTCTAGGACAAACTATGCAACCTAAAACTTTAAAGTTAGAGTGCTGCAAATACTTCTACTAAGCAGGCTTTATTTCATAGATTGCTACACTTCTTTACTCAATCCACTTTTCTTTGCAGTTGTAAAGATGGCTATAAGGATTTATTTAATCTCTCTAATGGGCTCCATCGAGTTTAGCGTTATCTCTTGTTTTTATTGAATTCTTAGTCACACAAGAAAGTATGCCCAAAAAATAGAGAGAGCACTAATGTCTTCACTCTAACTCTGTGATATTGAACCTGATCTGAATTTAAAAATTTTGTGCTTTCAGTTTTATGACCATTTTTGTTGTTGTTGTTGAAAGTACTTTTTCTTTCTCTGTGTTTTTGTATTTTACACTGGTAGACTTTAAGAGTCTTCCCCTTTCTCTAAAGTGTAGAACTTATTCATCGATGTTCAAATAAATAGCATTTCCTCTAAGAATTATTCTCTGATCCCCCAATACATAATTTAACTGTTTTCTTTCTCCTAAATGACTTACCATTATTTTATAACCAATAGTTTAACAACTAGCTCATAGTGCTGCATATGATAGCTATCTTTAGATTATAAACTGGAAGCCAGTAAAAGTGAAGAATGCTTAAGGACACAGACAATATCATTTTGAATTTTGTTTTAATTCTGAGAATTTCGTGCAATATATTTTTATCATATTCCACTTCCTCTCTTTAACCAGATCCATCCCCACCTCCCGACTTTCCAACTTCGTATCTTTTCTACTTGTTATGTATTAGTTTACTATTTATTTAATAACCCATGAACTCCAATGTGTGCTTCCCATGCACTTTTGATGTGAGACTATTCACTGGAGTATGGTCAGCCTAAATGAAAGGAAACAGACTCTCTCTCCTCCAGACGCCATTAACTGCCCCCGTAAGCTCCTCAGTCAGGAGTGGGGCACAAGAACTCCCTCATTCCAAGACAGAATGTTGACTGGCTTGATCTTGTTTGGGTTTTCTGCAGGAAACCACAACCACAGTGAGTGCATGAGCTAACAGTCCTGTCATGTCTAGAAGACACTGTTTTTTTGTCTAATCCTCTCCAACCCCTGGCTCTTGCAAAGTTTCAAGTCCATCTTCAGTAATGGTCCCTGAATTTGAATTCTGAGAGTGGATTTGGGGTGTGTTGCCTGCAAGGATGTAAGTGCTCCTGTGCTGTGTAATGTCTGCAGAAGCCGGAAGAAGGCATTGGATCCCCCGGAACTGGATCAAGATTTTGATCTGAACCTTTCAGGGAAGGAAAATTTCATGACTGAACTATAATGAAGTCTTATCTATACTTTTCCACATCTCTGTTCTTTCCAAAGTAGACTGAAAAGGTTTTCATTGGCATAAAGTTTTTTAAAAACCTTGTAGGTCTCCCAGGCACAGGTTTCCAAAACATTTCTTCCTGGGTAGACTAAAATTATTGACTGAATCCCTTATTGATACATCCAAACTCTTTAGTAAATGGAAGTCCAACCACAGCCTTGGCCTGTTACTGGACCATATTATGTGAATATGCTAAAAGAAAATGCAAAATCCTCAATAGGCATTCCTTTCTCTTTAAACACATCTTCAACCTTTTTTCCCCCTTCTCATGATAAGAAATAGTAAACCGAGTTGCACCTTCCAAATTTTACTTGAAATTTATTCAGGAAATATTGATTTTCATTGCCTACAATTATAGAAATTCTTGACTAACAACGGAGCTTAGTTACAGTGATAAATCCATCATAAGTTGAAAATAGCATAATTTAAATTATACTTAATATACCTAGGCAACCAAGCATCATTGCTTAGCAACAAAGCACAGGGAAATCACTGATGGACTAATGGCTTTCTTTCAAAAGGGCATGGCTAACTAGGAACCATGTCTCCGTATCAGTAATAAACACTGAAGAAGAATGTCATTCTACGAACCTTTCACCCAGGGAAAACTCAACACGATAAACTGAGACTATAGTTTCTATAGAACACATGTTCCTTTACTACTGTTTAAAATCTTACAACCTTACTTTAGAAAACTATTCTCAAACATGGACTACCTGCACTTCCTACCAAAGGGGAACACTTGGTTCATCCAATTCCCCTGCCAGATGTAGCAATCGTTTTGCCCTCAGAAACCAGTAAGATGCTCATTCTTTCTTTCTAAGGGATCGTCAGAATCAACTTTAATCTCTGTTTCTATACCTAATTATAGTAATGTAGGTTTTATCTGTCAAGTGACTAGACAATTTTCTATCTCTACCTTGAACATAAGCCATGTCTATATTTTGGGCACTAAAGCACAACCTAAGCACTAGTTTCCTAAGGTTTCAGTAACTTTAGGTATTCCCTTGAAATGACCGGTGTACTCTCTTCAATTTTTGTGACTAAAAGTACAAAGTGCAGTTGCCAGGGGTCCATGATCCCATGAATCCTGTGAGCATCCTCCTCTGCTTTTCTACATGCTAGTGCCATTTGTCATCTCTTGGCATTCCTTGTTTTGCAACTGAGTCACTGAAACCTGAGGACTTACATCACATACCATGCCTTCTGAAGAAGAGGATGAATTATTCCTATTGAACTGAGTGCTCAGCCTACCTCTGTGTGTCCTTCCTGTGCCTTCATCTACACTGTACCCAAAGAATGCAAATTCTGAAGTGAAGGTGTCATTCTTGGAAGATACAAGTCAATCCATAACAATATTTCAGATGAAATTTTAGGCAAATTTTCTCTGATTGCAATAATGTTATAATAACTATTATAAAACTAAGGCATTTCACCTATGTAAAAATACAGGGATAAAATCATTTTAAGTGCTAAAGATTTTAGAATACAATTAAACTTTGGAAAAGTTTATTTTTCCTGCTATAAATAAATCTCTGCTGCTTATTTTTCTTTACAACCATTGTGTCCCTGCTAAATGTTAACATATGGAGAAATACCCCAAGAATTATCATCAATAGTCAATACTTTGCACAAATTAAACCATGGTAAATAATGCATTTTGCCTTAAGAATGTTTTGTTTGATTTCATTGTATTGAATGCTGCTGTGACTGACAGGATGAAAGTTTAATTATGAGCTATATCATAATGATCATTGTGATATTCGCAGTGACTAAGTTTACCTTTTATTCTGTGAAGTGTATTTTAATTTGAAAAGTCCCCTCAAATTATCATTGCTTTAAGTATGTTAATATATTCACAAAGATTAATAATTATCAGTTATTGCAGTATTATATCCTCTGAGAAATAAAAAATAAATTTAATTGATCCATTTATTTATTAGAAAATAGTAAACTTCGGAATTATTAAAAATTTCATCCTAACATGTAATATTTTAAATAAACTGGAATATTTACACATATTTCTTGCTGAATTGCATAATGTTTTCACAAAATGCTTTGCTTGGTGTGTGCTTTTTGTTTGGAGGTATTAATTTGCAGATTTTGTTAAAGGAGCTATACAGCGGTAGAAAGCTTAGGAGAAAAAAGAAGAGACCTTTTAGTCTCCCTCCTTCTGCTCTCAAAATTTTCATTTTGTTACCAGATGTACTGCGTTCTTAACACTGAGGGACCTATACTGGTATATTCATTAACTTAACACGGAGCTTCCATTAGGGTTCGTGCTTATTACTGCATCCTTCAACCTCCTTCCCTAAATGCATGCCGTCTGTCTACCATGAAAAATAATACACAGCAGAGCTCTGCTTTAAGAAACTCCATGAGCTCTGTTCATTCCTGTCCATGTCACTCACCCTTCCACTGCCCCTGACATGTTGGTTTTCTTTAAATCTAGTGGGTCCTGCAGCCTACACAATGCAGTGCACGACCTGCAGTGACCCACCGTTCCTGCCTTCGTCCCCTTTCCTTTCCTCCCTCCCTTATTCCTCCCCCTCCTCCTCCCTTACCCTTCTTCTTCTCTCTCCTTCTCTCTCTGTCTCTCTTTCTTCCTCTCTCTGTCTTTCTTAACAGACATTGAATATAGAGCCTTTCACATGGTAGGCCAGTACACTCTCACTGAGCTTTATCCCCAGAATTATTCTGTTATGAGACAGAGTCTCATCTGGGCCCAGAACTCTAGCCCATCCATAGTACAGACCTTGGACTGCAATCCTCCAGCCTCAGTCTCACAAGTATCTTTGTTTTAGGCCTGCATCAGGAGGCCTGCCTAAACTTTCTTTTAACAACACTATTCAAGTTCTTTATTCATTGGAACACAAATAATTTATCAAAACCATATTTTAATTGAAGGGATATTTGTCTTAGTTCAGCTATTTGATGAATTATTTGAAGATTACTTTATGGTGGCACATGCCTCTAATCACAGCAGTCAGGAAGCAGAGTCAGGGGAATCAAAATGAAGTCAAGACCAATCTGGTGTACATGGAGGATTTTAGGCTTCTCTATGTGAGGTCAGAGGAAGGTTTCATGGCTTGTTCTCTCTTTCAATGGATAGTTTCAAGTACCAAATTCAGTCTCCAGGTTCAAGTATCAGGTTCATCATCCACTTGCATAGAAAGTGCTTTTATCCACTAAGCCATCTTGCCAACCTCTAAAAATGCTATCTTTTGTTACAAAAGACAATTAGAAATAAGAAATTGCTTTGAATAAATAAGAGAAAGAAAAGGGAAAAATCTCTTTTCTATGCATACACAGCAGAAATGTTGTTGATAGATAGACTACTAATATATGTATCCTAGTTGTTCTTAGATAAGCTGTACATTGCTTTTACCAAGAAAAGATGATTATTGAGCCAATGGAATGTCTCTACATTCTGAATGTAGGAACTTAAAGCACAAAACCATGAAATGCATATTTGGGGACTTTGGTGTTTTTCTTAGGAAGGCTCTGCTCTCGTTCATGAAATTAATGTCTAATGAAGGAATTTTCACATATGATACCAGCACTTTCGTCTCATCTGTCAAGTGAGGACTTGGCCCACATTTCTTTCCCCTTCAATATTTTAGGGAACAAGGACTGTAGGAGGAGCAGCCCCTATTGGATTCAGATTGTTGGTGTACTGCGTTTTTAATTTCAAGCCTCTAGATCTATCAAGAAATAAATTTCTATTCTTTAAAAATGACCCAGGAAAAACAAGAGCAAGGGTCCACCTCATGACACCCTCAGCTTAAATGCCTTTAGCCCTTCCCCATCTTACATCCAAGGCCAGTGGGCTGATTGAGAGAGTTGTAGGACTTTCCCAGATCCTTTTCTCCTGCAAGGTAGGCCTGGGAAAGTACCACCTGGCCTAAGAGGGAAGTGTCTGTCCACTGTTTGTCTGTCTGGCTTGTCCCTCAGATAATTAATCCACTCTACACATAGGTTGTATAACCCTTTTTTGAATCATAAATAAATGAATATATGAACAGACTACCTTTTAAAACAGAGGACCTGAAGGTCCTTTAATTCAGCCTACTAAAGTGATTCAGAAATCTAAGCCAACACTTAGACTGATTTCTGTCTACCGGAGGCATTTAGTTTTTGTTAAAGAAATTCACGCTTTGGCCATTTTATACGTGCGTGTAATGTGCACCGGCCGCTCTCATCTCCTGCCCTCTTACGTTCTCACACTCCTAGTGATTTATCCCTTCTTCCCTACAGTCTTCATCTCACATTCCTGTCTGTTTGCTTTGTTTTGTGACCCACTGAGTTTAACCAGAGTCATCTTTGCAACTGTGGGTTTAGAGTTATCCATCAGAACCTGGTAGTAGGCACAGTAGTGAGTGCACAGCTGAAGACAGTAACTCCCGGTCTCTCAGAATCTATCAAGAGCCAACAGTCCAGAAATAAGCAGAGGGAACTTATCGTGAGTGATTGTTGATAGTATTAGCCTTCTGCTAGTCCAAAACAAGCAACCACAGTTTCTTGGGTTTATGATTGTGGAGGTGGCCTTCTGCCTGGGCTTGGCAATTCTGTTCTCTCCCTATTCTCTAGCTCTTAGCTCCTTCCCAGCACCTCTTCTGCAGTGTTCCTTGAGCCTTACAGGGGGTGGTGTAAATGTCTTGTTCAGTGCCTGATCCTGGATTGTAACTGATTTTCAGCATCTTGGCCATCAGGGACCCTCTGCATTCCCTGTTATTCACTGCAGAGAGACTTCTCTTATCTAGAATAAGATTAGGTATTGTCTTGGGTATAATTATATTTATAAGACAGTTTGAAGCTAAGTTGATTTAGTTAAACAACAGTAGTAAATTCACCTCCTTGGTCCTATGCCCTCTCCTGGTATATAGACTGTTGACCAGGCTTAAATCCAGCATATATTTCCTCCTATAGGATGGACTTCCAATCTAATCGGAGGTTTTTATTATTATTTTTTATTCCCATAAGAATTGTGCCACTATTGCACAAATGGGCCTGGCCTGACCGTCGGGTTGGCTTTGTAGCTCACAGGGCTGGGTAAGACCAATGATGCCTTTTCTCCTGAAGCTGCCGGTACCACGTCTTCCAGCACTTTGAAAGTTAGTCAGTTAGGAGAAAGTTTCTGGTTATTTCCAGCCTTCTTCCTCTACATCTTACAATCAAGGTTTGCAGTTCTTCTCTTCAGAATTGGCTTCTTATCCTCTAGTTCTTGTGGGCAACCACGTGAAATGGTAAGAGTCTATGTGTTTTAAGGGCCTCTGCAGACTCCCTAACCAACACCTCCTACAAAAGTATCTGCACCTGGCACCGGGAATTGTTTAGTAGCCCCTTGCTTCTGGGAACAGTATTCTCTAGCCATGTAGGACATCTCCCTTCAATCTCTTGTACTTTTTAGTTGAGTAACAAGACAGTAAGCGTCCATATGACACTTTTGTATATTCTAAATTTTCAGTTCATTACCACCTCACCCCTTTGATTGCTAAAAAGACTCACCTCCTTCCCTGCTCTGAATTTCATCTACTCTGTAACTAGAACAAAGAGAACTTGTTGCTATTAAATGAGAAATATTAAAACTTCTTTCACATTTAGGTAGTAATTTGTTATAAAATAAGAAACATAATTTAAATAGCTTTTTACATATGAAAATGCATTTTGGTTGTAGTATCTATGCTATTTTCCATCTTGTTAAATCTGTAACTGCTTACATATACAATTGAAACCACATCTGCTATCTTAATATGTTCCCAAAATTGAAATAGAATTGAGAAAAAAAATTAAATTGCATGAATTTGATTATTTCGTCAAAAATCAAACCATACTGGTGCAATCTTGATCTTTTTGTTTTATAACTTATTACACATTTGCTACCATAAGGATAGTCAATAAATTTTTAAGGGTACATCATTTGTTTCAGAATGAAGGGGATTTTTCAATGTAATTAAAAACAGTTTCTATATCTTGATGCTTTAACTATATTTTAATTAAAAATGAAGCATGTTTCATTGAGTAGCACCTTTAAAACCTAAAAGTGAACAGAGGATTCTAAACTCTCTGTGTGAGTATAATCTGATTTAAAATATATCTTAGTCTTGTTATCTTCCTTGTGCGAAAGATGAGTTGAATTTCCTGGAAAGAATGCTCTGAATATATAAACTTAATTTCTCTTCTTTGGAGGTACCATTTCATCCCTATAGTTTAAATAAAAAAGGGAGTTGTTACATACAAAATTATAAATATTTATTACAAAACTACTCACCTGCATGCATATATACATACATTGTGAATGTACTCAGTATATATACATATATATATATATATATATATATATGTTATAGACATATATTTGTATACAACATGTAATATATGCACATAGGTCTAGTAAAAGTATGGGACACCTGGGAGTAGATCCACTGTAACCCTTCTGGGACGGTGCTCTTTCCTTTGGTCACAGTAAAGGCTGGAAGAATGTTTGCAAATTTCTCAGTGCTTAAAGAGGCCAGGAAGTGAGGCGGTGGGGACTGGGATCAAAATCATAACAAGTTGAAGCTCCTAGGTACATCAAGAGCAGAGAGATATGAATGTATACATTACTGATTACTTGGTGCTCTGCAAGCTCTCCTCACTCATATCCAATCCAAAGTCTAAACCAGGGAATGGTGCCACCCATTTCTTTGCTGGGTCTTTTTATATAACTGAGGGCCATCAAGACAGTACCCCACAAACATGTCCATAGCTAAACTAATCTACGTACTCCTTCACTGAGGTTCACTTCTCAGGTATTTTTAGGTTGTGTCAAGTTTACAATTAAAACCATTACATAGTTCATCTAAAATCTAATTGTTTTGATTAAGATGTATAAACTAAACAAAAAAAATCAATAAAAATATAATTTGGAAGAATCCACAAAAGTCTAATTGTTTCAGTTTTGCTTTCTTCTAGTCACCTTACTTGTTGGTAACTGATGACATGAGCTGAATATGACTAGAAAGTTCCCCTTCCTGTTGCACATATGTGACAGGAACTGAAACCGCCCAGGGAATCACCCTCTCCTGTGCCTGACAGCATCATGATGATAACATGAAAACACTCCTTTCTGCCATATTTTCTTCTTAAACTGTGACCCTAAAGAGTATGCCAAGAAATGTACAACTTAAATTGATCATGTGTAGGAATATAGCCCCTACACCAAATGCCTTCCTCATATGACTATGGACAAGCTTCACCCTTTCATTGTTTAAGGAGAATGCACTTTCTTTGGAAGCTGTGGTCACCAGCCAACAGGCAACACAATTCTCTCTTCCTTCTTGCGGCCTGATTTTTCACTTTGCCTTCATCATTTTCTACACCCATTTTGTTCAGTTATATGTGCATGATAATAGTGTTCAAAACTCCTGGTAAAATTTAGGCATATTGTCTCTTTTATTTATTGTTTGTTTTTGAGGCAAGGTTTCCCTGGAACCCCAACTGGCCTGAGACACACTATGCAGGCTAGGCTGCAAAGATCTCAGAGAGATCCACTTGCCTCTGCCTCCTGAGAGCTGGGATTAAAGGCATGGGCCACTATGCCTGGCCATTGTCTTATTTTTTGACTTACAGGAAAGAAATGTTTTTTCTATGACATTAAAACTTTATAAAATTTGAGCAGGATATAGTGGCAAATGCCTTTAATCCCAGTACTTGGGAGGTGGATGCAGGCCGATCTCTGTGACATCACTAAGACCAGTCTAGTTAACATAGTGTGATCTAGACTAATTTGGTCTCAGGGAGACCTTGTCTTGAAAAAAAAAATCAAAATTCAGTACATTGATAAGGGTTTTGATACATTAAAATAATCTCATTTGTGTCCACTGCATGAATACTTTACTATTTTAAAATTTCTTGAATCTATGGAATATGAAGCATTGTGCCTTCAACTTGCTTCCATCTGAGAGTACTGACAGAATAAAATAGAAACAGATTTAGGGACGTTCACACTATGGCAAGATGTATGTCACATTAAAGGTGAAGAGTAATCCGAGGCATACAGAAAGCAAAATGAGTGATGCCCTCAAAAAGAATTCATTTCTTCACTCGCTCATTCACAAGGTACTTTTGTTGAAGTAATCTTTTCCTGTATTCCTAAGATTCTTTCACTTTTTAATTCTAACCATCCCAAATTGCTTCCCAGTTGCTGCAGGTGCCACACTACAAACCCGTGAAAGTAGTCTCCAAGATGCGCAAGTGTCTGTAAATTGCTGCTTATCATTTGAACACAGTGGAGGGTCCAATGCAGGCAAAGGATGACCCAGCTGTCTTTATTTTCCCTGTTAGGTTATTTGCTCTGAAACAAATCTTGGGAAGGATAAATATCCTTTGAGAACCAGGCCTGAGAAAGTTTTCAGTTAAGATGGACCTGGGATATGATGAATACAAGAAATACACTTGGAGAATTCTACACGTATGTAACAGGTAGCGAAAGAGACTATAAAAGCACTCTTTTGTAAAATATATAGATAAGAAAAATTCAGTGTATAAACATTTAAATATTTAGACTGTATAATTAAGATTTTTTTTCCTAATTGGGGCATCAGGTGTTGTTATAAGTTAAACTTTGCTCTATATTTTCCTCATTGCTGGAGAGAATGGCAAGTAATTGATTTCTTTTCAATAGACCTGTTTCTAGTATGCGAGAAGAGCTCAGAACAAAAGATCTATAAAGGTCAAAGAAAGCAGAGAATTTAGGATCAATATGGATAATCCTTCATAATCACAATTTTATTAAAAACTCCATCTTAAACTTGTGTTAGAGAATAAGCAAAGACTCCACTCTAGGAACACCTCTTCTGAACTGGATTCAGTGTCAACAATAGCAATTCGTCCAAAAGATCAATGATTCTATTAACATGTCAAGTGTTAACATTAAGTCATCTACCTGCTACTAAGTGGGTGTGGCCCTACCAGATATGGGTGTCTCCCAGAGTCAGACATTCATAATTGTATTTTGCTTACATTTGTTTTATTTGAGAACACAGATAAGAATCAGTCATATCTAGTTTCATTTTGACAAATTTTTGAAAATTTCAATATAAATAAGAATATACTTTTTAAACAATAGCTAAAAACATTCTTCAGTGTTCATGACTTGTATCTATTGGCTAAGCTATACTTCACTCATTGATTCACATATTAAAAAGTATTAGTGTATTGCATCTGCTTACTGTTAAGTATATGAGTGGAAGTAATTTGCTTCAATTATAGATTGCCTATACTTTTTTCTCCCTAGCATTGATATTTGTAATAAAATGCAGAGAAAAAACAAGTTTTGTGAAGTCTGGAACTATTTCATGACCTCATCATGGAACAGAATGCTCTACTGTGTAGAACTCCTAGATGTAATTCTTGGCCTTTTACCTTGGTGCTGTTCTCATGATTACACTGTACTATACGGCAAAGAGCCTCTGCCCTTATAATTAGTTAATAATAGACTTTAATGCAGGAAGGTTGTCTACAGGGTTTAACATAACCAAAATCACTCTTAAAAGCAAAGCTGCTTTCGAAAGAGGTCAGAATCATTTGAATAATGAGAAAGATGCAATCAATACCTTGGTGTCATGCTCAGAGATAGAAAGCGTCACATGCGATGTCCAGATAGTAGCCTGCAGCAGACCGAATGTCATCCATCAGATGAAAGGGAAAGAAAATGTCAAAGCTTCAGGGAGAACAATCAGTTTTCCAAGACTGTGAATGAATCTGAGGATATTTCTCTCCACACCTTCTAGATATCTGTTCATCCTTGTCTATTCCTTGTAAGAAATAGTGCATCTCTGTATATAATTTAAACATAGATATATGTGTATGTGTATTTCTTCTTAGATTTCATTCTTTAATACTAATATGTTGCTTTTTTGACTTGGGTATAACTTTGTTTTTAGGTGTATATTTTCCTTCAGGCATCTGAAATGAAAACAAGAAAGTAATAATCATAAATGTTTAGAAAAATATCAGAAGAGCTCATTTAAATAGAGTTTTCAAGAATATATGAATGTTCCTATGTGCAAACTAGATGGCATATGTAAAATCAATGAAAGGAGTTTGAGTTTGACTTTAAAAATATGTTGTGCTGTTCATATTATGTGGGATTGGCTCCATTAGAGCCTAGAGATACATGACCCCAACTCCCTATCTCTAATTCTGAGGTTCCCTCCATGGCCCATATGCATCCAAACCTCTTTCATGTCAAGTCAGATACCTATGATCTGAGTCCCTAAGCTATCTCTAGACTGCCACCATGACCCACATGGCTTTTCTATGTGAGTTTCCTTGCCAATCTGAGATCTGCTCAGGTATTCTACCTATGAACTCAGCCCAAATTGCCTTCAAAAACAAATGTCACATATGACAAACTAGGCCATGTGGACACCAAACATTGATCTAAAAGGTCAGTCAACCTGGGGGAGCTAGACACTTATTCCAAACCATTGGAGTCCACTTGCATAGACATTTACAGAGCCTACAGAGTACTAAGTCAGAACCCAAACCAAAGCCTAGCACCAGAGCCAAATCTGGACTTGTAGTCAGACGGAAAGCCAGTAAAAGGTTCAAAGCCAGAGTTAAAGACAGAGCCAGATTTGAAACAGTTCAAAACCCTGGTCCAGCATAGTTCATAGAAATTAGAGAAAGTGCCTGCCCATCACGGAGGTGAGACAGCCCTCTACGGTTGGCATAGGAATATAACACACAGCACAGGAAATCTGTAAACCAGCCGGTCTGGGTAATGTGCAGTTTTCAGTGAGCAGTTTACTATGAGGAGTGGTCTCGGGATACAGCCGGATACCCTGAAGACTAGCCTAATGGAAGAAATGACATTTGAATTATTCTGCCAAGTAGTCCTTTCAGAGCATTGCAAACATTTGCTTTAAAAGAAGAGAACTAGAGGCTGGGGATCTGGCTCAGTGATTAAGAGCGCTAGCTGCTCTTGCAGCGGACTCAGGTTTGATTCCCAGCACCCACATGACAGCTAAAACATGTCTGTAACTCCAGTTCCAGGGGATCCAAAACCCTCTTCTAAACTCTGGGGACATAGCACTACATGGGTGTACTTATATACATGTTGGCAATACACCCATACACATAATAAATAAAATACTTTATAAAAGAATATAAGTGATGTAAAACAAAGAAAAGATGACTGAATTCCTGTTGCACAAATCCCAGTGCGGAAGCACAAATAATATGAAAAACAAAGAGAACGTTTTTCCTCCCCAAACTGCTAACTCCAGAATAACAACCCCAAATGACATATCTTTTCAGATAAAATTCTATAAAAAGAAATGCAAAGAATGATTACAAATATACTCAAAGAAATGAGTGAGAAAATGACAAAATAGCTGAAGGAAGCAAGAAAGTCAAAGCAAGATGTGAAAACTGAATCAGAAATACTAAAGAAAAACAATTTGGAAATATTGAGGGGAGAGTTTGAAGTAAAAGCTCAGTGGAAAGCTTCAAATAGAATGGTGTATAGTGAAGGTACAGTGTGGTTGGTTGAAGACAAAGGAGAAGAATTAGGATGCTTACTAAGAACACTGGAAAGTGTTTTAAAATATATGAGTAGAAAATGTGATCTTTAGGATACCATAAAAGCATCAACTTTATAAATTATTAGTATAGGAGAAGGAGAACTCCATATCAAAAGCACAGAAAATATTTTCAAGGGCCAGTGCAGTGGTTCAGTAAGTAAGAGCACTTTCTGCAGAAGCCTGAGCCCAATTCCTTGGACTCACTTAAAGGTGGAAAAGGAGAGAAGATTCCACAAGGCTGTCTTTTTCCTGAACATGTGTGTCATGGCATGTGCAGACCTGCATTCACACATCACACACACAAATATGCACACACACACACATACACATACACACAGAAACAGTAATAAAGTTAAGAAAAGAAATATTTTGAAAATATTTAGTACAATCCTCTCATTGTTAAAGCACTGCATATATAGAACAAGAAAGTGTATTGAAAGCTGTTAGTGGGAAATGCCAGGCCAAATATAATAACAGACCCATCAAAATAGCTGCTGACTATTAAATGAACCTGTTAGAGTGAGAAGGGCTTGATCTGATGTATTTCAAGTTCTGAAGAACCACAGCAGTCACGCCAGAATATTATACCCAACAAAACTATCTGTCACAATTGAAGGGGAAAGAAAAACATGTCACAATAGAAGCAGGGTCAGTGACTTCATGGCCACTAATTCTTCCTAAAGAGGATGCAAGAAGGAGCATTTTTGGTCTGAAGAGGAAGATAAACACAAAGTTAAGGATTATAGAGCAGCAGCTAGGTAAATGTGTATTAACAAAGTGCCAGATACTTCAAAATCACCAAAATGATAGAAATAAATATATACCTTTTAACAATAATATCAAACATTAGTGATCTCTATTTTCCCAGTCTA
The DNA here is from genome assembly GCA_035773235.1 of Eospalax fontanierii. Classification (NCBI taxonomy): domain Eukaryota; kingdom Metazoa; phylum Chordata; class Mammalia; order Rodentia; family Spalacidae; genus Eospalax; species Eospalax fontanierii. The sequence continues at coordinate 14,060,881 of CM069536.1, read as the reverse complement.
GAGATGTAAACTAAAAAATTATATTAAAAACAGAACAAATTTAATTTAATAAATAAATTTCATAAAATATAAGAATAATGCATTTATTCTATCCAATCACAGTGGAATAAAACTACAGATCAACATAAAAAGTAATTATAAAAGTCATAAATATGTGAAGGAGAAACAACACACTATTGAATAATAAATGGCTCATTAAAGAACTCAAGAAAGAAATGAAAAAATTTCAGAAACTGAATGATATTGAATACATAATATATCAAAGCCTGTGGAATATAATGACATTAGTCCTAACATGTAAAATAATAGTTCTAAATGCATGCATTAAGAAATCAGTGTTACCACAAAAAAATAATTTAATGATATAACTTAGGCCTTCAGAAAGACAGAAAGAAATAATGAAGGTCGGGGTAGAATTTAATGAAACAGAAATGTAGAAACTGCAAAGAATTAACAAAAAAGTTGTTTCATCAAAGGATAAATAAAATTGATAAACACTTTACCAAACTAACCAAAGGATATATAGAGAGACTCTTAATAAAACCAGAAAATAGAAGGGAGAAATTGCCACAGATGCCAATGAATTTCAGAAAAATTTAAGAAGATAACTTAAAAGCGTATATACTTCATTAAATTGGAAAATTTAAAGAAATGGTTAAATTTCTAGATTTGCTAAAATTAAACTCAGATAAAATAAATTATTTAGAGAAATCTACAATAAGGAAAATCGTTAATAAAACATGCAGGCCCAGAAGGATTCACTGATTAATTTTACCAGACCTTCAAAGACAAACTAGTATAAACACTATATATACAGTTACATAAGATGGTAAAAGAAAGTACCCTTCCAAAATCTTTTTTAAAAGCAGTATTGTTCTAACTTCAGAACTAGATAAGGACACAACAGAAATGAAAATTATACTCCAATTTCCCTTATGAAAACTCTACACTCAAAATTTCTCAATGGAACACTTTCAACCTAAACACAGAAACACATTTTAAAAACTCACCATTAGACATATGTGATGGTACACACCTTTAATCCCAAGCACTCTGAAGGCAGAGGCAGACAGATCTCTGTAAGTTTAAGACTAGCCCATTCTATATAATAATTTCTAGGCCCATGGGGACTACAGGGAGACACTGTCTCAAAAAGACCAAAAAAAAAAAAAAAAAAAAGGACAAAACCAAACAAAACAGAAAACAACTCAAGTTGTCATTATGTCAAAAATACAATCCAACACACACAAATCAATAAATGTAATATGACACAAAATGGACTAAACTATAGAAATCACATGATCATCTCAATAGATACAGAAACATCTTTTGACAAAAATCCAACATCCCTTCACAATATTCCTAAAGAAATTAGGATTAGGAGAAAGATATCTTAGAACAATAATGGAATGGCTATATATAACAAACCAATATCCAATACTATAGTAAATGGAGAAAAATACATGTCCACTAAAATGGTGAATAAGACAAGAGTGTCCACTTTTACCATGCTTACTCAATATAGTAGTAGAAGTCTTAGCTAAAGGAATAAGACAAGAGAAACAAATGAAATTCAAATCAGAAAAGAAGCTGTTAAAGTATCGTTATCTGCAGATAAGGCTTTATGTATAAGATCCCTGAAAGCTCCACCAAAAAAACCTTTGAACTTGATAAACACTTTCAGCAAAGTGGGAAAATACAAAATTTACACTAAAAAAAAAAAACCAAAAAACAAAAAAAAACCAACAACAACAACATCAAAAAAAAAACAACAAAAGCCTTCTCTTATAATTGCCACAAAAAAATAAACTGAAACTTGTTGGATTAAACCTAACCAAGAAAGGGAAAGAAAGACGTTTTTATAATGAAAACTTAAAAACACTCAAAAGAACGTGAAGGCACTAGGAGATGAATGACCTTTCATGTGCATGGATTGGAAGAACAATACTGTGGAAACTGCCAAGGTACCAAAAAAAATCTATAGATTCAATGCAGTTCTCATTAGAATTCCAATATCATTCTCCACAGAAATAAATAATCTTAAATTTTATTTAGCAGCACAAAAGGTTTTGGCTCGCCAAAGCAATTCTGAGGTAAAATATAAGCTCCAGGTATCACCTGGATGAAATATATTAGAGTCATTGAAACAAGACAGTACAGTGCTGGCACAGAGCAGACACACTGAGATCAATGGAACAGAAGGGAAGAGTCCAGTATATACCCACACAGCTACAGACTCCTAATTTTGACTAAATTTACAAAAACATTGACTAGACAAAACTACTTAACATATGATTTGGGGAAAGCTAGCTGTCTACAGATGTAAGAGTGAAACTCAGTCCTTAGATCTCGGCATGCAAACAAAGGAAAAAAAAAAAAAGAAAAAGAAAAAGAAAAATCCAGGTCATTCAAAGGCCTTACTGAGACACCTGAAACAGGATCTCCAAAAGGAAAAATACCAGTCAATATAGAAAAACAAGTAAGGATTCTCTGGATAAAAATCTTGTCACCTAGGACGTAAATGGGACTCATGTCACTAAAATTTTCCATTCAGTAAATAAAACTGTTAAGTTAGTGAAAAGGCAGATAACAGAATGGGAGAAAAACTTACAAACTGTAGATAAAACAGATGAGAAATACTTACAAACTGTAGATAAAACATGATGATTATATAGAATGTGTGAAGATCTCAGGAGAAACCTGATGCAAACAAGAACCCACTGAAAGACTGGGCTAGGAATTTGAACAGAATTTTCCAAAGAAGAAATACTAATGGTCAATAAATTTTTTGGAAGTATTCAAAATTCCTAGTTATCTCAGAAATGCAGATCAAAATTACTCTCAAATTCCGTATGACCAAATTCAGAATGGTCAAGAAAACAAATGACAACAAATGCTGGCCAAGATGTTGTGAAAAGGGGAAGTCATACCAACCATTATTCACTGTTTGCAGCAGCGTGTAATGGTACAATCACTGTGGAAATACTTTAGAATCTCAAAATGGAAATACTATATGACCTTGCTATATCCCTCCTGGGTATATGCCCCAAAGACTCATATCACTACAGAAACACCTGCACATCTGTGATCTTTGCCACTGTAGTCACAGTAACTAGGAAGTGGAATCAGACTACGTGCCCATCAGTGGAAAACATGGGTAATAAATATGTGATACATATGTGCAAAAGAACTTTATTCAACTGTATAAAAACAGATTGTGAAATTTACAGGAAAATGTATGGAACTGAAAAACGTAATACTGGGTGAGTAAGCCTGGCCTCAGGGATGTGCGCTGTCAGACGGGGATTTCAGATTCAGAATTTTAGATATTTTTTTTAAAAGTATTTTATTACTTTATGTGTATGAGTGTATTGTCTGAATGTAAATAGACATATCTATGTTGTGTAGTGCCCAAGTCAAAAGAGGGTGTGGGATCCCCTGAAACTGTAGTCAAGGACAGTTGTTGGCAGCCATGTGATTGCTGGGACTCTAACAAGAGCAGCCAGTGGTCTTAACCATGGAACCATCTCTCCAGCCCCCAGAGTTAGATTTTTGGGCTGAGTTGGTGTGAATGTTTGTAAGGTGAATGTAGAAAGGAACCATGGGTGGGGAGCAATGGGGTGGGAATAATAGGACACGTGGGATGTGAAAGTAGAGGAACAGAAGACTGGGGCTGTGAAACGCTTAAGTATGGTAGCATGGAACCACAGGGTGAGTGAGTAGCCAGAACCAAGGTGTATGAAAATATCTATGGAAACCACCTACCTTGTAAGATGAAGAAAAAAAATTACAAGAAGAGTTTAAACAGAAATAGCCCACATGGGTGGAAAATTCTGCTCCCAGAAGCCACTGGTTACTAAGTTAAAATCTCAGTGCCAGCTCTGGGATACCTCACTCCGGGTTGTTAGTGAGCGAGGCACTCGAGCCACCCAAGTCAATGTGTTACTGCCACTGCTCTTGGTTGTCCTCTGGAGCTAGATGTTAAGAAACTCTTACTGAAGTTGCTGTGACACACTTCAAGAACAGGACATAGAGATGTCAAGTTAGAACTGTCTTGGAAGCTAGCATCCTGCTGGCTAGGTTTCATAGTACCAGAAGGTGCTATGTAGGTTCCTGGGAGAGAAAAGCAATCAGCAACCTTACCCAGTTATGGGCCCTTCATGCTACAATACTAATCTGCCAGGAAAGATGTGATCACTAGTGCAATAATGGCTGTGGTGGTAATAAACCACATTCTGACTGGATTTGAGACCTGGCTCACTACAGTGGAATCATGATTGACAAGGTAAACTTGGTCAAAAGCTGGTGACTGGGGAAATCATAGACCTTAAAGGCAGAAATGTCTGATATTGTTAGATGGCCGTCTGCCGTCTAAATACTTATGCTTATGCTCACAAGTTAGTGCTGCTGCACCCAGCCCTGGGCAGAGAAGTTTCTTTTTGTGCAGAGATTAGCAACAGGTCAATGTGAGGAGAATAAGCAACTGTTGAATGCCCCAACTTAAAGGGGACATCTCTATTATTCTTCCCAAGGTTCACAAAACTTTATAGAAGAGGGAAGAAAAAGAACCTAAGAGCTGGCAAAGCTGTCTTCTGCACATGATGTCAATGGTACACACATGAACTCACAGTTGCTTTGGTAACATGTACAAGCCCACACAGAACTGCACTGGTCAATAATCCCTCATGAGTGAGGGAGGGTCTCAGGAGGCCCCACTTTCTTAAGAGCTATAGACATAGGTAATTAATGGTTTCTGGAGGAGAGGAAGTAAAGTTCCTTTGATGTGTAGCCACTGGAAAGTTCTTTTTACTCAGATAAATGACCCTTTGCCAACAGCATGCAGGTAACCCTGATTAGGTACAGTGCAACGCACACACATATGCACACACATATTCAAATAAAGACGACACGGATGTAGGAACGTCGAAGGGTGATTGTGAATAGGAAGTGGTTCTAGGTGGAAGAGGAAGGAGGCTGGGAAAGGGTAATGGAGGGAGGTAATGTGATAAAAGTACTATATATGTTATATATATTAATATTTATGATGTATGAAATATAGAATAAGAAAAATTAAAAGTGACATGGATAGGCCGATAGACAATAACAGTGACTTAAAATTACTGCAGAAACAGATTGACATACAGAAAAATGAATTAGGAAAATATTTCTTTTAAATTTATTTTTATTTTTGTTAAAATTTTGTGGTTCTCATACAACATAACGTGATGGTATTTATATCTCCTCCCCTCTCCCACCTCTCTTTATTGCACCACACACACACTTTAACATACCTCTTAGAATTTAGTTTGTATCTTCAAATATCCTTCAGTGTGGGTCCATCCATTGGAGCCTGGTTAACCCACCAAGAGTCCGATGCCTGGAAGAGACTGTGTCTGCCCCTCCAGCACCCATCTGTTGCCACAATTTCCTTAGGTGGTGTTGGAACTCTTATCCACTTCCTCTTGTATATGTTTGGCATTTTTTCTGGTTTGAGCTGGCATGGGACTTGTGCATGTTATCACTGTTGCTGTGAGTTCAAATGAGTTACTGACCAGCTATTTTGGGAACTGCCTTCTTGTGGTGAATCTCTACCTCTGGCTCTTATCATCTTTACACCCTCTCTTCTGCAATGATTCCTGAGCTTTTGGGGGCAGAAGTTTGATACAGGTGTCCTATTCAGGGATAAACAGTCAATAACCTCTTATTCTCTGCATGTTGGCCAGTTCTATTGGCTGCATTCGTAGTGCTGGAAGATGCTATGCAAGTTACCAGAAGGAAGAAAAAATAATCAGCATCTTTACCCATCAGTGAATCCTATGAACAATAACCAACTGGCCTAGAAGATATGCTCACCTATGGAACTGAGGCAAAAATATTATGGGAGTTCCCAACCACTCTTTAATTGGATTTAAGGTTAGCTTCCTAAGATGAAGGCCATCCCTGACATTGATACCAGGCTTAGGAACCTGAGTCTACAAAGGTCACTGGACATAGGGGAGACACTAATACTAGTTTTCTAAACAGTTATATTAAACTGGCCATTGCTGACTTATTGTTATACCCATAGATTAATGCGCCTCTCAGCTCTTACCAGAGATGTTTCCTTATGCAAGAGATGGTGATAAACAGAGAAAAATATCTTTTAAAATATTTTATTGAGATTTTGTGCATGTCATATAATAGATCTTAATCAAATTTAGACTCCTCCCCCATCCACACCACCCATAGCCCTCCCACCCCGAGGCTCTTACAATCTTTCTGCACTCTGTCCTACAATGGTCTCTGAGCCATGGGTGGGTGAGGTTTAATACAGGTGTTTTAAATATTTCTTAATGTGTACTAGATAATTCAATTTTCTGTTCTGGAGTAAGAATCTATTTAGTAAGATATAAAACAATAGCTATTATTGTTTTTAAAAAGCTTTTCTAAATGTTCATAAGTAGGTAACATCCATTCAAATCTTCTGGTATCTTCTGTGACTTTTATTTGGGGGATGTTCATTATCTTTCTTCCCATGATAATTTCTCTAATCAACATGTTGATCTTTTCTTCCTTTTAACCCACTGAGTCCTATGTGCTTGGTTTGTGGCCTTCCACTGGAGCCTGGTCCACCTACCAGGGACCACAACCCTAAAGAAAACTGAGTTTCCCTCTCCCAGTAGTTATCAATCACCAATAGTTCTTGAGGTAGAGGTAAGATGTTTTTATTTCTTCCTTTCAATTTCTTGTCTCTGATTTCTCTTTGCATTTTATTTTAAAATTATTTTATTTCTTTTTATTTAATCTGTATTAATGTAATACTTGCATGTAGATAGGCACACCCATATCGTGTAATGCCTGCAAAGTCAGAAAGTCAGAAGAGGATGTTAGATGCCCTGGAACTAGGGTTACCAGTTATTGTTAGACACCATATGGGTGCTGAGAATTGAACCTGGGTCCTCTGCAAGAACAGTCAGTGCTCTTAATCGCTAAGCCATCTCTCCAGCTCCTCTGTTTGTATTTTAAGAAAGTTTTTTAGTGCTTACAACATAAAAACTATAGCCTACAGAAGTAAAGAATAAAAAAAGAAACAATTTAAAACTTATATTTCCTTAAGCTTCTCATGGAATCATATGTGGACACTGTCCCTTTAAGGACTTATTTTGCACTGAAAATGTATTATCTCTTGAGAGAAGATTCAAAGGACTTACACAAAGTATGCTATATTTATGAACTCATTAGGATGCTGTCGCGTTATTCCTTCCAGTTCTCTTTTCTAAATGTTATAGTATATTCTTTGTGCATTTGCTTCCATATATACATGTAGACGTACTGTCAGGTCAGAATAGCAAGGAGTTGGTGATAGTGTGCACAACCTTCCTGTTCCCAGGATAAGGGAATTTTTCAATGCATTGTCCTTGTTAATATTGCCTCCTATAGCCATATTTTGATACTATTCATAAATTAAAATTTTTTCTTTCCATTAATAGCTTGGTAGAATTTTTTTATATCAATAGCAGACTCTGGGCTTTATTGCTCCTTAATTATTATGATTGCACTTATTTATTAAGGTAGTTGGTTCCAGTTACAAATGTTTGAGTATTAAAACAATGCATTGCTATAGTACACCTCATGTTTGTAAGTGTTTCATATTACTAATTGTATGTGCAATGTTATCTTTTGAATTTTATGAATCAGGAATTTTTGCTGCTATGTTCATAAAAGAGACTCAACTACGATTGCCTTTCTACTTCCTGCCTTGCATATTAAAATTATGGAAGCTGCATGAAATAACTGTTTCCTTGAAGGAGAGAAGTATTGCTGGATATGCATGTACATAACAGTGGCATACTTCCTTAAATGTTTTGAAGAATTTTCTAGTGATGTGTCTGGACCTCATATTTTTGTTAATATATGACTTGAATATTTCCCGTTGCTTATTTTTTAGACACTAATAAGAGTTCCAACACTAATGTCTCCTTGTATAAGATTGGTAAACATTTTTCAAGGGTTAATTTCTCTCCTACTTTATCTAAGTCGTCAAGGGCACTGGAGTATAGAATCTCGCAGTTTCTGAGTTTCTTTTTCGTATTGTTATTATTCTGAGAGCGAGAACACATTTATTGTAGAATGTACTCTCTAGAAGTACTTAATAATTTACTTAGAAGAGATGCTCATTGAGTCCCCACACTAATTCAAAAGAATAGAAATTGTGCCATCAGTTTCTTAATCCTACGGGACCATTAGTTGGACTGTAGTTTCTATTGTTGTGATCAATCCTCATTTTTGTTCTCTGGATTTTGTAGTTCATCAGTTTCAACACTTTTAACAATGTAAGAAAGTTTTTAACTTCTTAACAGTGTGATTTGAAAAGTGCTTCCATTTGTGTGTGCTTATACACACATACACACACACACATATATGTGTGCATTGAAAAATTCCCTTATCCTGGGAACAGGAAGGCTGTGCACACTATCACCAACTCCTTGCTATTCTGACCTGACAGTACATCTACATGTCTATATGGAAGCAAATGCACAAAGAATATACTATAACATTTAGAAAAGAGAACTGGAAGGAATAACACGACAGCATCCTAATGAGTTCATAAATATAGCGTACTTTGTGTAAGTCCTTTGAATCTTCTCTCAAGAGATAATACATTTTCAGTGCAAAATAAGTCCTTAAAGGGACAGTGTCCACATATGATTCCATGAGAAGCTTTTCCCATACTGGGAAATATAAGTTTTAAATTGTTTCCTTTTTTATTCCTTACTTCTGTAGGCTATAGTTTTTATGTTGTAAGCACTAAAAAACTTTCTTAAAATGCAAACAAAGGAGCTGGAGAGATGGCTTAGGAATTAAGTGCACTGACTGTTCTTGCAGAGGACCCAGGTTCAGTTCACAGCACCCATAGGGTGGCTAACAATAACTGGTAACCCTAGTTCCAGGGCATCTAACATCCTCTTCTGACTTTCTGATTTTGCAGGCATTACACGATATGGGTGTGCCTATCTACATGCAAGTATTACGTTAATACAGATTAAATAAAAAGAAATAAAATAATATCAGCCATTTCTAGCATCGCAGCCGCAGTTTTCATTGTGTCTGTTTTATGTTTGGTTTCCCACTTCACGGTAGTGTTTTGAGAACCGCTTTTTCCCCATCTTTTGATGAAACTATTTAGATTAATGACACGGAGCTGACTTTCCCCCTTATTCCCATTGTCACTGTTGAGGCAATGTGTTTTGTTGTGTGTTTAAATATATCATCTATTTATTTCAATCATTTAAAGTACTTTCCAATTTTTGTTCAGATTTATCTTGAGACTCAAATTATTTACAAACATGTTGAGTGATGTGAAAACATTTGCTTATTTTGAGTTGTCCTTCTGTATTGATTTCTAGTTTATGATATCAGAAAATTTATTATTATAATCTTTCAAGTTTTCAAAATCTGCTTTGTAGTACAACATATGGTATATTTGAATAAATATCAAACATGCATGTCAAAATAATGCAGTTCCAGTTATTGAGTGCAATGTTCCACATATGCCAGCTTTGTGTAGTTTGTCAGGAGAGATATTTAAATCTTCTTAATCATTGTGATATTTTGGGTTTATTTTTCTTCTCTATTTTTTTTTAATCATTTAGAAAAGTAGACAAATTTTCTTAGTGTGGCTATGGATTCCAATGTTTCTCCAGTTATTATGTGCCTATAAACTGAATTTTATCTTATTTTTATGACATAGTGCATCTTTCATCTTTAGGAACATACTTTTTTATTCCTATTGAGGATTAATTTTGCTTTGCAATCTGCCTTTTGGTTGTTTAGACAGAATATTTTATTTTTCTTTGTTTTTCCCCTGAACTACTATGTAGCCTTTCATTTTTTTGACAAAGTACATTGAATTGCTTTTTAAATTTTACTTTGCAAATGTCTCTAATTTGAATATTTAAATATTTTACAAATAGCAAAATGTACTCAGATAGTAATCTACCATTGTGCTCTTATTTTTGCTGTTAGCTGTCTAAGTTCTTTCTTGTCTTTTTTTAAAAGTATCTTCATTTTTCCAGGGGCCTGTATTTGCTCTGTCAGTCACAGTATTATCTTTCATTCCCTTAAACGATTCTTTATTTTCTCTTCGCTAAATACTATCTAACAAAAAATAAAAATTTCCTCACATTTTAATATTACAAAGATTTTGAATATTTTTCATGAAATTATTTTACTTCATAACTTAAAGTTGTACTTATTCCACACAGTGCTAAAATCAATGGGAGTTAAAATGAAATTTATTTTATCTTATAAAAATAAATCAACCTAACTTTTCCCTTGTTAGTTATTATTCCTGCAGGTAAGTCTTACAGTTTCTATAAGTCACACATATTTAAAGCTTCTGTCCACTGACTGCAGTATTTGAGACTGGACTTGTTACTATTGACTGTATGCTTTCATTTTTTATTTTTAATTACACATGTCTTATATAGTCTATTTAATTATACATATTATTATAGCCAGAATAGTTTTCTATAGTTAACCCCCTTTATCTCTTAAGGACAATAGCACTCTGCTCACTAATAGTTAACATGTTCCAGGAACTCGGCTCACTGAGTTCACAGATTTCTTTGGACTTTGTTGATGTGGAGGCTTGAGAAGGAGGCAGTCTCCCAGGATGCTGGAAGCAGACTTATCAGACAACTGTCCCTGGAATGCCAAGACAGGTCAGTAGCACCCCCCCCCCCGCCTTTTATGATTCTGCAGATAACAAAGGAGCTCTATTACTGATCCAGAGGCCATGGCCTTGAGAACTTTGTACTGTTTTTTTACCATTATGGTGGGAAACTTCCTACATGTTTTGTACTTCTTGAGCACTTAGAATATGTAAACTCTGTGGGAACATCAAATCCTAAGCTTCTAATAAAAAGTTCCAGAGGGGCAGTGGAACCATTCTTGAACAAACAAGCTGAGGGTCCCCTGGTTTGATTTCGGTTTGGGGGAATGGCACTATGGCAGGTATCTACAAGTTGCACTCCCAAACAGGCACGGTGCAATGCATATGGAATCTACCAAAAACACTGGAGAAGAATGGAGCTCTCTTAAGCAAACAATAGGAATGCTACAGGACACTAGGCAGCTATGCAAAAAGCTAAAAATACAGGAGAGGATTGCACATACTTATTCCACACAATGCTAAAATCAATGGGAGCTAAAATAAAAAGAAATAAATTTTATGAGTTTTCTGAATATGTACATAAATACTTTCACTGTCTGCCTCTTTGAGACATGCAATGGAAAGATATCTTGGCATTGGGCTGGAGAGATGGATCCAGGGTTTAGAGCACGGCTGATCTTGCAGAGGACCTAGGTTCAATTCCCAGCACACACATAGCAGCTCTCAACTGACTGTAACTCCAGTTTCAGGGCATCCAATACCCTCTTCTGACATCTGTGAACACTGCATGACACAGGTGTACCTACCTACACGCAGGCAATATTGAATATGCATAAAAATAATAATTAAAATATATAGGCAGATATGCTATAAGCATATAAGCAAGCACACAGATAGGACAAATTTTCCCTTTTAATTGTTTGATCTCCGTGTAATTTTATAACTGACTGCTCAACCTTTATAGACGCCTGCTCCTTTAAAGGCAAGTGGTCAAAAGATTTTATAGGAAGAGAGGGATAATGGTAAGGAATTTTCCTTCTAAATTCAATTTTCCAGTCTTGTCTTTAAATGAGATAGTGCGATTTGGTTTTGTTTGAATGCTTGGTAGACTGAGTTGTTGTGTAAGTGATGGGATACTTCTTTCAGTCTAAAGTACAAGTCAGCACAAGTCCTGTCAATGTTGTCCTATCCTATCTTTCTGTGATCTGTCTCAAGGACAGGAGAGCTGGACTCTCCTCTGTCGCTTGTCCATGGACTTCCTAACCTATTGTTCGCTGTAGATCTCTGACTGCAGTAGGAGTTGGCACCAAGACACGGAGCCCCAGCCAGGCCTCTTTCCTCTTGCCCTAGCACTCCCTGTAGTAACTGCTGGTGGCCCAGATCACTGTGCTTGAATTATTTGCTCTGGAAGTCAAAAGGCATTGACCCTGGTGTTTGTTAGAGAGGACTACAGGTTATTGTGGTTTTCCCAGCTGATTTATTAATCTTTTCCAGTCTATGACCAAAGCCCCAGACTGGGCCAGGCTGTTTGCTAATGTATGAACCTGGTACGAACAATGTCAAAAACCCACCTTAACAGCAGGATAAATCATAGAACTCTCTGTAGCCTGCACTAAAAAATCCAGGCTTTTTCAGCCAGCCCCTTTGAACAGACAGAAAGGCATATGCCACCCTAACACTACATTCCACTATTAATTCCCCTTCTGGGAGTAAGGTCACTTAACATGGACACAGTCCCTGTTCTCACATGGCTTCTTGGTAACCTTGGGATGGACTGGAACTCACTATGAAGACAAGGCAAGCCTTGGACTCATAGAGACCCACCTTCCTCTGCCTCCTGAGTGCTTGAATTGAGGTCCCGTTTTCATTTCCTAATTAATAACGTGTTCATTCTATCTCTAAATGTTACCTTAGTGGTTAACAGTCAGTCAAACCTTGTTCAGAAGTCCAAATTTTCTTCTGGGAATCTCTTAATTGTAGGTTCCTAAAAAAGTAAATTACAGACTTCCAATATATGATGGCACCGAGTAAGAATTCTCATTTCAAGAGAGAAGAATGGGGACATGGCAAGTATACCAAATCAAATAAAATCAATGCACTCCAGTGTGGCAAACAACTAAATTTTGCATTTCCATGTCAACATCTGGGGGTGCGGATAGAACCATCTGGGACCAAAGGACTTGGGGAGTCCCATCTCTGCAGTTCACGTAGCCTTTCTCTCAGATTGGCACTCTCCCATGTCTGTAGCTTTTCTTGGCATGTGCCACATTTCGTGGCATCTCTGACACCTGAGGGGCTTCACTGTGACTTAGGTTTCATCCTCAGCAGCTTCTCACAAGGCTCTTTCAGGGTTCTCCCCCAGCAACTTTGGCCAAGCTCTATGCTTCTTGGGCTCAGCATTTCTTTGGACCCTTGGCACAAACCTCCCTGGCCCCCTAACCCTTTTCATCTTTCATGCCTGGAGAACCAGTACCACATGGAAACACTGTCAAGCCCCAGTTCTAGGCTGAGACACAGTCTGGTCCCCTTCTTTTGTCCCAGTGCAGAGTAGTAGGCTTTCATGGAGCAAATGCCTTTAAGAATTAGAGTTACTTTTGAGTGTTTTTTGTCTTCATCTTTAAATTTTACCATGTTCTTTCCCTCATAAAGCTGGATGTTTTATGTCTCTTTGCCTCTCCTGTTTTCTCCCTCACCGTAGAATCAGTTGAGGGCACTGAGCAGTGACTGACACAGTGCCATGATACGCTGTGTTCAAATTTCCTCCATCAAAGGAATTGGGTCATTATTACATATAAATTCCGTTTCACTCGGGTTCTCAGGACATGTGAAGAAGCAACTATATTCTCTGCAGAGCAGAACATGAATGGCCTCTGGCCCCGTTCTCAGTAAAGCTCTGTTCTGTGAACCACAGTGACTTGACTGAGTCAGGCCTCCACTGTCCACAGTTTCTCAGCATTCTAGTTATCTGAACATCCACTCTGCTGATGGCGTTCTGGAGCTTTTCCAGTCAGCCTTTCCAAATGCCTCTACCTTTATCCCTCAGAACTAATTCCAAAGACTGAAGAAGTACACGTCAGGCTTCTCACAGGAATGACCCACTTGGTACAAATTTTTCTATTTTAGCTACTTTTCTCATGGCTGTGACAAATTACCTAACAAAAGTTTCTTAATGAATGCAGGTTTTATTTTTGGTTCACAGTTTTAGAGTACAGTTCACATGATAGAGAGGACTATAGCAGAGGACAAGACAGCTGGTCATATTGCATCCACCATCAGAAAGCAGAGAGAGATAAATAATGGTGTTCAATTTCCATTCTCCTGTTTATTCAGTCTGGGACCCCAAGGCATTGACGGTACTGCCCACAGTCAGTACATGGCTTTCTTCCTCTTTGTTTAATTTCTCTGGAAACACCCTTATGGACACACTCAAATGTTTATCCATGTTTATTAACAAATCCAATAAAGTTGACAATGAATATTAATTAACCATTATATAAACCAATTCTGTGAAAGGCTGAATGACACAATCTACCAAAAATTGCTCAAGGAAATAGTTAAGCACGGAATAGTTCTTGAGTAAGAAATACATTATATTTTGCTGAAAAGTAATGGACCAGGACTAGAGAGGTCACTGTGACTTTGGCCAAATTTCCAACAAAAAAAAGCATATCATTTATCTACAATCACCTCAAGAATAAACAAAGTGATACAAAAAAAAAAAACCATCAAGAAACTTTCTCTGAAAAGAGAGAAAAGAGCACGGGAAAGGTTTTGTGGAACTCAGCTGGTCCCAGTCCTGAACTACATATCCACAGTTCAGCTAGAAAGCTCAAAATTGAAGAGAGACACGAGGGGAGGACATAGAGCAAAAGCTGTGTCTCTTTCCACAAGTGGATGGAACAGTTAGAAGACAATACATAGCTCTGACAGTTTCAAGGCAAAAACATTAACCTAACTGTTGAACTCAGAAACATGAATATCTACGCATAGATTCCAGCTTCCTAATGCTGACAGGAGAATCATCACAGAACTTACAGTAGTGAGGCCTGATGCCGACATACAAAGCATCACAGCTTTAGCAGAACTTTCCTACCTAGACTTGAGATAAGGGGGTGTAAGCAGGCATGGTTATGAACCTGAAAATTCAAGGCATGAAACACAGATGTGACAAACGGATGTGCAAATTAAATGCTAGCTCTAATGTCAACTAACTCTTTGGAGTGATGTCTAACTGATATGTCTACGAATTTGAACATCTGCTATTGCTAGAAATCTCTAGTCTTTTACAGATTGCTACCCAGAGGAATATTACTTTGGCTTTGTCCTGATACAATTATTGCATTGTGAAGATTTAAAGGTACTGTACTGAGATGGTAAATCAAAAACTTGGCCAAGACAATGAAATGTATATTAATAATGGTTGAAAATACAGAGTTCATAGTTAGTTGGCTGAATAATTCCAATTGTAGGTATCAAATTGTAGATAGAGGCAGTCAATCAGGGTGGAGGGATTCCTTTCTATAAGTTTTTTTAATTTTGTCAATAAAAGAATTCATAGAGCAACCTAGTAAGTAAAATGTATTTAGAACAGGAATTATTTGATAAAGCACAAACATACATGCTAAGGGAGTGAAACGTAGTTTTGGGAATGTTGTAGTTTAATTTTTATGGGTTCAGAGATGTGTAAACCATAAACATGCCTTGGGCACCTGCACATTATCAGCTTGAGGATGAGTGACTTGAGTAATGGAGCCATCTTTTCCCTAATATTTTCTCCTCACTGGTCCCCTGCCACCAGAAGAAGGTCATATGCTGGTCATTTGATGATTAAGAACCAAGGGGCTTCCTGGCTGAAAATAATTTTTAAAATATGGAGAAGCACCCAGAAAGACAGAAAGCTCTTCTTTTTTGACTGGACAGGAACAAATATTGAATTTCATTAAGAAGCAAAACCAGGACAGGAGAAGTTACTGAGATAGTGGCCTTCAACCTGTATCTTTGGTTCCTGCCTAGTAACACTTTTTCAAAGTACTGTATTGGGCAAGAAGCAAATGGGATTATAACAAATTGTGAATGCTGTGGTGTTACTGATTTATAGGAACCAAACAAGTAGTGTACAGATATCTGAGAAGCTGGAACTCTGAAAATGGAAGTTTGGAAGATCAGGGGTATAAAAATAGTGTTAATATTAGAAATCAGCAAATCTCATTATGAATAAGAGGGTTCTGAGTGCTTTCTGAGAGGCCAAATATTTGGGTAACTGTGAGCTTTGCATATTTACATCTGAGAATCTGCTGTTGGACCTGAGACCACTGCTCATAGACAGACTCCACAGTTCTCAACCACCTGAATTGAAATAAAGCAGACTGAAGATGAGCTCTAAGTCTGGCAGGACCCGTTCTTGAATCTCCTGCCCTTGACATTGTGTCTTTCAGAAGGTAGTAGACACAGTTTTCCCTTCTCTTTCTCAGTCTCATGCAGATTCTCCTTTTGGATAATACAGAGAAGGAAATCCCAGAAAATGTACTTCCCTGCCTATGCAAGATGCTACAACTGATAAACCACAAATAGTTTTTTAAGTGAGAGTAACCAAAAGAATTTATAAGGAAAAAAAGACAGAATGTTGTGCTGGGATTCCCATGAGGATACTCATGTTTTTCTGCTCTCCTGAGAAGAGATTATTTTAAAAGATCAATGAACTCTCATTGAATTTGGCAGGGCTCAAGGGTTTGATGTTTAATTCCTTTCCACAGAATATAAGAACAAAAGATAAAGGCTGATTAGCTGTTGTGCTGGAGCAGTAAAGACAAGCTGTGGGTGCCTTGGAGCTGGATCTTACTAGAAAAGCTTGGTGGTCTTGTGACCAGCGCAGTTTGGTGGAGCCCCACATGCAGTATAATTTTTCAAGCTTGGAACTCAAGAGTTCATGATTCTTCTCTTGAAATACTTAATGTACTTTTTTCTTTACATTTCTAATTTGAAAGTGTTTTCTGTTTTATTTACTAGCTACTTGTACTTCTTCTGAGACTTTTCTGTTCAGTTCCATAGCTAGTTTTTTAAATTATTTTGATTCAAAAATGTCATGCAATGTATTTTGATCATATTCAGAGCCCCTCCCACCTATCCACTCCTACGTTAGCACACTCCCCAAGTTCCAGTCCTCTATCATTTGTCTTTCTTTTCAAGATCTATTGGGTAATCTATGTTTCCTAAAAGTCCTTAAGTATAGTCTTCCTCTCAGAGTCTGATCAACCTACCAGAGGTCATACCAGTAAGGAAATCTGATTCTCCTTCTCTCAGCATCTACCAATTGCCAATATTCTCAACTAGAACTTTATGGTAAGACACTATTGCTAAAGACACTACATACCCAAGTCACCAAACAAAGAGAAATCAAGCTTGTACTAAGATTGAAGCTTCATCTCTGCTGACTAGATTTCATAGTACTGGAAGGTTCTAAGTAAATTACTGGAAGAAAAAGGTAATTATCAACCTTAACCAGCTATGAGTTCTACAAATTATAATAACAACAGGCTTAGCAAAATATGCCCTAATGCAAAAGTGACACAAATGTTATAGGATCACCTAACCACCTTCCAATTGGATTTTAGATCAACTTCACAAGATGGAGTACATACCTGCTATTATTGTCAGGTCAAAGAATTTGTGTCTAGACAGATCACAGAGTATCAGGGAGTGACTACTACAGTTGTTCTTCTAAGTAGACATAACAAACTGTCTCAAAATGACTTAGTATCCCATAAATCGGTACAACAATCAGTGGTCACATCTTCATGCAGGCATAGGAAGCAGAGAGAGAGAGAGAGAGAGAGAGAGAGAGAGAGAGGAAATCTGGCAAGGTTTAAGAACTCTCAGTTTGCTTCCTCTAGCATGGCTATACCTTTGAGGACCTCTCAGAACAGTGCCATCAACTGTGAACAAAATGTTCAAATACTTGGAGCCTGTGAGGGATATTCTCATTCAAACAACAATAGACCCTTTACTTGAAATATGGTGAAACTAAATAAATAAAAATATTCAGATTATGAAAGAAATTACTTTTTAAGTTATATTTTTTCTTTTAAGATAAAAGAACTAAAAAATTAGAGAACTAAGGAACCCAACTTAGGTTTCATTTTGCTGAAATTTAAGGGAAAAGCATACTTTTCAAGCTTGGATTTTTTACAGTGCATAAGAGCAAGTGTAGAAGGTGTTGAAGCTGTCCGTGGGTTTTGTGTGTCCTATAAGAACACTTGGGTGGGATGCAGCTGTGTGGAATGGGCTTCTTAGAAAATGAACGTTTAATTAGAGGCAACAATTGGAAGGGAAATGCATCACTCACTGTCAATTAGAGAAGAAATTTCTCTCTGCATTCATTACTCTTGTTTCTAGATTTGAATTCCTGGAGTGATCAGCCAAACCAATTGCCTAATAGGAGGAGAAGCAAGCAAGGTGATAACCTGGGGAAAAAATAAACCCTCTTTTTACCCAACTTTATGGATGAGAGGTGTTAGAAGAAACTTCTTTGAAATATGCGTCAAAACACAGAAATTAGTATTCTAATTTCAGGAATGAATTGTTATGATACAACATAAAATTAATACCTATTAAATAACACTCTGCCCAAAATTTGCCAAAACTACCAAAATGTTTAGTAGACTAAGACAATGTATCCCAGGCACATTTTAAACAAGTATAAATGACAAAAATGCAGTTTCACTAAATGGCTCTTCAAAGATACACTGATTCATCCTCCTCTGAAACTGGGCAGTAACCTACAGAAATTTTCTCTCCCTAGATAGTTTCTCTCTTAAGTTAAAAAAAAGTTATGTAAAATCCATCAACGAATTATTACCAAAAATACTGAGAAATAATGTTAATGTAGAATTGTAACCAGATAGTCCTTCATTCAGCTATCTTTTAATTGGCACAAATTAATCATAATTGCACTTTTGTTTATGTACATTCCTTTTTTTCTATTCCACTTACTATTTTACTGTTAATGTTAGACAGCAAATTGCCCCAGATTTACTAGGATAGACTATAAACTAGCTACTTTATCTGATAAAGGACCCACATTTTCTGTTTCACTGGTCAATCACCTGATCAGAGGATCACTCCTAGAAAGCTGAGTACACTTTAAGTTATACTAAATATGTGGGTGGAATATCAAGTGTGTTAATGAGACTGAACTTTTCCTGCCTAGAATCTTGCCTCTGAGGACAATGCTTCTGGACCAGCCACAGACCTTAGCTCTCCCTAAATCTGCCCACTTTTCTGAATGCTTCAAGTGTAATCTTTCCTTCTTCTTCATATCCCTTTTCTAAACATGGCTTCTTTAAG
The DNA here is from genome assembly GCA_035773235.1 of Eospalax fontanierii. NCBI lineage: Eukaryota > Metazoa > Chordata > Mammalia > Rodentia > Spalacidae > Eospalax > Eospalax fontanierii. The sequence goes on along the minus strand of CM069536.1, from coordinate 14,041,884 downwards.
GCTTTGGGCTGCCCTAGCATCTTGTATTTCTCTACTTTTTCTCTAAAGCTCCTTCTCCCAGCCATGTGGCTGCTGGTTTGCCAGGTGTCTGACCCCCATGCAGGCTATAAACCTGCATGACTTTTTGGCTTCTTTTCTTCTCCCTCCATTCTCCTCCTCCAGGCAGCTGTGGAGATCCCCAGCTCTTGCCCCTTGTGGATTTTTCTTTAAATTTCAATAAAATTTTTCTAAAGCTTCCTTTTGGGTCCATTCTTAAATTATTTTATGAATGAGACTAAAAACCCATTAGGGAATGTTCTTTCTCCCCATTTGATTAGTATATATATATTTTTCTTTTTTTTCTGAGTTTTGTGGAATTTTATTAGAGATTCCTTGGAATCTTGGGTGAGGGATTACTTGCAAGAACATGGGCTCTTTACAAGCAGCATAACCACTAGGAATAATTAAAAATATTATCTACAGATATAAATAATAAAAATATGTCTCCTTCCCCAGTGTTCAGTAACTGAACAAAGAAATTCAGGAACAGGGAATGATCTCATTAGTCCTCCTCTCCCTTCAGGTATTATATTATAGGTACCTCTGCCTATAATTATTATGGAAGATGTGGGTCCTCATGGGTACTTCCCCAAATCCCATGACAAAGGGTTGACAGCCTCATTCGTGTGTACGTTTTGTGCCATTAAACACAAATTTTATGAGATCAAGAATGCAGGTTGATGTCATACTGTCATACTCCAAAGACAGCATCCTACTTCATGCAACATCTTCTTCTTCTACCTCTTAAATTTTTCCATCCCTCCCTCACTGTCCTGAAGAGGGTGATATAGAGGGCCCATTTTAGGCTGAGCATTTGAGACTCTTGTTCTCAACACTTTGAACAGTTATGAGTTGAATGTTACCGAATGTTACCGTTGCCCAAAATAAATGGAAGTTGATTTGACTAAGCTGATGTCAGCACTAATCCATAAGTATAAACATAATTACGCAAAAGGTAATTTTGTTGCCATAGCAAAAAAGCCCCTGGAAGAAAGCTGGTCAAAAATGATCTCTGGCCTGGCTGAAACCTTAACTTTCCAGTTTTTCCTGGTCAACTGCTTGGTCATGGGGCCAATTCCTAAGAAAGCGGGTCACCTTAAGTTACGCTGAAGAGAGAATCAGAATACCTAGAGTATTAATGAGATGGTGAACTTCTCCTGCCTGAAATGCCAACCTCTCTGTGCAAGACCCAGTTACAGACATGAGGTCTCCGTAAGACTCGTCTGCTTTTCTGAAGAAGTCGGAAAAGCGAACTCTTTTTCTTTTCTCCCTCACGTCTCTCTTCTAGCCATGTTCTCCTCACTGCCTTTGGCTGCCCAGTATCTTGAATTTCTTTACTTTTTCTCTGACACTCTTCTCTCCTTCCCACTGTGCTGCTGACAGTTCCCCACGTCTGTCTCCCCTCCATGACGACTCTAAATGGGTGTAACTTTATGGCTCTTGTTAATTTTTCCTTCTAGCCTCCATTTTCTTCCTTAAGGCAGCTGCTGAGATTTAGGCTTGCCTGCCCCGAGGATTTTTCTTTAAATTTTAATTAAAATTGTCTTGAAGCTTATGCTTCAGTTCATTCTTGAAATCTTTTATGAATGAAACTGAGTACCCCAGAACAGGACCTTTTCTCCCCTCTATCAATGTCCCACATCATGTCCATTTAAGAAAACAGTAGCAGTATTTTCTCTCCTGAGGCCTGGAATCTTCTCAGCCAAAGCTTATGGGTGAGGATTATGGCACCAAATAGGGGGTTCATTCCCATGGGCCTCAAATAGAATCAGGGAGCTCTTGCTTGACTTGCCACTATTCCATCAGTGGGCGGTTGCTGCTGAGCTGGTTAGTGGTATGCAGGGTCCACAGCTTAATAAGTATCCTGCAACAGCCTGAATTGTTCCTTTCAGCACTATATGCATGCACTAGAGAGCAGAAAAAAAGCTTCCATCTGTGGTCCAGATGGACTTCTCTATATTCTGTGACCAAAGTGTGTACAACAAAGTAAACTTAAAGTTTATTGTACGTGTATCTGAAAAATGTGTGGTACAGGTGAACTTTCTTAGGCAAGACAGTAGAACCTATATAAGTAGGAAAGTTATCTATAATGCATGGATGGTTGCTTTGAGATTGATGGGTTCAGTGCACTGAGAAAGTTTTGAATTGAATTCTTTTTAAATTTATTTGACACTAGCACAATTTTGAGTGAAAATTGACATATGAAATACAGATGTGTTATCATGTGCTTACTATGGACATTTGAGAAATCAGAAGCTGAACAACATGGAGTGAATAAAATAATGATTAAAAACAAACAGAATAGGCCCAGGCATGTTAGCACACACCATTAAGCATAGCACTTAGGAGGCAGAAGTGGGAGAATCTCTGAGAGTTGGAGGCCAGCCTCGTTTGCCTAGAGTTCCATGTCATCTGAAGCTGCAGGGACACCCTATCTCAAAAAAAAAAAAAAAAAAAAAAAAAGAAAGAAAGGAAGGAAGGAAGGAAGGAAGGAAAAAAGGAAGAAAGAAATAAAGGGAGAGAAAGAAAATATAATCGAGCCAAGGGGCAGTGCTTAAATGCATATTAAAAGAGACTGTAAACAAACACAGAACTAGTGAGAAGTACTCATTTTATGTCATTGAAAAGTGAAGATATTCTATTTTTAAAGTGGTTCTATTTATTTCAAAAGTCTAAAAGTCTCTTTATCCCTTCAGAAATTTGAGATTCAGACAATACAGAAAGAGAAAACCATCAGGACCTTTGTTTTCCATAGGAATCTCAAGATGGCTGAGGAATCTTTTAACATATAAAAACAACTCTATGCGGTTAACAGAGCCCTGAATTTTATCATGAAAACCTGCATAGATCACTGTTCTGGGCGGATCTGTATTCATGAATTCACAGTTGTTAAGTTCTCAAAAATAAAGAAAAATTCATGCAGTAATTCGGATGTTACAACCTACAACCCTATTTCAAAAGAAAAAAAAAATCTTACCACTGAATGCAGACTGTGCTGCTCCACCTTTTATTACAGGACTCGGTGAATAAAACATATCTGAGAGCTTGGCAATAAAGGAAAAATTGTATTTAAATGAGGACAGAAGATACTGGGCCGGAATTGATATGATTATGCCACAACTGATGAGTCATATCTAATGACACAGTCTAGTGCTTCTGAAGCAAATCTAGGACCGGAATGGGAGGAATGCAATTGCCGCAGAGAGATGGCGGCAGGAAGGAGGGGGCGCACCCATGCTGTCCTAACTGTGAATCTGTGGAAAACAATCTGTTTGGTTTCTCAGCAATGGTCTTAGTGGTGACACGATATTAAATATGATGAAAATGAAAAATAACAAAATTGAGCACACTTAGGCTCAAGAAAATATGCTAGTCTATGGCACACAGTTAAACCGAGTGGATATACGGCAGATAGCACTGTGAATTTGACTCTGATCTTATTTCACCTCCTCATGTATAGTGCTGAGGGCCAGAAAAAAACGGGAGTTTTCAGCAGTAGCCATGTCTGTTTTTATGATACATTTTAAATGCTTAAAAACAGACCTCTTATTAATCCTTTACCTCCAGAAACCCTCTGAGGGTACAATTTATTTTCTAAATTTTATTGCATATTTTTTATTAGTTTAGAGGTGTGAAAGTGTGTGGGGAGTCACACACAACTGTGGCATGCCATGTTTAAGAAGGTCAGAGATCTGTAAATCTTCTTTCACCAGTTGGATCCTGATGACTGAACTCGGGACATCAGACTTAGCACCAAGTGCATTTACCCACTGAGCCATCTCATCAGGCAGGCCTGTTTCTTTCTTTTTTCTTTGATATCTAAGCCCCTTAGTCTCAAGACTGTGTCTTTTTTATTGTAGTTGTGATAAAAATGTGGAGTGCCTCCGAAAATGTACGTGGGAAAGCAGTTTGGACATGAAAGAAGTTGGAGTGTTTTAAATATTAATTATTGTGTGTCTTCATGATGTTTATGTGTGGATATAGGCCCATGCGGCACCCCACACATGTGAAGGTAAGGAGACAGCTTGCGGGAGTTGGTTCTCGCCTTCTACCTTGCTGAGGGAAGGTCTTTCTTGCATTTCTTCCATGCTGTGTACTCAGGCTAGCTGCTGTGCTTTCTATCTCTCTCAGGTGTGCTGAGTTTACAGATGCATGCCACCACATCCAGCTGTTTTTTTATGTGGGTTCTGGGGATCAAATTCAGGATGGCAAGCCTGTAACATAAGCGTTTTTTACTCACTGAGTCATCTTACCAGCTCCTGGAGATATTAATGTATCACTATTGTTTTTCTCTGAAGCAAAACTTTTGCTATTAAACAACAGTTTTTGTAGACTGCCCAGCATGACTAGCTGATTGAAAACACTAACCCAGCCCTACCAATCCACTATGCTCATCGCCTGGGCCAAGGTGAGCGATCGATCTGGAAACTCCATGCTCCACTATTTACAGCCACCTTATTTTCATGCTCACTGAACTGTCCTTACAGCATGTAGACCTCGCTTTACCCAGGCCTTAAAAAGAAATAGTAAAGTTAGACCTCAAGTACAGCAATGACTTTTACAATATGGACAGAATCTGAATGAAAGACTTTTACTTAACCTTGCATCAAAAAGCGAATGTTTATAATGTAAATAAATTCATTGAACCATGTGCTCCTTTTGTGACCTGGGCACTTGATCTTAACTCCTCAGAAGCCTCGATTGCCCTCCACCCAAGAGAGCAAATGAGTGTGAGTGTGCTTGTTTAACATATGAAAGAGCTGAAAGTGGTGTGCTAGACTCCTGGAGAACAGTGAGAGTGGGTGGGAAGTCTGTTTGATTTTGTGTGTGAGAGACATTTTAGACCAAGGGATAAGGGGCAAGAGTCTCTGATAAAACGAGTCTATCTTAGATTCTGGTTTCTACTTTCCAAATAGTTGCTGGAAAGACTACTTGAATAAAAGTCTGAATGAAGCTGGACCTGAGAGCTCATGGGTATCTTAAGAAACAGGTGGTTTTCAGAGTTTAGATCCACCATTGGCCTTAAAATGCATACTAAGAATTAGGCTGATGCTTTATTCATATATAATTGTAGTGTGGCTTAATAACACCACATACAGACCTTTATTGTTTTTTGCCAATAGTAGGAAAACTATTAAAATTTCAACAGAACAACTGTTATCTTTCAGTGTGTATCCTTTCTGATCTTTTGTCTTTATACTTTTACTGTTCCTCATTCTATTATTTTAGGATGGTTAGTTGTGCCTCATATAGCACTATATTGTTGAGAATTCAGATGTGTATCATATCCATAGAATTATAATCAAAAATATTTTATTAAAATATTTTCTTTATGATTTTTATTTTATGAATATGAGTCTATTGTCTGCATGTGTATAATTCACCTGTGTCATGCAATGCCTGCACAGGACAGAAGAGGGTGTCAGATCTCCTGGAACTAGTTCCAGGAGAGCTGTGCCATGTGGGTGCTGGGAATGGAACCTGGGTTCTCTGCAAGAGCAGCCAGTGCTCTTTATCACTGAGCCATTTCTCCAGCCCCAAAACATATTTTAATATCTTATGTTACATCTTAATCTATATCATATTTATGATTCACATGAGAAATTCATTTTGCAGAAGTACACTAAAAATGTGGCATTATTTTTATACTTGACTGACTCAGTTTGATGAAGGTTATACCACTGACAACATTAATATGTTTAAGTTATAATTTAATACCCCTCTGAAAGGAGCAACACATATTCACTGAATACATGCAAATACTGCTTTCATAATTTTTACTTTTAACCAATAATTTTTGCATCAGAATCTTGTCTTTGACGGTATATCAGGTTCTCTTTGCCATTTTAATGGATATATTTAACTTGTGTCTATGAGAACAAAGAACTGTGCACTTACTTATTTCTTTTGTACCCTTTTCTCTTTGCCAAATATGACAGCAGTTAGATTAGGGAGAATTCCATTGAAGTAGATTACTACATTTGAGGTAGGAAATGGGAAGTTGTTTCTGTTTGGAAAGAAGTAATTGAGAAGACAGAGAATTTTTGTTCAGATATTGATGGTGGAATTCTTTAGTAATCTATGACAACCTAGCTCTGAACTATATCACATTGTAACACAGAGCCATTCACTCTAGACAAAGGCATTTTCAGAGATGCTTTTATTATAAGACACAGCTTTCCTGGCTCTGAAGAGGCAAGGTTGCCCACTATGAAGCCAGAGGAGGAAATTTGCTAGCACACTCGATCCCCTTGCTCATTATCAGCTGGATGTGTTTCTGGATACTTTCAACACCTTAATCTAGATGATTTTATATTTTCAGGAAGACCTGATAATAAGTAAGGGAAAGGTAAACACTGAACTTGCTTAAATAAAAAGTCAGTCCTGAAAACATATTTGAATATTTTTGTTTCACAATTTGCTTGAGAAGTGTTTTGAGGTTTAACAGCATAGTAGGGGAGAAAATGATGAATGTGGGAAATGTGACAACAGAAAGCCAGTCAAAGTTTGCAGTGATGGGGAACTTTTGGTGTTCTTGTTCTCTAAGTTTTATAATCATATAGAATGCCATTATATTTGAATATTCACATGCAGTCAGAGAGAGCATAAGGGATTCGAATCTCTGTGGGAAGGAAAGAAAGATAATGTTTCTTCACTTCTAACTTTTTTCCTGCTATTCTTGGCATTAGCAGATGCACTTAAATGGGTGAATCATTTTTAAGGTAATTTGACAATTTACTACTGTACTGAGGGAATCCTTGTCATGTTAAGATCATTGCGGAGAGGAAACAAATGCCAACAAGACATTTCAGTTTTCTGTGTTGAGGGTTTTTGAATGATCTAGAACATGATCATTTGGGCAGGATAAATGTTTTTCATTTTTGCATTATTTTAGCTTTACATTTAAAAGAAGCTAGCAGTATTATTTCAGAATAAATCTATTAATGCTTGATTCTATAGCTTTCTGGCAGCTTGATTTTGCTTTTCACATCAAGTATGACATTATGGATAATATATTTCACATGTTGCTTATACAATAAATGCTTCTGCAAAATGTTTTCTATCGCAGTATCAACATGAATGCACTCTTCCTGCTTTGGAGTCTCTGCATTACTGTAGGTCACATGACAGAGGTTCTGATGTTTCTGTTATAACAAGCCGAACCTTTGCTTAGATTCCATTCAATCTTTTAAATTAATCTCTGATGAAAAATTTGGAATCAAACCTAGAGTAGCTTTCATAGCAGAGAAAGAAAACTGTGAGCCCCCAACTTACCACCAAAATTTCGTAGGCAAATCTTTACAAAACGAGACACATAGTTTATTCAGTTAATAAAAGGACAGCACATTTCTTTGTGGGGTTAAAATATAGTCAGCAACATGATGGTTTTTCAAGTGGACACCAAAGTTTCAACTTCTATCTCAAATGGTCAAATACATATTAAGACTACATAAACTTATCATCGGAGGACACAACACAGTGCATCTAATTCCTAGAGGAGATTTCTTTTAAGTTTTAATACTGTTCTTTCAGAGTTACTAAGCACTGAAAAGAAAAAAAAATGGAAATTAAAGTTTCAAAATGCGTGCCATGACAAGTGTTAACTGAGTGCAATATAGGATGTGTAGGAACTTGTGTAATGAATACACATATCTGCTCACAGAAGATGACAACTGGTTGTCCTCGACATTCTAGTCCTAAACATCCACTCCCTCTTGGCTATTTCCTTGACATCATTTCTTCATACTCCCCACAAGATGCTCAGAATGATAAGATCACAAGCAGGTAGGTTTTCATTAAATACATGTAACAATTGTTCCTTGCCATTCTTCTCCATGAAATTCATGCTGTAAGAACATCCCTGTAACTCTTATGTGTCAAAAAACTGCAATAAACTGTGTTCATGAGAGTAAATTTTGTGGTAGTATAAAAGAGGTAATATGCATCTCCATGAAAGAAGAAACATAACACAATGCAGTGGGAATTTGAACTTATGAATCTATTATGCGAAGCAATATGGAAGTTCTTCCAAAGGTGAGACCCGAACTATCTATCATATGACCAATCTGTGCCACTCCTGAGTATGCACGTGAAGGAAGGTAAGTCAACGTCCTACAGAGATAGATACATATCTGAATAGTTACAGAAATTGTTGTGCATATACACAGTGGAAATCTGTTGACGTACTGAGAAAGTTAAAGTGAAAACAGCTGCAGGAAAAGTGGATGAAAATGGAATTTGTCATATGAAATGAAATAAGCCAGCTCAGAAAGATGAATATTGCATGTATTCTTTCATATGAGGTCTCTCTTCTCTCTCTCTGTGTGTGTGTGTGTGTGTGTATGTCTTCTCTGTGTGAGTGTGTGTGTGTTGCACGTATTTGTGTAGGTCAAAAAGTACAAAGGCAATAAGAGAAAAAAATAAAAAGTAGTTTAAGATAGGTAGAAAGGGGTAGGAAATGAAATACATTAGATGTAAAATCAGAAGCAGGGGCTGTTTAGGTGTAGGAAAGGGACAAGCAAGAGGAGGCTAGGGGCGGGAAAAGGTAGTATTGGAGGGAGGAAATAACACAGTATATTTGCGCATATGCATGGAAAATATCATTATTCAAAGCCATTGCTTTCTTTGATAATTTTACAAAGCATTTTAAAATAAAAATGTTTTATCATTTAAAAATATTAATTTTCACATTAGTTCCATAGTGAAATGGTGGAATGGAAGAACCTAACCGAGAAGATAACATTAAGATTTGGATGGTGTCAGGAGGTCACTAATTTAGCATGGGAGTCATTTACATTTTGAATCAAAAGTTTAGAGCTGCTTTGTCAAGTAGAATATTCTGTGGTTACGGGGTTCTCATGCTGTAGATTATTGACATGTCATGAGGTAGGGCTAGTATAACTGAAGAGCTGCTTTAATTCTAATTAATTTACATGTAAGTATAATTGCCACATGTGTCAACTGGTTATCATATATACTGGTTGCCAGTATAGCTTTAGAGCATTCAAAAAGACCAAAATGTAAATACACAGATAGTTGCTACTATAACAGAAATACTACAGCAACAAGTCCAATGAGACTGCCATTTCTTGCAGAAGATAATTTAGTTGGCATTTATTTTTGCTATAATTGTATTTGTATCCAGAAATTTAACCAGTAATATTTCCTTATAAGTATATGGGTAGAGAATTATTAATATGTTTCCTTGAAAGAAGGGCAAATTATGGGATGCACCTGAGAATGACGATTCAGAGATTGATTTAAAGCGGCACTTGATTCCAAAAAAAAAAACCTACTGTTTATTGATGTATCCAACAAATGCAGAACCAATTAGGGGAAGTGTAAACTAAATCAGATATGTAATTTGAGAACAGCAGGGAAGGACAGAAGAAAGGAAAGAAAAGAAAAGTGATATAGGAAGGATTAAAGGAAGGAAGGAGGGAGGGAGGGACTCAGGGAGGAGGAGGGAGGGAAGAGGGAGGAGGGAAAAGAGACAACAACAAGTTAGAAAGCAGCAGAAAAGGTTTCCTAAATGGAGCGGTATGTGTGGTAAAGCCTTGATGATAAGATGAGACTGAGAAGTCATCAAAAGTGTGACAAGGCCATCGCCCGATGCATTATATTCACAGAAATTTGCAAACTGTTTTGCTTTGTTTCTGAAACAAGCTCTTGCTATATATCGCAGACGGGCTTTACACAGTTAATCTTGCCTCTGCCTTCCAAGTGCTGGGCCTGTGAGCAGCAGTACCACACCCAAGCAGAAGCTTGCAGTAACTGAAAGAGTGAAGTGAAGGTGGTAGTAGAAATACCATATGGTACCAGGGTATGAAGGACCCCAGGCGCCATGCCTGTAGGTTAGAAACTTACTTTATGAATGATAAAATGAATCTACCAATGTTTTAAGTATAACAGTACGATGTATCTATATGTTAGGGGGATAGCCTTATGCCTGGAGTTGTTAGCTGGGCAGAAGTTAAAGACAAAAAAGCCAGTGAAGACGCTACTAACTGTAACCCTAGACAAAAACTGAGGCAGGCAATCATTTCTGAAGGAAGGTAGAGGCCATGTTTGTGAATACTACAGAGCTAGGAGTGATTACTGAGTTAATCAGGTATTACTGGGAGAGAGAGGAATGGAAGGAAGTCAGTTTCTGCCATCTCACTTCCAGAATGATGATGATACCAAGAGTGGAACTGGTTTTCATATTTTTGCATATCTATTTTGCATTATTTAGTATTCTGTTTTGATTCCTATAATTGATGAGATTCTAGCATTTTTGTGGTCAGCAAAGAAACTGATAACTGAAGAGAAAGGACAGGAGTAAAATAAGGATGTCCATTTATAATCTAGAATCCTAATTATTTCCACATTTGAAAAAGAATATTGAGGGCCTCGAGAGATGGATCAACAATTATGAGCACTGGCTGCTCTTGCAGAAGACCCAGGTTTGATTCTCAGCATCCACATGTCAGATAACTTCTAACCATAACTTCAGTCACAGGAGAATCCAACCCCCTTCTCTGACCTCTGCAGGCATTGATTGACACAGGTGCTCTTACACACATGCAGGCAATACACTCATACATATAAAATGAAAATAATAAATAAAATATTTAAAAAAAAACAGCATTGAAGCCTGCTGTAGTGGCTCATGCCTACAATCCTGGCATTTTTATGGTGAGACAGGAGAATTACTACAAGTTCGAGGCTAGCCTGGGGTACATCCTGGTTTCTCTACTGGGCAAGGACAGAGTGTGGGACCTTATCTCAAAAACAAAAATATTGTAATTCAATACAAATTATATTTTTAAACTTACTGAATATAAAAAGGGTATAAATTAAAACAAAATTAACCTCATTCCTATCATCTCCCGAAACCTGTGGATCAAAGGGTTGAATTGTTCATTCTATTCAGGGTCTATTCCCGTGCTGTCTGCATGTTAAGTAAACACGTAGATTTTCAAGGTTCTCCATATTCCTTGTCTTTTTATTGTGTTGTGAGCAAAAGCATTTATAGCACACACAAAACTGCAATGCTGAATCCTGTGGCCCTGGTGGTGGCAGAATGCTATAGCACTGTTGCTGTATAATTTTATTTAACCAAATAGAAAGGTTTTACTCAACAAAACAATATCTATTTAGAGATACCCCTTGTAGGTCAACATATTTAGAACTTGTTTTCTATGACTTACAGGGTGTTCGTTCCACAGCGTAGATCCACAGCCCTGTACTCTTTTTGAAGTAGTGTGTTTAAAATGACTTTGTGTTCCCAAAAATGATTATTAAATAATTATAAAATTCATTCACTGAAAACACAAATTCAGTCTGTGAAAAAATAAACAAATTACATAAAACTCAATTATTTTAATTCAAATAAATACTCAAAAAAATCAAATGTATTTTCATTTATTTGTGAGATATTTTGTTTGTCTTTATTCCATCAAAATGAGAATAAAAACTTAAATCATGGCAGAAATGGTGAAATATGAATTAAGAATAAGGATACAAAATTGTATATTACTTTCAGTGGAAAAAAGATTCATTCTGAACGCTGAAAAATCTGTTATCTATGCCTATAATTTTTATGCTTTGTATATATCTTTCTACAGTTTCTATGAGACCCTGTAACACCCCTACACAAGTGTGCTCACATACTTGATACTTAGTGTCCTTTATAGATACATTATTTACAAGTCACGTTTCCTGCTTGAGATGCAGACTATGAACTAGTCACCCAATTACAGTTCATACAATCTCCATTTGAATAGAGGGCAATACAATTTACACCTTGAGGATATTCACAAATTGAATTCCAAGAAGAAATTAACTCCTGGTAAACACTGTTTCTCTATAGAAAATGAGGGTTGGGAAGTGACTATTTTCAGAAAGATGCAAATCCACAAAATAAGTAAAAATACATCTCAGCTTAGAGAAATTGCAAAAAAACTTTGTATTTGAGCAAATGGAAACTTCTGAGGCAGAGAATTTCCATCCGTTGGTTTCTCTTGATTTCTTTTCAGCTTAATTCTAACTTGTAGTCCCTACCTCATATAAAACATAATAATCAGTTCTTTTGAAAGTGGAGAAGCAGAACTATAATCAACTAATTATAAATATTTGGAGAACCTTGTCCACAAATTATACAAATCCAAATAATTTTCTGCTAATTCTATGATTATATATGCCTAAAATTTCAAAAAACAAAGAATTATACCTTTTCATCTTACACCCCTGAAGATTGGAACACAAACTTTACATTATTCTTGTATCAGTACTAAAATTTAAAACTACAATGAGGTGCCTACTCCACAAGTCTCCGTCCTCTGCCCTGACGTATGCTTGCCTTTATATGTAGCAGGGAAGTTTATTCAGTGGACATACGGTGTGGGTCAATTAAAATGTCTAGGCATTCCAAACGCACAAATGTAATTCAGTCAGCAGAGTGACCCCACAAAGAGATTTTTCTCACTACCAAACCCCTTCAGGAAGCTTCTCATGAATTTCCCAATGTAACTTACCTGTTTTAATACTGACTTTGGAAGTTCTAACATGTACTAACTTCAAAAACATTTTTCTGTTAAATTGGAGCACAACAGGCAATAAAAAAATCCTGATAATTCTGATATTGATCTCTGATAAACTAGAATATGTTTTAAGTTGTCCATAGAGCATATCTGAAAGAAAATGCAATTTTTGGTTTAAGTTCCATTAGAGTATACAAGTTTCCTGTTGATTATTAAAGACTCTATTAGAAATTTCTAGGAAAATTTCTATTTGTCCTAGAATAGTAAGTAGCTTGAAGAAGATAAAAGTGGAAGAAGAAAGAAGAAGAGAGGGAGGAGAAGGAAGAGCTGGAGGAGGAGGAGGAGTGGGGCTAGGTGCAGAAGATGACACAAGTCAAGTGAAAGAGCAGAATAATGAGAAGACGGCCATCTTACCCTAGTTCCATATTTGACAAAATACGACAAACATGTTCAGATACATTTAAATGTGCATGCAAATAACATGAAAATATACTATCAAAAATGACAAAGAGTGCTGCTGAGGGTGTGTGAAGTCATAAAACAAACCTCACCTTTAAAGGTGAGCCATTTGACATTGTTGTTATTATTTTAAACTTACTCGTATGTCACTTTTACTCATATGATGCAATGTGCTGTTTTGTTTAAAAACAAGCAGCTCTCTTAAAATTCTGGAAAACACTTGCTTTTGTTTTACGTATTCATAAGATCCTACATGTAGAGTCACCGTGCTTGGTGCCTGGAGGAGTGGAAACTGGCGGATGTGATGCTGGGCTGCAATCACTGCTTCCATATGTACTTTTTCTCAATGATTTTTGATACAGCATTTTTAATAACAACGTCTTGTTTTCTAAAACACAGACTTTCTAATATCTTATGACCATCCTGACTGCTTACCGTGCTTTTTGATTTTATCTTAGATTACATGTGTACCCTATCATAAAGTAAAAGCATAAAATACTAATTGAGTAATAATTTGTATTCTCCCTCCTCTCCTCTCCTCCCCTCCCCCTCCTCTTCCTCTTCCCTACCTTCCTCCTCCTCCTTCTCCTCCTCCTCCCCCTCCTCCTCCTCCTCCTCCTCCTTCTCCTCCTCCTCCTCCTCCTTCTCCTCCTCTTCCTCCTATTCCCTCCTTTCCCCTCCCCAATGCTGTGAGAAAGATAATATTATCCACCTAAGGTCTAATGCCTGAAATCATCAATCACTGCAGATCAATGATCTCAGGATCTGTACTGCCCATTCCCCACAATGTACATTCCTCGATGCTGTGGCTTCTCGGAGCCCTTGATTCTCCCCTACCATGGTTTATAATACCATTCAAAGAACTCTAATTGTCTACTTCTATGTGGATGATGCTGGAAGAACTTCTCTAGGCCTGACATCCACAGGGTACTGCTTTGCCACACTGAGAAGGGCACTGACTGTAAAAATCTGCCCGTTGTCATGGTATTTTGAAATCACTTCTTCTCTTTATTCTGCTCTATGAAATTTAATCTGTTCTTACATTCATCCAGGATTCCCTCTATTTTTTCATTATGAAATGATTTTCCAGGTAACCATCCTGATTCTGAATTCTGCCTATGTCTGTGTTGGATGAATATGACGACACTTATGAAACAATATTAAATTCCCATCATTCTACTACCACATGAAATTTGATAAATTTCCCTTATTTCTTCAGAATGCAGTAAAACTCATACAAATTTGAAATAAAGATTTCTTATTGCTAGAAAACTAGCATTGTTTAAAAATACTGTTATCCTATGATGAGATGAGAATATGTTTGTATTCCATTATTTGTCATCTCAGGAGGATAAATCTCAGCCAGGGTGGTGTGTACCAAGTTTCTGGTGATCCAAAGGCTAATAATGAACACACTGCAAGAAGCTATGCTTTCATCAGATGGCGAACAATAATCCTAGGTTTTTCTGTCTCTCTCTCTCTCTCTCTCTCTCTCTCTCTCTGTCTCTCTCTCTCCTCTCTCTGACTCACACTTTGTCTCATCTTAAATTTGCTTTTTATCATGTATAATATATACGTATTGTGTGTGTGTGTGTGTGTGTGTATTATCAACAGACAATAACATAACTTCTAAAAGTATTGGTTTGCATTTTTACTCTCAGAGTTCATTTCCTAGAACAAACTGTCTTGTTCTATTATATTCATATCCATTAATAATTTGCTTTACTCAAAAATATTATAATGTATCTGTCTTTATCATCAAAAAAGTTACCTATATGTGTACTTTTTGACACTTCACACTTTTCTGGTCAGTATAAACTATTGATCATTGTGTTGACAGTTGTTTTTGTCATCTGTTACATAAATCATTCCAACTATTTCCAAGTCTCATTAAATCCCTCACACCGTAACTATCATGTTCAATGATGATTAGTTAAAACTGTTATTTCTTGTTAGTTGTCCAATCACTTTAAATAATATATAAAAGTAACAGGACTATCAGTGTACTCATCCTTTTCTCCAGGCAAAAACGAGATGTTGACCACCCTCTTTTTAGGATGTGTTTGTCCACCAGTGACCTTAAAATGTCTATTTATTCCATAACCTGGGTTCTCGTCTCAAAATTCTTCACGCTCCCTTCAGTGCTGCTGGCTCTGTCATAATTCCTATTTCCAGATTCTTGTTGTTGTTCCTACTGTCAAATCACACAATTTTCAACCCAAGTAGAATTTTCCCTTCTTTTTAACTTTCAGTTAAATTCTGAAAATAAAAATTCTACACAATGGATCTTGAACTTGGTTGCACATTAGAATCCCTTAGGGAAAGTTGTGGAACATATTGAGGTCCAATTTCTTTCAGTGTCTGTTGGTCAAGAGTAGAAGATAGTTGTTCGTATTTTTAAATTCTTATTGCGATTCTAACATAAAACTAGATTTTAAAAGTTTCTTGTGTGAGGATTCCATACATATATTTAGTGTTTTGATCAAATCCGAATCTTACTCCTTTTCCTCCAACTTCTCCCACTCCCCAATCACTTCTCCCTACCAAATTCATGCATTCTTTTTAATCCACTCAATCCGTTTGGTGCTGTCAACATGTGTGCATGTGTAAGGTGCAACCAGGCCTGGGCATTTATCCAAAGAACTCTAGTATAGAGAACTGTGTTCTTGCATGTTCACTGTTACTCTCTTCACAGTACCTAGGATGTGGAAGCAACTGAGATGTCCAACTGATGAATGGATAATGAAAACTTGGTACACAAACATGATGGAATTTTATTCAGCTACAAAGAAAAAATGAAATTGTTTATTTCAAAGATAATAGATGGAACAAGAAATAAACATTCCGAGTGAAGTAATCCAGACCCAGGGCAGGACAAGCACCACATAATCTCCATCATATGTGGATCCCAGCTTTGAATCTATAGATGTGTGTGCATGTGTGTGTGTGTGTGTGTGTGTATGTGTGGTGTGTGTGTGTGTGTGTTCAAATTGGAATACACTTAGAAACTTGAAAACTAGAAAAGGACCATGGTGGGTGGCGGGGGGTGGGGGGGAGGCTAAGGAGAGGGAATTGTAGAACCCAGAACACAGGTATATGAAAGGCTAAAAGGGGAATAATAGAATAGGAAGATTAGAAGGGGAGAGAGATGGGAGAACCAGGAGAGGAGGGGTAAAGAGAGGGACAACTAATTTTAAAGATTATTGGAAAAGCCATATGGAGGTTGGGTGTGGTGGCACACACCTTTAATCCCAGTACTTGAGAGGCGGAGGCACGTAGATCTCTGTGAAATTGAGGCTAACTTGGTCTGTTGAGTTCCAGATCAACTGGGGCTGTAAGTGGACCATGTCTGGGAAATAATAAAAAAAAATGGTCATATGTAATTCTATTTTAGAAGATATATATGGATATAGATAGATACAGATATGTATAGATATTTATATATATACACAGTTGATGTATGTATGCATATATGGGTATCTGTATATAGAGTTTAAATGGTGTTGCCCTATGTAGAGATAATGCCTTTCTCAGACATCATAGGTTATTGCTAGGTGTGATGTTACTTCCCAAACATTACTAGCTATTGCCATTGTTCTTACTTACTTACCAGACTCTGATCGAATGACCCTGTAAGTGAAGCCTCTAAGTATTTGAGTCATAGGACATGAAGAAATCAAGCTGATTCTGATCTGTAAATACTATTGCTAGTTATCTTTCAGAGTGCCAGAAGTTGCTATGCAGGCTGTTGGAGGAGAAACCTCTCAACAGCTGGTTGTGAGTTCACTGAGTTACAGTAACCAACCACCAGCCCCATTAGTGCAATAGTGACATGAATATTATGAGAACAACCAACAAACTTCAGATTGGATTTAAGGACCAAATGCCCCACAAGAAACAACTCATGCCTGGTAATGTTAACGAGGCCAAGAACCCATGACTTGGTAGGTCATAGATCCTAAGGGAGAATACTATTACTATTGTGCTAAGTGAACAGAATATTAAGGTACCTTCTAAGCACTTATCTTATTTATTTGTTTGTTTATTTATTTATTATGTGTATGAGTGTAATACCTGTATATAGGTAGGTGCACCCGTGTCATGCAATGCCTTGCAGAGGTCAGAAGAGGGCAATAGATCCCCTGGAACAGGACAGACATTAGTTCACTACCATGTGGGTACTGGGAACCAAATCTGGGTCTTTTGCAAGAACAGTCAGAGCTCTTAAATGCTGAGCCATCTCCTCAGCTCCTTTAAGTACTTATCTTTATACTCCTGTTAATGCAGCTATCAACCCTCATCAGAGAAGGATTTTTGCATTATCTGCTAATTAATTCTGAGACTCACAACTGGTCAGAATGAGGAGAATAAAAGAATGTGGACTGCTCAAAGCCTTTCCTCCTAAGACTAAGGAACCTTCAAGAAGAGGGGATGGAAAGGTTGTAGGAAAGAGAGCTTTCCAGGGACTATAGTGTAGCTGTGTTTTGTGGACATGATAGGCCGTCGCACATGGAACTCACAATGGCTTCACCTACACAAGAACTGGGCAAGATCATGCCAGCTCTACTGGAGCTCCAGTGAGAATGACCCCTCGACTTTTCCTTAAGAGCCCTTGTTTGCTCTAGCATTCTTCATTCCTGGTACAATCCCCTTTTTCTTAGTTTTTAGTTCCAGGTCTTGTCAGCTTCTTTCTCTAAGGACAGTTCTCAAGCTCCTTCCCTTGATTCTTTGTTTCTTCTATATTGATACCTTAATGATTCTTCTCATCCATTGTTCTGCAATTATCAATACAAAATTCTGTAGCCCAGATTTACATTTAGACTTTTGTTCTATAGAATCAGATTCATAGTCCAGAGCCTATGTGTTTTACTAGGTTGTTGCCCTTGATCTACTTCAGTTTCCGTATTGTTGTCTCACACCAGCCCTTTCCTAGAATTATTTGTCTGAAGGTATCTTAATACACAGCCCAGACTTTATGGCAATCGCTTGAAGCTTAAAATTCTGAGGTCCACGTTCACTAATGTTGATTTTGAGTCCTTCTCAGACATTGGGATCTTAATGCTGTTCAAAGGCGTGTAATATTCAAGGCATTTATAAAAAGAATGTATTCTTGGAAAGACCAAGACAAGGCTGTAAATTCAACCCATTCCAGTGAAATGCAAATTTTGAACTCAGCACTCAGGAGTTGGTGGTTTGAAATGCCAACAGAGGTTGGGTGCATTAGGGGGGACAGAGAGCCCTACTGCTGCGTTGTGCGCCTCAGCAAATGGCACTGCCTCCACAGTGACCCAGGCATGTCTCTATGCTGCCTCCAACTTCGTGCCGACTGTGTGCTCATTCCACAAGCAATTACACTCGATCTCGGTAATAACTAATAATAACATCTTTTCACTATTTAATAGAACGTTAAACCAAGCATATGTAAAGAAGAATCTTTCAAAACTGTATTGGTAACAAAAATTAAACTTGAAAAGTATGGAATATCATGATGATGCTTCTCTTCCTGACTGTACTATGTACAGAAATTGATGGCGCACAGTTAGTTCATTTAGATTGACTTCTTTGATAGTAAAAAGTGTTCCGAAGTTATTTCTTAGAGTTTTTTGTATCTTTTTGCTCCACTACAATATTTTTTAGATACTAGCATTTTGTGTATCCTTCTGTAGAATTAAAGAACAATAAATACATAGAATATCTTTTTTGGAAGAAAAGTATTTAGAAACACATTTCATTCCCATGTTATGAGTCAAGAACAAAGTTGAATAACAAGGAATTTTCAAATGAAATCTAATTTGAAAGACAAAGAAGAAAAAATAGTGCTTTGTTGGAAATTTGTGCTTCCTTAGATTTAAGTTACTTCTAGGTCTGCTTGCTGTCTAAAGAAAATATTTTTAAAATATTTTATTATTTTTACTTTAGGTGTATGAGTGTATTGCCTGCACATAGGTAGACAAACCAGTGTTGTGCAGTGTCTATGAAAGTCAGAAGAGGGTGTGGATTCCCTGGAACTGGAATTATGGGCAGTTGTGAGTTCCCATGTGGGCGATGGGAGTCAAACCTGGGTTCTCTGCAAGAGCAGGCAGTGCTTTTCCCTGCCAAACCACTTCTCTAGCCTTTGAGATATGACTTACTTTGTAAAGTGCTTGCTATGCAAGTATAAGGTTCTGATTTTGATCCTCAGAATACCTGTGATAAGGACAGGCAGGAGGGACATTGGATTCCAGGCACCAGGGAGCCAGACAGGCAGATCCCTGGAGCTGGATGGCTAGCCCGCCTGGGACAATCTGTGAGTTCCAGGCAGGTGAGACACCTGGCTCCTGAATGCACCCA
The DNA here is from genome assembly GCA_035773235.1 of Eospalax fontanierii. NCBI lineage: Eukaryota > Metazoa > Chordata > Mammalia > Rodentia > Spalacidae > Eospalax > Eospalax fontanierii. Next base: position 14,022,532 of record CM069536.1, on the reverse strand, counting down.
CACACATGTACGTGCATCCACGTATAATTGTGCACTTGCACATGTGTACACACATATGCACAAGCTAAATTTAGGACAATAGTAAAATTATAGTACCTTCTTTGTTGTTTATATTGATTTACACAGTTTGAGAATATAACATTTCCCTTGTTTTCAGGAAAAATGACAGTTTCTCCAACACAGGCTTGCTTTGTGTTTCATATATATTAGTCAATAGTTGTGGTCTTCTCTGATAATGTTGAAGCTATAGCATTATATTGTGATTTACAGTCACTGCAAACACATGGGACTGTTAATGAGAGAAACCTCTGAGTATTTGTACAAATTATCAGGATCTCTCCTATCTGAGCTGATCTGGAGGGTCTCACATACAATATTCTATTTGCTTACTCCCCATAAACATGTAAATAGGCAGAAGGAGTGTGACAAGATGAAAGGTTCTCCCAGTCACTTTATTGAATAGGTCAAATCAATGTCAACTGTAACTTCTCATAATTCTATATGTTTACCTTTTAAAACTCTGCCTTCTAAATATGCTATCTTTCTTAATTTGAAGTTAATCCCCTAAAATAGGTTCATCATTTTCATTTCATCATATCACAAAGTGACTGTCTAGGAGCCGAAGTTCTAATGAGGCAGCCATTCTAAACACGTACAGACAAAGCCGTGGTTTCCCTGGCAACCAGAACCCTGAAAAGGCTCTTAGAATAGTTATTCCCACCCTTACACATGAGTCCTTTTCATTTCTGTAAAGCTTCCTGTCAAAATGCATTCATCAATGTAATTCACCAACAAAGTTTAAGAGATTAAATTTCTCTTTTCACAAGAATGCAAAAGTAAAACATAAAAATAAAACCTACAACCAGAAATCAGGAGCTGTCCTGAAATCAGCCAATAATGATTCAGAGGAAGGGAGTTATAGATTCTGGAATGCAGCTAAAATCACTTTGCACAGAGCTTAATTTTTATTTCAGTTTTACATAAGTAAACACATGGTAGCTACATTAGGAGGAAAGACAGTTACATTTAATCACTACTTCTAAAATTGTCCTTTATAATCCATAAACAGTTTTTACTAAATTATAAAAGTTCCTAAAAACTTAAATCACTCCTATTTCAATTTATGGTATTCTTCATAAGCATTAAACTTTTGCTAGAGATGTTTACAAAATGTGGCCAATTCTGTAAATGTGCTTTTTCTGTTGAAGGAATTAGTGAGAGATTTCTAGAATGAGATACTTTGAACCTATTTCCTGTCTATGTATGCAACATAAAAGGGCAGTCTATTGTGTCTATGCAGTGTTTCAAACAGGAAGGAAACATGTGGAAAGAAACAAAAGGCTGAAAGAATCCTTCATGAGTAAAAACAATTGTACATTTTATTTGGCCTTCTTACTGGATATCAAATTCCTTAGTTTCAAGATACATCTATTAACCGGACTGGGAGGTAGACAGTGCACCTTCAGCCTTTCTCAAAGTGCTCGCACTTAACACAGGTGGCCGAGGTTCCAGTGATTTCCCTGGCTCTCTTTGCTTATTCTCCATTTACGCCTGTTTGTCAGGCAACCCTGCACAGCAAAGCACCGTCACATTGCCTATGGCAATATTTAAAAAAAAAACAAGTATCAAAATTACTTTGCCACAGATTAGGGTATGTTTTAATGCGGAGAAAACCCTTTCTTGCTTTCATTTTTGACCCATGACACAATTTTATGGTAGCATTTTGTTCTGAGAGCTGCTATTCAAAAAAGGAAGCCTACACTGACACAAACACACTTTTTTTTTTTTTTTTTTTCAGAAAAGAAGGTTGAAAATACCATTTACACTAGTGGAAAAGCAAGGTGTTCTCAATACTTTTTTCACCTGAAAATTGAAAAGGAAACTCATTTCGGGTGGTAACGCTGTACAGATTGCTTCAGACACAGAATGAATCAGGTCTCCTGCTGAGTTTTGTGGGTACTGTGTCTTCTGTCCCTGGTGAGAGAATTCATTGCTTAGAGCTGTGACATGCAGCCTCAAACATGGTCTTTCTCAGAGTACTTTTGAAAAGTGGGTTCCCCATTTTAGTATTGATTCTGGATAACAAAATCACATACATGATTAAGCATCCAAAAGAATGTGAAATGAAATGCAAATGTGAAAAAGCCACACTTTGGGATGAACAGATAAAAATTATATTCAGTAAACACTGATCAAGCAAAAACACATTTGAATATTATGTACACACTCCAGGAAAAATAATCTAAAAATCCTCAGTATGATTAAATCTGATTTTCATTCTGCTACTTCCTTGATTCAGTGTAGGAAAGGTCACTGTTACAGAACAGAGGATATGTTTTTATTTATTCATTTGCATTCTAGCCCCACTAATATATTGCAATATACATTAGTTACTAAGACAAATTATAATGCACAGATTAATTAATTTAAATCCTCTTTTGTAAAATGAATAATAAAAAATTATGATTATAAGAGAACATATTATTAAATACTGCCATGAAATAAATAGCCATAATACACTCTTTGTGCAATTAAACCTATATTGCACAACCACAGCGGAAAATGACTTCTAAAACTTCCAATTACACTTTTAGTAGTTTAGGTATTCTCTTCACAGTTGAGAAATATAGCAGAAATAAAAGTTGAGTGTGCTGCTCTGCCTCCAACTAGAACATAAAGTTGATCTTCCATGTCATGTTTTTTAAAAGCAACCCTAAAATAAGTTTCTTCTAAATCCTCTAAATTTTTCTCTCTCCCTAACGGCTTGTTGTATTGTTCCCCAGAAGAAATGACTAAAAAAGCTCTATTGCACTTAATCTAATTAGGAATTTTTTTGAAAAACAGTGGTTACATAGTTCTCATTAACTGACTAAAAAAACTGTACCATCTCCAGAGGTATAGAAAGCAAAAAAAAGATGATTCCTTTTCAACTCCAGAAATGAATGTAAGTGTTCATATTCTGGTACATTAACAGTTTGTTCCAGTACATTGATATTTTATGTGGAAGCTCTACTCTGCAATTAATATGCCTGATGCAAATTGAAAAACCCATAATCCATCCTTCTCTGTTGGAATGTAAGAGTATATTATTATTGAGAAGCTACAGGATGCCAGAGCCATTTTTTAAACTTGAGTGCTCATTACCTTAAATCTGCATATAAAACAGTTTTGCATTCAGACGAGGTAATACATAACAGAATATATTGTGGTGCATATAAAAAAAAGTGCTCCAAATAAAAACGACCTGTGGGCTTCTTTTGTAGCAGCAATTTATGCAGTTCTGGGCATTAGGGATTAATAACAGCTAACAGGGAGAAAGGAGGAATGAGTGTGAAAATACTGTGCCTAACTTTCTGGACTACCCCAAGGCTACAGGACAAACGGAATTGTCTAAATCTCCTTAAAGGTAGGAAGTAGGTATTTATCATTAAGCAAGGATGATTTGGGGCTGCACAAAATTCTGTCACATTATTATTCAGAATATCTCCTGCAGTTTTAAAGAAGGGGCATTCTTCCTGAAGGTAAGAGAAAAGAGAGGAAAAAATGCTTTGTTTCTAACATCCCCTGATACATTGTTTTCAAAATTATGGATATATTTTTTTCACAGGACACATCAGTCACTTATTATCTGCTGTAATGAAGAAAACCCAAGATTTGATTTAAAGCTTTATGTTAGCTATTTCAATGGAAGATAATCTACAGGTCACAAAGGAAAGTGAGTGAACTGCAGCACGTTATAAGACACTGCACCATCTCAGGGTACAGATTTGCCCTCCAGGGATCTCTGTTTACTCCATTCTGGCAGTTTTGTCTGGTAGTTACCATCTGTGGTAAGGGCTCCATAGCAATCCAGCATTGGCCTTGATTCGTCTTACCTTTCTCCCAAACCATCACACAGAACATTTCAGGCTTCTCACTGGCAGGCTTTATGTAATAGTGTTATTTCTTCTAACAAATGATAGGTCTTATGTCTTCTGAAGAAATGAATCATACTTATTCGCACGACACACGGATACATAGGATTTACACAATACATGGTGGTCACAAAAACAGTTGGATAATTATCTGTTTGAGTTGACAAATATTATTACCTGAACAACAACAACAAAACAGAATTCCTCACAACTGTGTATTCAATCTCAGGTACTGCAAAACAAACAAACAAAGAAAACGTGTATATAAGTTACACTTACATATATCATGTGATAATTTTCTGGGTTAAGTGTAATAATTTTCATCTGCTGCTCTTCTAATGTAGGAGATTGGGTCAGGAGATCAGAGCTTTGGAGGCGATTAAGAAACAGGCATTTCTGGGAGCAAGGAAAATCAAAAGCATTCATTTTTAAAATACAGAATTTAAGTTTATAGGGACTACATATATGGTCAAATTCACATGGAAATTAGCTGAGAAGAAAATGAGTGTTTCTTCCATTGCAATGCATTTTTTAAAAGTTTGCAATGCAGATACTTCTGGAAAAAGCAGTTAAGATACAGGGTCAATCTGCTAAGAGTAACATGCATTTTTATATTTCAGACCCACATGTAATTTCACAGTGACTTATGAAAATAACAGTGTAATGTAAAATACATATCATACCATACCATACATATCAACTCACCCTATCCAACAAAATCTGAATGAGTAGTTCACATATTTCCCCCAGTACAGAGGATGAATGAGATAATTTCCTTGAACATTTCTGTAATAAAATAAAATTTATTTTCCTAAAACTGACTAACATATGCTGATTATTTCAAAACTACTTTAAGAAGAAAATGAAAATGACACTATGAACATTATGAAAACAAAGAAAATAAAGACAAGTAAGAATAATAAAAAGCCCTCCCCAACAGCTCTCACTCATCAGACGCATGAATAAGCAAAGAATAAAATTAACCTTCATGTACTTTGGTTCATAGTAAAATGTTTTTCATAGTGAAGATATCTTTTTGTAGTCTTTGTAATGTTTAAAACTTCATTCTCAGAATTCTAGGATGAGCATGAATTGGAACTGGAAACAATTTCCTTGAATTACTGCTCAATAGTTTAGTTTATATATAAGGAGAGCATTCCGAATGTGAAATTCATTTCTTACAACTGAGGAGAAGTTGTGAAATTGCCTTCTCTTGATGAATTTTAAGAATACTTCAGCTTCACAGCTAGCCAGGTGATCAGGACAGTGCACAATTTCCTTAACCACATAGCCCAAATTTTATTTTTTAATTTGTTCCTCTCAGTTGGAATGATTTTTGACATATACAGGGTTTTGAATATGTCATTCCTTTGTTTAGGTGCTTCTGTAATATCATAACTATAAATTTTCAGAGACAAATAATGTTTTTACAAAATGAGACAAGGGACTTCTATGGCATCAGCAAAAGACCTCCATCTAGGTAGGAGGTGTTATAGAGTAATTGTATTTTTGTTATGAAAGTACATCTGGTGGCTTTCCATACCAACTAATTACAAATACAAAACAGTAAAAGGAGAAAACATTTGTCCTGAACAGGTACAGACTTTGTTCCTGCCATTAGACCCTTAGAAATTCACTTTAACTTTTTAAACAGAATTAATATTTGATGTATTGTAAGTATACAGAAATAATAGTATACAATAGCATATGTGCAGGCTGTATGCAAATGCTGTCTTTAGCATTTAAAGGACTTGAGCATCCATAGACAGCTGCATGTCTGTAAATTCAGTGGCATAATATATTTGTCAAATGGATAAGAAGCTTGTGAATATGACTGACTGTTCTGTCCTTCTTGTTCACTGAGGACAAAAGGAGAGAGAATGTCTTTAAATTACAGTAAGAAGGGTTTTCACTGTGATATTTTCAGTGAGGTCATTTTGACTGTTAAATTTCTTCAGCTCTTTGATACATTACTCTGAAATGTTTGGGAGCCTTCTCTGAGTATATGTCATACATGTAGTTTCCCTTCCCTGGTATGTATAATCAAAAGTTCTTGAAGAGAGATTACTCTGACATGATTTTCTGACTAACTTCCAACACAATAATTAACAGATAACTGAAACTAGAATTTTTTTTCAATTGGGAAATTATCATATAATCATAATCATTCTTGGTGACATATACCAAAGAAAACAAAGTATTCCCATTTCAGTGGATTCTAGTGTCAGCAAACTGATGGGCATCACTGATGTCTAATTCACACATCCAAACACTTCCACTGTCTTGAATATGTAGAAAACAGCTGTTCTGTTTTATCATCAATCGGCTGTAGGCATATTTTCTTCCGTAAAAAAATTGAATAGAAAATTCTAAACTAATAAATAGGAACTCATATATTCTATGTGGGATAAACCCCCAAATTTGATCAGAGAAATAGTAACATATGATCAGAACATCAAATTCATGTAAATCAAAAATTTGCCCATCATTTTTGAAGATGTGGAACACTGGCAAAGAGGCTCATGGAGAAACAGGGACGTTCTAGGACACTCTGGGTCTAATGCCACAAACAGAAAACTCAGTCCCAAATCTTCCTTACTTCACACTCAAATAGGGAGAGAAAATGTAGAAGATTTTCTGGGAAGCTCTTCTCCATAGATCCAAAGACGCTAGATTTGCTTAATACGAAGAGTACTTAATAGCAAGGCACATCGTTCTGAAAATATCTATAAACAAAGGATTGTCCCCTAACCATTCTATTATCTTGCTTTCCAGATTGCAAGTGTTTTCATCAGCAGAAGCTTCCATGACAAAGAATTATAAATTGGATGGCTGAAAAATGAAATTTATTTTCTCACAGATCCAAGAATTCAAAATCTAAAATTAAGATGCTGTAATTCTTGTCAAAAGTTAAAGACTAGGAGGCCATGGACCCTAGTATAAAATCTGAAATCGTTATGTTAAATGATCATGCTGCCAACTCATCTTTAACTGTTTAAATCTCTACCTGGGATGCTGTCAGCCTTACTCTGAGAAGTTTCTGCAGTGGGCAGTAGTCAGTGGAGAGGTGCTTAGCTGGGCAAGTGCTGAGAATAAGAGACAAAATACTCAGCGTCCAGCAAAACACCTGTGTTACCACAGCCCTCATCCACGACCAAGATTCTGGGAACATTTGAGACGAGAAGGCAGAGAACATGAGACGAAAATGGGGAGAAGTTTTGTGAAATGTTGTCTTCTAGACATGACATGGCTATCACACATATGTACTCACAGCATATACAATTTCCTACACAAGATCCTATCAGCCAGAATCCCAGCATACATGGACCAGAAGATCTCCAGGCTTCCTGCCTTATTGTGTAGCTGCTGGAAATGGATAACTTCTGGAGAGGGGGATTATACTTTGTTGAGGATCTGGCCACTGGCAGGTTTCCTATGCTTCAGTGAATGGCTTCACACCCAGGTATAGGCAGCACTAATTGGGCTTCTGGGTGTGCTGAATAGCTTTAGATGTCAACTTGACACCCCTGGGTTGAGGGAACCTCAGACGGGGAAATTTTTTCCATTGGATTGGCCTGTGGCAATGTCTGTGGTGTATTTCCTTGATTGTCGATTGATGTAGGAGAGGCCAACACACTCTGAGTGGTGCCACCCTTGGGTAGGTGGTCCAGTATTGTATAAGAAAGCAGGCTAAGCATAGGCCAGGGGAGCAAGCCAGTAAGCAGTGTTTATCCATGGTCTGGACTTCAGCTCCTGTCTCCAGATTCCTGCCCTGAATTTATACCTTGGGCTCCCTCAATGATTAACCGTGACCAAGAAGATGTGAGCCCAATAAACCCTTTCCTTCCCATAGTGTTTTGGTTTTGATCAGAGTATTTTGTCACAGCTATTGAAAGCAAACTAGAATAGTGGGTTATAAAAATAAAATAGACATAAAGTTGGGAAGGGGACCTGTTTGGGGAAAATTCAGCTTGTGTGGGGAAAGTAGGTAGATATAATCACATTTCATTATGTACAGACATAGAATTTTTAAAAAATAAAGAAAAATTGTTTTGAATTATTCTTTTTAAAGATGTTAGTCTGTCTTCATCTTCTCGTGAGGCCTTCTTCCTGGATTGTAGATAAGAACTTTCTTATTGTGTCCTCAAGTGGCCTGTCTGGATGTAGCAGATCACTTCCTCATGTAGGAACACCAGTTCCAAAGTTTAGTTCCCACACTTTGTCTTCATTTGACCATAACTTTAAAGGCTGTATCTCCACATACTCTACATACAGGGTACTGTAGCTTCAACCATGGATTTTTGAGGATTAAAATTAAGTTTGAATCAATAAAGGCATGACTATTTATTTTCTAAGTGTTCCCCAAATGGTAGCTTATATACACTAAAAGTCCTCCAAAGAGAAAGTACAGAAATGATGAGCTGAATAAAAAATATATATTTTCTAAAGAAGTATTAAAGAAAAAGGCTTAACTTCCCTCAAAAGCCTGAGGTGATATAATGTAATCATGTTATAAAGAAATATGGGAGTGTGCTCATCTTTCCCTCTTCTTTTAAGATTATTTTTGTCATAGGTATAGGAGTGTTTCACCAGTATGTAAATGCATCATGTGCATGAAGTGCCCAGAGAGACCAAAAGAGGGTGTTGGATCTACTGGAACTGGAGTTACAGAAGGCAGTCAGCCCCCATGTGGGTACTGGAAACTGAACCTGAATCCTATGGAAGAGCAGCAAATTTTCTTAACTACTAAGCCATCTCGCCAGATCCTGTACTAATTTTTTTACATAAAACTGAAGTTATGTATAGTAAAAATATGAAACTTCTTTGAGAGCCAACATAGTATCTCTTCCTATGATGCAAGTATAATCCTAACATAACTTTTCTTCGCAAGTATTCACTATTTTAACTATAGCCTTGGATTAAGCAATACTTTTAAAGAGATATATATTATCATAAATAATATCACATAAAATGAAGGTTAACATGATAAAATATTTCACTTTGAGACTATGATTAACCCATTAGCTTTTCAAATCATTTCTAGAATAAGAAAAAATATGTACTATTGAGTATTAAACATTTTTAGGTTTGGGGCCAGAAAGGTGAATCAACAATCAAAAGGACTGACTGCTAGTGTGAGGAGCCGGGTGTAGTTCTCAGCACGGTCATGGTGGTTGCACAGTCATGGTGGCTAACATCCACTCTTAACCCCAGTCCTAGGAGATCCAATGCCCCCTTCTGGCCTCCATGGGCATTGTTTGCAGGTGGTGCATTTACATACTTGCAGGATAACACTCCTAAACATAAATGATAAAAGTAAAAAGAAAAACTTTGATTTGAAGTTACCAAGTTCTTAGCTGCTGTTGCAGATTTGGGTAACCAGAGCCAGAAGACCAATATTCATAGATAAATGTTTGAGAAATACAAAAATTAATAACAAACAATATAGAGAAAAACATACAGTGAATAATCCAATAGGGCTTCGGGACTATATAATATGAACACTGAAACTTGCTTAAGAAACATACATTTTGCTTTCTTTATAGGGCCTTATTTCATTCACATGTACCTCCCATTCCTATGTAATCTTTGTGATCATTGGATATTGTACATGAATCGGAGAACCAAATTTGACTGAAGATGAGAACTGCACTGCAGAGGAGAGAGGAAGAAAGCAGTGGGTCCCTGGTAAGAGCTAAGAAATAAGGAACAAAGAACCATGAAGGTCTCAGAGTCCCAGACTTTTCTATGTTCTTCTTGGTGAGGAGAGCATTTGTTTAATTATAACTAACGTAAAGGAGTGTAGCTGGAGAGGTGCTCAGTGGCTCTTACAAAGGACCTGTGCTCAGTTCCCAGCACCCACATTTGTTGGCTCACAACTGCCTGCAACTCCAGTTGAAGGGCAACTGATAACATTTTCTGGCCTCTGAAGGCACTGTGTGCACATGCTGACATACAGACAAACAGATGGGAACACATACACATATGAAAATAATAAATAAATATATATCATTAAAATTAAAGAGTCTAAATTATGATAAGCAAAAAGTCACTTGGCAAATAAACATGACTGATAGAAAAGAACAATATTTCTAAAGCAAAGACAAGGGGAGAATTTTACTAGATGACTTAGTTTTTTCAGAGTGCTAGACTTACATATTTACACGAATTTCTGTAAGTTTGAGGACAACCTTGTTTTATGTGCATTTTAGTGTAAAGTGGTCATGAATAGCTCCAGGCTTAAAAATTCATAGCTGCTTATACTCTCCAAACCTCTGTTCCGTACCAACTCAGAGGAAGGCTGCTTTCCCATCAAATCATCTTTGTAAGCCAGGCTTCTTTTATAGCTGTGACAATGCCCTGTTTTAGACATTCACCATTCCTTAATGTACTGCCTGCTATGTCATCCAGGAAAACATCATATACTATTTGGTAATAATGTTTCATATGTGGTATTTAAGACATGTAAATCTGAAAAATAAATAAATACTGACTCTCAAATCAATAAGGAAAAGTGAGTTATTTACCATAAATAATCTGGAGTGAGGGGCTGGAGGAAGGCTCAGCACTTTAAAGCCCTGAATGCTGTTGAAAACAGTTTCAGTCCACATCACCCTCATGACAGCTAAGAATTATCCCTAACTCCAGATCAAGGAGATCCAATTCCTTCTTCTGGCTTCCTTGGACATTGCATGCAAATGGTGTGCATACATACATGCAGGGACAAAATTCATACACATAAAAAATAAACATGGATTGATTTATACTCTTATTATGTATAAGAGGACTTTATCAAATTCAATTAATATATTAAATATAGAAAGACAAACTAAATATTTCTAGGAGAAAACATGGAAATTTTACTTTATAACATTTAATGGCAAGAAGCCCAGAAGCCATAAGAATAAAGATAATTTAGAAATAAGATAGAAAGGAAAATACAAAAAATAATTGAAATTGTTAGTCATCAGTGGAGAAACAATAATTGTTCTTTTATGGTTGCATTCTTTAAAATACAATGTTTCCAGAAACATAAGAGCAAAAGACTTCACAACCCCAAACATAGTTCAAACAATACTTAAAATTGTATAGGAAAGTAAATGGAACTTTTAAATATACAGATGGATAATCTCATTGACCTATAGAAAATGTATAGTTAGAACTGTATACTGTTAATATTCTTTCACCTATCCTACGGTCATGTGATGTGCTGATATAAGTTTTCACAAACATTAAAGGGGTGCTCTGACCCATATATCTCTATAATTAGGATGTAAATTTGTACATATCTACCTATGGAACCTCAGTGCTAGCAACCAAAATGAAAAATGTCTATGTATATTTCCAAATATTTACCCTGTAGGAAGGAATCACAAATACGTACTGGAAGGACTTATAAATGATGTGTACATAGCTGCATTCATTGTAGAAATATTAACATAATTTGTAAACAACAATGTTGTCAATGAGGTGCTACTTGAATTAATGATGACCATCCTTTTAGTGAAATATTCTGTGGTTGTAAATGGAAAATTTCTGCATGTATTAACATGGAAAGCATTTCACAATATGTAATTAGTTAAAAAAAACAAATGAAACAAATGAGGCATATGAAGAAAATACTATGCTCTCCAAATAAAGAAAATATTTTGTTTTGCTAGTTCCTATACATATTATATATGTATAAAACACTTAAGAGACTGAGAGCAGTACTTAACACATAGCAAGAGGAAGAAGTGGCTAGAAAAGAGACACAGAGAGAATGAAGAGCTTTTCTGCTCTGAATCTTGTGATGTGTGACCTATTTAACAATCAAAACACTGTTGAATTGTCTCTAACTTTTGAGAAATATCCAAACTCCTTAGCCAGTAACTTGTAGCACGTTGCATTTGGTTTACAACTTTCTCTTTTTTTGGTCCTGTTCTTGTTAGACCTTTTTCTCATCAGACTCTTCAGTCTCTTAAAGCAACCTCACTTTTTTTTCTGCTTTTGTAGCATTGCCCAAACATTCCTTTTAGTGCTCTCTCCTACCATCTACCGTCACCTACAGAAATGCTACATACTCTTAACACATCTCAAATGCCAGCTCTTTCAAAGGACATTCTCTAATCATCAGATAGAAATGATCCTTTTCTCCAAATCCCTGGTGCTCTTGTTTATACTATTATGCATAACATTCTTCTTAAAGACTTAAAGGACTTCTTCTGCCTTTAAAGATCACTAAAAGCAAGGTTGCTTTTTATACATCTTTGTTTTTTCAAAGTATCCTGTGAGGACTTTAGAGAACTCACAAAAATGGTCTCAAAATGGAAGGCAAAGCTGTACCATCTTTATATAATATTAATAAAAATATCAGTATTAGCAGTAATGCTATCAGCGAACCAATTAATTCTTAATAGATTAGGCAGAAAGATGAGAAGAGAATTGTTAATAAATCCCAGAAGAAATCTATTATAGAAAAATGAAGGAACAATGAATGGCTGAGCTTTCCACCTATTCAAAAATTGTCACATATAGGTTCCCAGTGGTGACATGTGTGCAATAGCTGCTTTTCATTGATGTATATACCTATCAGAATGTAGGCATGTCACATGTTTTAGGAAAATATCCTTTGAAAGTTTCAGTAGAAATTCTATCAATGAAAGACTTTGCATTTGATTAACTATTATAGAAAGCAAAGATAAATGATGATTTCACCTCCCTATCTTCTGGGTTACATACTATCTATGAAGAATATGTTAATAACTTGTTGATGGAAAAACTGCTCTGGTTCTGGTCATTCTGTTCCAAATGTAAGTTTCATTCACTAACAAATAGCTAACGCATAATATACTTTGAAATAAAATGACTAAACTCTATTGTAAAATTTTCTTAATTTGACATTTTTGATTACAAACGGAATGTCTAACTTTCAAATGCTTCAGAAAAAGAGAAAAAGAGCTGACAATATATCAAAATACAGTCACGAGAGGATCTGACTCAAGGCGTGCATGGGAGGTCTTTCTGGCAGCTTCTTTGTGTGTTTAAAATAAGCTAAACATAAGAGTTACCAACATCTACACACACACACACACACACACACACACACTATCAGGGAAATTGAATCTGTCATGTTAAATTCAGAGTAATTGTCTTCAGTGACAGGAAGAGACAGGTAGGAACAGAGGTAAGGAGGGATTGTTCCGAGGGATTATGCCTCTTTATCTCAGAATTCATTTTAATGATATTATCTTCTTAATGAAATTAAATTGATGTATATACCTACCAGAATGTAGGCATGTCACATGTTTTAGGAAAATATCCTTTGAAAGTTTCAGTAGAAATTCTATCAATGAAAGCCTTTGCATTTGATTAACTATTATAGAAAGCAAAGATAAATATCTTCCTATAGTGAGAAGAGAATCATCTCAGAGAACAATCCCAGTAAGAATTAAAGAAATATTAGAATATATAAACATAATTTTAAAAATAAAATCATTGTGAAGTTCTGTGATTTTCCCACAGTGTAATTTAATGGTACTTAGATTCCTTCCCTTTACCTTTGCCTCCTCTTACCGCCCCCACCCAATTTAATGTACTTGATTATAGATGTACATAGTAGACATAATTTATATACATTTATAATAAGGCCTATAGAATCTAGTTTGTGTCCCAGATGGCCTTCAATGTGGATACATACACTGGAGCATGGTTAACCCACCAACATATATGCCCTTGAGACTGACTGTCACCTTCTCAGAAGCCAGCAATTGCCAACAGTTCCATGGGGAGACTGGGGTTTCTTCCCCATTTCCCCATGTCTATGTGGAATTTTGCCAGGTTTGAGCTTGCTGGCACTGTGCAGGCTGTCACCATTGTTTGAGTTCATATAACTGAGAGTGTGGAAAACTCTTATTTCCCTGAGGCTATCTACCACCATTGGCTCTTAGCCTTTCTGCCCACTTTTCTGCAATGATCCTCATCTCCTTTGTGTGTTGGACAGTTGCAATTTCTGTGTTAATTGACATCTGCTGCATAAGGAAGCTTCTGTGGTATGAGCTCAGAGATACATTTATCAATGGATATAACAACAAGTCAGCTTAATATGATGACTATCTAGTAGTTTTCTAGAAAACTAGTATTAGGCTCTCCCTGTTCCCTGTGATCTGTCCAGCCTCAGGTTCCTAGGCCAGATATCAATGTAAGATATGGTCTCTACCCTGGGAATCAGACCTTCAATTCAATGAGAAAGTGGTTGGTTTCTTCCATACTAATCACTACAATCTCACACCAGTGGGCATATCTTGCCAGACCACTTGCTGTAGTTCACAGAGTTCACAGCTTAATAAGGTTGGTGACTATGTTTTCCTTCTGAGAGCATACATAGCCACTACCAGCACTATGAAAGCTAGCCAGTAGGGATGAATCTCTGAAGTCACCATGAACTTGATTTCTCCTTCTTTGCTCTGTAGTTCATGTACTTAGTGTCTTCAGCAATAAGGTCTTACTATAAAGCTCTGGTGGGTTACCCAGAACAGGGACAATAGCCCATACTGTTTGAATGTTTTGGGGACACTTGGTCAACAGTTTCGAGAGAGGTAGTCTATTCCTTGCACTGGCCTATGGTATACAGTAGTGGAAATGTTCCTCCTATTATAAAGAAACTCCTTTTAGTCTCTTTTTACTTATTTTTATTTTTTACTGCTTTATTAAAACAAAGGAGAGAAAGATTGTGAATGCCAGGGTTTAGTGCATGAACATAAGGAAACAGGATCTTCTATGACTCTAGGAACTTGCTCACTTCATTATATGTGTATGAGAGTATTGCCTGGCTGCATGTAAGCACACCCATGTCATGCCATGACCACAGAGGTAAAAAAATGGCATCAGATTCATCTGGAATTGGAGTTACAGATGGTTGTTAGCAGCCATGTGGGTGCTGGGAACCAAACCCAGGTCATCTGCAAGAGCAGCCAGTGCTCTTAACCGCTGAGTCACATCTCCAGCCCCTTTATCTCTTTTTATAATGTCTGTGTATGTACTTTAAGAAGCTTCTAGAGTGGTTTTCATATAGTGTTTTCTAAAGACTTTTAACTAATCCCTCACCGTTCTCCGTCCCCTCCCCTGCCCTCCCATTCCCCACCCCGTTACACTCTTCCTACTTCATTACTATCCGTTTTCTCTTCATATCACTGCATTTTATCCTGCCTCTTTGAATCCCTTCCCCTCCTCCATGGCTATTTATTAGTTCTTGACCTCTCTGAATTATCAAAATGAGACAAGCATATCTAGGATTTCAAATCTGGCATCCAGCAATGAGATAGAACTTGCAATGTTTGTTCTTCTGGGTCTGGGTTTCCTCACTCAATGATTTTTTTAAGTTCCATCAATTTACCTGCAAATTTTATATCTTCATTATTAAAGAGCTGAACTGTGTTCCATTTTGTATATGTGCCACATCTATACTGTCCTTTCATAGTTCAATATCTTTAGTCATCAGAGAAATGTAAGATAAAACCACTTTGATATTTCATCTCACCCCACTCAGAATGGCTAAGATTCAAACAAACAAACAAACAAACAAACAAACAAACAATGACAAATGTTGGTGAGGATGTGGAGAAAAGGGAATTCTTATTCACTGTTGGTTGGACTGCAAACTGATGTAGACACTAAATGGTACTCATGTATGGACTGTAAACATAGACAAATACACATAGCTGAAGAGGTCATAGATCCTAGAGAAAACCCTGTCTTTGTCATATTCTTAGACAAATATAATTTCTTACTGTATTGTAAATAGAATCCTTAGATTTACAGACCATTATTATATACACTATTCACTCATCAAAGAAGCTTTTAATTCAACAGATGAAGGTTATTCCAGAGTGTTTCACAACTGGTCACACACAGAGAATATGTGTCTGAGATATGTCCAGCCCTAAGCAACACATCTACAGTGGACCCTCTACACCTAAGGCTTATGGAACATAGTGGAACAGGGGTAGAGAGAATATTAATGCACCTCTCAACACTCACCTGTAAAGCTTCCTCATGGAACAGTGGCATCACTTACACAGAAGTTATCAACTGGCCAGTGTGTTATGAATAAAAGACAGGCCAGTGTGTGTCCCTGTACAGGACTTCTGTATTAAGCCTCACCCATCCTCCATCCTCGGTTCAGGAACCATTGCATAATAGAGGAGAGAAAGACGGCGAATGCCAGAGTTGGTGCATGAACATAAAGAACAGGGTCTTCTAGGCCTCTGGGAACTTGCTCATAGGGATGAGTAGAGAGTTTAAAACATGCAGAAGACACATACAGACTAAATCAGACAAGACCCAGCACAGTACTGGAGAAACAGGCAGCAGGCCCTAACCTGAGCCAAAAAACTGCTGGCAATTGATTACTGCTGGGTGAAGGACAGTAGGTCTTCTTTGAAGGAATAACTCTAGATAGACTGATTAGATTTTAGTTAAAACTTGCTAAGGGACATCTGAGTACAAAAGCTTGACTCATAGTCATATGATAGAATGCATGAAATCCAGTGTGGGGAGTGACTATGGGGACTGCAGATGAAAGAAGAGGTCTAAAGATGATAAGATGTATTATAAACATGCACAAAATTCAATAAATTATACATTAATAGTAAAAAAAAACAAACAAAAAAACAAAACAAAAAGAAGAAATCAGTGTAGAGAATCCTCAGAAAGCTGAAAATTGATTTACTATATGATCCAGTCATACTGTTCTTGAGCATATACCTCAAATGCTGTCTACCTTCCTACAGAAATACCTGTTCATCCATATTCATTACTGCCCTTTTCATGATAGCAAGAAACTGGAAACAAGTTAGATGTCTATCAAATATCTTTTTTATTGAAATAATTTAGTTTCCCATGTCTGGCTTTTATCACTGGTGCTAAAGATTCTGATAATGTCTTCATGCTTAGAGAGTAAACAGATCCACTGAACCATTGCTCCAGATGCTCAACTTAAAATTTTAGAGTAAAACATGCATACATTAGTCTACTGATTTTAAATAACTCCTTGGATTCAGAATTTATGTGAAATTTCTAGTATTGAGGATGGTATTTTAACATTTTAATTATTGTTATCAGGATTTATTCCTTTATATATCCTCAAATGTTAAGATTCTAAAGTAGATATTAAAATACTCAAATGACTTCATCTATTTGTGAATCTTTATTGGATTATATTTTTGCAACTAAAGCTTTAAAATATTTTATTTCTTCTTATTTTTTGTGTATGAGCATATTGCCTGCATGTATGTAAGTGCATCCCAGTTGCGCATTCCCACGGAGGTCAGAAATCCCCCCCCTGGAATTCCAGTAGAATTTAATACGTGGAGTTACAGGAGTTGTTAGCCACCATGTAGGACCTGGGAATTGCACCATGTCCTGTGCGAGAGCAAAGACTACCTTTCACTACTGAGCCATCTCTCCAACTCCAAAAATGAAACTTTAAGTTTCTACTTTTCATTCAATAACTTTCACCCATTTTTATTTGTTTTCATTTTATTGTTTCCCTTTTCTGTTAAATTTTTATTCATTCAGCATTTTTAAATTTTTTTATTTTTATATTTATGAGTGTATTGCCTGAAAGTATGTGAGTGCACCCATATTGTACAGTGCCCATGGAGGTCAGAAGAGGGCATCAGATCCCCTGGGACTGGAGTTAAGGAGAGTTGTCAGCTGCCATGTGGGTGCAGGAATTCGAACATGGGTTTTCTGCAAGAACAGTCAGTGCTCTTAAGCTCTGCGCCATCTCTCCAGCCGCCCCACCCCATCGACATTTTTTTTAAACATGAAATTTTATTGTAACTTACTAATGTATTTTTGCTTACAAAATGCCATGCAATAGGTAATCTTTTAAGAGATCTGTATTTGTTTTGTGTGTATTTGTGTTTCACCTGCTTGTATCTAAAGGTACCACATGTGTGCAGTGCCCTAGGAGGCAAGAAGAGAACATTGGATCACTTGGAATTGGAGTTATGATGCTTCTTATCTGACATGTGATCCCGGGAGCTGAACTTTTGTTCTCTACATGAGTAGCCAGTGCTCTTAACTACTGAACAATTTTCCCAGCCCCACAAATTGATTCTCTTT
The DNA here is from genome assembly GCA_035773235.1 of Eospalax fontanierii. NCBI lineage: Eukaryota > Metazoa > Chordata > Mammalia > Rodentia > Spalacidae > Eospalax > Eospalax fontanierii. The sequence continues at coordinate 14,004,509 of CM069536.1, read as the reverse complement.
GAGGACTATTGTTACTTGTCCAAAACTTAAATGACATAGTCTATGAGAAGTATTTAAAGGTCATTGAATATCTAATTTTTTTGAAAATTGAAAAAAATAGACAAATGAATTAGTTTAATTTGGACTTGGTATTGAAGAACACCCCCCCCCGAAAATTAGTAAAATTGTATCATTATAAACTTGTTTGCTTTCAAAATCTAAGCATTTACTCACAGGTAGCCCCTCTGGCTTGACAGAAAATGAGAAAGAAAGAAGAAATGAACCATATAGTATAAAAACACAACAAAAACACATTTCACTTGAAAGTTCATTTTCCTTTCTTAATTGACCTCCTAAAAACATGGATCACATCTCCTTTAGTTTCCTTTCTGTGGCTGTGACAAACCCTTTGACCAGGAAGAGTTTACAGCCAGGTCACAGTCAGTCCATCATGGAGGTAAACCAAGGCAGGAACTCAAGCAGGAAGCGACATCGCATCCACAGTCGCTTGCGCTCAGCAGGCTTTAGTCATAGTCACAGCTCAAGTTCCATCTCAGAAGTGGTGCCATCCACATCCAGGGTGGGTCTTCCCTCTGCAACGAACAATCAAGGCAATCCCTCACAGACATGGCCAAAGGCCAGTTTGACCTGAGCAGTACCTCAGTAGAGATTGCCTCTCAGATTCTCCCAGATTGAATCATTTTTCGTAGTTAAAACCAACCAGCACAACATCTGTCATATTTCTCCTTTCTGTTCAGTAAAAAAATGATTGCAAACCAAACATACATAAGTTCAATGCACTATTTCTCGTCTCTTCAACCACCCTGGAAATTATGTAAAATGCCACTAGAAAATTTGCAGACTTCCTAGAACTAAAAGTCAAAATAATGATTGAAATGTTTAGGAGCAAAAGATCCTAGGCTAGAGATCTGAAGCTGGAAGTGGAAGAGAGAACAAAACTGAAATACTCTTAATTGATTTTTCAGATATCTATATACATATAGAGAGATTTCAAATATAGTTCAATGTGTGCATGTGTATGTGTCTGTGTGTGTGTGTGTGTTGAATATATTTACAACTGTTTGCTAAAGCATCTCAAAGGTTGATTTCTGAGACTTTTACAGATATTTTTACAACATAAAATGAACTTCTCATTATTGATTGGAGCACTTGTCAAAAAAAAAATTGAACTCAATGAACAGCTGCATTTCAATTGTGGTCAAACTCCCTCAAATAGTTGATCTTAATTCTTAAAAGTTTTGGTCCCTAGATGCTCAAGCAGGGGCACCTTCTGCCGATCTCTAATGTTCTTTCGGTCAGCATTTTCAATGCTACTGATTCTGTGAGTAATATTTGGAGTCAAGGTCAGGCATGCTGCAAACTCCTGCAAGCCTTTTTGTTGATGAATTCCTTTTTTTTTTTTTGTCTCCCCCTGTGACTTTTCACCACAGGTTCACAAGTCATGGCCTCTACATTTCAAACTGAAGTAAGCAAATTCCAAACCTGAAAGTAAGGAGGAAATTATAAGCCTTGCTTGACTTTCTGAGCTTATATTACAGATGAAAATCAACAGGGCATAGAGAAAAGAAATACCACTTGTAGCAACATTAAACAAATTTTCAGATTTGTACTGGAAAATTTTGTCTTCTGTTTGGGAGTAGCACAGTAGAAGAGATTTGAATTGCTGATGCCTGCCTGAAAGGGGCACCAGGACTGTTCATAATCATTCTGGACCTTCTGTGTTTTCTATTGCTTCTTCCTCCTGTTGTCTTAAGGAAATCAGGGCAGCCATGAAGCTACTGGACCAGATATACAGGGGCTGTTGGTCTACACCAAAACTGCAGAAAGAGAGCTACAAATCCTTTCTCTTGCAGGTCACCCTCAGACTGAGTGTCTGAGGATGCACAGCATACTTCCAGTGATGATGCAGATCTACTTCCTCCTGTTGCTGACTATCCTGAGAAAGAGGCAGAGGATCCATGCTATGGTAGGCCTCTCCTGCACACTCTAAAGCTTCATCTATAGATGATGGCACTGATGACGGTCTTTCATTATACACTTAAGCTGAGAAAGATAAGCACAACAAACTCAAATGTAAAAGATGAACGAACAATCAGTTGGCAGCCTCCCTGTTTGCTACAGCTTGAAAAATATTTTGCTTGGATTTTTTTTTTTTTTTTTTTTTTTTTTTTGGCAGCTGCAGCTGCTACAGCTGCTGTCTGCACACACTGAAATCGTGGTCTCAAAGCCGCACTGAAACACATTAACAAAACTAAAACTAATAGACAGATCTTAAGCAAGATGTTTTGTGGTATCATTAACATGCTTTAGAATTTAAAATAAATGTGTTTTTATTTTACCAGTATATCAGAATTAGAACTGGAGTTGTGTCAAGTTGTTCCTCCTGTCAGTCAAGAGAAGGTTAAAATGGTCTTGTGCAGAGCAGTAATCTCAAGAAGGAACTAATAGAAGAGAAACGGCAAGTATTTTTGAATTATTTTTATGATCAGTTTATAATATACTTGTCTCAATTTAGAAGTTCAAAGGAAAAAAAATATATTTATTCTCACCACACTGGCAGAGAAAGCACTAAGGATGTATGTTGTCAGAAATTCAATATCCCGTTTTCTACTTAATATTCTCTACCTAGCAGAAGATCTCACAAAACTCTGAGACTTTAGATGTCTATGTGACTTGAGTACAATTTAACGTTTTGTCTTTGTTTCATTACCAACTTGTTTCCTTGATTATTTACTTGAAATTTAAAGAATAATATATGCATGCAAAAATCAATTTATTATTGTCTGGAAATTTAGAATAAAATTTCCAAAATTTAAAATGAATAATGATAAAATTAAACAAATGTGAAGTCTATATTTTTCTAAACAAAACCTTTTACTCACTTGAATTATCACTTACTTCTAATTGGGAACAACTAATAAATTTGAATAAATAAGGTTTTCATGCTATAAAAATAAACAATGAGCTTTCACACAATACAGTATCACATTTTTTCCAAACTATTTTATTATGATTTGTACATAATGTAAATGAGAGTATAATTGTTTTTCATTACAAAAGTACACAATAGTAGCTTTTATTCAGAATCTGAGAAGATAAAATCATTATTCTCTCATCTAAGAGCTAACTGGACTGATCCTGCTTAACTCCTGAGATCAGATGAGCTCAGACACATTTATATTGTGGACAAAAACAAACAAGCAAACCAAACAATATTCAATTTCACAACTGACATATATAAGAAGAGAGAGACATATATATATATGTATATATATATATTTATATATATATTACTGAGAAGTGGAAACATATAAAAACCCAAAAATGTGTTGGAACAGAAACCAATAGATACATAAGGAAGTCAGCAATCCTCCGCTATTCATAAATTACAGTGCTCTGCAGTATCTACAAAACACGTTCACCATCATCCAAAGCTGCTAGTACTCATAGTCTCACAGATGTTCTCTAGCCAGGCCACAGAGCAGTGTTTGCTCCAAGTTAGATTTGTAGAAACTAAAACTAAGAAGCTATCTTCTGGACAGAACAGGCAAAGGTAAGAGCCGGACACAGCATCTGTATGCTTTCTCATCGGTTCCATCTGTGCTTTTACATTTTGCTTAAAATAATTACATTGATATTATTATAGAAAATAACTGACCAGATTCATTTTCGAATTTAAAAATTGAGGATGAATCAGTTTCAATATGCGAGCACATTCTCACTGGCTATGAAATATTTTAGAAGAATTGAACTAGGATTTATAGCCAGCATCCACTCAAACTAAGACAAATACATATCCTGCATTAATTAATGACTGACTGCATTGCTGACATTTTATTTTTTGAGGTTTCACCTGTGAGTATTTTATCTGCATTATTTCTATTCCTTCCAGTCACCCTCCAACTCCTCCCATGAGGAGTTTATACATATATTTATAAACATAATTGAGGACAGCAGTGGTGCTGACGTGCATATATGATAGGGATGTCAATTTGGGATTAGATATCCCCCCAGGGAGCTAGTCCCTGGAGAAAAATTTTCTCCCTCCATCATCATCCATTGATTGCCTGTAGCTCCTTGTCTTGAGATGGGAGCCTGTGATATTCCTCTACCTACTTTAGCATGTCAACATGTTTTTTCCTTATTATAGATCTTTTTTAAATTAATTAATTTTAAATTAAATTTTGTGTGTCTCTGTGTGTGTTTGAGTATATTTTCTGCACGTATGTAAGTGCACCTGTGTCATGCAATACCCACGAAGGACAGAAGAGGGTGTTAGATTCCCTGGAACTGAAGTTACAGACAGTTAGTAACTGCCATATGGGTGCTGGGATTTGAACTCAGGTCTTTTGCAAGAACAGTCAATGGTCCTAACCACTGAGTCATGTCTCCAGTCCCCATTTATTATAGATCTTGTCAGACCATCATACTGTGGCTATGTCATGGGTGCAGCCTCCCTGTCATCTCTAGAATGCATTAACTAGCAGGTGTCCTGTCCCTCTGGCTCTTACAATGTTTCTGCCCATCTTCCTCAATGTTCCTTGAGCCTTATAGTAAATATGGAATCTAGATTTTTCACTTACAACTGGGCACTTCGCAAAAACTTATTGGTATTTTAAGCGGATATAAAGAAATTGAGACAAGTTGGAATAAGTAAAGCAGAAAATAAATCTCAGAGATTGGATTACCACAGAAAACTTAAAGTGTGCAGAATTAAGTTTTCTCTGGAAAGATGGGGAACTGACCCACTGTGACTTATTCTGAAACCAAAAGTCTAGATATTACAAATAAGAGGGAGTTTAATATATTATGTTATTTGCTTTTCACTTTGCTGTGGTAGAATGCCTGCCTGAAACAACTAGTGGAAGTAAAGGTCTATTTTAACCATGGTTTCAGTCGTAGTTGGGAGGAAGTAGAGACCAGTAACAGAAGGAGGCCAGGGGAAGATGCGGCCTGAATACATGTAGGCAAAAAACTCATACATAGTAAATAAAGCAAAAACTTATAAAAATTGAATTAACCACATCGTTCCCTCTAGTATAGTTTCCATCTATGTGAATTCATTCTTTTATAATCTTATCACTTTAAATTTATAGTTTTTAATAATTTATCATACATTCCATCTTCTTTCCCACAAAATCCTTCTAAAAACAATTTCAAATTTACTGTCTTTGTTAACCTTTTTTTGATTACTAAGGCCAGTAATGGCATTTCCCTCTGAAAAGATCTCAGTACAAACTGCACAACACTTTTATGATTTTGCTCAAGCTTCAAGCCTTCAGTTCTGAATACTAACTGACCTCAAGGCGCAGGATATATTTGTTTCTATTTCTGAGCACTTAAAATCCATAGGAAAGAATTACACACAAATAAACTCTATAAAATATGAGATGTTTATTTTCTAACTTCCACATAAATGATTATGTATGGGTACTTCTCCCTCACTTTTATTCGTGTATTTTTATTAAAATACCTTTTGACTCTCTTTGGGCCTTTGACACATTCTTGGTAGGTATTAACAGGGAAACCGTGAAGTTTTAGGGATATCCTTAGACTCTATGGAAGAGGATGTCACATTTAATGTTCCCATTCCTTAAGACATACATGCTCACTTTCCTTCAGTGGGAATATGCATCAGTTACTTTACTATTGCTGTGATAAAATAACCCTGACAAATGCAACTTAAGGAAGGAACAGTTTGCATTGCCTTATAGTTCTAGAGTGAGACCGTCCATCAGGGTGAGGAAGGCGTGACCTGAGTTAGGGAAAGCATGGTCTCAGGAGCTGGAAACAGGCTGATCACATTTCTGTCCACACACAGGAAGCAGAGAGTGAGCAGGCATTGGGTAAGGCTTCAACAGTCTATGTCCACTAGAGTTATGTATTTCCTCAATCGTGGCTCTACTTATAAAGGTTTCATAACCTCCTTAAGCAGCAACAACTGACCAAGCGTTCAAATATAAGTGTATTTGGGTGGCATTTCTCAATCAAGCCACAACATTCTTGCCTGGACCATATAGCTCATGGCCATCTCATGATGCAAAGTGAATTTAGTACAATTTCAGTTTCAACTGTCTGCATTCTCTTTAACAGTTTCATCACTGTTTAAAGTTGAAAGTCTTTTCTGAAATTTAATGCAATCTCTTAACTGGGATTGCGTGTTAAATTAATAATCTATTTATTTATTTCCAAAATAAAATGATGTGTAAGATAGACTCCCATTCCCAAAATGAGGAACGGAGGTAGAGTAAGGAAACACTGTACCAAGGCAATGCTAAAACCTGGTAGGGAACTACCAAATCCTACAGCTCCATGTCCAGTTGGAGCTCCAGGTTCAAAGCGCTCGGATTGTCCGTCTGCTTCCTGATGCACAGCTCTCCCGCTTCAGCTGGTCTAACTCCCTGCATGCAGCTCTTGGTGGATGTTTCACTGCCTCTGGAATCTCTAACATCTTCAAGCAGCCACTGCAATCCAAGCTTCTTCATCACAGCTTTATGCAATATCTCCTCAGGGCGTCCTTGCAAGGACATTGAGTCTGCCACATTTTTGCCTTGCTTCGGCTGCTTTGCAAAACTACAGATGAAGGGTTCATGACTCCTTCAATTTTGTATCTTTCATGACTCCAAAATCAGTACCACATGGACAACACTGCCGACTCTGGTGGCCAGCTTGGGACAGTGTTGTTTTCCCTTTGACAGGACTTGAAACACCTTTTGTACACAAAAGTAATGACTTTCTAGGAGCAAGCAAGTGCTTAGGCTGTCTTTCAGAAATTAAATCTTCAGTTGTGTGGGGTCTTCTAAGGATGCTGTGGTGGTTTGAATGAGAATGTCCTATACATGCTCAAGTTTTTGAACAACTTGCTCCCAGTTGGTGGCACTATTTTGGAAATTTAGAGGGTGTGGCCTTCCAGGTGGATTGCGTGGCACTGAGGGTGTGCTTTAGCCACATTCCATCTCCAGTCTCACTGCTTCCTTCAGCGGCTCTGTGTATGAGTGCTCAACGTTCT